>OX940735.1:15000-2515000 GCA_954870855.1 Scutellaria minor | reverse complement strand
TCTTCTAAATGAATAGTAGATTACAATTTTAGCACCACCTATCTACAAATACTCACTTGAAAAATGATCTCAATTGCATCTTAAATTACACTAGATAAGGATGTAAATACATCATCACCAGGCCCGTGGGCATGTTAATTCTTCTGGATTTATGAATTTAAATTTATGAGATGAGTTAAAATAAATTTAAATTGTGGATAGTGAAATTTCATCTTATAAAATTATATTTGTGTGGATGATAGTCTCGTATAAGTTTTTGTAAAAAAAAATTCCAAAACAAATATACCACCTTGCACTAATATTTAGAATAATATAAATTATACACTCAGCTAATTTTTCTGAATCACCTTTTTATGAATACTTTTTTTCACATTCTTCCTACATAATATTTAATATTTCAGAATCAGTTATTCATTTTTAATATTTCATCTCATAAAGATAAATGTTGTCCCAGAGGAAGACACTTTGCTTAATTTTTCTTAAATTTAGTTTTTGGGATATCATCTCAAGTACTACCCAATTTATGAATTCTAAAAATTAAAATATCATATGTTACTATGTTTGATTTTGGAATAAGACACTATGTTAGTTGTTTGTTTCAATTCATAATATTACTATCTTCATTTAAATACTGTATGAAACTAAAATAAATAAATAAATAAAAGCATTATTTTCCAGCTTGGAGCAGTGGAGGGACCACGTGGGGAATTCCTTTTTTACAGGTAGGTCAGTTGAGTCTCATATGCAAATGTAATCGCGGATCTTTTCCCCTTGCTCAAGCAATTGCGTACTCATCCTCCCATTATAATCGTCTCTCCAAAATTGAGATTTAGTATCGGCTTTTGGGGAAGAACACAAACTAGGAAAACAATGGCGGTTGGAACTACCCGGAGAATATCCGCTGCCTCTGCAAGGGCTCACACTCGAAAACCCAAGTCAAAGGCTTCTTCAAAATTTTCAGGTGCGCTTTATTCTTCTTTTTTGAGCTATGAATTTGTCTTTCTTTTTATCAAATCTGAATTATTACGATAATTAGTTGTTCAGAGGCGTTGTATTGATCGCGATTGAGGTATCATTGTTTGTATTCTCCTAATCTGGGTTGGTGCGATGGCTGAATTTTGAAATCCTTCAAGTTATGCTGATAAGTGAACTTCAATATCCGTTTTAGGATGCTTTGCTAAGTAGGATGATTAGGTCTAGAGTGCTGATGAATCTTTGCTTACAATTGCAATGTCGAAACTGTGCCAATATTATCAGAGTACTATGAGTTGATGCTTGGGTGGTGTTTTTTTTTTTGCTTGATATTGAATGAAGCTATTCATGGAGTCTGATTTATGATTCTGCTGACTCAATTTGGACAGATGATGTTGTTTTATTGAACTTCTTAGACTAATGTTTCAGGGATATTCAAGAAAATACTGTTGGTTGGCTTGGTGGGGTTTCTAGCTCGGGCTTATCAGGCAACAAGGCCTCCTAGTCCAAAGATATGTGGCTCCGCAAATGGGCCTCCAGTTACAGCATCAAGAATACAGCTTAAGGATGGGAGGTATTTGGCTTACGAAGAATTTGGTGTCTCAAAGGATATAGCAAAGCACAATATAGTGTTTGTCCATGGGTTTGATTCTTGCAGGACTGATGCGAGTGCACTCACTAAAAGCCTCTCACCGGTAATGGTGCTTCCTCTTATGTTGCTTAATGGCTTTCTGTGAATCAATAGCATTATGTATGATGAGGCACCCTGTGGATTAATTTCTTTTTTCAATTTAAAACTCATTTGCAGGATATAGTTGAAAGTAAAAGAATACACATCGTTTCATTTGATAGACCAGGTTATGGAGAGAGTGATCCTCACCCTAGCCGAACCATTCAGAGTTTGCCTTATGATATTGAGGAGCTAGCTGATCAGTTGGGATTAGGAGCCAAGTTTTATGTTCTCGGATTTTCCATGGGTGGGCAGGTTGTCTGGAGCTGCCTCAAGTACATTCCTCACAGGTGTGTTTCATTTACATTACTTTGTAGATGTTGAGGACTTCAATTATATTGGTGCCATCTCCGCTTGCAATGATATTGTCCTTTTGAGAATGCAATTTTCAGTTGTGCAACTTAATTTTGACTATAATGATGAACAGATTGGCAGGAGCAGTTCTGTTAGCACCTGTTGCGAATTATTGGTGGCCTGGTTTTCCTTCAAACTTGTCCCAAGAAGCATATAAGCAGCAACTGGTGCAAGAACAATGGGCTCTCCGTGTTGCTCACTATATGCCATGGCTTACCTACTGGTGGAACACCCAAAAATTATTCCCTTCTTCAAGTGTGATTGCTCACAGCCCAGAAGTTCTTTCTAATCAAGACAAAGAACTAATTCCAAAGATTGTTTCCATGAGAAAGGAATATCAGGTATAAAAGGTTTTGCATTCTTTTAATGGGCCTACTTTTGAAATATTTGTCTCATAAAAGTAAAAGCATGGCTGGTTAATCCTATTATCTTCCTTGGCAAAACTGAATTTACGCCTCAATATTCATGCTTTATTGGTACAAGCATTGCAGTTATTAAAATATTTCTCTCCAGCTAGTCCTTCAAAATCATCCTTTTATAGATGGTATATTTTCCCTTAATTCTCTGAAAATTAAGATGCTAGGTACAATGAGGAAAAACTACTACATACTTTGCTTATATCCTTCATGGGTTAGACTTGCATCAAACGCCTATCAAGTTGTTTTACGAACTGACTAACGCTACCTGAATTATTGCACTTTTTCCCAGTGGGTGTCTAAACTCTAAAAGTTTTGCAATCATTGGCCACTCTCTTCGAAATTTTTTCTGTTGCTACCCTGAACTCAATTTTTGATATATTTTCCGGCCAAAATTCCTTGGAAAACTCGAAAATGCAATTCACCTCCAAATATGAGTCAAAAATGCATGACTCATATGTCAAAATGACCCTTATTCGAAGTCAAAGTATACCCCAAGTCGATTTCATGATTCCCATTTGATCTGATCACGAATCGAACAAAAATCATTCTAGGGTTTTGAATGACTTTTGTTCGATTCAAGTTTAAATCGAATGAAAATCGTTAAATTGACTTAGGGTTATATTTTGGCTTCGAAAGAGGGTCATTTTGGTTTATGACTCGTGCATTTTGGTTGATGTTTGAAGGTAGATTGAGTTTTCGAATTTTCCGGTGGTTTTTTTTGGCTGGAAAATGTGTCATAAATTGTGTTTAGGTAGCAACCGTAAATTTCAAAGAGAATGACCGGTGATCTAAAAACTTTTTGAGTTTAAACACCCATTAGAAAAAATTGCAATAGTTCAGGTAGCAAATTGATATTAACCCTAAATTAAATTAATTAATAGATAAAAGGAAATATATGCTTCTAATCATATTTAAAGACTGAGGAATCAAGCCCCTGTGACTGCATATGATTGGTCTCACAATGAAGATTAATAAGCTATTTTTACTAAACACATCCAAAAATGAGTATTTGGATTTCTGTTTATCCTCTGTTTGTAAGTTGTATACTTACACATCTACTAAAAGCTGAATTCGGCTTTAGTTGAATAAAATATCCTTGATTAGCCAAGTATGTGTTCTTATTTGGTCGAAATGCATAAGCTTGGTAATTCCTGTTCTCCTCCAACTCTGTTTGGAACTCATCTGTTGGGAGCTTAATAGTGCATTAACTATATTCTGAATAGTTTATCTCAAGGTCTGTGGCTAAGAAATACTATAAAAGAAGAATATTATAGAAATATGAAAACTATACTTCGGATACAGTTCAATTGGGACACTGACCATTATCATAGATTAAATAAATGCTAAAGAATTATCAAGTACTAAAACTATGAGTGTTACAGTGGAATGGTAGTTTGGTAATATGATGACAGTGTTGCTAATATGTTTGATGTTAATTTGAAAGCCCTTATTGAAAAACATTTTGCTGCTGAGGATGATTGAAAACATTAAGTTTATATGAACTAACATCTATAACAACAAACACAAGCTTGACTTTACGGCATGTTTGGCCTCAAAGCCTTCAAATTATTCACCAGGCACTATGCTTGTATCCGATGTTGTCAGTGTGGCACCATATTTATTTACTGTATTTCAACTTGATTACTGATGTTCAGTTATAAATCTGCACCATCACATGATTCACATCATTGTTTTTTTAACATTGTATTTCAATTTCTTTGTTTTTTACATTACCCAGTCCATGGCAAGACAACAAGGCGAGTTTGAGTCCCTTCTCCGCGATATGAATATTGGCTTTGGGACCTCAGAGTTTGATCCAATGGATCTGAAGAACCCGTTTTCAGAAAGTGAAGGAGCGGTTCATTTATGGCAGGGAGACGAAGATCGTCTTGTCCCTGTTACCCTTCAGCGTTACATTGCCCAACAGCTTCCATGGATACACTACCATGAGTTATCGGGTGCTGGCCATATGTTTCCATATGCTGATGGTATGGGAGACTCGATCATACAAGCGCTTATAGCCTGAAAGGAAGCCATTTCATCCATTCTTTACACCAGGTTCATGTATCTGACCTCGCTTTTGCTCATTATTGGGTTTAGAGTTTTGGTTGGTTTAGAATTTTATCCTGGTTTTGTCTTATTTAAACAAATATTATTTGGATGGAAGCTGTATTTTCTCTTATTGAATTGAGGGATTTAACATCTTCAGGATTGCTACATCTTGCATTATAATCTCCCAAAAAAAAAAGAAAGAAAGAAAGAGACGGATTGTCAAATACAAAGGAAGATAGATGCTATTTGAAAAGGATACAAATTAATTAATACAGCATTATAAATTGATAGTTAATTAGCTGACATTCGAGAAAACAAGTGTTGCCCTAAATACTCAACATGTGTAACAGCCACCTTAAAAAAGGCACATTAAAATGCCTTGTTTCAGAATTCTATTTATAGAAATTAAATGATCTGGGCATATTTGGATTGAGTCAAAAGAAATTAATACTATACGTGTTTATCAGTAAACCAAGACTTGTAAGCCTCAAGCTTGCATCATATAACGTATTTGGCCACGAAATATTACTCTCCCCTTCTTCAACATCAAATTCAAAGCTATCATAATCTTCACCAAAGCCAAGTAGACTTAATTTGTTCCATAAAATTCCCGAGATAGAGTGAAAATGTATCGATCCGCAAGCACGAGTCGTATTTGGGACGGTCATAGTCGTATTTGGGACGGTCATTACATCAATCATCAATATCGTCATGAAGATTTTGAGCTGCCAACATATGATCCTTTGTCTGTTGCTGCTAAGAAGAAAAGGGCCATGGCTAGATTTGCAGAGAATGCTGTTCATGTTATCCCTTTTCTGCTCCTCTTCTGTGCTTTTCTTCTTTGGTATTTCTCTACTCCCATTGGTAATCAACTATACTACAATATATCTTTTATACACTCATGAAATTACTCAATGCTGATCATGATCATATAGATTTTACTATTTGTGTTCGATATCATTAACACATCTAAATCTGAAAATGTTTTTTACAGACATTGATTATTACAAGATAACAAGGCGAGTTTAATGACACGGATCTGAAGAATCGATTTTCAGATCAAAGTGAAGCTGCAGGTTCGGTTTAATTTATGGGAGGATTGTCTTCTTGTCCCTGTTTTTCGACTTCCCGTCTACCTGTTGAAGATATCAATTGGGTGTAAATTGACTGTTTTTAGATCGGATCTGATCTGATCTGATCTGATCTGATCATCCCTATGGCCAACCATCCATGCATGTTAATATCTTTAGAATTAATGAAAAACTGAACAAGAGATGAGATACAGATACATAAAAAAAAAAACATGAATTTCCTCTATTCTTCTCTATAATAAATCCAGAAAGAGAACTGAAAACAGAAGTAGCATGAATGAAAGGTGTTACATGATGAATTAGTCAACTCTCTTAGGTAAGAATCTCCTCCTCATCATGGAAATCTGTTTAAGACTCAATCCAAAAGCCTTCTCGAGAAGCTCATCGTTGATCCCGGAACCAAATATAAGGTTGGGGATTTTGTGGGTTCCAGGGTTTTGGCTGTTAAAACAGCCGAAAACTGTGGCAATAGATTTACCAACATTCATCTGGAAATGGACTAATCCCCTGGGGAAAACCATGACATCTCCTTGCTCAATAACCTTAGCAAAGACGCGGTTAGTTGAATCAACGAAACCTGAATAAACAGTCCCATGCAGAACGTAGACTGTCTCGGTGGCTCTGGGGTGGAAATGTGGAGGGTTGATCCCACCAGGCTTGAGATCAGCACGTAGGAATGACATGCCTAGCGTGTTGAGCCCTGGAAATTTGGCCTGATTCACTGCCAGGGCTGAGAGGCCTGTTTCCGAGAAATTTCCAGGGGATTTTATGCCTGAAAATACGAAATCATCCGGGGTGACTAGTCTGGGATTCTTGCATGGTTCTGAGGTTAACATTGAGGATGTTTTGGTGTTGGGAATGCAAAAGTCTTGAACAGGATCAGGGTCTGAAGACAATGTCTGTAGAGTAAAGAGACTGAAAATAAGCCATAGAAAAGCTAATTTTGAATACATTATTTTCTTGTAGAAACTTTCTTAACACACACACTGCCTTTATAGAGATATTTCTGATGGATGGAAAAACTCTCTCTCTCTCTCTCTCTCTCTCTCTCTCTCTCTCTCTCTCATGGTGGTGAGGAAGTGATTGTGATAAAGCAGGGGAGGAGCATTATTATTGCTAATTATTATTTTCTTGACTTTGTTTGGTGTATCGGTGGATATGCGGTTCCAAATAAAATTATGATTTTGAAATTGTTTTTTTTTTTCTTGGTTAATGTAAATAATTACAATGTAACAATTTGACGTAACTCTTAATGCTTCGAGTATTATCTAATTATGATGCATTTTGGATTTCTGAGCATTAATAAACTGGAATCTTCATCCGCTGAAGCTTTTAGATTCTCAATGAATTATGACCCACGCCAAATTATATATGTGAATGACAAAATTCTAATGTTGGGAATTTGCTTGTAAAGTTAATGATATATCTTGAAACCTTTTTTTTTTTTTTTTTTTTAAGTCGATATTAACTTGCGAGTGGTTTAGTTTATTGATATTTCTAATTTCTCCTAAAAATCCAACGAATTATAACTTAACATGAAAGCTTCAATTTTTTAAGTATTACAAAATGATTATTTATTTATTTTATTTCTCGCAGTCATTATATTATTTTGTATACGTGCAGTCATGAATGTGGTATGTAAAAACAAAAAATAAAACAAAATATTTGAAATAAAGAATGTTGTGAGATAATTCCTGCTCCCAAAAGATGCAAAAGACAGTCTTGATAAGATGGCTCTCTTTCTTCGGTGAAATTATGTGAAAGTTACATCCACACAGCACGAGTAAGGGTATTTCTCTTTGAATTGTGGTCCAAAAATGTAAGACAATATAAGTTGTAATAGTTCTATTAAAAAAAAAATTAATACATAATCAGAGACAGATTTAGGATTTCAATATAAATGGTAAATATTTTTATTTTATAATTATAACATAAAATAAGGAACCCAAATTTATGAAGTAACATGTAAACTTTTACAACGAAGATGAGACGAACTCTTATAAATCAATCGTATAAATGAATTTTTTTTTATTAAAATCCAAAGTTCAAACCCTAACAATAAGAAACCAAAACAGTAGAAAAAAGAAAGGAAAAAGGTCTATAATAAAGTACAGGTTGACATCAATTTTGATGGGACCTGATTCAATAAGCTCAGTAGTGGGTCGTGTGTAGTGTGGGTGATTATGTTTTGGGTTTGAGTTGACATGTAGTGGTTATTTAGGTTAAATGGGCTTTATAATTTTATTTGGGCTGGGTTGTGGGCTAGATGTTAAAATTTATAACTACAAAAAGAGGGCTTCTTGAAACACAAAAGTTAAAAGTTAAAAGAACATCTGTACTTTCGTACGCGTGATTGATATAGACATATAGTTATTATTTTATCCTATTTTAAAATAAAAATACTTTCGTCCTAATTTAATATATTAAAATGCATTTAAAACAATTTTCTAATAATATAGCACATCCATTTTAATATAAATCAATTATATATATTATAGTTCCAATAATAACGAGAAATGTATGAGACATGAAGCATTACTATGATGTTGGATATGCAAATGTATACAAAATTACGAGGATATATCCTTATTAATTGTCAAGTCTCATGAAACTATAATGTGGCTCTCAGGAAATTAATGTTATAAACTAAATAATCTCTCAATGAAAACCTTTACTGACCATTAATAGGGATTTCAAGCCAGTTGACTATGATTTTTTTTCTTTTTTTTTGGAATTTTTTTTTAGGAAAATTAGTATTCAATTTCAAAGTGTATATGTAAGGACAATTTGAAGAAATGAAATCCTAAACAGGAAAGAGAAATCTAAGTTTATTTGTTGAAGATGCTTGGCCTGCTGAGTAAACTAATGGCAAACGCATGAAGAATGACAATTATACAAACAATTATTATTTTCCTATTTCTTTATATTAATTGGTTAAATAAATTGTAGAGTGGCAGAACTCACCTGCTCGAGGTTCATTCTTTATCTACACTTGTTTGAAAATTAATGTAGTTAATTGAGGAGACTCATTCAAAATGTGTTCATCTTTTGGAATATTCCAAGGCATTTTTTCCAATTTCTTGAGGCCAAAGTGATGTTATTCTATTCAAAGTAAATGTTAAAAGATGATTCAATACAACAATACATGAGTTTAACAAAACATAACAGAAATAATTCTTCATTCGTGTGAAAGAAAAAAATCAGAAAAGATTTCGAATAAATAATTCAAATGGTATTTACAATGGAATGCATAGGAATGAGGCTAGCATAGTAAATACATGGCTTATTGTAAGTCTTCATGGCTTTGTAGTATCCAATTCTACTCAACATTCGACTCTTTAAACTATAGCAAATCAGATCTCTCTGCTCCATATGTACTAAAATCTCCTCAGAGTGATCATCAGATTGAATCAGAAACTTGGGGCATAATGGGAAAAGATTGATGCTGTATTCCATTGTCCATATCTTCTTCCTTTTCTCCTTCAACATCCATATGTCCATAGTCGAAGATTCTGCAGAAAATCCGACCACGGATAGAGATCCCATGAGGCCAATATACTCCAAGAAGCTGTACTTCTTGGATTCATGTAAAGGGTATGAAATACTGCTGAATTCTTCTCTCTCCAGATCAAGAGAGAGAATTGATTTGTCTTTCCAACCAGAAGACAGGGCCCAGTAAATTGTTCCATTGACACAGACAGGATACTCGTCGGTCCAGGCGCTAAACGGGCAATCCCCAATTCTGTGCCAAGAGCCTGAGGAGACACCTTCACCACTTCTGAAAGAGAAAATCTCACATCCCATGTTCCCATTTCCAACAAAAGAATGATAGAACATATGAACTATTTTGTACTCTTTCGATACAGGGAGGTAACCGAAGCCTACATTGTAGACACGAGAGTTGGGACTAAAAGGGACGTGAACGAGCTGGTGAAGGGTGGGATTGCAAACATATAGAGAATACATGCAGCAAAGAATGCTCAATGGGCCACAAGAAATGAATGTGTTAACTGGTCCATCGATTTCTTGCTTGAACTTATCGGTTACATCTCCCTGCATGTCTATGGAGGTCAATTCTATGGTTATTCTACTCTTGTTAAGCTCACCACTCCCATCAGAAATGTATCTCCTAACTAACAACAGAGGCTTTTGCTTAGACCATTGGATATGTTGAGCAATAAAGTCCATATCGCGAGTTAGTAAGTCGTTCCATGATTTAGAAACGCACCTTAGCTTGCACAGAGCCTTAGCAGGAAGCCTTGACAGTATTTCGATGATGAGATCACGTGGGAGATAACCGATCCCTTTCACTTCCACCATATCGATATAACGTTTCCTTTGCTCTTCTTTGTCCATATCTTCTTGCTTTGAAGAGCTCACCTGTTATATAAATGTTCAGAAACAGGTTGTTAGAAGAGTTTTTTGGACTTTCTAAAGTCTGCAAAGTTTGAATGTTTCAATGCACAGATAATGGTGCTGATTATAAACAAATAGAGGTGGGAGACAAAGTTACTTTGATGGGCATAAAACTAAAGAATTTCAGAATTTTCTACTCTTTAATAAGGCCACCTGTCATTGTTTCAATATAGATGGCTAAGGCCTTCATTTCCTTGTGAAGACTAATCAAATCAACATTATTTGATTTACTTTCAGCATTATTTATCAAATCTTGATCTCAAGTTTTGTCACACATCTCATTCAGCCAAATCTTGATCTCAACATTATTTGAATTGTTATGGTTTTTAAATGACAAGAGTAGAAAATCATAATTATTGATTAGTCAACATGACTTAGAGATTTCCGGGATGTGTTTCACGCATGTCCTCTTTGAAAAGAAACGTGAGTTTTGAGAGAAAAAGACTAATTGCTTAAACCCTTCAACAAGATAATTTCAAATAAAAAATTGAAAGAATACCTTCAACACTAAATCAGAGTTGGCCCCATATGTGAATTTCTTGGTTCCTACATTGCTACAACATTACAACAACCTCTGGAATAAATAATTTTTCATTACGTCAATCGAAACGAATCAGTTTTCGATTTTTAATATTTAAATTATTAAAATTAGTCTCCATCAGTTGTTTATAATTTCATATTGCATGCATCATACAACTCAGTATTAAAAAAGGTAAAAAAAAAAAAAGCAGAATAACTTACATCATCTCCGGCTGCTATTCATATATATTTTCCAAAGACTTTTTCTGGGCATACAAATATATATTAATCAAAATTATAGCTAAATCTCTAACATGAAAAATAATACATCACTATAAATATCACACTATTATACATAATATATTACATCATTTTCACAAATCAGAACATCAAACGAAGCCTGCATAATACAACTCCACTGTAATTATCTGATGGTACAATAATGTCAGCATTTAAACAGAAGTTACCAACACTGTAATCCATCACCCAAATATTATTCTCCTTCATCAACCATATATCCATGGTTGATGTGTTTCTTCAGACAATCCAACTACAGATATAGTCCTTAGGGACCCCAGCAATTCCACTAGTGTATACTTCATAGGTAGGATAGCAACGTACCTTGAATTCTTTTTCCCAGATCGAAAGAGACGGTTTCTTTGCCTTGTGATACATTCCCAGGTCGTGAGATCCAAATCATTGTCAGCCATCATAAAATAGGAACATTAAATCTACATAATAAAAGTGTGAAGTTTTTGCATCACAAATAACAAAGTTTTTTTTACTATTTTAGACAACATTGAGAAGCCTTCCAATAAAGTCAACTTAAGAATTTGCAGTAGACAGCCCAGGTCACCTTAATACGCACACGAAATAGACAGCCAGTTAAAACAAACTGTATCGATCAGCCAATTCATCAAATATTTCTTCTCCAGATCATTTTCCATCTAATGATTTGCAGATAAAAAGTAAACTGACAAAAATCAAGAGAAAAAAACTCAATAAATATGTATCCATCTAAAGGTCCAAAAGATGTAACCAAACACCCTTTGTATAAATATATAAATACATACTAATACAAATTTATATAGTAAGATATTTGGGCAATGTTCAGAATTGATCAGCCAAAACAATCTACTTTCCATCTGAAAGAGTTAACACCATAGATCAACATCATTAAATCATCCATGAAAAATACCAAAACGCTAACTTATTACTTTCATTCCCATATTCCTTCTCTCAAAATAAGACAAAAGTTAATATTCGCTTACAAATTATAAACCAGAAAATTAGAAAGCATTAGCCAAAAGTAGTGTGCATAAAATACCTCAATACCTGCAATCAGGTGTGCAGAATTTTCTCTGACCACAACTGATGAATGACAAATTTTAGAAGATCAATGCCTTGATGAGTTTGGAGGCCATGTTGCTTCCACGTCTTATCCACAACTTGCAACGAAAACTTCTTACCCCTTTCTTATGATAGAAAAGTAAAGGTTTTCTTGTTTGTACACAACACTACTAAAAAGACCAACAGAGCCACTAAGACGCTGCCTGAGAAATATATTCTAAATTACATATAAAACTCTTCCGCAACTTAGAATAAACAGAGTAGTAGTTATCTATTTTACAGCATCTATTTTGCGCTTTGCATGTTTTAGAATTGTAAGGAAGCTCACAAGTTAATAAACAGTCTGAAAGGAGATCTGGCAGTTCCCCACCCAATTCAAATTCTTCTCATCTATATGGAAACTACTTTCTAATAAAGCAGCCTATATTGTTAGCATAACAGTATCTCAGAAGGCTCATTGACTTTTAAGGGCAATTTACTTTAACCCCTAAAATTTTTACCCAACTCTTCTGAGTTCATGCCTTTTATATTGAAGATAAGAATGTGAAAGTTAGTATCTATAAACCTCTATATCTACATTGCTGAAATAATCCGGGGAAAATTTCATCTTATTCAACTGTAAGAATGGAATTTGTCTTATTAAAGTCATTCGTATATCATTGCTGCATCTGAAAATCAGTCAGTACATGAGCACATACTTTCCTTTCACACTTTCTAGGGAAATCACAAAGAAAAAGGGTTCAAAATTGCATGTAATTGGAAGAGGGAAATTATGAGGTGCATCATCACTTGACCCCTTCGTCAGCATTCGCTGCCTCTTAATAAACAGTAGCATCACATAATATGAATGTACGTGTGGGAGTGTGGATATATATATATATATAAGGGTATCGATAGATATATAGATAGATGAACAAGGTTTAAAAAGAAGAAAAGATGCATGAAATGAGGAACTCCTTCATGAGCGCAGAAAAAAAAAAGCATTCAACCTTCAAGAATTATAATGAAAAAGAATAAACAATCACATTTCCAGAAGGCAGGTATAACCTGAACTTTTACAGAACGAATATCAATAACCCACAACTGCTCTAAGTCCAACATTATCTGGGAAGGACCAAACCAGGGGAAAATGAACAATCTGCAGTGATGATCTCTGCCTGCTCCTGCAGTAAAATATCTATTCAAATTCAAATTGCACCTCTACATGCAGGTACTTCCTCATGAGTCTTACAATAGCTAAAGTAAAGTCGGCCAATGTGTGGCATTCTTCATGAGTTTTGGTCTCAGATACAACACCATGGATGACCAACTTCCTTAGATGAGGGCACCTTTCCAGAAGTCCTGAAACCCACATTGAAAACAGGTCACTAATTACTGTCCACCCAAGTTCCAAGACAATCACATTTTCCAAAACAAAAGAACCTTGTAAGCCATACTGAAGTGCCGCCTCTCTTAGATCATAGTTCAGGGACAGATGACTCAATAAAGGAAAGCATGAAGAAATGGTCTCAACATCTACAAACTCATCTTCATCATCAAATACAACGCCCCATAACCTAAGCTTTCTCAACTTGGATGATCGTGAAATCATATGATGGAACTTAGCCCACATGATTGTGAAATTGCTAACATCAACCACCTCCAAGTTTTCAGCACTCTCACCAATATCAAGATGGATGACACTAACATCATCAATTTTTAGGAATCTCAACATCCCCTTACCAACAAGCTCAAAATCTTCAAGGGTACAATCTTTCACGTGCAACTTCTCTAAGTTATCAGCCTCCAGTACAAACTTATCCAAACTGATTGCTTCGACATAAACATCCTTTAGTGAGTTGCTACTCAAATCCATCGACGCCTGTGGATCTGACATGGCAATATCTAGACTCACTAAGGTCAAGAATTCAATTTTTGGACAGGCAGTTAGCAGAATACTCAGATCCAAGGCTGATATACTGACATAACTCAAAGAAAGAGATTTCAAGCAGGGAAATTTCTGATAACTAGGTTCGACTCCTGTAATTGTATTGTGAGCCAAAGCCAACACCTCAAGCTTCTGTCGACCACACTTCTCAAGCATGTTAATATTAGGTGTTGTCCTCACATTATAGTGCAGTTGGCGCAAGGTTTCTCTGGTGAACATGAGCCAGGCAATAACTGGGGCTGCACAGAATTCTTCTGCATCATCCATCAATATCGAAAGGCATTGCAAGCCTTTGGTCTGAAATATTGTTTGAGTGATAATTATCTCCAGTCTACTGGTGGAAAATTCATGATACAAAGGCCAATCATTGGAATTAAACGTAAGAGTGTGGAGATGATTCCTCCAAGCTTCTCGCCATTTCCGGCAAGTTGCAGATGCGATTACAACATCCCGGGCAGCCCCAAGACAAGATAGTATGTTCCCAACAACCTCAACTGGAAGAAACTCCATATTCTTATCCAGTCAATCAAACAACTGCAAGATGGAGGACCACAAAAGTACCACACTCCACCAAATCCAATCAAAACATCTAATTTTTTAAGTTACTTAATGCAATCCAAGAAATGGTTATTCGGACATCTCAAACACACCGTCTGATTTTTGCAACTACCCTACAACCTCAACGCAACTGATCAAATCCCAGGGAATTTTTTTTCCAAATATTAGCATCCCAATCAATATTTGACATTTAATTCTTCCGTATCAATAAGAATTCAGAAGATTCAAACCACAAGCCCATAATCTGTTCATTCAGCAAAACAAAACAAAACAAATGACGTTTCTCCGATTCCAGTAGAATGATCAGTACCACTCAACCTCTTTCATCTGCGAATATATGCGGAAATCATACACTTTCATCAACTTCACGTTCCTCCAAATCAACACCTGTAATCATAAGTTCAATCACATCACATTTAGCATGGGCAAAAGATCAAAAGGAGTTACAAAAGGAAAATTTTAGAAACAGACCTGACGAAGCCACCGCTAACAAACGGAAACCAGAATCAAACAAAAAATAAATGATCGATGAAAACGATTAAATCGTAGGCGTAAAAAGCGTATTCATAATCAGATGGAGAGGAGGAGAATAGAGTGAAAATGGTGAGAGAAGAGAAGAGTGGAAATGGTGCAAGGTGGGGGAAAAGGTCAAGGAGCTGCTCCGCTCCGTGTGTATAAACCAAGGAGTACAACACTGACTGCCGAGCGTACACCCACCAAAATTAGGTCGTAATTTGCTGACCTTTCTATTTTTATTATTCTACATATACTTCGGCCAATCATACGACATCTCTCACTTCTCTTCAGAGAGAGAGAGAGAGAGTACATATTTGGGCCTGAGATGGGTTACCATAAGTCCCCGTTCGGTAGCCCAAAGACGATTTGAACAGTCCAAAACTATAATTTCTAGATTTTAACAATATCAAATAATTTATTAAGGTAAATTTCTATTCACAACCCATTTATAGTTTTACAGTTCATTTTATATACGAGTTTCACATGTTGCACGTGGAGATCAATTCAAATGAAGAAAAAAAATGATAATACAAATATTTTATATATAATACTTTTATATTAGAGTTTTAATTATAATATGTTTCTATAAGATTTTGAATTAACTAGGATTCTAATATAAAATTATTTAAATTAATGGTATAACCTTAAATAATAATCTTTAATAGAGATATATTCGGCAATCCATATTTTGTAGAAACATCCACACTTTTATATAGATAATAGGGGTATATTCGGCAATTCATATTTTGTAAGAAACATCCACACTTATATATATATATATATATATATATATAGGTAATAGATAATCACAAAAACTTCTGTGCACCAGTTGCACAGAAGTGAAATTCGTGCAATCCATACATTTATGTTATAAATGTAGTACTTTTATGTACAAATATCCGTACTTTTTTAAAATAAACATGCATAAAGGTATTACATTTATAACATAAAGATACTACATTTATAACATAAAGGTACAAATATTCGTACCTTTTAAAATGAACATGCATAAAGGTATTATATTTATAATATAAAGGTACTACATTTATAACATAAAGGTATGGATTGCACGAATTTCACTTCTGTGCAACTAGTGCATAGAAGTGTTACTCATAGATAATAGATATACACCACAGTTTTTTTTTTCTTTCAGTTTTGTCCTTTCTTCCCTAACTTAGGTTCTCATTCTCTCAAGTCTTTAACTCTTAATCAAAGCAACATCCAAAATATTCATCATATGCAATGCATACTCATTTTCCCTTTTTTTAACTACAAAATTTAAAGAAAAAAAAAAGACAGAAAAGCTCTTAGTATGCCAAGAAAGGAAGTGAGAAAATGAGAAAGTGTCGATGAATGAGAAATGAGTAGTAGCTTCTTCTCTTACAAACGCTCAAACAGCACTATCTGTTTCATAATCAATAAACTCGAATTCTGATATGTTCACAAATAAACAATCGCAAGTTTCTGTTTATCAAAGAAAAAGAAAAAAAAAAAACGATAAACAGTTGGCACTCCAATTGAAGCGACTTGAGAAGATGAAATATCCAGATTCCATGAGGCTATCCAAGTTCAATTAAGAGATTTTCAGAGAACAAAAAAGCACACCTAATGTGCATTAGCTTCAATACTCTTCGTAGAGGCCTAAATGCAAGAAGTTGAAAAGTGAGAAATACAAGAGCTCCCTAAGCATCAATTAGCACATAACTGAATCACCAGATGTTGAAAAGATTAAGCTAGATTTGGAATTTGTGTATCGATACTTAGTGTTTAGACAAAATATACTCAAGATATCTCTCAATATGGGATTGTATGTGAGCGCAAATTAAGAAAAGGAAAGAGGGAGAATCGGAGCTTTGATCAACAAGACCCCAATGCATTTAAAAGGGTAAAGAGGGAGTTGCTTCGAGACATGCCATATTTACTGAGAATCTGGAAACTGAGAGAGAATGATGGGAAGTCAAAGATCTACATGACATAGCATCGAGGAACACATGAGACAACCATGTCATCATCGATACGAAGTTCTCCAAAGTGATGACCTTGGATCCAATGCAGCATCAGACATTGCCCTTGTCGGATGTTCATTTATGAACTAAAATCCTTCGCGGATAGTTTTGAGTGTATACTTACCAGAGGAAAGTTCATTCAAGTTCTCTGAATTTGTTCCAAACAACTACATCACTAATCTCTTCTTCATTATCCATTTTGATAATCAACAAACTAACGCATTTCATCAAAGCATCAAAATCTGTTGATTCTAAAAATATTACAAAATGAATAAAAGAATAGTGTAATGTTTAAGAAACGATAACAATTAATTGGAACATAAATTTTATACAAGACTGTTTTGGTTTCTTAAACATTACACTAGTATACTGACCGATGGATTCTAATGCTTTAATGGAATGCATTGGTATGTTGGCTATCAAACTAGATAATGAAGAAGTGAAAGAGATAAATAATATAAACGGAAAGGACTCAGAGAGAACTTCAATGAAATTCTGTTTAGTGTATACACTGAAAACTGTCTAGGAAGGATTTTAACTCACAAATCTACATACCCACGAAAAAGTAGATGGGAATACCAAACTTCAAGCTGCTCTTGCACATGCACATGAACAATGGTTATTTGTCAAATCCCTCATCTGAACCTTATCCTCCAGAAAATGGGCCTTTGTGCCAACAGGTGCATGATGCTTTGAATCAACCATACAGATAAACTGTTGTCCTCAATTAGCTCAACAAGTTTTCTTTTTCACCTACAAGATACAGGGAAGAATGTTCAACAAAATTAAGAACTTCTAGCTGAAAATGCTATATGTTTGAAGAGTTGTAGAAGTTCAATGAATTGGAAAGCAAAAACATATAACAAAATAATGGCAAGAAATAAATAGAAACCTCTACTGCTTGTTGAACTCCCATTTCTATTACATGTTATCTCACTATTCTACAAATTATAAATGGCCTGTGTACAACCTGGAAATAGAGATTACAGTGACTCACAGTTCCTAAAGTTGATCGCCGAGGATATCATACCTGGATCAGCAAAAACACCAGAAGTATGTGTTCTACGCGTTTCGTTCAAAGTTTGGTGCAATATATTCAGATCGTTTTCTGAATATGAAACTCAAGCAGCTTAAGAAAAGATACTTTGAATTCTCGGAATTTCTGAACCAGAAGTCTATACTCTGGAGCAAGAACAACAAAATTGTTTACAGCAATGAGAAACTCCTAAACCAGAAGTCTATACTCATGTGCCAGGTTTTTGAAAGTGGAGTGAAGATTGAATAAAGCAAAGCAAAATTTCGGTAGCTGATGGTTTGGCCTTATCAAAACAGAATGGTTGTCTCTAATAACATTCATATTTTGTTAATTTCTGATATTGCAAACACCGTTTGCCTTGAAATTCTATGAATTTGAATGCTTGTATAGTTGTATAGTACTCAAACATCATACAAGCTGGGGCATATACTTTCTTTGCTAAAACAATAATGGATTGAACTCACATACCCTCAATCTAGTCGAGTATTACACGACATAGAAAGGACAGATTGCCAACAGCTAGAAACAAGTCAATCAAATAAAACCAATAATTGTTCTCTGAAGCTTATGATTGTGTATTATGTGTTCTTTTCTCCCTAATTGTGAAGTAATAACCAACAATAGAGGAGAAAAAATCGAGGGCATAGAATAGGCGGCGGCGGCTGAAAATTGTGGGCGGAAGATCGCCAGCGGCACCATCGGTAGGGTTAAGGCCTATCCGCCATGTGAATCCTCTATGGAATTAACGAACTACAATTCAAAAGCTGAATACTACTTGTTAATTGATCTTCTTCCATCAAACATCACACTAAAAATTCAGCTCTATTTGTAAGTATTCGATTGAATCCTCGAAATAAAAGAAATCCAAAACTGTCAAACAAACAGCATTACCCACAGCCACATAAAATTGAAGTAGAAAAATCATAGTAGATTCAGTTAGCATTAAGATTTCAGATTAATAGTAGACTCTTACCGATTGTCGCGGTGGAAAGCGGCGGAATCGCTCCGGCGCGGCCGATGTGGAAGCGGCGAAGAGAAGAGCCACGGCGGTTTGCGGCGGTTTGATATACAAATAAATTATTTTGTGTATATTAATTTACTAGCTGAATATTTGATTTAATTTTCAAATATAAATTTTAGGGTTAATTTCATTTTTGTTCTATATATAAGACATTACATTTTATGATAACCAAGTATGTTTCAAAATTTGGTTTTTTATGTTTCAACTTTTCCCAATTTCAATTCAATTTTTTAATTTTGTTTTTTTATGTTTCAATTTTTTCCAATTTCAGTTCAATTTTGATCGAAATTTTCAAAATCGTCAATGTTATGTGAGTTTTTGGGGACCATCCAATCAAAATTGAATTGAAATTGGAAAAAATTGAAATATACAAGAGCAAAATTGGAAACTGAAATTGAAAAAAAATTAAAACATATGAGACCAAAATTGAAAAAAATTAAAACATATAAAACCAAAAATGAAAATGTATACTTGATTATACAAAAATAAAAAAGATCTTACACATAGGAACAAAATCAAAATTATCCCTAAATTTTATGGGCTCCAAAGTTTATAAAAATGATAATGAGTTCCAATATGATTCTATGGATAATTTAGTTTCGACTGCGAATATGGATAATTTAGTTTCGACTGCGAATTCGTTTTTTTTTTTTTTTTTTTTAATATCATATTATTACATTATTTTTTAAGTTTGAAGCAGTCATTTATTAAAAATATAGTTGAAAGAATTGGATTGTAATTTTTATAATTTGTCACAATTTATTTGATAAGTTCACCACAGTGATCAAGACCCTGTCTAAATATAAAAGAATGAATATGAGTTGATCAAATCAAAGTAGGCCCAACTCATAATTGGAGACAAGCTCATGTGACTTTCCAGTTTGTAAAATTGTTAATAACTTTTATCAATATACATTAATATAGGATCCATGTAATACACGGAATTTAAAAAAATTAATTTAATCAAATTAGAAAATTTTAAATATTATTTATATAATAAAATTAAATTTATGATCTGTACAATAAATGTTGCAACATTAAATATACTGTAATATAATTAAATAAGTATCAAATTGTCAGAATATATGTTGCATGTATAGATGATCATAAATAATTTTTTATTTATTATTGAAATAATATATATTACTATGGTTGTTGTATCTTCAACACATCCATCATTTTTTTAGTTGAATTTTAATTGGTAATATCTATAACAATCTTCAATTTTTCTTTTCAATTAAATAATAAAAAATTGAAAGTCAAAATTTCACAAATAAACTTTATAGTTTATTTTAAAATACAAATTCAAAAATAAAGTATTCAATTTTTCATTAATTAATAAGTGTAAATTAAAACTTTGAACAATCATTTTCAATAAGCTCATCTTTATTTTAGTGTTTTATCTTTTTTATTTATTTATACTTTTTCTCTAAAACGCTAAATTTAACAAATTTAAATATGCAAATAATTCCTATATTGAAGTCAAACATATGTTAGATAAATTTAGTCAACATTTCTAAATTATTTAACAATTTTTCTTTGCAACATAAAATTTGAAATCATTAATTAGCCATATTTAATGTCAAAATAATGTGAGCATGTCAAGTGTTTATAGTGGTCTTAATTTTATATAAATAAAATAACTATACATTATATTTACATCTATGTACATACTTATGTTATTTGGTGTTTTTTTTTTTTTTTGGTGATTCATATATTTTCTAGTCTAAATTTCATAAAATTATTATGAACCATTAACTTCATTATCATTATTATTAGAAAAGAGAAGGCTTTTTTCTTTTATGTTCTTGATAACATTGCTCACTATTTATATCTGTATCTATCCTTGATAGCATTAATTTTCAATCTCAATTCTATTTCTTCTCAATTTCAGGTGGTTATTAATTTTCCCATCTATTTGTTATGCCTCTATTGCTTTCCTTTTATTTGGGTATATTTTTTTTCCCTTACATTAGTTGATAAAAAACAATTTTTTATGTAAAAATATTATTTCGTGTATGAAAATAATAGATGTTTGCGCCCAAAGGATTTGAAAACATTTTGGGTCCATTTAAAGATGATTTTTACGGGGTGACCAACAAAAAAACCCAAAATAGACTAATAGGTGGACAAATGCTCTATGGCCCCGAGGGTTCATAATCAACATATTTATTTATTAGGTGAGAAATGAATAATAATTTGGACCACTCATCTTTTTGAAGGATGATGAAATCTTTTGTGCACTTGGTGCACGGATCCTAAATCCGTGCATTCGGGTCGATCCGACCCACCATGTGTTTGTACGTGTCCGCACGCGCCATTAGGTCGCGAATAAAATTCGTCCAAACATGTTTTTAGGTGTCAGACCTTTATGTTGTGTTAACTATATCTTTTAGTAATGTTAGTCATACATTTTAGTTATGTTAGTGATACATTTTATAAGACTAGTTGTACCTTAACATTTTTGTTAGACAGACATATTAACCTACCTTTCATTCATATTAGTTATAACAGTCATATCTTTTAGTTATGTTAGATATACATTTTAGTTATATTAGTTGTACCTTTATATATTACATAAATGTATGACTATGTTGATATAAATGTATAAGTAATATCACATAGATGTATGAATATTATCACGTAAAGGTAAACATGTACAAATTGTGGTGAAATTAGGGTTTTTTTAAAGTTAAAATTATTAAATAAATGTATGATATTTGAACATAAATGTATGATTAATATAACATAAAGGTGTGACTAATATAATATAAAGGTATAACTAACATAATATAAAGGTCAGGGCAAAAAAAAAAAAGTAAAAATGTACGGATCCGGATTAAACCCCACCCGAATTCGACTCGAGTGCATATATACATCAGGTGGACAAGAGTGCTACTTTTAAAGGATATATTGTTTTTGACTTATTGCAGTGAACAAATCAACGGTTCTTACGAAATGAAAATACGCAATAACGCATATATGCAAATCAATTTGCTTATCATTTTCTTCTTACAAGATGTAAGACCCATATTAATGATACGAGGTTTTAATTACTAAATTCATCTTATTACCGTGTATTCATTTTATATTTTGTTTCATTACTATATATATTAGGTGTGCAATATTACTAATGTCATACAGTAAATATGTATATAATAAAATAAAATATGAATGCTTACTCATCTTAGAAAAATTGATGCTTACATTCGAGTATTTAATGATGTGACTATTCTATTTCATTTAAATTGGTGGTTGTAAAGAGTGAAATAGAATGTGTTTAAATCCCCCTTTTTAAAATTATTAAAAGAATTTCATAAGATAAGCTATATATTGTTTATGATATTATTTCACTTTATAATATTTTGTTAGTGGTATTCTTACATCTTAACAGTGAACATGCATGTATCCAGAGGCGGAGCCTCATGGTTGGTGATGGGGGCTTTAGCCACCCAAAAAATTTTAAAAAATTAATTACCTACATATATTTTTAGGATTTTTTTTGATTTTTAGTGTTAAAATACAGATTTTATAGTAATTTAGTCCCCCAAAATCATTTAACCCCTCAATATTTTTAGTCTAGCTCTGCCCCTTTATCTATTCATTAAACTTGTGCATTAAGTTATGATTTATTTGGTTGGTGTCATGAGTGGCTAAAACTAATCTGTAAAGATAGACAAGTCAAAAACGGTAGTTGAATCACATTAATGTTTGCTCAAACAAAATATCTCCTCCAACTTGTTTCCAAGCTACTGCGCATATTGGACCTATTTTTTCTAAATTTATTTAATTAAATCTTTC
Source organism: Scutellaria minor (assembly GCA_954870855.1). NCBI lineage: Eukaryota > Viridiplantae > Streptophyta > Magnoliopsida > Lamiales > Lamiaceae > Scutellaria > Scutellaria minor. The sequence continues at coordinate 2,492,232 of OX940735.1, read as the reverse complement.
AATATATAGCGCATGGTTTTATTGTATTATTTAAACATTTCAAATTGTTTTAAAGCCATTTTTCTTGATCCAAGTTCAAACTCTAGTCATTACAATCTAAATCTGTATAAAGGTGGTGGTTTTTTCTTTTTCAACTAAGCCACTGAAATTTCAATTTTATTTATTTATTTTTAAAAAAAATTATTTTGAGAACAAATTTTATTTGACTAAAATTATTTTGAGAACAAATTTTATTTGACTAAAATTATTTTACTTATATAATTGTCATTGGGAACATTATTAGAATAGTTCAATAAAATAAAATCTCTTAAATTGATTTCCATTAATAAAATAAAAAATTATATAGGAGCATTGTATTATAAAAATTAATACCACGAATCTTGTAGTTCAAGTGGTACATACCTACTTTTATAAAAATGCAGATTGTGTTGATCATGATTTAAACATTGCTCACATAATTTTTTTAATATTTATTTTCTCCCTTCCGGTCCTTTTAGCGCATTAAAAAAATGATAATATAATATTATTAAGGTTTAAATTATTAACTTATTAAAAAAAGGGTTGAAGGAGTAAGTAGAACAAAACTTGAAACATTAAATAATGAAATACATGTAAATATAAATGCATGCATGAAATGGCATTTTTGTCCCTAAATCAAAATCTCCAACCCTATTGGCCCCCAACATCTTAACATCACACATATTCTCAAATCAACATCAACCTCATATTCCCCCCAAAAAAATCCTTCCCTTTTCAATATCAGTGTGTGTATATATAATAAGCAGAGAACAAGTGGGATTCAGAATCTCATAAGTGGACACGTAAAGTTGTCATTTACCATAGAAAGCAAAAGGCTTTGTATTGACGTGTAAACTAACACCCCATTCATTTCACAAAAAGCTTACATCTAATCTTCATCACTCACAATACTCTCTTCCTTCCCATCACCACACACCCAAAGCCACACCATGCCACCCTCTCACGAATCCGATTCACATTCCCCAGAATCCCCATCGCAGATCATTTCTTCACAAGACGAATCATCTCATAAATCCAACCTGACTGGTGTAACTGTAGAGCCAAAGCGGGATGGAACAGTAGAGGATGATGAGATGAGCAGTGGGAGAGAGCGCCTGAAGAGGCACCGGGTCGAGGTGGCGGGTCGGGTCTGGATACCCGATATGTGGGGCCAGGAGGATCTTCTCAAGGACTGGATCGACTGCGCCGCCTTTGATGCTTCGTTGGTGAATAGCAGAATTATGCTGGCCAGAAATTCTTTGATGGGAGAAGGGAGGAGATCAGCTAATTCCACCACTTTGAGAATAAGCCATGGTTGTTAGTTTCTTTTTTTTATTCTTACAATTTCTTACTTGTATAAGAAACCGATAATCTGCATTTTTTTTTTTTACTCTTCATGTTGACATCGTTATTGATCGATCCATCCCAAACACTTTTTATGATGAGAATAAAACTGAACCATTAGCATGTGTTTGTATGATCTCTTGCTTTTCTTTGCTGCTTCATGAATGGATAATGATCAGTATGTTGGGAAAATTATGCATAAATGAAAAAAGAAAAAGAGGGTTTGAATTAAGTCGAGCTTGGACTTGTATATATGTTTATCTTTGAAGCTATTTGTGATGGGTGAATCAAACTCCTATATAGTCAAATTTATTCATAAATGCGTTCATGAATAATATTACACAAACATAGATTAAACAAGGATAGAGAAAGAAAATCTGATTGACAAAAATCATGAAAATAATATAAAAAAGTTTCCGGGACATAGATTCTAGCTAGGATCCGTACTACCGACCCGCCCACCCGCCTACCTACCCATCCTCCTTATTTTTCTTTTTCTTTTTCTCTAAACCCTAATTCTCTTCTCCTTCCTTTCTTCACGCTGCTGCACTTTCTTCTTCTCCTTATTTTCTTATTCTTTTTCTCACTTTTCTTTGAACAACATGGTCTTCTTCTTTTCTATCATTCTACTCATTTTTCAACTAATGATTTCATATTTGTGATATTTTTTCGAATCAAAACTTTTTATATGTGAATTTCTTCTTCTTTCTCCTCCTTTTATTTTTCATCTTCGTAGATTATTTGTTCCATAGGTATTATTATTGATTATTTCGGCGTCCATGTCGTTCATCTTCTACTCCTTCTTCGATTTTATGAAATTATTTGTAAGAACTTTGAGAAAAAAGAAGATGAAAATCGCGGATTTGAATTTTAAAATTTTGAACTTATACTCTATGTTCTTGAGTATATGAGTAAAACTTTTGGTTATACAAATAATATCTTACATTTCAATAACTTGTAATATAAAATATTATCTTTTGAATAAATAAATAATACAATATAACAAATAATGCATTTGAGGAATATAAGTTTTTGTGAAGTATATAATATTGCAGGACATATCAAATGGATGGTTTTAGTATTATAATTGATATATTTTTGAAACAAATATCAAACTCATTATTAATAGTAGCTCAAATCTAAGATCGAAGTTTAGATAGCAGACATCATTTGCTACTAGACTATCATATTTTGTGAGGTACATATATAAGTTGTTAAAAGAACAAATTGTTGATCAAGCTTGGTGTAAGTGTTTATCGGATGGTTCATTCTTCATCCTCGTTTTCTATTTGTTAAGGCTCAAACTTTAACACCAAATACAAAAATGAAAAATAAGTAAAACGTGCATTCACTAATCTGTGGATCTGTGGAGGACATCAGTTAAGTTGATTTGTGGATTCTTGATTTATTGCTTAATTAGAGTTTTGAGCACAAATTGTTTCGACAACTTTTATTTATAAATAAATAAATAAATATATATATATATATATATATATATATATATATTATGTCTCACAAATCATAATCTGTGAGACGAAGGTTCGTAATATATATAGCAAGACGTTCATTCACTAATCGGACCAAACACATATTGTGACCGATCCACGTCTACTTCAAATTGTGATTCTCTATCTTCTTCAATTTTTTCATATTATTAATTAACCTTTTTTTTAAAATTTAAAATATACAAATAAATATGTAAGATAATAGCTTCAAATTATCTTTTTATATATATAGAAGCAATATTGTCACGAGACACGTGACATAACCAGAATTTTTTTAAAATTTTACTATATTAAAAAAATTTAAAAATCTTCAATAAAATAAATAAATAAGCTAATGACTATGAAAATGGTAGACTGTATGTGTATATAGAAACAGAGTAGCACTCCTGTGCACATGAGACACTCATATACTTGGGTTGGGTCGGGGCGCGGGTTGACCCAGATCCATGTATTTTTACTTTTTTTTTTTTTTTTTGCCCTAACCTCTATATTATGCTAGTCATATCTATATATTATATTAGTCGTACCCTTATGTTCAGATATCATATCTTTATGTAATACTTTTAACTCTAAAAAAACCATGATTTCGCCACAATTTATATATGTTTACCTTTATGTAATGTTACGTATACCATTATATTAATATAGTCATACATTTATGTAATATATAAAGGGTGCGGCTATCTGCACCCCAAAAATTACTAAACACACCTCATTCCTAGTGTTACTGTACATTTCATTTGTATACAGTAACACTAGGAATGGGGTGTGTTCAGTAATTTTTGGGGTGCGGATAGCCGCACCCATATATAAATGTATGACAAATATAACTAAAAGGTACATCTAACATAACTAAAAAGTATGACTGTTATAATTAAAATGAATGAAAGATTAATATGTCAGTTTAAAAAAAAATGATAAGGTACAACTAGCTTTACAAAATGTATGACCAACATAATTAAAAGGTATGACTAACACTACTAAAAATATAGTTAACATAATATAAAGGTTTGACACCTGGGAACATCTTTGAATGAATTTTATCCGTAATTTGATGGTGCATACGAACACGTACGGACGCGTGGCGGGTCGATCGCACGAATTTAAAATCCGTGCATCAGGTGCACAGAAGGTTTTGTCATAGAAACAAGACTGACAAGGAACTCACGACACATCCACACATTTTCTCAAATTTTATTGACTATTAATTTGTTTTATTTTCAATTTAAAAATCTAAAAAAGATATATAGTGACTATGATACACACACATCACGTGGCATAATACAATAAATCAATAATCCTCAAATTAATTATATATTTTAAATTTCTTTAATTTAAAAATTAAAATTTTGCAAAATAAAATTGAAAGGAAAACACAAAAACTCATGTGAGACGATTTTACGGATAGTTTCCGTGAGATGGAGCCCCATCACCCATAAATAATATGTGAATTATAGGGTTTGGATGGTGAGTAATTAGATTGTAGGTTGACCCGTCTCATGCAATGCATTAAAATTCCGTGAGACGGTCTCACAAGAGACTTAGCCAAAGGAAAAACACTATTCTAATTTATTATATAAGAATATCGTACACAAGTATACTCTAGTAATTTCATAAGGATATAATTTCAAACTTTGTGGAAAATGTTAAACAATTCTAAAATTAACATCCTAAAAAAAAATTTATATCAAAGCCATAAATACTTCAAATGGGCCTAATTAAGTCCACCTGTATAACAAGTTGAAATAAGGACTGTACAATTTAAAAAGCCCAAAGCCGATCCGTATAACAAGTTGAAATAAGAACTGCACAATTTAAAAAGCCCAAAGCCGATATGCTGCTGCTTAGTTATGCACGGTCTCCAAATAATATAGTATCACCGACGGCGATCTCTTTCCGATTCCCGGGAATAGACTCTGCTACGGTATGTTCCTTTCTTTCTCTCTCTAAATGTCAAGATTTGGACAAGTCCCATGCAATTCATGGAGATTTTAATCAAGTACTGGGGCGTGTGTATCTGCTTTTACCCAGCCTTGATTTGATTGTTGAATCTCATGATGCATTCGGCGTTGCATTTGCCGATTGATTGATTTGATTGAAGATTATGATTGATTGATTTGATTGACGAATTATCAGTGTTGTTACGGAATGTTCATATTGTCTATTGTTTGTGGCAATTTGTAGATTATGGTCAATATTTAGGGCTTTTTTTCAATTTGCATTCACTATCCTGTTATTTGGGAATTTTGTTGGGAGTAAGAAGCTAAATCCTGTAATGACTCATGAACAATCTCAGGAAATTTGAATCTCGCCTTTATTCAAAACTTAATAAGTTGCAGATAGGAGATTACGAAAGAATGTGATGTTTATGTATTCCTGCAAAAATTGCCCTTTATCGATCAAGTTATATGTTTGTATTGATTCTTACTTATTAGTTTCATTGGTCTCTAAGCAGCATTTTCTGCGATTTTTTGATTAATTTGGTGATCAATGTATGATTTTATAAAAGCTAGCATATAGGATATTCATTGTTGTTGATTTTCATCCATATTTCTTTTGAACTTTTTTCTTTAAGTATCACACATTTAAGAATACCTCTAGAAGACATGTGTAATACCTATAAAATAAATTATGAATACCTCATTCATATTATATATAATTCAAGAATGTGATTATGTAGTTCATTTATGTAATCTCTATAGAATGATTTTGTAATGTTTACAGAGAACATGTGTAATACCTATTTAATAATTCTGTAATACCTTAAAAATATTATACCTATAGGTATTGTATAAATACCTCTCAAGTATTACACAAATAACTTACATATTTACCTTTAATGTATTAATGTTATAGTATAAGGTATTATATATGCGCGCCTTTAAGGTATTACATATTTATCTTTGAAGGTATTAATGGTTATAGTATAATGTATTATATGCACCTTTAATGTATTAGTTGTTCATTGAGTGAAATATATTAGTTACAATACTTTTAAGGTATCAATTGTATACTCTTAAGGTATCAGTTGCATACTCTTTAGGTATCACTTGTATACTCATAAGGTATCGGTGTCCTGTACAGTGAGTTTAAAATTTTAAAATTTCAAATACACGATTTTCTTCATCTTCTTCCCCAAAATTTCTGCAAATTATATTATATTATTCACAATCATCTCAACCATAACTGAAAAATTCAATCCTTAAACAAACTAATCAACAAAATCGTGATCAATATACCAACATGTGGATGATAAAATACCATATTATTCACAATCATCTCAACCTCAACTAAAGAATTCAATCCTCAAATAGACTAATCAGCAAAATCACGATCAATTTACCAACACATGGATGATAAAATGTAGATTAACAGATAAATTAACACCAGCACTTAACAAAAGAAAACAAAAAAAATGCAAAAAGTAAAAGTCATTCGCGAACATTGATAAGAAAAGTGAAATTATGAAGAAGAAGAACAGAAGAAGGAGACGCACATGGTGGAGAAGAACAAAGAAGAAGAAAAGAAGAGGGGAAGACGAAGAAGAAAAAAAGAAAAAAGAGAAGAAGAACGAGAAGAAGAACGAGAAGAAGAGCAAAGATGGATATGAAAACTAGGGCATAAAAAAAAGGAATATATAGAACCGGGTCGGGTTGGGGGCACGGATCTAGGATCCGTGCCCTTGGGGTACAAGAGTGCTGCCCTAACATGAATTATTTAAGTATGTCTTTTATAGCCGTAAATATGTCTTTTTCTGCTATAAGTATGGTCATCACATGTGCGACGGTCTCACATAAGTTTTTGTGATCAATTATTTAATAAAATTGCTGACTAAATAAACTGATGGTTCTGCAAAATACAAAATATTTTCTAAGCACAAAAACTCGTATGAAACAAGAGTCCCACTCTTTTCCAAATTGTTTTTGTCCAAATCAAAATCGAAAAATGGGATTTACTTAATTTTTGAGAGAAAAAAAAGATGTTATTGGGCGAAAAATAGACATGTGGTGGCAATTGGCATATACAATCCTTTACTTGTTTTCTAGGCATAGGCATAGGCAGAGGCAGAGCTGTGCGCTAGTGCAGACGCTCCTTCCTCCTCTTCACCGCCCACTCTTTTTTGTTAACTCCTCCGGTGAATCTCCGGCCAATATTTATCAAGTACGCTCAGCTCGCATTACTCGTGTTTGTTCTCTGTAACTCTTTGTACTTTAATTTCGGGGAAATTTTCAACTGCTGCGTAGAGTTACTCGCCTTTATGCACCTTTTAGCGACGAATATTATTTTCGAAATCCATCTAAAATCCTATGATTTTGTAATGGAATTGGTTGACGATTTTATACTAATTCATGACTTGCGATGCACTCCGGTTGTTGGTCTCATTATTCATGTTAAACTATCTTCTTGAAGGGTTCTTTTCGGTCCGGGGTTAACATCATGTTGGATTGCAGATTCCTCCATGGTTGGAGCAAATATCATGACATCACTCGTTGACTTAACAACTCTCAACCTCCTCCTCATACCTAAAGGCTCTAAATCAAGGCTACTTTCTGCTCTTTCGTGTGCTAAGTTGATACCCATTCAGTTGGCATTTTCTCATGTGCATCTGCCTTTTACTGTCAGCAAATTCAAGTAAGCACCATAAATCTTTTATACATAAATACATATATTTGCCAATTGTTATTTTATGTATGTTTGAATGTGAGTTGAGTCTGAGACTTATATGTTGCAATTGTATAGGAGGATATCGTGGTCTCTTAGAAGTGCAGCTGATGGCAACAGGCTAAATTCTTCTCCTACTAATGAATCTGATGGTGGAACTAGGCTTATTAGGACTATCCAATCTATTCAGTTTAAGATAATTGCAAGATTGAAGGATTTAATGAAAAATCTACCCGTGAAATTATTCTCTTTCTTAGTGGGCTTCTATTGTGCCACTGCTTTTGCCACTGTGATAGGGCAAACGGGTGATTGGGATGTGTTGTCTGCTGCTTTGGCTGTGGCTGTAGTGGAGGGAATCGGGGCTCTAATGTACAAGTCTTCTCTTCCATTTGTGGATAACCTGAGGGACTTAATCATCATTTTCAATTATTGGAAGGCTGGGCTTATACTTGGCCTTTTTTTGGATTCATTCAAGTATTAATTGTATGCATAACATATATTCAGTTGCATATGTCTTACTGAAACTATGCATCCTAAATTCTAACATCAAGGGAAATCTTGACAAAAAAATTGATGGCGTGGGATGGAATATTTGAATTGGACCATTTAAAGAGCAACGACCTTCAGGTTTGCTTCTTCTTCCTCTTTTCCACATTCTTTTAGGAGTGCTAATCTTGGTGCTTGTGAATTGTTTAGTCTACTATTTATTTTATCTTTTCTCTACTGAGGGTGCATATATAATAAGTGTTACATTTAGAAAGAAAGATAATCAGTTAGAATATGGAACATTCCTTCATGAAAGAATACTTCTGAGATAAACCAGCTCTCTTACTTTGTGATTATATAGTTTTCTTTTTCACTTGCTTTAATTTTTTTTGGGGGAGGGGGGGAGTTGGAAGTTATTTTAATGATGGTTTTCAGAGAGTTATCTGTAAATGATTCTTGTTTAACTATGACCATGAAGTTCATAAAGTGACTTGTCAGATTTAGAGGAGACACCTTTCTTTTGCACCAATCTAATTATATTTCATTCACATCAGTGTAAAACATGCAACAAGATAACAACATGGAGAATGATAAATCATTCATTATATTGTGAGGTCTTGGACTATTAGCAAATGAGCAAATTTTTAAAAAAAGAAGGAAATATATGAAGCCTCTTCTTCTTCTGCGTGGACAGGTCATCCTGGTTAGGCTTGTCAGATTATTGATACAGTAAGTGGTTGTAGAAAGCTGAGAACCAATATCAGAACTCTACATGGATTTGCTTACTGCATGTATAGGAGCAGTCTGACTGAGAAAAGATGTTCCATTCTTTAAATAGACAAAGCATATTCCTGCTTGAGAGATTGATGAAATATACTTTCAGTTAACTGATTGAAGGTTGTGTTGATTTTGTTGTTTTGTACTAGATGAGTGTCTCTACAATCAATTTGTTGATGTCGTTACTCATAATTTTGCTGAGGTGTAAGGTGTGGAAATGTGAAAAGATGAAGGAAACCTAAGTTATGGACTATGATTGTTGTTCTTAGCTTGTTCAAAATTGAGGGTGAATGAAATGATAGAGATATGGTAATGAAAGCATTCCAGATGCATGTACTTGCACAAGAGGTTGTATGATAAGTTGTTTTCTAGTATGGCTCATGACTTACGCTGGCCTAGTTGACTATCAACCGGTAGACGAGCCTTTGTTGCCCTTTCTGGCATGCTCGACTATTGGTTGGAGGACGAGCCCTTATTATCCATTCTGGAATGCTCAGCTATCATCGGGGATGAACCCCCGTGAACCATTCTATCACGGTCAGCTATCGATCGGGGATGAGCCCAAATGACCCATTTTGGTCTGGTCAGCTATTAATCAAAAGATGAGTCTTCGTGATCTATTCCTGCCTACTCGGCTATCAGCCGACAAACATCCCCATTACCCGATCTATCCTGGTTGGTTATTGGCTAGGGACGAGCCCCAATTACCATTCTGGCCCGATCGGTATCGATCAAGTGATGCGTTAAGGTGACCAGTACTAGCCTGATCGGCTATTAATAAGGGGATGATCCCTCATCATCCTTTCTGTCCTGCACGACTATTGGTCGAGAGATGAGTCTCGTGACCCATTTTGGCTTGCTCGCTATCGACCTTGGAACGAGCCCTCATGACCCATTCTTATCTTATTGGAAATCGGCCAAAGGCAAGCCCTAGTCAACCATTATGTCCTGGTAGGCGGCTATCAGTCGATAGTCGGGTGGTGAGCTCGGGTGATCCATTTTGGCCTGCTCGACTATCGATCGGGGGGTGAGCACCTATGATCCGTTCTGGTTTGCTCGACTATCAGTCAGCGGATGAGCCTCGTTATCCATTCAGCCTGATTGGCTATCGATCGGGGGTAAGCCTCCTGACTAGTTCTCGCTTGGTTAGCTATCAACCAAGGGACAATCCCCCTGTCATCTGTTCTGGCAATCGATCGGGGGATGAGCCCAAGTTACCTGTTTTGACTTGATCAGCTATCAATTTAGAGGTTAGCCCTGGTGACCTATTCTAGCCTGCTCGGCTATCGGTCAGGGGACGAGCTCCTATGATCTGTTCTGGCCCGATCAGTAATCAATCGGGCTACAAGCTTTGTTACATGTTCTATCCTGATCGTTTATCAATCCAATGAGCCCCCGATGACTTGTTCTATCCTGATCGGCTATCGGCTAGAGGACGATCCCTCGTTATCCATCTGAGCCCCTGTTATCCATTCTAGCATGATCGGCTATCAATCAGGTATAAGCCCCGATGACTCATTCTGGTCTGGTCGACTATCTTCTAAGCTCGAGCCTTGGTGATCCATTCTAGCCTTGTCGACTATCGATTGGGGCACAAGCCCTCATGACCCATCTTGGCTTGTTCCGCTAACGATCGGGTGACGAGCCCCTATGACCCATTCAAGCCTACTCGGCTAGCCGCCGGGGGTGACCCATTGTGATCCTTTCTAACTTGCTCGGCTAGTCGTTTCAAAGTGTGGCTTCTTCAACCAACCCCATTCGGTTGGCTCTCTCTAGCCGATCAACTAGATTCATGTCTGACAGTGTCAAGCAATGAAAATATAAGCAAGGTGTTCTGGGGTGAAGGTAACTCAAACACGGAGTAGAGATTTGATCAGATGCCAACTTCAAGGGCACTATGGCAGAAACCAGGGACCTTTAGTCTGCTTCATAAGGTAATCAGCAGTTTCTGCTTGCTGAAACCTTAAACAACCTGAGATTATTCGAGCTCATGTGATGCGACAATTTGTAAATCTGATGGCCTGAGGATTTGAATGTAATTGAAAGAGTTATCAAGAAGAGAAATAAAAGTTATATAAATCAGATTTCATGGCTTATTCTGTGGAAATGGTCCAAATGAATGGATGTGTTGAGAAAGGGAAATGTCGATGACATGATTTATGATGTCGAGCTAGAAAACAGATGATGAGTGCAAGAATACTGCTATTTGCTGATAAATTGAATGGCATTTTGGACCAAGAGGCCTCTGTTTACTCATTGTAATTTATGCATGTTGGTCAAATATGTGTTTGTGCTGGCTTTTGCTATCATCCCAGGAACCCGAAAAAGAATATTGAGATCTAGTTATTGCTGCATTATGTGAATTCAGCTGGTAAACTAGTGAGTGAGTAATTTACTTATTATCATTCCTTGTATGACTTTGAATTTTAGTTCAAGACAAAAATAAACTTCGCATCACTGAAAGAGAAGAGATGTTTATATTGTAAACACACTCTAAAAGCTATTTATTTGAGATGTGATAATTGATGTTCAAAGTTTCTGTATATCTTATTTCTCAATAGTTGTCATTCTAGGACAGTATTTAAGATGAGGAATAATGTTGACATCCTTGAGAAGTTACAGCTGCAATGGATTATAACAACATAAATCTTTATTAAAAATGGCTGGCTATGTGAGGTGTAAAATCCTCTACATAGAAAACATACTACTAGTCTACTACCTTTACTAATCGAATCCCACTAAGTCATGCAAATGTAATATCGAAAAACACACACCACCTAAACCAAACCAAAGAAACAAGATAAGAATGGTTTTTCATAATTGAGCTCCACAAGGGGTATTGGTGCTTAATTAAGCTTGAGACTTGTCCCATTTCAGAGGCTTCACAACTTCCCAGGTAAAATCAGGATCATCTCTGCCAAAATGCCCATAAGCAGCTGTTTTCAAGAACCTGTTACCATTACCCCTCTTAAGATCCAGGTTGATTGATATCATACCAGGCCTGAAGTCAAAGCTTTCCTTGACGATATCAAGAATTTGCTTATCAGGGATCTTTCCGGTTCCATATGTGTCGATAAAGACGAACAGGGGCTCGGGCACGCCGATGGCGTAGGAGACCTGGACAATGCACCTCCTAGCCAGCCCAGCAGCTACGATGCTCTTTGCGGCTTGCCTGACAACATAGGCCCCACTCCTATCTACCTTGGTGGGGTCCTTCCCAGAGAAAACACCACCTCCATGAGCCCCCCACCCGCCATAGGTGTCGATGATGATCTTGCGACCAGTAAGGCTAGCATCGCCATGAGGACCACCAATGACAAAGCGGCCGGAATGATTGAGATGGAAGATGGTCTTCTCATCAAGGTACTTTCCGGGAACGACAAGTTTGATGACTGTTCCTTCAAATCAGCAGCAATTTCATCATTAGTCACAGTCTCGTCATGCTACATAGAGATGAGGACAGTGTGAACACAAAAATTATCGATCTGACTCAAAGAAATTGAACCGAATTAAAGTATGGAAAATCAAATAAAATAAGAAAAGCATTGTGCCCGGTGCCTACTCGGACAAATTTATTCGGCTTGTTCTGGTCGATCAGTTTTGGCCGAACAAAACGTTTTTTATATAAGAATTGAGAGTAAAGAGCTCTCTATTTGTTCTGGTCGGTCAATTTTGGCCGAGCAAAACGTTTTTTATATAAGAATTGAGAGTAAAGAACTCTCTGATTGCTTGAGTACAATGATTTTTGGGACCCAAAATTCGATCCCTTTGAATGATCATTGAGATCTTATTTATAAATTTGGCCTAAGATACATTACTTGGTGAATAAGACTCAAATTCCCCAATTTTAAGGTCTAGATAAGGAAAAATTGGGTTAAATCTATCTAAATCGGATATGATTTGATCTTGATTTGTTTCCTTAGTTGAAGACTCTGTCTTGAAATAAACTAAGTCCTTCCTACTCTTCTTGTGATGATGACCTCGGTTTCTAGCCTTCTACTTGATCTCCAGAAATATCTTGGGTAATAACACTTTTAGACCACATCGACTATAGTACCTAGATCAATCGTGAGCCCACCCTAGCAGCCGAAGTGGGCTTGTTGCAAACTTTCTTGAAAAATGGCGAGAAGTAAAGTCGAAAGGAAACTGAATTGGCGAGGAAAACCGAGGCCTGTGTAACCACAGTTTCCTTAAAACAGATTCATCCCACTCCGAAGTGCTCGAGTGCTCAAAGGACGTCCGTTTCCTAGGATACAACGGCGAACAAGCAACAGTGTCAAGCACAAACACTTTGCAAACGGCGAACTGGAATAACGCCTAATCGGTATCAATATGACTCGAAAATGCAAAGGGAAAAATGAAAAGAATGAGCAGGAAAATCGAGCTATGTGTTGGATGAAATCATGTGGAGGGAGGCTCGTTTTATAGCCACTTCAAAACAGTTTTAAAACTGCAACAATTATTGCTTGCAATTGATGCAAGGAGTTGGAAGGCCAAAAGACATGTCACATGTTGGAAAATGAAAGGTCAAGGGTGCAAAAACGTGACAAAAGGAGTCGGGCGAGGCTGCCACTTTTCGGACCGACATACGTGTACGCAGGTCGCGTGTGCACACGAGTTCCATGGTTTGAAGTTCGAATTAGAATTTGATTTTCACCCCCCCACGCGCGCGCGCGAGAGAGAGCCTTTTGCCAATATTACTAATCCCACACAATAGTGAAAAACTATATATAGTGGAAAAATTTGTGTTGGTTTTCCAACATGGGACAACAACCCACATTCCCAATTTCCAAGCCTAAGCAAGGATCCAAATATGCAACTTTGGGATTCAATTTCTCATTCACCTTTTATCCATTTTGGGCGTACAATATCTCGCCACAAACCTCTCACGGAGGTGAACACATTCCAACTTTACTTCACCACAATCGGGTTCGGGACCCACATGTAATTAATGCCCAAAGCAAGGCAAAATTTCTGGAATTTAATCCAAAATTTCCAACAGGGCTAGCCTAGGACTAGGCTCGGCCTTGGCCGGCTCGGGTCGGGTCGATCCTGCTCTGGCCTTCCGGTTGGTTCGGTCTTCAATTGGGCCAATTTTGGCCTTCTGGTCAGTTCTGGTCCCCACCTGGGCCGATTTTGGCCTTCTGGCCTTCTTGGTCGGTTCTGGTCTCCACCTGGGCCGGACCCTAGGCCGGGTCAGTTTGGCGGGGGTCATGCTGACAATGTTGCACCTAGCTTTGTTGCAAGAACATGGCTAAGAGGCATCAACTCAGGAGTCTCATCAGTGGCATACCCAAACATGTGGCCCTGATCACCAGCACCAATGTCCTCAGGTCGTTTGGTGAGATGGCCATGGACACTCTGGGCAATGTCAGGGCTCTACTGCTCAATGTAGACAAGAACCTTGCAATTATCAGAGCATCCAAGCCCACATCATCGGACACAAATCCTATAGCCCGGCAAGTGTCGTGGACGATCTTCTCGTAGTCAACATTGGTCTTGGTGGTGATCTCACCAAAGACCATGACGATATTAGACTTGGTGCAGGTCTCACAGGCCACCTTGCTTTCAGGATCCTAGGCAAGGCATGCATCCAGAACTGCATTCAAGATCTGATCGCATAGCTTGTCGGGATGTCCTTCGTTCACCGACTCCGATGTGAACAAGAATGTCTCATCCATCTCTTTCACTCTGCATCATCCCAAACAAAAATTCAGAGCAAAGCACAAAATGGATTAAGTGAAAATTAAATAACTTATAAGCAGCATTGTAACCAGAAATTAGGCCCCAAACAGAAGCAGTAAAAACAATTAAAAGAGAGAAGAGTTATGACCTGCAGTAGAATAAGAGAGCAGGAGATAGAGGAAGAGATGATGAGTGAGTGAATGCAAGATTGAAGAGGGAAATATATATATATATATATATATATATATATATAGAATGGTAAATGCGCGTTGGGATTAAAGGGCGATAAACAGTGAGCCGAGGGAATAAAGATGGGATTTTGGGCCACATTCATTTTAGATGGATATAGTTGCATCATCTACCACTAGGGTAGTCGATTACCAAAACATCACATAAAACCTCATTCCTATTTTGTGAATCTAGTACCGTGATGGGAGAATCCCGTTTGAAAATTGAATTTTCTGAAGGGATTCGGGTTTCTTGAAATTATTTTTTTAAAAGTTAAAATTTATCAGTTTTTAGATAATTCTTAAAAAATAAAATATCAAAACAACAAAATCAAGTTATAAATATCATGAGATCATAAGTTATTTAAGGGTAAAGATTGCAAATTATTTGAAAATTTTTGGTAAACTATTAATTATACTAGTATTTATAGTTAGATTTTAAACATAATTAAAATTTCATATTTGATAAATAAAAAAATCTACGTAAATAAAAAATTAATGATAACACTATCAATAAGAATAACAAAAAAAAAAATGTAATAACTACAATTTTTTTAACATTTTTTTTATATTCAACATTGATTGGTAGTTGGTACATAAAAAAAATTACAAACATAATTGATGCATAAATACGAAACTGTAAAAACCAAAATATTATTAGTTGCTCAACAATAGATATAAACTTTACAACTTTTCATTTATAGGTTTTAGAAATAAATTTCAATTTCCAGTAAACATATTAAGTTTTGATTGACAATGGGAAACATTTAAATTGAAAATTGATTTTTAAAAGTAAAAAACTTTCAATTTGTTGAACTTTTTTCACAAATTTTCAATTCTTGATTTTTATTCCTTAATATGGAATATTTTCCAAAATTTGGAATTCTAAAACTGGCTAAAATAATTTATTTATTTTTTGATTCACATTAAATTGATGCTTAAATTGAAAATAGATTTTAAACATTAAATAGTTGTAAGCAATTAAACTTTTAGAATTGACTTTAATAATTATTTTATCAATAACTACTTTGAAATTGAATCTTTTCATTAATTAATCTTGGAACTGAAAAGTTAAAGTAATTTCAAATCATTAAAACAAATTTAAATCATCAATGAGATGGAAGATAGAAAAGTCAACATGCTAAAACATGAAAGGTTATTTGAGCGAAAAAAATTTGTTTGCTATCTTTGGTGTGTTCATGTTATTATATATATAATATTAAAAAAATGAGGAATCCGTGTTCATAGAAAGGGGCAAGTTTCAAGGTCAAAGATTGGGGGAACATAAATATCATCCCCACAATCTCTAATTTCTAAACGGAGAATCATTGTCATTGCCTCATTCCCCACTATGATTGGGAAATTCTCATCCCATTAAATTCGATCTTCAACGATGATGGTTTCCAAGGGGAAATTGACATTCTTATCTACCATCTTATTTGAGCTACAAAACCTTGTTGACATCAAAATTCGTGCATAATGAATCGAGTCAAACACCAAATAAATCGGATTAAAATATAGTAAAATAGAGCTGAGAACTAGCAAAAGACATAAGATTTGGGCTCGGAAGTCTGCCCGATCAAATTTGGTCGAACAATTCTAGCAAGTCAGAATGTATTTATTGTCTTATCAGAGAAATAGTAATATTTCGCTCTAATACAATGAATCTTGCATCTTATTATTTTATTTTGAGGTTTTATTTATAGAATAGGCCAAAGATTACAATATCTAGGAAAATATATTAGTTAGCTCGTTTTAAGAATTCTGATATGGACAAATCAAATTTGATCTAATTTGGATTTGATTTCTTTTCTGAATATCTTGGACTTGAATGAATCTTCTTAGGATAAACTTCTTGAACTCTTTGGATTGTGTTGAGCAGATGAACATAGGTTTGAGCTCTAGCCAGCTCAATCATCCCTGGCCAGCTTACTTGGAGCTCTGGCCAGCTCGACCCCTTCTTATAGCTTTAGCCAGCTTGGCCCAGGTCAACCCCTGCTCGGAGCTCTGACCAGTTCATTCATCCCTGGTCACCTCTGCTCGGATTCCACCCTCCTAAGAGTGGCTCTAGTCGGCTCGATCTAACCCGATCGGCTATCTGCCAGGGGCAAACCCTATTCACCCGTTTTGGCCTACTTGACAATTGATCAAGGGAGCCTATCATTTGGGGGATGAGCCTCTATGACTTGTTTTAGTCTGATTGGCTATAAGTCATGTGTGAGCCCCTATGACCCATTCTGGTCAGCTCGACTATCGGTTGGGAGACGAATGCCCGTAACCTATTCAGACCTGCTCGGCTATCCACAATGAGTTATGCCCTCATGACCCACTCCGGCCTGGACGACTATCAACCGGGGGATGAGTCCTCATAGGTCATAACCTGTTCTGGCCTGCTCGACAATCGACAGAGGTTGAACCCTTATAATCAGTTTTGAGGTGGACAACTATCGATCAGGGAAGATCCTTGGTGACCGTTTTGGCCTGCTCGGCTATAGGCTCGGGAACGAGCCCTAGTGACCCATTCTATTTTTCAGAAAGTTTGCTCCAACCTTGAAGCTTCAAGAAAATATGCAAACAGAGAGCTCTTCTGTAGACGAAGAGATGTTTCAAGTTAGGAAACTAGAGATCACGGACAAGAAAAAGGGATTCATGGAACTACTGCAACAGCTGACGGTATGTGATTCCATATCTGATGAAGCATTTGAAGAACGATTTCAGGAGGTTGCGAAATATGGTGATGACCATCTTATATGTGTCATCGAGGACAAGAATGCAGGGAAGATTGTGGCCACGGGGAGTGTGTGTATAGAAAAGAAATTTATAAGGAATTGTGGCAAGGTTGGTCATATTGAAGATGTGGTTGTGGATTCTAGCATTCGAGGCAAGAATTTAGGAAAGAAAATTGTGGGATATCTATCAGTTCATGCTAGGTCTATGGGTTGTTATAAGGTCATTCTTGATTGTAGTAGTGAGAACAAACCATTTTATGAGAAATGTGGGTTTGAGCAGAAGTCAGTTCAGATGGTAAGGTACTTTGTTTGAAGATAATGGTTGAATCGTTCCATAAAGGTTGTCTGGGAATTGCAGTAGAGTTAACTAGAAATTTGAAGATAGAGGAAGGAGAGAAGAGGTATACAGTAGCAAAGGAAAAGGTTTTATTGATCATTTTATTTGGAGGAAATAAACATACAACATTAGCACACTCATTACAAAACATACAGTCATATGCTTAGTTCCTCATGCAAGGCCGATGGGCCCACCCAAGTCTTCTTCTTCTTCTTCTACACAAAGACAACATGGATCTGGCATTGCTTGGAACTCAACCTGCAGATATTGGGAAGCTGACGAGCCCTCTGGTAGATCTGCTCGCTCTGCCCCTGTTGGCCTTGTGGGGCCCTCTGTTGCACCTCCCTCACGGCTTGTCTGATGGCTTGACACCCACAGCCCTGTCGGTCCACCTCCCTGAGCTCCTGGCAGCATTGGTCCTGGAATTCCCTAGTGTTTGTGCTCATTTCGATGGCATCCTCTTCCTGCTCGAATAGGTTTGATCCCCTCTGTTTTAAGTAGCTTTGGCACGAGCGGAAACGGCGGCCCTGAAGCTGGCGGCTGCACTGTTGCTGTGGGTTGGTGGCGTCGTCTTCGAAGGTGGTGGTGGTGACGGTGGTGGTGTAGGTGGTGGCGGTGGCCAGGGCGACCAGGGCCACCAGGAGGGCGGCTGCGAGGGCTACTTTGACTGCCATTGCTAGTAGTGATCAGAGAAAGCTGTGTGTGTTTGTGTGAGAGAAGATGATTGTTGTGAGTGGTGAAAGGGGTGGAGCCTGGAGGGTTATTTATAGGGGGGGTGAGGGTTTGCATGGCGAGTACGTGGTGGATGATGAGGAGAGTATGTGGATGAATTTTGGTGGGTGTTGAAGCCTTGCGATTTCGAGCTTCCACATCCATTTTTTACATGCATGTCTTTCCAAAAAGATGCACACATGTTAGCTACGTGTAATAAAGCTACTTTTTCTTTATGGCACCGTTTTTTGGAATTATAGGAAACATATTTTATACCTACACACCTGTTCATCTATTCACCATAATCATATATATATATATCCGCTATTAATGTATTACAAATTCAACACAATCATTAATTTTATATTATAATATTTAAAGAAGTGGAATTTTTATGTATCAACAATGGATATATTAATACATGCCCATGATGGATATGTTAGTATTTTCTTTTACACCTATTCTATAAAAAAATATGTATTTTTGATTAATTGAACTCTTAAAAGTTTTTCTAAGATGGTTTCAAGGCAAGCCTAACTTAACGTGGTATGGTAAGTATAAATCTCATTAATTCGAGATAGTATTTTATTTTGAAAGGTAAGAAACGAAACAAGTGGGAGTAAATTTTTTTTTTCTTTTTCCCTTAAATTAAGGGATCAAGTTTTTTAAGATAAAAGTGATGAATTGAATTGAAGGTGTAAATAAAATCAATTTAACAAATAAATAAATATATAGACACACAGGAACACAAAATCCATAGGCACATGTATTTGTTCGTATTGGGCCTCCCTTGCTTGAGGAATTGGCCCAGTACTGATTAAATTATTGGGCCTCAAAATGGTGGTATGCATTAATCCAAATAGGCCCATAAGTAAGTTAGATCCAAACAGAGGCTCAGAATTAGGGCGACGTCAGCTATAAAATCCCCTTGAACAATCTTGTATTTCTCGTCGCTCCTTTTGCCCTCTCCGGCTTCGCATCCTACTTTTCTCATTGCTATTAGTTTCTATAGAGTATACTGATGTGGTAGATATAGATATATATTTCTGAGTGATGGATGGATTTATATTGATGAAAAGGATGATGAAAACCTCAAGCATGTGCAAACGTAGCATCTGCCGCTTTCTGGTGGTGCGATGATCGGCACTTTCCACACGAGATTTCTGATTTTTCACTCTTTTTTTTATAGCCTCAACTTTTTTCTTTTCTAATCTTCATTTTTTAAACATTTATCAAGAGAGTTTAGATTATATTTTTAATTGAAAATTTCTTTTTCAATTTCCCAAGAAGCAGAGTAAACTCAACTTTTTATTTTTATTTTTTTTGACATCAACATATATATATATATATATATATATATATATATATGGATTTGATACTTAAACGGTCAAACTGATTTTAAAAATGAACATGCCACAATGGACTACCATATTTAATTACTTGTGAAAATATTAAAATACTTGTTTAAAAAAGGTAAATTGAAGATAATATTGGGAGTTTAGATGAAGTTTTTCTTGAAAACATTAATAAGTATTTCATGACCATTTTTTGACTTGTTCCATTTCAACTACACAGGTTGGGAGGAAACCATTCTCTTGATCAAAGACATAATTCAGTAAACATAAAATAAATAGAATTAGAATATAGTGTTGATCTGAGATGTTCATGTACTTTCAAATTTATGAAATTCTTCATGATCTTTTAAACATAACAAACCAAATGTTCTCTATCCTTCTCCTTACATAAATACATGATATAGCATCTACATGGTATGAGTGAAATAAGAACGATTCGTCTGTATAAATAGATATATGCATATTTTTGTGCTACTAAAGATAAGAGCAACACTGGATCTCAGGAAGTGACCATCAAAATGTTGAATATTTGAATCACAGAGTTTACCATACAAGCTCATGGGATAAAGTTCCGCCTTGCAGTCACAACTCTATGAACAAGGATGTACTAATAAACTAACACGTTTAGTCAGTCTTTTCAATCTCTTTGAATCTCCGGTCCCAATCTTGGGTGTCATAATCTTGCTCATACAAATCCCTGTCGGTGCTATAAACAATTCTATCCTTGCCAATGAATGTCCTCTGAGCCATGTCCCGAGCACTTAAAAGCTGAAAATATAAGATATACGGATGTTATAAACCAGAAATTGTACAACTATCGAAATTCACAAAGTCATGTCAGTATAGAATGACACAGTGAAATCACATATAAGAATTGATACTTGAAGAAGATGCAAGAAAAGAGGCAAGGAGCTGCCTAGTGTGATCTTTGTAATTTATCCATGATCTACAAAACTAAAGAGGATTGTGAGTAATCGTGATTGTGAAATATAACCAAGGTGTTTTACCTTCCGCCTCAGAGAAAGATCTGGTGATTCAAGTACGCTGGCACGCTGTTCCCTGGCTTGATTCCTTTTAGCAATTTTGGCATTTTTGTTTTGAACGAAAAACCATCGAAGTAAAGGAATTGCAAAAAATGAGCCAGCATATATCTGAAAGATTAATGTAAAATATTAGAGAATTAAAGCAGCGCCAGCCTAATTCAGCTGCAACAGAACAATCGAATAACAAGTTCGATGCCAAGCATGCTCGGAACGGATCTAGCGCTATGAAAGTAGGATACACTTGAAAGCTGAAGCGATGAACGAGGTTCTAAATACCATAAACAAAACCTAAATTGCAAAACACAAGAGAGGAAGAAAGTCTACATGCCAATATATTTCCACTCAAAGAAAATGGTACTATCTACATCCTGGCTTATAGAGAAATCATATTGAAATGCAATTAAAACCAGACAAATACTCATATCAGTTATCAGTTATTCTACAATGCAATAATCAACTACTACTACATAACTTCAAAAGAGCTGGAAGTTTTTAAAGTTTGACAAAAGACAGACATTACTTTGCAAAAAGTGATTGATTTTCAGATTCACGCCATTCAACTAGGGGAAACAAGAGCTTTCATCAACTCAGGTGTGTGGGTGGCATGTAAAGCATGTCAATCCAACAGTTACCCCTCTGATCTGTGGATATGCTACTCAACCAAATGCGATGACGAGATATGATCCAGTAGCTAACCCACAGTGGGATTACAGCTTCAATTTATTATAAATTAAGTTACACAGATACATAATAAGCAAAACCAAGTTGATCGTGTAAAATAAATAAATTACTCATGAAGCTTCCTGTAAGATTGATAAAATCCATAATCGTAGCTTCACTCTAATTACACAACACGATGCAGTTGAGAGTCACAAAAGTAGCATACCTGAAGCAAGGGAAATATGTCGGACACAAAAGAGATGAAGCTAGTTTGGCTCACTGTCATATTCCTTCAAGTTAATATTCAAACAAAGAAGTCAGAAATAGAGTATAAAACTCGAGTATCTTAAATAAAACAATGCAACCAGAATCGTACTTCAACATGGTACCAAGAATTATAACCCCAAATAGATTAAGTCCACCAAGACCGATCACCATTGCCCTCTCTGAAGCACTAGTTTTGCTGCAAAAACGATAGTGAATATCAGAAACGCATGATATTAAGCAAAGTAAAATATTTAAAATGATACAAAAAAAGGAGTACCTAAATTGCCACTTCTTTTCATTGAAAAACTTTTCAACTTGTCCAACCCAATCAGTCCATCTTCCAACAAATTCTTTCCGCTTAGTCCTCTGTGGTGCAGCAGTGCGTTGTAGTGATGGGAAACGGTATAAAATGTTCCCCTGTGTTACAGATAATAATAATTAAAAAAAAAAAAACAAATTAGCTAATTCAATATTAAATTTTAAACTAAATAATTTAAGTATAGAACTATAACGTTCACAAAGTCCACATCGAACGAATGTAATAGTATTAGATAGTTTAAGAACTAAATTACTATGATGTAAATACTAAACTAATATATTTAAATTTTAAATTCTGAACTAATCTGATACAGGTATTGAATTAAATAGTTACCAAGTCGACATTAAGATTATATTGATAGTAATACTAAACTTGTCCAGAAAGTGGTTTTTGACCTGCCACCTCTAAGTAAATGCAAAAACAACCAAGGAACAGAAAAGAGGAAATTGCCAAGGAAAGGCAAAACGTATGAGATAATACTAAGCTTCTTGAATTTATGACAAACTTACATTGAGCATGATTAATGTACCTATAAAACTCATGAAGTTTTGAGGATATGCAGATAGATCAAGGCCCAAGGGATCAGTTGATACAGCCAGCCAAGTTGACACAATAATGGAGGAAAACAATATTCTGCATATTTTTTTACAGATCAACTTCTTGTATTTACCATTCTTTGCAACTCCACTACTTAATGCTTCACATAAGAAACTAAAGGTGGGTTTATACCAAAAGTATAAACCATGCTGAGAGAGCTAATTCAAGTTCTTATTGAAAAAAAATTCACCCCTTCTTCAACAACATTATTAAGATGATTTGAAGCTAAAATACTCTTAGCAATGTAAAGATATGTATAAAACCAAGATTCAGGTAGACCTCGTCATCAACTTCTGGTTGACCATCAAACCGCAGTAGCACTGGTAGTATGTATGAGTCATCATCCTGGAGCAATTATAGCATAATAAGTAGCAAGAAAAATGAAGAGCTAAATGGAAACAGATATACAGAGATTTAGTCATCCATACATTCACAAACACAAGCAGAACAAAAATTACAGAAACAAAGACACAAGTATGCGAGCACACTAACCCTGAAATTATAGAATAGGGCCATAGAATAAGAAGATTGAATTAATTGCTAAAGGTGGTTGCGCCAAATACACACACACACACACAAATCATATATATCAATAGGCAACCAATTCTTCTAGTAACCATAATCATCAATATATCCATAGTTCCCATAGTTCAATGGCGTAGATTGACTTTGATGCACATATAAGTAGATCACCCAACTCAAAACTGGACAGCTAGAAAGTCCGACATGTTTTTAAGATCAAGAAGCTCAATATAATTATAAAACTACTAGCTTTTATCTCAATGTATAAGTAAAGTTTAATAATACCGTTTTCTCAGTAGTCTCCACATCAAGATATGGAGCAAGTTCTTCAGCTGTGACAACTCCTCCATTTGAAGCTATGTATTGTCCAATCTGCATAAAATATTTGGGAAAGTAATTATTGGAAAAATGATATTTCTGTACAGGTAGAAGGGATTATAATCAGTCAAGCCAGCTTCATCTACACACCTAGAGAGGATTACCCAAAGCACATGTTAAGCAGCTAAACAAGGAAAGAGAAATATTTCAGCATTAAATACCAAACCAATCAGATTTCAAAGATAAAGGTGGCTAATCTTGAAAATAATAGGTCCATCTGTGCAGGGTAAAGGTCCAGCATGCATTTTTCTTTGTCTGTGCTCAAAATAAATTCTGAAAAGGGTTATATAGGTCAAATGGGATGAACCATCTGCAACCCATTTAGTGTTTTTCCACACATTTGGGCCAAAATAGCAGTTACAACAATAATTAGATATATTGACCATGCACTTAAAGATCCCTGATTCTATTTTACAAATCATTGTCTTTCAAGTAAGGAGCACAGGTCCTTAATGTAGATTCTTGCTTGGTTCATCAAATTATTTCTACCAAAAAATAAAATGAGAAATAAATTTTGGAGATAAATTTTTTGCATTACTTGGGTTGCGCCTCCAAGCTGTTGTTTTGTATTCAAGAGTTATCTGAGACTTCTATATAGCTTAAAAACCAATGCAATGAAATACAAGAAAAATATATGGATTCTAGAATCCATTTGGTATGATGTTCTGGACAGTTGGGCAGAGATTAAAGATTTAGAACAATTATAAAATCGAGATGCTGCATTAAAAACATTTACAGTAACGGACCACTGAAATCAGTGCTCAATTATTACCAACTTCCACCTCTCTTCTTCAATCCCTTGGTTAGGGTCACCATCCCCGAAGACAAAAGAGAAAACCTGAAAAATATGAAATACCAAGAATTATCTTTAAGAACATAGGAAGCCACCATAATTGTACACTCTGCAGTCAAAAAGTTCATTTTCTTACAGATTCAATGAAGTTCATTCCACCATCACTTTCTCGTACTCTTCTTCTCCTGTAATAATACGGATCCCAATACCTGGATATAGGAATTAAGATAGGTTAACAGGAAAATTCTCTACATCAGAATAAAATCCCCACAATAATATGCTGATATTTTTCTTCCACAACCAAGTCTGATCAGTTAAGCAAGACATAAGCCAATGGATACCCAGGTACAGAAAACTAGGCTACTCAGCGTCATGCCAATGTTTATGAGATTTTAAACTCTCCACTCTTAATGTTGACATACAGATACTAATATACAGGTTCCTGGAAGCTCTTAACAAGTTCAAAGAACTAAGAAAAGTCTCTCAATTAGCTAAAGACCACAACATTTTGTGTGTGTTTGAGTATTAATTTAACACCTCATTGCTGATGGACAGTTGTCAATTACCAATCCATTTACATTTTTTTTGCAGTAAATGTGTTAGATGTGAGAAAGAAAGAAAGCTGTTCATTAAGAAACAAAAATCCAGAAATGAAATTCTCTAATTATCATAAGATAAGTAAATCTATTACTAGTGTCACGCAAACAAATGTATGACCTAGCAAAAAGTACAACATCTAAAACCTAGCTTCTTAGAAATTCACAAGAATTTGTTTTCTTGTGAATTTCTTCACTATATACTTTGGATAATCATGAGTTAGAGATATTACCAGAACAAATCAGATGGATTCAGATAAAAACCAAAACCAGAGCCATAAGATCTTCCTCGTCTGTTTCGATCGTCTGAATCACTGTTGGATAACATAAATAGACAAAACTAAAATCAAGAAATAAGTCGCAAGGAATGCATAATAAGCCATATCTCCAAAAACACAGTGATGGATATGCGATGGTTAAGAGCTCTACCGACTACTCGAGGCAATGGCAATAATCGTAGTATACACAAGAACAATAGACGCAATCAATGCTGTCCCAAAGGAAACCCTCACTACATACTCAGCTGCGATCTGTCACCCGAAATTTCACCACAATCAAAATATAATTATCGCGAATTGGCAATCAACCCACAAAACTAAAATCTCCACTACCTTCCCCTTTTCCAACAGAGGTTCAATTTTTATCCTAAACGACTTCGCAGCAAGCTTTGTTTGATAATCCTTAGGAAAAACATATAACACGTCACCTTCATCCGACACCTATCAAAGAAAAGATCATCACAACCACTGACACTGGTTACCATCTTCCACATTACAAAACTCCAATCTACAAACTGCGCATAAAGGACGGAAAAACTACCTCTAAGAAACCACCAGTATCAGCAGCGAGAGCCTGAAGGGCTTTCTGAGCTTCATTCAACTTGAGCCCAGCTTTGCTCGCCACATCACCAATGGTGACTCTCCTCCCACTGGAGTCAATTGCATCCATCGCTCGCTTCCGCACGTCGGTGGACAATTTATCACTCTCCACACTGCCGCCAGGCCTAATTGTTGACGTGATGGGAACATCAGTACTGCTGCCAGCCCTAATTACAGAAACGGAGGCTTTGCCGCACCGGAATTTCGTGGGTCGGGTAAGAAACAAAGATGGCAGAGGATTAAAGCAATGAAATTTGGAGGGTTTAAAGGGCTTGTGAGGGTAGCTTAAGGCGTGAATTTTGGGGGTTGAAGCGAAGAAATAAGCAGACATGGATGCCATATATACTGTGTTTCTGCAGATTATTTTAGGTTTTCGCCATGGATGCAAGATATTTTGAGATTTTCATTTTGCAAATTGAATATAAATGCTGTGTAGAGTGAAGCCCATGATGATTGTGGTCTGCTTTGCTATGATATCATAAACCCCAGCGTTTTTTTTCTTGGTGGGGAAGACGCCAATTTTTGTGTGTAAGCGGGAGGAGGATGACCCTTGGATGAATTTACCTTTTTACCCTTGTAACCCCAATTTTCTAGTTGATTAAATTTGAGTCGTATAGTCGCATTTTGTTGAACACGATTTCTAATCACTTTTAAAATTTCCTCATCTTATCAAGTGTTGCACCTATAATAATAATATAACACGAATACAATTTCTAATTCGTAAAGAATAGCAGTAAGTGCCAGTAACTGTGTCTTCTTTACAATTACAACACACATAAAATAGTCTCAATGTATTTCACTATTGCGCATAACCTTTGTGATTCCAAGAATTTCAGTGTCACTTACTGATTCATCTCTCTGGTTCTAACTGCCCTTACTTCACCACAAGTTTATAGGCCTAACAGAGTATTATAACTTATACCAGCAATTCAGCTTGAGATTTCTATGGAATTAACCCAAAGAACCTTTTGATCTAGAAAGACCATCCATGAAGACATTGTAAGTTGCAATATCGGGTATGAACCCTCGATCCAACATCTCGTTCACCAGAGCTTCACCCTCCTTTCGTCTGCCTTCTATGGTACAACCCGAAATCAAGATTCTATACACCATACCATCTGCTTGCAAACCCTTTCTACAAGCCAACACTCTCAGCTTATTTGCTTCCAATGCTCCTCCCATACGACACATATCCTCAAGTAGACAACTGAATGTCACACTATCTGGCACTATACCCTCATTGAGCATCTTCCTCATTAGATCAACTGACTTTTCGATTCTTCCAGCCCCACATAAACCTTCAACCAAAGTCGTGCAAGCAATCAAGCTCGGTGGATGGCCTCCGTCCCACAACTCAGTCACCAATTCAAACGCCCTCTCCGTGTTCTTAGTGACACAAAGCATCTCAACCAATGTGAAATAATCAAACTCCCTTGGCAAGACTCCTTTTTTCTTAAACTCAATCATCAAATCAGCTGCTTCCATTACCTTCCCTTTTCTGCTAAGTTCATCGGCCAGGATCTCACATGTTACGCATGAAAAATCGCAACCTAACTCCATCATCTCCCGCGCCATTCCGATCGCTTGATCCATCTTCCCATTGTGAAAGAATCCCTTGATCAATGTGTTAAAACTAACCACATTTGGAACACACCCTTTTTCTTTCATCTCCCCAAACACCTCCAATGCTAATCCAAATTTGTTGTTCCTACAATATCCACTGATCAAAATGTTAAACGTGATTGCATCTGGATTTACCCTATCTCTCACCATCCTACCGTAAAATTCCACCCCTTTATCCAATTTCCCGAGCTTAACGAAGCCATGGATCACCATATTATACAATGCAACATTCGGCTTACCATCAATTAGTCTTTTCATTATATCAAACACATGGAGTGCATCATCAAATCTACCAGCCCTACAAAACGAGCCAATGGAAACACGGAACATGGGTTCAATTTTAGGGCAAGAGAAGATACCATCTGAGCAGGGGCAAGGATTGGAGGATATGAACTCGAGAAGCGATCGGAGAGAATCGAGACGGTGGGTGGATACGAGAGAGCGCACCATGTACTCGAATGTGGAGTGATCATGGCGGAATGAGTCAAGTGTAGCGGTGTAACGGAAGAGATGGTAGTCGAGGTGGCCGAGCGTGGGGTGGTGGCGGAGGCGGGACCTGTAGAAGTGGAGGAGCTCTTCGGGTGTGATGGCAACGGGGCTCTTTTGGAGGTACGATTGGAGGAGGGTGGTGAGCTGGGTTAGTTGCGTTTGGGCGGCGATTGAGGTGGTGGGTGGAGTTAAAGCGGAAACAGAGGATGATAGGTTCGGATGTTGCGGCGGCGCCGGTGGTGTAGGGTGGTGGCGCCGTGGTTGGGATAATTTTTTCAGTGCTATGTTTCTGGACATGCCGCAGTCCCCTCTTTCGTGATTGTCTCCAATGGCAGGTGAAGCTTCTTAACTGTAATTATTTTTATAGATAGGCCCCTAAAGTTTGGTTTGTTGTCATTATAGCCCCCGCTAGAAAGGGGTACTTTTCTTCTGTTTAAAAACAAAAGGAGAGATATTCAATATTTTGGCTAAATACAGGGGTTCTTATGCAATTTTCAGTACTTAAAATATTTTGACTTAAACCCATCCCCTTCAACACTTTCTGAGCACACCAGCGAACTACTTGTCACCGGTACGGACATAAAGATTCCACCGGCAGTCCACGTCAGGTACATGTCCCTGTGCAGTTTATTGCTTCGTTATTTTTAACTGCATTTCTCTTCGTTGTTAATTGATTTTTCTGCTGTGTTGTTTTAATGTAAATTCTTCTCTAATGTTTCCCAATATACGCCAACTGTTTGATGAAACGCCTCTGCCATTCATGCTTGTGTGTAGGTGTTCACTCCGTATCCATTTTTATTATGAGCACTCGCAGTCTTCAATCATGTTCATCCTGGAAGGGTTTTACCGAGTTCTCTGCTGTTTATGCTCCTCAAGGCAAGCAAACTTTGGTGCACGGCGCGTCTTGGCTGATTCCAAGTATGCCTTAGTGTGTGTCTGTCTGTGTTTTTGTTTTAAATAAATTATTTGAGGGTTTTATAGCACTAATTGGGGTAATTTGAGTTTATGGGTGATGATATATGTTTTGTGTACATTGTTTTTCAGGAACTCAAAGACTATCGATACAATGTAGGGTCAGATTCCGTCCTTGCATTGACATACACAAGGTTTGATTCATTAATTATTGCATTTATGGTATGCACTGCTAATGTGAGTAGCTGAATTCTTATCCGCTTTGTGGGATGGCCTGACTGATGAGTAGCGGAATTCTTATCCTCCTCACAGTGTGTATACATAGAAAGGGTCAGAATATGGTCATTCCTTTATCAGAGGCTAATGTGTGGAACATTAGTAAAGTTGTATTAAAATATAAGAAAGTAAACGCTGCTTAGTTAGCACTCTGTTCCACTACCATTATCCATCAGAAAACCTATATGGCTCCATCAATGGAAACATAATAGATTGAAAGATGTATTTAAATAATTGGCTCCATTAAAAAAAAGGTATTTTGGGTCATATAATGATATTTGTTGGGGATCTTAAAGTCGCTTCATCTTCTTTTCTACTTCTTAGATGTTTTTTAAGTTGATTTTTGTTATTGATTCAGACATTGGTAGTAGTTTCTGATGAATGCCTTTGCCTGGTGTTTGAGCTTATATAGAGTCCCAACTGCACTCCTTATAATTAAAGGATCATTAGTTTACTTGAAAGTGAGGTCCTAGGCTGCTTGCATTTATACATGGAGAGGATTATCACATTGAGTTGTGCTTTAACCTTCACAGGTGTCATACGTACTAAATGGAGTATTCTCTTTTTTTTTACCTTCTCTTTTCTAACTCCTTCGTACACAGATAGATCACGCCAGTCTATTCTTTATAATTCAGCACTCTTACTACTTTTATCTCGATATAAGAATAAATAATTGTGAAGTACTTCAATTCCCCGGTATCTTAATAAAGAGAAATTTATTTAAACATGTTTATGTGAACGATTCCTGACTCTGTCTATTGTACTTGTTGAGCTGAAAAGTTTAATGGATCATAATTTACCATTTACTTATTACTATAAAGCTAGCAGATAACTATGGGTTCAATGAAATGGTTTACTAATTCAGGTTCAAAACATTGACAGTAGAATGTATTTTCTTAGTCATGAAATTTGAAAGTGTTTTTAGGTTTTCTTCTGAATGGCATGTTTATAATCAGTTCTTCTAATAAAACCAAAATAATTAGTATCAACTCCACCTAGCTGCCTTTTTTTTTCCCTGAAATTAGCCATGTGTGGCTCTCTTGCTGATCTAGACTTTTTTATCTTTTCATATCTCAATGATTGAAGAAGTTTATCTTTCTGTGGAATTTTCTCACCTTCTCGTAGAGTCACCTTAGTAGCTCAACTATGGATGACTAAAACCAAGATTGTTCTAATAATTTTCAGGGGAAAGTGAAACAGATTGTTGGATCCACCCTTCAAGATTCTAAAGAGGCAGATTCAAGTCTTATCACTAATTTTGAGTCTGATATTTCAGCTGCAGAATATGCTAAGATGTATAAGGAAGATGAGCTTACCGGTGGCCATGTTATCATGCTTGGAGCTGATCCATTGAGCAAAGCAGCAGCAGTTGAAGCTTTACATGCTTATCCTGGTAGGCTTGATTTACTCTTCCCATTTGAAACATTCTGGTGTATCTTCTTACAAAAGCATTCAGGTGTTTATTTTGGCTATGTTATATAAACATTAATGAAGAAAAGGAAAACATATTTGAAACCGTATATTCAATTCATCGTCATCCACTATACAACCAAAGTGAGAGACTATTTTGAGTTATTACATGCTGTTCAATAAGTAAAATCATACACAGGTTATGAGGGGAATAGCCTTAAATCTTACTCTGTTATCATCATGTTGATAGTACATTTGAACACACGGATTTTTCTACTGTTGTACTTACTGAACAATGTACAACATCTAGGTGGTTTGCAAGTTGGGGGTGGTATCAATACAAGTAATGCTTTCAGCTACATAGACGAAGGAGCAAGCCATGTTATTGTTACATCAGTACGTATTATTTTTCTTTCTCTCTATCAAATAGAATTATGTGTTTAACCCATTTTTCATGTTGCCTTACACACCCTCCTAAATTTCCTTCTTCCTACTGTTGCTATGTTATTCAAGCACTCATAAAACCTTCTCTTTACCTGACTAGTGCCTTAGAATACCACGATCATTTTTCTCAGATGATTATCACAGTTAACCAAGTGATCTAGGTTGACTAGATTTCATTAAAAAAATTCTACAGTTGACAGATGCTTTCTTTATTGATCATCTAGGAAAAGCCTATATGCACTTTAGTGACTTCTTTGTTCTTTGATGTTGAGCCTTATTAGAATGTAGGATTTCTACAATTCTGATTCTTTATATGGTGGCGGATGATCTTCTATATGATCTACATAAATTCAATTTCCAGACTTGATAGACAGCTATGCTTAGTGCTGCTCTGTTAAGCAGTATCACATTACAGAAAATTGGACTGAGATATTTCTGCAAATTGTCATAGAATGAGAAATTTGCATGTGGACAATTGGGGATTTCAATGTGTTTTCAGTTGAAGTTTTTGACTTACGTCGCAGATATACATCTTTGGTTATGTTGGCTAATCTCTAGGATGTATGGCATGATGCCAGATAGTTCTCTATACTTGGAAGCTTATTGATTCCGTGCTTCTTCATTGCAATGGCAGTACGTATTCAATGGTGGACAAGTTGAGTTTGACAGGCTAAAGGAACTTGCTCTTGCTGTGGGAAAAGAAAGACTTGTGTTGGATCTTAGTTGCAGAAAGAAGGTACATTTCTTCCTCAGGACATAATTTGTATCACTTGACAAATTGTTTTGATGCACTTGCTTCTAAATTGCTGGCAAGTAGTATCCTGATGTAATCAAGATATTATGGAATTTATTCTGTAGAATTAGATAGTTGATAATGCTCATCCTAGTAACATTTTGTGCAATTATAAAATAGAAGAAATGATCTGCTATAAATGTTTGTTGCTAGCTCCTTCTTCAAAATAGAAAATGCATCATGGTCAATTGTATTAGCATTAGTGACTTTGAGAGGTTTTATGCAGGACAATAAATATGCAGTCGTCACAGATAGATGGCAGAAGTTTACTGATGTATATCTTGATCAGAAAGTGTTAGATTTTCTTGCCCATTATGCTGATGAGTTTCTTGTCCATGGAGTCGATGTTGAAGGCAAGAAGTACGTCATAAAGCTAATATGGTTCCGTACATTTATTTGCCTGTAGAACTAAGTATATTTTCCGTAAAATGATCCGAGAAAAGGAATTGCACATCTGTACCAATTGTATCATTTTCACTCTTTTGTTTTAATACTAACACTGGACGTCTGATTTTATCTGCCTACTTTGATACTTCAGATTGGGAATTGATGAAGAGCTCGTGGAATTGCTTGGCAGGCATTCGCCTGTAAGTTTTCGTGAACCTTGTGTTAAATGTTTGTGCTCCTTAGCCATGTATACCTTTATTTCTTATTTCAAACTGAATTACATTATTGGAGAAACACACTTTTAACTTATTTTTCGTTTTAAGATTATTGTTAATTTTGTATCTAGTCTTATGATGGAAGCAGTGGTTTCAGTCACATTGACATATTGGCCATATCATTTGCCTACTTCAAGCTCTTGAATTAGCTTTGTGCTTTAAGTATCCGTTTTTTTACGACTCATGTCTCTCTTCAGCTGCTACAATTTGAATCATTACTTTTATTTTTCTTTAGATTCCAGTGACCTATGCTGGTGGAGTAACCACTATGGCTGATCTGGAGAGGATCAAAATAGCAGGAATGGGACGTGTAGATGTCACTGTTGGCAGTGCTTTGAATATTTTTGGGGGTAATTTTCCTTATAAGGATGTAGTCACCTGGCATTCTCAGCAAGAGACCTTGGCAGTTTGACATAACCTGGTATAAGTTTTAGTTACATCCATAACTTATGGAATCTAATACACTGCTTTGGCTAATGAGAAAAGATCTTCTATTGAAGCTTTATTATTTACCTTTGGTATGTATCAAGAAAACAAACCAATATAGCACCAATAGTTTTCTGGGAAATGGGAATCACTATTTAGTGTGTGTTTTGAGAAAATAGAACTTGGGAAACTGAAAGTTTGGTAGCGTCATTGAGATTGCTCTAAAGCAGATTGTAATTCTGTTAAACGACAAAGTATTTTACATTTCTGAGAAAAAGAAAAGTAGAAATCTATATTTGATTTATCTAAACATCTTTTTTTTTGCCCTCTATTTTCTATTTTTGTCCTTCTCAGAAGTAGTTAAAGGAAAAAAAAAAAAAAAAAGGGGAACTAGTCTAGTTCAGGTATACTTTCCAGGGCTGGCAACCATCCCTTGATTGACATGTTACACTCATCTTCATCGATGTTTCCAATCTTCATCGATCTTTTATGTTCTTGAGAAATCATGTCTTCGAACGAAACTCCCTCTTTTCCTAGCATTGCCTGCAGTTCTTGCTTTGTGATCACAAGCTTAATCCTCACGGCCCCAGTTGCTCGTCTCTCTTCTTTTTCCACGACATCTTCTGAAAACCGAACAGTCTTCTTCTTCTTCAGCGTCAGCTGAGGCGCCACCGGTAGTGGAAGAAGGTAGTACAAGTGACCTTGAATCATTTCAGTATTTGGATGCAGGTGCTTTATTACAGGAAGTTTATCAGTGATTGCATGGTGAGAGAATTCAGACAAAACTTGATGGACTTTAATTGGGGTTTTGTATTCAATGATTTTTCCATCTGTTTTCATTACACTAACAGATTTTTCTTGGATAACTAAGCAGTTTCCCATGCTTGCTATTTGGGCAGAATTGTCTGAACAAGAGGAATTGGAAGTGAAAATTTGTTAAAAGAAAACAAACGGGTGGTAGTATTTATATGAGAAAAGGAGATGAGGATGCCCTTATAGTTTATTAATATTACAGTAGAAACCTTGGAATGCACTTTAGGTCCCACTTAAATGATTTCTATTGGTGGGGTCATCATAAATCGATTTGAACTTTGCTGTTGCATATACAAGTGATTAGTAATTGGGATTTGGCATCATTAGTTTTAGCATGTCTCAAGATTTTTTACAGTGCACAAAATCAATTTGTGTTCCATGATTTTTTATTAGTATATGTTGCTATAATGATATATAAATTTCGTAGAGAGAAAGAGGCAAAATAGGGAAAAAAAAAAATATATATATATATATATATATACACACACAATATTAGTAATAATTTCTTCGACTTTTTTCTAAAATTTAACACTTAAAGGGTCAGAATTTCACCTGAGTGATTTTACAATGAGAAGACAAAATTTTAACTGAAGAACACGTAATTCAATGAAAAAACGTGTTTTGCATTAGTAATTAATGGTTGAATTAGTAAAAAATGTCATACATATATTGATCGTAATAATGTAAATCTTGAATTGCAAAAGACAAACATTTATGGAGCACTTGCTAATTGCTAGTATGGTAAGAAGTGGAGCATAACCAAATTAAAACTGGGGAAATATTAAATAGTTAAGATTGATAGATAGAGTAGGGCCAATCAATCCCAATTAAACATAGTGGTTGACAATTGTTTACCCATTTATATTGGTTGTATGTTGACTCCATTCTTACCAACACTATTTATGTAACGCTCTTCTACAAAACCATATTTCATGTCACATACTAATTAAATATTTACACACATTTATACTAGTTTAGGACGTGTATATCGTATGTGGTTCCTTCGATTTATATAAATTTGTTTTTATGATAATGTCATAGCAGTTTTTGATTTTTTTAGATAATTGAAAATTGTGTATAACTTTGCATAAATACTAACATAGACTTTTCTTTTATCGATCGTTTCTTTCTAGAATTTCACCACTTTAGAAAAGTTTTTGAATAAAAAATAACCCAAAAGCAGAAAAAATTAAAGAGTAATTTAACCTTCAAGGTTGATCAAATTTGCATTTTTGGTGTTTAGTATTTACTATTTTTTAGTAACTCCTTATTTCGTGATTCATTTCGTAATTCTTGTTTCTTATATAAACTAATTGTGATTGATCATAACAAACATTAAATGGTGGAACATTAATGAGACTTGATCTAAGATTTGCGAATGATTGCTACATTTATTCAAGTGATAAAAAAAAATTGACTATTTTATTTTGAAATGAAGGAAGATATAAAATTATAGTAGAGAGAAATTACACAAAAACGTGTTAGTGGAATTTCGTATGTTAATTGGGATTGCAAGAGAAATATAAAAGTGAGACCATATATCCTCTCTCTCTCGATTGGAACGACATAAAAACCAAAAATCTTATAACCTTTTTGACCCAAAAAAATAAAATAAAAAAAGTAACAGGGATTGTGTGTGAAGGGAACCTAGAGATGAGAATAAGGCCATTTAGGGCAATATTGGATCCATCATGATGAATGGTTGTAGATTTTCTGTTGCTTTAGTGGGATGTGATGTTATCAACACGCATTTTTTATATAAGCCTATCCTACCCTGCCCTAAATATATAAAATTACTTATGAAAATTATTAAGACTTATCATCAAACAGGTACCATCATCCATTCAGATCTTCCATTTGTGTTTTATGCACATGTGTTGGGGTAATTTATCCGTTGTCCATCACCTTTTAGAGCATTACATTACATGCATGAATGTAAGATGATCAATTGGTGAAACAAAGTATGATTACAATTCTGTTTTATGAGACTATTATTAGATTCAACATTATCATTGTGTGAACACAATCGCACTTGTAGAGTTTAATTATAAACCTACTTATTGATAATTGATGTTGCTAGCTAAGAAACTGCATGCTTAATATATATTAAAACTAAATATCACCCCCACCCCACCAATTCATCCCAGCAAAATATGTTTGTAAGCAATAATAAGATGGAAGAACTTCTTTTTTTTTTTTTTTTTGGCTTCAAAAGAAAGTGGCAAGGATTAGATATGTTGATAAAGAAATTAAAATTATTAAGATCAGATATTTTGAGTTCTGTGATCACATGAACTGAACATGCTTCCCCACAAAGAGGCAATAAGCTCAAGCAATATCAAACATCTTTTTGTTACATGGTGGGTGCCTCAATCTAGTTGTCCAAACGCGTTATAAACATATAATCCTATTTAAATATATTTATTAATACTTTTTTCTGACAAACACCAATAGGTGTTTTTGGTTTTAAGGTTGTTGATGAGTCCCATTTGCTTATATTATTAACCTACAACTCCCCACTCCAAGGGCGATTGGAAAGGCAAAAATTAATAAATATAATTATAATAAAGTGTATTGTTAGTGATGATGATTCTGATAGGTATTTGTCCAATTCCAGTGTAAGAGTGCAACTTTAATTACTAAATCTGACTATGAATTCCTTTAACAACTAACTGAAATGGGAATTCAAAGCAGAATTTGGAGAAGAGACAAATATTCCCCACAATCAATCGCCATCAACTTTTGCCACCCACACTCAACAATTTTAACCATTTTATTAATTTATTGCAAACAATATTTTCTTGATTCACTCAGTCACAGTGCATGCCTAAAAAAATATCGGCTACTTTTGGACCAAGACTCCGGCTGACTTGCCACCCCTCCCTTGGCCGGTCACCGCCACGTAGACTTTAATTTCTCTCTCTAGATCTCTGTCTGTCTGTGTTTAATTAATAATAATATATAGCTGATTGTAATAATTAGTTATAATATTAATATGTAATTGATAATCTCACACTGATTTTCAGAGACTAGAAGCGCTTGGTCATAATTAATGCACGTCCACGTCATCGTTGCTGTATGGGGCATGATTCTTAAAGCCCAACCTGATACGATGGATCCCAATTGCCGATAATTCAAATCTTTGAGGCTCCATAATATAAAAATACAGTCCAGCCCAAGAGAGGCCCATTAAATCTTCTAACTATTAGGTATGGCCCAATCTGTTTTCGCTCTAAATAGAGGCCCGTCATGATATTACTGGGCCATCATCATCCCTGGGAATATGGAGGATTGGGGGCTTTCAATAAAAAGGGTGGTTCCTAAACATAAATCTATATTATATATTAAAGCAAGAAAGTTGGCAAAAATTATAAAATTTTCAATTTCCCACCTAAAAGTGTCATGTCAATAAAAATAAAAAAATAGTAAATCTTACTTGATAAGCTATTTTTTAATAAGAATAAAAAAAAGATCAATCTCACTCTAAAAGTTACTCTATAATTTATATAAAACTAAGAGATGAAGAGAGAGATACATTGATTTCTCAAATCTATGTAAAACTAAAAAATGGAGAAATAATATAGTGATTTCTCAACAAAAGAGAGATGCATATAGAATGGAAAAAAAAAAAAAACAAGATATACAAAGTATGAAGAAAAAAAAAACAAGAAAAAACCGTAAATATAATTATTTCTCAAATCTATATAAAACTAAAAAAAATAAAAGAATACAAGATTTGTTAAACATTCAAATGTAAAAAAATTCTTGTAGATCTTATTGTCTAAAGAAAAAAAGAACAATAAGAAATTGTAAATATAATGATTTCTCAAATCTATATAAAATTAAAAAAAAAAAAAAATACAAGATTTGTTAAACATTCAAAGGTAAAAAAGTTATTTCACATCTACTTGTCTCATATCTTCATCTAAGGAGATCTCATCTAATTGTCTTTTTACACTAAATACAAATTGGACAAATAATTTTGTGAAAGAGAAGTGAGGAGATGACGTGGGAAAACATATATGATGATTCAAGTATGAGAGTGTAATATACAAATTATAAAAAATTTAAAAGGAAATATTAATTATTATGATTGAAATAAATATTATTGTATATAATAATTTTAATTTGACAAAAATATAAATCAACAAATAAAATAAAAATATTTAAAAATAAAATTAACAATTAAAATTATTAAAGTTATATGACAATTTGTGCAACACACATGAGTAATATGAAAAATCATTTGTATATGGTACATGTTTTAAATTAAAATAATAAAAAATGTTATGAATAACCTGTTAATTTATGCAATTTCATTATATTATTACAAATTGCATAATATTAACATAATTAATAATAAATCGTGCATCGCGTGGGTGGACTGCTAGTTATACTTGATATGACAATAATATTAGTAACTCTGATTTTTATTTTTTTTGGCAAAAGTAATTATGTTACTATGAAAGTTATAAATTGATGAATAACGGATGCGTTAACATATTTTTTTAATATGATTAATATCACTTTATTATCCGAATTATAGTATTTTTTTAGTGGGTGTTTGAATTCAATTTTTTTTTGACATTCTTTTTTGAAATTTTCGACTGCTACTCGAACTCAATTTTTGACATATTTTCAGGTAAAAAATTTATTGTAAAATTCGAAAATACAATTCTCTTCCAAATATTAATAAAAAAAACATGAGTAATATGTCAGAATGACCTTGATTCAAGGTCAAATTATAATCCCAAGTCGGTTTCATAGTTCTCATTCAGTCCAAGCACAAATCAAACAAAAATCATTCTTGGATTTTGAACGATTTTTATTCAATTCAAGTTCGAATCAAACGAGTATTGTTAAATCGATTGGAGTTATAATTTGGTTTCGAGAGAGACATTTTGATGTTTAACTCATGCATTATTGCATTTTTTAGTTTTTTTGGAGACTGCTATTAATCGAAAAATATGTCAAAAATTGAGTTCAGATAACAATCCAAAAATTTTGAAGAAAATACACAATGATCAGAACTCTTTTTGAATTTAAACAATCACCGAAAAAAAAAAGTAAAAATTCTGATATGAAATTGATATTAACCCTCTTTTTATTAAAACTTACAACCTTAAATCAGATCTGTTGTCCCTCTTTTAGTTTTATCCATGTGGCATTTACAACCACTTGGCAGTTTTATTAACAATCAATTAAATGTAGAGCCTACTAGTTCCAAT
This sequence comes from Scutellaria minor, assembly GCA_954870855.1. Classification (NCBI taxonomy): domain Eukaryota; kingdom Viridiplantae; phylum Streptophyta; class Magnoliopsida; order Lamiales; family Lamiaceae; genus Scutellaria; species Scutellaria minor. The sequence continues at coordinate 2,453,267 of OX940735.1, read as the reverse complement.
TCCCTTGGACACAATTGTCAAGATTTGGAAAGGTTAATTATCAGTTAAGTGTAACAAAACAAGATATTTATGTAATTCAAAATTTATTTTTTCTATCTAAAACTACACAATTAGAACAGAAGCCATTACAGATACTTTGCTCCCCTTCTGTGGGTCTGTCATCTGAATAGCCTGTCAAAAAAACACCTTGTCTGAATCCCCTGTATCAAAGGCAATTACAAGCTGGATGTTACAGAATCATAAAGCTATTGGAGCTCAAGTTATTTGAATCCATGGCATCCAATAAACAATGAAGTCATCATCATCATTGTGGCTCTCAGCTCCAACAGAAACCATTCAAATCCAGATCCTTACATCCCAATCCGGCGTCGTCCATGTTAAGGTCCAGCTTCGTCTGAAAAAACGGCAGCTTCAACTGCTCTGATGCTGACGTCATTGTCTTATGCTTCTCCAGCTTGATGACGTCATGGTGATCTTCTCCTACTTTCAGCCTTTCTTCTGCAAAGTTGCTTTTGACGTTGCTCCATTGATCACCTCCAATGCTCATCGACAATTTCCCCGAGTTGGATTCTTGCAAGAATGCTTCTTTTTCCACGTTGCGTTTCATGGGTTTGAATCCGACCAGACTATTGTACATCTCCTGGTCCCTGAGAGACCCTTCACACGACGTCGTTAAGCAGCTTTCTATCGAACAATCTGTGGGCTGAGTTGTTTGCTTTTGCTGCAAGCATAAATCCGATAGCTCTGGGAAGGCTGAGTTGAGACATTGGGTGGAAACTTTTGATGCTAAGTCGGATAATTGAACCTTTGCAGCCTCGAGACCAATGGTTCCGAGGCTCTGTCCTCCCAGTGTTTCCTGGGCTTTTTCCAGCACTGATTGTAGATACTTTCCTTGAGCTTCGATTCTCAGCTGTAAATGACGTTGTACCTATTCAAAACACACCACTTTTATTGTAATGGCAGTTTGGATTTATTGATCTTGTTTGTGGTACCTTCTTAGTGGTGCTTACCTCGAGCTGTTCGTGTAGCCTTTGCTGCACTTCGATTTGCATTTGTATGGCTTCGCCTAAATGCATGTTTCTGATACGAAAATTGTAGTAATAACACCAACATCAGTTTCATCTTTCATACCAAATAACAGCGAAAAACGTTGTGGTTTCTTTTTCAATTTCTTACTGGGTTGTCATGTTTGTTGTGTTTTGATTGTTCAACTGTGTTGCGTTTGCTCCGGAGATTTTATCTCCTGTGGCTGCAATCAGTTCTTAATCAGTAAGTGATATATAAACACTGATCTAATGTATACTAAGAAATTATGAGATTTCTTTCTTACCAGCTTTGTTGCTCCCACAGTTAGCTTGTCCATGGAGGTTTTTACTTAGCCTGTATTTCTGCAAGCAAAAAAAAAAAATCTGAGTGCATTTTTCTACAAAGATGCTTATTAATTTACTTTTTTTTCAAGAATGAGGATTTATTTACCTGAAGATGACTCTTTAGGTGGTATAGTGTTAGCCCCTGAATTCCCATAAGTTTCAACACAGATTTTGGAGTAGCTTCTGCAATTAATACAAGGAAATCATATGAATATGCAAATCTTGGTGGTTATCAATTTCTTCTAAGCTTGAAACATTCATTCACGTATAAGCTCTTACTCTCAGCTCCACCGAGTTGATTCACAGCTTCAATGAAGCGTTCATGGAGATCGGGTGTCCATTTCAACCTCGGCTTAGCATCAGTCGAAAGCACGAGCCCTGAATCTCCAGAGCCATTAACACCTTGAAGAAACAAGTGCCTTTCTTGAATATTCTTTGCTTGATGGTGGTGATGATGATACATTCTTCTTCTATTCTAAACCTGATGAAAAAGATTAGACTCTGCAAATCTCCTTTATGTACTCTGCATAGTCTAATGTTGAAAATGTTGTTATGATCTGTTGCTCGTTCCGTTTTCTACGTATCGAAGTTGTGTGAAGGGATATTATGTCTTATAAGCAGAAGAAGAATCTTGAACAGGGCCAACACAACATTAGATCCAACACCTTCCATGAATGGGGCCCTCATCTTGCAACTTCCCTTTCTATTCTCAGACAGGTGCACTAGCCATGTTTAAAATTCCTTTGTTGAAAAAATTTAACACCTTACAATAGGTACAAGAATAGATCCACCTCAGTATTAGTCTGTCTTTTCAGTGCACTCATATTTGTCATCTGCAAAGTTATAGGAACCTTATTCTTGGAATTGAATGGTGGAATTTTTTCTCCTCATGATGTGGATTGGAGGAGTCCACTATCTATGATGTTTGGAAACAAGTTCGTTTTCTTTTTTTTATTTCCGGGCTACGAAGATTCTGTTGACTAAAGCATCTATCTACTTAGCATGTAATGCATATATGGTAAAAGGTGAAATTAAACTGATGAAACATGTCTTCTAGGTGACAAATGCACCATTTTTTCTTGCAGTGTTTTACTTAATTTGTCGAAGATGTGGGGTCTAACAACTTCGTACGATAGTGGTGGATATGTTCTTGATTCAGGGAAATGATGCTAGTAACTTGGTTCAACTGCATAGAACTAAAAGTTTTAACAGTTCTGTTTTAACAAGATATATACATAGTTCTTGTAAGAATTAACTTGGCAATTATTTGATGGATTTATGAAGGCAATTATGAGTTGCATGTATACAAATGTTAGCATTAAAATTATAGTATGGTGATCTGATGCAAAGGAATAATATAGAGAGCATTAAGCTTTAGAGGAAAGATGAATTGATTCTGATATGTAAGGATATTTTATGCAGTTTAGAGGAATCTGTGGAACTCCTTTACCTAAAGCTGTAAAGCAAAAATTCCTCAACAGTTTAGGTGACATGTGGATAGATATTAAACTCTATATGAGGGAGCAATGTGTCACTCTTCAACCTGCATGTATATATCTCATTAAATAAATATATATATATATATATATATATATATATATATCATACTCTTTGTATTCTAGTATGCAAGAATAAATTAGAAAATGTAGCAAATCCAATTCAGAGCCAGATATAATTTACTTGGGAATTAAAATATAGAAAACATTTCATTGCTTTGGTTTTATCATGTTTTTCTCTGTGTTTTTGTTGATTAGCAGTAGCTGCCCTTATATTTTATTTCTTTTACTTTGTGGTGATCTTGGTAGGATCAAACCAAAACTTATAAATATTGTTATTAGTATAAGAGTAATTTTATTTCGAAAGATTGGGTGGTCCCAACATTTGTGATAGGGAGATTTTTGGGACTTTAAATTTTGAGTATTTGGAAGATTGATGAATGGAAAATATTCATTATTAAGTTTTGTTAACTAGAGATCTAAAAAATATAATTTTATTCCTGTAATTTAAAAAATTATAAATTCTGTCATTTTCACTAGAATTTATAAATTCCATCAAAAATTGTAAACACACAACTCAAATTTGGGTTTTGGATCTAGATACCGTTTGTGCTCAGACTTGGACTTTTTTTTTTTAAACTCTCGATCTATCACATTCCTAAATATATATATATATATATATATATATATATATATATATATATATATATATATCCACACTCTATTTCACACATCTTAAATAATAACTCCGTCTTTACTCTCTCATTTTGCAGTCCATTATTCAAATTTAATTTTTATATACATTAAAAACACAATTAAATGACATATATAATAATGCTATATCACCCTACATGCCACAAACATGATTTGTCATCTATGGTAAAATGTAATGTATAAAATTACAACAATTTAACAAGAATTCTTATTATTCATCAACTTTCCAATAATCAAATCGTGAATTCCAAAACATAGATATTGAATTCTAGTCCAAATATCTGGTAACCCAAAATTCCAAAGAGACCATGCCATACAACAGTAGTATATATATAATATAATCAAACTTATGTAATAACTAAACATACAACGTTATTTCTCCGTAAAAACAGGAGCATGCATGAACAACAACATTTTCAATTAAGGGCATGATGATCATGAGTTGTATGTACTTTGAGAGAAAAATGAAAGAATCCTTAGCATTAGGGAGAATATGTGAATGTGTATTTATGGAGTTCAATGATTAGGTAAAACTGATAGGGTTGACCCAATTGGGTGAGAGAGAGAGAGAGAATGAGAAAGAAATGACCACGGAATGATATTCGAGAGAGAGAAGGAAAATTAATTAAAAGTGTTATATATGATGAGATTCTGAAAGAAGAATAGAATATTATGAGAATAAAAAAGAGAATCATAACTCAAAGTAAAGTTGATGAGGCGTATTCTTCTGGGTTAACATTCTTTGGTAACAAAGGCCACAAAAAATGGGTTCTCAACTTTCCACTTCCATTCTTTATTCTCTCTCTCTCTCTCTCTCTCTCTCTCTCTCTCTCTCTCTCATTCATGCTCTTAATCAATTCAACTAACCATTATTATTAATCATTAATTTGTCCTACTCTCTTCTCTGTTATTAATGCTACTTTGTTTTTTTTAGTAGGAATCAAGTTCAGTTAAATTGCATGTTAATGTTGATAATGAACTGCAATCACTATCTGTACCTATTATGAGTTGATAATGTCACTGCATGCATTTCAAGACTGAAAGATAATGAAATCATGCATGCATGCTTTACAAACAATTTTTTTTTTCTAAGTTAGAGGAAAGATAATGATAGGTGAAATTGAAAACTATCAAATCATGCTTTAGTCTCTATGAAAAAACACTAGGCATATTATATGTGTAAATTCTCTTCTAGAGATTAAGACATGCCTATGGATTCTCTCAATAGCATATCAATATGGTTGATATGGTACGAATTCGGTCCAATCTAGCTAATGCCATGTTCATGATTTTGATGGAAAAGAAAAAAAAAAATCACTTTTCATTTCATAACCGTTTTGTTTTCTTTTTTTCGAAATATATCCCAAAAAAACGTTGACTTTTCAATTTCATCCTTCAAATTCGAACATCAATACATAATTTTGGCTCCAAAGTTGCTGAAATTGGAAAGTTAGTGGAATCATAGATACATGTGACTATTACATAATTGCTAAAAATTATTCAATTGTAGTCCTAAAATTTGTGGGAATTGGAGAATTAGTTGGAATTACACACGTTCGTATCACGTGACAACTAAATTTGGGACCGATCGACTTTGTCGAGAGTTAATTTGAACTTCAACCGTTCATTTAACTAACTAATTTTATCGAATCAGTTTTAAATAGTTCACCAAATTAAATTAAACCCTTGAACATATATATAGAGTATTAACGACCAGTAGCTAGCTATATAGATTTTGTTGTTTGTGCCTTTGTGGTGATCAAGCCAGTCAAGTTCTTTTCTTTTCTTTTCTTTTCTTTTTATTTCTATTTTATTTGGATCAATAGGTAATCAAGCTAAGCTAGCTAGTTAGAATAATTCTTTGCATTAGTACTATTAATGCTTGGATTTATTTAATCAATTTATTCACAAAGGTTGGTGTCAACATCCAGGTGGTAGCACAAACATGAGCATATATGAGACTAAGGAACTTATAATGGAATCCTTTGAACAAATTAAAGGGGTTTTGGGATTTTAGAGAGGGGGCATTTGTTCCAATACAAATGCAATTTGATGAGTTTGTGGGAACCAAATATTTTTAGTTAAAGTTTAGATCTCTTTGGTTGGGCTTCTACAGCATATAATATATTCATATATCTATATCTATATATTACAAATTATTATTGTTGATCTGCTTGATTGAAATAATTATGATGTATCATTGTCCACAATATTATTAGTGCTTTCAATGAAAAGCTAGCATATTGTCCTTATCAAGAAAAAATACAAGCACAATATGTTAAACATGGTATTATACCATTTCATTGATAGAATCAAAGTATTAATTCAATCTATTTCTCGAAGGTGAAAGGTAAAACAAACACGTTTAATCTACTATGAGGAAATCCTTTGTAAAATCTTCAAATTCTAGCAACTTGTGTGTAAAATACAAAATTTAACAACTTGTGTAAACAAAAGTTTATTTTCAGCGACAAGTTTAGTTTCATTCTATCTTAGTCACTTTTATCAATAATAGCATTCTAGATTTTGAATTTTAATGGTGCTAAGTTTGGATGGCACGTTTTAATCTAAACATAACAATTTAATTTTATTGACACATAATATCATGATATTTTTAATTTATCGTTGTGATTAGTTACGAATTGTCGCCTATATATGCAAAATTCATAAAAAATCACTCACGTGTAGCCATAACAGTTTGATATTTGATTCGAGGGCTTTCAATAAAAAGCTTGTAAGAGCTTGGATTCATAAACATATTATACAAGTCTGAACGTATATTTGCGGTTGATATAACTAGAAGTTGTCTCCGTGCGTTGCATGGTTTGTTATATAATATGTAATAAATATCAACTATTTCATAATACAGTTTAACTAATTATAAGCATTTTGAAGATATAAAATATTTAACAATTAAAAAAATATGAATTTACTTAACTAAGCATTTTGATAGATATATATTAAATATCTATCTAATTCATAATAATCTTGTTTATTATATATCCAATTGGACAATCTGTAATTAACAACACTAAAAGTATCAATTATGAATTTCAAATTAAACTCAATTACTTAAATTAAAGATATATATATATATATATCTTATATATATTAGAAACAATACATAAAAAATGGAAATTTTACTTAAGAACTTGATGCAAACAATGTCAATCATGTATTTTCAACCTTCATTTTAAAATAAATTGAATTATAAAAAATGACATTTTTAATATCATTTAACATTGAAAATGACAGATAGCCAAATCATGTATTTTATATTTGAATACTTAATAATATTTTCATCATTAAAATATATCGGTAAAGGATATTAATATTTTCCGTACAATGTTGATGGTATTACATATTTGAATATACAAATATTAATCTAAAAAATATTTAGAATGACATATAATTCCATACTACACATATATACATATATATATATATAAATTTCTTTAACAATGTTACATTTATTTATTTATATTAAATATGATATTAGATATCCCTAAATAAATTAATATTTGTTATTAAATTTATTTTTGAACAATATCTATTATTGGGATTTATGAAATTATATTCAAAAAAATTAATTTAATTAAGACCAAGAAAATATAAAAGAAATAATAAAATAATTATAATATTAAATCAAATGGACCAATTATATAAATTGAAAAAAATCTATACAATATTATAATTCCTAATACAATTAATTCATTTATGAAAAAGCCTATTACATTTGATGGTCATGGTATATGAATCATCTCACAAAAAAAATATGTTATTAATATTTATAAAACTCAGACCCCAAAATGATTTGTAAGATGAAGAAAGAATTTTCATAACATGAGTTTATAATAATCTTAATTTTTTTATAAAACCCAAAATCATCTTACATAATAATTTTCCAAGAATTATCCATTGTGGATTATGAAAAAAGAATCTTAATAAATTTAGTACATGGGAAAATAATTAAAATGTAAAATAAAAAAAAAAAAAAATTGATGTGACATTTTTAGGAGGAAAAATGACAAAATTGTAAATATTACCAACTTCCTTACTTTTATATAAGTATAGATAATTCCCTAAAATGGTAACCCTCATTCTTAACCATTTCTACTTATAAACATTCTTTTTTATCAAGTTATTAATTTTTGTTCTTTTTTAGTCAAGATAAATGATTTTTTCAACTATACACTTTTAACATTTTAAGTGTAATATGATGATACGGATTACATGAATAATGGTATGGGAGTGTAATATATATATGATGGTATGAACTACATTATTAATGGTACGAGGGTGTAATATGGTGATACATACAAGGGTGTGCTATGGAAATACAGCCTGATACATAGTGAAATATGGTGGTACAAGTTGGTACGAGGTGAAATATGATAGTACGGACGGGTACGAGATTAATTTTATTAAGGATACAATGAGTGGAACCCTCATTCTTAACCATCTTTACTTATAAAAATCATTTTTTGTCAAGTTATTAAATTTTGTTATTTTTTAGCCAAGAGAAATGATTTTTACCAACTATACCCTCTTAACATTTGTGATGTAATATAATGGTACGAGATACAAGAATAATGATATGAGGGTGTAATATGATGGTACGAGCTACACTAAAAATGGTATGGAGTGTAATATGGTGGTACGAAGTACATTAGTTATGGTACGGGGTGTATTATGGTGGTACGAACTACATTAATAATGGTACAAAAATATAATATGGTGATACGAACTGGTACGGGATGAAATATGGTGGTACGGGCTGGTACGGGCTAATCTCATTAAGGATACAATGATTAAAAAAAAAAAAAATCTCTTAGCTAAGAAAGAATAGTTTCGAACTCTTAGTTAAAAAAAAATGTTTCTTTTTATACTTGACTACTTATAATTTCATCCACGTGATTCAAAAAATATTCTCTTGACTAAATAAGAATAATTTCAAACTCTTAATTTAAAAAAAAAAATGTTTCTGTTTTACAGTGGACTACTTAATTTATTTTCACATCAATTAAAACACGTTGAATCTGTATTGATTAATTATCAAATAATTTCGAAATATAATATTTTAAATTGGATTATATTCAAACAAACTTGAAACGAAGCAGAAATCTGGTTATTAACTGTATTACCTGTCTAGTTTGAGGCCACATGTGACAGTACGAGTTTGGTTTAATTCACTCGAAATTTCATTAACCAGCGTCCACCAACATTCAGCGCTTCCACCCATTCCTCGCCGGAAACCATGGCCGGAGTTTTGAACTTCACTCCTACTCCAATTTTCCGGCCAGCATCAAGCCGCAGAGCAACCAACGACAGAGTATTTCTAGTGAAGTCATCGACAAAGGCTTCAGAAACCCCTTCGGCTTCGATATCGGCGCCGCCCAATTTCAAGGCTCCGAAGCCCAAGCCATTTTCAGTTCGGCCCGATAGGGTTTTCGACATATTGGGGGCTTCTCTTGCTTTGCTCTTTCGCCTTACCACCAGTGTCCTTGTATCAGGGTAATTAATTCGCTTCTTCTTTCTTTTTATGTGAGAAATGTTGAATCTATATTTTATTTAGGAAGAAAACCTAGATTACATTAAGATGAAATAGAAAGTGTTTTTAGGGTTTTTTATTACTATATTGGAGAATTTTATCGCCACTGTGAAGGGTTTATATTGAGGAATAATGGATTGGGTTGAAATGCAAATAGAAGTTGAATTGAATTGCCATATTTAGCTTGGTCATCTTTGGTTGTTCCACCTGGTTATTGGGCTTTGTAATGTCATGTTTCTTTAGGAAAGGATGATCCATAATCAATGTGGATTAGAAAATTCCATTAGCTATATTCTATACATCACTTGTTTAATGTTTATCTGAGCACTTCTTTCAATTCATGGTTCATCCTGATGACAGGTATTCTGTCACCGTTGTGCCGGCAAAAGAGATTCCATCGGACCAGTATGCTCTAGAATTTGCTGGTGATTTTCTGAGACTCTTGACTTCTGAACAAAGACCTCTGAATTATGTTATTGAACAACTAGTGGTATCGTACGTCTCCAAGAAATAAACCATACAATGTTCAAGTTATATTACCTGAACAGAAACAAAAATTATGATTGTGCCTTTTCACATTTTGAATATAAGTGAACAGAGAGTTGTAGCTCATCTAGGATCGCTGAAACTGTAGATTGTCACTCTCTCATCTCAACGTATGGATGTTTTTCTCTAATTTAAGGTCCAGGAGATATGGTGCATACTATGTACCCCCACACTTTCTAGTTGATAGTAGAATTAGCATTGCTTCTAAGAAGATCCACCTCTATTCAGGTTTTAAGTTGAAAGAGAGTTCAAAGGTGGGCCCTCGACCTGAGAAGCCAATTGAACTGTATGACTTTGAGAGGTATTGGGAATTCGGTTTCCTATTCTTGGAATTTGTATATATGTACTCCAAACCCCATGATTAAAAATTTTTCAGAACCTCTATTGTGGTTTCACTGTATATTCATTTCATTTGTAATTGTTTTAATGAGATTGGAAACTAAGTGCCTATGTTGCCTGTCCCTGTGTGGATTATAATGCAACATGTGGAAATTCCTCCAGCTGCCCTTTTTGCCGGAAGGTATCTTCATAAAAATATTTCACCAGTTGCTGAATATGATATATCCTCTGTGGCACCAACTGATGCTTCATATCACAGGTTCGAGAAATGGTTGCATATTTGGATCTTGATGTCTTGTATTATCCTTGTCCGAGAAATGGCCCAAATTTTCGTCCCAAGGTTGCTCAAATGGGTGGAAAACAGCTGTACCCTTACATGGTTAGACAGTGGATGCATTGATATGAAAGTATTATGTTATTGATAGAACTATTTTTGTTTTTCTGTTTATGACGTTCTTGCATTATTGAGTCTGGAAAATTACCTCGAAGAGGATTATCTGATTTCATCTGTAAAATTATTTGATAAAAACAAAGAAAAGTATAGGATATCCAGAAAACTATGGCATATGAAATTTTTGTTTCAATTAAGTTCTCCCGACATTTAACAACCATCAAAATAATGATTGGTCAATACGATTTTTCATGTTTAGCTCAATGAGAATTTCTGAGGTTGATAAACATAACTAAGGAGATACTATACTGATCCCCTGACTCGGTGTTGCATAATTCTCATATCTAAAGTGATCCACTTAATTGTTATACATGGTGATGTTAAATAAAATGGAGGTGCCTTTCGAGCTAAACACTACTCTGTCCTGTTCTGGGCATGTTCTAGGAGAATGGCCCCCTTTAAATTAGTGACTCTCTTTCATCATAGTTTATTTCCTTGAAATTCTTAACTTTACATGCAACTTTCGGAGAGGTTGAACCTTCTTGTCTTCTTTTGCCTTAGGTGGATCCAAACACAGGAGTTTCTATGTACGAATCAGATGACATAATTGAGTACTTGGCTGGGAAATATGGTATGTTTTTTAAATCTGGTTTTAGCTTCTTCTTTAAATGTTTTGTTTTTCTTGTTTAAATGCTTTAATGAAAATGTACTACCAATAGATGACGTCAAATGTAAAAGTTCAAAATGTAAGACTTTGTTTTGGTTGATAAAGGGAGGATATGAGGAACTTGTAGTTAGTTTCTGGTGGAATATGCCAGGAGAGGTAAAAGAGGAAGTAATGTAAACAACATAAATTGTTTCATCTCATTTGGCTCGTAGCTTTGTTTATTTAATACCTTTGAATTGGCCTTTTTGAATATTTCTTCAGGTGATGGAAATGTCCCATTGCTGCTGTCTCTTGGTCCATTAACTGTAAGCAATAGAATTTTGAAATCACTTCATTGTATAATTGAAGAGCATCTTTGATTTAAGTTTTTCTTCCCCACAATTTTTCTTCTTGCAGGTTTTATCAGAAGGACTTGCATTGATTGGTCGAATGGGGAAGGTATAGTTTTCTCTCCATTTTCCTCACCCCACCTCTTTCACTAATAAATTCTCCAACACATGCCATGTAACATTCATTCCCAAACGAATCTCCTTCAACTGATCGAATGTTTAATATACTTCACCGCTGATCTTTAATGTCTGGCAAAAAATATGAGATTAGAACGTCATTTCAGAGGACCCTAAACATTCCATGTAGCATTTTCTGCAGCATCTAACTCTGCCCCCACTGAGCAATATAAAGAGCGATCAAAATCCCATTTTCCTCATTTCCACATTTTGAAAGATGTGATTTACGTATCTTTAAGAGGAGCAGAAGAATTTTCATCGTTTCCACATTTTTGCTCTAAATACTTATCTGGATAGTTTTCTACCCTTAACTATGCAGGGTCTTTCCTACACTCCATCTAAACTGCCGTCTAAGCCTCTTGAGATTTGGGCATATGAGGTCAGATTATAGTGAAATCACAAAAGTTCTTGCATGTTAGGAGAACCACCTTATATTCTATAAATAGCAACGTTATTTTCCTTTCAGGCTTCGCCATTTTGCAAAGTTGTACGCGAAGTACTTGTGGAGTTAGAGCTACCCCACATACTTCACAGGTAAAGTGCACGAACATATTCACTAATATTCATCATACATTTTTGAACACCTTAATCATTTTGATGAACTTCAAAGTTTCTGGTTGAAATTGGTTCGATTATTAATTGAACATAACTGAAACAACCTTTAATCAAACCAAGCACCATTCACCGCATGAAAATTGTTGTTACCCTGTATTCTTTTGCAACTGTTTGTTTGACAGAGGTTGTATTGCAGTTGCGCACGTGGCAGCCCAAAAAGACAAATTCTTTATCAAAGAGTCGGGCATTTTCAGGTAATCTGTTCGGTTCTTTAATCTAAAAAGCGTTTTTTGTTACATGATAATTTTGTTAAGTATTAGTATCATATGTATTTTCTATATAACAGGTTCCTTATTTAGAAGATCCAAACACAGGAGTTCAAATGTTTGAGAGTGCAGAAATTGTCGATTATCTAAAGGCAACTTACGCTCGTTGAAAGTTGATATTTTTCACACAATATGTTAATCAAAAATTGTTTTGATACATATGTAATATTAGATTTGATTTTCTATGTAATATTTTTTAATTATTATCTCATCTTTCTTTCTAGATTTGCAGAAGATGATTGATATTAATCTAGATGCTGACATGCACAATTGAGACTATAAACAATTAGGAGTGGTTGAGTGTCGGGTCAAACTTTTTGTTGATATCTGTCATCATTATTACAATGGATTCAACTGGAAAAGATCTTGTAATATATATGTATATATTTATATGATAAGCTCATGGGTCTCTATCTATAATGGTGCATATATCACTCCTAAAAGGACTCATTCAAGTAAGAACGCAAACAGGATAAAGAGTTGACAAAAGATGTATGCATAAAGACACGCAGAAAAAGTTGAGTTTGTGCAATAATGAATCAGCAAGTTTATGCATAATGAAACAATACATGTTAAACCTTATAAAATCACTCATTTAGCCATCTGAATAGAACCATTATCAAAATCACTGCTACAAAAAAATCTCTATATTTTTGTCGTGTTGGGAAGGAGATGAAGGTGTGCTTCATGGATGCTCGTTCGGCTTTCTTCGTTGTTACCAACACTCTGCTGATTCTTTGCTCAGACTCATTTACCACATTGAGTATGATTCTTTTTCCTCAGTATCTCAGAATTGATGTTTACTTGTGATTAGCTTTCATATATGTGTATTTATATGCAGAGGTTGGGGATTCTATTCCTCTCCAGTTCACATACTCGGGAGCAATGGGGCCGGAGAGGTGGGCGAACCTGAATCCCAACTTCTCACTCTGTGCAAGTGGGAAATCGCAGTCGCCTATCGATATTGTGACTGGCAAAGCTGTTATGAACAAAAAGTTGGAGCCTCTCATTAGGGATTACCTTACTGTAAATGTTACTTTGGTTGATTATAAGTTCACTGTTGGGGTAATGCATTTTTTCTTTCTTGTATAAAATGGCTTCATACATAAACACTAGAATATCTTCATGACAAAATTTGTATGACTTTTTGTGTGTTTGGTGATGCAGATAGTGTACCCTGATAATACTGGGGGGATAACTGTAGATAACAAGAAGTATAGCTTGAAGCAAATGCATTGGCATTCACCTTCTGAACACAGGATTAATGGAAACAGGTACCATCAGCCTCTCTCTCTCTCTCTCTCTCTCTCTATAACTTACAATTAACTGAATCCATAAATAAACAGGTTTGCTGCAGAGCTTCACATGGTGCACGTTTCCGATGATGGCAAGATTATAGTGGTGGCGACTCTTTACAAATACGGACACCCTGATCCAGTTCTTGAAAAGGTTAAACTTCAAACAAGCAAAAAAAGATTGATTTTTCGTAACATTTCAAGAATGGAATTATATGAAAGTTGCTTGATATGTAAATGGTTTTGCAGATACACAAGAAACTGAATGAACTAGCGAATGATTTCAAAAACGAGGAGGCGACGAGTCCATTAACATTAGGGCCTTTTCATCCAACAGAACTAAGGACAACTCCAAGCAAGTATTACAGATATGTAGGCTCTTTTAGTGCTCCACCATGCACTGAGAATATTGTCTATCTCGTCCTCGCAAAGGTTAGCTAATCCTGTATCCTATTTTGATGAAATGAAATACAAGATTGAATTATAAGAATAGAAGTTGAATCAACCAAATCAATTCTACAATGGCTAATATATTTGATTCTGAAACATTGGTATTATTGCGTATAGGAGATAACAATATCTAGAGAACAAGTAGAGGCTCTCAAGGCCCCTCTGGACATGAGATGCAAGTACAATGCAAGACCTTGCCAACCAATCTATGAACGGCACGTGGAGGTGTACGAGGATTCTGCTATCTCTCACTGACTGACTGGAATCACCATAGGAGTGATTAGTGTAGCAAGGATGCTGCACAAGATTAGTGATTGATGTGGATAATCACAACTAAACAGATAGTAATTTAAGCTTGTGTTTGAAGTTTGAACTATGATTTTGTACAAATTTACTGTTTGGTAGTTGGGAGATTGGCATTGAGGGTGTAAGTTAATAATAAGAATGAGTGTTTGTTGTATGATTAAGAGTTTGAAATTTTACTGGAAAAGTAAATATAATCACTTGGAATTTTAATCAAACAAGCAATACTATGATAAAAGTTCAGCAACCACCATAGCTTATTAGCTATCAACCTAATTAATATTCTATGTTTATGAGAAACATTACAAATATCTTCCAACAAGTTAGTAAAGATAACAACAACAATATAAAAATTAAAAAGCATCCAAGAAAATGAAATTCAATACAACGTTATTTTTTTTTTGGAAATTTATTCCGATTCCATAGGTTTATTACTGATTCAATTTAATTTTAATAGATTTATATTTTCTTAAAACTTTTATTTATGGCGGATTCAATGTTGGAAATGATTTATTATTTCTTCTGCGACAAACAACATACAAATAATTTGTTGATTATTTAGAAAACGATTTCTTGATTTATATCGAATTGATTAACTAATCAGAAGACGTATTTCACCTTAAATGGATGTCATTACTCATTTGCCCTAAATGTATAAAATTTATACTTATTTTTATCACAAAATTATTCCACCATGAATAAATAAAGAAAGAACAGAAGACTAAAACAAAGGTTAATCCACCAACGACCAGCAAGACAGCGAGGAAGAATTAAAAACTACAAAAAAGTAGAGAGAGAGAGAGAGAGAGCGTCAAAACTTCTCAATCTTTGAGTTGTTGTTTACCAGAAAAGTTGTCAATTTGAGGTGTAATAACAAACAATTTAGTCTAACGAAAGAAGGGAAGAAGAAGAAGAAAAAGACAGTTTAGTTGCGGATTGAAGAAACTGGGGTTTCGATTGACTCATCTCTGAAGAAGACACAGAAGATGGTGTCAACGGAGGGCTTGGTGCCCATAACGAGGGCTTTTCTGGCATCTTATTACGATAAATATCCGTTTTCGCCTCTATCTGACGACGTTGCCCGTCTCTCCGATCAGATTCACGCCATGGCTACCAATCTCCTCGATGATTCACCTCCTTCCCAAGGTTGTTGCGTGTGTTCAATCAATTTTCTTCGTTGAATTACATAGCTGCTTGCAATGTGCCCTGCGTTTTTTGCTAAATATGATCCACGGTTTTACTTTTGTTTTCCCTCGAGATAAAGTTCAATTCTTTGTCCACCGTCTTAGATATGCTGCCGACGTTTGAATTATCTGAGGATCAGCGAGATGTTTGTTCGTTTCATGAATATTGAAGTTTTTCTACCTTGTAGCTGATTAGGGTTTTTTAAAATTTTGATTCATTTTCTTGTATTGGCTCCAATGTCGTATTAGGGGAAAATTTATTGATAGAAGAAGCCAAAAGCGAAACTCCTCATAAAGTTGATGAGAACATGTGGAAGAACCGAGAACAGATTGAAGAGATCATCTTTTTATTGGAAGTCCCTCATCGGCCCAATGCGGTGAGATACAAAGTTCATATCTAAATGCATAAAATTTTCATTATCTATGTAGAAGTAACAGATGGGGTTGACATGGACTTGTTAAAGAAATACTCATGATGGCCCTGATTTTGCATCCAACAGCTTCAGCAACAATTAACTGATGAAACTGCTGAACTTGCTTCTGTTGTTGGGCGCCTTCAAGAGAAGTTCAAATCTACTCTGAAGACTTTGGAAAATTTCCAAGCCAAGAATTCCGAGTTTATATTCAACACAGGTTTTCTATCTTTGGTATTTATATAAAGTGGTGGCCCATTTAGCATGTTTAATGTATTTATTATGTTAATAATAGCTCTCTAAATATCGTATAGATACTGAGTTGAATGAAAATAGATTGCTTGCTTCGCAGAATAGTCCTAGAAGAATGTCTTACATATCTAGGAATGATTTGATTGAGCATCGACTTCCACAGAAGTTCCATACTTTGTTTTACCAATCTATTATAATTGTTGGTAAGTATGCTTGGAAGCTTTTGGAAATGCTATTTGAGGCCATCATATCTGTATGTTATATTCTCAGAGTAGTAGAAACTATTTGTTAGCATTCAATAATTCTTTAAAAGAAGCCAATATTCTTGTTATTCTTGTAGCCTTCTTTTTTCTCATCATTGACCTGAGAAAATGTGAATTCTACATGCTACTGTTTGTTACTTAAGTAAAGTTGTCAAATCTTGTGAGTTGAATTAGGGTAATTGATATTTTATTTAGGAATTTGTGATGAAGTACATATATCCAACATTTTAAGAAAACATACTGTTTTCTGAAGAGGCCTAGTTACTATTAATATACATTATCTTTTTTTTTTTTTTTTTGTATGATAGAAATTTGAAATCATGAGGATTTTTCATGGTTATTTTTGATGTTAGCATAGAGGAGCTGTGTTTCTAGTTGATCTATTTATATATGCAGTTATGACCTATATGCCACAAGATTTTCGGGGTACAATAATCAGGCAACAGAAAGAGCGATCGGAGAGGAACAAACAGGCTGCAGTTGATGCTTTAATTAGCTCTGGTGGAAGCATACATGATAAGTATGCTTTGCTATGGAATCAGCAGATGGAACGGTGAGATTTTTCTAGTGTCTTTCTATATACTCAGACCCAAAAATGATTGACTTGAATTTAATTCCTTTTTATGCAGAAGGAGGCAGTTAGCTGACCTTGGTTCTGCAACTGGTGTCTATAAGACCCTAGTAAAGTACTTGGTTGGAGTACCAGAGGTATGCCTTAATTTGTCTGATGCAGTCTTGCAGAGTTTTTTCCTTTTCTTTTGGGGGTGTCAAGTCCTAGTTTTCATGTTCTCTGTGGTTTTTTGGTTCTATGCTGTCCTTTCTCCTGTCTCATAGATACTTGAAAGTTTATAACTGAATGTGTATGAGACCATACTTTGTTTGATTTCGTTTTTTCTGCCCACGCTGGATTTCGTTTGTTGGATATGAGTATTTATTCTTTGTAAAGAAATTCATTAATTTTTTCTTATGTTGGATAGTTTGTCTTACAATGATGTAAGTGTTGCAGGCTTTGTTGGATTTTATTCGCCAATTGAACGATGATCAAGGGTATACACTTGCACCTAATTAATCTTGTACAAACAATAAGTTAGTTTATCACTGAGCCAGTTATTTGGAGGTTCAGTGGATCAAATAGCATTACATGCCATTTTTGTTCTGAACTCAAGTTACCTTCAGGCCCATGGAGGAGCAGCGACAACGATATGGACCACCTCTGTACAGTCTTACAAGAATGGCACGTAATATTCGACTGTTCCTCTCTCTGCTTTGGGGGCGTCTTGAAACTATAAAATTGTGAGGCGTGTTAAGATTCTTGTGCTTTCAGTTGCTCTGCTGATAACATGTTGAAAATCTATTAATGTATTCATGGAACTTCTATAATTTTCAGGCAGAAAAACCAGATATCTATTTTGGAGGAAGCAGCTAATGTCTACACTTCTGAGCTGGAAAGATTCTTAAAATTTATTGGGTACAATATCTTTATCCTCTTGGTTTTGGTAGCATCCTGGGAAACTGCTTTAATCTTCCAATGACCAGTTCCCTATTTCATTAATATTTGGAGTTTGGAGCAAGTAATTAGTTTTATGTTGATGTATGTAGGTGCATTATTACTTATAACCTGGCAAGTGAGATTTCCATGCTTTTCTTTCTTTCTTCCATTTCTTTTCTGTTTTGGTTGCTCGAAGCTGGATCCTGGTGTGTGGCTTGTGAGCATTAGGACATGAATGGTTGTGCTTTTAGTATGAAAACTCTCAACCTCAGCATCTATTGGAGTTTGAGTTTATTTTGGTTTTTGTATGAGAAATGAAATTAAGTGTGAGCATATTATGCCTTAGTGTCTAGCAATCATTGATCTAAATTATATATTCTAGGGTTGTTTCGCCCACTTTCAACCTTTACCTTCCCCTGCCCCCAAATGATATATGTGCTTAGTGACAGAATATGCTGCTCATTCAGTGCTGTAAAAGGGGTCACCCTGCTTTTGGTCTCATTGGCTTTCCTATGCAAAAATTTGTTTGCATCCCATATGTTGCAGGAAGTTTCTTCTACTAAACATAACTTTCTCTGTACACCCAAGTTATTGTCTCTGGTGGTGGTATAATTTAATTTGAGTCTGAACCTCCCTTACATGCTCTAATGTCATTGTTTGTATTACTGTAAGGCTTTTATATTTGAATTTATAATTCTTCTGCATTTTATCTCTTTGTTGATAAACCGGTATCTGTTTTACAGGGAGGTTTTCTCAAATTCCCCTTTTTTAATTACTGCAGAGGATGCTGGTGCATTAGCGACTAGGTTTGCCCACAACTACACTTTTATTGACTATGTGTCATGTGACCATCCTTGTGTTTGGACAGTTAACAAATTATTGTTTTCAGGAGTAATGATGACTTCAAGGAAATAAGTATTCCAGCAGGACAGACTCATGAGGTTTGTATTCTGGACATGAGTCAGATCTTCAGCACACTTAGTACTGGCGAAGTGCATCCAATAATATCAAAAGATCATGCTATGTGCATATGTATAACTTTCTAGAATTCACTTTTTTTCTTTTTTTTTGCTCTCAGTAGTTCAACTTTGATACTTTATAACTGCATCGACCACTCTATGTAATAATTAACATACCATTTTTAATTAATGTAACTATATAGTTCAAAATGAAGTGTGTCGCGGTCTTATAGTTAGTGCTTCAGCTCTTTGTTTTCTGACTGAATGGATTTTTCTGTTTTTTAGGTGGCTTTGCTAATTGAATCAATAAATTCATATATTGCTTGGGATTTTTCGCTGGTGCAGGGCAAAATGAATCAGGTATTCTTCTTAGAACTTCTGCTAATTTCTTTTTATGCCATCAATACTGTCGAGGAATGGGAGATGTAGTTTTTTCTAGATTGCATTTTTTTTTTTTTTTTTGAGAAAGAAATAGAACTTTGATTAATATAAAGAAAAAGGAGTGTGTAAGCTCTAATCAATTAAAAGTTTGCTGCAACTACCTCTGATAATGGGGCATCATAAGCTTGAAGACATAATGTATGCCGTGTCAGATCAAGAAGCGTATGTGGGCTACTTTTCTGCTCTGATTTCCATGGATAATTGAAGCTGTAGAAGACCTTATGAGTTATAGAATTAATTTCCAGATCTCATATAAAGATCGAAGTATAGTGATTCAGACAGCAGAAAATAAGAACACCATATGAATTACTGAAGTACCAAATCTAGACATCATATAGTGAGCAAAATACAGTTGATGCTAAATTTCACATTTACCTCCCATCAGGAAAAAAGTGCTGACCAGATTCGTCCTGAGCTTCATTTAACTAGTTTTGAATCTTCTCATTGAAAAATTCCTTGTTTACTATGTTCTGCATCGCTCTTAATCCAATATTTCATTTGTGATACTATGGAGTTTGATGTGTAAATTTACCTGGCTTGTTTATGCACTCCCACATCCTGACCTGTATGTCATCTTACTGTTTACAATCATACAATAGAATAGACCATGCATTAGTTATCTATGATAAGAAGCGTGTGATATTACTTTTTACATCTACATATTTTTATGCATGAAATCATGCATTATACTGCAATACTGACCACTAGATGATTTTAATTGAGGTAGAATAAGGCTTTGTTTTGGTAAAGCCTTTTGCATATCAATAATATTGTTCGTTTGAATTAAATAATGTTCTAGCAGGATATTGGATTCAGTGTAGAATGCATGGATTCTTCTGGGAGTAAAACTGTAAGTTCTTGAAGCTGTTAGTGCTTCACCGATTGAATTATTTGCCACTCATTTTTGCCTCTTATTCTACACTCTTCTTTGCTCTTTATTTCCACATCCTTTTCCCCGTAGTTCTAACATGATTTTGACTTTGGCTTGTCTTTGGCTCTTGCTATTAATTAACTCTAGCTGATCTTGCCTTATCGGCGTTGTGGTGCTGACCAAGTGAGTATTGCTTTTCTATGATTCTCTATAGTATCTGGTGTGTGAAAATTTCAAACCTTTAACTTGACTTGTCAGGGTAACTTCTGTACATGTGTATCTGGAAACTACAAGCTCGTCTGGGACAATTCATATTCAACATTTTTTAAAAAGGTCAGTATTACAATTATACCAAAACAAATTCTCGATGTGCCACAATATATTATGGCCACAATGTCCAACCTTCATTATTTATACACATTATTCAATGATATCAGCCCCCTTAATTACTCCATTATTTGTTCACATTATTCCATAATTTTAGCACCCTAATTTATTTACTAGAATGATAGCTGAGTACCATCAGCTTTCATTCTACAAGTGTTAAACCAAAAAGGCAGGTGCCTGATTGCCTCTATCACAAAGCACTTTCCTACACATTTGAGTCATTTAGATCTGCTTCCATGAAAATGAGACCATTGGTTTCCTGTGTAAGAAGAATGCACGTTATTTGGATTTGTCCTTACCATGGCATCATCTTGACCCCCTCCAACTTTTGTGTTTTACAGCCTCATTAGCAATGAGTTGCATCATTTTCATTTCCCTAGTCTTCTCAAGGTTTATGATTTTCTCTTTATTAGCTACAAAAGTAGTTTAGCTATATAAATATATAGGATCAGGCGTTTCATGTCTAGGATAAGAAGAATTGGGGATAGCATAACTTACTGCTTCAGTTCTCTTGAGCCTCTAGAACCCTCGTTGGAGGTCATACTGGAGAATTTGACTTAGGAACTCCAGAAGTGATCCAGTTAATTCATTTCGATCGAATTCATAAACGATGAAATGTCCATTCACCATGTCTCCTTTGACCAATTGTCAATGTCTTTTAAGAACACCATAATCCTTGTACAGCTCACTCACCTTTCTTGGCTTTGGTTTTGGAACAGGTACTCCGTTACAAGGTGGACTGTATTCCTCCAGTTGCAGATGAGTCAGTTCCTGTTGCTGATCAGTAGACTGCAAATGCTTAGTCTCTCCCATCGACACCTTTCTATATTAAATTGTAATGTGCTTTTGTTTCGGTTGTCCCTGGTTGCAAAAGTTTTTTGAACCAGGTTTTCCGGCTTTCAGTTTTACAGTAAGGTTTCGGTGACCAAACAAGTTGTAATTCACAGCATTGATTCTTTCTTTTTTCTGTCATCATTGAATTGTATGTTTAATCTCTCCTTGAGTTATTTTGGGGCTCAAGGGCTGTATACTATGGATGGTCGCCTACAACTACATACACTCTTCACTTGGGAAAAGATATGCAAAGTTATTCTGACTTTTGGTACCCTTTTTAAATGTTGGACAAGTGTTGGGACAATACAGATCAGAAACATTTTTGCACACATCTTTATCTTACACATGATAGACGGCTCATCTTTGGACAATTTAAATTGACTCCGCTTAAGATTAAGTAATTAGTGATACTACAAAATTAGTGAAATTAGCTTTAACATTTTTTTTATTATTATTATTTTTTTTTGTTTGGCCTACAACCACCTTTTCTCATAGATGAGTAGAAAACATGTTTATCTTATGTCTACAAAAATTAATCCCACCACCTCTAAGTAGAGTATTCACTGAGGTAGTAAAATGCACACGTACATGATGAGAGAACAAACATGAGAGGCAATTCACGTTTGTGCAAGTCTTGGAAAGTCCTTGTACTAATTGTGAGAAGTAGCTAGTTTTTGCTTTAATGTCTTTATAGCATGGTTATGGCAAAAGCTCAATCCATAATCTTTCCCCAAGAAAAAGCAGCAGTTTCCTTAACTCAATAAAAACTACAAAGTATCCCGTTTCAGATAGATGCATCAAGATACCTAAAGCGTTTGGACAGAAAACTATAACATTTCAACAAATAGAAATCAATTGCAAAAGGTAAGGTATCTATCTATTCAATGGAGGTTGGAAAGTTACGTGACGCAGTTGCTGCCGCCATTGAAGGTCTCCATGCCGAAGCAGTAAGCAAGCAGAGATCCTTCCACCCAAGCTTGAGCGCCCCGTTATCCTCCACCAACGTGTAGCCATCGGATGGGAACATCCCGAGCAGAAGAGTGGCTTGGGCCGCTGCGTTTCCAGCCAACGATACACCCTTGAATCCAGATTGATGAAGCTTCTCCCTCCAGTTGTTGAACTTCACTTCACCACTCCTCGATGGACCACCTACACCCAACACGTTCTTGATCTCCCTCGACAGTAATTGTTGTTCCACGACATGTCTTTCTTCGCTTTCTTCCCCGTAACAAGCTCCCAATGAATCGAACAATGCTGAGTAGTAGTGAATTGCTTCCACGAATCTTCCCAAGAACGAACCTGCATGGCTCAAGTCTTGCTCCACTACTGTCACCACCTTTGGAGATAATCTGAAAAACAGTTCAATCATACGAATGAATATTCATTTCAACTGCTCATTCATCAATATTTACTTCGAAAACGACATTACACATATATAATATGCTTATATCAATCAAATGCAGAGGAGAATTCATTACATACATTTAAGCAAACAGTAAGTGTGCAAGAATAGCTTGATAATATACAGGAAAGAATATACCTTTGCAAGAGCCAAAGTGTATTAGTATCGGAACCGGTGACATCGTATAACGAATGCTGCAACCAGTGAACAGCAACAGCTTCCCTCTTCCCTATATTCAGTTTATCTGGATTCAAGTTACCAACTTTTTCAGCAACCGGCAAGAACTCGAATGGCAATCCCAATTTCTCAGCAAAATCCGATAGCCGCTTCCCAGTGGCCTCCAACGCCTCAGGCGAATTGCCCAGACCGGTGAGGCGAACAAACGGGGGCCCACCGGGCCTCGATGCCAGTATATGAAAGAGGCCCGGCCATTGCAGGCCTTGCATTATGTCAAGGTCAATAATATGAACCCTATCTTCTCTCTCGAAGGCTTCTTGAATGGCTTGATTGGCTGTGAAATGGGAGAACTTCACGAAGGGGCTGATCCCGTTGAATACCTGAAAAGCCGACGCCATTTTCTGGCTGTGTGGGACCGTTGGCAAAGCGGCGTATATCCCTAAACAGGAGCTCACTATTCTAGCGGACATGGCTTCGGAGAAGTAGGCGGCGACGCGCTGAGCCGACGTCCCGAACGGCGTGGCTAGTTGGGAGATTTCCAGAAGCATTTTGTTAGCCTCTTCCAAGTTGTCACCTGACACGGCTTCTGCACATTGTAAGAGTAAAGTCAAGAGGTGCAGACCTTCTTCGTCTTTTTGCTGCTGCTGTAACTCCTGCTTTCTCTCTCTTATGGATTCCATGGTGGGAGCGGTTGATGGAGACGTTGTTCGTGTTGTTGTCGAGGCTGGGTCGGTTGACGGGCTCTTTTGCTGTTGATCTTGGGGCTGGGCGGTTTCCGGCGGAGAAACGTGGGCTATAGACGGGTCGGAGTTGGAGAAGGCGGTTAACGGCGGCGCCGTGAAAGGAGCCGCCGCCGCCGTTGGGTTTAATGCATGAGCATTATACGACCAGTCGTCGCTAAAACCCTGGGAGAGCAGTAAGCTGTTGTTATCGGTATGGAGATTTAATCGGAGACCGGAAGCGGTTTGGTAGCTCTGCGGCGGCGGCGGCGGCGGTGGAAGAGGTTCCTTTCGTTGGCCGGTGGAGGCGGTGAGAGAGCGGAGCCGGTATTCTAGAAGCGTCGCGAGATTGGGGTTACAAGGGTGGATGATCTCTCTTACGTTGAGGATGAGTTGGGGAATCGAGACGTTGTTGGAGCCATGGATGAGGTCCTTTATGATGCCGTCGATCCATGCGGTGGTGTCCTCCATGCCGACGCTAGCGCCGCCGCTAGCCGGCGAGAGATGCAAGCCCGCGGCGCCGCGGTTTCTCTCGGGAGGGAACAGCGGCAAGCCGGAGAAAACACACACTGAAGGTGCGGCGGAGGAGGAGATTTGGTGAGACTGAGACGAAGAGCTCGAGTCCATGAAGGAGGCGGTGGAATAGGAATTGGAAAAGGCGGGGGCGGCGGTTTCTGACCCAGATCCGGATTTCGACGTCATTAATATATTGAAATTGGAGGATGGCAACATCATCGTCATAGTGGAGTAGTTGGGAATTGCTTGCGTTGATTGATGTGGCGGTGGATTAGGAGGACTATTGACCACCACGTAATCGCCGGCGCTCCGGCGAGGAAACCTAGCGGCGCTGCTGTTGCTGGCGGCGTGAAACTCCATCTCCGACGCTGTCCTCTTCCTCACCATCTTCCCCCCTTGGCCTTGATTAGAATGCAAGGAACTAATCATGGCGACGTTGTCGTTCATCTCGCCGCCATTGCCGTAATTATCCACCACCGAAGCATAAGCTTTGGCCGCCATATCAAAACCCTCGATATGCTTGCCTTTGAGTCGTTCGATTCAGATATGTATATGAAGATGAATGTTGAGCATATTAACAATCTAAGTTAATGAGATGATCCAACAAGATAGAGGCGCAGATGCTCAGACACGAGCATTGGGATTCTGTGGTTCTCTCTCTCTCCTCTCTCTCTCTAGACACACATTCAAAGTTGAAACACAAGATACAAACACAACATTCCTAAAAAAACCAGCACAGCATTCTAGGGCTAGTATTAAATACAAAATTGCCTCCTCGTTAGGTTTTGAAATGAAATAGTATATGGTAATATGGTGGCGGTTTTTGAGATGACGGCGGAGGTGGCGGTGGAGGTGGCGGAGGCGGTGGCGGAATGGAAACAGAAACGACGGATGAATTGATGAGGAGAAAGGATTAAGAAGCAGTGTGAGTGTGTCTTAAAGCATTTGACTTTGTGTGGGAAACTTCCAACATAGCTTTTACCATATACGAAAAACCTCGAACACCAGCGACATCGAGCTCGCCGATTTTCTTTTTATTACTAATGACAACTGCTCCTTTCCCACTACACACACATTTTACAAGGGACCATACTTGTACTTATCTACCATTCTACAATTCTTGTCTTTTATTTTTTTATTCATGTTGTTAATATTCACTTATCAAAACCGGATTAATACACACTATCATCATAATCTCCATATTTATTTGAAATAGTTTCACAGATATATAATTTCGTGATTTACAATTTATGTATGAAGTTATGAAAATAGGTTTGTCTTTTTTTTTTGTTAGCAGCTGAATTTTGTCTACATAGTTATATTTTTAAAATCGATTCACGAGAGATTTGGGATTTTTGTAGGATGTATTGATATTCCTGGTTTTGGATAGGTGTTATCTGTTAAGATTTTGTTTAATCTCTTATTTAAGGTATGATATCATATATGGTTTCCTTTCATGACTATTTGAAAACTTCAATTCAATACATCAATTAAAGGTAACTAACAGGTATATAGAATTTTTTTTAAACACCTATCAATGATGATTTATATATATCCAACTGGGACACGTATTAATATGTTCATTACTGAGATGTAACAAATCAAATACAATCACCAAATTTAAACACAAAAATTACATATGAATTGTAGGGTTTGGGTGGTAAATAATTGGGTTGTGGGTTTGACCCGTCTCACGCAATATATTAAAATTCTGTGAGACAGTCTCACAATAGACTGACTCAAATTTAAATTACAATATTTAAAAAATAAAATCTTTATACATCAATGATGTGTATATTAAGATATGTTCACGGTGGATAGGGAATCATTACTTTATATAAAAGATAACAATGTTTTGATATAAAGAATCTAGCACAGTATATGATCAAAACAAAATACATTTTGAGAATATGAAAACGCCAAAATATAACATAATCTCGCTTTTGAAGGAGAATAAAGTACCATTTTTTATAAGATTTCAATTTAGATTGTCTATAAGATTTGAGCAAAGACTGCTTAACGTAATAATAAAATAATTACTCTTGTGGTGGTGATGTAGAAATTGCATAGGTTCCTAATATGAATGAAATTATGGCTCAGTATATATAATGATGTATCAAATTCAAAGATAGATCCATACAAAATACTCTTTCAGTTTTCAGATTATTTTCTTAGAGCATGATGTTGTATCATGACTCAAATAAATGGGAAAATTAATTACTAATAAGAGAATTTAGTAAATATTACATAACCTTATATATTCTTCCTTCTTTGAGGTGTTTATAATCATTAAATCTAGCATTTGACTTTTTATTTTTACAAATCTATCACATCAAGAAAAATTACCTTAAATGGATTAAAATAGACAGTGCACAAATAAATTTATATATTTTCAAAATAGTAAAGACCCTGGTTCACTCGCATGATGAATTATTGTTTGGCCATCCCTTTTGGGATCAAATGATGCTAAGGTTTGTCATTTCTTTAATCTTTCTAACACACGAAATAGAATCACCAAAAGTATATAACAATCATGGATATGAAATAAGTGATAGTCTCATTGTATTAGTATTCATAAGAAATTAAATAGTAAGTTAACATGTATCCAAACAACAAAAACAAAATTCACGGCCTCAATTCTCAAACTCCTTAAAAAAAATCTCATTTAATATAAATAGTTACATAATTTAGTATGCAATCGGGTCATTAATACGTTGTGTTGATGTGCAAAACCTATAAATATATCATGAAAGTAATAAAGAAGAAATATTAATGGACAGGTCAGTAGGTCACCACACCAACATAATATTTTAGATCATAATATATATTTTTTAAGGATAAGAATTCAAGTTAAAGACAGTATAGAACGTGTACAATTTTAGAATTACACTTTCTACAAATATATCGTGAACCTTTACATTTGAATCAACTCATGCTACAAAATTACTGGGATTGTAATGATGATTTCCATGCCTAATTTACAACATTTGTTTTTATGCATGTAGAATATTTATCATTATTCTATTGCTAACAAGGGACATGATTAAATATTCATTTTACAGTGTTTGTTTATGTTTATATCACGATGATAAAACTATAATTTTCGATCAGAATGAATATAATCTAATTTGGGAGGTTGGTTCTCGGTGATAATAATTGATAATCCATGCTCTCAAGGTGGTTTCCTTCAATTATAGATTGATATACATAAATTAGATAATGAATACATAAATTAGATAATGAATCAAGTGATGTTAGATCAAACTCGAAAACTATTTTTAAAAATGCATATTTATTGAATCATCCATTTCTTAGACCTTTTAGTGACATGTCTGACAAATTTCACCCCACTGCAATAAATATAAAATTTTATTTTCATTACATAAAAAATAAAAGTTGCACAATTTTATCCTATCTAGACAATCGAGTAGAAATGTCTTTGGGTCCGAATTTTGACTGAAAAAACTTCTTAGAGTGGGCATTTAAGAAGTACATATTCAAACATATATTCAATGTTATTTACCAGAAAAGTAGTAGACATCCAATTCTTATTTGAAAATAAGAAAATGCAAAAATCCAACTCAAAAAAAAATGAGACAAGCTAGCCTTAAAAAACTATAAAAAAAGATCATGTAAAATGGTATAATACCTTAAAATACCACAATTCATATAAGAGATTATTTATTTACTACAAATGATAATTTTGTTATTTTTCTACCACAAATTAGGAAAATGGATAAAATCATCTTTCCGATAAAAGTATATATATATATATATATATATATCAATTTTGTATTGGGTATTACACGACGTGATCATATTGTGTAAGCTCTGATACAGAACTGACTTTTTTACATTCTTCAAAAAGATAATTTCGTCAAATTTCTTAAATTGTTGTAGAAAAGTGACAAAGTTATGATTTATAATAAAAACTAATCTTTTACATGAAGTGTTAATAAAAAGAGTATAAAATGCAAAATAAAATAGATTGAAATAATTTTAGGTAAGAATGAATGAATTATAGAGAAAAGGGAAAATGAAAGTGGGGAGAGTGAATGCAGGGAAAAGAGGCAGGTAAGGAGAGGACGTGACAAGGAGAAAACTCAATTACCTAGAATACGCAACCTAGTGTTTGACATTTTGCTTTCAACGGCATCATTGCAATCACCTTTTCCCTGTTTCGTCTTTTTTATTTGCTTCTTTCTACTCTTCTCTTTCTCTCTCTTACCTATGCTAATAATAATATCATGCATCCCCACACACACACACTTGTACCACTATATAATATTAATACAGTAATGTTAATAATCATGTATAAAAAGTAGCATTGCTTTTATGGAAATTTATATACTGGAATTGGCACAGTCTTTAAGATAAAAGTTACCTATAGAGATTAAATTTAACTTTATTATTATTCAATGTACGTAGCTAAAGTTTAACCTCTTTTACTACTTTGTCAGACACACGAACTATATTGTAACTATGTATGTATATTTTACTCTCTCTCTCTCTCTTGTGTGTGTATATATAATAGATACATAGAATGAATGGTAGAATTAGAGGTGCACGTGATTGGATGCAATGGGTGTGGCCCATGGAGGAAAATGGTTGAGCACATCGCTTCAAACCCCAAATTACAAATTTTCCCCAAATTATTGCTTTAATTCCACTCTTGAGTCCTGACAAACTATATAACCACAATCATATACATTTATTCCAACACTATTACAAAAGTAACCATATGTATATCTGCCCGATTTCATGTTTCCAATCTTTATATATAAATTATTGGTATTTTCAGAGAATGAAATTGATAAAAAATAGAAAGAGTTGTACTCAATTGAAGTATTTGTTCTAGTCACAATTATGGGCTTGAGGGATTTTTACCCCTCTATGATAGTTGGTTATAGGCTAATTCCATGGAAGGATCAAAATAAGAAGATAATTATAGACAATAGAAACTTTAAGGCAATGTGTGTGGCTACAACCCCTCTAGAGAACAATTGCTCAAATATTAGCCCCAATCAGTGTTCTAAAATTCGGTTTAGACGGCTCTTAACCGCTCCCATTTTTGCCTTTTCGACCACTTTAGGCGCTAAACGGGGATAGACGGAACAATTCGCCCTTAGGCGCTAGGCGGGGATAGGTGGAACAATTCGGTCTTAGGCGCCAAATAACCTTTTTTTATTTTCTTTTCTTTTCCTTTTATTTTTTACTTTTTAGCAAAACGACGATATTATGGATGTATTATAGACTTCTATCAAATTATTATTATTTAATTAGATATAGATAAACGAATTGAAAAATACAAATAAAAATAAATTTTATAATCGTTGAATAAGTCATGTGTAAATATAATTCAAATGGGATATTGAGTTTTTAATTGTCCTCCAACATAAACTAAAAAATTATATATAGAAGAGTTTCAAAAATATTTTTTAAAGATAAAAAGGTAAGAAAAATAGTTAAAATAACTAAAAAAAAATTATTTTAGATATGGCGCCGTCTAAGCTCTAACTAGACATCCTAGACACCAGTCCAACTAGTGTCTAGCGAATTTTAGAACACTTGCCCCATTATAACTAAAAATTAGATAATGAATTCAAATTTTGTTTTGAAAATAGGTGTATCAGCTGTAACCAACTCCACAAGTTCTATCGGGCTGAAACTTAATTAGTTGAGCTTATAAAAGACAATTTTTAGGTCTATGTTTTCCATGAAGAAATGTACCACAGTCAATTTTGAGAAAATGTAGAATTGACCACTTTTCAATTTATTGAAGGTTGGTACCGCGAGCTTTGTAGGTTGTAGCTCAAGTGGTATTTCACTTTATAAATGTGTAGATTATGATAACTAATGTTCGAATCTAGATCACACAAGTTTTATAGTTTTTATTCTCCCACTCACTTTCACTTCCCCAACTTCATCAAACAATATTACCAAAGGTCGGTGCACAATTTTTTGAAAAATAAAGGGGAAAAAATGTTTTTTGGTCCTCTAAATTTATCTTATAGGATTTTTCATCATTTATCTTTCATCTTTTTTATTTTTAATCCTCAATGTTTAAGAATTATCATTTTTTTGGTCCTCTCTTTTATTTTTTATAATTAAAATTCATATTGAACATAAATATTTATTTATTTTTTAATTGAGAGAACACTATATTAATATTAAAAAACAAAAGTTTTTTTTTTATTAATACTAAGTTCGGGATGTTTGGATTATTAAATTAAAAAAAACAATTACCTACTATAACATGTTATAAGACTAAAAAATGATATATTTTAAACATAAATAATTAAAATTTAAAAGATGAAAGATAAATGATGCAAATTTTAATAAGACTAAAAAATGATATTTTTTAAATATAAATAATTAAAATTTAAAAGATGAAAGATAAATGATGTAAATTTCAATGAGATAAATTTAAACGACTATAAATTTATTTTTCCCAAAAATTAATGATATTAACTTTAAGTATTCTATAAGTTCAAATGTCTTGATTCTTGTTGTTGTGTTGGAATGGCCGTGGGGATACAACGCCCATGCATAACACGTTTCCAAATTTGAGCCCTGACAGAGATAAAATAGACCATAAAATTGAATTTTATTCGGAAAAACATTTTTAAGTGCATTGGACATGTGAAAGTAGGGTTGTAAATGAATCGAACCGAATCGAATACTGGCAAATTTTATTCGAATTCGAAAATTTTCAGGACTATTCGTATTCGATTCGAGTTCGAATACTAATTTTGGATTCTTATTTGATTCGTTTAAAAAATTCGAATATTAATATTCGATTCGATTCGAAAATATAATTCACATATTCGATTCGAGATTCGAAATTTTTACACAATTTTTTAAATATTCAATCCAATTTGTGAAAATAATAATGATATTCGATTCGAATTCGAATATTCGATTCGAAAACCTGCTAAGAGTCAGGTTTAGAATTTTAGCATTTTGGATTAATTGGATATATAAAATAAATTAAAATGAAAAAATAAGTATATATATATGTATATTTAAATATTTCGAATCGAATACACCAATATTCTTATTCGTATTCGAAAATAATTCGAATATTAAAAAAAATTCATATTCGAATTTGAATTCGAATTTTTCGAATACGAATCGAATAATTTCAAATCGAATCTCGAATCGAATCAAAAAATTCTTATTCTTTTGCATCCCTATGTGAAAGTCAATAAATTATAATTCCCATAAAGAAACAGAGAGATTTGAAAAACTATTTTGAAAGTCATTTTCGTACAAGGATGAATTCACTTATTTATTTATTTATTTTTTATTTTTTTAAACGAAGGATAGGTACACTGTTGTCTGAAGACAGTGCTGAAAAACAATCGTAATTTTAAATCAATAAGGTTAAATGACTTAGATTCTTGTTATGTTAGAAAGCCAACACACGAGAGCATGGAGAACTTTGTTTCCAATTTCTGCTGCAAATATAGCCAAAACAGACCACAAAATCGAATTTTATTTAGGAAAAATATGTTTTAGTTCACGAGTTCTCAGTCAAACTGAAAATTTAACATATGAAAGAGAAGTTAAACTGAAAATTTCTACAAAAATCTCAAAAAAATTACAGAAATCGCTTTCGAAAAATGATAAATTCACCCTTTTTTTTTTAATATGAAGGATGAGTGCACAATATTTAAAAAGCGCTCCTAACTTTCAATTCATAGGTCCATGATGCCTTGATCATTGATTTTGGCTATGATAGAAAGTCGACATGCATTGATACAACTCTTTTGCAACCGTTTTCCCAATACCAATCCCAAGATATACTCGATTCACATATATATTAAAAAAAAAATGGTTTTATTTAGATTGATTATGTCATAAAATAATTAATCACATTCTAATTATGAATAATCCCAATAAACTATATATTTATAAATAAAAATCATAATTATTTTTATGAGAATGAAAAAAAATCATTATTGGAGGTAAAAAATTTAATAAAATTGAGTGAGACATACCAATAACGAGTCTTATTTTAATTAATATAATACTTGAAAAATATTATATTGAGACGTGAAAATCAGAAATTGAAAATATTATTTGGAGATATGAAATTGTGGCTACAATTGGAATTGGTATTATTATCCCTTCATTGTGAAAGCACAACTGATCAGTTTGAGTCTTCTTCTTCAACTGTGAACTGTGGAGAGAGAAAATGGAAGTCTCTCTTCTTCATCACCCACTCAACCCCACCTTCCACCACTCCCTTTCCACAGCAGGTCTGCTCTCCTCTGTACCATTATTACATTTACTTCGACATTTCAGAATTTTGTCGTCTAATATTTCGATTCTGGTAGGAAAGAGATACTCGTACAGGAACAAATCATTGTTCTGCCGCTGTTCATCATCATCTGTAGAGGGACCTTCTCAAAATTTGCTTTTGCAGAATGATGGAAGAAGGGCATTGATGGGTTCTCTCCTTGCAGCAGGTCAGCATGTTGGATTTTAAGGTTTTTTCCTTCAATTTTTTCGCATAGTATTTCTGGGTTTTCTTGTTACAATCGTTGTATTTCTTTCTTGATTTGATTATAGTAGGAAATTCTGATTTATTTTTGTGCTCAAATTGAACAAACTTGTATGGGAAGATATCAATGGTTATGTGTTTAAGGGAATGTAATTGAGGCCTCATGATTGGATTTAGAAGATTATTCATTCAAAATTCAGTTGGTTTTCACAGATTTCTTATCAATCTTTATTCTGTGCATGTCCATTTAGTAGCTCTTGCATATGGCATTACTTCACTATCAATCATTGGATTCTTTGCCTGGATAAAATAATGTTTTCATGCAGTGTGGCCTGTATTTGTTAATTGCAAGTAAATTTGTTATTTCTTTCTCTTAAGATGCTAAGTAATGTTAGTGGCACTCTCACTGAAGAAGCTGTTGCTTTTCTATCATCGATCAGCCGCTGGGATTTCTCTCTGTGAAGCAGCTAGTGCGGTGAGCACAAGTAGAAGAGCTGTAAGTCCATTTTCTTCATTCAATCATACAAATCTTGAATCCAATATTGTCATGATCACATATCAGTTTTCTTGGTGCATGAATCTTCGATTCTGAGTTTGTTGACAGGAAGTTTCTTTTATCTGATGCAGTTAAGAGGAGCCAAAGTTCCTGAAAGTGAATTCACAACCCTCCCAAATGGTCTGAAGTTAGTACATGATAATATCTGTTAAATTCTCTGTTTTACTCGTATTTGATTCAACTACTCTTAATTTTAAGGGTTTCTAATCTAAATTTGTTTGGTTCACTTTCAATTTTCATGTATCTACACTGAGATATATAGTTCATTTGTTTTCTGTCTTTGAACATCTTTCATTTGTGTGTGAAACTATGTATAGATCTCTATGGCAGTCAATTTCAACGCTGTATAGCCTGCATTGTTCCTTTCACATTTAGCAACCCAGTAATTTCTTGTAGTATTTTTCAGGTGTTTTGAATGGAATTAGTTGTATTTATCAGGTGTTTTGAAATTAGTTTTTGGCCCTCAAATCTGAATAAAGTTTACTCTCAATTGTCAATTTAAAGCGCAGAGTCCTCACATCACAGCCCAATCCATTATGTTTCTACATCACTTGCTACCATTATCAATCGTAATTTAAAGCATCCTTACAGATATCATTTTGTAGGTACTATGATTTGAAAGTTGGCGGTGGACTTAAAGCTGTAAAGGGATCTCGGGTTGCAGTATGGCTGTCCACACAGTTGAAAATTTTAATATCTAAGTACATGAAATTTTTTACTTTTAAAATGTGGCATTTTTGCATTGTCTTCTAACCTGCAAAAAAATCTTATGGAATCCTTATTAAAGAGCAGTGTGATCTACACTTAAATGTAGGATTGTATATTTGACCTCTCTATGGCTCTGATGTTAGTCATTATAATGTAGAACTCGAGCAATAGAATCAGTGCTACATCATATCATGTTTAAGTTGGTCATGATGCAGTTTCGTCATGTTTTCCACATATATTTATTTTTTATACCTTTTATATGTTGCATTTCTAATCAGGAATTGTGTCATATCATTTCTTTCTTGCACTTTGTTAGGTCCATTATGTTGCCAAGTGGAAAGGCATCACATTTATGACCAGTAGACAAGGCCTTGGTGTTGGTGGTGGAACGGTAAGATCGAATGTGAATCTACTATAATTATTATTTATGGTTTAGAGTCATGTTCCTTTATTATTATTGATTATTCAGTTTATAATTGCCATTTTAATTGCAAATCCAAAACTCATTCTTCTCAGTAAATATTGAAAAACAAGAACCAGTCCACAGAAAGCTCGTACATAACTAATCTGGGGATAATTGTCATTAATGTTATTTTATGGTGATCTAGCCTTATGGATTCGATGTTGGCCAATCTGAGAGAGGAGCAGTTCTTAAAGGACTAGACTTAGGAGTTGAAGGCATGCGCGTTGGAGGCCAGGTGAGATGACTTTGTGACATAAATAATTCGTGTATATAAAACATTTTCATTACAGGTTGGAAACTTGAAGTATTATTATGGAACTCAAAACATACAAGTTCTTGAATTTTTCTTGATTGACTCAGTGGCCCATATTTTGCAGCGGTTACTGATAGTACCTCCTGAGCTAGCTTATGGAAATAAAGGTGTGCAGGAAATTCCTCCCAATGCAACAATTGAGGTAAATGGAACAATTACGGAATGACTTAAATTAATTGCATTTCTTGATTTAAATTGATTCAAACATGTCTTTGTTCTTCAGCTGGACGTTGAATTACTAGCTATCAAGCAAAGCCCATTCGGGTATGTAATTGATCCCGATTGATGATGGTTTTGCCCCATCATCAGTTTGATCATTGTTAGTATGGTGTAAGTTCTCATTTACTGGGCAGTAAGAATAACAATATTCTTTTGTTTTGGATGCAGGTCTGCTGTTAAAATTGTTGAAGGATGATTACTAGTTTAGGATGAGTAGATTTGCATCTCAAAGAACATAGTTGCTTTGAATTTGTTACTGGATAAAATGTCTCCATATGAAAATTTCATGCTATTCATTCAATATATTTTTCTGTTACATTTCTGTAGTTTCTTTGTAATGATATATCAGCATAATAAAATATAGTTTTTTAATTTGTGACTAAATTTAGATACATAGTTTTATAAAATCTTAAATCTTTCTTCTCTTCGATAATAATTAAGGAGTAGCGCTGGTATGAACAAGTTGCACGGATCTTAAGATCCGTGCAACACTATCCGACCCGGCCCAGAACCGGTCCAGACAGAAAATTATATATACTTTTTTTTTTTTTGTTAATTAATGCCCTAATTCCTTAGTTCACCGCGAGCGGCCGCGCATTCCCTAGTTCTTCTCTTCTTCTCATCTCTTCTCCCCTTCTTCGTTTTTTGCCTTTCTTTCTTGAGGCACGACTTTCTCAATTTTTCTCAAACCTTCTCTTTATCAGTTCGAAAAATATAAAATTGTATCTGATTTCGTATTCTTAATATTTTATGATAGATGATCATTCAAATACACATGAAATAGTTGAGTTATCTAGTGATGGAGATGAATTTATTGATACGTCTGATACAATTTTTGAAATATTGTATATATAACTAACTTATTTTAGTTCTTTTTATAAAGGTATTCTTAATAATACATAAATGTCACATTATTGTTTATAAAATGTATTCTTAATAATACATAAAAGTCACCTTATTGTTTATAAAATGTATTATTCATAATACATAAATGTCACCTTATTGAGACAGAATGTATAAGTAACTTAACATAAATGTTATCTTGGAATTTATATATAATGTGCCTTAAATAGTTGATTTATAAATGTCGTCTTGGAATTTATATATAATGTGCCTTAAATAGATGACTTATAAAGGTATATTTAAAAATACATAATGGTCATCTTATGAACACATAAATGTATATTTAACTAAATCTAAAAAAAATTATAAGGTACGACTATATAAAATGTATGACTAACATAATTAAAAAGTATGTCTAGCACTAATATAAGGTATAAACATAATATAAAAGATATGTCTAACATAACTAAAATGTATGACTAACAATATTAAAATGTATAGTTAACATAACATAAAAGGTACCTTTAACATAACTAAAATGTATGTCTAACACTACTAAAAGGTATACTTAATATAACATAAATGTCAGACATCTGGGAGCATATTTGGACGGATTTTGTTCGCGACCTGGAGGCATGTGCGAGCGCGTACGGGTCAGATTTATGGGCCGGGTCGAAAGTGGTGCATGGATCTGTGATCCATGCACAATGTGTATATAAGATTTTGTCATAATTAAGTTACTTTTTTTATGCGTTTGAAAATAACTAATATTTGGAAATGTAATCAAAGCTTAACAGGGTTGATGCACAGCAAAACTTGAGTTCCACTTTAATTTTTTGAGATTGAATTAAATTCAATGACAAATTTGATCTCTATTCGATCCAACTTAGATAATTATGTAAATAATTAAAGAATTTTGAAAAAAGGTTCAATATAATTAGATAACAATTAAAAAAGAAAAACACAAGGTTGTGTAATAGTAAAATAAAAGTAGAAATAATAAATTTTACTTTTGACGAAACTACTTTATTAAGTTGAATATTTTTAAACTCGAATTTAAATCCAAATCTAAATCTAAATTTGAAAAATAATAAAATCTTTTTCTGCAGCCCAAGTTCCAGAACTTAAAAACAATTACTGTAATAATACTATATAGTTTTCTCCTTCATAAGTATCGCCTTTTCTCTCTCAGATCTGTTCCCTATATTCTCTTCTCTGAAAATTGACGAATCATCGCCATGAAAATGGCGATTAGGGTTTTTCTTCTCCTCTTCCTCTTCCTATCTTTATCATATCCCACCTTTTCTCTATACGAAGACCAAGCCGGCCTCATGGACTGGTCTCTTTCCACTCACTCTATGTATTATGCAATTAATTATGCTCTTGGTGAATTTGATGATTGAATTCTTTGGAATTATGCAGGCATCAACAGTACATAGGCAAAGTAAAGCACGCAGTTTTCCACACACAGAAGGCGGCTAGGAAGCGCGTCGTTGTCTCCACTGAGGAAAATGTTGTCGCTTCGCTTGATCTTCGCCATGGAGAGATTTGTGAGCTCTTTTTTCTCCTTCGAACTTAATTTCCAAAGTTTTGACATTTACTAAGTTCACTATATCTTATTTCATATCGTCTGGAGTAATATTTTGATTGTGGTGTAGTTTGGAGACATGTTCTGGGGCCTAATGACGTCATCGATCAAATAGATATTGCCCTTGGAAAATGTAAGCAATATCTTTTCACTTGTTTCTGTTATTGTATTAGATTTGTTTAATGTGCTAGTGGGGATTGTTATTTTCAGTACATTTGCCAACAATGGTTGGAATTCAGATGGGTTACTTATGTTCTCCTAGTCCTTGTCATGTTTAGGGCATGAATGAATCTTTTGTTCTGCTGACAAAAGTTTTAATTACACATCTTGATAAATA
Organism: Scutellaria minor; assembly: GCA_954870855.1. Taxonomy (NCBI): domain Eukaryota; kingdom Viridiplantae; phylum Streptophyta; class Magnoliopsida; order Lamiales; family Lamiaceae; genus Scutellaria; species Scutellaria minor. The sequence continues at coordinate 2,415,315 of OX940735.1, read as the reverse complement.
TTAATTTTGAACAAAAGATGATAGTGTGGCCTTTTTCAGTTGAGGAAATAAACTGCTGTAGACACTTGATGTATTTAGTTATCTATTTATTGGATGTTTGGTTCTCAGGTAATTGTTTATGTGTTTACAGATGTTATCACTCTGTCATCTGGAGGAAGTGTCTTAAGAGCCTGGAACCTCCCTGATGGCCAGATGGTGTGGGAGTTAACACTTATTGGATCAAAGCCCTCGAAGCCATCATTACTAATTCCAGTGAGTGAAAAGTGATATCATCAACTTTTCAACCAGCTCATCAGATGTCTTACTATGGGTCTTTTAAAGAATATTTTCTTAGAAGTGAATATGCAATTTGTTGTCAATGCAGTTGGTGTGCAATGTTCTGCATTACCGCTATACTTCTCTAATTTGATGATTCAACCATGATCATCCACTTTTCAACTTAGTAATTGATTTTACAAAATAAAGAATCTCACCACCTTGTGAAAGCAGTTTAGTCCTCTAGGTTCAACCCTCACCTTAGCTACTGTTTTAGTGTTGAAGCATAGATCTTTCTTACAGCTTCCGTTTTGTTCTGTTAAGTGTTCCCATAGGCTTACTTTTTTAACTCTATAAACAAGTATGAAACTGCTGGTTTGCTGACTTAATGTTCAACTGATTTCTTCTGAGATTATGGATAACTGCTCAAATATTAGAGTTCTTATTGAAATTACGAATTTGTGAAGATTGCATAATTCTCACCCTTAGTCGCCTTATTTTTGTGGGGTTGCCCCTCACTTAATCCTTAGGCTTAGGGGGCTGAGTGACTTGTGCAGTTCTTTCTGTTATTTGTAATGCGAAAGGGAGACATCAAGACGATTAATTCTGGTGACTGAAGACATAGGCACAATTTTGTGATAGACATTACTTATTTATATAAGGAATTTCCGTAACTATAGTTGCAATGCTATCAGTATCCATGGGCAAAAAAGCAGTTTTCTGGAGTTGTTTGTCTTGCAGACTTGCCCAACATCCTTCCAATAGTCAACAATGATAATATTTTTGGTTACTTAGAGAGGGTCTATGTTTAATTTGGTTTTGGTCATGATTTAAATATCTTCCTTAGTTTTGTTCCCAACTTATGGATAGGGTCTCTGATATATTTATCTTGCTTCATTAATTTGCTGGAAATGGTATAACCTCAATTTCTTGGTGCAGACAAGTTTGAAGGTTGACAAGGACAACGTAATGTTTGTTTATGGCAAAGGTTTTGTCTATGCTGTTGCAAGCATTGATGGTGAAGTCATCTGGAGAAAGGAGTTAGCTTCTGAAGGGTTTGATTCGTTTTAAAATCAAACTGCCAACATTTTTGTATCTTGTCTTCTTACAAACTTTGGCTGAATAATTTCCTCTTGTTTTGCAGCTTTGATGTCAAACAGTTAATTTATCCAGATGGCAGTGATACAATATATGCAGTTGGTTTGCTTGGTTCATCCCAGTTTGATGCTTATCAACTTGATGTGAAGAGTGGTGAGATATTGAAGCATGATAACATGATGTTTCCTACTGGTTTTTCTGGGGATTTGTCATTTGTGACAGACGATACAACAGTGGCAATGGATTCTACTGGAACAATTTTGGTTGTTATTCACTTCCAAGATGGACAAATTAGCTTCCACCAGACACATGTTTCAGAACTCATCCAAGAGTTTTCAGGGTCAGCAGTTATATTACCCTCAAAAATTCTTGGAACATTTCTTTTAAGAGCAGATAGCTCTGTTGCCTTTATAAAAGTGCTAAATAAAGGCAAGCTAGAAGTTATTGGAAAACTTGGTCATGAAACTGCTGTCAGTGATGCTCTCTATCTCCCGGATGGCCAACAAGCATTTACCATAATTCAGCATGGTGATGGTAAGATTGTTCTGAATGTGAAGCTTAGTAATGATGCCTGGACATCCAATTTTATTGAGGAAACAATTCAGATGGACCATCACAGGGGAATTGTACACAAGGTTTTCATCAATACGTATGTTCGGACGGACAGATCAAATGGATTCAGGGTTTTGATTGTCATGGAAGATCATTCGTTGTTATTGTTACAGCAAGGTGTGATTGTTTGGAGTAGGGAAGATGGATTGGCTTCCATTTTGGATGTAAAAGCTTCAGAGTTACCAGTTGAAAAGGCTGGTGTGTCAGTGGCGAAAGTAGAGAACAACCTTTTTGAATGGCTTAAGGTAAGACGTGATTTGAATTAAACTGTTGCATACTTAGATTAGTAGTGGTTTTAGCTTCTACTGAATATTTATGATTATTTGCTGACACGACTATCACTACAGGTTCCATCTGAGATGTAGACTTATCATACATCGACCATATCACTCATGTTCCATGGGGTATGATCGTTTGTCCTGCTAGAGGCATGATAGGGGCAAAAAATCATTAGATTTGAATAGAATTTGGACCCCTTTAATTAATTACTGTCATATGCCAATACGGAATTTGTTTTTTTTTTTAATTTAAAAAAAATCAAACTCTCTTATAATAATTCTAAATAACATCCTGTTTTCTATTCATCCATTGAAACACTTTCTGCAATCTCTGAACAAGACCTTTTTCTACTTAGTAAAAATGTTTTGTACTTGGTAATTGCAGTCAATAGTGTCTAAACTTGTCTAAAGATATAGGAATTTCTACTTGCCATTGCATCTGTTGTCATCATGATCCTTTATGACGTGGAACAGTGATTTGACTGTTTCTCTTTCCCATTATCCTTCTTTTGAAAGGGACATCTGCTGAAGCTCAAAGGAACTCTAATGATAGCAACCCCAGATGATGTGGCAGCCATACAGAAAATAAGGCTTCAGAGCTCTGAGAAGAGCAAGATGACTCGGGACAGAAATGGTTTCAGGAAGCTTCTCATAGTACTTACTCGAGCAGGAAAACTTTTTGCTTTGCACACTGGAGATGGAAGAATTGTGTGGACTCTTTTATTGAATTCTCTTCGTAAATCAGAGACTTGCCAAAATCCTACAGGGATTAGTTTACATCAATGGCAGGACCCTCATCATCATGCCTTGGATGAGAATCCATCTGTTCTGGTTGTTGGAAGATGCGGACTCAGTTTAGATTCTGCTGGCGTTCTGTCTATTGTTGATGCATACACAGGGGAAGAGCGCAATCATTTAGGACCTGTTCATTCCATAGTACACATCATCCCATTGTCACTTACTGATTCCGTGGAGCAGCGTTTGCATTTGATAATAGATGCAAAATGGCGCGCTCACTTGTATCCCAGAACTTCTGAAGCTCTTGGAATATTTCAGCAGGAATTAGGGAACATATATTGGTATTCAGCTGAAACTGATAAAGGTATCTTAAGGGGTCATGGGGTGCAGAGAAGTTGTGTTCTTGAGGTGGCAGATGACTTCTGTTTTGACACAAGGGATTTATGGTCAATTGTGTTCCCGTCAGACTCAGAAAAAATTGCTGCAACCGCAACAAGAAGTTTAAATGAGGTGCTTTTTTTCTTCTTTCATCCCCATTTTGTGAGAACATAAATTTTGTGCTAACAGGTACTTCTGATATTCCTTTGAGAAAGTTATGATGTGATTTGTGGCTGGTTTGATACAAGAAAGCTTTTTCTTTGTGAACTGCTAATTTGCCAACTAAATACTAGCATGTATTGATAAAAATTGTCAATAGTTGAGGTGCTCTTCACTTCATTTATCATTATGCTAATTTTACTTTCTGATGAAGGTTTTTTGGCCTTATTGCACTATTTATCAACCAATTTAGCAGCTAGTTAACTACAGAATACTATGTGCCTATTGTTCAGTTTTTTCCACTTGTTTTTTTGTAGAATTTTTTCTTGCTTTATTCCAATGCTATCATCTTCTTTCTTAAACTTGAGCATTTCTGAGACCAGGCATAACATTTTCCTACTCCTGCCTTCTTATGTTGATATCCTCTGTCATTATGTGGCTTTCTGGATCAAGTAGAAAACTAGGCTTGCAATGGCAGTAAGAGTTTCAAATGCTCTAGAGTTCTATTTACAAACTAGTTACATATTTTACAAGAATTATTGCTACGTGAAAGGCAAATTGCATGCTTGCTCAATGTTCCATTAATCTTGCCTTTTCTTACCTTTATTAATACAGTAGGTTGAAGAATTGGCACTTGCATTACCTTATTGTTAGATGCTGAATTTTATTGATTTTCTATTTCCTGCTTCTCCCAGTGTGACAATATTGCTTACTGCTTAGGGAAATAGTGAAACAAGCACTGTACATGGCTATATAAGTTGTGTCTAGAAGATAAATGGACAGCATCAAAAGCTTGAGTTTGTCTGTGGATAAACCCTCATATTGCTGCAGTATAGTCAATGTGCTGTTTCTTTTGTTATGATATCTTTTACCTTCTGTTCTCTGATGACTTTTGTTTGCCCTTTGGTTTCCTTTTCTGATTCAGGTAGTTCATACCCAAGCCAAGGTGACCGCAGATCAAGAAGTCATGTACAAATATGTATCAAAGAATCTGCTATTTTTGGCAACTGTAGCACCTAAAGCTGTTGGGCCAATTGGTTCAGTAACCCCAGATGAATCATCTCTGGTTGTTTATGTGATTGATACTGTAACTGGTCGTATCCTGCACCGAGTGACCCATCATGGCTCACAGGGTCCTGTACACGCTGTAAGTCGACCTTCTATTGCAATAATATATGGAAATTACAGATTAAGAAACAAAACAACGTGGAGGACTATGTTTGCCACTGTTGTAAGATTGTTATTTTTTAAATCTCTTTTCATTGTGGAAACTGATTAATTCTCTATTACTTTTTCTCTCTATAAAGGTCTTTAGTGAGAATTGGGTTGTCTATCACTACTTCAACCTAAGGGCACACCGATATGAGATGTCTGTCATTGAAATCTATGACCAAGCTCGTGCGGTAATCCTTCAGCTTGATCGTGTGTGTGCGTGTGTTTTTTATTCCTGTGGTTCTGTTCTATCTTAAACTTGTGCAATATGCAGGACAACAAAGATGTGCTGAAGCTTGTTCTTGGCACCCATAATCTTACGTCTCCGGTAACAGCTTACTCCCGTCCCGAAGTCTTCACAAAGTCACAGTCTTACTTCTTCACACATTCCTTGAGAACTATGGCAGTGACATCAACAGCCAAAGGCATAACTTCCAAGCAGGTTCTTCTTGGGACAATCGGCGATCAGGTCAGTTTTTTTAATACCAGTTGATGTCATTTGTGGGGTGTGTTTATAGACTTGTGTTCTGTACTATGATTCCTGCTCACTCTCACTCTCACATTGAGTTATCTTGTATATTGGAAATAGTTTATTATCATCCTGATGACATCCTACCTTCTCTCCATTTACAGGTTTTGGCTCTTGATAAGCGGTTCTTAGACCCCAGGAGAACAGTTAATCCTACCCAAGCTGAAAAAGAGGAAGGAATTATTCCTCTTACTGATTCATTACCGATTATTCCTCAGGTGATCACAGTTCTTCTAGATTATTACTAAACTAAAAATTTGTTCAATTTTCAATCAACATTTTCTTAGTGTGGCTTCACATGTATCCTTCCTTCTGTGTATATTCAATATGACTACTCCAGTTATTAAGCTGCAGCACAACAGATGCTCTCTATACCTGTACCTGTATTAGATAGATCCTACATGTGATTTGTTTCTGCTAATATAAGCACATCATCAAATGCTCTTAGTCTATTTGATTGTACTCTTATTAGTACGTCAAGCTTGATGATCACTACAAATATTTGGTCATGACTACTCATGTTATCTTTTGAATGCTTTGCATTCAGCATTTTTACAGTCTTGCTTGCTGTGTGTACACACGTGGCCTTGATGACTGAGGATTTTGTATGTCTAGCATCTGCTAAAATATTGCAATTTTGGAAGATTCAAAATCTTGCAATCATTCTGAGTATGAAGGCTTGGTTGCTACGAATAGACTTCAATTTACTTGAATTGCATGTCCTGGAACGCACTTCCAGTTTCCTGTTAGTTCAGGCATCTAAAAACCATTGCATCCTTAGTCGTGTTTGCTAATACCAAATTTACTGAAATTTTGATATTGTGTTGTGTCTAATTTTCTAAAATGTTTCTTCCTTTTGCAGTCTTACGTGACTCATGCTCTTAAGGTAGAAGGTCTCAGAGGCGTAGCAACATTTCCTGCAAAGCTGGAGTCGACCACCCTTGTTTTTGCATATGGCGTGGATCTCTTTTTCACTCGGCTTGCACCCTCTAGAACATACGATTCTCTTACTGAAGATTTCAGCTATGCTCTGCTTCTAATTACGATAGTTGCCCTTGTTGTGGCAATTTTCGTTACCTGGATTTGGTCAGAGAAGAAAGAGCTTCAGGAGAAGTGGAGGTAAACTGAAACTGTTTGAAATCCATCTTAGTCCTGTGATATTTGTTGACAGGACATTTATCTTCTTAGATCAAGGACTAGTTGCTTTGATAGCATGCTCGCTCGGGTTCGTTTAATTCCGATTGGTGGGTAGAAAATCTCTAACCCAGTATTGTAAATTCAGAAAGAGATGATTATTGCAAGATACTAAAAGTAGGTTTTCCTCCTTAATTTTGTTCCAGTAGCAGAATATTGTTATGAAAGCATACTGCGAATCGGGGATTAAAACTGTGTTTTCGTTGCATAAAATTTTATTTGCAACAAACTCATTGAGTTATATTAGCGTACGGATTTTTGAATCACTTTTGTCATCTTGGTTGCCCGTTGGTGATTTTTCCTATTTGTGCATGATATAATGGGGGGATTGCGATGTTCAATATTTTGGGTTAACATTGGTTGACAATGATGTTACACTATTTATAAAAAAAACAGAAAAAAGTAAAGCAAATAGCACAGAACATAAGAAAAGACTTTCATCTTTTACTTACAAAATTGATCTTGTATGTACAAATGTAAATATCCGAGGAACACGTGAAGCCCCAGAAAAAAATAAAACTAAAGAAGCCTATAAAGGAACAGCAAAAAGGCGATGAAAAATAATTTACAAGAAGAGACATCCAATTGACATCAATGTATGCAAGACAAGAGCAATATTTTTCTCATGAATAATTCCGAACAGTACACAGTTTGATGAGCTGCTGCTCACACTCAGCTGTCCAGCACTCATAAATTCATCTTTGCTGGAAGTTAACGAGACATTCACAGATAATGAACCTGGAAAACGAAATCGATTTTAAACAGCAGAATCAAAGTTTAGTACCAGAATTGAGGAAATACTATGTCAGAGCTTCAGATGATTAAGTGAATCTGATTGAAAAGTAAACTCACAATCATAGTCTGCCCATCCTATTCTTTGGTGAGCCATATCATAAACAAAGATTTTGTCCTTAAGAACAAGATCTGAAAACAAGGAAAATAGTAGATAAGTTTTCCAGACAAAATCTCAACTTGGTCACATTCAAAAGTTAAACCATATATATGTAAGCACATCGATAGGTAGGTTGTATTATGATGGTTATTGATTCTGAGGCTTTCTTGATCAGTACATACTGTTAGGTTAGGTGGTGTATTATGCAAGCAGATCATAAACTTGGCAGCTTGAATCGAAAATCGAAAGCCAACCAGTTGGTAAGCAGTTAGCTCATCAGACATATTCACATCATCAAATCATTGTCTTTCAAGAAAACAAACCTCCTAAAATTGTTGTGCCTTGATTCTGAACTTTGATAAATCCCAAGCACCACATTTCAGCACCATCCTGAAAAATAATAGCAATGATGAGAACAACAATCACATTACGATTGCCCTGATCTCACGTTTTTCCGTGAGAGTGATATTAAACAAAATTGAGGAAATAATACATCAAATGCAAAGAGAAATGGGATACTCACAAAAGGGCCCATGCGTATGAGATAGTCGATTGGTCTTAGAAACATGGATGCACCCCCGGCAAAATTGAAAGCGACTGGCGGAAATATCTGAGCTACACTGGTAAGAGAAGAAACAATTATCTGATTCAATTTTCTGTGAGTCATCGATTAACAATCTATTGTCATCATTAGTTTTTTAGAATGGCTATCGACACAAATTTACGAACAATAACAAGGGCAAAGACCGAACCTTGTAGAGACTAGATAGCATTGGTTTCCTTTGGAGGTAATTGGTTTGGCAGTTGAATAAACAGCAGCAGTTATCTGCAGTTAAGTAAGGCAATGTCTCATGTTTGTGCCACCTAGACAATAACCAATGAAATTCACGATTGGATAGAGTTCAGCGGAGATATTTACAGCAGCGACAAAAGGATCGTAAGCTCCTTCCACAAGATACGCCAAAGTCGTTCCAGAATCAACAATGGTTCCTCGGTTGCCAGATGTCGTAAACACTGCTTGATCAATAGTTAACAATTGCCCATTAACAGCAATGTTTTGCAGATATAGATTGTAATGAGACCTGAAACAGCAATCAAAATCAAGTACTGTAAAATCATCAAAGATGTCACCATGTTTCCAGTTGGTTTTAGGGGATTGCAATAAGCATACAATCCTAAGTGCAATATATCCACTACAGATTAAAGATACCAACAATGGATCATAAAAAATTCCATCTTGCAAAAGATATACGTACTGTGATGGAACAAGAGGGGTATAAACGATTCTCGGATCCAATATCTCACCAAGAACTAATATACCACCACCATTGCCCTCTCCTCTCAAGCAATGGGAAAATATCTTAGGCGTAATCCTATGTGACGACAATTGTGATATCACCGAAAGATCCTGCCGCCCAAATCCAAATATTCCATCAACCGCCCTATCTGATTTAGTTAAGTCCCCAAACAGAGAGGTACTGCACCTGTTCGTATCAACATGAGACGGAAGTAAGAAAGCAACATGATTAAACGTTCGTTGACCAAAAAGTCAATGCAACAGCTTACCCAAATATGATAGGAGCAGAAGAATTAGCTACAAGAGAGGTACCCAAAATCGAGTCAAAATAAAGCAGATCAGATACATAAAACCCGGCAGTGCCACTTCCGTCACCATATTGAAACGAGTAGCCACATTGATTGCCTTCACCGAAGCATTCAGCAGAGGCAGTTTGAGCTATAGAAGCACATACATAATCCGAGCACGAAATAGGGGAAGCAGTCGAAGATGAAGAGGGATCAAAGAAATTGAGAGGAATCTGTAAGCACAACTCAGTATTACTCCAAATTGGAACTCAGATTAAACTCAAGAAACAGTAAATGATGAGATAAATAGCGAGAAATTACTCCGAATCCACTGTTTTGTGGGCAATCAGTACAAGAACTGCAAGCAACCCACAAGATGTCACTCCCAGTATCAATTTGCACATTGAAGTCTCTTGGTGGAGACCCTAATCTCACTTTTGTAAAATAAAGTCTGCACACTAAAACAACACAAGTTAACAACTAATTACTACATGATGATCATATGCAAACCTAAGATCACATCAAAGTTGAAGAAACCCCACATATTTGCCAATATAGACAGAAATTTTTCAAGAAACTAAAATTCAGCATCACTTGGCTTATTGCATTTACTTATCAACTCGAAGAAATTGACAGTTTAAGTTAAAAAGACAAAATTTTGAGAAAGTGGGAAGAGATACCCAACGATGAAGGGGTCGGAAGTGCCGACAACCGGGAAATCTAAGATGCCGCCGGAAAAGCTCTGCAACATGCGCGCGTGGCGAGCACGGTCCCGAGCTGTAATCACCTGAAGCTCCACCTTCTCCTCCACCGGAAACGCCCTCTCCAGAGTAAGCACTCTTTGGATTCCACCGCCACCGCCGCACACCACCGACACGAAGGTGGCCGTTACAATTGCCACCGCCGCCGCTATCAGCGACATCACACAGCCAGCCATCGCCGGCGCTCCAAAGTTTCACTACTCTGTATATATATTTCGTATGAATATTGATTGCACGATTCCTATCAATCTGCTATCATTATATGAGTTCAGCTGAGTAAGCTGAGTAATGTCGTGTGTAGTACATGAAAACCAACACAAATTCAGACACAGAGACATAAGCATACTATATATATATATATATATATATATATATATAGATAGATAGAGAGAGAGAGAGAGAGAGAGAGAGAGAGAGAGAGAGAGAGAGAGAGAATTTGTCATGTTTAAGCAAGCTGCGTCACTAATAGCAGTGGTTTAGTAAAGGGTAAAACGGGTATTTACACAGCAGTGGTTTGTTTTTTATTTATTTATTGTTATTTGTTGTAATTATAGTGATTAAAAATCTAACACCAAATTAAAATATTTCTATGTTAAATATAATTAGAAAACAATTAAAATCTAGAACCTTCATGGGCAAAAAGTTGTGGTATTAGAGATGGGTATATTTGGATAATTTTTTTTGTAGTTCGATAATGGGAATAAAATAAGTGGACTTCTCCTTTATTTCTTTTTTCATTTGCTTTCAGTCAGTCAATGTCGACGTAAATTGTTTTGGTCTTTCCATTTTGCAATTAAAATATTGTCTACACTTTCCTCTCAAAAGAAAAAAAAAATCATATGAAAAGATCCCATTATTATAAATTGCTGAAATTGAGTCTCACAAATCCAACTTATTTTGACAAATTCATGCATCAATTATGAGTTATGAGTTGTGGTAAATAACTATAATTATTAATTTAGTTTGATTTAAGTGGTAAATAAATATAATTAATTTAGTCAGTTAAACTAGCAAATTTAAAATTTATTATGATTGTTATAAATTTACGAGGAATAAAAAGATACAGTTTATTGATATCTCAATATGATTTTTTTTTTTTTAAATTTTGGCATACAACTAATATAAATTGTAAATAACTAAAACGTTATGGATAATTTTGAAAATGTTTTGTGCGTAATCCACACGCTTGTCCTTCATATGTGTTGACGCCAACGTTTACTTGGATTCGTATTTGATCTAAAATTGTGTTTGGATGTTTTGAGGAATGTTTTTATGGAGAACAAATTTAAAATATATTTAATAAGATCTAAAATTAAAAAAAAAATTGTGAGATTTTACTTCTTTAGTTATTTTATTAAAAATAATTTGTGTGTTAACATAAATAACAATATACGATCATAAAAATTGATGATCAACCATGATTAAATTTGTTTATATAGGAATGAAATGTGTTTACAAACATACGTTTGAGAGTTCAAATGAAAAGACTTTTAAAATGGATTGAGCTAATTGAAATCATTTTGAAACCAGTGACAGATCCAAAATTTAGAAATTTGGGGTGTGAAAAATAATAAAAAAATTTGTTGCAAAAAATTATAACAAAACTAAAGGAAATAAATAAAAATTACACACATGTGACAACGAAGATTTGAACCCGAGTTTCAAAAATAGAGATAAAACCAGTTGAGCTACATCACAACAATGATTAATTTGTTAATACTATATTATATCTACTAATTTTTAAGAAATTGGGGGTACGGCTATACCCCAATGCACCATGTAGATACGCCACTGTTTGAAACCTGAGAGAAATGTAGGACCTTTAACAATATAAGAATAGTGAAAATCAAATATATTACACTAGAGATGTGTGGCATGTTATACTAATGATAAAATACATACATAATAATTTATGTTCATGTTATGCAAGTCACAAAATTAGTGATTATTAACATAATTAATACATGACATGCAGTAAAGGTGGTACAGCAAATTGAAATAGCTATAGGTACAAAATTGGTACACTATTGCAAGAGGGTAACTTAAGGGCTAAGGTATAAATAAATAAAAGTTGTCATTGAAAGTTATGATTGTATAAAAGGTTGGGGAAGGAATAAATTTTTATGTCCTATATTGTTTAGTTTTATAATTTTTTTTTATATATACGACAATGATGATCATAAATCCTGTAAATTGACTACATAGTATGCTTGCAAAACCGAAATTCAATATGTGACAACTATATATATGTGCTCAATAGTCAGTGATTTAAATTTAAAATCAAAGTGTGTAGTTGAAGTTGTTTTCTCATTTTCTGAAGTTCAAATGTGTGACTTTTTGGTAATAAAGTACTTTATTTTTTATTTTTGTTGGAGGGAAATAAAGTAAGGAAATTTATAAAATAAAGGTAATTCAACCATTTGCCTACAACAACACAAATAAAGATACAGAAAAGGAATAAGATAGTTTGAAAATATGTGCCCTTTAGAGCCCGTTTGGTAATTTAATTATCAAAGTACTCTTTTTTAATAATTCAATATTGACTATATTATTTTTATTATTATTTAACATATCGATTATATTTATATATAGACTAAAAAGTATGTTTCTATGTAGTTATAAACAAAGAAAATGCATCTATTGACTATAAGTAAAAACTTACATTCATTCATCTTCATATTAACATAAATCTCTTGCATGTAAACTTAGATTCCATATTTCGAATTCTTAACTATGAATAATATCTAATAATAATAAAAAATGAAACGAAGCTACTTGAAATGAAATAATGATCGATACAAATATGACTACTTGAGTTGAATACTTAAAGATGTAATTATATATAATATGACTATCAAATATTTTGACACCTATATACGAAATCAATACAAATAATAAGATTTGAAAGTAGGTTAGTACCAGCGGCGGAAAGGGACTAGGGGTACAACTTTACCCCAAATTGAATTATATATATATATATATATATATATATATATATATATATATAATATGTATTAAAATAACCTTAGTTAATATGATAATTACCATAATGTCACAGTCAAATTGAAAGAGAACAAACAGAGAGGCAATAGAAAGATAGATCAATTTGACTGTTCTCTCTCTCTCTCTCAGAAAGAAACAGAGGCGCAAAGCTTTGCCATTTTTAAGGTATTTTTATTTTAAATTTATTTACTTATTTTATCTTCATATTTTATATGTATTCTTATTTATTATATGATTTAGATTATTATTTAGTGAATTTGATGTTGTTTTTATTCATAATTTAGGGTTTGTGTTTTTTCATGTTTATGAATGAAATTTATTGATTTTGTGACAAATGTGTTGTTATTTTTTTATGGGTTGTAATTATTAATTTACTATATAATTGATTTTATTCTTATTATTTACTATCAATTCTATTAGGATGAAGAATACTCCTAAATCAAAGAAAATAAAGACAATGGAAAAACAACCCGATCTTCGACAATTTATGTTTACGAAAATAAAATCTCAAGGAACTTTTTGTTCTTTACAAAGAGGTATTGAAGTTCCTCAAGAAAATGGCGAGTCTCCTTCTCAATCACTTAATTCACCTCAAATTCAAGAAAACAAAATGGAATCAAGTGGTTCAAGGGAAAGTAGAGTAGCATTAGAAGAGGAAGAATTTTTATATGATGTCGAACTTCTTTCCCACGATCTAGGAAAAAGAATAAATATAATGGATTATCCTCCAAAACAACGAAATGTAGTGAGAAGAGCATATATTCTTAAAGAACCATGTCAACCAAAAAATCATGACTTCCCTCAAAGAGAACTTGGAGGTATATGTCGATTTAGCGTCTCTTGGTTCAAAAAGTATGATTGACTTGAATATAGTATTGAGAAAGATGCAGCATTTTGTTTCGTTTGTTATTTGTTCAAGAATGAAGTATTTCTTAATGTGGGGGGAGATGCATTTGTTAATAGAGGATTTAGATCATGGAATAAGTCGGATAAGTTTGAGAAGCATGTTGTTGGGGTTAAAAGTGCTCATAATCTTGCTTATGAAAAGTACGTGAATTTAAAAGACTCAAAAAAGAAATCTATTGTATATGCTTTTGATAATGCAAGTGATACGATTCGAAGTGAGTATGAAACTCGTTTGAAAACTTCACTTAGTTGTTTGAAGTATCTTTTGCGCCAAGGGTTGGCATTTCGTGAGCCTGATGAAAGTGAAGAATCAATTAATAGGGAAATTTTCCTTGAGCTTTTGAAATGACTAGCAGTACATATTGAAGATGTTAGAGATGTTATTTTTACAAATGTTCCAACTAATAATCAAATGACGGTTTCCCTTAATTCAAAAAGATCTCATCAATTGTTGTGCAAAAGAAACAACTAAGCGCATTATAGAAGAACTTGGTGATGAATACTTTGCTATATTGGTTGATGAGTCAAGTGATGTGTCTCAAAAGGAACAATTAGCTATTTGCTTGCGTTATGTTGATTGTAAAACAAGAGTGGTAGTGGAGCATTTTCTTGGACTAATACATGTTGGTGATACCACTGTTTTGACATTTCAAAGTGCAATTATATCTTTACTTGTGGAGCATTCATTAAGTCCATCGAAGATTCGAGGGCAAGGGTATGATGGGGCGAGCAACATGAAGGGTGAGATTAATGGTCTTAAGACTTTGATTATGAAAAATACTCCATGTGCCTACTATGTTCATTGTTTTGCTCATCAACTTCAATTAACACTTGTTGTTGCTAAAAAAACAACGATTGTGGTTGGCTTTTTGAAACACTTGCAAATTTATTGAATATAGTTGGAGTTTCTTGTAAGAGAAGAGAAATGATTCGGGTAGTTCAAGCTCAAAAAATTGCTCAAGCCTTTGAAATTGGTGAACTTGAGAGTGGGCCAGGTTTGAATCAAAAGGTTGGTTTGAAAAGACCGGGGAACACTCGTTGGGGGTCTCATTATAAAACTCTTTTGAATGTTATCCATTTGTTTTCTACAATTGTTGAGGTACCCGTCATGGTTGGGGAGAATGCCTCATGTTCAGAAGATAAGGTAAAAGCTCAAGCCATTTTGTTCTCATTAGAGTCGTTTGATTTTGTATTCATGGCACACTTGATGTTGACTATTTTTGGGTACTCTAATGATTTGTGTCTTGCTTTGCAAAGAAGAGATCAAAATATTGTTAATGTTATGTCTCTTGTTTCTTTAACCAATGCAATTATTGTAAAAAACAAGAGATTGTGGATGAAAAACTCTCTTGAATAAGGTCACTTTATTTTGCAACAAGTATGACATTGAGGTTCCCAATATGGATGTTCCTTATAAGGCAAGGGGACGATCAAGACGTTTTGTACAACAAGAGACGAATCTTCAATATTTTCGCATTCAAGTTTTTCTAGGAGTGATTGATTTACAACTTAATAAACTCAATGATCGATTTGATGAGGTGAATATGGAATTGCTTACATGTATGGCTTGTTTAAGTCCTAAAAATGGTTTCTCTTCTTTTGACAAAGAAAAAGTTATTAAACTTGCCACATTTTATCCATCCGAATTTTCAAATATTGATTTGATGACTCTTGAATGCCAACTCGATATATTCATTGAAGATATGCAAAAAGATGACAGGTTTCGGGATTTGTACGATCTTGGTGCCCTTTCGAAGATACTAATTGAAACAAACAAACATGTTACTTATCCGGGAATTTTTTTGCTTATCAAGTTGGTGTTGATTCTCCCAGTCACTACTGCAGGTGTTAAGAGAGTGTTTTCAGGAATGAGCAATGTCAAAAATAAATTGAGAAATAGCATGGGTAATCAATTATTAAATGATTGTTCGGTCACTTTCATTGAGAAAGATGTGTTCTTGCAAATTCCTGATGATGATGTCATAGATCGTTTCCAAAAAATGAAGAATCGAAAAACTAAATTGTAGCTTATAACTTGAATCTTTTGTAATATCTTATGTATTTGATTATCTTGGTTGTAAGACTTTATATATGAAACAATATTTATGCGTAATTTTTTTTTTCTATTATCTATTATTTACTTGTTCGTACCCCCAATTTACAATTTTTGGATATGCTACTGGTTAGTACATATATGAAGTTCTAATATTTTCCACATCCATGATGAAATTAATGCAAGTAATAAGATAAAGAAAGGTTGATAAAAAAATTGGTTTTAAAACGTATATAATAAGTTATAACAATTCATTGAATACATACAAGTTGTCAAACGCAACCTATTATATTAAATACATTAACTATTTATAATATGTTATCCAGGATATATTAGTATATAATTAAGTATAAATGGAGTAAACGTGTCCAAAACATGTTTCCTACATGTTAGTACAATATTCAATTTAATTTAATGCAGTTTTGCTATATTTATCATCAGAAGTAATTCGATTTTTAAGCATACAGCTTCATAATTAATTTTTAAGGGATATATACCTATCTTAGTCACTATTAAAAATATTTTTATATTATTTTTGCACCAGAAGAATTGTGGTTTCCTCTTTCAAAGAATTATATAGTCTTTGGAGTAATCTTTTGGACAAAGTTGATTAAGAATAACAGCTATAGATTATAAGTTTACACGTTTTAATCAATTCGATCAAACTTGAGCTAGTGAGTTTGTATAATTTATAACAACTTATGATTTTATCGTATTTAAAAAGAAAACCATAAATCTATCATATTATTTGGAAAGTGATTTTTCTAAAAATATACAAGCACTTCAAAATATTTATAAGATTTCAAACATTTACCATTTTTTTCTCTCAAAACACCCCTTTTAATATATTCACCGTGGACGAAAAATTACAAGAAATAACTTTACAAATATAATAATCTCACGAGATGGAATCTCACTACCCACAAATCAATTTTATTTTCATAAATATATATGTGAATTATGGTTATGGATTGTGATTTAACTCGTCACACAAAATCAAATTTATAAGATTGTCTTCCAAAAATCTTACCTCTCACCGGACTTAACGCTTTACAAGAGACATATTTATTTGGTCGCATATCGCAAGAATTCAAATATGCATACATTCGAAGCAACTTTCAATTTTTTGGATATGCATGTTACTACCAAAAAAAAAAAAGAAAAAAAAAATTTAAGTCACAGCCTTTCGAAAAAGACCTTTATTCCGTGGTCGGTTGCCAGCTTTGCTCAACATCTTGGTCCATCGTTATGATAAATTCACATGAACTAATTATGAGCACATTAAATAGTTGAAAAAAGTTTGACACACACATTATTCATATGGTAGATAAAATCGAGAATGAGGTTTGAGTAAAAAAAAGAAAAAAACGATCTTATATTCACGTTAAGTCTTATTAGTAATGAACTCTTATCCCATAATTGAAACAAGAAAGAATAGTTGAATAAAATTAAAATATGTGGTTTACGTATATGTATATAAAATGAGGGGTTGGGGTTCCTTATCCCATAATTCTGCACATAAGTTGAGGGAAATTCGTGAAGATATACGCATTCAAGTTGGATTGCTTATAATAGTGGATCTAACTTCACATTAATTTCAACCAATTCTTCTCATAATATATTTGATTAATCTTTAAAAATGTTATCTAATCACGATTAAGAGTGACTTATAAGTTTTTGTGTGAGCTTTTACCTGTAATTTAGATGAGTTGTTAAGAGATTGGAAATTATTTTGATGAAAACTACTTATCCACATGGTATATTATTTGGAGAGCAGGAAAATAGTCAAATAGTCCAGATCAATATCAAAAGTAAACAACATACCTCTAAATAATCAAAACTTCTGTTTTTTTAATTCAAGGAATGAATAAATCATTATGATGACATCACTGGCTTATAAACGAAATTTTGAACAATTGCAGAAAACTGCCATATATGTAAAATAAATTTACAGATTTTAATTTATGTTTAACCCAATAATTTATAGGGTTAGAAAGCTCATTAATATAGTTAGGCACGTTTAGATTTGTATATATCCTTTTGAGCTCGGACATATAAGATCGTTAATTAAATGGTCTAGTTAGTTGCAAGACAACATTTTTATTATTAAGTTTTTACAATTGTGTAAAACATTTTGAAATAATTTGTTTAGAACTTGAAGTACATTTTGAATGCTGTATCAGAAACTAGAATCTTGAGTTTAGTACTATATTAATTTATATTTTTTATGTTGTTTATATTCAGATTTAAATGGGGAATCGAACTTTAAATTTACAGCACTTGATCTATGATGATATACATCAATTGAACATTATTAAAGCTTAGAAATAGAGAATTTAGATTTTTGATAATGTCATGATATTCATAAACAATGGATGATAATGATAATAATGTATCCAAATATATAAAATGTAAATTTTGAACAGTGTGCGTTTTAGTTCGAAAGTTTCTATTTAAAATCGCAATTGTCTCCACCACCTTCATTATCTCAACCATCAACCCTCTCTTTCTTCAAACCAAAACACTATTCTCTATTGTTTCATAAACTATGAATTTCAATGATTTGCCACACAATATTTAGATTGAAATAAATAATTAAATTTTTTATTAGTATTCATACATTTTATTTGAAGTTATTTTGGATTTAGAATTTAAAAAAAAATTTATATCCCTTTTACAACCATGTTTCTCACTTTTTTTACATTTGGTACTTTGATTAATTTATATTGTATAAATATAGAAATTTTTTGTTATTGTCCTGTGTCCTTCAATGTCGAAACGATTTTTTTGATTTATTTTAAGGAGATACATTTATTACCTCACAAACTCAATTTTCTTACAATGTTAATTATTTTAGTGAAATATTTCGAATTAAATGAACAAAAAGATTAATTTGAATAATTTTTAAAAATTAAATTTAAAATTTGGGGTGTATAAAATCTATTTTTGCGTACATATAAGGAGAATAAAAAAATGGTGGTCGAAGGTGTAAAAAGGAAAAAAAAAAAGTTGACTTAAAAGCTTAAAATAAAGAATTTAAATGTATAACAACTGTAGAGAAAAATAACGTTGGTTGTGATCAGAACTACCCATTAATTTAAATGAATCGAGCAACCAATCCAACTTAAAACTGCTCATTCCAAATTACTATGTCCAGCCCATTTAATACTTCTAAACTGTAATTCATGGGCCTCATTTTAATTGGGCCTTGCTCAAATTAAGGCCTTCAATATTTGGGTTGTGGCAATTTTCTCAAGCATATTAGCTTCAAATTAACGCGATTAATTACCTGCTTAAAAGATACGAAGAGAAAAAATTATCTTTAAAATTCTCATTATCACGGGGTTTTGACTGTTGTGTTGAACTTTAATCAACTACACGCAGAAATATATAAATATATAGTGATTTTGAGCTCTCTGTACATCAATCAATCATCACTATTACTTTCTGGTAGTCTCTTCCATGGCCGACAACGAGCCCGCGACGTCATCTACCACCGCCACAGACACAGCCACGGCCACGGCTGAGTCGTCGAATGCCCCGGTGACAAAGCGGTGGGCCGATGTTGCTGATGAGGAAGCCGAATCATTGGCCGAAAATAAATTAGAATCGTTGGAAATCGATGAGTCCAAAAAAGGGGACAGCTTGCTCACCGATCCTGATGATTCCCGCATTGAAGCTGTAATCCTCTCTAACTACTGAGCAATTCCTTGTAGTTTTTTGTGTATATATTGTGGATCTGGTTTCCAGTTTTTTCTGTAAAGTTAAGAGTTAATGATGTCTTATAGTGTTTTCAATCTGCTGGATTATCAAAAGGGTTTTGTAATTTGGAGTTGCGTTTAAATTAAGCTTCAATTGATAATTTGTATGCTGATGAAGTTTATGGGGTATGATTGAACCTCAATTTTAGGATTTATGTTTGAATTAGGATTTATTTTGATTAACTTTTGACGTCTCTTGGCAAGTGCAACTCTGCTTAGGTTTATGTGGAAATAATTTTTCGATAATAGTGTTACTTTATACAATTTTTCTTATTCGTTCCTTTCGACTTAAAATAGGTTACATCCGGGGACACTCCTTATACCTCAGCTAAGAGATTTGAGGACTTGAACTTATCACCCGAATTGTTGAAGGGTCTGTATGTTGAGATGAAGTTCGAGAAACCTAGTAAGATACAGGCTATTAGTTTGCCCATGATCCTGACTCCTCCGTACAAGAATTTAATAGCTCAGGCTCACAATGGGTCCGGGAAGACCACTTGCTTTGTGCTTGGTATGTTGAGCCGTGTCGATCCAAAAATCATGGCTCCCCAAGCTCTCTGTATCTGCCCCACGAGAGAGTTAGCCAACCAGGTTTGTTTAGTAGCATGATTGTCTGCAGTTATTTTTCTTTTATAAGTTTGTATCTATTTCGTGCAGATTTATCATCATATAAGTCTCAAGTATTGGTTGGGGAAAATTTAGGAAGTTGAGGATTAAAATTTGTATTGCATCGCTATTCTTCAAAATATTTTGCAATTATTCATGCTGACCCTATTTCAAGTGTAGCTGTTTCTGAGTTTTAAGTTGATGTATTGTAGTTTCGTGCACTGCAACTTTAGCATCCATTAGGAGTAAGACATAAATGTCAATATTAATTATTTTTCAAGGTACTGATAGGTTTCTTGAGTGATGGAGAATGTTGTTAACAGCTGTAGTTTGCTGGCAGATTGTCTAATAGGTTGCTAATAATTATGCAATCATGAAATTGGGAACTTGTTTCTAAGTTTATATTGGTGTTTGATGAGCAACACTGAACAAATGACACAGAATATGGAAGTGCTTCTGAAGATGGGAAAGTTCTATGGGATAACCTCTGAATTAGCCATACCAGCAGATCCATCAAATTACATTCCAATTCAAAAGAGGCCACCTATTACAGCACAAGTAATCATTGGCACACCCGGTACAATTTGTAAGTGGATGTCAGCGAGGAAACTGGGAATGACTCAAATGAAGATTCTCGTGTTTGATGAGGCAGACCACATGTTGGCAGAGGTAATCCATTGTTTTTAGGTTGTGACAAATTCACTTGCCTTTGCTAATTAGATTCTGCTAAATATTCACTCTTACCTTTATTTGGGATATCTTAGGTACATTTGGCCAGATGCTTGTTTGGAAAACACATCTATCTAGATATTTTTCATGCTTGTTTAGATTCTGCCATATGATCTAATCTGTAGCATCTTATTTCACAAGGTGTAAGGTCTTCGGGGAACTGGATAATGGATTTAATTGTTTAATGCCACTGGCCTGATTGGTTACGTGACTCATGGAAATATATTTTGAGTGTGTTTCATGAATTATGTGGAGGGATGCCCACAAAAAATAAATATATAAATAGATAGATAAAATATTACTCAAATTTTGTATTACCATGCTTCTGTGCAGTTAAATTCACCATATTTTTTGAATTCTGTTTTTGTAACTTGAGAAGTATATATTCTTTTGCCATTATGCTTATTTGTGAGTTCTCTCTCATATGCAGAGTGGGTTCCGAGACGACTCGGTAAAAATAATGAAGACGATTACGAAAGTGAATGCCAATTGCCAGGTTAGCTAATTACGACAATACTTTAAAGATTTGTGAAGTGCATCTCTATCTGCTTATGTGTGGATTATGAGCTTTAATGAGATAGTGAATTTAACTGTTATATTGTGCAATTTAAGCAAGAGATGGTCCTGGTCGATTATTTCTCTGTGGTTAAATTTATAGGAATCCTTTTAGTTTTTTAATCTGGTCCAATTAAATCTTGGTGTGGGGTACAATGCACATAATATGTATGGTTCGGTTCTTTGTAAGATATATGTATGCATTCAAGACATTTTTACTTTGAAAGCTTATCCTTGAAATGTGACTCAATCTTTATTGGCAATTTGATGGGTGTCAAGTAGATTGTATGATTGACTTTGACTATAATCAGGTTCTTTTGTTCTCCGCTACGTTTGATGATGTCGTAAGGGCTTTCGTATCTAAAATTGTGGAAGAAATCTCAATTAGAGATTATAACCAGATGTTCGTCAAAAAGGAAGAACTATCCTTGGAGTCTGTAAAACAGTACAAGGTTCATTGTCCTGATGAGCAATCAAAGGTCATGGTGATTAAAGACCGAATACTTGAGCTTGGAGAGAAGGTGGGGCAGACAATTGTGTTTGTTCGGACCAGGAGTAGTGCAGCTATGCTGCACAAATCTTTGGTTGATCTTGGCTATGAGGTCACTACGATTCAAGGTGCTTTAAAGCAAGAGGATAGAGATAAAATTATAAAAGAGTTCAAAGAAGGGTTGACTCAAGTTCTAATTTCCACTGATCTTCTCGCTCGAGGCTTTGACCAGAGACAGGTGCTACTCCTTGTCTCTTCTGTTATTGCTGTGAAGTTTATATCTTTAGCAACAACCTTTTTCCCCCTTTATTTTGGATCTTGACCTATTACAATGTGGTGGCCTAATATATATAATTTTTTTTCTTTTTATGCAGGTCAATTTGGTTGTCAATTATGATCTTCCTGTGAGATATGATAAACCTACTGAGCCAGACTTTGAGGTTTACTTGCATCGGGTTGGTAGAGCAGGACGTTTTGGTCGCAAAGGTACTTTCTCATTAATTTAGCTTATTGTATTTTTTATCGTATCCAGCGACTTTAATAGCTCATGTTTATTTTGTATCTAGAAAATGTGTCTTTTGTATGAAAGACAAAAATAGATTGTATATGTGATGTGAACTTCAATGGCTTTTGTGTATGGTGGAATATTATGGATGTCTAGTCTAACAATTGGCTGGCATGCACGCGACATTGATCTCAGTCCAAGTATTTGTTGTATATCATCATCCAAGATGGGTGTTGGTCTATGTTGTCGTACATTTTTTCTGTTGGATGTGTCCTTTGCTAGCCACATGACAAATATATGATAACCTGTCTGTGGGCTGCCCGAGTTTGGTGCTTATCTAAGAAGAGTACTTACTATTGGCTCTTAGATTCTACTTTTTTCAGGCTAGTCGCATGTGTTTATTTATTTTGCTTCTTCTCTAACATTTCTTTCCTTTATGGTTCCTCTATTTGTAAGTTGTAAAAAGGTCAAAAGTACAAGTTAAAACTGTCTTTTTCTTTCTTCTTCTTCTTCTTCTTTTTTTTTTTTTTTGGTGGTGGGGGGAGGGGGGGTGTGGCAAGGTTATCATCCAATTTAGCAGTTGCATGTTTTCCTGGTTCTTCATGTGACATATTCATGTAACTATTCTCTGATATATGCATTCTCCTAATAAAGGGTTTGTGAGTTATACTATAGATCCTAAATTATTTGAGTCTGCAGTGTTCTTATGTTGCATTTGCGCTCTAATTGACCCTCGCTTCTTGTAATTAAATAGGCGCAGTATTCAACTTGCTTTACAATGATAGGGATGATCTTGTTATGGGCAAGATTGAGAACTACTTCAACACACAAATTGCTGAGGTAAATCTTTTCATATGATTTCCAGTGTGTTACTTATTTGGCAACTGTTACTGTTACGAGTACTCATGGGATTCTTAATGAGTGATGTCTCCTTTATGTGGATTCAGGTGGCTCCGTGGAACAGTGAGAAGGAGTTTGAAGTTGCGCTAAAAAATGCGGGCCTATTGTGATCTGGGAACTAATATTGAATTATAAACATGGATGCACATGCTGTAGATCATCATGTCATGGTGGCATGACTGCAATTGCTGCTCGTTTCTTGTTTCACATTCTCCATATTGGATAGCTTTTGCCTGTGTGGAATCCCTCGTAACTTTATTGTAGCTTCACTCTGTATTTTTGGAGAACGTAATTTTGAATTCATGGAGAGATGTTATTTTTGATATTCTTACACTATGAGGTGTGAATTGAGTGAGTTCATGGTAAAAGAAATTATATATAGTGTTCATCCTTTCCATGGCTATATATTTATCTAATTCGCTTGCCCTGGACTTTAATATCTAGCAAATTGTAAAAGTGCAATGTGTCAAATTGGTTCTTAAAATAGATAAAGCTTGTAATATCAGCTTAGGGGCCGTTTGGTACGTGGGTTGGGATTGTTTAGGTTGGTTGGGTTTTTCGGGCTTTTACTGTTCATTGAAGACAAAATAACACTTTTTGAGTGTTTGGTAGGTGGGTTTTGAAGTGAGTTTGAGTTAAATTTTGTGTTTGGAATGAATGTTTAATATTTTGCAAATATGAGTTTAAAGTAAAAATTGTGTTTGGTTTGTGGGTTAAGTTTGATAAAAAAACCTGAAATTACCGAATTACCCTTAACATAAAATTGTATGCAATAATTGTAAATGGGAATTCTTAATATAAATAATATAAAACAATGTTTTAATTAAAAGACATAATATAAAATAATATTTTAATTAAAATACATAATATAAAATAATAGAAAATAATATTTTAATTAAAATACATAATATAATATAATATATTATGATATAAATTAATATTTTAATTAAAAGACATAATATAAAATAATGTTTGGATCCCTAAAATATCTTAATATAAAAAAATAATAAAAAATAATATTTTAATTAAAAACATAATATAAAATAATGTTTTAATTAAAAGACATAATATAAAATAATGTTTGGATCCCTAAAATATCTTAATATAAAAAACTAATATAAAATAATGTTTTAATTAAAAGACATAATATAAACAAAATTTAATATCCTAAAATTTAATAAAATAATAATTTAAAAGATTAAAAAATAATTTAATATCCTAAAATTTAATAATTTAATAATTTAAAAGATTAAAAAATAATTTAATATCCCAAAATTTAATAATTAAATAATTTAAAAGATTAAAAAATAATTTAATATCCCAAAATTTAATAATATCATGGCATTATTGCAATTTTGTGCAACCATAAGGACAAAATCGGTATTTAGACTCAAAAAGTAAGGGCAAAATGGGGACAAAAAAATTATTGTTGGGTCAATTTTAAACCTACCAAATTTGGTGGGTTTATAAACCCATCATTTATCCAGCATAAGCCTGCATATTGAACCGGACCAAGTGTAAGAAATCGGGCCGTAAACCCACCTACCAAATATGGGTTTAGGGTGGTTAATAAACCCATACCACCCTAAACCCATCTACCAAACGGGGCCTTAAAGGGCTAACTTGAAATTTTCTGATGAAATTAACCCCATATTTTCCAGGATAATATCTTTCAGTACTACAACTAACAAGGATGCACCTTCATTCAATTTCAAACCCTCTCAATAGGGTATTCATGGCATGGGGTCTAGATGGGCCATCTATGCCTTGGATTGTTAATAAAATATTTGTCTCCTAATCCTAAGTGGAACTTGAAGCTTTAAAATAACAAAAAATAAAGAGGTTTGACCTCTTGCAACATATGATGAATGTATCTAATGTTCAATTATAATACCAACACCTTCATGGATTGCACGTCCAAAGTAGTGGCCTTCCACACACTATAATCCCAAGCCATCATCAATTTTCTTTTCTATAAAAGCAGACACATCTTTTATCGTTTTCAGCATAGAACTAAAGAGGGAAGAAAAGCAAGAATGGCAGCAAATACATGGTTGGTGATTGCAGCATCATTTCTTATACTGAGCTCAGCCGTAGCCGGACTCGGGCCGGCAGAGGAAAGCCAGCTCTTCCACGTCACAGGAAAAGTTCTCTGTCAGAAGTGCGGCGAGGGCTGGAACGAGTGGGTCAACGGCGCTGACCCCATCAAAGGTATTCCAATGAAAGTCCCATATATATATATAAAGTTTAAATAGCTTTAACACATTTGATTGTTTATTGCAGGTTCGATAGTGTCAGTTATGTGCATGGATGAGAGGGGCAAAGCCATACAGTTCGCAAGGGACATAACAGATGATGCTGGAAACTTCGAGATTGCATGCAAGAAATACGTGAATGGTAAAAAGGTGGATCATGAAAGGTGCTTCTTGAGGCTGGTGTCGTCACCAGACCCTGTCTGCAACATCGCCACCAACTTTGCGGGAGGGAAGAGTGGGGTGAAGCTCAACCTGCCCTCGGTCGTGTACAGAGACTACGTCAAGTACGTGCTCGGCCCCTTCTACTACACCACTCCTATGTGTGATGAGCCTGATACAAGTCTCCCTGCTTATTAGTCATGCCGCCTTTGCCTTTCATGGCCTTGTGTTTTTTTGATAATATTTTGAAAACATGCAATATTTATATCACTACCTTTTTTGTTTTTTTGAATCACTAACGTTGACATCAAATGATTCGTGTAATAACTAATAAGTGAAAGGATACAAGGGAAGCAATGAGATTTGTAAATGGATGAACTTGTGAAAGATGAAGAGAAAATGTGGGATAAATAAATCGAGATCGAATACCTAACTTACGAGTCTTGTTGAGCCTAAAATATTTTGCTATTTTAGCGTTTTTTTTTTAATATATTACAATGGATTTAAGACTTATTATGTTATTCAAATTCAATAATATTACTTTGATAGAACTTATTTATGTTTATTATTTAAGTTGATATCAAATTCCTTTAAATCAGTTAAATTTATAAAAATCAAAACCAACTATGTGATATACAACTAATGAAATAAAATGATTAAGAATCTTTGTAATATTTCTTTTGGGTTTCCACTATTCCGAAGTCAACCACTGTCCAAAACCACACGTCTTACTAAATAAATGAAACCATATCTTTTTTATATGATTTATAACAATTTATTCATGATTTCACGTTACGATAAGTCACACCCAACAGATTTACAGAGACGTTTTCATTAAGTATATATGAGATAAAGTAATTAAAATGGAAGAGAAACTAAGAGAATGAATATCACATAAATGAGAGAGGGGAATGAGGGTGAAAAGGCTGAGAAACATCAATATCCAAATAAATATATCATAGGCTGAGAGAATTTCACAGAATTCATTAGCTCCATTGAAAATATTTTACAGAGCATTTCTCCAATAGAGGATTTTCTACAGTTATACTGTCTGAATTGAAATGTAAAACAAAATCAACCATGAACAGAGAAAAAAGAACCAAGCCCAAACAGAGTTATAAAACAATTTACAAAAGGGGAGAAGAGTATAATGTCCAAAAGAATACCAGGGCTCAGCTGGTTGCAGATGTCTTGGCAGCAAGATGTGTAAGGGCACGTTTATGATATGTATGACGCAGCTTCTTGTATTTTTGTACAAATGCTGGAAGATCGATTTCTCTATCAAGAAGCTGCCTGTGTAGGGTCTCAGATTCCACATCTGTTTTATTCATTGCATCTGAAATAGTACGATAACAACTACTCAGTCTAATGCACAAATATCATTCAACTAAAAGGTCTAGTCAGTTAAAAGACAATATAGACTACTGTTCTTTGCACCAGATAATGCCCCCTTTTAAGCATCTTAGATCCAACATGATGACATAAATGAGACATGCAATGTTGATAATATTAGTATTACATGTCCAACACTATTCTCATTCAAATTTTGCACCATGGATATGATAAGTTTAAAATATAAGTGGATGAAAATAAAGAAAATAATGGGTATTAACAGAGCACATTTCTCATAATGATCATCAGAACATGATAATAAACAGGTTTTGCATGGATATGGTGAGATGTGGAGATAGTCGATATAGCTATTTGAGTATGACAAATGACAAGGCCATTCATGGAGTAGTATGTGACGAGAACTGAACTGAGAAAACCAACATGGTTACCAACACCACTTGACGAATTGTCAAAGAAATCCCTGTGCGTGTGTGTGTTTGTGTTAGCTAAATTTGCGGTCTTGGATACCTTGAAGTCGATGGAGGAGTGATGAGGGAGAATAATACTTCAGAGTCTCTTCTTTTTTCCTCTCCAAGTCATGCAACTTTTCTTGAGCAGTAGCCAGCTCTGTAGTCCGGATTATTCTGCACTGGAGACACAAACCAAGTAGACAAAAAAATTGTCAACATTGCAACCAGGACACTAAAATTTCAACGGGAATATAATATTGATTACAATTCAAGGCCACATAACTCACCTGATTTCTTAGCTCCATTATACGTGGTTCTTTTTCCAGATTCTCTCCTGTACTCAAGATAATTAACTTTGTTTAGTACAAGTTCAATAACGTATGAAAAACTGAGGTTGAAAAATGAAGAGAGAGAAAACTTACTAGCAAGCTGCAGTGTTTCGTTCCTGAGTTCATCTCTCACCTGATTGAGCAATATACACAATGGAGGTGTGAGAATACAGGCAAAACCTTAAATTGCTAAGAAGACTTTCAGCAGTGATTTTAAGTAATTGATAATTTGAGCACCAAGGAAAAAAAGATCAATCAAAACTGCAACTTACCCTGTTTTGAGTTTTGACAGGTTCCAGGGAATATAATAGACTCTGATAAGCATCCTTGTCAGACAGAAGCTTTCTTAGCTCGTCAACACTAACAACATCAAGCAACAAAGGATGATGATGAGAAACTGTCTCAGGATACAAGTTTCTTAAACCAATTCCTGTATGGTACTGGTAAATGCGTTCTACTTTTCTTTTCTTTTCTTTTCTTTTTTTTTTTTCCTTTTCTAAGGGGGCATAGACAAGAAAGGTGATTTACTAAAGATCATAAATCCACTGTGTGGAAAACAGACAACAGCAACTAAAAGACTGTAAACTGTAATGTGAATGTCATATTCATTATTTCTTAGGTGCTGCAAAATGTATCCTTTTGCAAGTCACCTATACACTTACTAAATCGGAAAAGGAATCTATCATCTCGGGTCAAAAATTGCGCGCTTCTTTGAAGTATCATTCTAAAGGATAAAGCAATAAAACTAGGGTAGCACAAATAACGAGGACTAAAGATATATAAGAAAAATTGCTCACCTCTTATCTTTCAACATAGCAATGATTCCTGCTGCCTCGGCTGGAGAAACATTGGATAAAGAATTTGGTCGATCTGTTGGTCTAGATGAGCCAAAGCTGCTAGATGTGCTGCCTCCAGGAGTTGTGGGGCGTGAAGAGCTGGGTGAGCTGATTACAGAAGGAGGATACCATGAATCTGTATGCATTTCTTGTGGGCGTGGTTGAGATTGCTGCTCCTGAGAGCCCCTGCAAGAAAAAGATATCAAACAAGATAAAATATCCACTTTTATCACTATAAGGCAGCTGCAGATTGAATTCCACGTAATATAAGCTTGGATGGACAGGACA
Source organism: Scutellaria minor (assembly GCA_954870855.1). Classification (NCBI taxonomy): domain Eukaryota; kingdom Viridiplantae; phylum Streptophyta; class Magnoliopsida; order Lamiales; family Lamiaceae; genus Scutellaria; species Scutellaria minor. Next base: position 2,386,448 of record OX940735.1, on the reverse strand, counting down.
TCAAGTAAGAAAGAGTCAAATGCAGGAGCAATATACTTTCATCATACCATCCCACAGATTATAGCTTCGTACATTGAATTATAATATCGTTCAAAAAGTACATAAAAACGAGAAAGCTTAACATGAAATCAGGGACAAACAAACCATATGCCATTAAATGGATGTTAAACTCATTGGGAACAAGGTCAAAATGCAAAGATTTTACAGTTCACAGACATTCATACTTCGATGTGGAAAAAAAGAAAAAAGGCAGAAAATCAAAAGCAATTGCCTTGGACTCTTAAATAGGCAGCCCAAATTGCCAACATCATAGTAAGTCGTCTCAGCCAACTATGGCAACAATTAGAACCTATTCAACTGCTAAAACCCCAAACTTGAAGTAACACACAAGTACAGGGTTTTGCAGCATAGCTGAAAAAAAATCAAAAACCGACAAAGTGTCAACTCTTAACACATCTGTTACAAGAATTACATAATCAAATTCAAGAGACGCCACAAAAGCAGATAATCGCCACTAATCATCACAAAATCGAAACTTTATTCATACCAGTAACTACAAATCCAGAACAATTAACCTCGAAGCCGTTCTTTTCACCACAAAATGCACCTTAACATACTTAATTCATTGGTTGGTAAACAAATTCATAATACAAAAATTAAAAGAGATTGGAAAATGACTGATTACCAGAAATTTTTAAACATGACTCTGAAGAAGTCTTGGTCGTCGATCGTCTGATAGAAAATCAATCAAGCAACAGAATCCAAAGTTCCAAACCCTAATTGACAATCGATTTATTCCGAATTTCTTATGACTCCCAAGGATCAGAATATGAATGAAATTCAGCTATGATTATTTGCTGTTTTTTTGTTCTCATAAATTTCAAACTTAAAACGTGTGATTGAGGTTATCTCATAAAAGTCGTTTCTGCCTTCACCTCTTCTTCTGCCATTAATTGTATTTTCGTTCTTCTAAATACTATATATCAATTTCAGTCCCTTTGTTTACGAGAATTTTGATTTTGGTACCAAGTTCGATAATTATTGCACTTCTTAATATTTGTTAAACAGTGGGCAAGTTTGGTTACTAGTAAGGCCCAAGTTATAAAATAGATTAAATGAATAATGTTATTAGTGGGCTAACAGATGGATTTGTTAAGAGTGGATCAGTTTTGTTACTCATAAGATATTGTTTAATATAATTAGGGTGATTCTATACACAAACACGAAATTTCTCAACACAATCATTATAAAAATGAAATTTTACTTTTACCCTAAATCTCAATATGAAGTTTTCTAACAGTTTATTTTCTCTCTTTTTTTTTTTCTCTTTCTTTCTTCCTTTTTTTCTCTCCTTTTTCATTTAAACAACTATTGATATAGTCTTATTTTCTCTATTTTTTTTCTTTATATAACCATTGAGTATTTAATCAAATTTCAATCCAATTGCTAAAAAAAGAAAAAAAAAATCATTGTTTGGAGTGGATTATAAATTTTATAAGGTAAAACTCATGATATTCCAAATAAATTTTGATTTTTTTTATGAATGTGACTTTTTATATTGAATTTTCAACTATCTTGAAATTATTGGGTTACAATTTTTTTCCTGATATACGAATTAGAAGATTTGAATCATAATTATATCAATGTATACTTTTGAGTAGTTTCATTACCGATTTACTATAATCCAGAGAATAAAAAAAAAAAAAAGGGAAGCAGATTTCCTATTCAACAAAAAACACAACAGTATTATCCCCTCTCCTCCCTCAGTAATTCCAAAATTCCAATCACTACAGACGTCATTTTCTGTTTTGTCTGTTTTATTTACTTATGTTCTATTTATCTCTATTTTTTTTTTCTTCTTCTTTCAACGACTGTATAAGATCAGAGATTTGAGAGTTTTCCCTATTTTTTTTTTCAACTGCTGCATATAATCAGAGATTTGGGGTTCTTAAAAAATCTACCAATACAAAATAATTAAAATACTGTTGTGTAATTTCACTTTTAATAATCGATTGAGATGTCGAGCAATAAAATTTGTCTTTTGGTTTAGGTAAAAACTTTTGATGATGGTGTGAATTGTGAGGAAAAAAGAAAAAAGAAATGAGCGGTTGTGCAAAGGAGAAAAAAGAAAGAGAGAATGTGTTGTAAAAATAAGAAAATATTCTTAAAAAAGGAAAAGAAAAATAAGAAAAAATTAATAAGGTTAGAAATGAGATTTCATTTCTACTGTGATTGTATAGAGAATTTTTAAGGATGTATATAGAACCACCCATATAATTATAGAGTTATGTTACTCTATTGTGGGCAAATATTAAATGTGTTAAAAATTCAATATAATTATTAATTTCAAATCATAATATTTAAAAAGATGATGTTTTTACACATTAATAGTATACATATTAATATGTGTTTGCGGTGGGTAGAGTAGTATACTTGTATAATTATAAATAAATCATTTATATTAAAACTAGTTGATTGTAATTATATACTATAATGAACTATTATAAAAATAATAAATCTTTAAAATGCATTTAAAATAAATTGTAGCTTTTCTTTTCCTAAAGAAAATTTGTAGATTGATTGCCACAAACAACACATATCGTGTGGGATAATGAGGAGACTTGTCCTTGAGAAAATCCCCCACGACTCGAGTTAGTCAAAGTGCTTAATAATAATCAAGTAACCTAGAGCAATAGAATATCATATATGATATTAAATGACAAAACTTAAATGTAAAGGCCCCCACATATATTATATTTGTGTGTCTGTGTGTAAATACAAATGTATAAATGCCTCAACATATATCTATAATTGTAAAATTGAAAATAAATAGGATATGCAAAATAAAAATTAAGATAAAATTTAAAATTATTAAAATCACATATTAATAAAGATTAATTTATGAAATAGAATGATGATTGATTCTGAGAATATATACGAAAGAAATTTAATTTGAAAGAAAAACTCTTTTTTCCTATTTCATCAATCAATTGTCTTAATAAAAATAACTTCTACTAATTCTAATATAGCCATAAAACCTTAAAAGATAAAGATAAAATTAACATAAATATATTAATAATAAAAATAAAATGTATCTAAACCTGAATGAAATATATCTAATCTCCATCGTAGGAATACCACAAGAATTAGTTTGCAAAATTCGAAAATTGGTTTGATTTGCAGCTAAAATAAAGTTCATAATTTTGAGTTAGTCTCTTATGAGACCGTTTTACAGAATGGATCTGTGAAAACGTGTACAATCGTGTTTCGTGACATGATCTGACCGTCCGCAGCAAACTACATTTGTGTATATAATGTACGGTCATGTTCTTGGACACGGTCATATTTTTTGACACGGTCTGACTTCGTGTGAAAATACGTTGTTGTGGGTACGTAGTCGCACACGGTTGTGTCCTCGAACACAGTTATACTATACATGAAAACACGTTGTTGTTCATGTTGTTGTGAATTGTCATGCACGGTTGTATTGCGGGTAAAAAACCTACTCCGAATGAGCAAATGTACGAATATAACGGAAAGCAGGGTCGATCCACAGGGAATAGGGCTTAATTCTCTTCAACATAAATGAACCAATGGGGGGTTTTTGATTATCAATTAAACTAATGAAACTATCACTAAACTAAACAAGCAAACAAATAGAGATAAGGGTAGACAAGCAACAAATGATGGAAATAAAGAGGCGAATGAGAAATCTTACGAGACTCTGATTCAAGTGTGTCGACATTCTATTGCATCACTGATCATAGGTAAACATCATCTTCCACATTCAAGCATTTAACCTTAGACTAAACATGAAACTGTAGAGAAGTCCATGTTTTCCTAATTTAACTGATTAAACCCAGCATCCAATCAAATATAGCCATTAACTAAGTTGGTCGCGATCCAAATTAATTAACAACCACATTAAACTCTTGTGAAAACAGTTAAAACCTAAACTGAAACTTAGAACCTAATAATCGAGATAGCTGCAATTACTAAGCCTATGGTTCCGTTAGTCCAATTAATTCATTAGGCTATTACACAACCCAACAAAAACATAATCAACCTATTGCTACTAAGTATCAATCATTCATCAATCATACATCTCAATAACATATAAAGGAGAACTCATGGATAACATTAGCAAAATATAATTTAAATTGAATTGTCAGATCAACTCAACTATATATCACTATATGGAATTAGATCATAAATTAATAAATACTTGAAATAAAGCAAGAATTCAAATTAAGCACAAAACCTCACAATGATAGCAACCGAATAAAACGACCCTTGAATCAGAGAGGGAAATTAGCTACTCATGCTTTGATTAATTATCTTCAATGTAATCTTCAACATTCTTCTTGAAATTGAGAGAAAAACTTAAATTTTTGTATGGAGAATTAGAGAATGAGAGAGAATATCTTCTAACCCTAACAAAAACTAAAGAACTAAAATCCCGAGGACATAAAAGTCCATTACAAAAGATAAGAGATAAATCTCTTATTTGTCTTTTCTTTCTCACCAAGTCATTAAGCCCAGATCCTCTTTCAAGCCCATTGAGTCCATCTTCACAAATTAAGCATAATTTGATCATTTTAAACCCAATTTTCTTCAAAGTCCATTCCTACAAATAAAAATAATTAAATCAATTAAAACACAAATGGACTATAACCAAAGATAATTATGATGATAAAATATATACAAATAGAGACACATTAGCGGGACACAGTTCTACTATATCCGTCTCACTGATCCCTTCCGTGAGACGGTCTTATATGAGTTTTGCACATAATTGTTTGTACATTAATTTAATAGTTTTTTTTTTTTTTTTTTAAATATGGCCATTAGGCCGGCAATGGGATCGTTGATAGCCTTAAAGCCCTTTCTATTGATTTGTTTAATTGCGATATATTCTAAGCAAATTAATAATCACAGTATTTAATATTTCTGTTTTGGATGTAACTAGTAAATGTACAACAGGAAAAGTGGTTTAAATAATGATCATACAATTACTTCAGTTGCAACTTGCAGGGGGGAATAAAAGGGCACGTTTTTACTAATTAAATAGTTGTCTAAGATATTAATCAGCTATAATCAATATTTCGATTATTAATTAATATTATAAAACCTTGCTTCCTTAAGATCTAATAGAAAGATGGAGTGATTAATTAATTATGGAAGCTTTATTAATTAAATTAAAATAATTGAAGATAACATGGAATTTGGCAGCATGGATGCACGTTCCCATATGTTTGCCAGCGTCGCTACCTTACTTAGCACATAAAGCCATCAATTATAGTGTTCATTTGATCTGGAAATTTTAGTGAAAATTAGAACAACATTATTGATTATGTATGCTGTCTAACATTAAAATGCATATTCATTTGTATGAACATTAAACTGCAAAATACAGTTGTAAGGAAAGGTTGTAATATCAAACTAGTCCTTCAATTCTTGTAATTTTGTAACTAGCCTATTGGGTTAAGATTGTAATTGTTCAAATGAATAATGAAATTATTTCTTTTGTGTCGCAGGATGTAGAAGCGGAACAAAAATGTTCTAACACTCGATTTTTTGGATGAGATTCTTTTTTTTTAATATATATCATTAGACTCATTTTTTTTAATTTCAAAATAGATTACTAATTTACCTGTAGTCATATTTTGATAAGATATTTTTGAAATGAAATATATTATATTTATGAAGGAAAAGTTCCTACTTTCATCAACACACACAACATTAGTTTCATTTATTGATTTTTTTTTATTATTAATCTCTATCTTTGATATTTTTATTTAAAAGCTTAATTATTATTTTTTAAATAGTATTGTATATGTAATATCTCTAGGATACCTTCTCCATATATATATATATATAAATTGATTCATCGTTTCTAACATCCAGCCCTCTCGCGATCAACAGAGTCGTTGAGTATATTTTAAATATATATGGATACGAATATGGGTACGTACAAATATATAGGCAAAGTTTTAATTGAAAAAATATATATATATATATATATCTATATAATTTTGGTAGTGTATAGGCTAGGAAATCTATATATTAGAGTATATTATTTAAGAGTGGGTCACTTGTGACATCTCCTAACAGATTTTTATTGCGTGAGACGGGTCAACTCATAACCTAATTATCGATAATCCAAACTCTACAATTCACATGGTGTTTGTGGGTGTTAGGGCTCCATTTCACAGTAACTATCTATGAAACCGTCTCACATGAGTTTTTGTGTTATTTTAAACATGATAGTATATTAGAGTTTGAGGACCGGATCTAATATGGATAATATAGAAATATCGAACATCTTCGATTTCTTTCGAATATTACTAAAAATTATTTTCAAATAACATATATATTCTAATAGTATCATATTTTACATTTCCTTTAAAATTATCGGTTCATGGAGTTTTTATTTTTTATTATTTTTATTTTTATCATATCATATGCATATTCAATATATATTTATACGTGTATCCATATTCGTATATTGTATTGTTTCATACTCACCAAGATAAAAATAATGCATTTCTCCTAAAAACATTTAAATTTTTTTAAAAAAGAAATTCATTCCATGAAGTTGTGAGAATGTGAACAAGCGTTCTTGTGACAGAAAGTATCTCTGGAAGAATTATTGTTGGATCCAATTATCAAATTTTTTAATGACCCCGTTTCAATTTACCTCTAATTAATTTGGGGGAATATTAGCCTCCAAAATTGTTATCAGGCAAATCATCAAATGTGCTTCAATGAAATGGGTTTGAAGTTGGATCCGCTGATATGGTCAATAAGATCGTAATTCCTTTACAATTAAATTATGTTTTGGGAAGCCCAAATTTTTTGTTTATTATTATTATTATGTTAGTTTGAGTGGTCTCTTATTAAACAGTTCCACATATTAAAATCCATGAAACCTTAATTTAGAAAATTTGAATATAAATGATCTGTTTTAACGTAATTAAGAGGTGAAATGAATTGCGTGAGCATGGGTTTACACAAATTTTTGTATGTTAAGTTTAGGAGAGTTTAAAAGCAATTTGGAGACTTGATTAGACTTTTCAAAGCTAATTGTAGGTTGATTTACCTAACCATTAATTCCAAACTACATTACGTTGCACTAATTAGATAGAGATGTAGGGGCTGTGGTCGATTATCAATTCACTAGTCAATTCATCGAGACATACCGGCCAAATTAATGTAGCATTGACATTTCTCCATAGTTAAGACATTAAAAGAAAAATATCTAATTATGATAATATATTTTTATTTTTGTATACATAAACACATAATCCTCGTAAAAATAAAAAAATGATGGTTCACCATGTCATCTTCTAATAATGATCTATCTAAATATTAAGAGTATAATTATTATTATTTTTTTTTTTGAAAGAGAATAGAAAATGTTTTTACATTCAAATTATATGTGATTTGATACTTGCTTTTATAAATTTTGAAATGTTCCATTTTGTTGTATAAATTTTTTTTTAATGCATTTTACGGTATCAAATAAATCATAATTGAAAATATGTCCGAAATCAACATTTTGTTTCATATTGTAAAATATATTTAATTTAAAATTTATATCATAAAATGGAATGTTTCAAAAATATCAAATCACATATAATTCGAATAGAGGAATGAAGAACTTGTAAACTCTATTGAGATTTACTAAAAAAAAAAAACAGTAAAAGTAGAAATAAAGGTAGTATATAAACATATCAAAGCAAACATCCGCAAATTTCGCAAATAGTGATTTGAGATTTGAGGATTCTCGAAAGTTTTATCTTTGAAGTGACCATTTTCACTTAAATTTCTCATTGAAAATTACATGCAATGCATTTGACATGGAATTCTCAATTTCTTTAAAAAAAAATTGAAACTTACATGCAACTCCGCAATCACAATTTTCATACAATTTATCAACCTCTAAAATGAGGATTCTCAGTTTTTCAAAATTGTATTGCCTTCTTAATGAAACTTTCTTGATATTTAAAGTTCACAGTAATTTGTATGAATAGTCTCATGGATAGTTACCGTGAGATAGATCATTATTGTCTACAAATAAATTCATTTTTATAAATTTATTTATGAAGTTTAGGTTGTAGGTTGATTTATCTCACGTAACTAAATCCATAAATTCTTTTAGTGGCACTCATAGACTTAATCTAATGATAAATACATATTACATTTGAGCAAGGTCTCAAGTCTGAATTCCCACCTTGAATTCTAATTAAAAAAATGTTCTTAAACTATATGACAAATATGAGTTTTGTCGAGAATTAAATAGACTTATTTTCCACTTAACTGTGAAGAATAGATTTTATGAATAAATCCCCATGGTAATTAATATCTACTTAATTATTTTCTGACTAAATAATTTTTAATTTAGTGCATTATAATTTTATTTGTTCAGTTAATTGTTGTATACATATCCTATTTGTCAAACGATGACAACTTATTCTAATTAATTCTCGTGTCACTAACTTTTGACAGCGAAACTCGCATAATATTTGTTGTCACTTGTAACTTTACAATTTTTTGGGTAAAACGGTTGTACGGATTTTATTTCGTAAGATGAGTGGTTCGACTTGATCTATGTAATCTATGTTCCAATCATCGATCAATACAATCAAATGTAATACTTTTATATATATATATATATATATATAATATTTTTGTAATATATAAATAATATAATTTGATAAGTGATATTATGTAATACTTTTTGTATATATAAAATAATATTTTCATATGTAACATTAATACTTTTGGTTCCATGAAATTAATGAATTATTTGAAAATTAGTAATTTAACAAGTAATACTTTTATTATCATTATGTAATATTTTTATGTGTATCATGTAATATTTTTGGATTAACAAAATTCACTGATCATTCAAAAACATTAACCAACATTAATCAGATTGAATCGACTCATCTTAAAAAACTGACATACATGAGACAATTTCATGCCCCATTTAGAAAGCTTATAAATATCAAAGTTTACGTATCGGGCGTGCAGTAGGAGAGAAAAGAACATAAATTTCAAAAAGAAAGCACGGAAATAGACGAACGTTAAAAGAGTTTAAATATCATCCATAACAAGAAACTTCGTAAATTTTAAACTTTTGATATTACATAATCAAAGCCATCGGCACAAAACCGGAAGAAACGTTTGAAATCTAAGCAGTGGAAAACTTCATACATGATTCATTAAAAGGAAAGCAGTTTAACTTTACAAAACGGATAACAGACATTGATTAAAAGACTAAGGATGGAAAGAAAAAACAACACTTCTTGATACGACATCCCTCTCTCCACGCTTCCCTGTTTTCATCATTTTCTGTAGTGTGAATACACTTGGGGGTGAGTGCTTGGAATACACTCGTGGGGATACTTTCTAAATTTAGCGTTCATTAAGCAATAACTATAAATAACATTCATGATCACGACAGTTAAATACAACACATAAACTCATGACACATAGCTATAGATAGGTGCGGGAGCAGCCCGTCTTATCCTATACAACGATTTTTATCCCGTTAACATCTTTCATTACTGACCATTGGTCCCTCCATAGCATGATTTTGGACCTTAGTCCCTTCGTAGCATAGATATGATATACATGCAATTCATAAAGTTCACGACATGTAAACACGGCACATAAGTTTCACGAAATTCATATCATTAAAGAATCTTTCCATTACTCATAGATTCATGTAGCTTAGCAACTAAGGTTCATTTCGTTAAGCATACATTCTCGTTCATTCATTCGTTATTCGTAACATCATCTAAAACTTAAGCATGCAAATGAAGCAGAAAGATTAAACATTAGGTTTAGAAGTTACCCCCACCTCGTTCGGTGGTGATCCCTCGTGATACTCTGAATCCTAAGTTCTAAGATCTTTCTTTCGCTTGAACGCCTACACATATAAACGAGGGTTCTTAGATTCTTATTACGTTACTTATACATAGATTAATATAAACTCTCTCGAAAAAGGGACGTTAGAGAAAAGAAAACGAAACAGAAGCTTAAATCTTGACTGTAGGGTTTAAAAAGATCGATTAGAGCTTAAATGGAGGAAAAACAAGCTTAAATGGAGTTTTTAGAAGCATAGGGGCATTTTCGTAAAATCTGAAAATGTTGACTTTGACCAAAGGATCATTTTGCAAAAACAGAAAAAATTTGGGGTCCTTTTGATATTTTCAAACCTTTTGGGTCAAAACATAATTTTCACAAGATTTGGGGGTTAAAACATAAAGTTTAAAAAAAAATTGGGGGTTAAAAAGGAATTTCCAAAAATCTTGAGGGCTAAAACGAGATTTTAGAAGGTTTAGGGACTAAAATGTAAAATCATCAAAAATCCTAGGGTTTGCACCCAAGTCCCTGAACTCTTCGAAATTGCAAACAGGTCCCTCCACCTCCACCACCCTCCACCCGCCGCTGCACCCCCTCCTGTCGTTGATTTCGCCTCGGCCGGCGGCCACCTACCGCTGGCGACACCCCTGGCAACCCACGAACACAGCCCGTCCCCGACAACGCATGGCTGCGCTACCCAGCGCCGCCCCCAACACACACGCACCCAAACACACACAGTGGTGCTACACATAGCGCTGCCACACACGCACACCAAGTGCCGCCCCAAACCACAACACACACCCCGGTGAAATTGAGACGAGACGGAGGGAATCGTAGATGGAGAAGAGAAGGGAGAGGGAGGGAGGAAGAAGAGAGAGAAAGTGAGAGAAAGAGAAGAGAGAAAGAGGGTTTCCGAAACTTCATCGGCCGATTCACAACGGAGGCGGTGTCGTCTCGCAATTCCGAGCCTGGATCTGGAACGGGCTCGACTAGAGTTTCAAAATGACCTAAGATTTGGGCCAAAAGGAGGAGATGATGGCGGTGGTGGTGCTGGTGTAGCGATGGCGTCCGACAGTTGGAAAACAGGAGAGAGAGAGAGATACTTTTGTTAAAATATGATCCAATTCTACTTCCACGTGTTCTAATTTTACTTTTATATATTCCGATTTTGGGCCACGGGCCCCTAATGGACTATCCATTAACCGATAAATTTAGGTTTTCGACATATAACATCGTTCGATTATAAATTATTGCTCGATGAATAACTTATATATTATTTCATTTTTTTGAAACACACATAATAAAATAAAACAATTAGAAGTTAAATTATTTAATTAATTCAATTATGCATCGGCTTATCCTAGGTGTTACTACAGAAAACCTACTCGTAAAACTTATGAAGATCATTGTCATGTATAGTCAATTACTCTCAGGTGTCAAACATGTGGTCAATAAATATTCATGTACTACTCACTCTTCACAAATAATGTTTCAATATTCAAGGGACAAACATCTAAAATCTGCCACTGAGCCCCATGATACAGTCAATGACTCGGACTATTAACACGAATAAATATAGTCAATTCAAAATTGTGTTTTCATTTAGCTGAAAAATATTATTTTTAACTTTCGAATATATTTTAAGCCCAAGTTAAAAAATCAGTTCTTAAAAAAAAAAAAATCGTCGTGGATAATGCTGAACATGTTTTTCCCTAAAAAAAGTTGAACATTTTTTCGTAAATAAAATGTTAAATACACATTTAAATAACACAATAAAAAATATAAAATGGCAATATTATTGTTACTAATATCGGACACATCTGAAAAAAAATAAGACTTTATATTCCATATTAAAGAGTAGGAAAACTAATAGATTTTACCATTTGCATATATTTTAATCACATACTAATATAAAAAATCATATTTTTAGCCATTTTTATCTAAGAAGTTTAAAAAATCCCAAAAAGAGGCTGAAAAGACGTTTTATGATATTTTTAAGTCAAATTAAAAATCTACTGCACAAGTGGGCACACTTATGTATCTCTATTATGCAAGATGGTATTCGAAATTTCGAACAAGGACATACAGTGCTAAAAAATTATGAAATAGATGAATACATTATGCTTCCTTAAAAAGTTTTTTTTTTTTTTTAAATTAATGGTTACCTATATATGAAACGGAGAAGGTTCTATTTTGCATAGTGATTTTATAACATAGTTTTGTGCCAAACTTCACAGGGCCGGCAGCCATAAAGATGTATTCTTCACCTCATATCTTCACATATCTTATTATACCAATATTGATTCATATATAGTTTCGATGTAAAATTCAATATTCACATTTTTTTAGGAAGACAAACTATTAATATGACAAACATTATTATCATCCATGTCAACAAAACCATGACAAGTTTGATCTAATCATCCAAAATCTATTTAACAAAGCATCTAGTATCAATGTAAAACAAATTAAACAATTAGCTAATTAAACCCCTTTTTACTCCCACGTTCAATATATATATATATATATATATATATATATATATATATATATTCGTAATCCGATAAAATATATTAATATTATAGAGAAAAATGCGATCATACAATATTTTTAGAAGGCTAAAACTTTGATATATTATTAAGTTACATCCTAACATATATAGTACACAAGTTTGGCATGGATATTTGGAACTCAACCATTACATGAATTTCTCACCTTCAGACTTCTCGCACCATTTTTCTAGGTAATTAAATTTAAATGTATATGCTCACATATTAATATATTATACATATTCGCCATAAATATTTGAAGTTCAACCATTACATGAGTTTCTTACCTCCAGGCATCTTGCACTATTGCTTGCACCTTATCGTGGGGCCTACCCTCCTATGTGTGCTTATTTAGTTATCTTCTTGAAGTCTTTTTTAATAGCCATATGTCAAAATAAGACAAGTTTTTTTTTTCTTTTTAATTGCATATTTGGATACAATCGCAACTTATTGTATATTCGGGTGTATATTCATGATGTGTCCGCTACACAAGATACTTGCCTTGTATAGGCTTTTTTTTTTTTTTTTTTAAGACTTTACATAAAAAATTATCCTTAAATGATAAGTTGGATTTCCAAAGTAAATATGAAACTTTATGTAACACTCTTCATATGGATATGAGACCAACAACTACTCTGTCGGATCTACCGGAAAAAAAAAAAGGACAAGTAATCATTTCCTCATCAGTTTACTGTCTCATTTTCCTCATATTTTTATTCACAAAATAAATCTTTCATCATGATGACATATTAAGGAGTTGCGTATATAAATCTTATGTTCATATCTAAATATATATACATGCATAATTCAGAACGAATACATATATCTAGAGATACTCCCGTATCTCAAATGTTTTTTTTTTCTTTTTGCAAGACTCATTTCTGTCGTACTTAATTATACTAATTAGAATTGCTCTCTTGTGAGACTGTCTTACATGCATTGAAGTATGTCTTTTACATGTATAAATATGTGTTTTTCAGCTATAAGTATATTTTTTATAGTATAAATATGAGTTATTCAAGTATGTCTTTTACGGCTATAAGTATGTTTTTTTGTACTAAAAGTGCAACCATTACACATGAGTTTTTGCCTACTAATTATACTTCATTATAGTCAAATCACAATCCAAAAAAAAAAAATTTAATTTTTTATTTATTTCGATTGAAATGTAAGTACACTTACAATATGTCTTCTCAATAAAATAAAATAAAATATGGACCATAATAATGACGAAAATTGTAATAAATACCTATATCAATTAAATTATAAGTTCAAATCCCAGATAAACTATTTTTTAATTTTCCCAAAGAATCAAATAGTGCAAATTATTTATTCTAGAATACGTATTAAGAAAATTCCTCATCAGCATGTGTTATTAAGGAATAAGGAGGTTACCGTAAAATAAACAAGTAACTAAAAAGGAAGGAGAAACGGAAATAAAAATAAAATAAAAAAAGAAATATTAATTACCTTAAGTGGATTATAAATCTTGATTTGAACGTGACACCCTGCCTAAATCTCATGCCCATTATTAGAAGAGAGGGAAGGAGAAAAATGGGAAAATCCGGAGGGCATTTTGGGGAGAGAGCAATTGAAGGAAGGAAGACGACGCCGTATCGATCTAGTTGAGGTGCTTTAGTAGCGTAGCCCAGTGGCCGACTTATGCCTACGTACAGACGCAAAGAAGATCCAAAATATTAGTAGCGTAAGCGCCAAACCCTTCCACCTCCTCAGATCTAACGCTCCACAGATATCCTGAGCCACCCCTTTCCATCCTCACCCTCCATTGATTAATATTCAGGCTTTTGTCCCTTTTTTAGCTTAGGTGTAGTTTTGTTGTGGATTTCTAAGTTGCTGGTTGTTTAGGTTAGGCCTCCTCTCTCTCTCTCTCTCTCCTCTTCTGCAAAATCTCCCTCAAACTCATCTCATCATCATTGGATTGGAAGAATCCAAATTCGATAATGGTAATGCCACTTGTAATCTCTCCTGTTTATCTTTACAGTAGTTTCTCTCTCTGGACTGTGAGAATTGAATTGAGAGAGAGAGAGGAAGTATATTGTTATGAAAAAAGATTGTTTGTTGGGCAGGACACAATGCTGGTGCCGCCATGGCTAGAGAAGCTTCTACACACCTCCTTCTTCAACGTCTGCCGGACCCACGCGGACGCCGCCCGCAGCGAATGCAACATGTATTGCTTGGATTGCAATGTTGATGCCTTCTGCTTCTATTGCCGCTCCTCCAAACACAAGGATCATCAAGTTATTCAGGTTTTTTTCTTTTTTAATTTAACTTTTTCTTTTTTTGGTTTTCAAGTATAACACACGCTATCATATCTTGAAGCAATTAATTCTGCAGTTTCAGAGGCGTTACAATTAGACTTTCGTTGTATTTTCATCCAATTCACATGACAACATTGTAATTGTAATGATCATATAGATACGAAGATCATCATATCATGATGTGGTGAGGGTTTCGGAGATTCAGAAGGTTCTGGATATAAGTGGGGTACAGACATATGTGATAAACAGTGCAAGGGTTTTGTTTCTGAATGAGAGGCCACAGCCAAAGGGTGGGAAAGCTGTTTCTCATGTCTGTGAAATCTGTGGGAGGAGCCTTTTGGACACATTTCGTTTCTGCTCTCTTGGTTGTAAGGTTAGTCATCTATATATTAATTCTCTTTCTCTCTCATCCACACCATGGAAATGGCATGGCCACAATGTATGTATGTATGTATGTATTGTATATATACATGATGGATGCCGCAATTGATAGAGAATGATGATCATCATCATATTAATTTTAGCCACGTTCATAAAAATGCCAATCCTTTTCAACACTTAACCAACTAATGCCCATCATTATCATCTTTTTGTTATGTAATGTATGTTTCATTATCATCATTGCCATTACGTTTACTTATTCTTTTACCCTCTCAATTATTTTCTTTCTCCTTATTTTTTGGGGAGTTAATTAATTAATTTATCTAGTAAAAAATAATTACATTTGAAAATAAACAATAGCTTGTAGGAATAAAGGGGAATGGGGATGCAAGCTTTACAATGCAAAGAGGCGGAATAAGCGAAGGGGTATCTTCGTCCACAAGAAGAATAACATCAGGCGAAGAAGAAGAAGAAGAATTATTATTGCGTGAGGGCTCACAACAAGACATATACCCGCCCACACCTCCTCCACCTCCTTCAAGTTCAAGATCAAGAAGAAAAGGCATTCCTCAAAGGGCACCTTTTAGGTCCTAATTAATTTTCCAATTTAATTTTTATTTCAATTAATTAAATTTAATCACTCTTTAAAAAACCCACTTTATACAACTCACATTTCGGGGTCCTTGTCCCCCCAAAAAAGCAATTGTAGGTAACATTTTATTTCATTGGTTTTTTAGAGGGGTGGGGGGTAAGAGGGGTCCCAATACAAATCAAAAGAAAACAAAATTTGTTGAAGGAAAGATCGATGGAAGGTCAATAATGCAGAATTGTTATATATTGAAAGTTTGCAAGGGTGTAAATGTAATTATTTAATCAAGAAATTATAAAGCAAATTGGTCTTTGTTGAATCCGTCCCGTTTTATAGTTTTCATGGGGCCATCAACCCACATGGTCCGTTTACATAAAGAACAACATCTTTTAATTAGTTTAATACATGCAATGAGTAATATTACCTTTCTATCATTCTTGCTTTGTTTACATAAATCAATCTTCTTCTGATTCTTTTCTTTCTCCTCATTTTCTCTCTCTCTATTGATCACTGCTTTAGAAAATTTTAGGTGCAGGGGTTGTTCGTGGCTCCAATTTGGTGGAGCCAAACTAGTAGGTATTTGCTATTTGAAATTAGGTTTTGTCACATCTAATTCTTTATTGTATGATTAATGTCCGTAAGAAAATTATGTTATCACATACTCATCATAATCTTTAGATTGACTTTGTATGAACCAAACCTATCCAATTAAATATATTGATGTAGACCCTTTTAGTCAGATCTATCCACAATGGATCAACGCATGAATTGAGATTGATGTCATGGTGTTTGATCATCTGGTATGAACAAAGTTTAAAAAATGTGTAAAGATGACATCAGTAATTGACACATGATGTGAATTAAAACCAATAAAATATGAAATGAAACATTAAGTTGGAATAAATTAATGATCTAGTTCGAAAAACGTAGAATCTCATATGTTCCGACCTATATATTATCCGCAAGTTGAAATGATTCCCAAAAAAAAAAAAAAAAAAGTTACCATTTGAAGAAAATGTTTGGTTTTGAATTGACATGCACAAGAAAGTCCCAATTGAAGCAACCAAAACTTGATACTTAATCTTTGTCAATAAAGAATGCAAAATATTCATCACTTGATCCCATAAGCTATATAAAAAACATTGGGGAATTAATTATTATAGAATTCATTCAACAGGTGGGAAGAAGTTTCCTTCATTCATGGTTAGCAGTACTCGATAATCTCTTCTATCAATTAGAAGCAATTAAGATGGGGTTGCCAAAGCATTAAGAAGCATTGAAAATTTATTGGCTATTAATTAAACTAATTAGGGCAGGTAAAGGGTCCATCCTATATTATTGTACCCTCTAGACATAGGTTAACAAGTAATAAAGATGCAAAATCTCCTTTGGAAACCACTCCCATATTGGGACCCAAATGAAATGAAGTTTGGAATCCCTGATTTAATCGAGGAAGGAGAAGACATTCCAGTATTTTTGTAATGTTATTTTTATAATATATAAACAATTTTATGTTTGATTTGGTGGCTTGATTTTGGGATAAATTCATGCATATACTCTGTTTCTTGTAAATTTTTTTTTTTTTAATAATTATGATTTACAGTTTTTTTTTTCTCACATTTTGTCTTTATTTTGTTTTTATAATGTTCATAATTAGATTTTCTAGTGAGGAAGACTTTCTATTTCTTGCCTATATTAAAGGAGAAGATTTTATTTTCATGTAATTTCATTGTTATATATGTTGTTATTGTCTCTTGTTATCAATTTATTTTTATCTTAATTGCCTACATAAATGAGTTTGGAGTTTTATGTTTAGATAAGAAATTAAAGAAAATGAGGAACTCAGTTTCTTGTGGGCCGGTCATCATTCCAAATCTATTATTAATTTATTATTATAAAAAGAGAGTTTGAAACTCTTTAACTTTTGTCACATCATTTTTTAAATCATTATTAATTAGCAGATAATTTCACCTCTTAAAATAGATTATTCTGTTTGGTCATGTACGTTTTTCTTTCCCTTCCCCTTCCCTTTCTATAGAAAAATACAACTAAAGTAATAAAATCACAATATAAACTTGATTTTCTAAAGAAGACATGCATCCTTTTTCATAAAATTGATCATTACAGAAAATGCTGTAAGAATAATAGTTCTTAGATATTAACCAAAAAAAATAAAATATACTAGTTAAGCTTGCAATAAACCCATAATTAATTTCTCAGCTAACTAAGAAAAACTTTCTGATAATTACTACCAATATTTTATCAGAAACTCTGTCTTGGTTAGTTCCATTTGTTCAAAATGGTCCAAACAATCTGTAATTTAGCTAAAGTGCTGTTAGGCCTATTTTTGGGAGTATTCAAATTCAACAAAATTAGTTCATTGGACTCGGCTGTGGTAGGCCCAATATTGACAGGCTGAAAACAGCCATTAATTTTCTCTTTTCTTGTATGAATTGAAGGCCTGGATCTTTTTTTAGTACAATTCTTTTTCACATAATTTTCTATCTTATTATAATTTAATTCTATATATTTATATAATTTACATACAATAAGATAGAAATTTTCAATTAAGTCTAATAATTATCTCAATTTATCTCATTACCTATAAATATATAGAATTAAAATTGTCAATTTATCTACATGATATCCACATAATCAAAATCATAAATTGGCTAAAATTGAAATCGATGGATTTAATTATGATCAAAATTGACAATTTTAAAAGAACCGACTAAAATAGAAAAATTATGTAAACTTTTAGATTTGTTTTCTTTTTTGTAATTAAGCCTAATTATTTTTATTATAACTTGTAACAAAAATACCATAGATAATAAATGATGTGAAAAATATGGCAAAAACTCGGATGGGATGATCTCACGAAATCACAATAGTTTATTTAAGGAAAATGCTATCACAATACATTTATAGATCTGCAAACATAGTAGCTTATTTTATTTACAATAGTTCCTTGTGAAAGAATCTATACTTATAAAAGTAGACTTTGACTCTCTTAAATCCCGCCAACTCAACATTTTAGAGAAACTTGCGGCCGTCACATGTATACCTTTCTCAGCTGCCACCTGTCCACTCTCTCATATTCCAAAAAATCAGTGAAACGATCATTTCTCTCCCTCATGCGGCTTCATTCTCTTTAATGAGGGGTCGGTTTCTCCACTCCTATCATCTTTCATACTGGATAATTTCTTTAATCAACCGTTAAAATCTTAACACAGAGAAAGCAGCAGCACGCGCAGTTGGTGGAGGCGAGAGTTTGGTCATCGAGTCTGTTCAGGTTGTGGAATTAGACGATGTCAGGATGGATGGTGGTGATCGGAGTATCTCCGCCGTGGTCAATGGCTCCGGCGGTGGCTGTCAAACACATGATTGTAGTTTGGGAATGGACAAAATGTACTGGCAAAGTGTTTGTAAAAATGAATGAATGAAAAGTTTGAAAGAGTGACGAAAGAAATTGAGGGGTTTATATAGGTCAAAATGGATAGACTCAATGATAGACAACCTCTTACGCATTATCCGATTGCTTACCAGCCACGACATCTTCGCTGAATACCTCACCCAAGATGAATCAGTCAGAAGGTGCACATATTTTCTCTTCATTCATTTCATGATTACTTTATTTTTGAGAAAATAAAAAATATTAGACACAATTAAAGGCGGTTAGCCAGTTGTTGTTCTCAAAGGCCGTCGACGGCGTTGTCACTCTTATCCAAGAGGACGATGGTGAACTTCTTTCCTCTTTCAGTCTTTTCATCAAACATCTATGAATTATGGGCCCGTGTTGTGTCTTTTCTTTGTTGTCTCTAATTTTTATTTAGTTATTTTTGCACTTCAACCTTTTATTGAAATGTGATTATGAATTATCAGTGCATATTTTCATTAAACTGATTTTCATTTTATGAATACACATGTGCTTTCGTATTTCTAATCTAACATTGTGAATCTCCCCTTTTTTGTTATAATGTTGGTTTTTAGGCCATGCTACTCTTAATGTTCATGCAACCAATCTCACTTTAAGCAAGCAAGAATTTCATCTGGTGAGTGTTTTTAAATAAGTTAATGTATCTGTTAGTTGATAAATGCTACAATATGATCTGTTTTTCTCTCTCATGACCCTTCACCCACTTCCTATGCCATTCTGGGAAACACAAACGACTCAGATTCTCTAAAAAAAATGGTTGATCGGTTTGCATCTCTTCATTTTTAACTCTTAATTATTACAAACATTCTATCATCATATGCCTCTAAATTTTTCTTCAGACTGGTGTTATGATAATGAATGGTTTAGCATTAGTCGGCATGTTTATTTATGGATACTGTTAGTTGCTATAATTTCTGGATGGACTTTAGCTGCAAGGAGCCTAGGGACTGCATGTTTCGCCATGAAGATTATCAGCGCATATTTTCATTAAACTGATTTTCATTTTATGAATATACATGTGCTTTCATATTTCTAATCTGACATTGTGAATCTCCCATTTTTTGTTATGATGTTGGTTTTTAGGTCATTCTACTCTTAATGTTCATGCAACCAGTCTCACTTTAGGCAAGCAAGAATTTCATCTGGTGAGTGTTTTTAAATAAGTTGATGTATCTATTAGTTGATAAATGATGCAATATGATGTGTTTTTCTCTCTCGTGACTCTTCACTCACTTTCTATGCCATTCTGGGAAACACAAACGACTCAAATTCTCTAAAAAAATGGTTGATCTGTTTGCATCTCTTCATTTTTAACTCTTAATTATTACAAACATTCTATCGTCATATGTCTCTAACTTTTTCTTCAGACTGGTATTGTGATAATGAATGGTTTAGCATTATTCGACATGTTTATTTATGGATACTGTTAGTTGCTATAATTTCTGGATGGACTTTAGCTGCAAGGAGCCTAGGCACTGCATGTTTCGTCGTGAAGATTAGTTTGAGTCTCTCACTACAAGAAAACTGCTTGACTGTGACAGAAAAATCCGTCACTAAAACCAAAAATTCTGTCACTAACATGTATTAGTGACGGATTTGTGACGGAAAATTTCTGTCAAAAGGAGCTTTGTCACTAAATTTTAGTGATGGATTTTATTCCGTCGCTAAATTTCTAACAGAATTTCCGTCACTAAGATGCAAATTTCCGTCACCAGATTTGGTCCTCATTTTGACTTTCTGGTACGAAATTAATGACGGAAATTATCCGTCACTAATTTTATGACGGAAAATTCCGTCATTAAAACCGTAGTACTGACGTGTCATGATGACATGTCATCACACCACCGACACGTCATCATGACACATCATCTAACACGTCATACGTCAGACCACCGACACATCATGGACAATTGACGTGGGTAAGTAACTCTAGAATACCCGGAATTTCACAGAAGGATTTCCTTTCGGAATTGTTTCTTTCAAATAGAAATTTTAAATAAGTTGTATCTTGCTCAGAGCAATAAATATAGCTGAAGTTATAGTTAAAGCCACTAGTAGAAAACCGAAATAACTAGTTATAGTAAGCATAAAGGGGCTAAATGAAATATGGTATTTCTATATATATGTTTCTAAAGCATTTACCTAAGTTTCTATTAAAAAAAAAGAAAGATATACAAAAATACCAATTGAAAGAATAAGTTCAAGTGAACAAGGAGAAAGTGGCGGGCATATAAAATGAAATTGATTCATCATTTCTAACATCCAACCACATCAGCATGACACATGTCATCACACCATAGGACCATAGGTTGATTCATCATTTCTAACATCCAGCCACATCATGACAAAAATACCAATTGAAAGAATAAGTTCAAGTGAACAAGGAGAAAGTGGTGGGCATATAAAATGAAATTGATTCATCATTTCTAACATCCAGCCACATCAGCATGACACATGTCATCACACCATAGGACCATAGGTTGATTCATCATTTCTAACATCCAGCCATATCATGACATGTGTCATCACACCATAGGACGCTGACGTCAGCAATAACATCATCATAAACAATATTAGGATGCTGACATCAGCAATGACATCATCATAAACAATATTATGTGTTGTCTGGGAATCGAACCCAAGACTCAAGGTGATGCTCTAACCACTAGACCATTGGTGCTTTATGTAAAATGTTAACAATATATATATCAAAATATAAGCATATATATCAAATATATATATATATATATATATATTAAATATATATCAAAGCATATATATCAAATATATATATATATATATTTATATATAAAATATATATATATTAAATATATATCAAATATATATTTATTTATATATAAAATATATATATATATATTTATATATCAAAAATATATATATATTTTTTTTACTTTGATATACAAAAATATATCAAAAAAATATATATATATATATAATTGGAAGATTAATGACTAATTAATATGTTTAGTAATGTTTAATCTAATTTCATTTTAAGACAATTATAAAATATACTAGTGCATATTTTTAATATATTTTATAAAATACTAGTTTTATAAAATTATGAGTTTGGTCATATAAGATAATATTAATGCAAATAATTATATAAGATAACATCATAAAATAATTAAACTTTTCAAATTTAATTTAATTAAAAAAAATTAATATTATCACATATTTTTAGGGTTTTCTTGATTGTTAATAATCACATATTATCACAAATAATATTATCACATATTTAATTAAAAATTAATTAATATTATCAAATAATTAAATTTGAATTCATGTAGTGACGGATTATTCCGTCACAAAATAGTGACGGATTTATATCCGTCACAATTTTGAATAAGTATAATAAAATTTGAATTCATTAGTGACGAATTATTCCGTCACAAAATAGTGACAAATATAAATCCGTCACTATTTTGAATAAGTTTAATTCCTCAAAAATTTGAATTCATTAGTGATTGATTATTCCGTCACAAAATAGTGACGGATATAAATCCGTCACTATTTTGAATAAGTATTAATTTGTCAAAAATTTGAATTCATTAGTAACGGATTATTCCGTCACAAAATAGTGACGGATATAAATCCGTCACTATTTTGAATAAGTATAATTAGTCAAAAATTTGAATTCATTAGTAATTCCATCATAAGTCCGTCCCAAAATCTTTTCTGTCACTATTCCGTCACTGGGCTTCTGTGGATGTTTTCTTCAGTCAGCGAATAAATAATTCACACAGTTTACAACTCTAAGTGGCTCAAGGGTATTATCAGGAGGAATTTTCTTGGTTTTGCTTTGTAGGATTGCGAAGTATAGTTCAAATGTATTGATTGAAAGATTTGAGTCATGTGGTTGTTTTGTTTCTACCTACATTTGTCAATATATATTTGTCTTTTTTTTTGTTTAATTTAGGATTCACAAAAGCAACATTAATGTACATTTTTGCATTCTCAATTCTGAAAATATACTTGCTGACTGAAACTTTCATCATAATTGAAGTATGAATTTTCATTTGGAGTCTAAAAAAACAAACTTATAACACAATTATATCTCCTGATAATGAGCATCATGTGGAACAGAGATTCAATATGTCGCAGTTCTTCCACATGTATATATCAGTCGACTATCAATATCATAACACAACTCACATCAGAATCACTCAACTCGACTCATTTAGGTTAATCAAACTTAGGTGGCCCATCAAACCATAGGATAACCTTTCCCAACTAAAACTCAAAACCATTACACTAAGTTAAAGCCTAAGTAAATCTACTAGAGCTCTCCTTCATGCCCTAAAAAACATGCACTATTAATGTTCAAAACAGAGAATTTCTCCAATTCCAATCAACCAGAATTTGAGAATATAAAATGATATTCTGATTATTCAAGAACCCAACTAAATACCATTAAAACATCAAGAACACCACAAAGGTAAATCTTCAACATATCCTAGATCGTCTACAGTCAAGCATAAAATTAAAACAAAAAATTAATTAATTGACTAAGTAATAATAATTAGTTATTTCAATATTTAATTGAGGAAATCATGATTTCAAAATAATACTTAACTACTACATCATTACATTCAAAGTAATTCAAATTCAAAAATCAAAATTATAACAACAATATTAAATTTAATAATCTCCTTTAAATGTATAGATGAAAGAAAAACTATGCCCTAAAAATATACACTATTAATGTTCAAAACAGAGAATTTCTCCAATTCCAATCAACCAGAGTTTGAGCATATAAAATGATATTCTGATTATTGAAGAACCCAACTAAATACCATTAAAACATCAAGAACACCACAAAGGTAATTCTTCAACAAATCTCAAATCGTCTACAGTCAAGCATAAAATTAAAACAAAAAATTAATTGATTGGCTAAATAATAATAATTAGTTATTTCAATATTTAATTGAGGAAATCATGATTTCAAAATAATACTTAACTACAACATCATTACATTCAAAGTAATTCAAGTTCAAAAATCAAAATTATAACAACAATATTAAATGTAATAATCTCCTTTAAATGTATAGATGAAAGAAAAAACTTCAAATACTCACTTTATCAACCAACTTCATTCATCAACTTCTTAGGAAACCAAGTGAAATAGGTAATCAAAAGAGTCTTTTTTCATCGAGAATCAAACCTAAAGATAAGATTATTGTCACTTCACTTTATTATCTAATTGTTCTACAGGTGATATAAGCAATCAATGAGCATGGAAAAAGAGTCTTCCAAAGATAACCAAATTAAGCCTACATTCAAATCATTAGCTGAGCTTAATTGGAAAAGTGATACATGCTATGTTAGGGTGCGTTTGCTACGTTCATGGGAAGCACAGAACTTCAAACAAGATCGACAATTGATGAGTGTTGATCTCCTACTCTTGGATGACAAGGTATATTTATATTTTTTTTATAATTGTAATGATTCTTATGAAATTATTTGAGTTTCTAGATTTAAAATACATTCGAGTGATTTGGTTTTGGAAAATGAAAATAATTTTATTTGCTTTAAATTCAGGAGACACTTATACAAGCATCTATCCACCATCAGCGAGTAGATCAATTTAAAGATTCTATAATTGAGGGAAGGGTGTTCGACATTAGTCGATTTGATGTAACTAAGAGTAGCAATCGATATAAGTTAACCGATCAAATGTTCATGATGCGCTTCACAGATAAAACCACAATGGTCTAGGTTGAAGATTATGACAATTCTATACCTCAACAAAAATTCCGAATAGAAAATTGCCAAAAATTCTAGAGTCTTGTAGATAGGAATGAAGAATTACCAGGTTTCGCTTTCATGAGTTTTATTAAACTTTTTCACTATATTTTCTAAAATACCCTACTTCTTATTTATATGACATATTGCTATAGATTTCACATGCGTAATTTCTTATGGATGTTAAAAAAGGATTATAAGTTTGCAAAATTTAGTGCTTCTAATACTTCATCATATAATAATGAGCTCTCTAACATCCACCATCGGTACTCATTCCTAATTGAAGATGCAATTGGAATGTTATGTAAAGTTGAGAGACCCGAATTAGAGAAAGAATCAAGTAATAGGATTCATCTTAGGCTGATGATGGAAGAGTAAGTGTTCTCAATAACTACACTTTCATTTTTAAAAAAATTGTTAATTTTCAGACGCTAATGTCGTGTGCTTTTTGGCAACTTTGTATCTTATACATAGGGGTGAAGAAATAAATGTAACTATTTGGGATGATTTAGCTGACATTTTCTTTGAAGAATACGCGAATGAGAGGTTCAAAAATATTTTTGTGATTTTAACAAGTCTTAATCCCAAGAAATTTGGAAGTAAGCTCTCAATTTTTTTTATACATATACACTTTAATTTCAGTTAGTACTATTACAAACAATCTCAATGTTATGCTGTATTTTCTTATTTTAATTTGCAGAACACCTCATCCTTAGCACAACATCAGCAACTAAGTTCTATCTAAATCCTACATTTGACATTGTTCAAGACTTTCGAAAAAGGTATGAGTATGAAATATTCATCGTTTATAATGACTACGAAATATATGCATCTAATATTAAGTGTTTTAATAATTTTGGGCTAATATTCATATGCTCACAGGATGAAGATTGAAAAAGAAGTCGAAGAGATAAATGTAGGCTCATATGAAAACATTGAACACCAGAAATGCCATCGAATTTTGGAAATCAAAGAATTCATATCTAACAATGAAGAGCAGGTCGAATATTTAGCCATAATACATAAGTTAATCCAATCATGTTTTTTAGTTTTAACCTCTATATGTGTAATTCTTTTTAGGAAAATGACTTCACTTGCATAGTTAAAGTAACCAACATTGTGTTACAAAGAGGATGTAGCTATATATCATGTTCAAAATGTGCAAAGAAATTGACCAAGACAGATACTTTTCTCTCCTGCAACAATTGCAATGACCCCAAAACTGTTGGGATCCTCAAGTAAATAAATGCAATAGTTATTATAAGTCTTGGCAAAGGATGTTCTATATTATATTTAAAAGTTTGTTTAATTTTCGCATTTTTCAGATTTCGAATTGAAGTTATTGGAGATGACGGAGAGAATTCCACCACATTTGTGATTTTTGATAGAGAAACCAAAAATTTGACAAACATGAGTGCATCAGAATTAACCTCTGAGAGTGTAAGACTTCAAAACATGTAATCTCAAACCTTGTCGTTTCACTTTAACAATTGATTGTGTGTGTGTTTTCCTGCTAAATTATGAACCTTCTTATTCAGAAAATGGAAAAATTAGAGTTGTAGATTAATTAGAATAAACACTCATATTTAATATTGTTGAAATAGAAGATTCAGTTAGTAGTGAGCTAATAAGTTAGTTGGTGTTGTTTAATGCTTCATTATTATCTTGATCTCTACATGCTACCTGTTAAAATATAATAAACATAAGAGTGGGGCTGGTGTATACCATTTGCACGGATCTTAAGATCCATGCACCACTATTTGACCCAGCGCATTTTCTTCTTTTTTTCCGCGCATTTTTTTTTTACCCTGACCTTTATGTTGTGTTAGACATACCTTTATATTATATTAGTCATACCTTTATGTTATATTAGTGATACCCTTATTTCCAGATTTCATACTTTAACTCTAAACCCTAAACCCTAATTTGGCACAAGTTGTAGATATTTACATTTATGTGATATTACTTATACATTTATATGAGATTATTTATACATTATATCAACATAAACATACATTTATGTAATATATATAAAGGTACAACTAACATAATTAAAAGGTATGACTAACATAACTAAATGTATGTCTAATATAACTAAAACGTATGAAAGGTATTAATATGTCAGTTTAAAAAAAATGCTAAGATACAACTAGCTTTACAAAAGGTATGTCTAACATAAGTAAAAGGTATGTCTAACACTACTAAAATGTATGCTTAACATAACACTAAAGGTATGACTAACATAACTAAAAGGTGTAACATCATCGACCCAAAACCTACACGTCATTTGACATTCATTTCATGCATTCATTTCATGATGCATTAAAAACATATCATATTGGCATTCGTAAAGAATTTAGAATAATACTTGGTTTGAAAATAAATAGTAGAAATCAATTAGAAATATAGAAAAGAATAAAAGAAATATAAAATTTAATTAATATTATAATATATATATATATAATAAAAGAAAAGAAAAAGAAAATGGAAAGCAAAAGAAAGGAAGTGAGGCGGTGGATTCGGTGGAGTAAGTAAATAAATAAATAAAAAGAAAAGTAGAAAGAGAAAGTACAGCAGAAAGGAAAACGATAACAGAGAAGGAAAAATGAGCAGAGGAAAAGGAACAGAGGGAGAAGAAAAGAAAAAAAGAAGGGTTTGTGATTCTGGGTTCGTTTCTTCATCGTTTTTCTTCAGATTTTGAGAAGGAGCTCGTGGTAACATACTCTTCGATTTGATTGGAGTGAATTCTCAAAGATTGTCTCAAAAAGGTACAAAGAAATTAGTGAATTATATATATCCAGTTCTCGTAATTCATCGGATATTTTGGTAGCTTTATAGGCCGAATTAGGAAAAACTTAAAACATGAAAGTTATAGCCCTATCTCTCAGCTAAACGCAGAAGAAGATCGTAGATGTCTCGGTTAAATATTGAGTGAGATAATGTCAAAAGAATAAAGGTTGCTAGAATTTAGTATTATATATGTATGATGTGATTGTGGCTTAATTTTAAGCAGATTGGAGACTGAATTTTGAAAAATGCTAAACATAAAAGTTGTAGAGCTATATGTTAAGTTCCTACAGAATTTTACCTCGCTCGACTCGGAATTTTATAGCTCAAGTTATAGGAAAAATACTGAACATAGTTAATAAAACATATATGCATTGCATTTCATTGCATAATAGAAATATATATTAAGGGGATGATTAGATTACATTGCATTGAATCATATAGGAGCACGAGCTGTAGAACGGGAAGAGGAACCAGAGCGACGAACATATCGATTATCATAGCCAGGTGAGTATAAATCGTATATGTGATTTATACGCAATGTGATGTGATCTATATGCAACGTTTGTTATATGTGTTATATAAGAAATGTGTATTTATATGAATTTATCATTGGATCAAATGATATATTGGTAAATGTATACATGATCATATGTTCAGATGATTGTTGTGTCATTACAATTGCACGAAATTAAAAGGTCTGTGACTGTCTTACTATGGATCTGTATACACAATGGAGACCTACGGGTCTAAATCATATTGGAGACCTACAGGTCTATATACACAATGGAGACCTACGGGTCTAAATCATATTGGAGACCTACGGGTCTATACACAATGGCATATTGGAAATCCCGGGACAGATCCAAGCTTGAACAGTTCACAGAATAATATATCGGACATAGTGGCATTTGCATAAGTTTATAATCAATGTTAATGATTGTTATTGGCTTATTGTGTAATTAAATTAACGGTTTATATTCACTGAGTTGCGACTCATAAAAATCGCATATATACATTGTTTTAGGTTCAATAGCTCTTTTGAGGTGGTTTGTATATATAGACGTCACGCTATACCAGGTCGGCCGGCTGATGCCTCGTGCAACCTTCTCCTCCTCCTCATTTTGCATTTTGAAACACGTGTATCATGAGTTGTATTTAATATAACCTATGTTGAGATATTGGTTGTGTGTTTTAATTTTATACGATATTAGTCTTTAAATAATATTTTTTATACTTATATGGATAAATGAAATGTCAGTATGACATGTCTACATGATGAATATTTTATTGTTAAATATACATCAGAGGGATATAGGGTGTCACAGTTTAGTTTGGTATCAGAGCGGAGATATGATTCCTCGGTGTCATTTTACATTCATAAGCATTACACATCATATGTAATTGATATTGATATTGCATTTAAATAAATAGGAAATGTGGACATTCATGAGCATGAATCATTGAGGAGAGAAGGTTCAGCCGTGCCACATCAATCGATAGAGGCATCTCATACATTACATGCATCACATGAGACTGCACAACATTCACCTCGGTAGAACAAGAGGTACACGGACCAGTTATAGGTTCCAGAAGTAGAAATTTCAAGGAGCTCCGTAAATTAGGAGCAGTTGACTTTTATAGGACTCCTGATCCTGCTGAAGCTGAGACATGGCTCAAAAGAATAGAAAGAGTTTTTGGCATGATGAGATGCACTGTAGAGGAACGGTTTGACTTTGCAGTGTCACTTTTACAAGGGAATGCGTATGATTGGTGGGAGATAGTTCCACATGCTACAGTACAGCCACCAATCCTTACTTGGGATGATTTTCTCACCGTGTTCAAAGATAGATATATGCCAGAGGTATACCGGGATAACAAACAAAGGGAATTTCTATCCCTTAAACAGGGAAATATGTCAGTTGCCGAGTATGAAGTTAAATTTACTCAATTATCACATTATGCGGCTGCGATGGTTGCTACGGAGCGAGATAGATGCAGACGTTTTGAGAAGGGACTTTCATATAATATTCGAAGCAAGATTACAACTTAGGAGTACATACTCCATTGGGTGAGGTTGTGATGGTGCATACGGTATATCGAAATTGTATAATATGGGTTGATACAATAGCGTTACCAGCTAATTTGATCCTGTTATTTTTGTGCGAGTTTGATGTTATATTGGGTATGGACTGGTTATCGAGACATCATGCTAAAGTGGATTGTTATACTAAAGAAGTAGTAATAGATTCTCCTGGACAGACTAAAGTGGTTTTCTATGGTGATCGACGGATTGTACCAACATGTTTGATTTCAGCAACAACAGTTTTCCGTATGATTAGAGACGGATGCGAGGTATATTTGACACATGTTATAGATCGCACAGCTACATATGATGAGATCAGAGATATTTCAATTGTTAAAGATTTTCTTGATGTTTTCCCAGAGGATTTACCAGGACTACCACCAGATAGAGAGACAGAGTTCGCCATAGAATTGATACCAGGTACCGCACCAATCTCTATTCCTCCATATCGAATGGCTCCATTAGAGTTACAGGAATTAAAGAAGCAATTGCAGGAATTGTTAGAAAAATGGTATATACGGGCTAGTGTATCACCTTGGGGTGCGTCAGTACTTTTCGTGAAAAAGAAAGATGGTACATTACGACTGTGCATAGATTACCGAAAACTGAATCAAGTGACAGTGAAGAACAAATACCCATTACCACGGATAGATGATTTATTTGATCAGCTACAAGGTACGCAAGTATTTTCCAAGATAGATCTTCGATCTGGGTACCATCAGTTAAAGATAGCCAAAGAGGATATTCCGAAGATAGCATTTAGAACTCGATATGGGCATTATGAATTTTTGGTGATGCCATTCGGTTTGACTAATGCACCAGCAACATTTATGGCTTTAATGAATAAAGTGTTTCAACCCTTTCCTTGATAGATTTGTCATTGTCTTCATTGATGATATACTGGTATATTCACAGAGTACAGAGGAGCATGCAGATCATTTACGGACAATGTTACAAATCTTGCGAGAAAAACAACTATATGCAAAGTTAAGTAAATGTGAGTTTTGGTTGGATCATGTGGTATTTTTGGGACACATAGTATCTGGACGAGGCATAGAGGTTGATTCTAAAAAGATTGAGGCAGTGGTAAACTGGGAAGTGCCAACAACAGTTTCGGAGGTTCGAAGTTTTCTTGGTATAACTGGATACTATAGACGATTTGTCGAAGGATTCTCCATTATAGCAGCGCCACTCACAAAACTGCTACGAAAGAATGTTTCATTTCATTGGAATGACAGATGCCAACAGAGCTTTGATGAGTTAAAGCATCGTTTGACTACAACACCGATACTCACAATTCCTACAGGCACTGGGGGATTTGTTGTTTACAGTGATGCTTCACATCAAGGACTTGGTTGTGTCCTAATGCAGAATAGGAAAGTAATTGCTTATGCGTCACGACAATTACGACCACACGAAGTTTCCTATCCTGTTCATGATTTAGAGTTGGCGGCAGTGGTATTTGCTTTAAAAATATTGCGACATTATCTTTATGGAGAGACATTCCAGATATTTACCGATCATAAAAGCTTGAAGTATTTGATGAGTCTGAGAGAACTGAACATGCGATAGAGACGTTGGATGGAACTATTGAAGGATTATGATTGCACGATAGAGTATCATCCGAGAAAGGCCAACGTTGTAGCTGATGCGTTGAGTCGGAAGTCCGATAGTACAGTGGCACATATACATATGACTCCATTTTTAGATTTGATTGCTCTACGAAGTTTAAACACAAGACTACAGTTAGATACATGTGGAGTGCTGATTGCTACCTTGGAAATTCGTCCGGTATTGAGACAGCGAATACAAGATGCACAAAATAGAGATGAAAAATTGACAGAAATTATTGAACAGGTGCGACACGGCAAATACACACCATTTGAGTTACAAGATGATACATTAATGTTTGGCACCAGGTTGTGTGTACCAGATGTTGATGATTTACAACGAGAGATTTTAGACGAGGCACACAATGCACCATATGCTATGCATCCAGGCACAACAAAGATGTACCACACATTGAGGCAACATTATTGGTGGCCAAAAATGAAGAAAGATGTTGCTGAATTTATTTCCAGATGTCTTACTTGTCAACAAGTTAAAGCAGAACATCAAGCACCCGCAGGTACACTAAAACCCCTATCTATTCCGATTTGGAAATGGGAGCGGATTACGATGGATTTTGTTTTGGGATTACCGAGAATGCAACAAGGGAATAATGCTATTTGGGTAATCGTGGATAGATTGACTAAATCAGCACATTTCTTACCTTTACGTTGGGGTTGTTCATTAGATCAATTGGCAGAGAAGTACATCAGAGAAATTGTATGACTCTATGGTATACCAGTGTCTATTGTTTCGGATAGAGATTCGAGATTTACTTCTCGATTTTGGGAAAGTTTTCAGACAGCTATAGGGACGAAGTTACATTTCAGTACAGCTTTTCACCCTCAAATAGATGGTCAATCAGAAAGAACTATACAGATGTTGGAAGAGATGTTACGCGCTTGTGTTATTGAGTTTCAAGGTTCGTGGGATAGATATATTCCACTAATGGAATTTGCGTATAATAACCAGTTTCACAGTAGCATTGGAATGACACCATATGAGGCGTTATATGGAAGAAAGTGCAGAAGTCCACTATATTGGGATAAAGAGGGTGTAGAAATTTTAGAAGGGCCAGAAATTGTTTAGAACACAATTGACAAAGTCGATGTCATTAAAAGTAAACTGAAGGCTGCACAGGACCGACAAAAGAGCTACTTTGATCAACATAGAAAAGAGATGGAATACCAGGTTGGTGATAAAGTATTTTTACGAGTTTCTCCTTAGAAAGGTGTTATGAGATTCGGTAATAAATGAAAGTTAAGCCCTCGATATATTGGACCATACAATATCATTGGAAAAGTTGGACCATTAGCATATGAGTTAGCTTTACCTTCAGAATTGACTCAAATCCATAATGTTTTTCATGTTAGCATGTTGCGACGATATCGATCTGATCCTTCACATGTATTACGGGATTCAGAGGTACAGATTGCAAAAAACTTAAGTTACATAGAAGAACCAGTCTCGATAGCAGATTTGAAAATCAAACAATTGCGGAATAGAGAAATTCCAATGGTTAAAGTTATCTGGAGAAACCATGGTATAGAGGAAGCAACCTGGGAAACAGAAGAAAAGATGAAAAAATTATATCCGCATTTATTCACTGGTAACTGATCTTCTTATTGATACATTACATAGTGGAATAACGAATTTTGAGGACAAAATTCTTATAGAGGGGGAGAATTGTAACATCATCGACCCAAAACCTACACGTCATTTGACATTCATTTCATGCATTCATTTCATGATGCATTAAAAACATATCATATTGGCATTCGTAAAGAATTTAGAATAATACTTGGTTTGAAAATAAATAGTAGAAATCAATTAGAAATATAGAAAAGAATAAAAGAAATATAAAATTTAATTAATATTATAATATATATATATATATAATAAAAGAAAAGAAAAAGAAAATGGAAAGCAAAAGAAAGGAAGTGAGGCGGTGGATTCGGTGGAGTAAGTAAATAAATAAATAAAAAGAAAAGTAGAAAGAGAAAGTACAGCAGAAAGGAAAACGATAACAGAGAAGGAAAAATGAGCAGAGGAAAAGGAACAGAGGGAGAAGAAAAGAAAAAAAGAAGGGTTTGTGATTCTGGGTTCGTTTCTTCATCGTTTTTCTTCAGATTTTGAGAAGGAGCTCGTGGTAACATACTCTTCGATTTGATTGGAGTGAATTCTCAAAGATTGTCTCAAAAAGGTACAAAGAAATTAGTGAATTATATATATCCAGTTCTCGTAATTCATCGGATATTTTGGTAGCTTTATAGGCCGAATTAGGAAAAACTTAAAACATGAAAGTTATAGCCCTATCTCTCAGCTAAACGCAGAAGAAGATCGTAGATGTCTCGGTTAAATATTGAGTGAGATAATGTCAAAAGAATAAAGGTTGCTAGAATTTAGTATTATATATGTATGATGTGATTGTGGCTTAATTTTAAGCAGATTGGAGACTGAATTTTGAAAAATGCTAAACATAAAAGTTGTAGAGCTATATGTTAAGTTCCTACAGAATTTTACCTCGCTCGACTCGGAATTTTATAGCTCAAGTTATAGGAAAAATACTGAACATAGTTAATAAAACATATATGCATTGCATTTCATTGCATAATAGAAATATATATTAAGGGGATGATTAGATTACATTGCATTGAATCATATAGGAGCACGAGCTGTAGAACGGGAAGAGGAACCAGAGCGACGAACATATCGATTATCATAGCCAGGTGAGTATAAATCGTATATGTGATTTATACGCAATGTGATGTGATCTATATGCAACGTTTGTTATATGTGTTATATAAGAAATGTGTATTTATATGAATTTATCATTGGATCAAATGATATATTGGTAAATGTATACATGATCATATGTTCAGATGATTGTTGTGTCATTACAATTGCACGAAATTAAAAGGTCTGTGACTGTCTTACTATGGATCTGTATACACAATGGAGACCTACGGGTCTAAATCATATTGGAGACCTACAGGTCTATATACACAATGGAGACCTACGGGTCTAAATCATATTGGAGACCTACGGGTCTATACACAATGGCATATTGGAAATCCCGGGACAGATCCAAGCTTGAACAGTTCACAGAATAATATATCGGACATAGTGGCATTTGCATAAGTTTATAATCAATGTTAATGATTGTTATTGGCTTATTGTGTAATTAAATTAACGGTTTATATTCACTGAGTTGCGACTCATAAAAATCGCATATATACATTGTTTTAGGTTCAATAGCTCTTTTGAGGTGGTTTGTATATATAGACGCCACGCTATACCAGGTCGGCCGGCTGATGTCTCGTGCAACTTTCTCCTCCTCCTCATTTTGCATTTTGAAACACGTGTATCATGAGTTGTATTTAATATGACCTATGTTGAGATATTGGTTGTGTGTTTTAATTTTATACGATATTAGTCTTTAAATAATATTTTTTATACTTATATGGATAAATAAAATGTCAGTATGACATGTCTACATGATGAATATTTTATTGTTAAATATACATCAGAGGGGTATAGGGTGTCACAAAAGGTATGTCTAACACAACTAAAAAATATAGTTAATATAACATAAAAGATATGTCTAACATAACTAAATGGTATGTCTAACACTATTAAAAGGTATGTTTAACATAACATAAAGGTCAGACACCTGGGAGCATATTTGGGTGGATTTCATCCGCGACCTAGAGACGCGTGCGGGCGCGTCAGAACGCGTGATGGGCCGGGTCAGAAGTGGTGCATGGACCCTAGATCCATGCAAATGGTGTATATAAGTTTTTGTGTAAACATAAATGCATCCAAATAAAAATATAAGATTCATTGAATTATGGTAAAATTAACGACCAGTAACATTACAAAAGTTATCTAACAAAAAGGAAATTCACAGAAGTTTATTATGGAAATTAAAATACACTTACCATCCTATTTTATGCTTTACAAATCTACTGAATCTATCAGAAAAATAATAATAATAATACAAAATTCCAAACTATGGAGGACAACTTTCAATTTTTTAAATTAATTCCTACAAATTCGCATAACTAATTATAGTATAAAAATCAATAACAACTCATAAATAAAAAATTATAATTACGTCAATAATTAAATAATAAATTAAGTTCCATTTAGGACCGCAACATATTCAAATGTGGAATATGTAGTGCACTATACATCTTAATCAAATATACTTTTATTTTGGTTCACATTGTCTCTTTTTAAAGTAAATAAAAATAAAATGAAATACAAATATCAAAGCAAAGCTAGGAAAATTGAAAGCGCAAGGAAAAAAATTGTTCAAAGGAATTGTGGAAAACATACATGATGTTCTATTATTTAATTTTAAAAAAATGGGAATTGTAAAAAAAATGGAGAAAGTAGAAAATATAGATTACAATTTTAGAATTATGCAAATTAATAAATAACATGATTAGGATATTATCCATTCAAAATCCGAATGGGCACATCCAGTCCAAGCACCCCCGACTATTGAAAAATTGTAAGAGAACATTATAACAACAGATGTAACAATTGGTTAAGATTAATAAAAAAAATATAAAAAGAAAATAGTTACAAATGAAAACATTATGTAAACCTGATAAAAAGCACTCAAAGGCAAAATCGAAACAAAATATGTGTCTTCGAGCGATAAAAATGAGATTTATTCTATATTTTTTAAACAAATATATGAAAATACCTAATACAATAGTTAAATCACCTATAAAGAACTACCAATTAACAATGTTGTGCTAAAGATCAATTGAAAAAAAATAAAAAACATTATTTTAAGGATATAGAAAAAAATATCATAAAAAAAACAAATCAACAAACACTTATAAAATAATATTACTTATAAAATAAAAAAACAGATAAGTGTTAAATGAAGCTCGTGCGTTGCACGGGTTCAAACCTAGTGTAATTAAATTATCTAGTTTGGGGTGGGAGGAACACTAGAAACATTTATTTAATTATATTTATAAACTTTCGTGTAAAAAGAAAACTGCAATCTATACTAATATAAAAGTAAAAAAGTTGGAAATATTTATAAATTTACCCTTTTTCCTCCCAAAAATATCACATCAATAATTTTTTTTTTTTGGTATTTTGCATTTTTAATTGCTTGGTCCATTTGATTTAATAATATAATTATTGTATTAATTCATTCATATTTTATTGGTCTTAATTAAATTAATTTTTATTGAATATAATTTCTTAAATACCAATAATAGATATTGTTCAAAAAAATAATCTTAATAATAAATATTGATTTATTTAGGGATATTTGAAATCATATTTAATATAAATTAATAAATAATCGTAACACTGTTAAAGATGTATATATATATATATAGTACGTGTGTAATATGGAATTATATATCATCCTAAGTATTTTTTAGATTAATATATTTGTATTTCAAATATGTAATACCGTTCAACATTTTATGAAAATTATTAATATCATTTACCGATATATTTTAATAATGAAATTATTATTAAGTACACAAGTATGAATATCCAATAATTAAATATAAATTTCGGCATTTAGTTTACACTTAGGATTTCATATCTATTTATATGAGAGTGCTTGTTTCGAATTCAGATGGTTGGGCTAATAATTTAAGATATGCGCTTAGTTTCTAATTATGTTGTCCTCATCTACATTTAGATTTTGTGTTGCGCTTGAATTGTGCTGATCAACGTCAGGTTATAGCAATTAATTTATATGATAGTCATGATGGAGTAATTGACTATCTTCCATCTTCGATGTTAAGTAATATTAAAAATATTTTTCTAATTCAATTTATTTTAAATAAAGCTTGAAAATATATAATTGACATTGCTTGCATCGGGTTCTTACGTACAATTTCTAATTTTTTTGTGTATTGTTTTCAACATATATATATATGTGTGTGTGTGTGTGTGTAATTTAAGTAATTAGATTTGATTTGTAATTCATAATTGATATTTTTAATGATATTAATCACAGATTATCAAATGAGATATATACAATAAATAAGATAGTATGAATTAGATAAATATATATTTAATATATATATATAATTTAAGTAATTAGATTTGATTTGTAATTCATAATTGATATTTTTAGTGTGATTAATCACAGATTATCAAATGAGATATATACAATAAACAAGATAGTATGAATTAGATAAATATATATTTAATATATAATTACGTAAATTTAATTTTTCTTAGTTGTTAAATATTTTATATCTTTAAAATGTTCATTATTAATTACATTGTATTATAAAATAGTTGATATTTACCATATATCATATAACAAACCGTGCAACGCACGGGACCTAGACTAGTTAGATTTCAAGAACTGATACATACAGTTGAGTTGCACAAGAAATAATAAGATTGATAAAATAGGAAACAAATACCGTATCAAATATCATCTATGGATTTGTTAAAATTTGCACTTTATCATCCAAATTATCGTAACAATTCAAAATGACAAAGTGAAATAATTATAAGTTCAAATATGATCGATTAAAGTGAAATAATTATTTTTAAAAAAAAATCTCAGTAAGGTAAAATTGAACCATTGTTCCCCTTCCCCATTCGCAACCGCGAAAATGACCTGAGCCACTTGGACGAGACGCGATCAAAATGGCTCATAGATGGCGCGCTGCTCGAACCACCACTAGTCAGTATACTTGCAGAAGAAGACGAAGACGATGAATCACTCGAACAATTATTTCTTTCGAGATTAATCACCACGAACGACTGATCCATCGACAGCGACCGCTTCAACCGCGGCGGCGCCGTCCTCTCCATCGGCGCCACCACAAGTGACGCACAATGGCGGAGCAATCTACACGATCGTTCCCTCGGCGACAATGGCGGCTCACGGCCAGTGTCAATCGCAGTGGACTCATCGCTTCCACCGAGATCCGAATTATCGACGGCGCGATTTGGATCGAGAGATTGCTCTGCGTCTAATTGCTCGAGTATCGGAGCTCTGCACATCGGACAATTCGCGTGCGCCGCGAACCACTGGTCAATGCAGGCAACGTGAAACGCGTGCTTACAGTTAGGTAACAGACGCACCATATCTTCGTCCTCCAATTCCCCCAAACACACGACGCATTCTTCCAATTGATCCGTGCCGCGTTTCACGGCCGTGAAGGCGACGATCGGGATTGTTGTTAGGATTTTCTCATCCACGCCGGGGCAGAGCTGCGGCGCGGCGGTCGATTGCACGGCGGTGGTGGCGGAGGCGTGGCGCCTTATGCAATATTTGACGAGGAGCAAGTGGTAGGCAATTATGGCTGTGGAGGTGACGACTATGCCTAGCATTGAAATGAGCAAGGGATTGAAGAAGGCATGGCGGGTGGTGTCATCTTGTAACATCGGCGGTGAAGTTATTGCCTCCATCGATCATCGCATTCGTTATTCAATTTTCCGGCGTATCAAAGAATTGCCGGCGTATCAAATATTTAGCTGTTTCTGCTCAGTGCTCACCAGGTACCTCTCACTTATTATATATATAAGTAATTAATAAATATAGTAATCTGGAAAGCGCATATTTTGCCCTGATTTTAGAGGAAATAAATTATTCAAAAATTGTAATAAACAAATATTAATCACAACGAAATTCCGAAGAGATGCAGTGATTGTTGTCTAAGCACGAATATGGAAAAAAAAAAAAAAAGGTGAATTAATTAAATCATCCTCAAGATTTGATCAAATAATCAAATTGACTGTTAAGCTAGTGGAAATTACAATTAGATCCTTAAAACTATGAAAAACTTAAAACCCCATATAGTGTTTCAACTGATTACTATAATTATTTAAATTGAATTCACTTTTTATTTTATTTTATAAATATCATATTTTAAGCTGTAAATTAATCGGATATTAAGTTTGAATTCTGAATAGATTTAATTGTAATTTAATAATTCTTTGGGGTGGTAAATATAATTATAAAAAAAGTGTGGACACGTGTAAAATATAAGAAGAATGATAGGCGAAAGATGTGTGGTGGTGGATGCGACAAGTGGGAGGAGGAATTGGGCAGTAAACGTTAAGTCTTGAAACATCGATGTGTACATATGGGATTTAATAAAAGGTTTAAAAGTTGACAATATAGATATAGAAAGATAAGAGTTGTTGCGAGTTTGGTAGCAATATTAATATCATCGTTACAAATATTTTGACTAAGTTATTAACGATGGATGATTTGTTTCCTACATTGTCGGATTTAGTGAGCAATGCTCACTGATGCTTTACACGTAAACAACACATGATAACAAAATTAGATTTCAAGGTTTATACTAAATCTGCGGTGTAATTCAGTTGAATCGTCTTAATAAAAACAGAATTAACTTAGATAATAACCGACTTAATAGGTTAGCTACTAGTCTAATATAAATTTGACTCAATGTAATTTGAATTCAAAGAAAAAATTTATATTGAGATCGATCTTAA
The DNA here is from genome assembly GCA_954870855.1 of Scutellaria minor. Taxonomy (NCBI): domain Eukaryota; kingdom Viridiplantae; phylum Streptophyta; class Magnoliopsida; order Lamiales; family Lamiaceae; genus Scutellaria; species Scutellaria minor. Next base: position 2,346,619 of record OX940735.1, on the reverse strand, counting down.
ACTTGATTATGTATCAATTCTATCTGACTTAATTAGTTGATTATATCCTTATAAGCAATATAAGTTGGATGATATCAATTAAATAGGTGTTACTATATAATTAAGATATATACAGATTCCAATCATGAATAGCAAGGACCATTTGTTATTATGTTATTATTATGATTTAATTGATTATGGGTGATTCTAATCACACCCCCACAAGTTTCTCATTATAGCCACTATCCGCTTAAATTCTCTATTTTGCCCTTAAATCCACAAACCTAAATTCTTTTCATATTCCAATTTTTTTTTTTTTGTTCTTTTCACAGCCACATGTTGGACTTTAATTTTAAGGGCAAAATAAAGAGTACGAATTCCTAAATGAGTAAAAACACAAAACATTAGAGGTGGCCCAAATAGGCTTTTATATTTGTAGGTGGCCCAGTGATTAAAACATTTTGTCCTATTTGTAGTTAACAAAAGAGTTATGGATCAATGAAACATGGGATTTAAGTCTCAACTGGGCTTTCATGATGGCCCAAACAAGAAATAAGAAAAGGAATAAATAACATCACACCTCCCAAACTTTAGGTTCTACCCTAAAACAAATTTTAATCTAAATTTATATATATGATGAAGAAATTTAAATTATTTTTTCGAAATTTCAAGTGCAAAATGATTTTTTTTTTATTGACCTTAAAAAAAACATGTTTGCTTTATTACTTTAGAGATGCAGAATTGTTGATACCTTATTACGCAATAAAATATTTCAGTTTCATCTACTATGCTGGATCAATTGTTTAATTTAAACTCAATTATATAAATAATCAAATATGTGTGGATATATTCTTTAAGAAATTATACACAATTTTCACATATTTTACTCGGTTAAATAATCTTATAATTAACACAAAATCATGCAATTCAACAATACACGCCAGTGCCAGATAAGTTGAAAATCCAACTTGATTTTCTACAATAATTAATTAATTCTCACCTCATGATCTTAATTCTTATCTGTCGTCAAATAAAAATATTCACATCCCATGTGAAATACCCAACTCATTGGTCAGCTTTCATTTTCTATATAGAAATCAGAAGACACAATGAAATAGACCATTGCAAAAATACAACCTTTTAAACTATCAACGTTCACATCATACATTTTTAGGCTGAATTATATTTACCGTTTCTAAAGTTTTGTCTAATTATCATATACTCCCTCGTAATTTGTGAATATTACAGTCATACCCATTCATCCATCAAATATTCTGCATACATTATATATCCCCTGTGAATTTTTTATATTTTCATAGTTAAATGCCAATTCATAATTTTTACAATTAACAAATCTCGAGATTCACCATGTAATTAAAAAATGGCTAAATTGCAATAGATGTGACATCCAATTATATATCCACCACTCATCGCTTTAATCCCCAAATAGATTCACCATCGGAATCTTCTTCAACTGAATCCATGGTCTGCAATCGTCTGAGCTTCCATCTCCATCTTCACCACTCTATCCCCTTCTCAAACCCTAGATTCATACCCCCTCTCAATAAATCCCTCTTTCCAATTGTAAATTCACCTATCTTGCTCAAAACCAACACCAGCTTCTTACTCCCAAGGAAATGTCACTCCTTCTCTGCAATGGCCTTTCTGCAACCCATCTCTGCCTCCGATGACTTCGAGCCCGACCCCACCCTCACCAACGATGACCTCAAGCCAACGCCGCCTCACCGCCGGACTCTCTCCGGCTTCGAATTGGCCAGTCTCTGGGTAGGACTCGTCGTCGGAGTTCCCACGTATTACCTCGCCGGAAGCCTGGTGGACCTCGGAATGGCGTGGTGGCAAGGAATCGCCACCGTCGTCGCAGCCAATATAATCCTCCTATTCCCGCTAACCCTAACGGGCCACCCCGGCACTAAGTACGGAATCTCCTTCCCTGTTCTAGCTCGATCGTCTTTTGGCATTCGAGGCGCTCATATTCCCACTCTCCTCCGAGCACTGATCGGCTGTGGTTGGTACGGGATCGAATCGTGGATCGGCGGCGAAGCCATTTTCCTCCTCCTCCCCACCACCGTGAAAGGTTCAACCCTCGCTCAAACCCTACCTTGGTTGGGAACTTCCCCTCTCGAATTCGCCTGCTTCATCGTGTTCTGGATCGCGCAATTAGGGTTTGTGTGGAACGGAATTGATGCAATCAGAGAATTGGAGAAATACTCTGCTCCGATTCTCACTCTCCTGACTTTCTCTCTCCTCATTTGGGCGTACACCAACGCCGGCGGATTCAGCCACATGCTTTCTCTCTCATCAAAGCTCTCCACCGCCGAATTCTGGCGACTGTTCTTCCCTTCATTGACAGCAAACATCAGTTTCTGGGCAACTCTGGCATTAAACATCCCCGATTTCACCCGATTCGCCAAGAGCCAATCGGATCAAATCATCGGCCAAGCAGGGCTACCGATCTTCATGGGAGCGTTCACATTTGTCGGATTAGCAGTCACCTCATCCACCAAAGTGATCTTCGGAGAAGTGATCTCCGATCCGATTCAACTCCTCGGCAGAATCGGTGGAATCTGGACCAAAATCATAGCCATCTTAGGCATAAGCTTAGCCATAATCACCACCAACGTTGCAGCCAATGTAGTGGCTCCGGCGAACGCCCTAGTCAACCTCAGTCCTTCCAAGTTCACATTCCGACGGGGCGCCATATTAACGGCGCTTCTAGGGATTGCGTTTCAGCCATGGAGGCTGCTCGGATCGAGCGAGAGCTTCGTGTACACGTGGCTGGTTGGGTATTCGGCGTTGATGGGGCCAATCGGAGGGATAATTCTGGTGGATTACTATCTGATTCATCGGAGGAATTTGAGTATGAAAGATCTGTATACAATGAGTCCAAGAGGAGCTTACTACTACAATGGTGGATACAATTTGGCAGCAATTGGGGCTTTGATCATAGGGATTTTGCCAGTGATTCCAGGATTTTTGAACAAGGTTGGGATGTTGAGCTCGGTTTCGAATGTGTTTACAGGGATCTACAATAATGCATGGTTCTTTAGCTTCTTCTGTTCTGGGATTATGTATTGGATAATGTCATCAGTGAAGAGCAGCAAGAAGAATGATGACCTCGTGTTAGGATCTTAGTTTTACAATCTTTACCTTTTCTGTAATTTTTGTAACATTTTTTCTTATATTTTGTTGTTGTAAATTCAAACAATTTACCATACGCAAATGTATAATGCATGTATCCAAACATTTTACAAAAAAATACTTATATGAAACTATGTCAGAGATAGTTACTTTGGGACAAATCCTTATTACCCACCTATAAAATTTATTTTTACAAATTCATATGTAACATGTGAATTGAAGGTTGTCGGTTGATCCATCTCACCGTGACGGTCTTACAGTCTCAAATCCATGTGATTCTTTGTTTTGATATAAATCTGTTTTCTCTATGTTAATTGGTGTACTTATAGTATTTATAGGTCAATTTGATGGTACGAGTCTAAATTTGAGTCAACCTCTAAGGCCCCGTTCACTTCATAGGTTTAGGTTGGTTTGGGTTTATAAACCAACCTAAACCTATGTTCACTTCATAAGTTTGGATCCCGAATAATTGTTTTGGGCCTGGGTATATTTTTATCCGGCCCGGGTATATTTGTAGGATTATGCATGATAATTGGTGGGTTTATTAGTTTATTTTTCGATTTCCCTAAAATGCCCTCATTTCTTCTTCTTTTAATTTAATTAAATTATTAAATTTTGGGATATTAAATTATATATATATTAAATTATTAAATTTTGGAATATTAAATTATACATATATTAAATTATTTTTTAATCTTTTAAATTATTAAATTTTGGAATATTAAATTATATAAATTATTAAATTATTTTTTAATCTTTTAAATTATTAAATTATTAAATTTTGGGATATTAAATTATACATATATTAAATTATTTTTTAATCTTTTAAATTATTAAATTATTAAATTTTGGGATATTAAATTATACATATATTAAATTATTTTTTAATCTTTTAAATTATTAAATTATTAAATTATTAAATTTTGAGATATTAAATTATATAAATTATTAAATTATTTTTTAATCTTTTAAATTATTAAATTTTGGGATATTAAATTTTATATATATATTAAATTATTTTTTAATCTTTTAATATATATATATAATTAATTTAATTCATGGTTTTTGAATTATTATAAGTAAGGGCATAATCGTCTTTTCATATTTTTTATCAGTCCTAACCCACAAAGCAAATATCAAATTTAAATTAAACTCACATTTACAAACCCATAATCCTTCAAACCAAACATCAAAATTAACTTAAACCTACAACAAAATCTATATACCAAACACCCAAATTATATCATTTTTATCTTTGATGAACAGTAAAAACTCATCATTTTTAACAATCTTAACAAACCCAGCATCCGAAGTGAACGGGCCTAAGAAATAAAAATAAAAAGGTTTTTAAAAAAAATTGTAAAAAAACAAGAGTGCAAAATCATTACACGTACAAGACCAACTGTTGCTTTAGCAGACTTAGAAATATGAACATTTATGCCCAGGCCCAACAGAACTCTGGGCTTGGACTTCGTTGGTCAACGTTCGCAGGCCCAATATGTTTAACCAATAAAAGTAGAAGATCCTCTCATGTTTCTATATTAATGACTTAATGTTGCTCCTTGGAATTAAAATATCAAAATTGTAAGGCATTGTTGTTATGATTTAATGATTAATAGGCATGAACTGTGTGTGTGTGACTGTTTGAATTTTTTTTGTTTTTTTTGTTGGAAAATGTTATTTGGGTTTGGGCTTTTAACATAATGCTAGATCAAATAGATCAAAGACTGGGTTAAGTCCAACTTTTTTATCATTTTGTTCAAAGAAGTAGGTGGTTTTGAGATATTTGGTTGACTGATATATTTTTATACCATCAGGAACACTCAAGTTATTTGTGTTGGTTTAGGTAGAAATTAAAAATTAAAATGTATATATTTATATATAGTGATGAAACTATGAAGTGATCATTTATATTAAAAAAAAAACCATATATATCAAACATAATAATAATATATTTTACAAAAAACAATATTTTTCAATCTTGGTTGTTAAACCTAAATCAGTTAAAAATAATATATCAATAAGCAATTTTAAATAAAAAATTTAGGATTAATTTATTATCTTAATAACTTTTAATTATTTATTTTATTCACTAATTTTCAATCATATGTAAGGACATCTTAAATCTTCAACTTTCAAATATTTATATTTGTGATGGTGTTCCAGTCCACCATGTTTGAAGATCAAACCTGCAAACTGAACATGTGGTTCCAAATAAAAGAGAATAATGTTGTAATTAAACACATAACATGGAAATAGAAAGTAAATCGATATATATGACAAAGGGTACATTACATGTGGAGACTCCTAGGGTTGATTACTTGGGCTTTTGTACTTTGTACCTAATTATTCATCATAAGTTGTTGAGATTTTCGGCCTTATTAATTTGAATGAGAAAAGGAAGTACATGGTTTCAAAGGATTATTAGATCTTATTAATTTTCAAATATGTCGGGTCAAAACTTAGGTATGAACAAGGGCATCTTGACTTAGATTCTAAATTAAAGAAAGTCATAATATTATTGTTAGTTAGTATATAAGTCATCCAAGTCACAATTGCGGTCATTGGCACCATATGTGGCTGTTTGTTACGTCCATGTCCTAATTCTCGTGGCCAAGAAATTTATATGCTTGTTACCATTTTATCCTCTCTCTCTCTCTCTCTCTCTCTCTCTCTCTCTCTCTCTTATTTTACACCTTTCATTTTATTTAATTTTTAAATCTAAATCACTTCACCATCATATTTTAATAGATCGGTTAAATTTTCCATGTAACATGGTGCATGCCATATCAATGTTGTAATATTTATTTAAATTTGACATTGATTGTATTCTACTTACAAAGAAGATTTGTTAATATCATGACACAAGCCCAATTACATGGAAATTAATTTAGTTATATAATCAACAAACTATTTGGGTTTTATTTATAAAGAAAAAAAAACAGGACAATTAATAGCACGAAAAATACAAGATTCAAGAGAATAAAATGGAAGGCAGAACTCAAATTCTTGACCTCACAATTGAGATATATATGAGAGCAATCAAGTACCACTATATGTTATTTTGGTAGCACTTATAGATAGGTATGCTATATACGCGTTTGGAGGAGGGGTAAAAAGAGAATAAAATAAATAAATAATTTACAAAACAAAATATACTGTTAGCATGTGGAATTAGAAAATATCTCCAAGATAAGTAAATGATTAGACAAAGTCTAGGACTCTTGTGAAATAAGACTTATTTATTATTTATTAATATAAGTGCTTTATTAGGAAAATGACATTTAACAGACATTTTATAAATATAAAATCTTGAATTAATTTTAAGCCACTGATTAAGTAGTCGAATTTGGGTAGATGCAGCCATAGATATGACAAATTTGGAGTATATGACAATATTTGGAGTTAAGCCACACGTGACTCGTATAGTTGCATTGTTAAATTCAGACCAATTATTAGTGGAAATAAATTAAATACCCTTTTTTTCATTCAAACTAATTTGTTCATTCCTTGGAAATAAACAGAGTACACACATTTAATTTGAAGACAGGAATTTTACAACGCAAACAAAATTCTTATAACGCGTTTCCCCTTTCTATGAAAATATCAAGACATTATTTTTACAACGAAAAATCATAAAATTAACTAATTTTTAATGTGGTTGAAATCACAGTCTATCTAATTCGATATTGTTTCTATTTCTTATATTAGGATGAAATCAAATAACAAAAAAAAAAAATCGAATCACAATCCAAGTATAGTTTTAGTGTAGGAGAAGAAAACTTTTACAGGTTTAAAATCACGTAAGGAAATCCATCTCATCAATTTTAGGATTTTAACCTTAAAGCACTGACATGTTAATTACAATAACACCACAAAATTTTGGATGATTTCGAGGTTTTTGTGCAATTAGTGCTTATTTTTATTATATTTTTAGTATCAATTTTAAATTATCATTGAAATCGTTCTTTGTTCTTGTAGTAATTAAGTCATGCCTCAAAAATGAAATTGTATGTGTATAATTTACAAATTAATCATTTAATGTCACTAAGATAAAAATTAAATTAAAAGTATAGGATTATATATATATATATATATATATATATATATCCACATATTCCCTTTACAATCATAAAATGATGACACAGTATTGTTGTACTTGATGAGCACCCAAAATATATATTCTGTTCCACGTTTGAGACAGACTAGCTATAATTCGAGACATGTATGCCAACTATATAACTCACATGGATAACAATAAGGTGCTTAGTGCACAACTTAACCCTTTAATTTATTGTAAATAAATTATATATATAAGGAATTAAATCCTTAGATATGAACTGTTAAAAGTGGTATATTACATATGACAAAACAATGAATATAATAAAAAAGAAATGGTGGGACAAGTAAGCATGCAATGAATTGGGACGAAAGGACAAAAACATACAACGTAACAAGAAGGGATCAGCAAAAACCTATTCCACATGTTGCCACCACCCTAACCACACATCATTAATTCTTCTTAATTTGCTTCTAATTAATTAATTAACCTTCTCTCTCATAATTAACCTACTATTTTTAGCTAGAGTTTTCGGATTTGACTTTTGTGGGCTGCTTACAAAGTCAAACATATATCAATATAACAAAAGGTTTAATTGTTCAAATTCATATACATCAGATATTATTTTTTATGCCCACACAGAATATATTTAAAGTGATCCAAAAGGTCATTAATTGAGTGAGACTTATGTGAGACCGTCTCACGGATCATCTTCTGTGAGATGGCTCATACTTCACAATTCATATATAAATTTGTGAAAATGAATTTGATTTGTGAATAAAAATGATCCATCTCATGAAAACTATCCGTGAGACTGTCTCATGAAAGTTTTTGTACATTAATTTACTTGGAACTCATTTGGTTGAATCAAAATAAACGTAAAATGCGTATGGCATAGTGGTAAAATTATAACCAAGAGGTATAACTTAATTAATATGTTTATAGCCAGCTGACCCTCAAAATATCATACAAATTGATACTATATGTATATATATATATATATATATATATCATTTTCCATGTACACTTGTATGAATATGACAGTAGCAAATAGGTATCCCGTGCCTCTAAATTGATTTATTATGACGGGTTCATGGAACGGAAACTATTTCTTTGCATCATTAGAAAATATAATTTGTCGAAAGATCTACAAGATTACTATATATTTGATTAATGCCTGGATATTAGTTGGGATCAAGTCACTACTTAGATCTTTATTAATTTAGTTTAATACTAGCTAGGTACAATATTAACCACAAACAGTGGTTGCATATCTAGCTCTTTTACTCAATCTGTTTTTTATTTTCTATTTTAAAATAAGTACACACCAAAATGAATGTTAAATGAAATCAATAATTAACATGTGATATGAATTAAATACAGTGAAACATAATATCATGAAACACTATGTAACAAAGAATACATAATGTTGGAAATTCAACTAGTTTTTTTGGTTTTAAAATTCAATGTGATTATGTGAGGTCTGAGCAGACTTTTCAGGATAGTACTAATTTTATGTACTATATATTTTTTATTTATATATACATACACATATATATACACACACAAACAATGAATAAATTGTCCTATACTGGTACGTACCATATACTTAAATGCATAAAATAATTGGTCAATTGTAGGTCCATAAAATTCATAAAATTCTCAAAGTCAACATTACAGCTGACATGCACAAATGCGAATAAATACGCGATTATTATTTCAATAAATTGTCTGAAAAACAAATTTTAAAAAAATAGAGGAATTTATTCTATTTTATCTATCTATTTGTCTTTTGCCAATTCAATGAAAAAGGGAACACCCAACGGTCCGCAGTACGCAAAATTTGGCAGGTGGATATATAGGTCTCTTACTGAATCTTCTGTTACATTTGGTGTTACATCACATGTTTCATAGCATTTATTATATGACATGTGTTAAATAATGATGTTATTGAATACGTTTGGCATATGGTGATTGTTTTGAAATAGGAAATGTAACACCAAGTGTAATAGAAGATCTCACGTGCTTAATAACCTATATGTATCATATGTATCAAATGAATAATGCTGAGATCATCAACATACCATGTTAGTGTACTAAATTTTACATTTATTTTACCATTTTCAACACTAACATTTAGATTTAAAAAAAAAATTCAAGGTTCATCCCACAATGTTTTGTGTTTTGTCTACTTTATTCTAATTTTAATTTTTTAACTATAGTTTTTTTTTTTTCAATTTTAATCTGATTTTACTCTAAATGTCAATTTCTGCCTATGTGGATGTCGGAATTGCTGTAATTTCAAGGTTCGCGTATAAAAAAATTATAAATCTAAATAAAATTAGAACAGAATGATAGTCAGATCTAGGGTCAAATTAGAATATGTAAAATTAATAATGATAAAAAAATGGGTAAAACCTAAATTACAAGATGAAAATTTGTAATAATCCCTTTAGAATATTTTCCAAAACCTTCAAATATAAAGAAATATTAAACTCTCCAACTATTATTAGATGTTGACATATCAGTGGTGAGCCCCTTAACACATACCCACCATAAGTAGGTTAGTATTTATGTTGATATATATATATATATATATATATATATATATATATATATATATAATGTTTACATTGACTTCTTAAACTTTTACTTAAGTTTTCGTTCTTGATCCTTCGACAAAAAATATAGCTATCTTTATTCCATTTTCTTTTCAAATTTTTTGTTTCATTTGTTTGATTTAAAGGAACGTTAATATTATAAAGTATTTTAATAAATACACGATGATTTTTTTAAACTAGGTACTTATTATTTGAATTTACTATTCATGGCAGCAACATTTTATATCAAATTAAACTCTATATAAGTTTCACATGACTTTCATTAAAACATTGACAAAAATAAGTCAGATGTTCATGTACGTAATTTCATATATGATTTTCTTTTTAATATGTAAGTCCTTGACCTGAGTGAATGTTATTAAACAACGTTTTCACATGAATCGAATTGACTGGTTGATAGGACTGTTTGAATTGAAATTTGTTGGTTGATCCCATGAATCCAAACATCCCGGTTCAATCAGAAATTAATTTGTTGAATCAGATTGAGCTTGCTATTCAAATCGATTTGAATCTATTGACCTCTCAATTATTAAAAGTTATATATTTTAACAAATCAAATATTAATACTTGATAATTTTTAAATAATTAAAATTTTATGTATCAAATAATAATTCATCTTTATGTATTGTCTAGCTAATGGTACAATAAAATTAAAAACTATACTTGATACTTATAAATATACCAAGTGAAGCATTAATTAAGTTAATCTGAGAGATTAAATTGCTAATTGATTAATTATAAATGAGACAGTCTCACACATTAATATTTATTAGACGGAACTTCATTATCATAAACCAATTAATATATTTTTATAAATTTATATATGAATTTTAAATTATAAATTGTGTATTATTTCATTTCATAAAATTAAATTAGTCTCATGTGAATCATAGCTAATATATTATATATGTAGAGAGAGAAACAACAATCTAGTGATAAATTTTGTTGTCGAAATTTTTCGATAGTTTGTGTCAAATGTGTCGGTGGGTTGGGTTGACGTGATTACTGACCCCAAGTTTATCCAATAGCTGCATGACACTACGAATATGGGATGAACAAAAATACAGATACATTTATTTTAAGACAATTCTTTATAACTTTTTAATAATGAACTGTAAGATAATGTATTCAAAACAAATTTTGAAGTATTATTGAATTAGTAATAGATACATGTATTATATTGTTGTCTCAGAAAGAAAAAAAAAACTAAAGAAGCTATAAATTCATCAACTGATCCACCACCTAACCTCTTAATATATTTGATGTTTCATAAGTCAAAACCTTATAAATATTAACTTAATTTTAGTTAATTATATGAAAAGTGTACGCAATTTGCAGATACGGATCCTCCATTTTTGATAATATCTGTAGCCGTTGACCTTTTTAAATTAGTCTTAAAATTTGGGTTCAGGTCATTTCTGCCTTATTTAATTTGCTGTTAGTTCTTCATAATTTCGTTATCATAATTTGCAGGCTGAAAATTTGTTTTATTCGAATGATAAAGTAATTATATATGTTTACTTGTTATAACAGTATTACTGAGGGCGAGCACTTTGTAGAATGACGTGGCACGCTTTGGCCACTTACACAAAAATTAAATTCTTAATATTTTAGGAGGCACATGAAATTGTTAAATTACGTAATTTAAAAATAAAAATAAAAAATAATTTTTTTAAATTTATTTATAGAATTATCTTTATTTTCTTTCTCTTTTTTTCTGTAAAAAAAATGTAACTTGCGAATACTAATCTTTATTTTTATATATTGATCCAAAGATGATTTTTTCCGCATGGGATCATCGTACACATGTACTAAATTGAAATTTGTTGATTCGGTCAAACTCCAAAGTAAATTTAAAAAATAAAAATAAAAAATTCTGCGACTTAGCTAGTATAATATTTAACCGTCTTTGAAGCACTATTTTAAGATCAATTTACGGTAGAGTTATTGTAAGACTCTTGCGAATTTAATGTTATAAAATAAGTTAACATATGATTCACAAAATAGAGTTTCATTTATAAAATTGAGTTTGAGTTATAGATTATAAACTTGATCTCACATGATTATTTCATTTAAGATTGTCTGATAAGTTTTTATGAAAAAATTATTGATAATTAACATTATTGACAATATTTTACTGATTATCAATAATTTTCCAATTAAATATAAGTTTTTAATTGGATCTCGCTTGAGACTTATGTCGTCTTAGCCACACTAAGATTTGGAACTCAAATTCAAAATGACTACAAAGGTCATGTTGTTTTAAGGTCATTTGAGACAACACTCACTTTGATTGAAACAAGAAAAACCTATTTTCAATTTAGTTAATGTTTGAGTTAAAAGACTGAAATAATATTATTAAAATCTAGACACATTCCATCAGACCACAAAATTAATGGGATGACACGTAATAGTGAAGGGGTGGAACCTGTCTTTATTAAGGATATTTTAGCAAGTGGCCAAATTTAATTCTATAAAAACAAAGTTGATAAATGAGAGAGGTTTTCTTATCCAACAAAACTTTTCAAGAATGTACTCAATCGAATTAAATTTTGAATCCAAGTAAAAAGACATGGATATATCTATTCTATTTTTATGCAAGTTTTACTCATTGATAGGAAGTGTAAAATCATTCTTTCTTTTTTTGGGAGTTGAATCGTCTCATTAAAAATTGAAATTGACATAAGAGTAACTCCCAAATGATATCTTGAGACATAAATCCTGAAAATTTCACTTAAAAGAAAACATAAAAGCGTTATTCACCAAATTAATTCTTGAACCAATTAACAACTAATTCTAATTTTCGTTTTCATCTTTGTCGGCCACGTCATCATCTTCGACAAACTCTCCCAAATGATATCTTAATTCAAGTACTTGTTGGTCGAGATACAAATTTCTTCTTCTTTTTATTTATATTTATAATTATATTTTTCATTTTCTCATCATCACTGTAAAACATGAGAACACCATATAATGAGCCAATTGAAGAGGTAAAATTGAAAGATTTTTGGGGACTAGGTAATTAATGGATTGTGGTGACGTGGCCAAGTTTGGTGTTCAGTTTTTTCCTAACAAGCAAGGTCCACTTAATTTAGACCAAGTCTTCATCGAAGTCGTAGTCACTGTAAACCAATTAATTATTCAAGTCAATAATGGCGTGACGAATTCTTATAACCAAGTCTCTTCAATGTACATTTTTATGGCCTTTAACATAGTAAAATGAAACAATGGATGAATCAACATTAATCATATTTACACCAAGAATTGATATCTCTACGTACCAAAGTACTGATCAATTAATGGAGATTGTAAGAGTAGGCTCCACTTCCATTTTATTCTCTTTCATAGTATTTAATTAAATAGAGAATTCTGTGTATGCAAGATGAGGTGAGTCATAACATCAATCCCCCATGTTTGACATTGAGAACATGCATTGAATCATTTGGGATAGCTATTGTACCTTGTGTAGCTAGACTCTATATTTGAAATTTTAGTGAGTTGTGTGGGGAAATCTAATTTCGTCCCACAATTATTTTTACTTTCTTTGTAAAAAAGTTCTAAAAGTAGTGGACTTTTTAAATTTTATCGTGTAAGTTTAGAAATTTCTGAATTTGACCCCCAAAATTGTTTGTAATGTGGAAAGTTAGCCGAAATAACGCATATACTAGTCACGTAACGGTTGAAATAAGATTTTTCTCGATAGGAAAAATTACTAATTTCATAACCTTTTGTGGTTTTTTTTTTTTTTTATCAAAAGATCCCAAAAAATTAACATTTTCAATTTTGTCCTATAAGTTATAAATTGCTCAAAGAACTCTAATTTGGCCAAGTCCAAAATAATACATGAACTGAAGAAAATATCTCATTCTAATTGAAACTTAGAACTTATTAGATGATATTGTTGTCGGGTAACTTGACCAATCAATATTTGAGTGCAAAACAAATAATTCCCAAGGTTGTTGCATGAAAAGATCAAATGAAGTAGGGGTCAAATAAAAACACGCTCAAATATTAATTGCTAAACAATTGGATAAATTACCAAAATTTGTTTAGTGGGAATAGTTGGTTGAAGGACAAGAATAGAGATCTAAAGAATGAAAACAAAATTTTGTTTGGCCATAATAAGATAAAAGAGGATGATAATATTTTGGCCCGCAGGACCAAATGTTCCTATTCAAGACCGTCAATAGTTTGAAGAGTAGAATTATCATTTTAAGTATTTGATATGAGGCACATATTATGAATCAATTTTGAAAAAATGATCAGAATCATTTATTATACGGTAAAATGAATTTATGATAAGATAAAGTGTAATAATTTTAAACCCTATACAATAAAATATTAAATCAGTAATCATTCGAATTAATAACCGAAATGTTTTCGACCCTTTTTTCCGGTGTTGAGTAGTTATATTCATGAATGTGTACGCAGGCATAAAATTCATGAATTTCGTTTGATGTGTTTCTTTCCGAGGATATATATTGTTAGACTTTGGAGAATTGAGACAAATTCAAAAGAAAAAATAAAATAAAATAAAATAGTCACTTCATGAATAAAAAGAAGTTGAAAATCCAAATTAAGGAAGGCGTCTGATGTAGTGTTGTCCCTACTTAAGTACACGCATCGGTCATATATTAATAATTGTCAACGGTTTTCATGCAATCAAAACCATTTCTCAAAATCCACGTAATCCAAACCATCTTTCTCAAAACTACCCACTGTTCTTCACACTCTTCATCCACACCTTCTATAAATACCCCTTTCTTTCTTTTTCTTCATTCCCACTTCTCTAATCACAATATATATCCCTCCTCTCATATTCTTCACGTGACACTATTAATATTATTATTCAGGTCAGCATATTCTTAACTATATATATACATATGTCACATTATGTAATTAAATATTTAATTCTAGTATCTTGATCATGTGTTTGCAGGGATCATCAATGTCTCCAGGAATGGTAATGTCGGGGCAAATGAGGAAAGACGGCCCGGAAATATACGAGAAAGGCGTGAAACACATGTACGATAATGGGATCAAACATGTTCCTAGGAAGTACATACTGCCTGCTTCTGAACGTCCAAATGTAGTAACTGAAGTAACTGCCACTTCCAATCTTGAACTCCCCCTCATTGATTTTGCTGAGCTGCAAGGCCCCAATCGGGCACGAGTTCTTCAGTCCCTCGCCCACGCCTGCGAAAACTATGGATTTTTTCAGGTGAATTATTAATTGCTGAATAATATATATACGTACCAATTAAATTGATGACAAAAATTGACTGTGTGTGTGTGTTGTTGCAGCTAGTGAATCATGGTATAGATGAGGAGATGATAAGGAAGATGGTGGAAGTGAGTAAGAGTTTCTTCGAGATGCCCTTGTCTGAAAGAGAGAAGTACATGTCTGCTGATATGAACTCACCTGTACGGTATGGGACAAGCTTCAATCAGACTAAGGATGGTGTCTTTTGTTGGAGGGATTTTCTCAAGTTGATTTGCAACCCTTTGCCTGATGTTCTTCCCCATTGGCCCTCTTCTCCACAACACTTTAGGTATATAAACACATTTTAATTCACTTGCAATTTTGGGGAAGTTTAATTTGCCTGATTTCTCACTTGCTGGATATATGATACCACTTATTAGGTTCGTGCTATTAAGCAATGATGATAATTTATGCTTAATTGTGAATGAATATTATTATTCTTGTAATGGAGTTCACTATTAGCTAGGTGAGTAATATTACTAATATATTGCTAATGTAATAATATATTTAAACAGGGAATTGGCGGTTAGTTATGCAAAAGAAACAAAAGGGTTGTTCCTAATGGTGGTGGAGGCCATCCTAGAAAGCCTAGGGCTAAACAACATAGAGAAGAGGACAGAATTAGCAGCAAATGATGATGAAAATATTGAACAAATATTAAAACAACTTGAAGATGGAAGCCAGCTAATGGTTGTCAATTGCTACCCTCCATGCCCCCAACCTGATTTGACATTAGGAATGCCACCTCATTCCGACTATGGCTTTCTCACACTCCTTCTTCAAGATGACGTGGAGGGTTTGCAGATATTACATCAGGATAATTGGGTCACTGTTAAACCCATACCTGGATCTTTCGTTGTTAACATCGGAGACCATCTCGAGGTATATATACTTAATTTTATATCATATTGTCTTTCAATTTATTACTATAATACATATGTTGTGAAATGGCCTAATGGGTTTTTTTTTTCCAGATATTTAGTAATGGAAGGTACAAGAGTGTGTTGCATAGAGTACTAGTGAATACAATGAAGTATAGGATTTCAGTGGCATCTTTACATAGTCTTCCTTTTACAAGCACAGTGAGGCCAGCAGCTAAGCTCGTTACTGAGACAAATCCGAGGCGTTATAAAGACACTGATTTTGCTACTTTCTTAAACTACATCAAATCTTGTGACTCCACGAAAAAGAATTTTCTGGAGTCCAGAAAATTGTACTAAAAATAAAAAAGAGTCGACTTTTTGTGTTTTGACTTTTGTAGCATCAATTATATAGAAATTATTGGTTGGTGTATGAAGTGCATCAGTTGACATGCAACATTATTAAACAATGTTGGGAAGTATATAGAATTATAAGAGCCTCATTGATGAGAGTATTAAGTATTTTGTAATCATTATTGATGTAAAATAGTATTATTTATTCTACTCAATTATGTATTTACATTTTTTTTCAATGCAATTTAAATATTTAGATTATGACATTCTAAGAGATTTTGAATAAATATCGCAAGTTAATTTAAAGAAGATGGCTCTCTTATGAGGTCGTCTGATGTGGGGTGAGCATATCTAGGTCTCAAAAATAACCAAATCGAATCGAAACTCGAATCAAAATAGTTCCAAATGATAAAGAACCACTGACTGTTTGATTTTATTCTAACTGAACCGCTACAATTGTTTTTTGTGTCAAACCGAACTGTACTGGACATAATAAAATCGATTTTAAGGAAGTAACTATATATAAATTTGCGTGTATCATTTAATTCATTTTTCTATATTGTTATATATGATTAATTACAAGTTTGATTGAAATTTAATATTATTAATGCTATTATAATTTTAAGACTTTATAGAAGAAATTAAGAATTAAATAATAAAGTAAAATGTTTATAATGAATAATTTTGGAAATGTAGAAAATCTATTAACTATATATAATAGATAGTAATCAAATAATTAGCTTATAACTCATATATAAAGTAATGCATATAATATATATAAATTTAAGTTTATATCTATCTTCAAATTTTATTATAAAACCTATATTTATTTCTCTTTTGAAAAAATAAATGTTTTGATGACCACTTACAAGGTGTAGATCAAAAAGATTTCGAAGAATAAAATTTGAATAAATATCTATTTTTTTCGAAAAGAGACTACTTTATTAATTTGTCGAGTCTATTTTGTAATTAGTTTATGACTTGTTTTAATATTTAATTAAATAACGTCATACGATATAATTCATTTATTTATTTTTGCATTTTGTTTGAATGAATATTTGTTATCAATTGTAAATTTCTAAATCTCTGAATCTCCAAACCAACCGAACCGATTTGATGAAGAACAATTTCGATGATATATATTTGATTGATTACCCCAAGTCCCCTAAAAGTCCGATTGGCGAGGTTGGATGGTTCACACAGAGAAAAAAAAAAAGCCGAGTTGATAATCTCCGAACTTTGAAGTAATTTCAGAGATTCTCTTATCACAAAATTGCTCTGGACCGTTCTCGTTCTTATAATTCTGATTTGTGAGATGATGTTCCATATTTATGTTTCATCTATAAATCCAATGTCAATTAAAAATCAGTGATCTATTTTTGAAAAAAAATGACGAGTCATCCATATCTTCTCTGCTTCTTCGTTGTACCTCAATTTTTTTTCGAGTTTGAACGCCGCGGATGTACATGACAACTTTATTTAATTTATTTCAGAGTTGTGTATATTTGACGATGGCTCAGCTCATGACTTACTTAGAATTATGTACTCTTGACTTGAAAATACCAAATACCTAAGTCTTTATTAATTGGGACCATATTTTTCCATTTATGACTCCTAATTCCTAAATAAATGTACAATAATTCGTTATTGATTAAATTTCCAGATCTTCCAACCCTAGTCAACTGCCCAACGACCACGTGGAGACAGTTGAACTTAATCACATGATCTTCATAGAGCCTGCAATATCTCCATTTTCTATCGCTAAAATATATTGTTTTCATTGAATTTTGTATTTAATTTAACTTTATTAGTGGATATCATGGAATTATAATAAATTATACTATGTTTCAATTTTATTTTTTTACTATGGATGCTAAATATTCAAACATCAGTCATTCTTTGTTCCTTTTGGACTTCCATCTCACGTTGATCGTAGAAAGCAGCAGTCTAAATTGTTGTTCTGTTGGTCAAGTTAATATATTTATATCAGATTCCGGTTAATTAATTCATATTAATTTGATTATGTTGGAGCTTTGCGTGAATATATTAATATAAATTTATAGAACACGTGTTGCATGGCAAATAATATTATCCTAATTTTTTATAATGATATTGATAAGAAAATCACAGCAACTACAGAAAATTCAATAGTAATCGGTTAGAAATAATCATTAAATTCTAAAGAATGTCAAAATAAAAAATATACTGCTAGCTATATTTAATATATATTTGCAGGAATTAATTATTTTAGAGCCCTATAATCACTGATTCACTCTCATAACCATTATGAGATTTTGTTATATCCAAAGGTCCAATGTTTGGATTTTGATGCATGTAATAAATAATATTATGAAAATAATAAAAACCCAATTTTTCATAATACTCAATTAAAAAAAACAGAAACTATCTAGTATGATTTTCTTAACATACAGTTATAATATATCTTTGAAAAGCTCTATAAACTATTTTAGTATGAATCTAATTTTTATTACGAAATTCCAAGTATACATCAATTGGTTTTGAAGAAAAAGAATTCAAGTTTTTTTTTTTTAAATATCAAAGGTGTCTAGTATTTTTAACCATATAAATTAATAAATCTCTACAAGTTTAGTGTGATTGGCCCAACATGAACGGAAGCGAGTCTTGTATAAATTGTTTGATCCATTTGCTGGCCCATAATGTGAACAAACTATTCAAACTGATCTTGGGACCAAATTCTCATTTTTAGGAAAAAAAAAATTCCATAAAAAATCAAACTATAATTTTTATTTTAGTATATATTTGCTCTGACTTTAATTCTGATATTTTACTTACAATTAAAATAGTGTTAATATCAATTTGTTACTTGAACTATTGCACTTTTTTTTTTAAGTGGTTTAAATTCGAAAAAAATTCAATCACTAGTCATTCTCTTCAAAATTTCGATTGTCATCCCCAAACTCAATTTTTGACATATTTTTTTTATCAAAATCCAATGAAAAACTCAAAATTGGAATTCACCTCCAAATATTAGTAAAAAAATTCATGACTCATATTTAAAATGACCTTTATTCGAAACTATTCAAAATGACCTTTATTCGAAGCCAAATTATAACCCTAAGTCGATTTTATGATTTTCATTCGGTCTGAGAACAAATCAAACAAAAAATCATTCTAGGATTTTGAACGGTTTTTGTTCGATTCAAGTTTAATCGAATGAGAATCATTAAATTGACTTAGTATTATAACTTGGTTTCGAAAGAGGGCCATTTTGGTGTATAACTCATGCATTTTGGTTGATGCTTGATGAGAGATTACATCTTCATATTTTCAGGTAGCCATTTTTGGCAGGAAAGTTTCAAAAATTTCAAAGAAAATAACTAATGATCGGAAAACATTTTAAATTTAGATACTAAAAAAAAATTACAATAATTCAGTTAGCAAATATATTCCATTAAAATATATGTACTTTGATTTTGCAATATTTATATTTCAAAATAATAAACTCCAAAACATAACATTCGATTTTCTAAAAACAAAAAACCTAACACTCAATTAACAAAAAATGATTAAATTTGAGACAGTTAAATTCAAAAAACAGGAATGGCGTCAAAACAGTTTACTGAGTTGGTGACTCGGTTGAGTAGAGTTAGCAGTGAAGTAGATAACCATAACATAATCCACAAAGAAAAGGCTGTACGTGTGGACATGGTGGCCGGAAAACAGAGCTAGCAATTAACTACAACTCCGCCGCCATGTCATCCTCACTCTCTCTCTCCACATTGTTCTCCATCACCCACCACCACCGCCGCCACTCCCCGTCGCTCTCGATCAAGAACTCCAACAACAAACCACCGCCCACCAAGACCACCTCATGGGTCAGCCCAGATTGGCTGACCTCTCTGACGAAATCGCTCACAACATTGGGCCCCAAAGACGACTCCAACATACCCATTGCCAGTGCGAAGCTAGAGGACGTGTCGGACCTCCTCGGTGGGGCCCTCTTCCTGCCGCTCTTCAAATGGATGAATGACTATGGGCCCATCTACCGTCTCGCCGCGGGGCCCAGGAATTTTGTGGTGGTCAGTGATCCCGCCATTGCCAAGCATGTGTTGAGGAATTATGGGACTATTTACTCCAAAGGGCTTGTCGCTGAGGTTTCTGAATTCTTGTTTGGCTCTGGTTTTGCCATTGCTGAGGGTTCCCTTTGGACGGTATTTTTGCTAAACCCCTCCCACACATGTATCACTGCGCTTATTATATAGGTTGTGTTAGTTATTTGTTGTTCAGGATTTAGCTCTTTTTGGTTATTTGTTGATCAAGATTTTACTCTTTTTGGTTATTTGTTGATCAAGATTTTACTATTTTGGTTATTTGTTGATCAAGAATTTACTCTTTTGGTTATTTGTTGATCAAGATTTTACTCTTTTTGGTTATTTGTTGATCAAGATTTTACTCTTTTTGTTATTTGTTGATCAAGATTTTACTCTTTTTGGTTATTTGTTGATCAATAACTCTTTTTGGTTATTATTATTATTTTTTAATAAATTGATTGGATTCTGATGACTGTTGATAAAGATTTCAGCTTTTTTAGGAGTTTAAGTGGGAACTGATATTGGGATTTGGGAGTATTTGATAATATCATAATAATACAAAGGCTTATCAACATCTTCAGTTCTTTACCCGTTTTCATTCTTGGAGAAATGCTTGGAAAAAGTTAACTTATTCTTATAACCGCATAATGCATATGTCCTGTTCTCCAATTGTAACTGCAGCCCTGATGAAGCAATAGTATTTTTCAGTTAAGGTGTTGTCATGTGTAGGTTCAGCTTATGCTCATTATAGATATTTCACTGTTTTTGAGGTGGAAAAATATGGTTATTATAGGTAAGGCGCAGGGCTGTGGTTCCATCGCTTCACAAGAAGTACTTGTCGATAATAGTTGAACGGGTCTTTTGCAGATCCGCTGAGCGGTTGGTGGAGAAACTGAAGCTCAATGCACTCAGTGGCGATGCTGTAAACATGGAGGAAAACTTTTCACAGCTTACTCTTGATGTTATCGGTCTAGCTATATTCAATTACAATTTTGACTCTCTAACAGCCAATAGTCCAGTTATTGATGCTGTTTATACTGCATTGAAAGAGGCAGAACTCAGGGCAACTGATCTGTTGCCGTATTGGAAGGCAAGCTATTTGTTGACTTTTTCCCACTTTGCATTATCACTTAGTGTAATTATAAGAACAATGCTCACTTTCCTTCTTTCAGATTGATGCTTTATGTAAAGTAGTACCTAGACAAATTAAGGCTGAAAAGGCAGTTTCTTTAATAAGACAAACTGTTGAAGAGCTGATAGCAAAGTGCAAAGAGATTGTAGAAACTGAGGGTGAGAGGATTAATGAGGAGGACTACGTGAACGACACAGATCCAAGCATTCTTCGCTTCTTGCTTGCTAGCAGAGAGGAGGTATCAAAAGCTTTTGGTCCAACACACTATTCTTATATATTGTCATTTTTCTTGACTTTAGAAGACAGATTGTAGCTTTGTGTCATATATTTTTCATGCCGTGAGAGCTTGAACTTAAATCAACAGATTGATTAGATTTTTTCCACAAGATTTACTTATTGACTACAGTACGCTTTTCTAAAGATGACTTACATATTTGTTTTAGGTTTCTAGTGTCCAGCTGAGAGATGACCTTCTGTCAATGTTAGTTGCTGGTCATGAAACCACTGGTTCAGTGTTAACTTGGACAGCGTATTTGCTGAGTAAGGTATGGTTCGTATTCTCCTTTGACAACTGTATTGGGATTATCGGGTGCTTGACTTCCATTCCTAATTTTCTTCTCTGGACTCAAAACTCAAAAACCTAATTCAAGATTGAAAATTTAAATGGTACCAATGTGGAAATTCGTTGAGATAAAGTCAGATTTGGAAATGTGGAAATATGGCTTGTGCACTATGATCTTATATTGATTGCCATTTCTTAATTAGTCATTGTTTGTAACATTATATTTTATATCAGTAGTTGTTGCATTGATCAAATTTCTCTTTTATTCTTTCTCCATTATAACTGATTTTCAGGCAGTAATTTTCTGGAAATGCTTACGTAGTTCATAATTTCTTTTTATTATTGGGGCAGTTTGTGAAATTTGAACTCTCAATTGTTTGTTATTCATGAATATTTTTCTTATCATCCTTTTGAAATCAGGATCCATCCTGTTTGAGAAAAGCACAAGAAGAAGTTGACAGAGTTTTGCAAGGCCGGCTTCCTACCTATGAGGACACAAAAAATCTCAAGTTCGTGACATGTTGCATTATGGAATCAATGCGTCTATATCCTCATCCACCTGTAAGCTGAAAAGCCTGTCTCTTAGTTGACGAACATATTTTCCATTCTTTATCTGATGACAACTTTCCTGAAAATAAAAATAAAAATTACTAGGTCCTGTTGAGAAGAGCGCAAGTTGCTGATGTATTACCGGGGAACTACAAGGTCAATGTTGGTCAAGATATCATGATCTCAGTGTACAATATTCATCACTCTGCTCAGGTATCTTACCCAAATTCTGAAAGGTGGAAAAAATGTCATGCATAAGCATATTTTTACTGCCTCTGATTGAAGGAGTCTAAGCTAATAATCTGATAAGAAGCATTCTTGTCTGTAAAACATCAAGTGAGCAATTTTCTTCTTGTGTTTTTGGAGGTGTGGGAAAGAGCAGATGAATTTGTTCCAGAAAGATTCAATTTAGAAGGCCCAGTTCCTAATGAATCAAATACAGATTATAGGTAAGTCTACAAACTTCTTTCTGTTGAGGGCCTCAATATAATGTTATAGCTAATTCTTGTGATTGAAATTGTTGGTATTGAAGATTCATCCCGTTCAGTGGAGGACCACGTAAATGTGTTGGCGATCAATTCGCTCTACTTGAAGCGATTGTATCACTTGCAGTAGTTTTGCAGCACTTCAGCTTCGATTTGATTCCTGACCAAACTATTGGCATGACCACTGGAGCCACTATTCACACTACTAATGTAACTTCTTCTCACCCTTACCCTCTCACTTATGAGAGAGAGAGAGAGAGAGAGAGAGAGAGAGAGATTTCTTATGACATGACTATTTTGTGGCAGGGGTTATACATGAAATTGAGGCAAAGACAAAGTGCATCAACTTTTGCAGAGGCAAATGCTTGAAGGTGGGCTTGCTAGTTCATGCTTTAGAAGGAAGGTGAAGTTAATGGTAATATCATTCACTTGGGTTCTTGAAAATCTTTTTCATTTTTACACACTAGTGATATGCCATAAGCAGTGCCTATTTTCTTGGATGCTGCTTATTTCAGTAGAGAATCAGATGCACCATTTTTAAGGTTTTGTTTACACCTCCTTTGTCCCATGTTTCAAATGGCATTTTATGTTTCAAAAACTGTAAATAGTTTTACATTTTGTATTGTCCCAACAATCCATATCCCCTTTTGTAATATCACATTTATTTATCATTGAAGATTTGATTATGCCTTGTGTATCTTTATATATGATTGGCACTCAGATCTCTCTCTCTCTCTCTCTCACAATATAATAATGAGTATCTCAGAAGAGAATAGTTAAACTCCATAAACCAGAGTTGGTAGGCAACATAAATCAGAGTAGTTGCATAATTAGTTCCAATTGCTTCTTAATTGCATGTGAAGAATTCAAATATGGTCAATTCTTTAAAAGATAATAGTAAGTTTGAGAAACTACATTAAATTCTTTAGCAGGGACAGTTACTCCATTTAAACACTCCAGGACAAACCATAATTATTCTAGTACCATTTCATATTGGACCAACGACATGCCATAAATTCTTTTTTATAAAATAATTGTTAATTCATATTTTATTTCGAGCATGTTTTATGAGCAATATTAACGTTATTTTGATATTTCTTGGATGAAAAAAAAATGTAACCCAAAGAAAAAATGTATTTATAAATAATATGGGAAGCATCGAAGAATAAGACGATGAGGTCCCGGCCAAAAGATGAAACTTCCAATGAAAACTTATTTGTGGGTTTTTCAAAAAAAAAAAAAAAGCAATATCAGTAACAATCAAATTTTATGAAATTGCAGTTAGAATGATTTTTGAATGACATTTTACTTGGATCAACTTTTTATTTAAATAAAGGCATTCAAATTATTTGGATCAACTTTTATTTTACTTTATATATTTAGTAGACGGTTTTATATGGTCTGTTAGTGTTTGAAATGAAGTTTTTATATGGTTGAAATAAGCAGCCTAAAATAATTATTTCGATAAAGAAAATTACTAACGCAACTCCAATATGTACTAAAGTTAGTGTCAAGCTTAAGGTACTCAATCCATGTGATCTTGAAGTTTTTGAAGAATGACACGTGTGCGAACTATATATTCAACTAAATGTAGTATTAATGAATGTGTCAATTGACTGCTACATTTAAAGATCTAGATCTCGAGTCACTGTGTTTAATTGACTTTATACATATGTATATAAATTCAAAAATTTCAACTAATAATAGATCATGTTAGGTCATGATTCAATACTTCATTTTTTGAAAAATCTAAACCTACACAAGAGACTAAATCATAGACTTTCTTTCTAAGCATTGGAGGAGGTTTAACTTACAAGATTAATTCTCATACCCTCAACTCCCAAAATGCTAGCTTTTAGCTGCTTTTTCCCTATACCTATCATTTACTTTGTTATATCACATTATCAAATTAATGTTGTTTGTTGTGCATCAAAACAACGTCGTTTCAATCCATAACATTGAAATAATGTCGTTTCAACTACACAATAGTGATTTTTTTTTTCTTTTCGAAGTTGTAGGGTTGAAAAGATGTTTTGATTATGTTTCAATGTTTCGGCTACAAAATAGTAATTTAAAATTTTGATTGAACTTGAAAAGATGGTGAGAACTGAGAAAGCTTTCATATCCAATGCTCAAATTCTGTTTGGTAATAAATGTTTGTTAAATCTAAAAGGGAAATATTTAATTCAGTGGATTCTTGTTGAAGCATATATGGTTGAACTGGAAGTTGAGTACACAAGAAACAATGCTATATATCATCATATGAAACTGTTGATATGGTATAGGTTGAGAACAAAGACTAGCCAGCTAACTCTCTCTCTCCATTGTTTGCCTTGTTTGTGTAATTAATTAATCAAAACTATGTACAGCTATAGCAATGCTCACTTATTTGAAGATATGTTAATGCCTATGCTGCCTACTACACTGTAGCTCAAGAAACACACACTGAGACACAATGTTGAAGCTGCAAAGGCCTTCCAACACTAACAGGCCATCCAAACAAAGAGACACACTTCATTTCAAATTCTCCAATTTTCAAGCCCTTCAGGTACAATTGCTCTTTCATTGTTTTTCTTTGCTTTTTATCTATCTGCATTGATCAATTACTGTGTGTCTTTAATAAAACCTTAGAGAAGTGATCCATATTCACTTTGATAATGATCAATTGTTATTATTTTGGTTAAGCAGATACCAAAGGGATGGGATAGGCTATTTGTATGTGCAATTAATGTAGAAACAGGGAAAACAATTGCCAAATTGGGGAAAGCACTTGTTAAAAATGGTAGTTGCCAATGGACTGAGACTCTATCTGAATCATTCAGCATTCCAAGAGATGATTCTGCAAAAGGGTATGAAGAATGCCTTGTTAAGCTTCTCGTTTCCACGGTATGATTCTGATAGTATTTCTGCTTTTTTTGAGGTTATAGAGACTTGATTACAACATGATTTTGATCTGGTTTTTCAGGGCTCAACAAGATCTAACATTCTTGGTGAGGCTATAATCAATGTTGCAAATTATACTAGTTCAAGAGCCTCTTCTTCAGTTTCATTGCCTCTAAAGAAATGCAGTTATGGAACAACTCTTCAGGTGATTAATACTAAAAGGAATTCATGGTTTTCTGATGCTCTTTGTGATGAGCTAATTTGCTTGCTTATATGGCCATCAGGTCAAAATTCAAAGATTAACTCCAAGATCAAGAATTAGGTTGGTATTTATTTCATGGAAGAATTGCAATTTCTGAATTCTGGGCTTTTGGGTTCTTTGAATGTTAAGCTGACATTGTTTTTATTATTCAAGTGTTGAGGAATCTAAGAATGCGAAATCTCAAGAAAAAGATCAGAATGTGGATCGTCTTGAAATTGACAGCAACTCGTATAGGTCAGATAATTCAAGCGATAGTACTGGTATACCTCTAAAGGAAGATAAGGCTACCACCTCCCATCCTCTGAGATTAGATAGCAAGGTGTTTTGATTTTTCTGATTCAATTTGTACAACGATTTAGAGATAAATAGATACATTTTGGAGATAGTAATGATCCTTTTAGACTTTGTTGTCTTCAAATAAGGTTTCATATTGTCTTTTCAACTCTTCATTTTCTTTGCAGGTAGAAAGTGAATCACCATTTGGTACATCTATAGTGAGTGAGAACTCATCCATAAAAAATGCTTTGAATAGTGAAGAATATGATTTTCCAGAGAGAGAAGTTGGAGGTAGCATCAATGGTGGCCTAGTACCTGATTCTGGGCTATATAAAAGAGATGATTTTCGCAGTGAAACGGCAATGAGAAGGTCATCGATGATGAGTGTTGGTTCTTCAAGGAATCTTCTAGAAGCTGCAGAAGATACCATTGAGGAACTCAGAGCAGAAGCCAAAATGTGGGAGAGAAATGCTAGGAAGTTGATGATTGATCTTGATATATCGAGAGACGAGTACTCTAATCTGTCGAAGAAGCATGCAGGATTGGGGATGGAGCTTTCAACTGCATATGCAGAGAATGATGGGCTAAAGAGTGAAGTAGAAAAACTGAAGTCAATGATGAATCAGGCTGTTCGAGAAGATCCCATCATTCGTTCTGAAAATCTTGGGCAGATTCGAAAGGAACTGGAGAATGAGATTAGGTATCAACAGGATCTGAATGATGATTTAGGCCAACAGCTTAAGCAAAGCCAAGAATCGAATATTGAACTTGTTTCTGTTCTTCAAGAGATGGAAGAGACTATAGAACAACAGAGAGTTGAAATAGAGAATTCTGTGATCAAGTTGAAGCAACTTGAGGAATCAGAGAAGAAGTTGAAAGGTGATATTGAATTGCTTCAAGAAACATTACGTGATAAAAGTGATGAGTTGGAGAATGAAAAGAGATCAAATGGTGAGATTTTGGCACAAGTAGAAAGGGATTTTAAGTACAAAATATCGATCAAGGAAGAAGAAATTGCATGCTTGGAAGCAACACTATCAGGCTGTGTTGAAGACGCACAGTTTGAGGGGTTGGATGGGAATAATGAAAGCAATGAGGATCTTAGAAGAGAAATAGAGTCCTTGAGAGAAAAAGTTTTGGACTTAGAGAAGGATTGCACTGAGCTGACTGATGAAAATCTTGAACTGTTATTCAAGCTCAAGAATTCGGATGAAAAGGACATTAGAAAATGCTCGTCTTTTGATTCAAGTCCTAGTGATGAGTCTGAAGTGAGTGATCCTAAGTTTCAAATTTCTCACCTGGGCTTTGAAAGTTCTGAACATTTTGCTGAGATTTTGAATCAAATGGATTTGGCTTTTAGCCTTCTGATGAAGCCTTGGTGTGGGAAATCTGGTCTTATGGTTGCAAACAAGACGAAGATGACTGTTACTAATATGACGTCTGAATGTATCCTCGATTTTTTGCAAGAGATCAACAAGCTCTTGGAAACGAGGATCGCCGAGTCTGATGAACTTCTTAGGAATCATGAGATGGAGATCAAAGAAAGAGATGAATTCATATTGGATGCTAAAAGGAGGATCGAGGATAGTGGCTTGGAAGTTCAAGAACTTGAAGAATCGAAGGCGAAAAGTGAAGAGAATTATGCAGATCTGATGAAGGAATTTGATGAAAAAAGATCTGAATTCAGTCTTGTAGAGGCTGATTTGATGTTAAAAGAACAAGAGATCAAATTTCTTTTGCAGAATCAGGGGGATTTAGAAGCAGAAGTTTGTGATCTTCAACGAGAAAAGAGGCGTTTAGAACAGGATTTAGAACTTGCATTGAGAGAGAACAAAATCTCCACAGAATTTGTGGAGAAGCTTCAAAACGAGCTTGAAAGAAACCTAGAGTTGCTAGAAAGAAAAAGCAGTGAATTAGAGAACAGTTTATCAGCATTGCAAGAAGAAAATATGCAGTTACATGACTACGTATCCGAACTTGAAGCTCAAGTACAAAAACTGGAAGATGAAAAGGAAACATATTTGCAGGAAACAGATAATCATAAATCTGCTGCTATGAGTCTTGAAGATGAGAATCAGAAATAGAAAGCTGGAATGGAGATTCAAATATCGGATTTGAAACAAACATCAGAAGATATGAGGAAACAGTGGTTAGGAGCCCAAGAAGAGAATACAAGTTTTGTACAAGAAAATACACAACTCAAAACTTTGAATGCAGAACTGGTGGATCAATTGAGTGAATCGAAGAAAAGTTTGTATGATTGCACAAAGAAGGTTGAGATGTTGGAGGATCATCTCACTTCAATGCTAAATGATTTTGTGGAGAGAGAAAACAGTCTCAGATCAGATATAGATGCATTGGTTAAAGAAATGGAAAGGGTTTCTTTTGAAGCTTCTAATGAAGTTTCGGGTTTACTTGCTGACAAGGCTGAGCTGCAAGTTTTGCTTCAAGAAGTTCAATCGGAATCTGAGTTGAAAGTTCAAGATTTGACGAGCCAAGTAGCTGGTTTCAAGCAAAGTCACGAGAGATTAGTCGTTGAGCATGAACGGATTCTCAAAACGTTGGGAAATTATAAGAGAAGCGAAGAAAAACTGAAGACCAGTTTGAATGACCTTGAATTGAAGCACACCATTTCTGAGTATGAGCGCGAGCAACTGACCAAAGAAACGGGCATTCTGAAGGTTCAGTTGAAGAATATGTCGAGTCTTCAAGATCAAATCTTGAAGTTAAAAAGTGATAATGGCAAACTAGAGATGGCTTTGCATAATGTCTCTCAAGATTACGAAGAACTGAAGGCCGAGAAAGTTTTACTGTCTGAAAAAATCTCCGTCTTTGAGAGTGCCATGTCTGAGTTCGAGGAATGCAAAAGGACTAAGGTTTGCTTGGAAGAGAAGATTCTGGAAATCGAGAAGGATTTGAGTGCAAAAGAGATTCTCTGCATCGAGAACGATGACCTTAAAATTCAGCTAAGTGAAACGAAGAAAGCAAACATGGAGCTTCAGAAGAAGATGTATAGACTCGAAGAGGAGAAAGACAAGTGGTTAAAGAAAGGTGAAGCTCTTGAAGAAAACCTTAAGTTGATGATGGAGGAGATAAATAATATCCATAATCAGGTATCCATCAATTCTTTTCAACAACTTATTAGTAGATTAATAGATCACTTTGGTTGGATTGAATCACAAAACTTGTAATATATAACACTCTATCTACTCTTCTCACTTGCAGGGTTTTCATGATCAAGATCCTGTTTCTGTCAATGTGGATAACAAGAACAAATTTCTGCAAGACAGGTATATATATAATGAACATTAACACTCACAAAGTCTTGCATACAAAAGTTTAATTGTTTGTAATATGATTCTTTATGCAGTACTACTTCAAGAGAGAGGTACGAAAGGACAAAATCGTCACTTGAGATAGAGCTACGAGACCTGAAAGAACGGTACCTAGAAATGAGTATGAAATACGCGGAAGTGGAGTCTCAACGTGAAGATCTTGTAATGAAGCTTAGAGCAAGCCGAGGTGGGAGGAGGTGGTTCGCGTAGAAATCAGCTTCTTTGATTTATTATCAACTTTGTTATATACATCAACTGCTCAATCCTAACATGATTCTTTGCATTTTTGTGATACCAAATAAATAGCTGTATTGTGTATTAGGACTAATAAGCAATAGCTGTAAGAAAACACGCATGTTTTTGAAAGAGATATACACATAAAAGAATAAATGAGATATGCAATGTTTGCATATTAAAGATTGTTCTGTTTCTTTGTGTTTCTGCCATGAAAGCAACAAATGTGTTTAAATTCATAAACTAGTATCATGCTATTTACACTTACATAATTAATGCCAAATATTAATATCAAATACTAATTCTTATAACAATTTTGAATAATTCTATCACTCCAGTCTATTTCATTTCACTAGGAAAGGAGGGAGAAAGGGAGATTTTTAATTAATACCGAACTTTTCTTTCCTTATATATATATATAATAAAATAGTAATAAAAGGGAATATGATCTTTAAGGATCTACTATTGGTTCTGACAAATCCCCAACTCAATGCCATAATCTGTTCTTTGGAGAGGTAATACGTAATCAATGAATAATTAAACTAAATTTTAAAAAGCATCAAAGGTTTAGCAAAAGAATAATCCTATATCACCCTTAAACATGAAATCTTGGTGAGAAAAATCAAAGCAAAAGAAAACATTGTACTATTAGACCCACTAAATTCCAATTGAAGCCAACTTTTTGGACTCATATTTTTCCTTGCACTAAACATATAATATTGGTTATACATTTTCAAAATCAGTATTCATAGTACAGAAGAAATCCACTGAATCCGAGTAGACTTTTAAAACTCTTGTTTTTAGGGTGTGTTTAAAAATGTTGCCTTTTATTTTCAACTTAAAAACTCATTTTTTAGTCAATTCTCGAAATTTTCACAACTTACTCAAATTTGTATCATCATGATACTTCCTCACATTCAAAATAATGGATACTTTAGAAAATATAAGTTGTTTTTCTATTTATTTGTTGTTTTTGATTACCAAATTAAAAAAGAGTAAATGATTTTTCCAACTTTGTTTATATTTTTTTAACTAAATTTTTATTTAATATTATATATTGAGTATGTCTATTAAATGTTGAGTATGTGATGTGCATATACTTATATATATATATATATATTATTAGGTGTATGTAGTAGATTAATTAAATATCTGTTATATAGAATGATCCACATTAGGTAAGATATTCCATCTGGCTCCACATTTTGGTGACATGCATAATTTGAATTTAGAAGTCCAAAGACCAAACTCATTTATATAAAATATAGGACGCTAAAACCGCGACACATAAGGCATGCACTATAGGGACTCATATATAATAAATAAAAATTAATCATCAAAGTGACCCAATTAATTAAAGAAAATTAATAAATATGGTATATATATATATATAAGCAAGCATGTGTGATGTGAAGCAGTGGAGATGAGAATGGCATATCCCTTGGAAGATGCTCCATTTACCCCTTTTACCAAAAGGTGACCACAAATCCCTACTTAGTCATCTCACTCTTTCATTGCCCTGATCATCACTTCCATTATAACACACACATCAACTTCCTTCTTCAAACCCTCTTCATCCACCACCTCTCCCTTTTTCCGATGAAGCGCCGCCGCCGGAAAGCTGCTGCTGGCGGCGGAGCTTAATTGACTTGAAGCTGCATGGTGGGCTTAGGGCAACTTCTATCCTTTGGCATTTTCGAACACTTTCTTGGGCTGGTTTTGTCTCTCATGGGAGGTCTCGAATCTTGGTAGAATATTCTCAAGGGCTGGGCAGATTATGCTGATTCTATGTGTGCTGCTTTAATTTTCTTGATTTCCAGTTTGTGTAATGCATTTTGATTATTAGAGTTTGTTATCGAAATAATGTTTGTTGTTAATGATCCCTATTCCCTAATAATACAATTCCACTTCCTTTGATCAGTATTTGTGAATTGTGATCAACTATGTATGTTTTCAGGTTTGTTTTAAATTTTTTTTTCTTTTGCAAGAAATGGATTTTTTTTTTTACTCCATGGTAATTACTAAATACTAATTAGTGCCACTTGGACAAGTTTGACTGGCTAACGTCCACTTACAAGATATATAAGAGGTTCAAAAACGGAAAAAAGAAAAAGAAAACTTGTATTGAACTATTAATAGTAGTAATTAATATAATTAAGTCCATGTGGGTGTGACTAATATTTGAAAACTTGGTTTTAAACTGGCGAGTTATGGATATATATTCATGTTATGGTAGCTAGAATTTGTATTAGTTTTTCTATATCATTTTTTGTTTCATTTATTAGTTTATAATATTATATTAAATATACAAATATTAAATATAACAAAAAATTCGATCTGATAATAGCCTAACACGGTCATATAAAGTAGCAATTATGCGTCACACTTTCTGTCATGTTATGTTGAAGAAAATACAGAAAAAGATGACGAATTGTTTAAATTATTTTCCTATAATATTTTATGGCTTTTTTTTTTTTTTTTAAATTCTATATCTTACAAGTACAGCACAACCCACACACACATTTTTCAATGTTTTCTTTACAAATACATCACAATTTCTAATCTATTATATCAGAATTTGCTCCTAAAAATAATTCCATAATATAATAAAACAAACATGATTATAACAATTTTGTGACTTCCAAATAGATGGGTCTTGAAACGGCATAATAATCTATTGATCTTAAATCAGCCCAAAAAGGTACTTTGTGACGTACCCTTACTCCATTCAATGACACTGCCAAAATGCTACCTACTTACAGAGAATAAACTACACATTGTTGATTAATTCAAAGCCCCAATTTTACCTTGCTTTTCCTCAACTCAACTATATTGCATGTTGCACTTTGCTCCTCAAACTTGTAAAGAATATGCATAACCCCCTCAATAGAATGTATGTTATTTTTAACTTTTACCCCTTCATTGGATATATCATTTTTTAAATGAACTTGAGATCTTGTAGTTTTTTTTTTGAGGAAAATTCTAAAGTTATTGTTTTAACATGTTATATTAAAGTAGGTAAATTTAACCTATATCAACTACAAAGTAGAACACATACTTGAGTTGTATACATTAATTACATTTTAAATTGGGTTGCCTCTTCTATTCAAGTTGAATTTAAGAAATAATAGATGTAATTTCTTGTATGAAACATGGTGTAAAGGTCATCAAACTTGAATTTAAATCCTTACTATTCCACATTCCTACGTATTCGTACTCATTCATAGAAATTAGAAAGAGTCTAAATTTTAATGAAAAAGTAATTACTTAAAAGATTAAGAGAGTGTTTGGGGTGAACTTATAAACTCCTCAAAATGTTTGGTAAAATTTTAAAAATAAAATGTTATGAGTGTATAAACTCTTTTTTAAAAGTTGGAGATCCCAACTTATTTTCAAAATAATATCTTATTTTTTATACACACATTCAATTTTGATCATATAAGTTCCATAATTGGTATTATTAAAATCTTACCATCATCTTATTAATTCAAGTACTTCAACAACTTATATTTAAAATAGGATAAACTATCTTATAAACTCTAAAAACATCTTATAAAATGTAAAAACTGATAAATTCTTTCAAGTAAGCTTATCCAAACATTCTTAGAAAATGTGTATATAGTTAGACAAAAACTTTTGTGCACTTAGTGCACGAACCCCAGATCCGTGCACTTTGGTCGACCCGGCCCGCCACGCGCCCACACACATCACCAGGTTGCGGATAAAATCCGCTCAAACATGCTCCCAGATGTCAGACTTTTATGTTATGTTAACTATACCTTTTAGTAGTGTTAATCATGTTTTTTACTTATGTTAGTCATACCTTTTATAAAGCTAGTTGTACGTTAACATTTTTTTTAGACAGATATATTAACCTTTCATTCCTTTTAGTTATAACAGTCATACCTTTTAGTTATGTTAGATATACCTTTTAGTTATGTTAATTGTACTTTTATATATTACATAAATGTATGACTATGTTGATATAAATGTATAAGTAATATCACATAAAGGTAAACATATATAAATTGTGGTGAAATTAGAGTTTTTTTAAAGTTAAAAATATTAAATAAAGGTATGATATTTAGATATAAGAGTATGACTAATTTAACATAAATGTATGATTAATATAATATAAATGTATGACTAACATAACATGGAGGTCAGTGAAAAAAATAAAAAAATACGTGGATCCGAATCAACCAGCATCCTAACCCAACCCGAATGCATGTGTGCATCAGGTGCACATGAGTGCTACTCAGTTGGTTAATGTAATTTTTTGCTATCATTAAAAAGTTGTTCAACAACTAATATAAGGTGGTTCTATGTACCTGACTTTTCTACTGCAATAACTAAAAAATTGATTGGGCTTTTTATTTAACCTAATATTAATTTGACCTAATTTTTTTATTTTGTTTGTCTCATTTACATTTTATGTCCAAATCATTTTTTTTCACAATTTAACAAATTTTAAAATATCTTTAATTTGTATATAAACACACGTACGATTTGAAATACAATGCTATGTTTCGGAAACAATGATTTTAAATATAATATATTGTTTTAACTATAATGATTTTGAGTACAGTGATTTTTAATTTCTATAGCATCTATGTTGCATAAACGCATGTATTTATGTTTGTGAATAGTCCACCTATTTATATAGAATTCATTTATCCATATATGAAAATATGTCATGAAATGCATGTATCGTAATTTATGCTATCACATGTTTATTGGTTGATGTTGTATAATCCACATAATCATGGTAACGATCAAGATCATTAATTTAGTTCAAGTTAATAAAGATACTTAACAAAATATAATAAATTAATGAAAGAAGATTTGATTGATATCTAATAAAAAACATAAACTACATCTAACTTCATCCGTATTTGACATAAATTTAAAAATTACTAGACAGATTGAAAAATTATGATTAGATCCCTTTAACAATCAAAATTTTGAACTTATGATTTATTTGAAAGTTAAATACACGATAGTATAATAAAATATTCATAAAGAATGAGTGAATTCAAATTACTAATAGAAAATTTTGAAACATTATGTGAGTTTTTAATTCACAAATATCAAAATCTGTTTAGTTATTTGACCAAAGCAGTGATAAAGCAAAGCGCCATCAAACTAAGTGAAGGGGCAAATTACTGAAGCAATTTAGGTAAAAACAATAAAGCACCGCAGGAATCGCATTGTAGGGAGTTATGGAGTACACTGTACAGTAGCAATTCATTCATACACCCTAAAAAATAAAAAAATTATTTATTTTCCAACCAAAAGATTCACTCGCAATCTTATTTCTCTGGCAATTTTCTTCTCTCTCTCTCTCTCTCTCTCTCACTCTCCATAGG
The DNA here is from genome assembly GCA_954870855.1 of Scutellaria minor. NCBI lineage: Eukaryota > Viridiplantae > Streptophyta > Magnoliopsida > Lamiales > Lamiaceae > Scutellaria > Scutellaria minor. The sequence continues at coordinate 2,311,163 of OX940735.1, read as the reverse complement.
GTTTCTCTCTCCAATTTCTTTCACATCCCTCCCAAAACAAAATCCAAATTAAACCCTTAATTTTTTTCTTCTATGCATGCAGCTGAATTATCTTATTCGAGCAGATCCATAACCAGAATTTTATCTCTTTCGTTCTCTGCTGCTGTGTCCGCGAGCACAGCATCAGTGAATTCAAAGAGCTCGAGGAAAAAGACGAAGAAACGGTAATGAAGACTGAATTGGGATTGGAAATCGAGTGCCCGGCCCAGTCGAATGGACCCGATTCAGAATCCGGATCCGGAAATCATACCCGACCCGATTCAAACGGGTCGGGGTGGATGGATCACTGCTATGTGCCCAGGGTCAGGCCGAGCGAGGCGAATGGTTTCGCAGTTTATACGAGGAATAAGAGGTTGAAGAGTAGAGGTGTGAGTAGAATTGGTTATGCAGATAAAGTCCAGGGTGATTCGGGAGCATTAGTTAAGAGTGAAGAGGCCGTGAGCGTGAAAGGTGAAGTTGTGGTTGATTGTGGTGATTCGGTGAATGTGGGTGAAGTTAAGGGTAATTTTGGCACTTCAGGGATCAGGGGAGTGGAGAACGAGGGGGAGATGATGGAGGTTGAAGTACGACAGGAGCCAATGGATTTGGCAGCGATGAGAGCCGTTGGGCCGCGGAGGTTTACACGGTCTGTGCTTGTGGACTCTGATATGGAGAATGGGAGTTTGGAGAATTTGAGGGACGCAGAGATTTTGGAGGTAGATGGTTTGGCGAGCGAGGACTTGACATTGCTGGGTAGTCCAAAAACGAGGAAAATGGAGATGAAGATGTCTAAGAAAATCCTTATTAAAGGGCGGCCAACTACAGTTAGGGAGCTTTTCGATACAGGGTTGCTAGAAGGATATCCAGTTTTCTATAATGGTGGCAAGAGGGTATCGTTTTCCTTTATCTTTGTTTTTTATTAGTATTTTTCTTAGTTGTTATTTTGATCTTTTGCTGTTATGTTACCATTACTCCTGCTTCATGTTACTACCACTACTGCTGCTGCCACTACTACTATCATCACCTCCATCACCCTTGGTATTACTGATATTATTGTTGTTGCTTTTGTTGTAATTTAAATGTCTATTAGTCTTATTTTGGTTGTTTCTATTATGAATATTATTTAATTATCATCATTGTCGTCATCATCATTGTTTTTGTGTTATAAGTAGTCATAATATAAATAACTACTTGATTATTGACATTAATATTGAACTTGAATTTGTTTTCTGCATGTCAGGATATAATTATATAAATAGTATGTACCATATATATAATCTTGTGTGTGCCGCACTTCCAATTTATGATACCAGTGATGTAAACAATGAGTCTCGTGAGTGTTTTCAGATTTGTGAGAATTAAGAGATTGTTTAGGTAGACTTATTTTAAAGGTCTTATGAGCTCTTACATTTAGTAAACAGTTAGTAGAGCTCACAAAAATTAAGTTGATGAAGCCTTCGGATAACAAGAATACAAGATATTGGAACTTTTAAGGTCTTAGTATGACAATTGTACTAAAATGATCAAATCTAAATGAGTTTTTATCAAAACATGAACTTAGTTTCATAGATATCAAACAGATATTAGGAATTTTTTTTTCCAGAGAAGCCTATAAGCTTTGGAGGGGGAACCTTTTTAGCTCTTTTTCTGGGAATAAAAAATAAGGACCTTATATGCTCTCAAACATCTTATAAGCTGTTTTGAAGTATTTGCGGTGTTTTGAAGGCTAATAAACTCAGCCAAACTCCCTCTAGATATCCTATTTTACAACAATCACTCAAGCTAATATGATGGCTAGGAAAAGGGGAGTGCAATGTGTTAATGACCAAATTAGGATAAACATGTAGAGGTGTTGGTTCGGATTTAAAATAGGCACGATCTTGTGTGGTCCACACAAGTCATGTGATGAATTAGGGAGATCAACATATCACTTTAATCAGACTACTTTTTATTTTTGTTTATTTAAAGCTTCATTTTGAAAAAAAAATAAAAAATACCACACTTCTAAGTGCTTGTGCACTCTCAAACATCTTACAAGTTGTTTGAAAAACATTTGCATGTATGAACTAACTTGTGTGTTCTGCATTAATTTTCCCATCATGTCACTCATCTTGATACTAATTTAATTTAGCACCAGTGGTGATTTACTCAGTTTGTCTGGTAAAATCGAGAACCATCATTTATATGAAAAAATATTTTTAAGGTCTCAACTGATTATAATATCCTTCTAGGGATTCCCACTACGTGGAACCATAAAAGATGCTGGAATCCTCTGTTCTTGCAGTTTGTGCAAGGGAGTCCGGGTGAGTACTAATTTTGAGTTATTATTATTATTATTTTTTTTTGTGGGTGAACTTATCAGCAAACTGTGGCTTTCATCGCTATAATACTGATCAATAACTTGGCACCAAGATTTATTATTTTATTTTATTTTTTAAATTCTGTACAGGTAGTTCCGCCTTGCCAATTTGAGATTCATGCCTGCAAATCATATAGACGTGCATCGCAGTACATATGCTTAGAGAATGGGAAAAGCCTCCTGGATGTTGTCAAAGAATGTCGGAAATCTTCTGTTAAAACATTAGAAGAAACCATTCAAAACTTCATAGGCCCTATGCCTGTGAAGGAATCTCTCATCTGTCGGAATTGCACAGGTGAGCTGTATATTTTATTAGTTCTGGTCTATTATTTATTTAGATTTATATATTATACACATTTGTATAGATATTTGTTTTGCTTATTTTCTTATAACCTTCCTCTATGTTTACTGTAATCATATTTAAATGACAGCTTGGTGTTCCTTGGTTGCTAGGGTCATTTCTTGCAACATCTGCAGCAAAGGTGGAACTACTTTGTGATTCTTGCATCATCATCCTAAATTCAGATTTGGATGCAGAATGTGTGAAATCAAGGTATTATATATGTACAAGTAATTCTGCCTTATATGTACAAGTAATTCTGCCTTATATGATTTTCTCTCTCAGAGGTTTTGAGGATACAATCTGGTTGAGTGTTTTCCCTGTTCTTTCTATGCTCTGTCTACAAATGGTACTTCGACGTTGTAATGTTTATGGTCTCCAGATGCTAGAGATATAGCCAGGTGGTAGTGAAGTGAGATTTAGGACCTTCTAAAACGTCATAATATGTTCACTTGATCTGGAAGCATGAAAACTCAAATTCAAATTATACTTGTCATTCCACTAACTTTCATCTTGCAAGTGCACTCTGCTCTTAGCTGAGATTTCCTTTAGTTTTGAGATGTTACCAGTGACGAAACCAGGATCATAAATTGAGGGGGACCAATATTAATAATAAAAAAATTTACACTAAACAAAAAAAAAAATTTATTATTAAAATATATAAAAGGGGTAATTTTTTTTTTTTTATAAGTTTGGGGGGGCAGGGCAACCCTCCCCTTACCTTTAGTTCCGTCCCTGGATGTTACCACCAAAAGTTAAACAGCTCGCATCTGTTCATTATATGCTCGAGTTTTGTCTATAGCTTGTTGCTGTAAATATGAAGCGGTATTAATTGTAATGTACTCAAGTTGTTTATGAATGATTAATATGTAGATATGACCTGTAATTGGTTTGTCCTTTTAATTTTTACTGATATTAGTTTGTTGGTCTCTTTCAGGCCTTTGGAGCCTTTATTAGGCTTGGCTATTTCTGAAAATGGTGAAGTGCAAAGCACTCCCCAAAAAAGAGGTCGTCGAGGCAGGAAAAAGCGAAAGTATGTATCCTGTTTGCCTTTTCTTGCTCCTAGACCATTTTCTCCGCAACTCCAGGAAAAGAAATGACTTACCTTGTTTTTCCCCATTTGCAGGCATTCAGAATTGAAAACTTATACAAAATCTCCTGGAAGATCCTCATTGCGTGTTGGAACAAGAAATAAGGGCCAATATAAGATAACAAAGATGTAGGATTTTATACCTTTTTTATCTTTTATTTTTTATGTGGGGACATTATATTTACATCACTTTCTATAAGCTCAGTAGACATGCTTACATTCAAAGCTTTCTGTCTTTTATATTGTTTCATGTTTTGGCATGCTCAGGTTATCACAACCAGCATCTGCGACAAAGTCCCCCGAAAGTACTTTGGTGAGGGATTCGAAGTCATCTTTTGATCCAACTTCAAATGGTGATACTTCTTTACATGAGTCACTGAAGAACAAGACAACAAGAAAGATATTAAAGAAGTTGGTGCATATGGCTATCAGTTTTATGTATCTTGATGTGAGAAATCCAGTAATAAGTATATATTTAGTTATTTCTTTCTTTGTGGTGTTTCAGGTTGTCGAGTACTACGTCACCCTTCAAGTCCCTAAAAAGTGGATCTCCATCTATGTCTGTGCAATCAAAGAGTTCATCAAAGATAACTAAAAAGTAGGTACAAGTCACTTTGATTATCACTTGTTCATTTTTTATAGTTATTCACCTTCACATATGAGAAGATGGTAATGATCTTTTTACTGTCATTTTACTCAGAGACCAGAGGATGCACAGACTGGTTTTTGAGAATGATGGATTACCAGATGGCACCGAAGTTGCGTATTATTCTAACGGCAAGGTGGTTTTTAAGTGATACTATATTTAATATTTCCTCGTGCTATTTAAGTATTCTAATTTTTTGATGTATTTGTAGAAATTGCGCGATGGCTATAAAATGGGATCTGGAATAATATGCCGTTGCTGTAGCACATTGGTAACTATGTTGATTCTGCATGTGAAATACCTGATTATTTCAGGAGTTGCATTGATTTACTTTTACTACTATGAGCAGGTTAGTCCATCTCAGTTTGAAGCTCATGCTGGTTGGGCCTCCCGTCGAAAACCGTGAGCCTCTTCTGTTTGCCTTTGAATCATTAAAGTCTCTTGAACCTTTTTTCTGGTTTTATTAAGTCTTGACGCCTTCTTATCTTTCTGCAGCTATATGTATATCTACACATCTAATGGAGTGTCCCTTCATGAATTTGCCATCTCTCTGTTAAAAGGGCGCAAGTGTTCTTCAAAAGACAATGATGACTTGTGCATCATTTGTGCAGATGGTGGCAAACTTGTGCTTTGTGATGGCTGTCCTAGGGCCTTTCACAAAGGTGGTTATGTTTATAACTTAGATTGTTTTTCCTCTAGTTACCACCAAAAATTGTACTTTTATTTTTGTTCAAACATTTCTTGTCAAATCCCCTATTGGCTAGATTGCAACCAGTTTTTTCAATCATTCAGAAAAATATTTACTGCTTAGATTTGTGTGCTGTGTGGGCCAAATCCCCCTTCAGTCACAGGCTGTTCTTTTTTTTGAGGGAGTCATACCTGTCTAAACAATGAAAGCTGTCCCATCACAGTTAAAGTGGCCATTAAGTTCATAGCCTTGCATTTGGTTTCCATGCAAAACTAACAACATTTAGCTTCGAAAGATGAAATACGTTCATCTCCAAATAGAGTAAATCTTAGTGCATAACCTGTTATTGGAGGATAGAGGAGAAGGAGGCCCTGTGTTAGTTTTACAATATAAGAGTTAAGATCTTTGACTAAAATCTAGTGAAAAATATTTTGATACTTAATGTTAAGGTTATACTGTGTGGTAGAAGAAACTGTAATACCAAGTGGTATCTTTTTGCATAATTGGGAAAGAGCTTCTTAACACGATTTGTGGTTCACATGGCTAGCTTAGCTGCTTAGATGAGCAGCTTGGTTGGTGTATCATATTTCAATTATCCATTTATTTATTAGGTTGTATTTGGTTGAGACGCCTATTCTTCTAAACTTTTTAAAGCATGGATGGATGATGACGCTATGCCAGTTTTAGCATGCAGCATCTGTTTGGAGGCAAAATACCTTTACTACACTACACTACATTGAATTGATTTGCTTTTTGAATTGACACCTCTCTATCATGTATGTATGGAAAACTAGTCTTATCCTATCCTATCAGAATCTTTCTTAAAGATCAGTATGTGTCTATAGCAGGCATGCTTAGTGCTTGATGTAAAGTATGCTTATGTTGAACCTTTATGTTATATGCAGAATGTGCATCTCTATCGAGCATTCCTCGTGGTAAATGGTATTGCACCTATTGCCAGAACATGTTTGAAAGAGAAAAATTTGTTGAGTGGAATGCAAATGCTGTTGCAGCAGGCAGAGTGTCGGGTATTGATCCAATAGAGCAAATAACAAACCGTTGCATTCGCCTTGTCAAGAACCCAGAAGAAGCGGAAGTAATAGCATGTGTGATCTGCAGGTAACGTCCATGTATAATTAATCTAATTAAAGCTCAAAGAGATTTAAAAACTAATATTACACCTAATTTTGTTCGTTAATGTATGGAATTTTTTTTTTTTTTTTTTTTTGCAGAGGATATGATTTTAGTAAATCTGGCTTTGGTCCACGCACTGTTATACTATGTGATCAGGTGCTTTGCATGGCTTGTTTCATAGATCTTAATATAGAATGCTATTATACACTCAATGACATTTCATTTTTCAGTGTGAAAAGGAATATCATGTGGGCTGTTTGAAAAAATGCAAGTTGGCTGATCTAAAGGTTTGCACTTCAGCAGAAGTATTCATATCTCCTGTTATATTCTATATCTTTGCAACTTCTAAATATCCTTATGCACCTATGCACAGGAGCTTCCGAAAGGCAAATGGTTCTGCTCTGCGAGTTGCAAGTGGATATATTCTGCTCTGCAAAATTTGCTGAATGCAGGTGCAGAAGAGGTCCCCGATTCTTCTTTGGACATTATAAAGAAGAAGGAAACAGAAAAGATCTTGTTTGGTGATACTGTTTTTGATGTGAGATGGAGACTTTTGAATGGTAAAATTACATCTCGGGAAACTAGAGTGTTGCTGTCGCAGGCTGTAGCGATATTTCATGTAAGAAATCACACTTGGTTTTGATGTTCATTGTTCTCAGTAATTTCCATCTGTTACTAAATTTGTGATTGTCTCTGGTGAATATCACAACCCTGCAAATAGTTAAGCAGGAATTGGTATAAAAGGTACTGTTATGATGTTTTCATGATCAAGTATTTGCTTTATGGAGTCAAGTTGATGTGCTAAGTTACAGAAACATGGAAAAGATCGATGGTTTTTTATTTATTTTTATAATAATAATAATTATTATTATTTTTTATCTAGGGTTGAAATGAACTCTAAGCTAATACAAAAGCTATTTTTCTATACAATTATTAATGCATGCTTTACCGAAAATCCACCTCTTATAATGGCATCAGAACTTGTTATGGTCATAGTTTGAAAGAAAAAAAATTCCCTTTTTTTGGAATTTTCTAGCAATCAAATTCTACTGTTTTGGTTTTTTGGTATTGCATCTCATGATTGTTTTCGTGCTGTATTACTAAATTTGAGATTTTACAGACTTTTGCTGATGCATCTCTGTTTTTCATGTCTTAAGTTTTGATTGTTGGAGCTGTTTATTCTATTGTATTCAGGATTGTTTTGACCCAATTGTTGATTCAGAAACTGGACGTGACTTCATTCCATCTCTGGTTTATGGGTATGCATGGCATTTTTCCTTTCGCCTTATATTGAAGTTGGCTTCTTTCCTTACCTACAATTTTGTAATTACTCATCTCATAATTTTTTTGCTTCTACCACCCTTTCTTTGTTTCTCTTTCTCGCCTTATCTTTCAGGAGGAATATAAGGGGTCAAGATTTCAGTGGAATGTATTGTGCTATTTTGACTGTGAAGTAAGAACCACTTCACCCTCTGATATTTTTCTTGGCTATTTTATGTTCCTTACGATCAATAAATTCTTTCCAACCTTGCAGCTCAACTGTTGTGTCAGCTGCGATCCTTCGGATTTTTGGACAAGAAATGGCCGAACTCCCTTTGGCTGCAACACGCATTGGTAATCAAGGAAAGGTAAGTTATAGCACCAATCAAAAGTACTTGATATTTTATAAGTCCTAATCTTGTGCAACAGATCGAACTGTTACCCAAGTAATTCAAAGAAGTCATGCCCTTGTTGTTGTTGAGTGACCAACTACACCATTCCCCTTCCTTTACAATTTGAAAATCATTTATTAACAATTATAATGAGATTTGAAGTTTTTATACCATGCAACCTTTTAGAAGCCTCAAGTGTTTCTGTTATCTGGAACTGTGCCATAACCACTTTCCCAAGTGATTTTAGTTGAACGAAATTCTCGGAATCACCTTCTTTGGATTAGACCTTGAGTTTATTCAGATGAGAGCACCTTGCTTTAGGTATAAACTCTGCTCCCTCATCCAGAAGTCATTTCTCATTCTCTTCTCACATGTACATGGATTAACAAGCTTACGACCCTCAGTCTCTTGATTGCCTTTTGTGTCTCCTAACGAAGCACTACCTTCATAATTACCTGCAACCAACTCCATTACTAGTGTATTGTTGTCTCTTTACCCTTGGTCTTCTCAAATCCTCAATGCCATCTCATACGAAATCAAGAAATCCACCCTTTGTTATTTTGTTATCACTAAAACGCAAGGTCTGAAAAACTATACCGGATGTTAGCTGGCTATGGTTGAGAGTGCAAAATGATCAAGATCTGAACTGGGTGGAGATGGCTAAGGATTCAAATCACTAAAATCAGTGATTTTGTTGTTTTTTCAAATCCATGCTAAAATCATTGTGAGTGAAGAAAAAACAACAGATGAACAGGAGCAATGGAGAATTCATATTTTTTCTGGACTTGGATTTGTTGTTAAACAAACATGCAGAAAAAGCATGTGGGTATTTCTTGAAAATCTAATCAAACTAGGGAATGGGTATCATTTCTGTGTGCAGCAAAATATTTCTGCTGTGTTTTGTTTTTTGAAATTGGCTATGGCATCTTACTGATGGAATTTAATTGTCTTTGAAGGGATACTTCCAAATACTTTACTCATGCATCGAGAAATTGCTTGCGTTTTTGAATATCAAAAGCTTTGTACTCCCAGCAACAGATGAGGCAAGGTCAATTTGGACAGAGAAGTTTGGGTTTAATAAGATACCTGAAGAGCAGGTATGAAAGCAACCAACTACACATAACCCTTGTCCCTTCCTAGACATAGACATTATTTGATCCTTTTTTGTTTTGCAGCTTGTAAATTACAGAAAGAACTGTTGGCAAATGATAGCATTTAAGGGGACATCCATGTTAGAAAAACCAGTTCCTAAATGTCGAATTATCAATCAAGATGAGGCAGATCCTGACGATGTTCCCTTGCAGTGATCGAGTGGAGTCATTTAAGCCATTTTCCTTGGCGGCTTTATGGTTTGTTGTAAATTTATCGCTATTTATATTCTTACATAATTAATATATTTGATGGGTTTCCCTACTGAATCAGAAGTTGCTAGTTAGTCGAAACGAGTAGGTGAGAGAGAAACGGAAACACCTTCAAGGGGCTTTATCCTGGCGGGAAATGGTTGAATTGTATAAAATTGTTACCAGTAAAAGTAGTTTATTTGTCAAAGTGAAACAGTTATATTCTTTTGTCGTTTTGATACTTGCTGTTGATTGTAAATAAATATTGGCTGAATCTATTTTAGGCAACATAACATAGACTTTTGTATCTTGTTTATTTAAACATTGGTGGCTATGAATGTACAAAATGCTACATAGAATCCATATGCTTTGCCCTGGTGCCTTTATATATTGATGGGTCTCAATTATATTCTTTTTTTAAGTTAATATATTGATGTGTATATGTGTGTGATGCGAAATCAAATAAGAATAGAACATTTGCAATGTTACCTAATCTTTCCAGAATGGAAAATATTAAACATCTATAACACTTTTATTTTTCAAAATTAGAATAGGTTTCAAGTTAGTGGTTTAAGTTTAGGACAAAGATAATATTAGAAAGATATTGATACATATGTCTGTCGTTGAAAATTTAGAGTGGAGGCTAGAAAGAAAAAAAGGGTCTTGCTTGTCTTGTCCGTGTCACGTTCCTTTCAACTGATTTTTCTCGCCATTTCTTTTGAGTTTTCTACCATGTTACTCCCTTTGTCCTACTTTATTTTGCCTACTTTCCATTTTTGCTTGTCTCAACTTATTTTGCCAGCCCAAAAATGGCAAAAAAATTTTTACGACCTTACCCTTTCATTTCTTTCATTTTACAAAATTACCACTCAAATTATACCTTTAAATTTTGTTTATCTTTCCTTAATCTATTTTAATGCTACCTAACACTTATCTTAATTAATGATCCAGTTAATAAAAAACAAAGCCCACTCAAATTATACCCTATCACTCTTCGTCTCTCTCTATCACACATTTCTGGAATCTTCATCTCCATCTCTCTTTATCTCTGAAACCCTAATCTCCCACTGTGCGTCGTTCCCATTCCCACTGTGCCATTTCTGGAATCTTCATCTCCATCTCTCTCGATCTGAACCCTAATCTCCCACTGCGCCGTTCCCATTTCTGGAATCTTCATCTCTCTCTCCATCACTCTTCGTCTCCAAACCCTAACTCCCTTCGATTCTCTCTTCGATGCTCTATGGAACCCTAATGATTTGCTCGCCGAAACCCTAAATCTATGGCCGTCGAAACCCTCTGCATGTCTTCTTCCTCCTAAATCTGTGGCCTCTGGAAAATCTGTCAGTTTCTTGTCCAAAACCCTCGTCGAAACCTTCTGCCGATTCTGTGTCCCTTTCTTGGCCGAATCGAGTGGTGATTTCTGAGTTTTGTGGCCGATTTGAGAAGGTTTAGGGGGTTTGATGGCAGATCCGAGAAGGGAAGAGGGTTTCGTGCTGGGTTGTGGAAGGGAAGATGAGTTTCTGGGCGATTCGAGTTGGGACGAGGGTTGTTTGTCCGAATCTGAGTTTGAAGGGGGTTTCGTGGCCGATTCGGAGGAAAGCTTCGTGGCCGAAACTCCCCTTGAAGGAGATGGGGTTGCTCTCCCTCAAGGGATCGAGGTACCCTCCTTCTGCAGTGAATATGATGTGGATCCAGATTTGGTTGCTTTTAAAACTGAGTGTTTGGCACACTCAGTTCGAAAGGGTAAAGTACTCCAAACCTCTTGTGTATTTGATTCATGCTTGCTGTTTCTGTGTTGTTTCTGATGATTTCTGAGTTTGCTGATGACTGAGAATGATAAGAATGGATGCTTGCTTATGCATGTTGATTCTGTGATGAAGTGTCTACACTTCTGAGAATGGTTGAAATGTATGCTCTGAATTTCTGATGCATGCTTTTATGCTGATTTCTGAGTTTGCTGAAAGGCTGAGAATGATGAGAATGGATGCTGATTTCTGTGTATGTTAATGTGTTGTGCTGATTCTGTGATGAAGTCTACACTTCTGAGAATGGTGAGAATGTATGCTAAACTTATGATGCTTGCTTTTATGATGATTTCTGATTATGTGATGACTGCTGGAGTCTGTCCAGTGTATTTGAAATACTGTTGGAGTCTGTCTAGTTTATTTGAATGACTTGTGATGATTCTTTTCTGCTGATTTTTTATGTGAATGCATGGTAGCTACCTCAAAGCTGCCTAACAGTTATCTGTTGTCTCTGTGAAAAAAAATGACATGGTGTTGCATGTTGTAGCTTGTCATGGTCTGTTTTAGGACTACCATGCATTGCTGTCATCTCACCTTTAATATGAAAAAAACCCAATGATGAAATCTTTCTGAGGGAAAATAAAACTGACATAAAATTAAACTGATTCAATTGTTTATAGTTTAAGCAAAAGGTACACTGCATGTGTTTACACTGTAAACAAAAAACCAGATTGTCAAAATGCATTCTAAACATACTTTACATGTACCCTAACTCTGTTAGAATACCCCCAATGTCATAAGATTCAGTGGTTGCTTCATTTGCTAAGAGAAAGTTTATTGCTTGCCTTACTACTTGCTCATCCACTTCAAGTGTCAATGGCAGTGAGCCATTTCTTTCTTGTGCTGCATTTCCAATGTGAGGCAACTTGTAATTGTTGCCTCCATTTACTTTTAAAATGTCAACCATGCATGCTTGTAGTGTTAGAAATATGTTGTTCAATTTTGGATGCTCTAGTTCTTCAAATGATTGAAGAACATTAGCAACCAAGTCATCAACGTTGTAGGATCTTGTTTCAATCTGCAAGGATTGAATAGCCCTGAAGTACCCTAAGTCCAACACATTAGTGTCTGGAGAATTTGGTGGTTGACACATCAACTGTATATCAAATCCATCTTGCATGGCAGCCATCCTGAAATCTGGGTCCATATTGCTTATATGAGGTCTTGCATTGTCTTGTTGGATGATGATTTTTTTACTTGCATTTGCTGGCCACTTGGCCTTAATTGCTGGGAGTATCTGTTATGCCATGTGATGAAACAATAACAACAAACAATTCACCATAAACTGTGTTAGTAATGTCACCAAAGCAGCCCAATAGTTAATCAAAACCGTAGGGCAGTTTTTAAGTGATGAAAAATTTGTGTGTTTTGAGTTACCTTTTCTAAAAGGCAGCTCTTAATCACTTCTTTGTTTATGGAGTCAATTGGTTTTGTAACCATTGCACCCCTTGGTCTGTTTGCTGACTTTCTGATGGTGGGAAGTTGTTGTATGAATGGGAAAATTCCAATCTTCCCATCAAACAACAACTCCCCTTGTTCTGTGTATTGTGGTCTTGCCACAGCAGCCATAAACATGACTTTTGATATGAAACGTTTACTTTTACAAGCCCTGTATGGATCATCCTCTGTACTTAGCTTATAAGCCCTTTCACTTATCCGTTGCATATAGAACCACTTCTCATCTATATGAACTACGTTATGCATTGATTCAAAGCTGATCTTGTTGCTCATATGTTTGTGCAAGAAACATAGGCTGAATTTGATTCTGCTCACCTTATTTGAATTTGTCAATGCTGGTTTGATTGCATTTGTATGTGCTTTAAATTTACCCGATTTGACCCACCTCCCCACTTTTGATTTACTGACTTGAAGCTCTGCTGCTAACCTCCTTATTGTGCCTCTCTTGGAGAAGGGAATGGCTTTAATGGCTTCCTCATCAAACTATTTAAGTTGAGATGAAGTATGACGTGACCTTTCAGGAAAAGAAATAGGCTGCCCCTTTGAAATTTGCTTCCTTGCAGCTTGCCATATGAGTCGGACGGTACGAACGGACACTCCAAATGATGCTGCGACTTCTGCAGTGATGCCATTATTCAAAACACCGTTTTTGTTGTTTACAAGAAGCCGCTGAGCTATTAGAAGTCGTGCTGATGGAGTTATATTTGTTCCTTTTCGGTTGTTTGTCATTTTCCTTAAATCTGCAATTTTGTGTTGTTTTGGGTTGTTGGTTGTTGAAGATGCATTAAATGCATATGGTCTTGTATTTATAGAACTATAGGATTTGGATTTGCTTCTGATTTGGTGGGAAATTTGAATCTTTGCTGTAAAGATCATCCTCTGTAATTTTTTCAGATTTGGTGGGAATTTTTCTCACCTGAAAATTTTAAGCAGCGCAGCCTTTATGGAAATTTCTGTTATGTAGTTTTTATTTTATTTTATCTGCATTTTTGAGTTTACAATTAACATACTAATCAACTTCCTAATTAAAGTGAAAAAAACATAAACTTAAACATCCAATCAACGGTCAACTGTATTTTCTTAGGATCCGTGCCGGTCAAAGTATGCAAAATAAGTAGGGACGCATGGAGTATATTTTAACTTATATTTCGTTTCTAATTTGTTACATTTATAGTATAATATAATAATGATAACATATATGATTAGACATGTTCAACCGGTTTGAATCGCCAGTTCCGGTTTCGAACTAACGGTTCAGAAAACCGTGAAAGGTAAAATCGGAATCTAACTGTGGGGTTTTAGATTTCGGATCTGGTTTATAAACTGCCGGTTCCAGTTCAAACCGTCAGTTTGGAGGTTTTTTTTTTAATTTTTTAAAATTAAATTTACATATAAATATTACAATTCTTCATATATTTAAAAATTAACAATTTTGTTTGAGTTAATAATTTGATATAAATTAAAAATTAGAATTTATATTTACAAGTTACAACAACATAAAATTACAACATACAAGTTACAACTTCAAAAATTAGAAATTACAATTTAAATACAACGAAATACATATCATATACCCAAAAAAATTACAATTTATAATATAAATTAAAAATGATAATCAATACAACCTAAAATGAAAAGTAAAATAACATAAATACATAGTATTATTTATATAAAAAATTAAAAAAAAATAGATAAACCATCGGTTTCCTATTCGAAAATAGGGGGTACCGAAACTGAACCGGTTGTCACGCCCCGTTTTCATACATTTAAAAAAATCAGAGTTTGTCTATGAGCGTGCAGGAAAAAGAAAGATAGAAACATGTTTTTTAAAAAGAAGCGAATAAACGTAATTCCTTAAAGATCGTTAAACAGATCAAGTCATCAAGGCCTGAATTTTCAAATATAGAAAAATAGTTAAGATCAAATAAAACATACAAATCTTTTACATTTTTCCCAAAACCATCGGCACATCGCCGGAAGAAAACATTTAAAACTATCAGCGGAAATAAACAGGATCCATCATAAGTTACAACAGTTTTACAAAACATAAACAGTTATAAAGCAAAGTTCGACAATCCATTTTAAACTAAAGCAGAAGAAACACTGGATACGACACCCTTCTCACTGCGTTGTTTTCTTACTTTTCATCGTTTCCTGTAGTGTGAGTACAGATAGGGGTGAGTGCGTTTGAATACACTCGTGGGAGTAATTTCCATTTTCAGAGTTGTAAGCATTCAAGTTACGTAAACAATTATCAGCATATCAAGTAATCACAACACATAACAATGCATAGCACATAACATTCCTTAGGTACAGAAGGGCATTTCCCGTCTTACCTCGTACCCTTAGGTATAGGAGGGAATTTCCCATCTTACCCCGTACACAGTTCCAAGACTGTTGATGCTTTTTACAGACCACCAGTCCCTCCGTGAAGTTTTTTATGGACCGTGAGTCCTTCCGTGATGAACGTGGACTTCTGTCCTCGTATGACATTTATCATTGTATGCATGAACATATAATAACACAGCACGTAATCCCAAGACACGTAAATTCAATCAAATCATAGCATGCTTATATATATCTAAGATAACGTTGATTCAAGTATAGCAGATCATCAGCATATCAAGACTTAAATAATTACTGAAACGTAAAAGTCGTTTAAGTTCAGAAGTTACCCCCACCTGATTAGGTGGTGTTTGACTTCGAGTGATGCAAGCTTTAAACAAAAACACGAACACTCCTAATCGCGATAGCCTACACATGCAAACGTAAACTATTAGATGTTTGTTATGATCGTTAATTAAACTTTTTAAGGAACTCTCTCGGAAAGAAACAAAGATTGGAAAGAAAAGTGATTTAAAAAGTTTAGAGTTCGATCATGTAACGAAGGGGGTTCGATTACGGTTCTATAGACGAAAGAATGAACTTAATTGGACGAGAAACGAGTTAAAACGGAGCGTTTTAGGGTTTAGGGGTAAAAATGTAAATTCTGGTAAATGTTGACTTTGACCAGGGGTAAAACTGTAATTACAGAGAAGTTTTGGGGTCAAAGTGAAATTTCTGAAAATTGTGGGGGTCGAAATGTAATTTTCGAAAGTCTTGGGGGTGAAAACCAAAGACTTGAAAAGTTCAGGGGGTGAGAATGTAGTTTCCAAAAGTTTTAGGACTAAAATGCACAAAACAAAAGTTGGGGGACCAAAATGAAAAGATCCTAAACTTTCTAGGTTTTGCAAGGAGGTCCCTAGGCTTTTGGAATTTTCGGAAGAGGTCCCTGCCTCCCCCAAACCACCCCCGCCACTGCAATCGCCCCCGTCGCCGCTGCAAGCCACCGCCGGCGATACCACGTCGTCGGCCACCACATGGAACCACCACCACTCACCGGCGCGGCACATGGCGGCGCTAGATGCGCTGCCCACATACAAGGCCAACCACTCACACACATTGCCGCGGCGGCGCACCGCTGGATGCGGCGACTCCGACGCATGACGACGCTCAAGGCGCCGCCCCAACCACACCCCGACATCAACCAAACAGCGGCAGCAGCAAGCGATCTCCGGCGACGCAGAAAGAGAAAGAGGGAGAGAGAGAATCGCGAGAGAGGAGAGAGAGAGAGGGAGAAACCGAGGCTTTGACCGGCGATTGCCGGAGAAAGAGAAGCCCGATAGACGATCCGAGCCCGAATTTGTGACGGGCTCGGCGAGGGCTTCGAATGCATGTGTAAATCGGGCTGAAACGAGGGCGGATCGGAGAAGGGAGAAAGAGAGAGAAAGAGGGAGGAGAGAGAAAGGGAGGCCGCACCTTTGCTGGCCAATTTTCGGCGGAGGCGGCGGTGGCTCGATAAACTTGACGGGCTCGGCGAGGGCTACGTTTTGACCTAAGATTCGAGCAAAACGGGGAGTAGAAATGGGGGCTCCGGCGGCGGCGCTACCACCGGCACGACGACGACGCTCCGGCCGCCGGAAAACCAGAGAGAGAGGAGAGAGTAAAATCCACATTTTTAGCTTAGTTAACTCTTTGCCAAATGTGGTAACTTCCACATGTGTGGGTGTATTTTATCTAACTCCCTTATCATGTAATTGGGCCTCGTTTTGGCCTCAGAACTCTGATCGGTCTGATTCTCGTTTCATTTTTTTCGTTTTTCGATTGCGATCTTTCACATAACATGTATTCTTCGTTTTCAATTAAACTAAGCTTTCGATAATTATAGACATAAGTGTTCCGAACTATTACATTCAAGATAAAATATTAATCAAACATACGATGAATTATTTTATACATTATTTCGATTAATCTGAAACACACTACATTAAATCATATAATTAAGGTTAAATTATTTAATCGTCAAATTATGCATCGTTTTTTTCCTAGGCGCTACACCGGTGAGCCACGGTTCATGATTTGGACCTGAAATCAAGTCAACGGTATTCCAAACCGTTGACCTCGATTCGGTTTTGGAAACCAGAACCGGTTGAGCATGTCTATATATATGATGACAACTCTACTAAATCCTGCACTTTAAATAAGTTGAATTTAATTTCATTTTTGATATGTTTGAATGCCTTAATGCTCCAAGAAAGTCATTGTAGTTTACCAGCTTCTATATTGAGAGAGAATCAAACTTGGTTTCAAGTAATTAAACTGATATATTGCTTAGATAGTTTAATATAAGAAAAATCTTCTTAAAAGACCTAAAGCCCAGGTGTGGAATTTTTGTCCAAATGAAACATTGAAAGTATTGGAATAAAAATGAAATATATAGACAAATCAAACTACATTAAAAACAGCATACAGTCAATGTCAAGTAGTAATCATTTCTGTCTACACTTAAAGAGAAAAATGAAAAACATAGATTGGACTAGTGTAGGTACTAGGTTTGATTACTGAGAAATAGGGTAGGCATGAAGATAATTTCTTCACTTCTTCTAAGTGCAAAACAATGGAAAAAAACGTGAACCTGTGGCGGGTGGTGGCATCCAAGGATGAAAATATCCGGAAATATTTCCGATATTTCTCCGATATATCTATTTTTTCAAGTGATCGATACAAAAATGGGGTGCAATCGATATATCTCCAATATTTTCAATTTTCACATAAAAACGAAAATTTTTATCAAAGTATCGTTAAAATATCAATACACATCTGTATCGATTTCAATATCGGTGACTTTATGGTACAAATTATAGAAAAATATATAAAATATCAGGAAAATATCGATATATCGGTGAAATATCGATAAATATCGGTATCAATTTCGATATTGGTGGTTTCATGGTATAAATTATATGAAAATCGGCGAAATATAATGAAAATATCGGTAAATATCGATGGAATATTGGGAAAATATCGATAAGTATCGGTAAATATTGGAAAAATTTCAGTAAATTTATGTACCGATATTTCCATCTATATCGATATTTCTACGATATTTCCACGATATTTCCGTAAAATTAAATTACCGATATTTCCATCAAAACCGAAATTTTCATCCTTGGGTGGCACTAACAACATGCATGTTACATACATTGACTGAGTCAACTCAATCTAGATCGGAGACTGAGTCAATGCAGCACTTGTTCCGGCTCTAGACGAGTCAAGCTCGCTTTAAAAGACTGCACTCCTCAGCAATGCCATGCTAATATGGTATTATAAACACACCCTTCTTCTAATTTCCTTGCAAATTAATACCATTTTTTGAAAATCAAAATCATTAATGGCGTCCTATTCACACCTTCACTTTGTGCTGGTTCCATTGCTAGCACAAGGCCACATGATACCAATGATCGACATGGCTAAGTTATTAGCCCAACATGGGGTCGTAACGAGCTTAGTTACGACCCCACACAACACTTCCAGGTTCGAGAAAACCATCGAACGGGCTCGATCAGCCGGCCTGCAAATCCGGCTGATCGAAATCCCGTTTCCATGTGAAGAAGTTGGGCTCCCAATTGGCTGTGAAAATCTCGACAGTGTACCCTCACGAGATCTCATAAGAAACTTCTATATCGCACTCGATAAACTCCAAGAGCCTTTAGAACAGTTTTTATTACAGAATGATCCTCCACCGAGTTGCATAGTTTCAGACAAATGTCTATCTTGGACATCTAAAATGGCCCAGAAATTTAACGTTCCAAGATTGGTGTTTCATGGGATGTGTTGCTTTTCACTGCTGAGTTCCCACAATGTGAAGCTTCACAGGCCTCATCTTTCTGTTAGCTCCGATTCCGAGCCTTTTCCGATCCCTGGATTGCCTTTCGACGTTCAGATAACGAAAGCAAAGCTTCCAGGGTCGTTTATCACTTTGCCTGATTTGGATGACATTCGTGATCAAATGCAGGAGGCTGAGAACAATGCCTATGGCGTGGTGGTGAATACGTTCTCCGAGGTTGAGGCTGGCTGCGTTGAAGAGTATCGAAAGGCTATTAACAAGAAGGTGTGGTGCATTGGACCCGTTTCTCTGTGCAACACTGGAATAGTGGATAAGTTTGAGAGAGGAAATAGAGCTTCCATTGATGAGAGCATCTGTCTGGAATGGCTCGATTCCAGTAGGCCCAAATCCGTGCTCTACGCCTGCCTTGGGAGCCAGTGTAGGCTGGTTCCAGGTCAGCTGATGGAGCTCGGATTAGGCCTGGAAGCATCGAACCATCCATTCATATGGGTTGTAAAAACAGGAGATCATGGGTTTGAAGAGATGGAAAAATGGTTGGTGGATGAGAGATTTGAGGAGAGAATTAAAGGGAGGGGGTTATTGATCAAAGGATGGGCCCCACAGGTCATGATATTGTCCCATCCAGCGATTGGTGGTTTCCTAACGCACTGTGGGTGGAACTCGACTATAGAAGGGGTGTGCGCTGGGGTGCCGATGATGACGTGGCCGATGTTTGCGGAGCAGTTTCTGAATGAGAAATTGGTTCTGGAGATTCTGAGGATCGGAGTTGGAGTTGGAGTTGAGTCCCCGGTTAGATGGGGAGATGAAGAGAGAGTTGGAGTTGTTGTAATGAGAGAGAATGTTAGAAATAGTGTAGAGATGTTGATGTGTGGTGGAGAAGAAGGTGACAAGAGAAGAACAAGAGCTCAAGAGTTAAGGATTATGGCAATGAGTAACATGGAGTTTGGTGGATCTTCTCTTCTTAATATAACACTTCTAATTCACGATATTTTGAAACACACGTTGAAATAGAGAATCTGATATGTACAACGTTGGACTAAACTCACTTGTAACTCTTTAGGATATGCTTAAATTTATACCAATTCTAGCCAGGGACCAATTTGCAAAAAAATAGCGAATCCAGGACCAAAAGCGAGCAATTTTATAATATGCAATTTCACTTAACATGTTCCTTACTAGTATCAGTTTTTTATATACATTGTGTGTATCGATGAAATTGAAATGTAAGATGAAATACAGTTTGGAACAGAAGACGTGTCATCCAGTGTTCTTGAGTCCCTCAGGAAACAACTCATCAGTGAGGGCAGGTGCAATCCATTGTATCTGATAAAAAGTTGTATCCCACAAATCATCATCAGCTGAGATCTTCAAAATCTCTGTTTCCTTCATACTCATCACCAAATTCTTCAACAAATCCGGAATCACATTAGGCAATTTCGATTCACCATACTCTCCCAAATCAGCCTTCATACATGTATCCATTCTCCTTAGTATTCCCAACCAGAATGTCCGAAAATTATTGCTCTCTGATATCCTCTTCAAGAAATGCAAGAACAAATGTGTCAACACTTCCATTGACAGCTTAAGTGTGCCTTCCATGCTCCTCGTTTCCCTCTCCGCGTTCTCTCTTCTCGAATACTGCAGCATCTTCTCATGCAGATCATCGATCATGGCAAAGACGACGTTGTAGAAGGCGTTGATACAGCTTGTTGGAGTGGATAGCAGATCCTCTGCTAGTATGAAGCTTCTCTGAAGAGACACGACAGCGTGGTTTCTTACTTCTTCTCTCCTAGCTAGGCTCGTCTTTTTTAAGGATTCACCTAATCTTTGGAAGAAGCTTATTGGATTATAAATCCTCGAGCTTTCTTCGACTGATGGGCTTGTGATGCTACCTGGATCAGAGTATCCACCTTTATACCATTCAACTAGCAAGCTTGCTGATTCTGCTAAGAGATCCATTATCTTCACATTCTTATCCACGCGGCTGTTTCTGAGTGCAACAAAGGCGAATGCACAGTCAATGCAGTAGGTGTAGTTTGTTCGTGTGATATTGTTCGAATCAGACATGAGTTGGAGCAATGTCTCCACGCCCTGATCATAGGTCTCTGGGTGACGGCCTGTGACAGACAGTAGGTGAAGGACCAACATCCATCCGTGTTGTGTCTGCAGTTTCTTGGCATGTTCCGCGATGATTTTGCTCACAGATAGCAGTAGAAACTCGCAACATGTTTCAAGAATTTCCTTCTCCATTCTACACATCAAATGTATGGACTGGAAAATGAGCTCCTCCGCGCCCTCGAGCTGATCCAAAGCCAGAAGCTTGAGGCACATCTTCATCAAGGCAATGATGGCCTTTTCTGCGAATGGAATTGGAGAGAAAAGAGGAAACTGTGTTACTTCTAGTAAGTAGTCATGGTAATAAGGCCAAAAAGTTGATAATCTGTGAGTGTTTGCAAGAGCCATGGATGTGATTAGCTCCCAACAGAAAGCAACAGTTTCTTCCTCTTCAACAGGAGTGCTGAATTTCTGGCCTTTTCCAGCAGCTGCAAATATAATGCAACGGCCCAGATTGAGCAGAGAGTCTTCAGGCAGAGTCGAGCTCGTGCTGAATATGCTTCCAATCCGACATTGTTGGATGATCGCCATGTTCTGATCGAGCTCGCTTAAGCCAAGGTTTAGAGCCTCTTCAACGCTCTCCATTGACGTGATGTTTTGAAACCTGGAAGTTATACTGGACTCGGATTTGTCTGAGTTGGAAGAATTGTCCATTTCCATGACGGATTGTGGGAGTAGTTTGAGCCTTTTGAGCTTCAATAGGCAATCAATGATGGTTCTCCACCCCCCTCTGATTGAGTCCTTGAAAGTGTTGGCAATGGTGAAAACTGCAAGAATTGCCATCTTTGGTTTCATGTTATGGCTAAAGGCGTACAAGGTCTCTTCTGCTGAAGCATAAGGGTTTAATAGTGAGGTGAATTTGCAGAATGAGCAGAGAAGCTCATCCAAGGTGTCTTCTAGTCCATACTGGGCTATTCGAGCTATAGAAAACAGTGCTTCGATGCATTCATGGAGGATTTCCTCTTCGTCTGAGTGTTCGAAAACTGCTGCAACTGTTGCAACCGAAGGTCCAGCAATGGAGGCAAACATGTCTCTTCCCAGTCTATGGTCAAATTCGCATGTGATGAACGGTTGGACGATCTTGGCCTTGTTTATCAGCTGGATCCATCTGGTCGGATTCATTTCAACAACTGCACTGAAATCACCAAGCTTGATTGCATTGGTGGAAATGGATTGGAAAAGCTCGGAAAGGTACTCTCGAGGGAGATCATGTCCTCCATTGATTGATCTATTGTTCTTGATGAAATCTTCCTCAGTCATTTTCTTTTTAACCTGTGGATTATGCTGATCAGTATTCAGCATGATGATTGAGTAGCAGAAGATCATAACTGCATCTTTGCTGGCAAAAAGATCAGAGGATTGTTGATCATAGAATCGCTCTGAGAAGGCTTCAACAACCCTCTGGATCTTCTGGGATTCTCCTGGCAATCTGAAGGTCCCAAGATAAGTTCGAAGAGAAGCATCAAGATTCATTCCAGTAAATTCAAACGTGTTGGTGAACTCTTTAAGAACTTGAACATGAAATGCCTCAGGATCACCAAGATAATCCCCTATCATGTTCTTATCCAGTTTTGGAGTGTATCGAAAGAAATAAGCATATGCTTTTGGATCAGGTGGTTCAGATACCAGCTTAGCAATCTTGAGATATTCCAATCCCTTTCTATCATCCTGGTTGTAATGACTCCCTGCTATTAGTAGCTTCCTCTTTTGCACTTTTCGGACACGTATGTAATCCACCCAAGCCTCGATATCAGCCCCTTTTAGCTTCTCTTCCCAGAAAGGCTTGTATTCAGATATCTCAACTGGGTACGGTCCAGACGGGGTAGAGTTGTTTTCTTTGTCGATTTTATCAGCAATGAAATGAAAGATGACTGCTAGACCTTCGAAAGCCTGAGCCTGGATGCTTGTTAGGAAGGCACCTGTTGGAAACGCATACTTGCAGAGTAACTTGCCCATCTCTTCGAACACATTCCTTAAAGTTGGATCGCAATCGTAGTTCACATAGGCTTCTATTATGAAAGATGGTTGCCTGCAGAAGTTTGTGATACCTTCAACCGCAACTTCTTGAAGCTGAAGCGGGATCCCTGGATTTGCGACTCTTAACAACACGAACGAGAAGAAGGCTTCTAGTTGGAGGCGTATGAACCTGAAGAGAGAGACAGTGAAACACTTGCATTGTCTAACAATTTTTTGTAAAGAAAAGCATGATGTTTATGTTAATGTTAATGTTAATGGGAACCTGCGAAGGAAGTGGTAGAGGTTAAGAACAGTGCTGGAGATCATGGACAGAACCAGTGGGCTTGAGGTGATGCCATAGTGGACTAAATGATGAAACAAATCATCCTGAATCATTCTCAGAAGCTTGGGGTGTTTGCCAATGCTTTCTCCACCTAATTCAATGGCTGTGTTGATCAAATACAGGGCCAAAACCTGAGTGCTCTCATCTGCCATTGGATAAGTTAGCCCATCTGAATCGACGATATCAACCACGTTGAGTAAAGAGCACAAGAAATGAAAGATATCAACTGCTGAGCTGATACCGAATCCAGATTCCAAATAGCCATCCTCACTGTCCGATTCCGAGTTCTCCCAATCCTTCACTTCGACATCAGGCAATCTCGAGAATATTATCTGGATCAGCTCGTGCATCGTGTATCTCGCGCTACGTTGCAGCAAATCGACTCGTGTGCTCGACTGCTGAACCACCTGGAAACACGTGTTCACGACCGTGCATACGGAGTGATCGCTCAGCAGAACCGAGACACGGTGCCGCATAATCGCCGTTAAAACTTGGAGAATCCTCATCATGATCGCGTCCTCCGTTATCGGATTCGTCTTCTCCAAACGGCAGCTCGTGATCGCCGTTACGGCGGAGTTAATCGCGTCTCTTGCGCCAGGGGTTTTCTCGTCGAATATGCCGAGTTGGAGGATTTTCAGCACCGACTGAAGCGCGACGGCGGTGGCGGCCGCAGGAATGTCGTCGCTCTGTATCACGTCGAGAAAAGGGGAGAGATACAGCGATGGATCCGTCATTCGCCATTCTTGATGAGGATTGAAGAGAAGTGCTCTCAGAGACTTGAGCGATTGTAATATGGTGGCGTCGTAGTTGTCGTCGGGGTGGTGGTAGAAGCCGGTGTTCGACTCCGGTCCACGGCGGATCACGGCGAGGACGGCGGCGATCTCTGTGTTGAGAGTGCACGATACTCCTAGCTCTTTTCTTTTTGATCTTCTCGTGCTAGGTTTCTTTGTTTCGTCATCCATGGATTCTTAAATCAGATTTTGGGGGAAAATTAAAAGAGTTGTCATAAGTTAAAAAAAAAAAAACTGTTATGTTAGTTGCTTAGGACGTTTTATTCAGTGTGAAATTAGGTTAATTGATGTTTGGATTTGCGATCAGACAAATAGCCGAAATGGTTGCTGCAAAATTGGTTTAAACCTAATTTAGTTAATTTATTTTCCTTCTTCTTGTGGTTAGCATTTAATATTTGAACATTTCCACCACTAATTATGCCTTTTGTTTCTCTTCTGTTGCATAAATTTTTAGATGCCAAATAAACTTAAATTCTACATCTTCACTTCATTTATTACACCCATCACCAAAGATGGAATTGATCACACAATTCCTTGCTTGGATTTAACAAGTTGAGCAATGTCTTGAATTAAGAGAGTGATATTCTGATAAGAAGACCCCCCTACTTGAACTGATCTCTTTGCCATTTCTCCAAGCTCTTGAGCTCTTTTCCTTGTATGGCTTCCTTGTTTTTCGACATCCATAACACTCTCAATAGCCGTCTTAACCCCACCCCTCGTCACGTAGCTTCCATGTTCCTCTACTTCTCCCAAATGCACCACAATCTTGGCTCCAACTCCAACCCCTGTTTCCAATATTTGCACCACTAACTTCTCATTCAAAAACTGCTCCGCAAATATCGGCCACGTGATCATAGGCAGACCTGCGCAGATACCTTCAAGAGTCGAGTTCCAACCACAGTGCGTTAAAAAGGCTCCCACTGAAGGGTGCGATAAAATCAGCACCTGAGGGGCCCAACCTCGGATCAATAGCCCTCTTTCCATGGTCCTCTCCTCGAATCCCTCATCCGATATCCATTTCTCTATTTCTTCCCATTTCGACCCTCCTTTCACCACTAGTATAAACGGATGGCTCGATGATTCCAGGCCTAATGCAAGCTCGATGAACTGGCTAGGCAAAAGTCGACTCAGGCTTCCATGGCAGGCAAAGATCACAGACCCTGGAGCCCTCCTGTCTAGCCAACTCAAGCACTTCTCTGCATCCATTGAAGCCTGATTTCCTCTCTCTGCTCTGTCTACAATGTCGCTACTGCAAAGGGATAATGGCCCAATACACCAAACCTTCCCTTCTTTAACCTTCTTAAACCCCTCCACATATCTCTTCTCCACTTCTTCGAAGCTGTTAACAACCACCCCATACGCCTCCCCCTCGGTTTTCCTCACCTGTTGGCGAAAATCAGACACGTCCATGGAGCCCGGATTGAACATTGAAGGCAGCTGGAGCCGAGTGAACTCGACTCTATCTGGTAAATCAGGCACGACGAAAGGCTCCGACGGGGCAACACTTCGATGAATGGAAGAAGCATGTAGCCTGTGCGTTACTAACTGAGTGAAACAGCTCATTCCATCGAAGATGATTCTTGGAATGTTGAGCCTGGTGCATGTCTGAGCATTCCAGGGTATATGCTTGTCGGAAATGATGCAATCAGGGCTAGGTTTCATCTCTTTCAGAATCTCTTCCAGGGGTTGTTGTAGTAACATTAGGGCAGTGTAGAAGTTTCGGATTAGGTCGTAAGACGGCACGCAGTCGACGCTTTCGCAGCCAGGCGGAAGGCCGGCCTCCTCCGCCGGAAACCTGACCTGGCGGAGGTTGATGGACAGTCCGGCGTCCACCGCACGATCGATTGCGGGGCGGAATCGTGCGGCGTCGAGGGGCGTGACTATGACTGTTACGATGAGGCTTCGCGCAGCCAATGCTTTGGCCATGTCTATCATGGGGATTATGTGCCCAGGGGCCATTAATGGTATCAGAGTGAAGTGGAGATGCGGTGGTGGAGACGCCATTGATATGAGCTTTTCAGGCAGAGATGGTGTTTCGATTATATGCTACACTTTGTGTGTTGATATCATTTTACGTCATTGATTACAGCATTGTATTGGTTTTTATGATAAAACAGAAGTGAATGAGTATGATCCACTTTAAAGTGAATGAGTAGGACCCACTTTTTGAATATTGTGGTTAAATACGATACTTCATTCAAGTGAATGTGTAGGACCACTTTTTGAATATTATAGTTAAATATGATACTTTATTCAGTGTGCTTTTTTCAAATGTGGATTGGTATTATATTAAATGATATTTGACAGTAGTATGTTTAATTGAAAAGGTTGAATGAAATTGTGAAAATTGAAAATTAAACTTGATGATACCGACAATATATAATAAAATAGATTAAAAACTTATCTTCAAATAAATGATAATAGAAGGATTATTGTAAGGTTGTGTTTTAATTTTATGAGACAAGTTAAATAAACTGTTTATATATGGGTTTGAGAAAAATAAAAGTTTGAATAATGGAATTCTATTTGCTATACTGTTTACTTTTTCGTGAAAAGACAAACCCCTTATCTTTTCTTGTTTGAAGGTATTGTTTTGTTGTGATTGAAAAAGAGAAATAACAAGGAATCAGAAACAGAGTCCAAGTCCAACACTAGTCTAGGGTAATTATATTGATGTTGAAATCCAACAACTTTGCTTATTTTTTTCTTTTAAGGGTTTCAATACCATATCAATGTCATTTATTGCACTTGTAAATCTGTGAGGTTTTATTGCACGTGAACGCTATTCTTGTGGAAATATACAAATTATGATATTCAAGTATGTCTTTTATATAAATATGTGTTTTTCAGTTATAAATATGTATTTTATAAATATGATTTTTATAGTATATTTTAAGTATGTCTTTTACAACTATAAATACGTTTTTTTCTGCCATAAGTGCCGCATTATACGACGGTTGCATATGATTTTTGTGTGTAAATCATGCTATATCAATATTATAATTTATATCAAGGTTTTATCTATTGTCAGGAGGGTAAGGTTTAATTATTTTATTGAAGTACAATATTTAACATGATTGTCTCCTTATGTAGGTTTAATTATTTTATTGAAGTACAATATTTAACATGATTGTCTCCTTATGTTTCCTTTTGTTTTGTTCTTTTTCTTGCAAAATCTTATCTATAAACGTGAGTACATTTTAACAGCTAGGCCAATAACTAATGCAATTAGTCATTTTTTTAATCGAATTTCATTACAATCCAAAATCACATGATCACTGATACTATTCAGTGGAAAGTTCAAAACACAAGAATTAAATTACAAAGGAGAATTCAACAATTTCAATACAGCGTCAACAATTTC
Source organism: Scutellaria minor (assembly GCA_954870855.1). Taxonomy (NCBI): domain Eukaryota; kingdom Viridiplantae; phylum Streptophyta; class Magnoliopsida; order Lamiales; family Lamiaceae; genus Scutellaria; species Scutellaria minor. The sequence continues at coordinate 2,283,898 of OX940735.1, read as the reverse complement.
TTCAACATCCATCTAAAAAACGACTTTCTAATTCAAGTAATCATAATAATAGGAAGATTCGGATACATAATATTTTCTTGTTTTCCTTGCTTCCAAATATAAACTGGTAAATACCAAACCAAACAAGCAATAACATTATTATTCTGTTAATAGCAAATCAAGAAATGCAATGTGATGATGTTTCATCATTTGATCTTGCCTTAATATCTTCAATCAGCAAACTGATATTTAAATGAGAAGATCCTCCTTCTTCAATTGCCCTTTTAGCCTTTTCTCTAAGCTCCATTGCTCTTCTTCTCCTTTCTTCACCTTCTACTCCTTCCTCCATTAACAACTCCAAAGCTTTCTTCACATCATCCTTCTTCACCAACACCCCCACCTTGTGTTCTTCACCCCACCTAACACCCACTTCCACCCCAATCCTCACTCCAATCCTCAGTAACTCAACCACTAATTTTTCATTACAATATTGATCTGCAAAAAATGGCCATGTCACCATTGGCACCCCAGATGATATCCCTTCAAGAGTGGAATTCCATCCACAATGCGTCAAGAACCCTCCAATCGCGTGGTGTGAGAGGATCAGAACTTGCGGGGCCCATCCACGGATCAAAAAGGCCCTGTCTTTAGTTCTTTCAATGAATCTGCTCTCCAAAAACCATTCCTCCAATGCAGCTGATTTGCCTCCTCCTAAGGCCCAAATGAAAGGTCTGTTTGATGCTTCCAAACCTAGTGCAAACTCGATCATCTGTTCTTGTGTTAATCGTGCTAACGAGCCAAGACTCGCGTAAATTACTGATCCGGGCTCGTGCTGGTCAAGCCACTTTAAGCAATCTTGCACATCAATGGCAGCCCTGTTGCCCCTCTCAGCCAAATCTAAGCTTTCTACATTGCACATGGAAACAGGGCCAATACACCACACTTTTTCGCCTTTGACTTTGCTATACTCCTTCACATATTCAGGCTCCAAATCCTCGAAGCTATTTACCAGCACCCCATAAGTTGTTTTTTCCACTGCTCTTATTTGCTCTGTAACATCTTTCAAAAGAGCTGACTTTTGTCTCTGTGATCCATTAACCTGCCCTCGTCTCAACACGATCCGATCAGGTAGATTGGGGACCTCAAAGGGATCCGAATCCGAGTTCAAGGTATCAAGAATCTGGGAGGCCTTTATGTGATGTCCACACAGAAGGGAGAAACAAGAAGTTCCATGGAACACTATTCTTGGAATATTAAACTTTTCGGCAAGCTGGGTTGTCCAAGGAAAGCCCATGTCCGAGATCAAGCAGCTTGGTCTCGGAGTCATTTCCTCGAACATCTGCTCGACATCTTTCTGCAACATATTGAGAGCAACGAAGAACTCTGTCCCCATCTCTAGTGAAGGAAGTTCGTCCAAATTCTCGCAGTTTTCCGGCAACCCGGCTTCTACAGATGGAAATCGGAGTTGAATGAGCTGAATTCTCTGTCCAGATCTTACAGCGCGATCGATTGTTGAAGAAAAGCGATTGGCATTCTTTGGTGTGGTGATTATGGAAACGATTACACCTCGTTGTGCCAGCAATTTGGCGATGTCTATGATGGGGATCATGTGTCCTGGCACCATCATAGGGAACAAGATGAAGTGAAGCTGGCGGGGTTGAGCGGCCATGGCGATTGATTGAGTTTATTATTGGTCGAGATTTAAGGAAGAAGATGGAGGCTTTAAGGAAGAAGATTTAATTTTTATTTTAAATCAGACTTAAACCCCAATTTCTTGTAATACGAAGTTTTAACAATAATGTTAATTATGAACTAATAAGGAAAAAAATTGCAACACAAGTAAGAATTTTTGATGTAAAATTATCTTGGATGTTGTATATTTAAGTGATTAAAAAGAAGAGGTTTATTGTGTCAAAATTGATATATAAACAATTATTTGTATTAGTGTAGCTCTTATCCCCTTATCCACAAGGGTTCATTCCTAATAATTGGTGTGGTTATCTATCTATCTTGTGATTTATAATAAAAAAATAAAAATCTATCTTGTGATTTGTGCATGGAACTACAAGGATAAGTTTCCTCGTCTCGTGATTCGTGAGGATCTGGTTTATCTCTCCATGTTTACCTCCAATACCATATCACATAGTAGTATCTATTTTGGCCGCAAATTCCACCCTACATGTACCATCACATTTTAGAATGTTGTCAAGTTTGTATTTTTGTTATCATAAATTTTATATTTAAAATGATAAAAAATACACTTATAACATCAAAAGTGCACACTTAGCAACATCCTAAGGTGTGATACGTACGGTGGAATTTACCTATTTTGGCATTCTTAATCTGATTTGTGCATCCCGATGAGCATTATAAGCAACCTCAGCACAATCCAGCAAAAAAGCCCCCAATTTTAGGGGAGGTCCCATGCAAGTCATCTGGTCAAATTATGGCATTAAAAAAAAAATCAAATTCTTTAAATGTGAGAATTTTTTTTAATTATTCTTACTTAATTTAGATGGATTTAGTGAGTTTGTATTTCAGATTTAAGTGGATTTTTAATAATAATGATTTGACTCCATAAGTGGATCATTTTGGCATTTGAATCATGTATTTTGGCTCATGTTTGAAGATCAAGTTTTCGTAACAATGAGTAACAATTTGATTTTTTTTTATTATACAAACACTTATGTTAAAAAAATTAAAATACGTGTAATTTGATATTAACTCTTATTATAATAATAAACATAAAAAAAACTCTTATTATAATAATAAATTTATGCCGTTATAAATTAGAAGTGCAGTAGCAAAAAAAGTAAATTAACTTTTTATTATATTTGCAGATTGGTCCCCAAGCTTGTTCTTGTGCACCACGACATCTTGTATGAGCAGTGTCATGTCGTTGTAAGACGAACCTCCTTCCTCCACTGCACTATTTGCTATTTCCCCGAGCTTTCGAGCTCTCTCTCTTCTCATTTCCCCTTCTTCCCCTCCCTCCATCACCTTGTCAATAGCCATTTTTATATCTTCTTTCAAACACTCCCACATTGCCTTCTTCTGCCAAGTAGCCAGGCACCACAACGCCTACATTTATCCCCGTCTTAATTACATCCACGATGAACTTTTCGTTGCATAATTGCTCTGCAAGAACTGGCCACGTTATCATAGGCAGGCCAGCTGTCAACCCTTCGAGAATCGAGTTCTATCCACAGTGCGAAAGTATGAGCATTTAAAGGGCCCACCCCTGGATCAACAGCCCCCTACTTCTCTCCTCGAAATTTTCTTCCAACAGCCATTTCTGGAACGCATTTGATGCGTTTCTGATCACCCACATGAAGGGCCGATTTGATGCTTCCAAGCCCAACCCAAGCTCTATCAGCTGTGACGTGGATAAGGTAGATGACAGAGCCTGGCTTCTCCGAATCCAGCCATTTGAAACAATGGGCCTCGTCAATAGCAGTCTGGTTTCCTCTTATCAGCCTTGTCTGAATCATCCTTGTTGCATAACGAAACGGGTCCAATGCACCACACCTTTCCCCTCCGTTTGGCGCATTCAGATTCCTGGGCCTGGAAAGTGTTAACCACGGTCCCAAAAGACCCTTCATCAGAATCATGCATTTCTTTCATTATCTGGACCAACTCAGGAGGGGGTGCTTCACAAGTGCCCCTTAGCTAGGCTCTGTTCATTACAATCCTAACAGGCATGTCAGGCAACACAAAGTAATCTGTATCAGAATCCATTGCTTCGACGTAGCTTGAAGTGACGAGAACGTCATTGCATAACGAAGAGAAACAGTTAGTGCCATGAAACACGAGACGAGGGGTGTTCAGCTTCATCGCCAAACATGTGGCCCATGGAAAACATGTGTCAGCAATTATGCACGTGGGGGATGGAATTAATTCTGGGAGAAGATTCTCAACCTGGTTTCTCAGCAAGTAAACGGCTTTAAAGAAGTTGGGCATATAATTCGGAGATGGGAGCATTTCCCAGCTTTCGCAGCCTGGTGGCATGCCTTCTTCTTCAAAGGGCAATCTAAGGTGGGCCATGTTAATGGTGAGCCCAGAAGAGACTGCTCGATCTATGACTTTGTGGATTCTGTTTGCATTCATTGTAGTGGCGAGAATGGTGACGATGACACCTCGCTTTGCCAGCAACTTGGCAATGTCTGCCATGGGAATCAAGTGGCCTTGGGCCATATAAGGAAGAAGAACAAAGTGGGGTTGTCTTCCTCCATTGGAGCTCATTCCATCAGTATAGAGAAGCTGAGAGTGAAGAGATTTACTAACTTCTGATGGTTCATGAATCTTGAAATATTGGTCGGAATTTTTAGTACGCAGAAACTCATATGAGATGATTTCACTATATTTAGTTAAATCAAATTTCACAAATTTATAGGTGAATTGTTAAGTGTGGATTATAAATTGATCAGTCTTCTTTACATAGATCAATGAAATGGTGTCAAGTAAAACATTAACTTTAGAGTACGTGAATTAATGCAGTTTGGCCTTGCATGCATGTGGTTGGCATTGATTCAACAGGCTATTTGTCCCATCTAACACATGCACTTCTATTTAGCACGTGTATTGTCAGTTGAATCATATTTATTTTCACTTTACAACCTCTAATTAATTTTTAGAAACTTATTTACCAAACTATTTTAAAGATTTTTAATTGTTTATGGTAGCTTTTACTATACCTAAAACGGAAAACCGGCCTATTTTGGTCACCCTAATAATAAATCACAAAAACTCATGTGAGACGGTCTCACGGATAGTTTCCGTAAGACAGAACCCCATCACCACAAATAACATGTGAATTGTAGAGTTTGGATAGTGGGTAATTGGATTGTGGATTGATCAGTCTCACGCAATGCATTAAAATTCCGTGAGACGGTCTCACAAGAGACTTTCTCATAATAAATTTAATATTACCATTAGAAAATTATATGGCATTCAATGGTTGTTTTATTAAATTTAATATAGAGATGGTAGAAATATAAATGGCAATGCAGCGAGACCATATGAGATCTTTTATTACACTTGGTGTTATATCTTCTATTCCAAAACAATCACTACACGCCAAGTGTATTCGATGACATCACTATTTAACACATGTCATATAATAAATGCTATGAAACATGAGATGTAACATCAAATGTAATAGAAGATCCAATCCGTAGCGAGACAGGGTTAAGTCTCGTCTCTTACTCTGTGGCGAGTCAAGAATATTCGGGTTAAGTCTCGTCTCTTAATCTGTGGCGAGTCAAGAATATTCACTCCATGTTCCATCCTATCGGATTTATGTGAGTTTTTTTTTTCTTTTAAGATGTCAAATGATAATTAATGTTTTAAAAAAAATTCATGCATTAATATACATATTTAGAAATACAAAAGTAAATTAATTATAATCATTTTAGTTTTATCTTATGAGATTTATTATGAAATAATTTTAATATTTTTAGTACAATAACATGATTAATCATAATGAACTTTTCAAATAAGATAAAATTAAAATGATAAATAATTAACTTGAATTATATTTTAAAATATATGTATATTAAATATATATATTAAAATATATATGTATATCATATTTTATGTGTGTACAAAATACATTGCGGTGTACGGCAGGATGAGACACGTCCTGCCCCAAATACCTCGAGTTAGGTCGGGTATCCATGGGTCAGGTCCAAATTTTCATCATTAGGTCGAAATTAGGTTTTGATATTAATTTTAGGATAAATTTCAAAATAAGACCCAATTTATGAGTTTTCAGTTTTAAATCTAAATTTTTTAAATTTCTAAATAAAAGGCACAATTCAATTTTATTTCTCAATTTCAGGATTCAAATTAGATTGAGTTTTCAATTCAAAACAAAAATACATTTTTTTACTTTTTGTTTTTATATTATATTTATATTTAGATATTTATATTTAGATATTTATATATATTTTGAAACATGAAATGTAAAAATGTAATAGAGGATATAAATCGATTTAATATGGTAAAATGGTCTCCAACCCTGAAATCGTATATATTTTAATTTGCCACATGTATAATACACTATAATACATGTGACAAATTAAAATTATCCTAATTTAAGACGTGCAAAAAACAGTAATAGTGTACCATTAAATTTTTATCATCCTATTTTTCTTGGCCCTCTATTTCATTAAACCTCTAAAACAAAAAGTTTATCATGCTAGCTGCTCATAAATTAAACTAATAATCAAACAGCTAGCTTGTTGACAATGTAGGCTGCTAAACTTGATGAATTATGTAAATCTAATATTGAAACCTTGGAAGCAAAAATGATAAAATATGTTATATCTACCAACTTTAAAAATAATAAAAAATCTAGGACAAGCCATCGAGAAGAGGACAGAAATAGAGAGAGAAGTAATTAAAACTCAATCCACTGCAATATATTAGTGTTAAAGAGGAGCACAAAAGTCTTAGTTATTCTGAACCATAATTTGAGAATTCTTTTCTTCATTCAACTTTGTAACATTTGCAGATTGGTCCCCATTCCTGGCCTGATGCATAATGACATCTTGTATGAGCTGTGTCATGTTGTTGTAAGACGAACCCCCTTCTTCCAGTGCACGTTTTGCTATTTCACCGAGCTTTATAGCCCTCGATCTTCTCTCTTCCCCTTCATCTCCTCCGTCCATCAACCTGTCAATAGCCATCTTCACATCCTCACTCTTCACCTGAACTCCGATATTTTCTTCTTCTCCTATCATTACAGGCACTTGGATGCCCACCTTTATCCCCGTCTTGATTACGTTCACTATGAACTTTTCGTTGCAGAATTGCTCTGCAAATACTGGCCATGTTATCATAGGCAGGCCGGCTGTCACCCCTTCCAGAGTCGAGTTCCATCCACAGTGCGTCAGAAAGGCTCCAACCGATGGATGAGAGAGTATTAGCACTTGTGGGGCCCACTCCTGAATCAGAAGCCCTCTTCCATAGATTCTTTCTTTGAAATTTTCTTTTGTTAGCCATGTTTTGAACTCATCCGATTCACTTCTGATCACCCAAATAAAGGGCCGGTTCGATGCTTCCAAGCCTAAGCCAAGCTCTATCAGCTGAGAAGTTGATAGGCGCGACAAGCTTCCAAGGCAGACATAAACGACAGAGCCTGGCTCGTGTGAGTCGAGCCATGTCAAGCATAGTTTCTGGTCAATTGAGGCCTGGTTCCCCCTTTCAGCCTTGTCTGAATCCTCTTTATTGCATAGAGAAACAGGGCCAACACACCAGGCCTTTTTCCCTTTGACTTTCGTGTACATTTCGACATACTCAGGTTCCAGCTCTTGAAAGGTGTTAGCCACTGTCCCTAACGACTCTTTCTCGGACTCGAACATCTCATCACGTATCTTAACCCACTCAGGAGGTAATTCCTCTACACTTCCCCTTAGCTGCAGTTTGGTGATTTCAATTCTATCAGGCATATCAGGCATCACAAAGTACTCTGTATCGGAACTTATAGTTTCGTAATCCTTTGAAATTATTGCCAAGTGCATGCACAGCAGAGAAAACATGCTAGTACCATGAAACATGATTCTAGGAATATGCAACTTCAGAGCCACGTCAGTGGCCCATGGAAAACACATGTCAGCAATCAAGCAGCTCGGCCATGGTTTCAGCTCTTGAAGAACTTCTTCGACCTGCTCTCGTAGCATCGAAGTAGCCTGGAAAAAGCTGAACATGTAATCTATAGAAGGGAGCATGTCGAAATACTCGCACCCTTCTGGCAACCCGGCCTCAATGCAAGGAAATTTGAGGTGGAAAACACGAATGCTAAGCCCTGTGTTGATTGCACGTTCAATCACTCGTTTAATTCTGTCTCCGTTTTTAGGCGTGACGAGAATCGTGACAACCACACCTCGTTTCGCCAGCAATCTAGCCATGTCTGCCATGGGAATCAGATGGCCTTGGGCCAAGAAAGGAAGAAGAACAAAATGAGGTTGTGTTTCTCCATAGATTGCCATTGAAACGTTAGCAAGAAAGAGATTTGGTTGCAAGTATTATTGGCTGTAAATAATGATTTATGAATGGAGGCAGTTAACTTAAATATGGATGCTGGGAAGTTTCCTTTTTCTGTCTGTTATACGATGATGTTAGAGCTTACATCAGACTATCCAGTCAAAATTTGTGGCCTGGAATGGAAGAGCAGTGTGTGGAGGATTCTTATAGGTTCCATTATCCTAATATGAAACAAACAAGAAAAATATACATGGTTTTAGGACATGACAAATTTGCAGGAAGAAACGGATGATGCAAGGAACTTTCAAGTTGCTGCTACGGTGCTATTAGATGTGATATACAAACTGCTACTGATTTAAATTTATTCATTTTTATTTCCCTAACTTTGAAATGATAGGAAGATAATTCAATTTTTTTTTTTAAATATATTTGAGTAGGACCATGTAAATCAGAGCAAAATTCAAATTGAAAAAGTTTCGAACCGAAATTATCTGTTGACTTTTTTACATTCTCCGAATTGAATTTAACCAATTTATTTTATTTGTTTGGTTATGGAGATTTTTCAATAATTTGAACCGGAGAACCGATTTTAAAGTGTTATTTATATATATAAATCTCATTTAAATATATAGATATAATTACATAAGATGTGTTTAATTAATTTAATATTTTATAATGCTACAAATAATATAAATTTTAATTTTTAATAATTAATAATATAAAACTATATTATAATGCCTTTTGTTAAGAAAACATGTATCTTTTTAAATTATGGAATTTTGTAACTTTTAAGTGAACAATTTTGAAGTGAAACATTTGACTTTTAGTAATTAATAAAACTTTGTTAGTAAATGTTGAACGCAAAAACTTATATGTCCCGTATCCCCAACCCGCCTCGGTGCGTGGGCCGCTCCAACGCGCCCACGCTCTCGCGTACCTGACAGGTATTAATCATTTGCACTAAAAGTGTTACACATATACTTTTTAGGTATCACACATATCACACATATATTCTTTAGTATCACATAGTCTTTATATAATGTATTATGTTCAGGTATCACATATTTGCTCTTCAGATATCACACATAAATATATTATGTTCAGGTATCACACATTTGCTCTTCAGATATCACACATATAATCTTCAGGTATCACTCATATACTCTTTAAGTATCACACATTTTCTCTTTTAGGTATCATACATTTACTCTTCAGGTATCACACATTTTCTCTTTTAGGTATCATACATTTACTCTTCAGGTATCACATATATACTCTTAAAGTATTACACAAGTATCTTTTAAGTATCACACATATTTCTTTCGAGTAATACATATCATCAAACACGTAATTATGTAATACATGTAGTTCATGTATGTAATACCTATAGAACAAATTTGTAAAACTATTTTTCATAATTTACATATCATTAAAACATGTAATTATGTAATACCTTTAGTTCATGTTTATAATATCTATAGGACAAATCTGTAATATCTCAAAAAAAAAAATTGAAGGAGGCACACAGTTGAGAGAAAAAAAAATACACACGGGTCGCTGGGACGGGTTGGGGACACGGATAGTTTTTAGTTAATGGATAAAGTGAAGTAGCAAAAGAAGTTTTAACTTTTTATCATATTTGCAGATTGGTCCCCAAACTTGCTTTTCTGCACGATGACATCTTGTAAGATGAACCCAAATCAGATTCCATGTACCAAATATCCATGTATCACGCGTGTACCACATCCCAAAATACATTATATTGATTTTCAAATTAAAAGCGGTTACAAATTATAAGTTTTTTTTCAATATCAAAACTACGTAGTTTTAATGTGACACACAAATGAGATAGAAATTTTGGTACAGAGGATCCGATCTGAGATGAACCTCCTTCCTCCACTGCACTTTTTGCTATTTCCCCGAGCTTTCGAGCTCTCTCTCTTATCATTTCCACTTCTTTCCCTCCCTCCATCACCTTGTTAATAGCCATTTTTATATATCTTCTTTGCGATAAAACAGATTTTTAAAAAAACTTAAGTGAATCTTTCTCGAATTCTTGAAAAAATACAAAAAAAAAAAAGACAAAAAAAACATTTAGAACAAAATTTGAAGATGAAAAAAACGATCGGAAACATTATCGAAGATCAATATGAAAAAACATAATCATAGCTTGAAAGAAGAGACTATTATGCATGTGAAATTCAACTAGGAAATAATTCCAGGATTTTGGAACCGGGCTCAAATCACTCAGAACCGGTCTGGAAAGGGTCGAACCGGACGTCGCAAGATTCTGTCCGAACCAGATCTTTTCAGTTAAGTTAGTTATGAACTAATTGCCAGAAATTAGGGTTTGGCGCAGAAACCATTTTTGCAACAGAAATTAGCTCCAATACGATAACCGTTTCTTGAAATTATTTGAGGGCTATTGTTATATATATATATAGGAGTATTACCAGTTGTAATTTCATAGTTCGATTCATAGAAAATAGAGAGATACGAGAGTTTTGGGTGCTAGGTTTGTAATCTGTATTTCTTCTTCGTTTCTTGGTGGAAATCGTTGATTCTTGTTCTCAGTGGACGTAGGTCACAGTGGAGTAACTGAACCACTTAAATCTTGGCCTATTGATTTCATTTTGGTTTACATTTTGATCAATCTTTGAGGTGGTTGAGTTCAAGTTCATAGTTAGGGTTCTCGGAGGAATTGGTTTTGTTGCTGTCAAATTCTTCACAATTCAGAATTCTACAAAGAAATGGCCCGAAAATTTACGTGTGTGAATTTTGTTTTTTTCTTTAAGTTGCAATGTATAGAAACACTATAATACATGTGACACGAGAACTAATAAAAACTCATTATTCCACTGCAAGTTTGCAACAAATTACTGTTAAATATTGTGATAGCATTATACTATGTAGAAGAACACAAAAGTTGTCCTAATTATTCTGAACCAAAATTTCAGAATTATTTTCATCTTAGTTTGTAACATTTGCAGATTGTTTTCCATTCTTGGCCTGATGCATAATGACATCTTGTATGAGCTGTGTCATGTTATTGTAAGATGCACCCCCTTCTTCCACTGCAGTTTTTGCTATTTCCCTGAACTTTCTGGCTCTCTTTCTTGCCTCTAATCCTTCATCTTCTCCATCCATCAACCTGTCAATAGCCATCTTCACATCATCACTCTTCACCTGCACTCCAATATTTTCTTCTTGCCCTAGATTCACAGGCACTTCAACGCCCACCCTTATCCCTGTCTTGATTACATTCACTACGAACTTTTCGTTGCTGAATTGTTCTGCATATACTGGCCATGTTATCATAGGCAGGCCGGCTGCCACCCCTTCAAGAGTCGAGTTCCATCCACAGTGCGTCAGAAAGGCTCCCACCGATGGATGAGACAGTATTAGCACTTGTGGGGCCCACCCCTGGATCAATAGCCCCCTTCCCTGGATTCTCTCCTCGAAATTTTCTTTTGATAGCCATGTTTTGAACTCATCTGATTCACTTCTGACCACCCAAATAAAGGGCCGGTTCGATGCTTCCAAGCCTAAGCCAAGCTCTATCAACTGTGAAGTTGATAGGCGCCACATGCTTCCAAGACAGGCATAAACGACAGAGCCCGGCTCATGTGAGTCGAGCCATGTCAAGCATTGTTGCTGGTCAATTGAGGCCTGGTTGCCCCTTTCAGCCTTGTCCGAATCCTCTATGTTGCGTAAGGAAACAGGGCCAACACACCAGGCCTTTTTTCCTTTGACTTTAGTGTACATTTCGACATACTCAGGTTCCAGCTCTTGAAAGGTGTTAGCCACTGTCCCTAACGACTCTTTCTCGGACTCGAACAACTCAGCCCATATCTTAATCCATTCAGGAGGTTGTTCGCCTACAGTGCCCCTTAGCTGCAATTTGGTGATTTCAATTCTATTAGGCATATCAGGCACCACAAAGTACTCTGTATCAGAAGTACTTATAGCTTCCAAATCCTTCGAATTTACTGACATGTGCAAGAGTAGCAGAGAAAAACAGCTAGTACCATGAAACATGATTCTAGGAATATGCAATCTCAGAGCCACGTCAGTGGCCCATGAGAAAGACATATCAGCTATCAAGCAGCTCGGCAATGGTTTCAGCTCTTGAAGAACTTCTTCAACCTGCTCTTTTAGCATCGAAGTAGCCCGGAAAAAGTTGAACATGTAATCTATAGAAGGAAGCATGTCGAAACTCTCGCACCCTTCTGGCAACCCGGCCTCAATGCAAGGAAATTTGAGGTGGGAAACACGAATGCTAAGCCCTAAGTCGATTGCACGATCAATCACTCGTTTAACCCTGTCTCCGTTTTTAGGCGTGATGAGAATAGTGACAACCACACCGCGCTTCGCCAGCAATCTAGCTATGTCTACTGTTGGTTTTCAGATCAAGATTACAACCATGCAAGCAAGAACTCACATGAAATCATAAACAACCAAGAACAAGAACTAAAAGAAAAATGATGCTCAAAGCGAAAAGAAAAGATCAACACCAGATATAAGTGGTTCGGGTTAAAAATCCCTACATCCACTGTGAATCAATTCACTATATCACTCAAGAATCCAGAATTTACAAAGCAATATATGTAAACTATGAACCCTAAACAGACTATACAACTTCTTAGTGATAGAACTCTCTCTCTAGAACTCTGATGACTTCGATGCCTTCTGATGAATTGAACTCCTCCTTATATAGATCACGTAGGAGAAAACCGCTTCAAGATTCGTTAAGAAATGAGAGAGTTATGGGCCCCGCAAGATCACCTGCAAAACTGATTCAAGAATTTAACAGATTGAGGTCGCATTTGTCAAATGCGACTCTTTAAGTGAAAAAACGTTTTATTCCTTCCTTAGCAAAATATTGGCTGAGCTTATTTTTCTTTCTCTTTTCTTTATTTATTTCTTTTCTTCCTTTTGCTGACTGATTCATGCTATATATTACAACAATCTCCACCTTATAGCATGAATCACTGATGATCTTAAACTCCATCTTCATGTTACATGAACTCCAGACTTTCCTCTCAACCCTATGAGCTCTAAACACAGCTGAAACTTAGCTATAGGAAATGTCTTGGTTAATGAATCTGAGGGATTCTCTTCACTTGGTATTTTGCACACTTTGATCACTTCCTTGTCTGTTATATCCCTTACAAAATAGAGTTTAACATCAATGTGCTTCGTTCTCTCATGAAATCCCTGATGTTTAGATAAGTGAATGGCACTGTTGTTATCACAATAAACTGAAATGCACTCTTGATTTATGCCAAATTCAGCTAGAATTCCTCTGAGCCAAAGTGTTTCTTTGATTGTCTCTGTCAAGGCAATAAATTCTGACTCTGTGGTAGACAAAGCCACCACTGATTGAAGTGTAGACTTCCAACTAATGGTTGTTCCAAACAAGGTGAAAACATAGCCTGTTAAACTTTTTCTGTTGTCCAAATTAGCTGCATAATCAGCATCCACAAAACCCTTAATTGGTGTGCTTGAATCCACTGTTCTTTTGAACTCTAATCCCATACAAACTGAACCATTTATGTACCTTAGCATATACTTCACTGCCTCTCAGTGTACTATCCCAGGTTCAGCCATATATCTACTGATCAAGTTCATTCCATAAGCCAAATCAGGTCTGCAGCAAACCATAGCATACATGATGCTACCTACTGCACTAGAGTATGGGATCTTGCTCATTTTATACTCATCTTCTCTTGACTTTGGACACTGATCTTTAGATAGCTTAATATGTTGTCCAATTGGTATGGAAGTACTCTTACTTTGGTTCATCTGAAATCTCAGCAAAACCTTCTTCAAATATGTACTTAAATCTAGAAACACCTCATTGTGCAGCCTGTTCCTTGTGATGTTCATGCCCAAAATCCTCTTAGCTTCACCTAAATCCTTCATTTCAAACTCAGATTTAAGTAAGCATTTGATCTTGCTCATATTAGCAATGGAATCACTAGCAATTAACATATCATCCACATACAATAATAGAAATATGAATGACTTATCAGAATCATGCTTGAAATAAACACAACTATCATGCATGTTTTTAACAAAGTTAATCTTCCTCATGTATTCATCAAACTTGAGATACAATTGCCTTGGAGATTGCTTCAAACCATACAAGGATTTCTTGAGCAAGCAAGCCTTCTTATCACTGTTGGAAACATCCAATCCTTCTGGAACTTGCATGTAGATCTGCTCCTTTAATTCACCATGGAGGAATGATGTGGTTACATCCATTTGATGTAATTCCAAATCAAACTGAGCTACTATTGCAAGAAGAATCCTGATTAATCAATGCTTCACAACAGGTGAGAAGATCTCAGTGTAGTCCACTCCTTCTTTCTGTGTAAATCCCCTAGCAACCAACCTTGCTTTGAACTTTATTCTGTCATTTTGAGAAGCTTCTATCTTTTTCTTAAAGATCCATTTGCATCCCACCAATTTCTGATCTTTAGGCTTGTTGACAATTATCCATATAGCATTCTTGTTCAATGAATCAAGCTCTTCATGAATAGCTGCTTTCCACCTTTCCTTTTCTTTGCAAGAGCTTCATTGTAATCCTTTGGCTCTTGATATTCAATATCCTCAGCTGCAAGGAAAGCAAATGAAACTGAGTTAGATTGATCATATCTAATTGGTGGTTTGACTAACCTCTTTGGTCTATCTCTGACAAGTTGGTAATTGGATAGAGCTTGTTCTTCTTGATTTGTTTCTCCTTGATCTTCATCATCAGTATCATCATGAAGATCCTGATCTTGTGGACTGATTTGTTGCTGCTCCACCTCAACCTGAGCTCTCTTCTGATTTTGGCTTGCTTGATCCTTAGAATCTCCTTTCTTTAGAGGCATACATGTCTCATCAAAGGTCACATCCCTTGAGATTATACATTTCTGATTATTCTTTTCCATGCACCACAGTTTATACCCCTTAACACCAGTTGGATAGCCAAGAAACAAACATTTTAATGCTCTTGACTCCAACTTATCTTGCTTGACATGTGCATAGGCTAAGCATCCAAAAACCCTGAGCTTAGAATAATCAACAATCCTTCCACTCCATACTTCTTCAGGTGTTTTGAAATCAATGGCAGTAGAAGGTGACCTATTGATCAAATATGCTGCAGTTGTCACTGTTTCTCCCCAAAAACTCTTATCCATTCCAGCACTTAATAGCATACATCTGACTCTCTCCAATAAAGTCTTGTTCATCCTCTCTACAAGACCGTTTTGTTGAGAAGTATAAGGAACAGTCTTATGTCTAACAATCCCTTTTCCTTTACAAAATGAGTTGAACTCATTTGAGACAAATTCAAGACCATTATCTGTCCTCAAGTATTTCAGCCTTTTCCCTGTCAAATTATCCATCTCAGTGAGCCATTCTTTGAATCTTTGGAAAGCCTCATCCTTGTTTTTAAGGATAAACACCCACAGCTTCTTAGAGTAGTCATCAATTATGGACAAGAAATACCTTCCACCATTCTTTGTTGATGACTGTGTTGGCCCCCATAAATCAGAGTGAGCATACTCTAATATCCCTTTGGTGGTGTGTGAGCTAGTAGAGAACTTTGATCTTTTAGTTTTCCCCTGAACACAATAATCACAAAAACTTGGTTTACTGATTTTGTCTTTTCCAAACACCTACTGTTTGTGTAGCTCTTGAAGCCATTTCAAGCTGATGTGTGCTAATCTTTTGTGCCAAAGCTGAGTCTTATCCATCTCCTTTACTGAGTAGGATCCACCAATATCAGTACTACCCTTTAGATAGTATAGATCATGCTTCTTGAAACCTTCCATTACAACTCTTGATCCCTTCATCACTTGCATGACTCCACCTTCAACTGAGAGCTTGAAGCCTTGTGAATCCAACATTCCAAGAGATATAAGATTTCTCCTAAGCTCTGGTACAAACCTGATATTGGATAAAATCTTGATAGAACCATCATCCAATTTTAAGGGAATTGAACTTATTCCCTTTATCCTGCAAGTTTTATCATTACCAAGCATCACTGCTCCATCTTCCTTCATGGTCAGATTCTTGAACCAAGCTTTGTGAGGGCTCATGTGGAAAGAACACCCTGAATCCAAAATCCAATCTGAACTAGTATCATTAGAAGTAATAGTCAATACCTCTGCAGATTCATAACCTGAGTTTGGGCTTGATGCTTCAGTAGTTTGATTTGCTTGTTTTCCAGGTGGATTTGGCTTGCCTTTGTTGTTCCCTTTTAGCTTGAAAAAATCCTTTTTGTGGTGTCCCGGTTTATGATAATGGAAGCATCTATTCCCTTCAATATCATCCTTGGATTCTTGATTCAGGGTTTTCTTAGATCCTTGCTTGAATGGCTTCTTCTTCCCTCCAGATTTCTTGGCCATCAGACTTTCTCCACCTTGAGCCTTGGGATCAGATTCCCTTGATAACTCTTTGGTCTTCAAAGCAATTATCACCTCTTCTACTGTGATGGATTTTTCTCTTCCATACAAGATAGAATCATAGAAGTTCTCATATTTCTTTGGGAGTGAGCTGAGCAGCATGAGGGCCTTGTCTTCCTCTTCTAACTTGACATCCACGTTCTCAAGATCGTCTATGATCTTGTTGAACTCCTCTATTTGATTTAACAGTGGTTGATCTTCTAGGATCTTGAAGGCATATAATTTCTTTTTCAAGAATAATCTGTTAGCAAGAGATTTTACCATATACAAACCTTCAAGTTTCTCCCAAACTCCTTGAGCTGTATCGATTTTGGCAACCTCACGAAGAACCTTGTTCCCTAGGCTGAGAATCATCATGCTATGTGTTTTTTCCATTAGAGTGGCCTTCTGATCGGCTCCCATTGTCTCTGGAAAAGCACCAACACCTTGCAATGCAGCTGCTGCTCCATGTTGCACTAACATTGCCTTCATTTTGATTCTCCACAAGCCAAAATCCCCCGAGCCATCAAATTTTTCCACATCGAACTTGATTGAACCCATGTCTTGATCAGATGCCTTCCCACAGACGGCGCCAGTTGTTGGTTTTCAGATCAAGATTACAACCATGCAAGCAAGAACTCACATGAAATCATAAACAACCAAGAACAAGAACTAAAAGAAAAATGATGCTCAAAGCGAAAAGAAAAGATCAACACCAGATATAAGTGGTTCGGGTTAAAAATCCCTACATCCACTGTGATTCAATTCACTATATCACTCAAGAATCCATAATTTACAAAGCAATATATGTAAACTATGAACCCTAAACAGACTATACAACTTCTCAGTGATAGAACTCTCTCTCTAGAACTCTGATGACTTCGATGCCTTCTGATGAATTGAACTCCTCCTTATATAGATCACGTAGGAGAAAACCACTTCAAGATTCGTTAAGAAATGAGAGAGTTATGGGCCCCGCAAGATCACCAGCAAAACTGATTCAAGAAAATGAGCTGTGCACAGAAATTGACATTAACCGTTTTTAACAGATTGAAGTCGCATTTGTCAAATGCGACTCTTTAAGTGAAAAAACGTTTTCTTCCTTCCTTAGCAAAATATTGGCTGAGCTTATTTTTCTTTCTCTTTTCTTTATTTATTTCCTTTCTTCCTTTTGCTGACTGATTCATGCTATATATTACAACATCTACCATGGGAATCATATGGCCTTGGGCCATGAATGGAAGAAGAACAAAATGAGGTTGTATTTCTCCGTAGATTGCCATCAGAACGTTAGCAAGATCGAACAGATGATAGAGATTTGGTTGCAAGTTTTATTGGCTGCAATGATTTATGAATTGAGGCAATTAGTTTAAATATGGATGCTCATACGATGATGTTAGAGCTTACATCAGACTATCCAGTCAAAAATTGTGTCCTGGAATAGAAAGGCAGTGTGTGGAGGATTCTTACAAGTCCCATTCTTTTAATATGAAACAGACAGACAGAAGAAAAATATACATGGTTTTAGGACACGACTGATTTGCAGCAAGAAACTGATGCAAGGAACTTGCAAGTTGCTGCTATCAGATGTGATATCCGTACTGCTATTGCTGTCAATTTATTTATTTTTATTTCCCAAACTTCCAAATGATAAGGGAAGATGACTTAAAGATTTATTTTTTATTTATTTGAGATAGGTTCTTGATTTATCAAAATTAAATTTCATACACATTTTTTAGGGGGAAAGAGAAAAACTTTATTTGACCAAAAAAACTAACAAAATAATTCCATGATTAATAATACCAGTATATCAGAAGAATTTTCTTCATCTAACTTTATCTGAGGAAACTGAAGCAGTGGGCTTTCAAGTCTTATCAGAAGATAAATCAAACTAAGTGGAAATTGAAGCAGAAAAAAAAAAAAGGGTGGGCTTAATTTTCATGAACAGTAATATCAGAAGAATTTTCTTCATTTAACTTTGTAGTATATGCAGATTATCAGAGTTCTTTGCCTAATGCATGATGATGACCCTCCTTCTTCCACTGCACTTTTTGCTATTTGCCCGAGCTATTTGGCTCTCTTTCTTGTCTCTAATCCTTCTCCATCCAGGCTCTGTTTACTTTGGGGATGACTTAGGATAGTAATAATTTATCTAACTTTATCTGGTGTTTACTTTGATGGAAATAAAAATTCGAATTATTATTCCGATTCGGGATAGAATGTCAAAATTCGGATAATACCTTGGATAATAATCTAGATCACCCCATGATAGTTTCCAAAATTTGGGATAACATTAGAAAATTACATTTTTATTCCTAGTTAACATTAAACATTTACATAAAAGGAACATTCAGGTAATATCACTCTTATCTTAATCTTCATATATCACATAATAAACGATGGATAAGAATAGTTAATATTTTTATCCAAATATTATATATTAGAGTAAACATTGGAAATGGATAACAATTTATATGTTGTTCTATGAAGTTATCTCACTGATTTAGATAATTAACATATTTCTATTTGTCAAAGTAAATGGAGCCCCGCTTAGCTTGTTTATAACCATCTTTACATCATCAGTCTTCACCTGCATTCCAAAACCATCACATGACGGTTCTACATCCATACCCCGACCAAGTATTTTGGTCTTTGTAGGTAAATTATTTGAATAAGCCCTCCACATATATTATTTCACTTTCGGTGGTACTTTTAAGTCTCTAAATAAAATTACAATTCCGATCTCATAGTCAAAGAATTATCAATAGTCATAAAAGCTAGCAAGTTTATAGGCTGATTTTATTGAGTATTTTCCATCCCTATAGAAGTGTCGAATAATGAACAAAAACAATTTTGTTTTTAAATTTTTTCATGTATGTTGTATCTATAGAATAAGATGGTCAATACGTCATTACATATGGATGTAAATAGACGATCCATAATCAAATTTGAAAGAAAGAAAAAACAAAAACAAAATAAAACTTTTTGATTATATAATTAAAAGAAGCCGCAATCTTCATCACTTAGATAGGCTGCTAAATTTGATCAATTATGTAAATCAATTTTTTAAACTTTGGAAGCAAAAATGATTAAACATGTTACATCTAAGGACTTGTAAAAAATTAAAAAATCTAGAAGAAGCCATCAAGAAGAGGACACAAATAGAGAGAACTAATAAAAACTCAATATTCCACTGCAACAAATCACTGTTAAATATTGTGAAGGCATTATCCTAAGTAGAAGAACACAAAAGTTGTCCTAATTATTCTGAACCATAATTTCAAAATTATTTTCTCATCTTACTTTGTAACATTTGCAGATTGGTGTCCATTCTTAGCCTGATGCATAATGACATCTTGTATGAGCTGTGTCATGTTGTTGTAAGATGAACCCCCTTCTTCCACTGCACTTTTTGCTATTTCCCCGAGCTTTCTGGCTCTCTTTCTTATCTCTAATCCTTCTTCTCCATCCATCAACTTGTTTACAACCATCTTTACATCATCACTCTTCACCTGCACTCCAATATCATCTTCTTGTCCTAGCATCACAGGCACTTCAATGCCTACTCTTATCCCCGTCTTGATTACATTCACGATGAACCTCTCGTTGCAGAACTGCTCTCCAAACATTGGCCATGTTATCATAGGCAGGCCAGCTGTCACCCCTTCAAGAGTCGAGTTCCATCCACAGTGCGTCAGAAAGGCTCCAACCGATGGATGAGACAGTATTAGCACTTGTGGGGCCCACCCCTGGATCAATATCCCCCTTCCTTTGATCCTTTCCTCAAACTTTTCTTTTGATAGCCATGTTTTGATCTCATCCGATGCATTTCTGACCACCCAAATGAAGGGCCGATTCGATGCTTCTAGCCCTAATCCAAGCTCTATCAGCTGCGGACCTGTCAGGCGGGTCAGGCTTCCAAGACAGGCGTAGATGACAGAGCCTGGTTCATGTGAATCCAGCCATTGCAAGCATTGGTGTTTGTCGATTGAGGCTTTGTTACCTCTCTCAGCCTTGTCTGAAGACTCTTTATTGCACGACGAAACAGGGCCAACACACCAGACCTTTTTGCCCTTCACATTAGTGTATCTTTCCACATATTCAGGCTCGAGTTCTTGAAAGGTGTTAACCACAGCCCCAAACGATTCCTTCTCAGCCTCCAACATCACACGGCGCATCTTAGCCCATTCAGGATGGGCTTCATTAGCATCGCCCCTTAGCTGGGCTTTCGTGATCTCGATTCTATCAGGCATATCAGGCAGCACAAAGTACTCAGTATCAGGTATAGCTAGTTCGAATAACTTGGAAGTTTCCAGATGCATGCATAGCATAGCAAAGCAACCAGGCCCCTGAAACATCAATCTCGGAATGTTCAATTCCATGGCCATATCAGTGGCCCATGGAAAACTCATGTCAGCAATCAAGCAGCTCGGCCATGGCTTCATTTCTTGAAGCAATTCTTTAACCTGATCTCTCAGCATTGCAGTAGCTTGGAAAAACGCGTGCCAGTCATTCACATAAGGAAGCAGGTCGAGATTATCGACCCCTTCAGGCAACCCAACTTGAGCACATGGAAGCTTGAGATGGGAGACACGAATGGTGAGCCCAGAGTCGATTGCACGATCGATAAGTCCTTTGACTCGGTTGGCATTGTTGGGAGTCAAAAGAATGGAGACGATGACGCCTTGCTTTGCCAGTAATCTGGCAATGTCTACCATAGGAAGCATATGGCCTTGGGCCATGAATGGAAGAAGAACGAAATGAGCTTGTATTTCTCCATGGATTTCCATTGTAAGAGCACTGGATTAATCAACAGTGTTAGAATTTAGAAATTTGCCTGTATATTGGTGACAAGTGGTGGTTCAATTATTGAATGTTCTGATGTAAGAGCTTGCGTCATATCGATTGATTGAGGATTTGGTCCATTATTGGCCACACGAAGCAAACCAAAAGAAAACGACAAATCTGAGCAGAGAACTGATGCAAGAAACCACCTTCACGTTGCCACATTTATGAAATTGTCTGTAACGTTAAAGGATTGTTGAATATAGGGTTTGGAGGTCTAAGGTAATGCTCCCCCTAAAATAAAATAGAAAAATGAAAAATAAAAGAAATATGAATTAGTTGGAAGAAAGAGGGATCTGATAGGTTAGATGAGAGTGCCCAGATGTCGTAAGCAGGCTAGATTGGCACCCATCTCGCATATTTTAATTGCGAGCATTTACCACTCATCACATCCCCTTTAAACTTGCCTAAAAGATCATACTTGTCCAAACAAACTTATCCTTAATTTATTGTAGCCTTAACACTACTTTTATTACACACCCGACATGGGATAAGTGGATAACTATCATTAATCTCTCTTTTAGCCTACGTGAATAGACAGGAATTTACATGTGTTCTGACTTTGACATATATTTTACAATGCCAACCCATTCTTTCAATTTTTTTGCAATTAAAATCTGAAAGAATTTTTTTTTTTTTTAAAAGAACATAATAATTAAAATTGAAATAGTTATTTAACCTTTTTAATTAATCACTAAAATATAAAGGAGCTTTAGATATATAAAGATCGCTAAATGTTTTAGCGCCCCAATTAAAACAGGAAAACTATTTAACAGTAGTATGGATTGACTTATATTTGCAAGAACTTAATTTGGTTAATTATCTGTAGAGTCTGTCAGAATTAGACAAAATCTCCTCCTAAAATAACTGCCCACCATATATTCGACAAATTGCCCTAGAAGGTCCAAGACAACCAAGAATAATATTTCTCCTTAATTTCAACCTTCCATAAAACAATGATTTCATACAAAGCAAATCACTGCTAACAATAAACGTTAATCATGGGCAAAACGTTATTACATAATCCTTCCCAGTGGGGCATGTAAACGTGCTCGATTTATCATCAAAAGCATAGCTATAAGCCTGAGGACACTGCGTCTTGAATATCTGCGAGTAGCTCGTCGGTTTGCACGTCTCCGGTGAGCCATACGCGCCGGTGCAGCAATACTGTGGTTGGTTGAAAGCAACACAGGCGCTTTTGCAACCCACAACGGCGCCGTTTCTGCCTCTAACCGCCAGCTCATTGGGGCAGACACGGTTGACGTCATTTGCACACGTCGTCGAGGGACAGTTGCCTCCGGTGGGGGCCACGCCGACGGGGAGGTTGAACCCGTCGACGAGGCTGACGTCGTAGAAATCGAGGTTGCTGGATCCTGCGAGAGTGAATTCCACGAGGGATAATGGTGGGGTCCCACCAGCTCCGTTGCATTCAATTTGACCCGTGTGGCAGTCACCTGTGGAGCAAGAGAATTGGCCCGAGGTAGAGCATTCGGATCGGGCCCAGAATCGGCCCGACCATGGGGGCGGAACCGTGAAGGTTTTTGAAGCCCGTGGTGGTAGGTAAAAGCCCGTTGGGACTGGTGAGCCCGACCCGGTTAGGGCTGCGGGCCATATGTCGAATCCACAGTTGTTTTTCACTGTGAATACTGCTGAGTTAACCCCTGCCATGTAAAAGTCAACTAGGTCAAAAACTTGCAGAAATAGTCAACCAAATTTGGTTAATTAAAAACTACATGATTAAATTGTAAAGTTTAATTTGAAAAGGGACAATGTTCACGAGTGAAAATTAAAGTGTAATAGAAGATCTCACTTCATATAATTTATACAGTAATAATGGAGGAATTGGACTAAATAATTAACAAAATAAACGTACCATAAACATGGAATATCACATAAACAAGGGAAGTTAACATTTGAATTGCCATAAGATAATATTTTTGATTAATTTGCTAAGACTGATTGGTATGGCTTTTGATGTATGGGGTGTGAGTATTGCAGGGTATATATATATATAGGCAGACTGATTGACTAATATGGTTGAAGTGGCAATCTCCTACGAAACTTGGGAAAATTTTATTAAATTCTATATCACTTAAACAACATATAAATTAAAGTACTACGTTATCCAAACCCCAAATCGCATCAATTTCATTTTTCCAAAATAATGTACAAGATTTATTGGATTTTGGTCAAAGTTTAAGGAAAAAGTTAATGCAATTTCCAAAGTCAACGAATACTAAGTTTAGTCTTGCATAAATTAGACATAAACATTTAATGTTTTTTGCGTTTTATGTTAAATTAAGCAAATTAAACTAAATTGAGTATTTGCTAACTATGAAAATTGCATTAACTTTTTGCTACTCAATTTCTTTTAATGGGTAAGAGAATTTAATAGTTGATGAACGTAAAATGAAGTTAACTGTTGGGGAGTGGGATCTGGTTTAGAATAAAAGTAAGTGAATAGTGGCAGATGATACCAAAGGTGTTGCCACTACACTTGACACAACACTCACTTTAGACAGAGATTGCAGCAGAAATTAAAAGATACTCAAAGATATAACTTTTCAAGATATATATAAATATATATTTTGAGGTGTCTTAGGCAAAATATTATTCACAAGAAAAAGTGAATACAAGTGAATTTCAAACAATAGGAAAAACCTACAAAACTAGAATTCACTAAAGATCGAAAACGATCAAAAGAAAAACTCTTTGAGTATACAAAATCACTCAGCTCACTCAAACCTCTCTTGGAAGGATTCTTGGATACTTAGAATATATCAAGCTCGTTGGGATTCCAAGGATGAGTTACAAGACAAAGTAACTCTCCTATTTATAGACCCCTTCCAAGATAACTAACTAAACAATTCTCCTAAAAAGTAGCCTCAACAAAAACGTGGATCCTTGCTCAGCAAGGTCTTGTAACATGCACGAGCACTTTTCTCCAGGTTGTTACTTCCTTGTTCCAGCTTATTTGACTCAGTCCACCCACTCAACCCTTGAGACTTTTTCTCTGGTTAGTTGCTAGGTTGTTGCTAGTTCCCTTGACTCCGTCCACACACTTTGTATACTTAGTCAATGACCTGCAAAAGAGTATAAACAAAATACAAATGCAAAACACGTGGTGAATTGTGAAGGAAGACAAAACAGTCAAGAATATTGTCACGGATGTTGGGCAACATTCCAACCAACATTTGGTTTCTGGACAATAATATAATTAACAAAATTGTTAATTAAAAAATGTTGACTATATAGTCAACTAAAGTCCATCTAACATTAACAATTAAATTTACTAGTTAAAGGACCTGCAAAATATGTTGGCAGTGATTTCAGCATGAGCACTTCATGCTTGAGTTAGTAGAAAATTAACGTAAGTGATCAAAATTACCTAATTAAATCTGGTCATCCTCCTCTAATACATTTAGTATTACATCTTATATTTTATAATATTTAATACACGACACGAATTAATTAATGACATCATATGATACATACATATATCGTGTATTAATTATTTTGAAATATGAGATGCAATAGGGAGATCTATGTAATATTGCGTTACGAACCACATTTCCTAACAATAACGGTAAACCCAAAATTTCGATTGCAATATGTGATAAGAAAATACTAAAATAAGCAAAATTAAGAAAATACAAAAATAAGCAAAATTATACAATTTTCATCTTTAGAAATAAAAAATAAAAATAAAAATAACAACCCTTGTTGATGACCACCAAGTCCACATGACACATCCATGGAACCATTTCCATTGGAATTTTAGAAAAGACATTCCTTACTTATCGTAGAATCACAAATCCCCAATTACTAATCTTATTAGTATTTAAGCACTCAAACAACGTACAACCCCACCATAACATTCCAAATTCATATTTCTTCATTATTTTTGAAATCAAATGAAAGCCATGGCAGCTATCTTGCAGCCCATTTTCTCATCACTATTGATAATCCTAACCCTTGTGCTCGCCGACGCACATGGGACCAACAACCATCATGGAGCTTCCACGAGCCACGGATTCACCCCTGGTCCATGGAAGGATGCCAAAGCCACCTTCTATGGCGAAGCCGATGGCTCTGGAACATTTGGTGCCAGCATTCATCCATCTTCTCTATCTTCTTTAGTTTTCCTTTTCTTTCATGGATATATATCTAACACGTGAACTAAACCGCAGAAGGAGCTTGTGGCTATGAAGGACAGGTTAAAGAAGTATACGGTTTGGACACAGCAGCATTGAGCGCTGCCTTGTTCAAGGACGGAGCCACGTGTGGATCTTGCTACGAGATCAAATGTGCAGAAGGGAGCCAAGGGTGCAAACCAGGGCATAATTCCATTACAGTTACAGCTACGAACCTTTGTCCCTCGGGGGGGCTGGGGTGGTGCAACCCCCCCAACGAACACTTCGATCTCTCTCAGCCTGCTTATCTTAAGATTGCTGAGTACAAGGCCGGCATTGTCCCTGTTAAATACCGCAGGTATATATATATATATATATGCCTGTTTTTGAGACAGGGACTAGGGCTTTTTGTAACTGACATTGTTTGGTGATGTTGATGAAGGGTTCCATGCAAGAAACAAGGAGGGATTAGGTTTAAGATAACGGGGAATCCTTATTTCAACCTGGTGACGATTACGAACGTGGGAGGGGCGGGAGACGTGACGAAGGTGGAGGTGAAGCCGGAGAAGGGAGAGTGGTCAACGTTGACTAGGAACTGGGGAATGAAATGGGAGTGCAAAGAGAAACTTGTTGGGCAGAGGCTGACATTCAGGATTACGACAAGTGATGGAAGAACGTTGGTTTCAGAACAAGCTGCCCCGGCTAACTGGCAGTTTGGACAGAGCTTTCAAGCCAACAACTTCATGTGATGTTAATCCCTGCACAAAATGGAGGCTTCGACTCGATTCAATGAAATCATGGTTTCAGTTAACAGAGAGTTTTAAGTTTTGATAACTATATCTATATGTAGAGTATAGCGAATTGCTTTATATTGTAATAGTGGACACCCCAGTATTGTTTTGTATGTAAAAGATATTTGAACACAAGATATGCTAAGTAAAACTACAAAGTTCAATCGCTAATTTAAATGTTTTTTTTTTACATAAAGGTGGAACAAATTATATATAGTAATAAATTTTGAAAAGAGAAAAATTAAACGAAATTTGATAATTAAATCGATTAACGAATCATCATTTATAAATATGTAGTGTCAATCATCAAACATCAATACTTACCTAAAACTGAAATGCTACAATTTTGTAATTATATTTTAGAGTATATTTCTGTCTTCTTTATATTTACATTTTTCAAAAAATTATGGGTCAATTACTATATGTATACATATATATTTGCCAAAATAATAGTGATTGGAAACAATCTTGTGTTCAAATATTGTTGGATGCAATTTGGAACTGATCATAATATTATAAAATCCGCGATAAATCGAAAATATTGTAATACTAAATGAGAATGATGGTTAATTAGGATGGAACAAATATAAAATAAAAAAAGGAAAATAATGCAGAACCTAAGTCAACAAATTAAGAAAATAAATGATAATTTTCCGAACTCCAAAATTTGAATGTCAAAAATTGGCCTTAAAGCCACAACATATGACCTGTTGTGCACATCATGACATATTTACAAATTACAACATTCAAGCAAACAGCTCAATTGACAGCTTTTGCTGTATATACTTCATCTCTATCGGTCTCTCTGGGGTTTTCAAGCTTCATTAACAATTAATAGCAGCACATGGTCAGAGCCCAACAGTGGAGAATACAGTGTCCTTATCACGACCAAACATGTCCATCATCAATCTTCTTTTGCTTCTTCTTTTTCCTCCTTTCTTCTTTGGTATGTGCCCCTGCTTCAACATGGTGGGAATGTCGAGCACGGATCTCCATTAATTTAGTTTTTGCATCTCGAAATGGTGCATCGGACTTTGCGGCCATCAATTGCTGGAACAATATAGAAGTGGGTTTAGCTCCTTTAATGACTGAAACCAGATGCTGGAAATGGTGGGTTCAGATGTGATTACCTTTAAATGGTCCATTGCAGCTAGATTAAAGCCTAAGGTATCTTTGCATTCCTGTCACAAACAGAAACATTGATTTGGTGAAGAAGGTTTTATTTGAACTTTAAATGCTAAAATATCATTTCAAAGGCTAGAGTTGAGAATGAAGTGCAGTTTCTTTTTGGGATTGCATTACTGGGGTGGATGCAATCCTTAAGCATACTGTTTATTACTATTATATCATGACTAATAATTAATTTAACAGCAGGGACCTAGATGGGCTCCGATAGCTTAAAGAACACCTTACAAGGACAGGTTTTTATTGATTTTCATTCCATATATTACCTTGACCCTTGCATGCAAGATTTCTTTGAGAAGAGATATGATTGGTCGAGCAGAGACAGTAGATGTTAGTTGGTTATGATGGATTTGCAACACCACAGTGGCAACCCGAGACACAAGCTCAACCTGGCATAACAATAGAATCCAATTAATTGTGGATTGGGTATTGTTAATAATACCTGTAATCACAGTCACAATATATAGAGGATGTTCCCATTTATTATTAGTTACATACTTACACAATATGACAAAATCAAATTCAGTAATTTCTGCTCCTAAAGTTAGCCTGTCCACCATAGAGAGAACACAATTGCTATAACTTAAACATGATCGTGGGGTTAAGATTTACACCAGCTAGGTTCAAAATTGGAAAACCTCCATGTTATATAGTCTATATTTTAATCCATGTGTTCCGGCAGAGAGAAGGTTTAGAATTTCAAAATCATCTTTATTGACAAGCAATTCCCTCAACAAAAGTCCTTGCTCACTAAATTAGAGTTATGTACGAGATGAAATGCTGGACATAAAGCGTACAAAAAAATGAGACAAGAAAGCTAGTCAAAGATTGAGAATCAGGATTGGCTATACATCTTAAATATCCAACAGAAACAAACTCATCAAGTTGCACATATAAAGACATTTTTATATAGATAGAATTGATGGCATGCAACTCATTTTTGTGATAGGCCATATAATATGCATTTTCACATAACAACAAAAACTAAGGACAGAAGCATCCATCTATTGAATGTGAGTAGAATGTTATTCCCACAATTCATGTACGATATTCATTCTCAATGCCTCAGATACACTAACCTTGTCTGGAAAAGCAACCCAATCTTTCAAATAAGACAAAACCCTTAAGGAATCAGAGAATGGCAGAGCCTGCAAGATTGCACAAGTAGATATAAAATCAGGCTTTTTTTTTCTTCAAGTTAACAATACATAACATAGACTTAGATTGCAAATAAAAATAACTGATTATATCATTAAACAAGCAAGATTACGCAAAAAAGAGGCCTAATCCACCAAACTTACTAGTAATGCTTGCTCCAAATCATTGGTGTGAACACTTGATACTGCACGCAGAACATAATCACATGGAGAAAGGCCAAGCATAATGATGTTTGGCCTGAAATCAGCAACGTTGCCTTTTGATTTTGCCTCCTAATATCACAAAGATGGGGTCAAAATTATATTCAGAATAAGTTTCTATCAAAAATAATTCATACATAGGCTGCCTGAACCCCAAGGGGTATCAGCCACAAAAAAAACAAAAACAACACAGATGTAGCGCATGAATCTGACTTTGATTGTCAGTTGGATAACATATTTATTTAACATGACCCAATCAAAAGATGTGTAATACAGGCACCTCATGTTCTGCAATACGCTTAAGTTCTTCCTCTGCGGTATCTAGTGCTTCCATAATAGAGTCAGCTGCTGTCACAGATTCTCCAGTTTTCTTTCCAGCTAATGCCACAGCTCCCTCTTCTGGTAGTTCCTCCTTTGGAGCATACTTACTCTCAAATGCATTCTCAATGTCAGATTCAAACATCTCCTCCAGCCTCTTTTCTTTCTCTTCCTGCAAAGTAAAATAAAGTTGCCACGTCAGGACACAACTTTAGCAAATCATTGTAACATATAATACTCAGTCATCACCAACCAGAATCTAAATATGGCATAGATCAGACTATCTAACTACCAAGATTTTTAGACAATACAACAAAAGTCAAGTAACATATTTTAACTGCAACTTTAAGAGAATAACCGCTGTACAACATAATACCTCGATAAACAAGGGCTCTTCAGTACGATCCCAACGGCGGATGGATCTATCGTGAGATCCAGTAACAAGAAAATCGCCACGATTGCTGATTGCGAGACACCAGACTTCAGAATGATGACCTTCCAGAGTTAAAAGCAATTCAAACTTATCGGCATCCCAGTATTTCACAAGGCGGTCTTTTCCAACACTAAATATGTAATGAGTAGTTCCAACAAATTTAACTGCCATGACACTGCAATGAAAATAGCATTTTGGATTTAGTAACCATATACTACTTTTGGGTGAGTAGGAAAGAGGATTGGTGGAGGTGGATGATCTCTATATCATATATCTTCTAGCGAATGTTGAATTACCTATCAGAGTGAGCAAAAAGAGACTTATGGCAGTCACCAAAATCCAGACCCCAAATCTTCAAATTTTTGTCAGCAGAGCCAGTAACAATCAAATCCCCATCGGATGATATGTCCATGCATAACACAGGTAACTTATGGCCATACAAGGAAAGGAAAAATTTGAGGGTGTCCATGAAGAAAACCTGAATCAATACATTGAAGAGACCCCATCAAATACATTTCAACCTTTAGGTCTTGCCACCACTTTATCATCATACCAACTTGCTAGAATTTATATCGCAAGAGAATGTCAAAACAGATGGAGAAAAACTCTCAGCCACTCATCCACATAGACAAAGAAATCCATTTCGACATTGAAAACCTGATAGGGTGAATACTCACAAATGCAAAGAAATCATGTAGACAGATATTTAAATCAATGAACAGTGCATTTATAGCTCCAAAAACTGATCAGTTCTGCCCTAAATGAATTGTGCATGCTGTAAGTTTTTCCCCAGAGAAGGAGCATTCAATGTCATTCTCAACATACCAGATTATAATCACCCCCCATTTGAGCCACTAATGTAAAAGCATAAAATATGGTATGCAAACAACTAAAAAGCCATTCAAACCTTCACGGTGCAATCCAACAATGCAACAGCAATATGTTTACCCTCCGGGCTGACAGCGACCGCTACAACATCATCATTCATTTTCAGATTCCTCACTGGAGATACAGTCAGATGTTTATGATCCTGCAAAACCACAGTAATTAACACATACGATTAGACTGTTCAGCTTACCAGCAGAAAATCAGGTAAAAGAAACAAGAGAGAAAAAAGCACAAGGACTTATGGAACACACCTGGCCAGGTTTTTGCATTATTTGGTACTCCCAAAACTTGACATCCTTGTCTGAACTGCCTGTGACAAAACCATCTGCTGTTGCAGCTATAGACTGGACAGAGCCACCATGAGCTTCAACTACTTCCACACAAGTACCACTCCGAACATCAATTATTTCCAGTGTCCCACTCTTTGTACCAACGATTGCATACTTGTTACCAGGGACAAAGTGGCCACACAATCCATATCCTGAATCAATAGTTCGAAGGCAAGATCCAGTGCTAGGGTTCCATATTTTAATCGTGCTGTGGCTGGTTGACATCAAAAGAGTATTATCTGAGCTAAGAGTGACACTTCTCACATCAGAACGATGTCCCAGGAGCTCAACCGCACTTGATTTTGTTGCTGAAGCACTCTCAATTGAATAAATTTCCAATAAATTGTTGTTTAAAGACAATGCTAAAGTTGCTAGTGAACCTTTTGCAGTTATAGGAGAGAAAGATACAGAGCATATCTTCTTCTTAGCTCGTATTGGTTGAAGAGGCTTAAAGACATCAGGGACTGTGACAAGGAAATCACTACTCTCTTCAACATCGACTTTTGTATTTCCATTTTCAGTTATCTCAGCTTTTCCCTTAGAAGTTTTTTTTTCTTTTCTGTTGATTCTTCTTTTGGCCTTCCGTTTAGATTCAGTCTCATCCAACACACGAAATATCTCAACCATTGTCCCAGCAACCTGACAAGCTAGCAAATCACCAGACTTGCTAAACCGCACAGTGGAAACCCTATCCTTGTTCTGGCGTTGTATATCACCAAAATGCTTCAGAACTTCCCATTTATTATGGGCAGGGGCATTTCCATTGTCAACATCTGATTCCATTTTCTCCGGAACAGGTTTTCGATCAGCCACATCACTATTTTTAATTAAGTAGAATCTGAGTTCCGGGTCACCTGACCCAGAGACTAGATATCTTTCGGAAGGATCAATATCAATTGACCAAATTTCACTGTGATGCCCACTGACAATCTGTACACAGTGTTGTGTTTCTAGATCCCAAACCCTCAAAAACTTATCCTTCGATGAACTAACCAATTTATTACTGGAATCCAGAAACACAAGATCAGTTACCTACATTACAATGCAAAGGTTAAGTAATAAGAAAAATGCTATCGAATAATTCAGTATCATGAAAAACAAGGAATGCTGAATATTAATATCGCAATTATAAAGCATAAGATCAGTCAGTTATCTTAAAGACATCATAAACCTGATCACGATGCCCTCGGAGGCGAAACAACCCAGCTTCACCAATTACATCCCACAAAATAACGTCACAGTCTTTACTTCCAGAAGCAAGTAAAGAGCCAAGCTTGTTATAGCGAAGAATTGTCACAGCAGATCTATGTCCATTTAGAGTTGTTTCGCATGTTCCCTTCTCAGAATCCCATATTCTTACGGTACCATCAGCATAGCCACCTGCAACCTGAAAACCCAAGCCTCATCTCATACATAAATCATTTTCCAACAGAATAATCAAAAAAATGAAAATCTTATATTTGCACATTCTTTTGTTAGTATAATCTGTCCACAGCTAGAGCCATCACTGATTAAACAAAGAGAAAATTGTAGTTCACTTACAAACATGTTTTCAACCAACATGGGAAAAAGAACGAACTTATGATCTCTTAGGCTCTTATTTAACTTCCTATTATTCAACATGACGTCTTAATATATCATCAAGTTATAATTTAGAAAACAGTTCCCATCTTCAAATTCAATATGCAAAAAAAAAAAAAAAGGCATCAACAAAAATGCTTGCTTATTTCCATTAAGCAATTAAGTTCCAACTCTATATTTTCAAATAGAATTCAAGCCAGCAACACATCAAAACAAACACAATGAAAGGCCTTACCAGTGAAGATGGAGAGGCGGCAATGGAGGTGACAGCGAGAGAGGGGCCACGAGACGAGGAAGACGGAGAGGGAGCTAGGGCTTTGGTACAGATTCCCTGGCGGACATGCCACACGCCCAGCTTCTCCAATGCCGCCGCCAAAAGGTGCTTGCCGGAGCTGTCGTATGTTATAT
The DNA here is from genome assembly GCA_954870855.1 of Scutellaria minor. Taxonomy (NCBI): domain Eukaryota; kingdom Viridiplantae; phylum Streptophyta; class Magnoliopsida; order Lamiales; family Lamiaceae; genus Scutellaria; species Scutellaria minor. Next base: position 2,251,229 of record OX940735.1, on the reverse strand, counting down.
TACAATCCACCGACACTATCACCCCGAACGCCGCCGCCGCCTCGTAACGCAGGTAAGCCTTCACCATATTCGCTGCACCTTGCCGGTCAGTGGTGGCGGAGATTTGACGTTAACTAGAGAAAATTGATTTCCGGTTGAGGGTTTAGGGTTTAAGTCTGCAATTTCTAACCTATTTGTTTTATCTTTTCTTTTTTCTTTTTCTTTTTTTTTTTGGGTGATTTTTCTTTAATTTCATATATTAGTTTTGGAAATTGGACTGATTGAAGGCCTATGAAATATGTCGATCCCAAATAATGGGCCACTTACTGGATGCTATTTAGGCCCATTATTTTGATGGAAGCCCAAAACACTTCCAAAGTCCAATAATTCTGGGCCACAAAGCCCATATTTTAGTTTGAAAGAGGTCAGACCAATCCACACATATTAGACGTTCCTCATCCAAATCCGGAGGCTCAAAGCCTCAAACAGAAAATTGATGATGCATTGATGCCTGATGCCTCCACAAGATTTATTTTATTCACTTTTAGGAATATTTTATTTTTAATTATCTTAATTACTCAATAACTATATCTAACTTACTTAATTTTACTTGCAATATATATATATATATATATATATACACATATATATATTACATATATAAAGAGACCAACTCAATAGGTTAAAATGACATTTTCGAGGCTCAAAGTTTGATCAAAATAAACACAATTAAATGACCTAATATAATAATATACATAGAATAAACATATTGGTCCAATAAACTCAATAGTCCACCTATAGTAACATACATGGGATCAATTCTTTCAAAGTAAAGTGGTTTATTTAATGTTAATGGGTGCACTAAATGGCATTCAGTAACTTCTCATGTTTATTGTAATGAATAAAGCATGTAATGAATAATATGGATGTTTATTGTTCAAAACTTCTCAATAATAAGACAAAAGATCAAATGAACATGTCCGATTTAACAAGTTAAGATGGAATTGGAATATTCACTAATGAATAAATAAATTTTAAAGGAGTTGTCATTTGAAAATTAGACCGATCCCACAGCAATATTCAAATATCCGAAAATCGACAGATGATTGCAAAGACAAGAAATAATAAAAGCAACGATGCATGCGTCGGAAGGAGACAATCTACATGATTTTTTTATATCTTCCTATATTTTTATTTTATTTTGTTTCAAAGTTGATGTGCTAAGTTAATTGGTATCATGATATGTGTAAAGCTACAAGTATTATAATTAATTCACACATTCGAAAAAGATGAACTAATTATATACGTGTGGCGAATACAATAGCGAATATAAGCTATATAATTTTTGGAGCATCGGATGTTTACTTTTCTTTTATGTCGTTTTTTGCTTTATTAATGATAACTACTTTGTTTGATATACTTGAAATGGAAAATTCAAATAGTATATGATTTATTTCTGCTTCGAAATATTAAATATGGCAATAGGCCCAAATCCAATCTAAGCAATGTAATTTTCTATTCATGTTTCAAAGTTGCTTAATTTTCAATAACTTAATCAATATTCTAAAATTAAATTAAATCATCAACAATTTGAATCCGAGTAGACTCGCAAACCATTAAAATAATCTAATAATTGTTGTGACCACACGTTATCACCTTTGTTACGGTGTTAACCAATGATATTTGCTCAATTTTTTATATATGTATTTAAAGATTGATTTTTAAATTTATTGTTTCTATATCGTTCGATTCGATCGAAAAAATGAAAAAAATATTCGATTCAAATATGATTTGAGATTCGATTAATTTCTATCATATGCCGTGATAATTATGAAAATCATAAAAATCATCTATCGGCATTAGTTTAGGAGAGACATAATGAGGTTCCTTGAGATTGCATTTGATTTAAGTAATTTTGAAAGAAAAAAAAAACCAATAAAAATCAAATTTGGCCAAAATAAATAGCTTTTAAATTCGTCAAAATTATTTTGATATTGAAAATAATGAATTTCTAACACATACATGTCTAAACAGTCAAAGATATTGAATTAGTCGGTTGTTTCAATATATGTTGTTTAAGGGTGTAATAGTTAACATAATTGTCAGTGACATTGATATAAATTTGGATCTTTTACAATGCCTTTTCTCAAAAAGATTATAAAAAAAGTCGTTAAATAAATACTAGTTTTGGTTTATGCAGATTTGGTCAATTACACGTGGGTCAATATATTTCCCTTTGTCAAGTACTACAATTTAATCATATATTGGATTGTCCTTAAAATTTATTATCTCATGTATAATGAGTATAAAATCCCAACTATGCCCCTTAATTTTATTTGTGCAGCAATTAAATTCCATGCATGAACATAAACGTCCTAGGTTTGTGAATTTTTTTGATCTTAAATATGTGACTAACTTTGCAATGAATGAACTTCATTTCCCATCTCATATATTTTCTCTTGTATATATATCAACCTAGTTTTGTTTGTAATTATTGTAATTAATGAAAACGGTTGATCCCTGTAAATTAAGAAAGACATGTAACATGGAATTATGATTGATGATGTGACCTTTGGGATTGAAGTGTTTGGCAGTTGCACATAATCAAGCAGTTTGATATAATGTTTGAAAGATGTAAAAAGCTAAAAGCCAATCACTAATAAATACTGATGGAATATATGCACAGCCCATTATCTGATCAAGTTGGTATTGGGAAACATCATCAGTTCTGTTTGGGATGTGAAGTGGAAGCCAAACACTTTTTAAATTCATTTTTTCTCCCATTTTTTAATATAAATATATATGAGACAATCTAACAGATATAATTTTAACATACAGAGCCACTAATAAATAACAATCATCTCCATTTACAAAAAATAGGTTGTAAAATTTCACAACGAATTCCAAATTCAAAGCTTTCGAGTTTTTAGTTAAAAAAGAAAAGTGAGAAAAAAGAAGAAATGAATTAGATAAATAGAAAATTCATTCCAGTCATAATCTATATCGTAACAAACAAAGTATTTTATATCCTAATGACATCCACATTAATAGTTTTTACAGACAGTGTTTTAGCAGAATGTCAGTATTCTATTGCATAAATGTTTTAAGGGAAAAAGAGTGTGAAAGTCAAGCTGCATAAACCACACTGTTTTAAAAGAGTTTGTGTATGTATCAATAATTTCATTTTCTTTTATACTTTTCCTTATTTTTATGGTATTTTTTTAATATATTAATAACACGCTTAAAAATTATTGATGCGGCTACTCTAATACACATATTTTTGTATACCCACAAACAGGGGTGGAGCCTCATGGTGTGTGATGGGGCTTTAGCCTCCCCAAATTTAAAAAATTAATTACCTACATATCCTTTTAGAATTTTATTTTTATTTTTAGTGTTAAAATACAGATTTTATAGTAATCTAGTTCCCAAAATCACTCAGCCCCTCGATATTTTTAGTCTAGCTCCGTCCCTGCTCACAAATACTTTCTGAAGATCAAACATTCAGAACAAATACGAATAAACAACGATCACATTCAGGTTCATATAAATCACAAATCAACATCAAACAAAGCTCAAGTTTTATACAATCCACCAAATAAAACTATTTCAAATAATTAAAAAAAAAAGATTGATTACAATACAAAAATATCTCATGAGAATCAACAGGTGGCAATAAAATCCACCCTAGCCATGAAGAATAAAAAAAGGGATAGTGTGAAATAAAAATTAGGCGGCGGTGGTGGTCGGCGGCGGCCGGACAAAAGCAAGAATAGGTGTTGGAAAATGACAGGAGAAAGGCGGTACCAAGATGCCTTTTTTACCAATATATTTATTAGTTCAACGACTACATACTTTTTAAGCCACTATTATTATCTATTCTAAATTATCTAATATTTGAATTCCTAACGCACTTCTCTATCAATCCTTTGCCGTTTCCATGGATTTGACCCCTCTTTTTCGTGACGGTTGACCTGTCTTTCTTACATTATTATTTTTTATTTAAATTCAGAAATTAATTTTTTAAATATAATATGTACTGTTTTTGCATTGCATTAATTGGTGCTTTTGTTGGAAAAAATAATAGTGGGTGTGACAAGTATTTTTGCAATTGTTTTTTAATAGGGTGTTTTGCAACTCAAGGCTGTCTTTCTCAATGGTATTCACCAACTTTAATCATGTGTTTCTTATGGACTCAACTGAGTTAGTGCCACAAACACCATAATTGTTAATTTTGACAACATATACAAGAATGAATTTTAGAGATGAATAGATCTTCCAAGAATCAATGTAAAGTATGCAAATATGTCTCAAGTAAAATTATTTTGAGAGGAGGTTTATAAATAAAATTGATGTATACATTCTATACTCTTTTATGCATATAGCAGTTTAAATATTAGGCACACAAATGCGAAACCCTGGAATGTAAGAGAGTTTTGAATATATATATGATTTGAATTTTGAATAAGTATAAATAAATTAATATATAATAAATGTATTGTTAGAGTTTTAAATAGTGCAAAAAGTTTGTAAATCTTTTTCCTGGAAAATAAAGCGAAGACGGACCATAGTTTATTTTGTTTTGTCATCTATAATTTATTTGGGAAATAATCTCTGATGTCCCTACTTTGATGATCTCAGTTGCTGGATTTTTTAATTTGTTTGTGATGATGATTGATTTTAACACATTTCCAACAAATTCAAATGCCGTCACCAAAGTATTTCAGTATGGCCAAAGGCCCAAAGAGTAGCCTTTTTAAACTCTGTTTTGATCGTTTGTTTGTAATTATTTTTATTGTGATTGGGGTTTTAAATATTTAGGAATTTCACCAAATTTTCGGCATTGTTTAAGTAGTTTTCATTTAGTATGATTTAAAATCAATTACTTAAAACATAATTTATATTTCAAATTTGTGTATGTAATCTATAAATTTTCCATAATTATATATAGACTTTCGAGTCGTCTTTACTCACTTCAATATATATTATTTTATCACAACTCAATGTATTAAAATGAGTTTAATTTAATTATATTCTTTATTTTTCTCTCTCTCTCTCTTGCCATTTGGCGACGAGTTGCTCTAGTGAAAATAGACCTTCCAACATGGGGATAATATAGCCATTTAATCAATTTTAGCGCAACTAATTATTTACCTACAAGCACAAGCAGGCAACTTGATTACTTTTATTTTCTGATGATCACATTATACATTATAAATTTTACTGTTTACGTCTTTTTAGTTATTTTTTTGACGTTAAACTCGATTGATATTATGTTGGAAAATTGGTTGTTGAAAGTGGTGTGTGGCACCACTTTGACCAAGAGTTAAGTGGCTAAAAGTTAATCATTTTAAGGATTGGATGTCGAAAGATTAATCTACATTTGGAGTAGATAATCGAGGCATTTTAAATTGCTCAAAACCAATTTTTAGTGAGTGAGAAATTAAGCATCAAAGTTGGCCACTTGAAATGAGAATGAAAGGTCTTGAATGTGGGAGGAGTGTTTAACAATCCCACATAGGAAAATAAACCTTGAAAATGCAAGTATAAGAAAAGTCATGTGAAGAGGTTTAATAATTAGTATACTATTGGAGTAGTATGCTTGTGCAACACACGCGCACGCGGGCGCGACTCGGCTCGGCACGTCCCGATCTGATCCCGACCTCGACCGTGGGCCTTGGTCCTTAGCAATTAGGTTGGACTTGAGTGGATCAGGCTCGGGTTTTACCCGACTCGTGTTTATCTTTTTAGGCAAAAGTTGTAATGCCTTAACAACGTCGGGTATTTGTGCACCCGTGTCGGGATGCAGCGGGAGCAGAATGCAACTGCAGCTTACTACAACAGGAGTAGTAAGCGCACCCACGCCCAACAGTATACTGTGCAGTAACATGAGCTTACTGATGCAGCGCAGCGCCGTAAGCAGTAACGTGTTGCAGCGCCATGAGCGTTTTTTGTCTGTTTCTTATTTTTGAATGGGTCATTAACTTGTATTAAAAGATCAGTTTTTGGGCAATAAATTCTCATCAATTTCAGGTGAAATCCCCCCATGTTGGAGACCTATATATAGAGGTCATCATGCATCATTTTTACACATCGAAATCGAAACCTTGCATTGGTTTTTCATCCTTACATCTGCTCAATTCTCAAAGCACTAAAGTTCGCCAGAGCTCTCGAGTTTGTGGTGCTACTACTCCAGAGACGAAGTCACTTTATCTTTGGAAGACGATACACACGGTTCCAGGGAGCACTACTCTAGGCGTATCTCATCTTAAGAAGAGAGGGTCTCCTCGACTCGACTTTCTATTCTATTTCCTATTCATTTCTGTTTGTTCGACTTGTCTGTTGTAGTGTATTATTTACTAACAATCTTAAGACGAGATAACATGTCGAACAACGGCAGAAACGATCTTCCTACTCCTTCTACTGATGATGGAAACGAAGTTCCTCCTGCTATCACCACCAATGTAGCAACTACGTCTACTGTTGTTGCATCCTCCACGTCTGCTGCTGCTGCAACCATGAGTGCAGCGTTGCGTCTTGTGATTTTACCTACTGCTAAGAAGTCCGAGAGGTTTACGGGTGAGAATTTCAAGAGGTGACAACAGAAGATGTTGTTCTAGCTGACCACTGTTGAAGTTGTCATGGACCTGAAGCAGGATCCTCCAACCGTTGCTGAAAATGACACGAACATGAAAATGCATATTACGCTTGATGCGTGGTTGCATAGTGATTTTCTATGCAAGAACTATATCCTAAATGGGATGAGCGACTCGTTGTATAGCGTGTACGCGGGCTGCAAGATGACCAAAGAGCTATAGGATACTCTTGAAAAAAAATACAAGACCGAGGATGCAGGTGTGAAGAAATTCGTGGTGGCTCAGTTCTTGAAGTATCAAATGATGGGTTCACGTCCTGTGATGGACCAAGTGCAAGACTTCCAATTGGTTGTGCATGAGGTTCAAGTTGAGGACACGAACTTGCCCGAGCCTTTTACGGTTACTTGTGTGATCGAGAAGCTCCCACCTAGTTAGAGGGACTTCAAGAATTACTTGAAGCACAAACGAAAGGAGATGACCCTCGAGGACTTGATTATCAAGCTCCGAATCGAGGAGGATAATAGAAAGGTTAATCCTAGGTCTCATATGCCAATGGATGCTAAGACCAACCTATTGGAGGGCAACAAAAGAAAGCGTCCCAACCCCAATCAAAATGAGAAGGGGAAGAAGTCAGCGAAGAGATTCAACGACAATTGCTACAATTGTGGTAAGCCTAACCACATGGACAACCAAGCTTCATATGAAGTGGTTGGAGTGGAAAACGTGATTCTAAAGCTTACTTCGGGCAAAGAGCTCACGAATATGTTGCATGTCCCGGACATCCGCAAGAACCTAGTTAGTGCGTCACTACTTGTAAACCATGGTTTTAAGCTCGTTTTTTAGGCTAAAAAGTTTATTCTTACGGAGCATGGTGTGTTTTTGGGTAGAGGTTATTTGACCAATGACCTATTTAAATTAAATATAATGGTCAAGCGCCAAGTTGTACTCAAAAAAATTAATGAAATTGCAACAACTTCTTATATTGTTGAGTGTTGTGATTTATGGCATAATAGATTAAGACATGTAAATCTAAATGTTATAAAAAGGTTAGTAACCTTCAACTTGCTAAAAATCGATGAAATTAACACACAAAATAAATATGAAGTGTGTGTTGAAGCCAAAATGGCTAAGCTACCTTTTCATATTATTGAAAGGAGTATAAAACCTCAAGAATTAATTCACACCGACGTGTGTGATTTGAAGTTTGTGCAAACTAGAGGTGGGAAAAAGTATTTTATTACTTTTATAGATAATTGCACAAAGTATTGTTATGTCTACCTCTTGAAAAGTAAAGACGAAGCTATAGAAGCCTTCAAAAATTACAAGAATGAGGTAGAGAACCAATTAAATAGCAAGATCAAAGTTATAAGAAGTGATAGAGGTGGAGAGTATGTGGTACCGTTTGAGAAGTTGTATTCACAAAGTGGCATAATTCATCAAATGACGGCTCCCTACTCACCTCAATCAAATGACGTGGCCGAACGTAAAAATTATACTCTAAAAAAGATGATGAATGTCATGCTTATTAGCTCGAGGTTACCACAGAACCTGTGGAAGGGAGTTGTTTTAACTACAAATTACATACTTAACAAGATTCCTTTGAAAGGAAAGAATAAAACCTCCTACGAAATGTGGAAATGATGAAAACCGTCGTATAAACCTCAAAGTGTGGGGGTGTTTGGCTAAAGTGGAGGTACCACCTCCTAAACAAATAAAAATCGGTCCTAAGACGATCGATTGCATATTTGTGGGTTATGCACTAAATAGTAGTGTTTATCGTTTCCTAATCCATAAGTCAGAAATACCAGACATGACGGAGGGAATGGTGATAGAATCAAGGAATGTTGTATTCTTTGAAAATGTGTATCCTTTAAAATAAATGATAGAAATGAGCTCTAATAAAAGAGCGTTAGATCAAGCTACAAGTGGCTCTAGTCCTCTAGAAGAAGAATCTAGACATAGCACAAGAGCAAAAGTTGCTAAGAATTTTGGTCCCAATTTCATCACTTATATGTTGGATGATGAACTGAGGTCGATCAAGAAAGCTCTCTCAAGCCCTGATGCTCCACTTTGGAAAGAGACGATTAATAGTAAGATCGATTCCATCATGCAAAACAACACATGGGTGGGAGTTAGTTGACCTTCCTCCCGGTTGTAAGCCCTTAAGATGTAAATGGATCCTAAAAAAGAAATATAAGGTTGATGGAAGCATAGACAAGTATAAAGCTCGTCTAGTAGCCAAAAGCTTTAGATAAAAAGAAGGAAATGACTTCTTCGACACGTATTTGCCTGTGACGAGAATTACATAGATATATATGCTTCTAGCGATTGCTGTTTTGCACAATCTTGAAATTCACCAAATAGATGTGAAAATTGTATTCTTAAAAGATGAGCTAGAAAAAGAGATATATATGGATCAACCCGAAGGGTTCGTAGTAACTGGACAAGAAAAGATGGTGTGTAAATTTGTTCGGTCATTATATGGACTTAAGCAAGCGCCGAAGCAATGACACGTTAAATTTGACAACACTATATTGTCAAATGACTTCAAGATCAATGAGTGTGACAAATGTGTCTACATCAAGGGTACATCCGAGACTTATGTCATCATGTATCTTTACGTAGATGATATGTTATCATGGGTAGTAACCATGAAGTCATAGTTGAAACGAAACGTATGTTGAAACAAAACTTCGACATGAAAGATATGGGTATGGCGGACGTGATTCTTGGAATCAAAATTCTAAGAATGTCTAAAGGAATAGCACTATCATAATCTCACTACGTTGAGAAAGTGCTAAAGAAATTCAATGCTTATGACGATCCAATCACCAAAACACCTTTAGAGCTCAACGTACACTTGAGTAAAAATCGGGGTGAGCGTGTAGCTCAAATTGAATACGTGAGGGTTATAGGAAGCCTAATATACATAACCAATTGTACGAGGCCCGACCTTGCATGCTCGGTGAACAAGTTGAGTAGATTCACGAGTAATCCAAGTAACGAGCATTGAAAAGCTCTCATGAGAGTCTTGAGATACTTAAAGTGTACTCTCGACTATAGTTTGCATTATTCGAGATACCCTATCGTGCTTGAAGGGTATAGTGATGCAAATTGGATTTCAGACACGAATGACTCATTTTCAACGAGTAGATACGTTTTCACTATAGGTGGTGAAGTTGTGTCATGAAAATCCACAAAACAAACGTGTATAGCAGTTCCATCATGGAATCCGAGTTTATAGCCTTAGATAAGGTGGGAGAAGAGGCCGAGTGGTTTCGAAATTTTCTCGAGGATATTCCATGTTGGAGTAAGCCGGTTCCGACCGTGATGGTACATTGTGATTACCAAGCTATCATAGGTAGGGCGATGAATAATATGTACAACAATAAGTCGAGACATATACATCATCGGCATAATACCGTGAAATAATTGATCTCGACCGGCGTGATGTCAATCGACTACATAAAGTCTAAAGATAATTTGGTCGATCCTTTGATGAAAGGATTAAATCGAGATCAAATAAACAAGTTACTAGAGGGAATGAGATTAAAATCCACGACTTGAAAACTTTCGAAGTGAATACCCAATCATGTGGATTGGAGATCTCAAGAACATGATTCAATGGAAAAACTAAACTAAGAAAGTTAGTTGAGAACACTTGAAAAATGTGAAATCCTAACCTAGAAAGTAAAGCAGGTGTTAAGCCTACCAACGTTGTGAGGTTAAGTCTTATGATTTTTAATGATTCCAAAACACCTCGAGGAGGTTAAGTATGGTAGGATACTTGTATGGATATCACCTATGTAAGTGAGAAGTGGTGGCCGCTTCTAATGAACACTTATGAACCAAAGACGTGTTTATGGCCGAAAAGGACAAAAATGTGAGAACAAAGGTGCTTGAGACTTTATTGTGCAAGCGTTGTTGACTCGGTGTACACGAAGGTGGAGTAGTTCAAGGCATAACGTCCACTAAGCTGCTGGTGCACCGGACGACATGAGCTGTGGAAGGTTCAAGACCAAAAGCCACTTATCCTTATGCAACGAGGTCATTTGAAGATTGAGCTTCGGGTCTACATTCATGCATTAATTTCCACTCATGTGGGAGATTGTTGGAAAATTGGTTGTTGAAAGTGGTGTGTGGCACCACTTTGACCAATAGTTAAGTGACTAAAAGTTAATCTTTTTAAGGATTGGATGCCGAAAGATTAATCTACGTCTAGAGTAGATAATCAAGGCATTTTGAATCGTTCAAAACTAATTTTTGGTGAGTGAGAAATTAAGCATCAAAGTTGGTCACTTGAAATGAGAATGAAAGGTCTTGAATGTGGGAGGAGTGTTTAACTATCCCACATAGGAAAATCTATATATATATAATAACAATTACCCTTAAAAATAGAAATGACAAAAGTTTTCTCGCCCATTTCCCCTTACTAATATTAGAAATATTATTAAGTATTGTTTTTTTTTTGTGTATATAAATGGTATATAATACTTTTTATAATGGACAAAATCTTCAAATAAAAAACTTAACAAATTTTTCATTTTATAAACTTAGTAAGATTTATATTGATTTTTTTTTCTACAAGAAAACTAATTTAACACATCTAATGTGCTATAAATTTATACTCATTTTGATTTGAACATATGATATTTTATTAGTCAATTCATTATATTGTTTCATGAAACTACAAAATTTCAATCCTACGTAATTATTATTAATCTCATTTCTTAATATTAGAAAATCATTTTATTTATATTGTCTCATTTATCTTGATTTTTTATAACAAAAAATAACTTTACATATCTTATGTGTTATAGATTTAGTACCGTGAATATTGATTTTTTTTAACATATGATATTTTATTAGTCAATTCATTATTGACATAGATATTGTATTAATCAATTCATTATATTTTTTTGTGAAATTGCACAATTTGATCTTTCATAATTAATATTAATCTCAAATTATGTAAGTTTTTGCCTTTATGTATATTAATAACATCTTAAAAATATATCATTTATATATATATATAAATCAATTTTGTATGGATCAATTTGAGCAGCAAAAAAATTAACATATTTGATATGTTAAATATTTGGTAATTTCAATTTCGTAAAATTAATTAATTCACGATGAAACATTTTTTTGTATATTTATATTTACAAAAGTAATGAAATTGCATTGTTTTGATAATGAGAAAATAAAAAAAGAAGGAAGTTATGGTTCAAGCTAAATATTCTCTCTCTTTTATTTTTTAAATTAAATTACGTTGGAATATGGAAAATGTTCCATGAAAACTATTGATTTGAATTTATATGAAGAAAAATTCTTCAAATTCGATTTTTTTACAATAAATCAAGAGATTTCTTACCTTGATGAATCGAAGATTTAAGTACAATTTAGTGATCAGAATCCAAATATTTATTTCCTTGACAAATGAGAGTTAAAGACAATCTATATATATATATATATATATATATATTATAACAATTACCCTTAAAAATAGAAATGCCAAAAGTTTTCCCGCTCATTTTCACTTTTTAATAATAGAAAATTCATTAAATCTTATATTTTTATTTTTTTGTAATATCAATTGAATTTATTAAGAATTTCCAAAAATATTGATTTTGAATAGTGAATATATATATGGTATAAAAATAAATCACTATATATATGGATGGAAAATATGATATAGTGTTTGATCCTTTTGATCTCAAACACAATCCGGCATTGAAGCAGATTTGGAGCAATAACGTGATAAGTTTATTAGTTATATATAACTAATATGCTATTAATTATTATTTGTTTAAATATGGACCTAAAATCAATTTAGAGAAAATGGATACAACATTTGTTATATATTTTATAATTTCATTCAAGTATCTATGTTTATATATATATATACACACACAGTTGCCTTATATAAGTCTGATTACACGCACACACACAATTAATTCATCATTAATAATTAATCAATCAGAACGATTTTTTTGTATACATGTGATGTCTGAAAAAAGGTATTATATGGATACCTTGAAGGTATACATGTGGATACTTGAAAAGGTATTCCATGGATACCTTACCTAAAAGGTATTCCATGGGTACCTTCAATGTATACATGAAAAAAAAAATACCCTGAGGTAGTGTGCTGAGGAAAAAAAAATTTTAAAATATATGTGGGGCGGGTTGGGGACTCGGATTCAATGATCCGTGTCCCCGGGACATAGGAGAGTCACCCAAAAAGTTTAGGTTGTAAAATGAAAAAAAATAACATAATCTAACCAGGTTTTTTTATATTAACCAAAAAGTCTTCTACAAAAATTATTACATCAAAATGATTTTGTATCACTTTTATAAATCTCTATTCAAATGGAATATATGTAAATGAAGTATCGTGTCATTCAATCGTTCATGAATCTTTACCCAAAAAATAAAATAAAAACAAGTCTCATCAAAAAACATTTTAAGATTAAAATCATTTTACACTATTTGAAGTTGAAATCATCCTTTATCCAAATTATCCTTCGTAAATAATTTATCCGTGCATCGCACGGGATCTATACTAGTAGACCTTGAAAATGCAAGTATAAGAAAAATAATGTGAAAAGGCTTAGTAATTGGTATACTATTGGAGTAGTATGCTTATGCAATACACATGCGCGCGCGGCTCGGCTCGGCACAACACAGCCAGGCCCGATCTGGACCCTACCCGACCTCGACTGTGGGCCTTGGTCCTTGACAATTGGAAGTTGGGCTGGACTTGGGCGGATCGGGCTTGGATTTTACCCGACCCGTGTTTATCTTTTTGGGCAAAAGTTGCAACACCGTTAATGGCGTCGGGTATTTGTGCACCCAAACCGGGATGCAGCGGGAGCAGAATGCAGTTGCAGCTTACTGCAACGAGAGCAGTAAGCGCACCTAACTTACTGCAACAGGAGCAGTAAGCATGCCCGCACCCAACAATATACTGTGCAGTAACGTGAGATTATTGATGCAGCGTCATGAGCAGTAACGTGTTGCAGCACCGTGAGCGTTTTGACCGTTTCTTATTTTTGAACGAGGCGTTAACTTGCATTAAAAGACTCGTTTTTGGGCAGTAAATTCTCATCAATTTTAGGTGAAACCCCCCATGTTGGAGAACTATATATAGAGGTCATCATGCATCATTTTTACATATCAAAATCGAAACCTTGCATTGATTTTTCATCCTTGCATCTGCTCAATTCTCAAAGCATTAAAGTTCGTCGGAGCTCTCGAGTTTGTGGTGCTACTACTCCAGAGACAAAGTCGTTTTATCTTTGGGAGACGATACACACGGTTCCAATTTGCACTACCCTGAGTATATCTCGTCTTAAGGAGAGAGGACCTCCTCGACTCGACTTTCTGTTCGTTTCTGTTTGTTCGACTTGTCTGTTGTAGTGTACTATTTAGTAACATATTAGAAATGAATAATGAAAGACAAATGTGTAAGAGCTTGTTTGGAAATCAATTAAATGGGCTTTCCATTAATATTGAAATCATTTGTGAAAATATGTGTTTAATTGTTAATTACTTTAAATTCGATGTTGAATTAAATTACTTCTCTAAAAGTCCGTTTTATAAAAGTTCTAGTGGATTAGCATTAACCTTGTATTACTACAAAATATTCAGAAATACTTATAAGCACTTTTCAAATAGCAAATATCTATAAAATTCATTTAACAAAATATATTTACTTCTTTTCACTATTTATGGAACTAGACGGAATCAAATGATTAAAGAGTAGATCTTATGTGAGTTTTTGTGATCGTTAAATTAGTTTCATTAAAATTTGGTGATAGGTTTGATCCAATTAGTTATAAATAACTGAGCTACCAGTTATATCGATTAAAATCATAAATAACACACTCAGATCATTAATGTTGAAGTAATAATTACTTTAGAAAATGATAAAATGTACACCGTAGACAACTCTTATTATGTCTACCGATAACGCGTAATAATTTCATTTCCTTATCATATGGAAAGTGAAATTAATAACTATTCTGGATTTTTGACACATCAACTATGGACACATCATCCACGGTGGATAAAATAGTAGGACTGCATTTACTTCTAACATATTTTGTACCAACAATCAATTTTAGTTGATGATAGCCGACATGTCCCTCTTTGATAGGCTCTCACAATATGTTGATTGAGTATGAAATAGGAGATTAGAAGTGACACATTATTATAATTTTTTTACCATTTATCTTTTTTCTAACTTCCTTTAAAGTTGAGTAATGTAGTAGGATACTCGTAGATTTGTAAATGCCATTTATGGCAAAATAAATAATGATAGTCCCCCACTCTATAAAAAGTATTCAAATTTTTGAACTTGTCAAAGCCACATGATATGTTATACCTATTATATTATTTTAATTTATTAGGATTAACATATATTACATTTATATAGCAATTATGTCATAATATACATGTACCTGAGTGATCAGAACATTAAAAGCTTTATTGGTTTGCTTAAAATGGTTTTCTTAAATCAATTTCAAATTTTCAAAATAATCAATTCATTTAATATCGTTTTATCTGAACTTACATCATTTAAATAAATGTGTAATTCCTCAAAGACATGGACATAAATCAACCGACACATACTATACAAAAACAAAATTATATGATTTTATATAGTAAAAAAACTAACTATTAATTGGTTCATACATATCACAAATTCTATGATATGCAAGCATTCTTATTGAGATGATATGATATTGTTTCAAAAAGAAAAGTAATGGTAATAACTCCACTTGCAATCTTGCAAAGGCAAAGAGGATTATATATCATTATGCTATAAATACATTAAAAAATTGCTAGATTTTCATTGGACTACTTGTCTGTCTGACTCTGATTCAACTGAGACAAAAAATTCAGTATAACCCATATTACGACAAGTGGTCTTCTTTTATTTTGTTTTACGCTTCCATAAGCCACGTTTTTTTATTGTCATTGCATGCTTGATAATTATATCAAGCCCACTACTAACTAACTAGAATTGATATTTCTTAAATAAAATTAAAAAAACAAGAATTTATATTATTTTTATTTAGTTATTATTTTTTTTTTTTTATAACATATATTGAAATGCATTGGTGTAATAAAATATTTTTTGGAAGAATTTTTTTATAACACTTGAGTTTATTAATTATAAATGTAGATATTGTCTGCCAGCTATAAAACCAGTGTAAGGCATGATCCTTAAGCCTTGAAAAAGATGTGTTAGAGTTTTAGATGTTAGATCATATTTTAAAAACAAATTATTAAAATATTTAGATAAGTACCATACCTTTTAATTTACCTTCTTCTTATTCATTCCCCATGTGGAAGTTTTTTCTTAATTTAGTTAAGTTTACACGTATCTATTCCATTTTTGATAAATTTCCATTTGTGTTTACTTTGTGGTATATGTGAAGATAGGGATATTTGGATTAGCCAACCTTATGTATCATGTATGGATCTTCATGTTGTTTTGGATTCTCTCTCTTGATGGTGGGAGTATTTTAATCACCAACTAGTATAGGTCCAGTGCGATGTACGGACATATATAAATTTTACCATTTTAATGTAAAAATGTTGAATACGAAAATAATAATTTTTTTTAGAGTAATTTCAATCTCATTTGTTAACCATGTGATGCGCGATCATAAAATTTAAATATTTCCAAACTGGTGCAAAATGTTAATTTAAGAAAAAATTTAATGTCAATTGGTACCCATATAATGCATGGACATATAAATTTATAAGTGTTGTAATTTTCTGAACAAAAAAATGTTCATGATAAAACAATATAGTTATTCAAGAGTTATTTCAATTTAATTTATTGCATATGTAATTTACGAATTTTAAATATTTCTTATATTCATCATACGTTATCAAACTACTTTATCAAAGATAATGCTAACATGCCCACCATGAACATATCATAATATGTCCACCACTGTTGTGTAAATATTTCATTCCTTTAAAATTTAAGATATAAAATTAATAGTTGTGTTAGATTTATGACATCAACGGTGATCACATGTGTCCAAGGTGGGTAGGTTAGCTAAGCTGATTTTATCAATTGTACTTGTCACAATTGGTCTGGAAAAAAATTGTGTAAATATATGTTCAATAAGATATTCATAATGAGGATATAAAATGGAGATATTATTGTATATTATTCAAAAATAAAAAATTTAAATTTAACATACTTTTAAAAAAAATTATATTGATTTGTTTAGATGCCATAAAAATCAAAATTTCTCAATTACAAAAGTTTTTTGAACAAAAATATAGATCAATTTTCTTGAATTTTGGACATTATTTATAATGAAAAGGTGTAAAAGATAAGTTAAAAAAAAGTCAATACAAAAAAGTTTTTAAGATGAATTTTAAATTAGTACTTTTTATTTAGAAAGAACATCATATATTATAGGGTTAGTTATTGAAAAAATTACGATATTTACTTTAATTACAACTTTAACTAAATTTTTTTGGTAATTTTAAAACAAAAATAACATTTGATACATTGTGTAATTATCACCATTGGGTAAACTTTGACTTTATCCTTGTTGATGTGTCCGGATAACTTGATAAATAACTTGATAAAGTAAAGTTAAAAAACATATAAAAATATTTTGATCAAATTTTTGCAAATTTTATATTCGAGATTGATCAAATATTTAGATCATTTTTTTTATCATTTTTAATTTATAATTCTTATTAAAAATAATAAATTATTGCATTTCTACTTTTAGACAGTTGACATGAGCAAGAAAATACTTTCATTTCCACTTTTAAGAAGATAATTGTTATCATAAGTATTACCATAATTACTACATAATTAATTATACCAAAATCGTATATCATTTGATTACCAAATATATTTGTTTACCTTTATCGATTATCAACAAAGTGTTAATACATTTTAAAGATATAAAAAATACAATTATGTATGATTCTATAAGATACTTTAAATTTCTTAATGAATTAAAATTGGAAATCATTTTTTCCATATTTTGAAGATTTTGATTTCGAAAATTCTTTGTAGTACATAATGTGTTACATAAAAACATCCAATTTCAATACTCATATATTAATTTTTACAAATATTGAAAAATATAGATTAACTATGCAAAGTTTTATCATTTTAAAGGATTATATCACTTGATGCATTATATTCATAAAGATTTATAAGATTTTAAATTTATTGTATTTTATGTCAATTATAAAAATAATATACTTAAATCAAGATTAGTCATATATATTTAAAATATATACATATTTGAAATAGATATCTAAACAACGTAATGTTAAAATATAAATCAAGTTATATACAGATATCTATCTAATCATGATGACCATTAGATTGTAAAAAGAAATGTACAAAAAATATTCATATTTGATAAATTAATAGAGAAATAATAAATTACATAATTTAAATTTGATTATTTGTGTTATGGTGATAATAGATTCAATATTTTTTTGACATAACATAAAATACACTACATACTTTTATGAAATTTTAAGTACTGAGACTTGTAAAATTCAATCTGGTCTTGTAGTTGAGAAAACTTGTATACATATAATTCAGTAGATACATGGAATTTATATGTCAGCATGGATTTGTTTAGTTGATTTAATATATTATAATTTAAATTAAATCCATTAAGATTAAATAATTATTATTTAATTTTTAATTCATTTTTCATTAGCTACGCACAATATTTTAATTATTATTATTCTTCAAATTAGTAATGTGGAATGTATTATTTCATTGGTCTAATTAAATTATTCTTTGAATTTCAAGTATATTACACCACTGAAGTTGTCATTTAATTATCTATGTATATTAAAAAATTGAATTTTTAATTTTACTTCATATATTATGATTTACATACCATATATATTTTTTACTTCATATATTACCATTTACACATACCATGTATATATTTTACTTCATCTATTATAATAAGGTTTATATACCATATATATTCATATGCAAAATCAATACTTTTGGAAATTTACAATAAATTCAACTAATATCATATAAAATAAACTAATTAATAATTAATGATATTTCTAATATTAGAAAGTGAAAATGGGCGGGAAATTTTTTGGCATTTCTATTTTTAGGGTAATTATTATTATATATATATATATAGATATTAAGAATGAATTATTAGTAGTAGTAGTAGTATGCACTAGATGCGTGTAATATTCTATAGCATATAAGTCAATTTCTAATTCAACATATTTAATTCATTCTTTCGATCTTTCATAATTGGATTTCAAGATTTGATCTGAAATGAAAACCTGAGAAATTATTTTAGATGTGTCCACGTGAGTTGGAATTAAATCCACCAAAATCATGCATCTAGAAATAACTCAAAATCAAACTTGTCATGATAATTTATAAATTAGCCACTTAGGAGTTAGGGTTGGGGCTCCGGGGTATTCAAGTTGACAGACATTTTTGAATTATTTTATTTATTAGTTTTAATTTTCCCCACATTCTCCGCAATATTATACGAATGATACTTTTTTTTAAATTACAATTTTTTATAATCGTGAATTCCATTAAATAATTAATAAAGTTATGATTGTCATGCATCCAAAAAAATTGGGTGAATTCTAATTAAAACATATGATTTTTAAAACTGAAAATACAGGCTTGAAAAAAAATTAAATTGAAAGATGATAAGAAAAAAAATCAGATTGATGTTTCAAAATAATTTATTAAGGGCATGATTTTACAATTATAAATAGACAATAGTATTAAAGCGGGTATTAATGAAAGACATCATACAGAAAATGAGTACAACTTTTGTCTGGATAGTTCACGAATCAAATTTCATAAAATAACGTAATCTACAATCCATAATTCATAACTTACAAATTAAATATTGATTTATGAAAATGGTTTAAACCATACTTAGTGAAACTCGATATCACAAAATTATATTTATAAAACTGTGTTATAAATTTTTATAAATAAGAGTATATAAAAGGTAAAATATGTTTTTTCCTTCAAAAGAAAAAGTTGAGAATATGTTCTAAATCATAAACAAACCAGGTCTTAGGAACCAAAGTTTTGTACTAAATCGCGAGTGACAAGACTCCATATAGACCATATAATGTCCATTCAACAAAAATAAAATAATATTACTTGTTATATATATATACATACAATAACAGATGCTTCTGATAAGATATTTTCGTTATTTTAGTACTAGGCTTTGAAGTTGAAGTTTTAAGTTACTTCTGTTTTATGAGTTTCTTTGGATTCGATCCTTCCCAATTTCCATCTCTCCATTTACCAGAATCAAATCCATCAATAAAATCATAAAAGCTTAGCTGAATTTAACAGAACAAGGAAAGTACTTCTCCATTATTCATCTGCGCTCAAGTGAAGGTATGTTTATTATGTTTTGGGCATTCTTCTTATTTTCTCTCTCTTTTGCTATGAACTGGATTCTTAGAGTTGACTAATTTGTTTTGTTTCAAAATCAGGTTTAGGGGTTGTCTTAATTTCTAACCTTATTTAGTTTCGTCTAATTCTTTGTTGCTTGGTTTATGGAGGTCAACGTATCTGGGCTAGCAAAAGAGTTGATCTGACATTGTTCTATCCGCTGAAGCTTTTGCAGGAAAGGAGGAGAAGAAGTTTGAGTTTAGCAAGTGAAAACTAACACTGTGAGACTAGTATGATTATTATTTTTTCTTGGTTTCAACTTGGAATACACACGCATGTATATAATATATATTTCAGTGGTTAAGTTTGATAGTGAAAATTCTCAGAAGAATGGTAGATGTGCAATTTCTCCAGGTAGATGTAATTATGTAATGTTGAGCTGAGTTGAATTCTTTGATATCCAATATTTCTTGGTAGATCAGCATGAGAAATCTTTTCTTTTCTATTAACTGAAGAAAAACAACTGTTTACAGCATTTTGAAAGTGGGATCTGTTTGAATCTCTCTATACTCCCAGAATCTGTCTTCTGTTTAAACTACATTGAAGTTTGAATAGTAGATTTATTTTATTATACAGAATGCCAATGCATATTTAAAGAAATTACTGTATTGTAAATCATGAATTTGATTGATGTCTATTGTGGACGACTCTGTTCATGTTTAATAATCGAATTTCTCATTTCTAAGGCATGAAGGTGAGAAATTCCAGAAGCTGTTCTTTGCTGGATGCCTTTGTCAGGAGCTTATGAGAAAATTCAGGTGCTTTCGATCAACGTAGTTTGCAACAGAAAACCTTTCAGCATTATGCATGTCTGGTCTTGTGGCCACCGTGAGTAATGTTGAAAGAGCAACTTCGTTACCTATTAATGAGAAAGGCTACCTGAGTGAGTTAAACGGAGAGCTTTCTCATGCTTCTTCCGAAACCAACGGCTTTAGAGCCGAAGATATCTTATTGCCCAACGGAGAGTCGTACTCAGGATCCCTGCTTGGCAATGTGCCCGAGGGTTTGGGGGACTATGTTTGGTCGGATGGCTGCAAATACGAGGGCGAGTGGAGATGTGGGATGAGGCATGGCTATGGAAAGCTTCAATGGCCATCTGGTGCTATTTACGAGGGTGAGTTTTCCGGGGGTTATATGTATGGCAATGGAACGTATACTAGACCCGACAAAATGATCTTCAAGGGGCGATGGCGGTTGAATCTTAAGCACGGTTTGGGGTATCAAACTTTCCCAAATGGTGACATGTTTGAAGGATCGTGGATTCAGGGGTCCCCAGAAGGGCCTGGTAAGTACACATGGGCTAATGGGAACGTGTATTTGGGACATATGAAAGGGGGCATAATGTCTGGTAAGGGGACTCTTACGTGGATCAATGGCGATTCGTTTGAAGGAAACTGGCTAAATGGTATGATGCATGGCTTTGGAGTGTACACATGGAACGATGGTGGTTGTTATGTCGGAACTTGGACCCGGGGGTTGAAGGATGGAAAGGGCACATTCTATCCGAAAGGTAGCAGGCATCAAACGGGCCCACAATTGTACCTTAATGCTTTGAGAAAGCAAGGGGTCCTCCCCGATTATAGAAAACAAAATCAAATTCAACACGCGACTTCAGTGGACATGGGAGATGTTAAGGTTGGTGGGAACCGAGTTTCTGTCAGGAATTCGTCTGATAAATTTGCTAAGGGCAGCCTATTAAATCTGGAACAGTCTCACAACTCAAATGTATCCTTGGAAAGACGTTGGAGTCTTGAAGTATCCATTGAGAAAGTTATAGGGCATGTTAGATCGTCAAGTGTGTCTGACACCGTTTTGGACGATGGGGATAATGAGGATGATGTGAATTCTCCTATCCTGGAAAGAGAGTACATGCAAGGGGTGCTAATTAGTGAACTCGTATTAAGCAACCGCTTTTCACCATCATCTAAAAGAGTTAAAAGGTGGCAAAAGAGACTTGCTAAAGACATAAAGAGGCCTGGCGAACAAATTATCAAAGGCCACAGGAGTTATGATTTGATGCTAAGTTTGCAGCTTGGAATCAGGTAGAATATATATTAACTAGTGCTTACTGTTTTCGTATATCTCTAGAATGGTGCCAAATCTCAAATTTAAAGTATTTTCTCTAAATATCAGCAGATCAACTTTAGTCCAGAAATCAAGTGTTGTTTGAGTATTGTTGAATATTCTTCCTTTATATGGTCATGATTATGCAATATATTATCACTCCATGGGATCCCAGTTTTGTATAGATGAATAGTGGAAATAAGATTATAGCTATCTTCCATTTAGAAGTGAAAGCAATTCATTAGCTTACGAATTTAGTTGGTTGATAGGTTTATACTCATGAACTGATTCTTATTCGGGTATTGTTGTGGATTATAACTGATTTCTGATGACATATATTGTTTATAAATATCATTTGTCAGACTTAGACAATTTCTCAATCTCATCTGGTCTCTGTTACAAATAAATACTAAAAAGCTATTAGAATATGACCAGATATACCGTGGGGAAAATTACTCCTATACAAAGGCGAGAAGTCAGGGCATCTGATTTTGGTCCTCGTGCCAGCTTTTGGATGACCTTTCCTAAAGAGGGGTCACAATTGACTCCTTCCCATCAGTCCGAGGATTTCAGGTGGAAAGATTATTGCCCAATGGTTTTCAGGTTAGTTCGGACCATATCCTTTTTCCATTGGTAGCAATATCTTCGGCAACTTTGTCTTCCTTTGGATGCCTATATTTTATACTGTTGACCAAGCAAGTTTTTTTTTTTTTTTTGTCTATAAAGGAATCTGAGAGAGATGTTTAAGATCGATGCTGCTGACTATATGATGTCAATATGTGGAAATGACACTCTAAGGGAACTTTCTTCTCCAGGGAAGAGTGGCAGTGTCTTTTTCCTCTCTCAAGATGATCGTTTTATGATCAAAACATTGCGAAAATCTGAAGTTAAGGTTTGATATCCTATAAGAAACTCTCGTTTTGAATTTCTTGATGCCTGGAACCACTAGATTTATGACGACTAATGATCTCACTTGTAGGTTCTGGTGCGGATGCTCCCAAACTATCATGATCATGTACGCAGATATGATAACACCCTTATAACTAAATTTTTTGGTCTTCACAGGATTAAACCGTCTAGTGGTCAAAAGGTAATGTGCATGAGGAACATATCTTTATCTCTTTCAATACCAACTACTGTATAATTTTGCCAGAATCACTCCAAAATTATGACAGCTTTTAGTTTATGCGATGTCCCAACGCCTAAAATAGGCTTACCTTAAAGCATGCTTTCTGCTTTGCAGTTCCGCTTTGTTGTAATGGGAAATATGTTCTGCACGGAGTTGAGAATCCATCGAAGATTTGATCTGAAAGGTTCTTCATTGGGACGTTCTGCTGACAAGGTGGAAATTGATGAGAACACTATACTTAAAGATCTGGATTTGAACTACTGCTTTTATTTGGAACCATCTTGGCGAGATTCACTCCTACAGTAAGTTGGAGTTAATCATGAGATATGCCTTTTTTGTTGCCTCGATATCTCTGTTTTTCTTTTTTCTTCCCTTATTTTTCCTGCTAACAATTGCAATAACTATACCTCACTTATAATTGATTAAAGTTGCTAGCCTTCTTTCTTTGTTATTATGGAGGTTCTTATTTTACTTGACATTTTACTTGCTTTTTGCTCTTTTGATTTTGCTTTCTTCTCATTATCAAAGGAAAATCTTTAAGTTACTCCAGTTTCAAGGTAAACATAGTTAACACGCTGATTCTCCCGTTGGTTCATCTATATGCAGGCAGATCGAAATAGATAGCAAATTCTTGGAATCAGAGAACATAATGGATTATAGTCTCTTGCTTGGTGTTCACTACCGAGCACCGCAACACCTACGCTCTCTAATGCCTTATAGTCAGCGTATGTCAGTCGATGGATTAGGGATTGTCGCAGAAGATGGTAAGTTTGGCATATACAGGACTTGTTTAGAGCTTGAAATTTGACAGTTTTACTATAATCTAATTTTTTTGGTTGTGGCATTTTTTGGTTCATACCATGCATAAGACCACAATCAGCTCTAAAGAAAGAAAACAAAGAAAAAAAAAAACGAATAATGTAGTAGCACATATTCTGTTCAAGATCTAGTTTCCAATATTGTAAGATGGTTTCTCGTGTTCTGTCATATGTAGGCAAATCCTGCTTTTGCTTCTTGACTCTTAATCCAACTTCATCGACTCCAACATTGAAATTTTGCCTATGTTAACTTGGGATGTCTGTTTTCTACCTTTCCAAATTTCGGTTGATAACTGATTCTCACTTTGGCTGCTGATTAAAAAATACAGAGTCTATGGAGGACGAAATATCTCCACAAGGCCTCGTTTTGGTTCCACGTGGCACTGATGACAATACTGTAGTTGTGGGACCACATATTAGAGGTAGCCGATTGAAAGCATCATCTTCAACCGGGGACGAGGAAGTGGATCTTCTCCTACCTGGCACAGCAAGGTATTACATGTAGCCTTATCATATTTCTTTGATCAGTATATCCCATCATTAGATTATATTTGTTTGGTAAATTCGATTTTTAAGATGAAATCCTATCTTGTTGCATCATGCATCTTTTCAAAGCTCACGTCTGCTTCATCATTTCTCTGTAACACTTGTTAATTTGGTTAACTTAGCAGGCTCCAAATCCAGCTAGGAGTGAACATGCCAGCAAGAGCGGAGAAAATCCCCGGTGACAATGCTGCAGATATGTTTCATGAGGTGTACGATGTTGTCTTATATTTGGGCATCATTGACATCCTGCAAGAGTACAATATAGGTAAAAAGATAGAACACGCATACAAATCAATGCAATTCGATTCAGTAAAAATCTCTGCTGTCGATCCTACATTCTACTCGGAACGCTTTCTTGAATTCATCCAGAAGGTCTTTCCATCAATGGGTTAGATCATGTTGAAAACAGGCAATGGAGCATGTACTATTTGTATGTACTGAGGAGGTTAAGGAGAGGTGATCTTCCCGTTTCTAATTTAATGCGTAAATCCTGCAATTTTATTCTTGTAATCTACGACTTACATTGGTAAATAAAGCTTTGAATTCCATTTTTGGATACGCTCAAGTGGATTGGGGGAAAATATGGCCTTTGAAATCATGGAATTGAGAAATTTTAGAAATAGTGAAATTATATGTTTGCTGTGAGATTGAATAATATTGTAAAATTAATATTGGAAATGTGGATTATTGTAAAATTAAATTGTAGTAGGATGTGTTTGGAAAATGTTGAATGTGAACCACCGTATCCTTAAAATCTTGGAAAAGTAAACAACGGTAATAATGGAATGTATATTTTAACATTTCATGAAATTATGATTTCAAATGAGAAAACATAACAAAGACACGAACAATAATTGACACTAAGCATTATGGTCGACCCGAATTCACTGACAATCTCGAGTTTGGTTTCTTTCATTATTGATTAGTCACCTTTCCAACGAGGAATCTTAATTTTCCTGATACAAATTAAACTACGCCCATGTCATATGTTCTTGCAAGATTTCTTGCATATTTTTTTCTCAAACGCCTCAAAACAAAGTAAGCGGTTTGGGGGAAGTTGTACTAAATCAAGCTCCAAAAAGAATTCACTTCATATTCATAATCATAATAAACTACAATGATTTGCTATTCACTCAATGAACCTTCAACCATATCTCCATCGCTCCCCTCTTTCTAACACAGTTGGGATGAGGCCGTGATTATAGATTTCGGTTGTTTAAATGAAACAAGGAAACACAACAGATAACTGCCTATGATTCAGCACAAAAGCTCAACCCATGTTAGGTGGTGGAGGTGGTGGGTATAACCCCTGGCCCTGCATTTGTTGCCCAGGGAACCCTTGAGGAGGAGGCATCATCGGAGGCCTTCCCATTTGTGTCCCGGGTGTAAAGTTTGCCATAGGACCACTGCCAACTGCGGGAGGTGGTGGGGCGGGCATATTTCCACCAGGTGGCATAGGCCTTGGTCCATTGCCCATAGGAGGCGGTGGAGGCAAGGATCCTGGCATAGACGATGGAGGCCTAGGAGGATTTCCAGTTGGAGGAGGTCCTTGTGGTGGAGGCGGTGGCGGTGCTTGGGGTGGTGGATGCATAGGGCGAGGTGGGGCACCAGGTGCTCCTGTCCCGTTAGCTGCAGGAGGAGGCTGGGGTTTATTTGCCTCCGGAGGCTTTGTCTTGAAGTACAACTGCAACTGTAAATCCAAGCATACCATGAAACATTATCAGTATAGCTATTGAGATCCTGAAAATACAGTGTTTAGGCTTAAACTGAATAATACAAGTATCATGCATTACATCTGTCCCTAGGAATGGAAGTAAATAAAAAAACTGAAATAATGCATAAAGAGCAGAGGACCTAGTTTACTGCAATTTTGGATTCTAAAAATCATTTTGCAAGAATTTAATGATTACCACTATTAACACCTATCTGCTGTTTAAAGGCAAATAATTCAAATTGGATACATGGAAGTAATTAATGAAGATAACAAAGCCTTCATTTCCGAAAGGAGAAAAGAGAAGCATGATGAATTTACAATTAAGTGGACCTCACAAAGTAGCTAACTTGTCTCTTATGGAACATAGGCTGTACCAGTTAATATCAGTCCAAGTTAGATGCAGTATGTATGAGTTTTGAAAAAGCCGTCTGTTAATTATAAAACCATAATATATAATTTAAAAAGAAGAGGTAATATGCATGCATACCGTGAACATTTTTGAGTCAGGATCCCAGTGAGAGAAGAACTTGGGAGTTGATTTATCAATCTCTGTACTTGGAACCTAAAAGATAAACATTTTGGTAAGAGTGTGATTAACCAAGAATACTGCATTTAGACTACTATATACTGGGAATAGATTATCACCTTAAAAGATATAATTTCATATGGTTCAGCAGCAAACAACAGGTACTGATATCTTTTATCAAATGGTTGAATTTTCTGCAAATAACATCAAAAGAAGGACAAGTACAATAAAAATGTATTGTTAAACATGTGGACAGAAAGGAAATCAGCACAAATTAGAACAGAATATTTTGTGATAAATCTGGCAGCAATGATGGAAGGTACCTGCTCGAAGGATGACATAAACCGATGCCTTGGCTTTGTGTTATCTTCAATTTCAGGATATTCTATCTGCAATATTACCAAGTCAAAAAAACTTATTTAGGACAGAACATGGATAAATATGAAGTGCATGATCAAAGTTTCTTGTTGTTCAACAATTAATACTGAAAAAGATTCTGGCTGTAATGTCCCAAAAATTAAGAATTAAGTAGCTAGGAAATTTCTTTGACTGAATCCTAAAAGACATCATCTTTGGTATCTGTGCAACATATTTAAAGCAAGACAACCATACAACTGATTCCAAAATATCCTCCTGCTGAACCATACAACCATACAAGCATGAAATGAACATATCCTCCTGCTGCAATTCTGTCTTCTGAGGCATAGGTTGCAAAATAAAGGTATGAATGTACACTAATATTGAAAGGATTATCATATACATATCAAAATCACAACAAAAATTACTAAGCAGTCATCCTCCCTCCCATAAAGGTAACTCATACAAAATTTAATCTGCAGCATGCAACAAAATAGGATCAATCATAAAGCAAACTGCATAGAAGATTGAACTCATATTACTGAAATCCAATATGTAAAACATTCAAAACCTAACTAGAAGAGCAGAAATCAAAATCAAAATAACCTATACAAGCGTGCATTATGACTTCAGAAGACAATAAGCATGGACTAATTTCCTTCACAGAATACAACATATGAGACGAGAAAAATACATACCTGGAAAAGCAATGACCTCTGTTTGGTCTCTGAGTCGAATTGTTTGGTCACTCGATATCCAGGTCTACCAATTTTAACTGCCACAACAAGAAAAGAGTCATTTAGGAAGGTGAAATCAAATAATTCCAATATTCACTTTGAAATGGATTATAATAAGTTACCGATTTTCTTGAGGGTAACTTTGCGCTTATGAGGCTGCGGCTGAGCGGGAGCTTCTTTGGCTTCACGAGCCGCTCGCTTAGCCAAGTTAGTCTGGTGACGCTTCCCCTGTGTGTGCGCCAAGTAATTCCCCTCATTGTTGTGCAATGTCAAACACAGCTTGCACTCATAACTGCAATCAGTAAAAGAATCGAATCAATTAAGCTGCTGCAATGGTCATCACAGTGACATGGATACCGATAAAACGAAGCAAAGAAGTAACCGTAGCAATTAGGCATAGAAATTCTAGGGTTTTACCTTCCGAGATGGTTACGCATGAAATAGGGATCTTTAGCCAAATCGATGGTTTCCAGGGCGAGCCTGCGGAGGCGCTCGCGGCGGTCGATTGCCTCATTCTGGGCGGTGGCGGCGCCTCCGCTTCCAGGCTTGGAACCCCACTCTCTGTCCATCTCTTGCTATTCCTGCTCTGTAAATCTGCGGGGAAAAGGAGAGTTACAGAAGGAAAGAGTGAGAACTGGGGATTAGCGGGCGGTTAAACAAATGGGCCGGACCTCTGTTCACTAGTTGGGCCTTACGCAGAAGTAAGGTATGTGGCCCATTTGGCCCAGTTTGATAGGCTAGTAGTTCGAATAGCCCACATTCAATATAATTTGGGTTGGATAATATTTATTATGTCACATCTACGAAATCATGAATTTTGTAGATCTCGTCATTTTTTGTAGTAAAACAATCATTATAATAGAAACTATATTTAAGCGAAAATTTACACTTATTATACCTTTCTGATTTTCTTTCTCATGAATTGATGAGCACAACACTAGGCAAAAATTTATATGCCCCCAATCTGATTCGGCGCGTGGGCCGCCCCCACATGCGCCCACACCGTAGTTGGTGTGCGTCTTGCACGCACCTAATTATATATAATGTATTATGTTCAGGTATCACACATTCTCTCTTCAAGTATCACATAATGTATTATGTTGAGGTAACACATATTTTCTCTTAAGGTATCATACATTTACTCTTCAGGTCAGGTATCGTATCACATATCTACCTTAAGGTATTATGCAGAAACAGTGTTGTTTTCTTATTTTTCCTCTTTTTTTTTCTTATTTCTCCTCCTTCTTCTTCTTTTTAATCTCTTTTCTTATTCATTTGTTATTCTTCTTATTTGTTTTGTATATCTTCTTATCTATTTTCTTGTTATTATTCTTCTTCAAATTGTCACGGAGTCATTTATTTGTTCTAATATCTATAGAATAAATTACTAATACCTCAAAAGTATTTTCATAACTTATATATTATTCAAGCATGTAATTTTGTAATATACCTATAGTGCATGTATGTAATACCTAGAGAACAAATCTGTAATACCTCGAAATTATTTTTCATAACTTACATATCATTAAACATGTAATTATGTAATACCTATAGTTCATGTATATAATACCTATAAAACAAATTTGTAATACCTCAAAACTATTTTTCATAACTTACATAGCATTCAAACATATAATTATGTAATACTTGTAGTTCATGTATGTAATACCTATAGAACAAATCTGTAATACCTCAAAACTATTTTTCATAACTTGCATATCATTCAAACATGTAATTATGTAATACTAAATTATGTAATATTTATAGTTCATGTATGTAATACCTATACAACAAATCTGTAATATCTCAAAACTATTTTTCATAACTTACATATCATTCAAGCATGTAATTATGTAATACATGTAATTCATGTATGTAATACCTACAAAACAAATCTGTAATACCTCAAATATTAAAATTTTCAAATACAAGATTTTTATCATATTCTTCCCTAAAATTATGCAAATTCATATTACTCAATCAATAACCAACTATGGTGTTTGTTGCATCAATTATATATTATATTGCTATGAATCGGAACAAGATATAAAAAATTGCAAGTTATTGAAAAATAAAAACCCTAGATTTTTATACAAATTAGGAAGAAAATAACTTGTTGGAGTATTAGAAAAATAAGAACCTTAAATTTGTAGCAATCATATGAAGAAATTGAGAAGGAAGAGAGGAAAAAAAATGAAGGAACAGCGCGCGGTGAAACTGTGAAGGAAGAGGGAAAACAAAAAAAAGAGAGGGGAAGGTAGGAAGAAAGGAAAAATAAAATAAAAAAAGATATGTATATATGGGGCTGGAGCGGGTTGGGGGCACATAAGTCCTTCTCACAATACAATAGTCAGCCTTGTAAATTTATCCACTATAAACACATTAATATATATCAAATATTTAATACATCTTTAGATTTCACATTTTATAATTTAATTGTTGAATAGACATTTTAGCATTTGCAACCCAATAGTCATAGGCGGGCCTACATGAGGGCCAAGGGGACACTGGGCCCCCCTGAGATTTTTTTAAAAAATTAATATTATTTTAGGTACTTTTATATTTTTATTCAAAAAATATGTATATTAATTAATTTTATTTACATATTATCAAATTCTTATTAAAAATATCAATTTTTAAGATTTTTAAGATAAATTCTTCATATATCTAAACTCATTATTTTTTTTTTCATTGATTAATGATATTATTTTAATTTATTTGATTATCAATTGTTATAGAATATATAATATATTCATTATTTTGGCTTAATAAAGTATGAAGTGATTGTAAAGAATTATTATAATTGATTATAATTTTATGAATTGTTAGCTTTGAGTTAGCATTGTTGATAAGTTAGATGTTGATTGATAGTTTGTATACTAGTAATGTTAATTTAATGATATTTAATAATTCTAATTTTATCTTATCTTTCATAAATAATGAAAAATTATTATAGAAAAATATCAGTACTAATATTAAAAAGTGTTTCAAAATGAACAACATTCAAAGTTCACTTTTGAATCCAATGAACGATATAATATTGAATAATTATTTAATAATACATCAGAAAAGGATGTATTTGGAAATGTTAGCAACGAAGGTATCTTGCAATGATTTCAAAATAGGAAAAAATACAACATAAATATTGTAATTTTTTTTTTATTTGTCATGTTGAAATGTTATAAAGATATTGATTTTAAATGTTATTTTATAATGGATATGTTGAAATGTTATAAAGATATTGATTTTAGATGTTATTTTATAATGTGATACACTGACTTTATTGTAATTTTATAATTTTATTTTTAGAACTATTGTTATTCTTTTATTAGTTGGGCCCCCTCGATAAAAATCCTGGGTCCGTCACTGCCAATAGTCAACTGCAACTCTTTCCACCTCATAAACTTGAAAGCCTAGTACACAAGTAGTATAAAAATTCACAATTCTATGTTAAGCAATGAATAGCAAGAAATAGAAGACAAATTCCATAATGCTCTTCCATATTCAGAATTAAATTCATTCGATTGTTTGGTCAATGGTCACTCAAGAAAACGGGGACACCCCCACTTGTCAATCTCACAAGGGTCATCAGGTGCTCTCTGGCACACCAAATAAAGAGATGAATGCACCATAATTAATTCCCCTGTTTTTTTTTTTTTTTTTTTTTTTCCATATATATTGGCATTCTATTATTTGTTTAAGTATTTTTGGTAACAAGACCTTTTCTTTTCAACTGGAAATTTCCATTGCTTTTATTTGTTCAACAATATCATATGTAATCTAAGGCTAGTACTTTGATTTGCCCAATTACAATCATGAAAGGGCCAACTACTTTATAACTGGGGAATAACTATGATTAGTGTCCCTGAAAATTATGTTTTGATAGTTTCAGTTTAGTTGGCTTCTTTCTCTTTTCTGTGTTGAGAATATTCAATCACTAGAAAATGTTTCTCTGCCTTATTTCATTTGGGCCAACTTTTTTATATTAAAAATTGGCATTTATTTGTCATTAACTTGTATCTTTCAAAAGAAATTGATTTCTTTACTGTTAAATATGTGGTGTATATTTTACCCAATTTATACAAAACATATCTAATGATTTAATATTTAAGGAGTTACATTTATCGGTACCATAATTTTATGATAATTTACTTATAATGATTTTAATTAACATTGCAAAATAATTAATTTAAATAATTAATTAAATGACTAAACAATTACTGTGAATTAGACATATGGAATGCATGTAATGCTTGTAACAACAATAATGAAATGAAATGCATGTAACAACATACAAAATCATTAAAAGACTCACTTATATTGCAACCCAAAATTAAATATAATATAAGGAGACCCAATGCATCCAGCAGCCCAAAACACAAAAGTTACCTTTTAAAGAAGTTACCACAGTAAAAAAATACCAATGTATTAATACAACGGTGTATTATAAAATTACCCTTTGATATATTAACCAAAATGCATCTTGATACTAAAAATAGTTCATATTCATTTATGGATTGTAGTTCAATAGTAGTTCATGTGAAGAGAAAATGCTAGAGGACAATGAATGGGGCAAGTTGGAAAATCTAGACTATAAAAATAAATTAAAAGAATTAATAAAAAACCATTTATTTTTAAAAAAGGTAATGATCTGACCCAGTATGACAATCTGGGTCCTTGGAACCCAACTCAACAAATGCAATAAAGGCCCACCAAAAGCAACCCATTGGAGCCCAGTCCATGATATCTCTCAACTGTTAACACATCACCCCCATCTTCCATTTATATTACGAGTATGCCATCCGACTAGAGTCACGGTCACCGTCAAAGGAGCAAAACCCACGTTGTGTTGCTTTCGCGCAAAAACGGAAAATTCGGGAATCGCATCTGAGTCGCGAGCACACAAAGAAAAGAAAAGAATAAGAATAACGTTGTCCTCTGCAGAAACGTTCTCCTCCACTTTCTCTCTCTATACATACAACCACATTATATCTATCATGTGTTCCTTTATAGAGAGAGAAAGCTGAGCTAGTGATGGCATAAAAGCTTCACCCTGTCAACCTCTCTCTCTAATTGATATCACAGTGTCACTGTTGTGGTTGTTGAGCGAGCACAAATTCGAGACAGTGAGAAGGAAAGAGAGTGTTCCTGTTTTATATATCTACTTTTGTGTGTGTATATTTAGAGAGAGACAGAGACAAGGAAAGTCATTTTCTAGAAAGAGAAAGCACGGTGCCTGGATGGGGAGTTCAGGGCAAGGGCAGAGCAACTACGATCTGTCGTTTAAGATCCTGCTCATCGGAGATTCCGCCGTCGGCAAGAGCAGCCTTCTCGTCAGTTTCATATCTAACGTAGTCGACGATCTCTCCCCTACCGTAGGTATATTTCTCTTCTTTCTGATTCTTAACTTTGAGTGTGGAATTTAATCGAGCTGTGATCTCTAGTTTCCAGTTGATCAGTTGATGGATTTATTTGAATTCTGTGGGAGACAGTATTGAGTTTGATCCTGGATTTGTTTTTTTGCATTTTATTTTTACTGTTATTGTCATTTTCTGCTGGAATTATTCAATCATGTAGATTTTACTGCTATGTATTGTAGTCTATGGAGCTGATTTCCTACTTTCCAACTTGATTGTAGTCTATGGAGCTGATTTCCTACTATCCAACTTGAGTACAGATTGGGATTTTGGTTTGTTGTTTCTTTACTTAATGTCGGTAGTTAGGTGTGATGTATTTTCGACCTGTGGGCCGTATGGCGCCATTGATGAGATTTTTAGCAGGAATAATGGCTATTCTGCTTATTGTACGTCTTTGTATCTTGTTTAAGATGTTGAGTAACTGTGGCAAATGAGTAACCACTGATTTTGATTGGAACAGAGTTATGTGACCTTTACTCTTTGTTGATGTCATATTACAACCTTTAACTTGAGGTACAATTGAAGTGATGCTGATTCTAGATATGTACAAACTTAGTATTATCTAGTTTGGAGATTAGGATTATAACTTATAAGCCTCAAATAAATGAAGCAGAAACTGCATCTCCGTTTGTACAAACAGTTGTGCCCTTAATGGTTGTTTAAATTGTTAAAATTGTTGCTTACCAATGTTTCAAATTCAGACCTCTACTTCTTAATATTTTGGAAGATACATTGCATTAGATTTAGTTGTCGCATATTTAATGTATGTTGTGTTTTAGTTTTTTAAAATAATTTTTTTCTAAAATACTCATCTCGAAGTAAATAAATCTCTTGTTATGTCTGTCACCCTCCTTTTATTCAAATTATAGGTGTGGATTTTAAGATCAAGTTTCTCACAGTTGCTGGAAAGAGATTGAAGCTTACAATTTGGGACACAGGTAAGATCTTTAATTTGACTTTGATTTTAATTATTTTGAAGAGGAAAATAAGTTTGCATATGAATTGCAGAATTTGGAGGATGAATTTAGAATCTATAGAGACAAATTTATTTAAGGTTGTTTGGATGAGCTTATCTGTAATGAGTTTTTGTTTGGAGTATTTATTTTTGAACTATTTTAAAGTTATTTTGGGGGATTTGAAATCCTTTTAATATGGAGTCTTTTTCAAGTTCATCTCCCAATCCTATCCTCTAATCACATCCTTCAGTTCATTGCAACTTAAGTAAATTTTGGATGTTCTTTTACTCATTATGAGATTGAGATGTACATATATAATGTTTCTGTCGTTTTTTCTTGACAAATAGTGAATTTTCTATGTCTTTTGCAGCTGGTCAGGAGAGATTCAGGACATTAACAAGCTCATATTATAGAGGTGCTCATGGAATCATTCTTGGTAAGCCATGAATTAACCAAAATTACTATGTTGCAAGAGTGTCCGTCCATATTAGCTATCCTTTGTGTATTCTTACCTAGTATAAATTTACTGTCATCATCCTTTAGTGATGATAATTTGGAGCTTTGCATGCTGTTGTATGAACTGGAAAAACATTGGCGCATTACCTTAATTTCCTCTGTAAATGTAGGTCTCTGGTCTTATGGACAGTTTCACGGTCAAGATTGATGTTTATGGAAAGTTTGTGTTTTTTGATGTCTCACAGTTTGCATAAGCTAACATCGTGTTGTTTTTTTTGTAGTTTATGATGTAACGAGGAGAGATACATTTACAAACTTGTCTGATGTATGGGCGAAAGAACTGGAACTGTACTCCACTAATGATGATTGCATCAAAATGCTTGTCGGAAATAAAGTTGATAGAGTTAGTTCTTTTCCTTCTCTTGTTTTTTTATCATCTTGCTCCCACGTATTGATTTTTCCTGCTTGTAGAGTCAAGGCCATCGTATGCTTCATCTTGTCGATGTATATTGTCATCATATTCATTGGCCACAAAAGTTATATTTCATTTCTACGAGCGAGTTTAGAACTATATTTATTCCCTGTTCAGAAAGAACATATCCATAGTTGGTGTCATTGGTTAATTTCTTTTTTCTTTGCTAATAGGCAGTACAATAGGTATTCCATGGTTCTATTCCAATATTTTGTTCTGTTACGAGTCACCACTGATGACTATTTTCCGATTAACACTTCTTTGTCATCTTGCTCGTTTTCTGTTCCAGGAATCTGAACGAGGTGTAAGTAGGGAAGAAGGGCTGACCCTGGCGAAAGAGCTCGGATGTCTATTTCTGGAATGTAGTGCTAGAACTCGAGAAAATGTGGAGCAATGTTTTGAAGAGCTTGCACTGAAGGTTCATAAATGCATCACTGTTTGATTTTATCAACAGAAAATATAGCACCAACATGGATCTTTTCACAATGTTAACACAGCAAAAATATTATATTCCTGGACACAGCATGTTTCTTTGTGTTTAGAGAGAAATTATCACCTCATTATTGAATGAAAGCTTTTTTTGCTTTACCTCAGATAATGGAGGTGCCAAGACTACTTGAAGAAGGATCAACAGTTGTGAAGCGGAATATCTTGAAACAGAAACAAGAACAACTGACACCTCCTAGTGGTGGTTGTTGCTCGTAGACAGGCCACTGTGATAAAAGTTCAATCTGAACGACATAATAATCACATGCTTTTCTTCGGGGGAATTTCGCTTCACATTTTATGTTCAAAATTTGTAAATGATGCTTTCTTTTACACGTACTGCATTGTGCTTCGAGTGGTACTAAGAGTATTAGGTACATGTGCTACTCTTTCTTGTAAGATCTGGTAGATCGTGTAAAGTTGTTGACCAGTTTGGTGTTGTGATCTCCAAATTTCTGTTGAGAATCCGCCTCAATTAATGGAAAAATATGCTATATTTGGCTTTCGCACATTATTTCTCTTTCCTTATTGCTCCAATCAAATCTCGAAGAACTTTTGGTGGTTTGTGTTTAGCTCATCTATTGTCGAGTTGAGTTTAATTTGTGGGATATATTTACATGGATTCAAGCTCCTGTTTTTACTCTCACAAAATTCAAGCAATGGGATCTTCATGGATTCATCTATATAAACAGGAAACAATGCACATTTCTAACCCCCTAACATTTGAGATATATGAACTTTGATGATAGAACAATCAAAGGAATAATCATGAAATGAATTATATACTTGGAAGCTTCAAGATTAGAGAATAGAGAACCAAGACTATATAAAACCAAATTCTAATGGTTTTGAGGAGTATGCAACAGCTTAGGATATTGTTATCAAATTTCATATTAAGAAACTCAATATTACACCTCTAATAAATTAATTTACTTGGTTGCACTAGAAACCTTTTACCTGTCTATAGATGAATAGTGAACATATATCAGTATCCAAATCTTTTAACTAATGGCCAAGTACAGCACCCGTAGCCTCTTCCAATATGCTCCTAGCTTCGGTTCCGGGATCAGCAAGTTCAGTAGGAGTCTGCCAAAATTACTCGTTAACTAACATTTCATTATTATTTCACAATTAAGAACTACAAAATTAAAGAACTCCCACTGCATACTTACTTTCCCATATGCATTTGTCCTAGTTGTAGAAGCCCCATAAGCAAGCAACAATCTTACAACATTGGCATATTCACCTCTAGCAGCATGGTGAAGAGGCTAAGACACAGCAAAAAAATAGTGAAACCATAACAACCGAGTTTTTCATGAGCTAAGATGCTAAAAGATTGGAAAATCTAGATAAGCATAACAAGATAAACTAACCGTGTCCCCTTCCAAATCAACAGTTTCTAACATTCTCTTCACACGCTCGGAATCATTTGCAAAGTTGAGAAGAAATTGGGCAATTTCTACATAACCTGTAAAGTTGTGTCCAAGAAAAGAAGTAAGGAAAGCTTCTAAGATATAACATGGTGATTACCTAGCAGAAAGGTGATAAACTCACCTCCCGCACAGGCATCATGCAACGGAATTCCACCATCCTCATCCCTTGCTTCCATGTTAGCTCCTCTTTCCAACAAAAACTGCATCAATGTCATATCAGCAGATAAAATATGTATAACAGAATATGGATGCTGGCATTCTAGTCCCATTTAGTTGGAGAAATTATGATTTGACCTGGACACAAGATAGATGACCATAGAGACATGAGAGATGAAGAACAGTATCACCATCCTCCACAGGTTCATCAATGCTACCATCAAAATTATCTGCAAATGTCCACAAGATTTGACAGGTTTAGGACCATAAATCAACCTCAACTGTTTGTTTGTATGATATAAATAAAGTGAGTGCTCCTCAGAAGTACATAACTCAACAAATACTTAATATTCCGAAAATCCAGAAACCAAATTTTTTTATTTATAATTTTATTATTTTAAGTAGACAAGCCCAAATATATAAATAACATAAACAAAAGGACAATAAGTATCAACCTGCAGTAATTAACTTGCACATTCTTACAAGAATCAGCATTACAGCAATGCTAGAAATGTGTGGGAATAGTAAGTGAAACAGTTGCCAATATGCAGAAAGGGCTCCATGATACAGTTATGTTTCCTTTGTGGTCATTGCATTTGCTAACACTTGAGAAGAATTACAGATTAATGACTCATTAATCTGCCATATATGACAATTGGCTGTCCATGTAAGGCATAAAAATCATTAGTCCTAACCTTTTAGATGCCCACATCAGTGAATCAAGTACAACACAAGTAATCATGACAGGGTAACACACAATCACAGATATCAAAATATGCACAATTACAGACTGTGTATGACAAAAGGCTGTCCATGTAAGACATAAAAATCATTAGTCCAAAGTCACTGCTAGAAAAGAGTGATTATAACAGCTGAATTCACATTTCATGAATCAAAACAAAAATCGGAAAACATATATCTGTGTCATCGAGTAAAAACACTACTGAGCGCACAACTGAAAGTTAACGTGGACTAGTGCACATAACATTAGCAGAATTTGTGCATAATCATTATTTCTCCTTGTGTGTGTGTGTGTGTGTGTGTGAGAGAGAGAGAGAGAGAGAGAGAGAGAGAGAGAAATAGTAGTAGTTACCTAGGGCTAGGCGGAGGGCGTTGAGGTCGCCGGACTCGGCGGCGGAGACGAGGGGGCGGAGGTGGAGAGGGATTTCGGAGTGATTGAGGTCATCCTCGTCAGCGAAATCCATGCCTTCTTCCTCGAATAGTGCGGCGCCGTCCTCTTCGTCGCCACGTCGACCATCAGGCACCGCCATCTCTCAATGATCTCTCTGCAAAAGCGATACTCCTACTCGATTAATAAAACCCCCAGGTTTCTACTAGTTTGTCAAAAATCGAATAAATCCCAAGCCCAATTTTTTACCCAAAAATATATAGGTCATTTTGGCCCAAAATCGAAGGCCCAACTGCTGAAAGTGCGGCCCATATTAGTCGCATAAGGTGTGGGCCTGTGGCACGCACCGTCATAGCAAATTATCAATAAGCTGCATTCGATAAAATCATACACCAGTTTATCATGAATAATTAAATTAATCCTTTTTTTTTTTGGTTTCTATTGAAATCACTTTTGTATATTCATTCAATTTACATTAAAAACTGAAACATTAAAATCAAGTAAAAAAGTAACCGTTCTTTTAAGAAATATTTTGAATTGCAAAATTAATATATAATTATTTATTAATTTGATATTCTTCATCATAGTTTACGGAAGATCAAAATTATTGTTATTCATAAAAACTTAAAAATAAAATATCAAATTCCAAACCAAATTCTCAAAAGTATTTATTAGTATGTAATTAATTATCAATTTCAGTATGGTTCGAAACCTTTTCCACCCTTATTTCAGTTCATAAGAAGGTTCATTTATAAAAAATAAAAAAACTCTACAAGTTGAGATATTGCATGTTGGATGAAAGTAGTGTATAGTTGAATTTGAATTCAAAGAGTATATGATTTCTCAAATGGAGGCATAAATAAATCCTAAGATGCATATATAGCGTAATTTGTACATGGATATATAACAGGAAGTCTATGTGACTAAATTTTGGCAAGAGAAACAGCTGGTTGACATCAAATTAAAAGAGCTGTAATTTGATGTCGCATTTAAATTATTAGTATTCTTTTTTGTTCAAATTTAATAATAATAATTGCGTAAAAGTGAGGTTGCTGCAAAGTGAGTCCACGTCCAAGGGAACAGGGTCTGAACCATATAGACTGATTCAGAGGCTACAGAACCACATATGATATATGCCACAAATATTGCTTCCACACTGTACCACCCACGAAATTATCTATATTGCCACTTTATCCACCAATCATTTAATTTGTAACAAAACTTGTAGCTGTATGTACGTAGTTATTTTTTTAAGGACATATATCCCATTAAAATATCACCTTAGAGGTGGATTGAAGGTTTGTAAGTGATATGGTCGAACTTATTCGAACCGGAGTTTTCTTCTTCGATCTCGAATTGAAGTCAGAAATCGAACTGAATTGAAAAGTGACGAACTGATCCAGCTACGGGATAATCGCGAACTGATATAGTACGAACTTGTCAAATTCCGGGACATGACGTCGAACTGACTGGCGATAAGGATAAGACGAACTGGGCGAACTAGTCTGATTGTAACAAACCGCTATTTTTGCGGAACCAGTAGCTCATATCCTATATTTTTTTGGGTCAAATCTTAACTACCACGTATTCCAGGGAGTATATATACTTGCTATATTCATTCTTTTATTTTACACACAGACAAATATAACAAACATATACATACACGTTTTCTCTCTAAAATCAATTATTCTCTTGACTGACTTGAGCGTCGGAGTTCCATCGCCGGGAACCCCTCCCGGTGTTTGTTTTGCAGGTTTTTTGATCCAAGATTTCGAGTTTTTGGTTGAAGAAGAAGAAGGTTGGATTGGAGCAACATCAATTGGCGCCGTCTGTGGGAACGACATCTAATCTGGGTTTATCGTCTAGAGGATTTCGTTCATGGCTTCTCGATTCTCTTGCTTGATTTCATAATTCATATTTTTCTTGCTCTTGTTTTGATTCTATGTTTGCTTGTAGAGTTTTGAATGGTGCAAATTTGGTGAATTGTTCGAAGTTTTGGAATGAGGTTTTATTTTGGGAATCTGCTGATTGATCGTGATGTTAGCTGTATTTTGGGTGGATTAGATTCAGCGATGGTTGATTTTCCCGTGGTGATTCAGTGTGTTATAACATATGATATTTTGTCAAGATCATGATTTTTATGCCGATTTGTTCTTGGACCTTATACTTGTTTCTTATTCCATGGATATATTTTTGAAGTTGATGAAAGATTTCAAGATCAGTGTTATTGCTCTTCTGTGGTGCAGGACTTTTGGTTTTGCCTATTTTTCAGGAGATTTTGGGTTATAGTCCACACTTGTGAATTTCAACACATTTGCTGATTTTACTTCTGGCGGACATCTATAAGAAGTAAATGTAGAGGATTAAATAAAGGCTATATCTACCTGAATCAGGATGTTGATTTCTTCATTTGTGGTGCCCACTGTCTTGAAGGTCTTAAATTTATGAGCCATTTGCATGTCTTCTTCTCGTAGACGTGTGACGAAATATCTGACTTTGCTTGTACATGTTCTGATCTTTGTTATCCAAGTCTTCGAGTAGTGATGACTGCATGTCTGCAAGTAATTTCACAGAATTCTAGTTTTAGTTTCGATCGGTCTCCCTGTTTTTTGTGGTTCTTGGGTTTTCGCATGTGCAGGCTAAAGATTTCTGTGAAGTATGG
This sequence comes from Scutellaria minor, assembly GCA_954870855.1. Lineage (NCBI taxonomy): Eukaryota > Viridiplantae > Streptophyta > Magnoliopsida > Lamiales > Lamiaceae > Scutellaria > Scutellaria minor. Next base: position 2,210,107 of record OX940735.1, on the reverse strand, counting down.
GGTAGTACCTGATCTGTGAAAAGATGAGTGATAATTTTATTGTGAACATCTTTCATTTCCTGGGTCTTCCATTCCGTGTGTCTCATTACTGGCTATTGCAGTTACTGGAAGCCCTGATGTCAAACTTGTTTTTTCATAGAGAAATGAAGGATTTCACATGGACAAGTCTCTAATAGATGTGTAACTGATGCTGCCAGACACTGACCTGATAGACATTAGTGTTCGCCAATGGTGCCAGGGGATAATGCAAATTAATTTACATCACTCTTCATTTTGCACTTATAAATTTGACGGCACTTATTGTCTTATTGATTGATTGTTTTCTGTGCTATGTTGGCTGTCTATTCTATTCTTGCTCACAATGTGACTTGCTATGTAGAGGCTTGCATTTTTTGTGCTGTGGAGGTCTGGTGTTTGGTTGCATTCGATTGGTTTCATAGGAATTATTCTTTGTTGATGGTTATTTCTGTTTCACTTATTGGTTGTGTTATTTTCTTGGTTGTAATTAATAGTGAGTGATTATGAATGATGTAAATAATTTACTTCTTCATCAAATGTCAGGACCTGAGAATTTACAGTTTTCACGTATCAAATTGTAAGGAAGTATTGGTACTTCACCGAGGTCGGTTTGAATGTCCATGTCTTCTCCTAATTTGTTATCATGATATTCATGCTAGGTCTATGAAGTCATTTTGGTAGAGGTCTCTCTTTTGTTGTATACAGAACTGCAGATGCTCACACTCTAAGTGTGGTCCAGGGAGTAATACTATGATTATTTTAATTTCTTTCTCAAATTTGGCCAGATCTTTCCCATTGCTCATTTTTCAGTTGTCGAGTATTCAGTCACTTTATGTCGGTATTTGATGGCCCATTTCCCTTTACAGATCTGTTAAGTCATCTTTTGGTATAATCTTATGGATATCTGATTTTTTAAGAACTAAAATTATTTTTCAGGCGTAATAGTATATGGAATGTTCAGTACTTCACTGAGTCTATTCTATTCTATTCTTGCTGACAACGGGACTTGGTCTATTCTATTCTATTCTTGCTGACAACGGGACTTGCTCTGTAGAAGCTTGCACTCTTAGTGCTGTGGAGGGAGTTAATTTTTGTGTTTCTCTGATCCATTTTTTCTTTGATCTTGTTTTCCCTTTGCTTATCATGCTGCTTTCTCCATTCAATAGGTTCAATATTTGGTGGCATTCTATTGGTTTCATGATGAGATCCTAATAAAAAATCCCATCTAAGCATAAGTGCTCTTACTACGCCGAGGTGTGTTGGATATATGCAGTCGTTTTGGTCTAGGCTTTTTAGCGGCCTATCTTGCTGGATCTTGAACTTGCACAGGGGTTGCTCATATTATTATTGTGGTGGAGGGAGTAAAATGGTGTATTTTTCTCTTTACTAGCTTAGGTGGCCTGATCTTTCCTACTACTCATTTCAGCGTTAGGCTTACTTTTCAGAGATTGAGTATTAGGTGGCTCTTTTTCGGTATCATTGGAAAATCGTACCTGGTTTGATGGGATGACAACCTTTTCACTTTCTTATTAAGTCTTCCTTTTGGTTTCCAGATTTGGTTGTACAAATTTTAGCGGTGATAAATGTAGATGAAGCAGTTTTGGCCTAGAGGAGGTTGTGTATCCAACGTCTCTCTATTGATATTGTTGGAAATTTATGAAGTATGAGTTTTCGCCCATCAAAATATATGGAAGAATGAACTGATTAATGATGAAGCGGGACGAACAGGTTTGATGAATGCTTGCATCTGAGGGACAAACTGGGGAGACTGATTAGGGAAAACAGACTTGCTCGGTATGTCGTCGAACAGGTACGAACTGATTAATGATGAAGCGGGACGAACAAGTTTGAATTCAATACTTGAAGTGCCACACTTCTGTATGTTGCTTGCTACTTTTTTCAATTTCTCTTACCTTAATAAACTGAGAAATATTCACTCTCCGTGAACGTAGGCTAATTTAGCCGAACCACGTTAAATTGCTGTGTCTTTTCTTTTCTGTTTGATTTCATATGATTGCTGTCATACTTGATGATTAAGCGAACTGAGACATTCCCTCGGAATGTCCTGATTAAGCGAACTGAAACATTCCCTTAGAATGTCCTGATTAAGCGAACGGATACATTCCCTCGGAATGTCCTGATTAAGCGAACCGCAACATTCCCTCAAAATGTAAACACTCCCTCGGAGTGTCCTGATTAATGTAAACTTACATTTCTTTTAAGTCTTGTGGATTATGAGTACGAACTTTTATGTCAGGAACTTTATGATTAAGCAAGTTGAAGAGTTCCCCCGGAACTCCATGATTAAATGCACTGAAGAGTTCCCCTAGAACTTTATGATTGAAATAATTGAAGGGTTTCCACGGAACTTCTTGATTAAAGAGTTAAAGTGTTCTCTCGGAACATTATGATTAAGCGGATTGAATCATTTCTGCGAAATACTTTGAAATGTTTTAGTTTGAAAAATTCTCCTCAATTCGATTATGCAAGCTGAGATACATTCAGAAAACAAAGATAGAAAATTCAAAGAGAAAACAATTCAGAAAATAGGTCAAATATCTATTACAAAATATCTAAGCATGACTAGGAGGAAGACAACCCTTGATTTTGGGGGGGGGAAAATTGAAAGGTCAGGAATTTTCAACCATCGGATACAATGGGATCAAACGATGGAGATGAAAGGACGTCTAGGGAAAAGTGTACCAGTTAACACATGTCGTGCGGAAATGATTGAAAGAACGTGTTGCTTCGAGAAAGATCATTAGATGATCGGCAGAAGTAATGCGAACTACACTAGTGCGTGTAAACACACACTTTGAAGGGGGGGAGTAATTGATATGGTCGAACTTATTCGAACCTGAGTTTTCTTCTTCGATCTCGAATTGAAGTCAGAAACCGAGTTGAATTGAAAAGTGACGAATTGATCCAGCTTCGGGATAATCGCGAACTGATATAGTACGAACTTGTCAAATTCCGGGACATGACGTCGAACTGACTGGCGATAAGGATAAGACGAACTAGGCGAACTAGTCTGATTGTAACAAACCGTTATTTTTGCGGAACCAGTAGCTCATATCCCATATTTTTTTGGGTCAAATCTTAACTACCACGTATTTCAGGGAGTATATATACTTGTTATATTCATTCTTTTATTTTACACACACACAAATATAACAAACATATACATACACGTTTTCTCTCTAGAATCAATTATTCTCTTGACTGACTTGAGCGTCGGAGTCCCATCGCCGGGAACCCCTCCCGGTGTTTGTTTTGCAGGTTTTTGGATCCAAGATTTTGAGTTTTTAGTTGAAGAAGAAGAAGGTTGGATCGGAGCAACATCAGTAAGACACTCGATTTGGAGTTGGAGGTTGCAAAATAAGATTGAATCTCATGTCAAACCTTACTTTCAATTAAATGTTGACACCACATGTGGATCCTCAGCCATGTGTGGTAAAAGCGTTTTCTTTTCCTCTTTTAAAAATAATAAAATGATTTCACTCCTATTTCAAATGGCTCAAACTCAAGAGTTAAAGTTTAGATAGCAAACATTTTTTACCACTAGACAATGACGGATGCATGTACCCCGTGGTGGGGCACGTGCCCCCACATTTTTTTGGAATTTTTTCACTACTATATATATATATTTATGGATTTCATATAATTACCTCAGCTAGAATGAAAACAATAAGGTCATCTGGGCCAACAAGATGGTAGAAACAAAAAAGCACGAGGTATATCCTTTAGTTTATTTGCTTGTAACACTTGTTTTAATTCTTCCGATTGCCACTGTTACAGTTGAAAGGGTATTTACGCAACCGGATGGGAGATCAATGGATGAATGATATTTTGATTGTATATATTGAAAAAAAGGTTTTTGATAGTGTTGATAATGGGTCAATAATACAAATATTTCAGTCAATGAAAACTCATAGGTTTCAATTGTAATAGACTTGAATTGTTATGTATTAAAAAAATTCTTCACGTATTTTATATTTTATTTATTTTGTGCCCCCATTAAAAAAGTCTGGATCCGTCCGTGCCACTAGAATACATTTTCGTAAACCCTTTAATAAGAGTTGGCTTGATGATCAGGATCTTATTACAAAGTGGCTAGTGACAAAGACATTTTCTTACAATACAGACGCACGCGAAGATCTAGAGAGAGAGATCTAGAGAGAGAGAGCATTCCATTTAGATCAGCTGTGAGGAGTGGCTAGAACAGAAGTAGTGGAGGTAGTGACTAAATCATAAAGAAAGAAAGAAAGAAATAGTTAAACAAGTGAAGAGGGACAGTATAAGATTGAATGGGCGACAGCCATGAAACTAGCGGTAGAAAGGCACAAAACATGGATTGTGTTTTTGATGTAATTAATTTGCCCTTACACAATTTGTCTATGCATATATCTAACCACCCATCATGTGAATATATCAATCACCCATTTCTCCATATACTATTAAAGTTATGATACAATATATATTAGTTGCATTGACAAAACAGTCAAGTCAATATCTGATCAGTGGATAATTACCCACAAATTGTAATTATCCAATAAGTTATATGTGAAGGAGGATGTTTACTTGTACATTCAGTTTCTAATATTGTCTAATTAATTAATGTTTTTTAATTTGTTTTTCGGCTAACCATCCGAATATGTGCTTGTCAAACGTATGACGCAATTCCCTCCACTGGAGTATTGGAATCATTCTAATTCAATTCTCTCTAATCATCTTATACCACGAATTTTATTATTTTATTTATAATTAATTAAATTTGTAGGAGTACTCTACCCTATATACATTTATTCATGAGTAAGGCTACTTACTTATCTTTTATAATAAGTCTTCTTTCTGTTTCCTATTAATTAGAGAGTCAAATTAAATTAATTTCCTAGAGGATTAATTTCAAAAATTACAAAAAAAAAAAAAAAAAAAAAAATATATATATATATATATATATATATATATATCTTTTTTTGGTCCTTAAAGTATGGGGTTTTTGTTTTAAATTTTATTTCAAGGGTGTTGGTTTTTTTTCTTCACAAAACCTTTGTCTCTTTCACTGATATAGTCCCAAAATAATAAAAGAAGACAATATTATAAAATTTCCGTCTTAAAAATGTTAGCCGTGATCCAAGTTTTTGCCACATAATTAATCTGTAAATCAAGGTAGTTAAATTAAATAATTCATTTATATATTAATCCATACTTATCTGAAGAAGGAAGCAAACCTGCCTATCATTATCCTGCCCGTGACGTTATTCAAATGCGAAATATTCCAAATACTTGTGTATTTGACACACCAAATCAATTCTTAAGTTTGGCAAAAAAATACTCAGAATTTTGAATTTGTGCACTTATTATAAAATTAGTATATCTGTATACGCTACCTATTATCCTTCAATTCCCCACTCTTAACTTTTTGTGCCCCGTTCTATATTAATAAAGCTAGCTAGGTTTTAGTGTCACGATGGACTTAGCCGGGCTAAATGGATTTATATTCTCTTCATTCATGTGTTGCAAATTTCATGTGATATATTTATCGTTTATTTATGACATGATCCCAAAAGTTGCATGCCTAGAGTGGTAGTTTGAAACCTAAAGATTAAAGGAAAAAGAAAAGAATTTTAAATCCATTGAAAGTAGGTTGAAGTTGAAATCTATTTATATAAAAGTATTCAAAAAATAGTTCAAAATAGAAGTGGTGAAATTATGAATTAGAAAATTAATGAAATTAGTGAATAATCATCAATGAATTAGCTAATATTGATTTTAAATCGATCATGCATATAACTCCAAACCCTAGCATCCCCAAATGCAACCTATATAGCATTTCATAATATTAGCAATACAGATCAAAATAATAAAATAAATGGGTATTTGTGATGAGATTTTTTGCAACAACACAAAAAGTCAATGTTTTGCAATAACGTATTGCCACAAAAATTGATAATATAAATTGACAATAAATTATCACAAAAAACAATTCAAAACTTATCATGTTGTCGTAAATACATTATCGACAACAACATTGTCGGAAAAATATTATTTGCGAGAAAACTTTTACAATAACAACTTAATGACAAAATGTTGTCATTAATAAGCTTTTTAATTTGTTGTAGTGATTCATTTGGATTTTATTTTTTTAACAAAGTAGAAAAAAACTCTCTGTCGTCGATTAATAGCGACACACAATGAAAACAACACACATTGAAATTAGTTTAGAATCGGATATATAGCATTAACACTCAAAAGTGTACTCACTTGTAAATTGCAATACTCTAGCTTGGTTATGTTAGTAGTGGAATTGATGGTTCGTAACTAATTTCACGTCGTGTGGCAAATTAACATGTACTCATAAGTCATAATACAACTACAATTAAACAATAAATAGATATATCAAATAAATAATTAAATTAATCCTTTTGCGCATTCTACAATTGAGAAAATAAATGGAATTACAAAAGAATGAACTACATATATGAGTTTAAGAATGTTTAATAATAAATAGTGTTACAAATCTCACAAATTTCAATGTGAAACTCATGATAATATACAAGAAAAAAAAAATAATAATGATAACAAATAAAACTAATCAATAATGGCAATCAATTAAAGGGGAGGCTGAAAAGACTATAACTTGTTCCTTAGCTGCAAAAGGAAACTTGGATTCCGAGTGATCATCTTCTGGCGCAGGCAGATTAAGATCCAACGACAACAGATTCCTCGGCCTCTTCCCTCCCTGAGACTCGCCGTGGCCGGCGGTTCCCACCGCCGGAATCGGCCTGTGCCGCCGCATGTGGCCGCCCAACGCCTGGCCGGACCCGAACTCTGCTCTACATATGGAGCACTCGTGAACCCTAGACTTCACGTTACCTAAAACCGATCTGTTGGAGATTTGTAGTGAGAGAATTGTACTGCTATTATTATCATCACGGTAATTTGGAACAAAATCTCCTTGTTTCTCTCTCATCGGCTTTCTCTCATCTAGGGTTACTGGTTTACTGGGTTTCTTATGGCTTGCTCGGTGGCCCCCCAGCGCCTGAAATGAAGCGAAACTTTTGTCGCACGTTTTGCATAGGTAAGCCTCGGCCGCAGGCGGCGGCGGTTGGAGGCGGCGTTGGCCGGCTTGGCCTTTGGCGAGGAGAATCAAGCAGTTGGCCATGTCTTCTTCTTCCTCTTGATCAATATCAGTTGTGCTGTGCGTGACGTCGGTTGAATTGCAACTACCGGAAAGGTCGGCGGTGGTGGAGGAGCTGGTGGCGATGGTGAGAGCTAGCGGCGAGGCGGGGCGGGGGCGCTTGCTCCTCTTGCCCTTGATCAGAATCATGTCTTCTTGAGCTAATTGCATAACTTTACAAATTTGGCTTTATTTGAATGGAAAGAGGTATATATATATATGGGGTGTTTGGGAAAGTAGAAAGGTATCTGGTGAAAATGCAGAGTGATGAACTTCTTTTCTTGCAGTTACAGCTTAGGAATTGAACTTGACATCAAAGTGTAGTAACGTAGGAAACTTGAACAAGTGAGATACAGAAATTAAAGAAAGATATATATAAATAAAGATAAATAGGAATGGAATGGGTTATTGATTGATTAATTAGTGATACATGTGTGATGAGAGAATCGGTTGGCTTAGAAGCAAAACCATTACTTTTAAAGAAGGATTCCTTGTGGAGAATTGGAGTGCAAGGCTGGCACCACAGAATTTGCGCTACCTTCACCACCCCCCACTACTTCTTCTTCTCTTCTTTTTTTTTTTTTTTTTTTTTTTTTTTTTTTATTGCCTTGTTATACTACTCCATCTCTCTCTCTCTGCACATACATAACCTATTTATTCTTTATTTATATCCTAGTTGTTATTTTCATTTACTATTACTTCAACTAATGATTGCACCAACGTCATATTATATGTGTTTTAGTGAGTTGATAGTAAAAGCAATGTGGATTAGCATAGACAAAATTATCTGTGGAGTGGAGTCGAGTGGACTTGTAAAAAAGACAAACTTCATTTTTTGACAACTAAGTATTGGTTTTTTAATTTTGATCATCTATGTTTAAATATATTTTTTCAGTTTCAGTCCAATTTTAGTTGAAATTTTCAAAATCACTAACGTAGCCGTCGGAATTTGTTTGTCACATCAAAGTTTCTGATAGTCACGTCAACGATTTTGAAACGACCATAATTGACATGAAATTGGAAAAAAAAATTAAAATATAGAGGACCAAAATTAAAAAACAGGTACTTAAATGTCAAAAAATATAAAATTTCATACATAAATGACCAAAATTGAAATTAATCAAAAAAATAAAACAATTAGATCAAATTTTTGTTAATCAAGTTAAACTCGAGTTCAACAATAACACAATTTGTAAGGTTACGAGTCTTATCAAACCACAATATTTTACGAGTGATATATTTAGTTATTTATATATTCCCACACATACAAATATACATAAAATATAAGTAATTGAGTTGAGAATCCAACTTTTTAATTGAATTACAACTTGCTTTAAACTATTTATTCAAGTAATTAATCTAATCGATATATCTAGTCGAGCTTGGACCTATCATTAATGTATCAACCACTAAAATTAGTCTTAATGTGCAGTTGATATGCACTTACATTGTACTTTACAATAGTGGTGAACAATAGTAAGTGCTAAGTGGATTAGAACCCCATAATAACGCTGGTACGTTGTATAACATAATATAAGTACTTAAATTACTAATGACTCTATATACCTAATGATTAGAGTTGGTAAAGTATGGAATAAAAGCACGTTCCTTTTGAGACATGGAAGAATATCAATTATGTCCTAACTCCAATCAATGATCTTAATTAATAGTACGTACCCCAAGAAGAATTATGTTCGATAAATTCCAGCATAGTAGAATTTTTTTATAATTGGTCGTTTGGGAGATAGGAACCCAAATGATTGTGCACTGAATAGGTAAACAAAATGTCAAAAATTAAATATTTGTTAATATTAATTATATATATTACATTTGTATTACACTCTATGTAGCAATATCTCAAGTGATATATATATAGTACTTGTCACCAATTATCTTAAAATATGAATATTAATTTCATCATTATTATTCTAGAAATTGGATCTCGATACACCTATACATTTTTATTTTAATCAACTTTTTTTTCATAACATAAATTGATTTCATATGTTATAGTTATTTTAATTTTTAATTTTTTTTCCATTTTTTTATTATAATTTTGAATATATTATTGACTAAAATTGGAGAAAAAAGAAAGGTAAAAGTTTTGTAGAGTAGGACAAAAAATATTGACACTTTTGACTTTCGTGCTGCGTAATAAAACTTAACAAAATATTGGACTGATGGTATATTTGTTAAAATTTTAATTTTTCGAAAGATTGTGAATTATTTGACAAGTTTAAAGAATTGTGATAAAAATTATTAATTGGATATCTTTATCAATTAAATTAAAACTAATTAATTATATATGCATACAGCACCCCCCCCCCCCCCCCCCCCACACTTCTTATACAGAAATGTAATGATGCGTCGAGAAGTTGAAAATGAGAGAAGTCACCACATATAAGAAGATGTGACAAATTATCTAATTTAGAAAAGGGTTCTATTTTAGGATCGATGGACAAATCAAGTAGTGTGGTAGCTCTTAATTCTGTTGTACATGAATCTAGTACTGATTTAATAAATAAATTTTTGTATTTCATTTTAATGTTTAACTTGACATTTCAAAATAATCACCTTATAAAATAACTACAACAATATATATATATATATATATATATATATATAAAATATGTAATATTATATCCTTATTCGACTTAATCTTTTTAGTCTTAAAAACATCAACCATCTTTATATATATAAAAATAAGACCATAAGGACACTTGGCAAGCCTACAATGTTCTCATATTAAATACGGCTAATTAATGACTTTAAATTTTTTGTTAATACGAAATATTACTAAATAATAAATAATAAGTTAATTAGATTTATCTAGTAACATATGCTAGACTTCAATAATAGATATTATTTACATATTTGACATTTGTTAAATTAAAAAATGTAGAGAAAAAAATATAAATAAATAAATTGAAATAAAGGTGGACAAATTGAAAAAGATTTTTTTGAATATGTGTTTTTAAAATAAACTAAGAAATTTATTTGTGAAATTTTCTCTATTTTTTTATGATTTAATTGAAAAGAAAATTCGAGTGTTTTTATAGAAGTTAACAATAAAAAGCAAATTAAAAAAAATGGTGGGTGAATTGAATAATATAATTAGCATAGCAATGTATATTCTTTTCAAAATAATAAATAAAAATTTATTTATGATCCTCTACAAATGCAACATATTTCGACAATTAAATAATTATTTAATCATATTATGTTATATTTAATGTTAAATTAGATGCATGATATGTATATATTGTACAAATCATAAATTTAATTTTATTGTATAAATAATATTTAAATATTTTCTAATTTTACAAAGTTTAATTTAATTGTTTATAAAATCTCGTGTATTACACACGAGCCTTATACTAGTAAAATGATATATTAAAGAATATAGTACTCATTAAATATGAACATAATAGAAAATATACTAATTCATTTCTTAAAATTAAGGGTTTACTCAAATCCATTATCGTCAACTAATTTAATGTCAACAAGTAAGTCGCATGATCACTGTGATTTTCTTAAAAGCGCATTACGAGTGATTATTAAATTATAAACCGTTAGAAGTATTAATGCATAATTATCAAAAGCGCAATTATTTAAGCACGACTTATGAATTAATGAATCACCACTCAGAAACATGTTGAGAATTAGGGCGGTGGATAAAAAAGAATCCCCGAAATAAATTAAAATAAATTAAATAAAAATAATAAAAAGCGTAGTAGCTAGGAGTGAGATATTCTTGGCGTATATTGCGACAATACGTATAATGTAAGAGTATGCGGATGGCACGTAACTGTGTTGTGTGCCAGCATATATATATTTGAACTCTAGTACGTAAAGCATTTCTTTTTATTCGTTCCTTTCTTTTAATTTTAATATATAATTAATATAATCCAAACATTACCATTGTTAAGACTTTGCTTGCTATATTTGGTTCATTATTTTGGTTTGGTTCTAGAGTCAGCAATTCAGCATTCTATTATGGTGAGGATTGATTGAATTGCTGACAAATTGGAATAAAAATATGTGAGTTTTCCACACCTTAATTTACTTTCTAGTTGAAAATAAAATAAAATTGATATATATATACATATATATATATATATAGAAATGCTAATCTAATCGATTCGAATGTGTATTAATATGTCCAGTACCATCAATATATCAATATTTCATAATAGGGAACTGAATTTTTTTTTTTAATTTGTGGATTATATATATAGAGAGAGAAAGAGAACAAACAAGCATGTCGGTGAAGTATACTTCCCATCTTACGTTAGATTTAATGATACTTTATGTGTTTTCTTTTGTTATAGTTTTTTGTTTTGTTTTGATTTTATCAAATTGACTTAAGGACGGAGAATTGCACATATATGGAGCGTGTTATATTAGTGTTGGTAAATGGTAGTGAATTTTGATTTGTCATTAATACTCAATCTCAACTAAATTTAACCTTTTTTTTTTTACTAAACATATACATAATTCAACTATATATGGATTTTGGATTTTAAAATATCTCTCTCTAGATCTCAAAAAAAAAAAAAAAAAAAAAAATATATATATATATATATATATATATATATATATATATTCGCGTGGGGTCTAAGATGAGAATTCGAAAAAAAAAAAAATTAAAACGTCAACAATAAATTTATAATGTAAAGATTTCAAATTATGAATAATATATAGAACAGAAATGTTATGATTTAATTGTGTTAAAATTTAATTTAAAATTTTGAGATGTAATTAAGTTAATATATTGGTTTTGTTAAAATTGATACCAATTTATAATATTATTTAAAATTGATATATATATATATATATATATTAATTTATTTTTACTATTATCAATTAAATTAGGTAAGTTGAATTTCTGGATTCATCACTGTAAATAAAGCTACTTCATGCATGTTGTTTTTGAGAAAGTCCGAGTTTAAAGTTAGTTTCCTATATTTTTTTTCCACAGTAGTGAAGATATGATACATTTCGTACTATTTATTTAGGTTTTGAGAAAATTATTTGAATATGTTTGTAAGGAATGATATAGTTTATAGAACGAAAAGCCTATATTATTGTCCAGCCTTTTATAATAAAATCATAAATTGCATAGACCCGTATAATAATGAATTAGTTGACTAACAAAAACACTAATTATTCAACAGATACATTAATACGTACTAGGTGACAGGTGTATGCTCATAATAGACGTAGTTGATTGTTTCTCCCCCCTTCACCTGCTAAGAAACTGTTAATTACAATTAATTAGCTTAAGCGCAGTTTAAGAATATATATATATATATATATATATATATATATATATAATAAATAAATAATTACTAAGTCATGTCCATGCTTTGCCTGTTTACTTACTCCTCAAAGTGGACTAGCATCCAATCATGGATTTTGAGTCAAATGTGGATTGCATTATATTTTGGAAAATAATTTCTAATTGGAATTCCTACTTCAACTATGGCTATTCGTTTTTTTTTTTAATTCCTATCAGCAATTTCTAATAAAAAGGACAAAAAATTCCCATAAAGTTGAATGTTAATTGACAAACAATACAATTTGTGAACTTACTTTGCCCAGAAAAAAAAAAAAAAAAAAAAAAGGATTTAGTCAGAGGGCAAATATTTTCAAAAAAAATATTAGAATTTTACCATCGACGGTGCATAATCCATTTAATTCACGATTTATTTTTTCGGATAAAAGTTTGACTAGTTTGATTAATTTAGAATAAATTGTTTTTATTCAATATTAATTAATATATTTTAGTTAGATTTATAATTGGAAAAAAAATTAATTGGAAGTTTGAACAATATCACAAAAACTCCTGTGAAACTGGTGCACGGATCCTAAATCCATGCAATCCAGGTTAATCCGACCCGATATAGTCCTCCACGCGTCCGCACGGTTATGCACGCACCGGTACGCACTCCCACGCGTCGGGAAGAGGGCGCCACATACTTAGCGTAGTTTCTGTAGTTTTCTGGAAAATATGTATACCTTTTAGTTATGACTTTCATACGTTTATGTTATGATTTTCATACCTTTACACTTTTTGTCAAAGCTTTATACCCTTTTAGCCATGCAACTTATATCTTTTAGTTATGTATATCAGACCTTTTAGTTATGAAAATATTACCTTTATATTATATATTAGTAAATAAGGTAAGAGTGAGTCTCTTGTGAGACCGTCTCACGGTTTTTTATTGCATTGTGTGAGACGGGTCAACCCACAACCTAATCACTTACAATCCATACCCTACAATTCACATGTTGTTTGTGGGTGATGGGGCTCCATCTTACGGTAACTATCCGTGAGACCATCTCACATGAGTTTTTGTGATAAGGTAAAACTTTTATATGATACAACTAATAGCTTTATGTAATATAATTGATATCTTTATGCAATATAACTAATATATTCCAGTAAAAATGAAAATATACAACCATTTTTAATTAAAATAAAATAATACATTTATGTAAATGTAGTAATACTTTTATGTTATTTGATTTATATCTTTATAAGATATAAATAATACCTTTACATTATATTTCAATGAAATGAGATAATACCTTTATGCAAATGAAGTAATACCCTTATGTGAAACAACTCATATATTTATTCAATAAAACCTATACCTTATGTGACACAATTAATATATTCCAATCAAATAATAAAATTATTTTTTAAGTAAAATAAAGAAATACCTTTAAATAAATGCACTAATACCTTTACGTAGTGTGCTTAATACCTTTACGTAGTGTAGTTAATAACCTTTATGTGATACAAGTAATACTCTTACTTCTATTTCAGGTAAGTATTACAAATGTTACCTTTCAATTATATAATGATGACTTTTATGTTATAAGTATGATACCTTTATGAGATATATTTCTTACCCTCACTTATTTCAAAAATTGTATCAAACTCATCAACAAATCCATCTTCATCAATAGAACTCAAGTATTTCATTAAGAACACGAAATTTGACACAATTTCATGTTTTTCAAACTAATAAAAAAGGGTTATTTTTTTGCACAATTATTTAAAATTTTTATTTTCATCTTCCATGTTTCTTGTCTATAATTCATGGAGAAGAGGTAGAGAGAAGCGCGAAGATGGAGAAGAAGAAGAAGAAGAAGAAGACGACAAAGAAGGTTTTCGATAAAGGTTTTCGGATTGGAAGTTGAGGAAAGAAGAAGAATTAAATGGAAGATGGAGAATGAGAAGTTTCAGGAGAAGTTGAGAGAAGGGCGAGAAGAAAAAGATAGAAGAGAGATTAGGGTAAAATAAATTTTTATATATATATATTACCTGGAGGGTCAGGTGACCCAATTGCACGGATCTAAATCCGTGCAACTGGTGTATGGGAGACTTACTCGAGCAATATATATTCAATTCGACCACTAAACAAGAGCCTTGCAACTTAAGTGGTATCTCACTTTTATAAAGTTCAAATTGTGCTACCATGATTTGAAGGTGAATCATACAAGTTTTTTAGTCTCTATTCACCCCCAATCCTCTAGCTCATTAAAAATAAAAAATTAGGCAACTAGCTTTTAAAGCTTTTTTTTTTCTATGTAATTTTATTGAATTTAAATAAAAAAATTATATATTAACTATAAATTTGTTTTTTTTTTTTTTTCCTCTTGTACTAGTTATTCCTAATGATTATAATTTTATAAATAAGATACGTAATACAGTTTATAAGCTAATTAATACTTATATCATTATGCTAACTGATTTATTACTAGTAAAACGATTATAATGAATGATAGAATGTTCACACAGAGTGAGAGAAACGATCACATGCCACGAGACTATGTAAATATTCTGTCGATGACTATAAGTTAATGAAACTTCAACTTATATTATTAGAAGTAAACTTGAGAAGTTTGTTCAGGTCTGAAAGCTAAATACTTCAATCATCCCCATTTTAATTTGTTTAAACTTCTATCATCGTTTAACAAATTGAAAATAATGCACTTTAGTTTGCATGTTATTGTTTATATTCTGAATTTCTAATATTATTAACTACAATTATTTAGAATAATATAAGTTTAATATTAAAATATTTAAATTAATATTAATATAATTAATTAAACATTCATATTAAGATAATATATCGTTCCATTACATAATATGCTACATGACAAATGCATAAATACACTATTAGTCTAAATTAGAAACGGAGAAAGCCTATTCTGCATTAAATTGTTTATAAAGCTCAATAGGCCTCAACTACACAAGAAAATCAGAGGCTTGGATTTATTTATAGAATCTCGATTATTCTGCAATAATCTGTACAAAGATGAAGAAAAATCAATAATCAAATCAAAAAAAGAAAAAAAAAATTAATAGTGGGAGTTCAAATTATTTTTCATTTTTGTCAATATAGTTGTTATAAAGTGGAAAACGTGGCTATATTTATAGATTTGTTATAGATACCCAAACAAAATCTACAAACTAAATGGGCCTTGCTATATTTGTTTGCAAGCCCTATTGACTGTACTGGTTCAGAGCTTAAATGTTATTGGTACAGCCCAATCCATATTTCATATTTGAATGGATTTTGTTAGTTTTGAAAGGTGAAGCCCAATTCCCAGAGTAATTAATTTATACTCATAATTATATACATATTTATTTATTTATTTTTAAAAGGTTTTTTTTTTTTTTTTTTTTTTTGGGGTTAAGAAATCTAAAATTTATTTATGAATATAATTTTTGTCACATGATAATGATTATGTATAACAACATAAGCAAAATGAGTTGATGAGAACTAGAAAATTCTATCTATTCGCGTAAAAGAGGTGAATATTTGATCAAATCTGTTACTAATGTCCATTTCGACATTTAAATTTAATACATGACAAATCACAAACTATCTATTTTAATAATCACACCACCTTAATTAAAAAATAGACATGAAAATGGGATCCAAAGCAAACATATAGATATAGAGAATATCCATGAATTAGACTGCTGAATTTATGATGAGATGGACTGAAAGATCTTAAAGGGTTACTAAGATTAGGTGCCTATCAATAAAGCAAAAGGAAGGCTTTTGCTAAAGCCAAATGGGTTCATAAAGACAAACACATGACTAGATATTCTGTCATATTTTTGGGATGATGAGTGGGATTGATACTATCCAGCTAATCAATTCTTTGTAATTTTCAGACATCTTGGATTTTCCATTTTCAATTCATCTAGAATTTTTATGAAACTCTTTCATTTTCATCTCTTTAATGGACTTTGATTTTTCTATCCTAAATTTTGGCCCTATTATTCGCGTAATGGCCCATTCAATCTCTCTTCAAAGTGATTCATTTTGAATATGATGGTGATGTTTTATGGAAGTTCATATGCTGTTATATATTAGATAGTGGATAAACAAACGATCAATTAACGCGTTTTATAGATAAAGTATGTATCCTCGATCATAACATGTTTTTCAGTGACTTTTCAACTGAAAGGATGAAAACTAAAATATCGGTCCAAATTGTCAACATTTGACAAAAACTAATTTATGAAGGCCAATAACTAGTTTGTAAACATGGTTGGATTATGATCACACAGCTTTACTCCTACCCCGACTCTTCAAAAGTGACACTTTTGGAACTTTCTTATCTCATTCACATTTGTGGATTCTTTTAAACTTTGATTTTGACAGATGAATCAGTTTTTTTTTTTCCATTTATTTTTGTTTTTTGGTTGAATTTTTCAAGGTATAATAGTTTTTTAATACCACAAAATCAAATAGTGTATTACATTTCCATCACAAAAGATAGTTTTTTTTTTTAAAACACAAATCATGAAAATAGAGAATATTGTCCTTCCGATAAAAGACAAAAATCACCGCACACTCAATGACTTACACGATTTTGGTATAATCCTATGATTTTCAAGAGTTACATGATTTTCACATAACCTTTGATTTTCATGGATTACATGATTTTGTAATCCTTTGAATCTTATTGTGACTTTTTATTTTTTTTAGAATGATAATTTTGTCAAATTTTCTAATTTGTGTTAGAAAAATAATAAAATTATTTTGTTATAGTAAAATGGAACTCTATTATATTAGTTATTGTAGAATGGTTGGAAAATAAAAACTCAATTAGAGATAATAGCCCTTAATACCATAAAATCAAATAGGATAATTTTGTGTAAATTATAGGGTTAATTTTTTTTATTTTTTTTAAACATATATAGTTTTATCAAATTTTCTGATTTAGGATATAAATATAATAGAATTATCGTAAAAAGAAAATCACTTATATCTAATACTGTTTGATGAACGAGACCCAGTATTATATCAGTTATAATAGAAGAGAATGGTAACGAGATCCAATTTTTTAATATATGTAGCTTCCTAACTTGGCAATTGGGACTGCCACGAACCGGGGGTGCGTCGCACAGTAGTGTAAGGTACGGAACCGACTGCTATCAAGTGGGTCCCAGTCCTTGTCAGCAAATCTTAAGAATTTATCCATTCTTTTGTCGCCCCTCATGCTGTTTACATCACTTCCAGAAAAATCCATGTACACAACCTCTACCTTCTTTCTCCAAAATATCCTCACCCTCCAATTTCCTTTTTTCTTTTTCCCAATCACAACAATATCTTAATAATGGATAATATTCACATGAGAATGCAGTATGAGATGAATTTTGATGGAAATCCCATGTTAAAAACCTTGTGAAGACTGTAAAGGTGGAATTTATCATGTTATAAGGTATAGTAATTAAACTTTCCAAAAGTCACATTCGAATTTACTTAGGGCACATATCAGAAGAAAGGCAACACATAGATCATTTGTTGAGAGACTAATTAACTTTTAAAGGTTAAATCAATATTTAAACACTAAATAACAATAATTTTACCTTACAAAATACAAGATTAATAGAATTTTTTAAAAGAATTAGGGGGCTGAAGCCCCTACATGCATATGAGAGGAAACACCCCTGTTGCAAACCTTATTTAAACAACAGTCCAACATTGATAGAATATTAGAGGATGAAATATGATTTTTTTTTTCGCTTTATTGTAGAGAGACTTTAGCAATGACCCAACCCAAATCTCTAATATTAGACTAGTAAATTTGTACAAATAAATTAATGCAATAAAGTTGGGCAATTCTGGCCAGTTTTATTGCTTAATATCAGAAAAATAATAGAATATTGTTTTGATACAATAAATTTGGAACCTCTTAAATGATAATTGAGGCCACATAATCTTGAGAAGTATATCAATTGACCCGATTTTAGGGATTTGGTCCAATCAAAATCGGGTTTTATTCTATCTCAAATTTATTTCCTTTTTCGGATGTCCTAAAACTTAAAAAACTCTACTTGAGACAGACTCTTTAAAAGTTTTAGAATTATATTGAAGAGGTGTATATCGACTTGAACTCTGATCGACCCATTTGATCAGCCTTGTCCAACTCCTTTTAACTGACTTGAATATGAAAATACAAATAAACAACATCCAAAATTTAAAATTGTAAAATTGAAAGATACTATGAAGTCATCAATATTAATATTTATCAATAATTTACCAAAATTTCGTGGTAATTTCATTAAACCCTAATTTAGTATCGGAGTAAAAAAAAAAAATCGAAAGTTCATGGAAATTTCGCAAAGATATGAGATTGGATAAAAGTCACATAATGACATAGTCACATGGTAATAGAGGACCACAAGAAAAAGGGTGACAGCCTGGTCCACAGTTGTAAGAGTGAAACTCATCCAAATCCCCTTGTTTGGTTACGTATACGAGGCACCTCTTACCCCCAAGTTCCCAACTATATTAACGTCCCCTCTCCATGCTCTAAACCACTCTATTATTCACCACCACCACTCCCCCCTGCACGACGTCGTTTTTGTATGCTTCTATTTCTCTTCTTCCCTTCCTCTCTCTCCTCTTCTACTTTCATGGTTCTAAATGCTATTTGCTAGCAAGTAATTGTAGGTTGAGAAAATTGCAGATGAATGTGAAATTGAATTGGAATAAGAACTGAAAATTCTTAAGTTCTAATATTAAATGACTTCGAATTATCTATCTTTTTGGCGAAATTCACTGGGAAGAGGGTTTCATTGCCAGCTTTTCTGCAATTTATTTTGATTTTTTTTTTTTTTTGGGTGTTTAAGTTTTATTTACTGGATTTTCAGGGTTGAAGAAACAATGGACTGTGATTTGAAGCACCAGATAATTTCTCATTTGCCTGTAATGGAAGAATACACGATGGAGAAGTCCTCTGAGATATATGGGTATGTATATATAAAATAGTATATAGTTTTGTATTAATTCTTAGAAATATGGGTATTATAACTTAGGAAATTATTAATAATCACGTGTTTAAATATGTCAGATGCTCTCATTACCAGAGGAATTGTAAGATCATAGCACCCTGTTGCAATGAGATATTTGATTGTAGGCACTGCCACAATGATGCTAAGGTGCAATTTTGCTCTATTAATATATATATATATATATATATATATATATATATATATTTATCAATTTATAAAAGAATTCATAGAGATCTTAATTGGGCTAATCCATGATTAATTATGCAGAATTCGATTGAAGTTGATCCACTTGATCGACATGATATCCCACGTCACGAAATAAAGAGGGTTAGTTTTTTTTTTAATTTTGTAGCTTTGATTATATGGGTGTTGTTTTCTACTTCCTTATGACTTTCTTTCCTTAGCTTTTGAAAATGTCAAGGATTTTTTGTCAAGTTTTCAACTTTCTTTAATAAGTTTGAATAAATGGATAAGGTATCTATCTATCGCGTTGATGAAGATTGTTTGACAGAGCCATAATACTTTTCTTTAATCTGTTTTTTTTTTTTTCAATTTGGTTGATTATTGATGCATGACCTTAACTTCATTATAAATTTTAATTTTTTTGGCAATATGAATATCCATGTTACATAATAACGTGCAAAACATCATCGTTGATTGATTGTTTTCTGTTTTATATGTGTCTACAGGTCATCTGTTCATTGTGTGAGACAGAACAAGATGTGAGTTTTTGACATTTCCACTTAATTAATATAGATTCTTGTTTAAAAGAGTATGCTATCTTGATGATCAACTTAATTTTTGATTGCTTGTAGGTTCAACAGATATGTATTAATTGTGAGGCTTGTTTGGGGAAGTACTATTGCTCGATATGCAAATTCTTTGATGACGATGTAAGCTTCGTTGTTTAATTTCTCGACATATCAGATTAGCTTCCTATTCATATATGCTTCAATAATATGTTCTTTTTTTTCTGTTCAAGGTTTCAAAGAATCAATATCACTGCGAAAAATGTGGAATATGCAGGTTATTAACTTTTCCTCGTTACTCATATTACGTACATTACTGCATTTCGAATTTATGCCATAATTAGAGGTAAAAAAAAATGATGTCTAGTTTAACCTAGAGACACTTCATCTTGCAATACCATTTTGATTCTTGTTCCTTTTGTAATGCTTCTAGATTCACACAACGTTTGTTTGTGACAAAAAAGTTCTCGTTCGAAGCCCTGGTCCACATTATCCTATATCGAGTTGCTTCTTTTGAGGCTGATGATTCCCTTGTAGCTCCTTTTTACTACCTTAGGATAGGGTGCATCTTTAATCTAACTTTCTTTATTGTTCTTTTTATTGCAGAACTGGTGGCAAAGATAATTTCTTCCATTGTGATAGATGTGGTAAGTACAGACTTAATCTTGAATGAATTTCAGTTGTAAATAAACGTAGAAACCGAGCATTTAAAACCATGTGTTTCGTTTCTCAGAATGCTGCTACTCGAAATTGTTGAAGGATTCACATATATGTATAGAGAGAGCTATGCATCACAATTGTCCCATTTGCTTTGAGGTAAATAATAGTTAGGCTATAATATGAAAATCGAAACGTATTTCATTACAGAGCAAGTTTTAACTTCTTACATCTTCGAACACAGTATCTTTTTGATACGCCACGAGACACTACTGTATTGCCATGTGGACATACTATACATCTTGACTGTGTTAAGGAGATGGAACGACATTTCCAGTAAGAATTTCCTCATCCTTTAGTCCATCCCCGTTTTTCTAAATATTTAACTGCGTATATTACTAAAATATCGCTACGTTTAGGTATTCTTGCCCGGTTTGCTCAAAATCATATTGTGATATGACACGTGTCTGGGAAAAGCTCGATCAGGAGGTACGAATATACACTAATGACTGTTCTATTAACGTTAACAATCTATATCATATTATTATGTTATAATTAATAATAACATGTTTCATTTGTCTGTATTTCAGGTTGCTTCAACACCTATGCCTCAAATATATCAAAACAAAATGGTAAGAGAATTACTAAACAAACCAACCAATATTGGCTTCTTTTATGCACAATGGCACCAACTGAATCGCATTATACTTCGTATTAGGTTTGGATCCTCTGTAACGACTGTGGAGACACATCAGAAGTAAACTACCATATATTGGCGCATAAATGCATAAACTGCAACTCGTACAATACAAAGCAAACGAGAGGAGGCCATACATCATGCTCGTCTGGGATATCAGAACCCGTTAGATGACTCATTAATATGAACTAATGTTAACTTTTGGCTAGCAAGAAGGAGGTCGAGTCGTCATCTACGAGACGGAGCCAAAGATCGAATCGTTTCTTTATTCTTTTCCGACTAATAATCACTACTTGCTTAGCTAGGAAACATCTGTAAATCCATCTTCAGTTTATGTATTCTTAACACCTTCTGATTATGTAATCTTTTACATGTTATGAAAATGTATTCTTTCATATCAAGATTTGAGCTCTTCTTCTTTCCATGACAAAACAAATATGTTCTTTTCAAGTTCATCAAGAGACAGCTATATATAACAGAAATATCACTGATACATCTCAAACAATAATCAATCAAAGAATATTTTCATGCACATGTAACTAATCAATTTGCGGTCCCTGGCCCGTAAAGGTATACGTTTCGACTGTTGTGTGGTTGCAATGGCCTCGCGTTTTCCTCTGCATACTGTTGAATTAAACAAAGAAAACATAAACATATAATTCACAAAAAAAATGTTTCAAAAAATAAAACAAAATGAAGTAACTATTTTATGGTTCTTACATCATGAACAGCTTCTCTGAGCAACTTAACCTGGTCTACTGAAACAGTCTTCACCTGAAGTTGTTCAAAGTAAATGATTAATTTATGTATGTATTTGCAAAAATATTTCAACTTAGTTGTAACTAAATTAAATTAAATTAAACTAATTGGTATATATACCTTTTTATTGAGGGTCCAAATAACTCCTTCAGTACATGGAGGAACAGTAAGTGATCCCAAGTATCTATAGAATCTCTTGCTGCGTATTTTAATATCCGTCGGATCGACCATTCCCAATTTTCTCTCGTCGTCTTTCTGATCCATGATCGTCGATATGTTCGACATTAACTGTGAACAATCAAGATAAATTGGAAATTTAATCTCACAAAAATGCAACAATTAGCTAATTGTAGTGCAAATATGTGACAATATTGTATGTTTATATATGATAGAGCCAGAGGATTGTTCATGTATACAAATAACTATAGACTGATTAATATATGTTGTTACCTTGGATAGAAATTGATCAGGTTTGCCAATCTTGTAGAGAACTCCAACCACAGCTATCTTATTTTTCACATTTTGGTCTATGCTCTGGTGCACCAAGTGCAACTCCATGTTGTACCTTTTTACAAACAACAATATTTATTACTATTTCAGGAAAGAAAAAAAAGTTTTTTAACATCATAAACTATATATATTCTCCTTTTTTGTCTTTGGTTATTAAGAAAAATAGTACCTTCTGCCATTGATGATGTGCTCTGAAGGAGAGTGCCAATGAGCATATCGAAGCGCGTATTCGGTTCCGTTGATGAATATCGATCCAGCATCACCATGCCATTGAATCTGCAACACCAAAATAGGTTATTGCAAGATGTAAAATTTAAAAAAAAAAAAAGGCAATAATTTTAAAATACATGAGTAGTTGTATGCATGTCTTTAATACAATAATCTTAATCTGATCATATTATAAGGAAAATAATGCATACTTTTTTTTATTTATTGAAGTGGAGCTGTGTAATTGTGACAGAATGGATTTTTTATTGATAAAATCTACCTAATAATTGACTTAATAATTAATTATAGATCTGGTAATGATGATGAATCATACTTGAATATCATGGCCTCGATTCTTGACAGTTGCATTACAAACTTTGTAGGATCTCTTTTCTGGTCTGGAAATAATCTGGACTCTTTCATTGGACATGTCAATTGGAGATTGCATAGTCCCATTGTTGCATGCTGCCCACTCTTTCTTCATCTCTCCCCATTTTCCTGGACCCTTTCCACCTTTTTCTGAGTAATCAAACTCTCTTTCATTCTCTGATTATACCACAATTTAAAAAAAAAGTGAGAAAAAAATGAATAATTTTATGCTATTTGATGATCATAAGCAGGTTAATAATTATTTGCATTACTTACCCACTTCTAATTGAGCATTGATGGATTTTGCTCCTAGCAAAATGAGGTTGAAAATCACAAGGGTTACAAGATTAATGCAGCAAGACTTGTTTTTACTCACCATTCTCTCTCTCTCTCTCTCAAACAACAATGGCAGATGGGAAAATGGATTCTTGATTATAAGTGCTTGATTTGGAGAGATATCTTATGTGTTTATATAAGAAATGGTGGGTGTGAATAATGATAAGTTATTGGAGTTATGTGTGTGTATTATTTGCCGTATTGGAAGCTTCCTACAAGTTTCTAAATAGTTGGTAATTTTGATAGGTGGGAACCTGAATTTAAAACCGAAAATAGTTGAAATTGGCAATGCCACCAAATCAGCAACATATTTGATTGGCAATAAATTATGATTACCAACACGTCATTTATTTAATAAACATATTAATATTACCAAATCAAGCAAGTTGAAACTGGTTCTTACCTAATTACTATTCAACAATGCATGGTACAAAAGTTTCAATAATAATGAATAAAAATACTCTGTTCTTAATTTGCAATTCAAAATTTGACTTAAAACTGAAAATTTAATTAGATGAAGAATTCTATTGAAATGAGACCAAATATGTTTGTATAACTGCTAAAAGATTACGAATGTGATGACCAAGAAAGTAGTGTAAAATAGAAGAACATTCCATCATGGCGGTGGTCATGGGTTCCCACTTCTCCATGCTTATAATTTTGTAATTAAACCAACTTTTACTTTCTTCAATTCTGCAACATTTTTTATTATTCCAATTTGTTATACCAAATAAAATGACTAATGTTGTGATTGTGAAATATTGGACTCAGAACATATGAAGGTGCATGATGCGAGTATCTGTTGGAAAATAGCACCCGATATTGGGTAATAAGAATGTCGAACAGAAAACAGAAACGAACTAAACAAAAACAGTAAGTTGAGTCGAGGAAGACCCTCTCTCCTTAAGATGAGATACACTCAGGGTAGTGCTCACTGGAACCGTGCGTATCGTCTCCCAAAGATAAAACGACTTTGTCTCTAGAGTAGTAGCATCCCAAACTCGAGAGCTCCAGCGAACTTTAGTGATTTGAGAATTGAGCTGATGCAAGGATGAAAAAAATGCAAGGATTTTCGATTTCGATGTGTTGTTAAAAAATGATGCATGATGACCCCTATACATAGATCTCCAACATGGAGGGTTATACCTGAAACTGATGAGAATATACTGCCCAAAAATGGGTCTTTTAATGTAAGTTAACGTCCCATTCAAAAATAAGAAACAGTCAAACCTATATATAAGTCTCCAATATAGGGGGTTACACCTGAAATTGATGAGAATTTACTGCCCAAAAATGAGTTTTTAATGCAAGTTAACATCCCGTTCAAAAATAAGAAACAGTCAAAAAATGCTCACGACACTGCAACACGGCGTTTGCAATATTTTGGACACGTTACTGCATTCTGCAACACGTTACTACACCCGACGCAATATTCTGGACACGTTACTGCATTCTACGGCAAGTTAAAAATAAGAAACGGTAAAAAAACGCAGTATTTTGGATACGTTACTACATTCTGCAGCACGTTACTATACCCGGCATAATATTTTGGACACGTTACTGCATTTTGCAGCACGTTAAAAATAAGAAACGATAAAAAATGCAGTATTTTGGACACATTACTGTATTTTATAGCACGTTACTACTGTTAGGATGTATACTATAAGCCTAGTTTTTTGTATGAACATCGTTTATGGAATGAGAATCACATTGGTCATATGTTTGCATTTTATATTTGTTATATATGTTTATGCAATGTCCAATTAATTTATATTATAGATAACTTGGTGTGTGGTGCCACACAGAAGATCATGTTATCAGTTTCTTATAAATTATAAATAGTAGCTCACAACCAAGATGGATTTGGACAAATCATCGGAATGGTTGTAGTGTAGTTTGGTATTAGTCTGTCTTGACTATAAAACTACACTAGTACACTTTGTGTGTATTGAGCAGGACCATTTGAGGTTGTTCGTTTTATACTGACTATATAATAGAACAAGACCTCTGTTATTATGGATGTACATCTTCTTAATCCCTATATAATAACGGGCACGTATGCTCACTGTTTATTTCTTTAATTTGCCAATGGGTGAGATTTATTCATAAATCAATAAACTCGGTGAGTTGGGAGATAGCATTGTTTATATGGTGTTCTGTTGATTATAGAAGGAATCCGTGTCCTAATTATTTAGGATGATAATGTCCCCTTGAGGAGCTCATAAGGATTATCATGTAAACCCTGCAGGTGGATTTAATCCGACATGATAATAAGGATGAGTGGTACTACTCTTGGAATTAGATGTAAATTATTTAAGTTGTCAGTAACTTATTTAATTTACGGACATTCGATATCTTAAACACGGGGAAATAAATGTACACATAATAAGGAGCCCATATTAAATATGGGATTGGGATGGTAGTTCAATAATAATTCTCTAGTGGACTGAATTATTATTGATGGGCTTCAGTTATGTGTTCGGGCCGAACGCAGGATACTAAAGCCCATCAGGAGGCCCAACCCAATTCCTCCTCTAGGTCCCTGGTGTAGCCTATATATAGCTCTTTTCATCAGCGCCTCTCATAACACAGAACTCAGATCACAGAAAACACGTGATAAGTGAGAGAGAGCGGAACTGATTTTTCTCGAAGGATCGTTGGCCACGCAACGTTCGAGAAGGGCTCAGAGGAATACATCAGAAGATCAAGAGGTCTACAAGGGTATGATTTCTTTCCGCTGCGATTTATCTTTGGATCCCGATTCCGATAGCATAGGGCCGGCGATCCGTCGGTTCCAACAACTACACCCAGCGTAATATTCTGAACACCACATGTGCTTCAATTCTATGCACTTATTATTTAAGAATAATAATATTATAGCTTCCAAAACATGTAAAGTACACAAACACAATAGAAAAGAATCTTGTGAGAAAAGACATATGGACCCTAGAAGGAGATATTCTCCTCAGAAAAGGCATTGAGAATTATGAAGAAGGAAAATGGCATCTCATACTGGACACATTACTGCATTCTGCAGCACGTTAAAAATAAGAAATAGTCAAAAAACGCTCACGACGTTGCAACGCAGCGTTTGCAGTATTTTGGACACGTTACTGCATTCTGCAGCACGTTACTACACCCGTTGTAATATTCTGGACATGTTACTTGCTACATCTGGCACAATATTCTGGACACGTTACTACATTCTCGGTGTAATATTCTGGACACGTTACTACATTCTTGGTATAATATTCTGGACACGTTACTGCATTATTGCATTCTGCAGCACGTTACTACACCCGACGCAATATTTTGGACACATTATTGTATTCTCGACGCAATATTCTGGACACATTACTATATTCTGCAGCATGTTACTGTACCCGACACTGTATTCTGGATGTAAATATTCTAGACATGTTACTGCATTCCCGACGTAATATTCTAGATACGTTATTGTATTCTCGACGAAATATTCTAGATACGTTACTGCATTCTTGGCTATTTTAGACACACTGCATTCTGTAATATGTTACTACACTCGGCATAATATTCTAGGCACAGTACTGCATTCTCGACGCAATATTCTAGATACGTTACTGCATTCTCGGTGCAATATTCTAGACACTACCCGGCGCAATATTTTGGACACGTTACTACATTTTGCAGCACGTTACTATACCCGATGTAATATTCTGGACACGTTACTGCATTCTCGGTGCAATATTCTGGACACGTTACTGCATTCTGCAGCACATTACTGCATTCTTGGCGTAATATTTCGGACACGACCCGGCGTAATATTTTGGACACGTTACTGCATTCTGCAGCATCTTACTACACCCGGTGCAATAATATTCTGGACATGTTACTGCATTCTGTAACACGTTACTACACCTGGCGTAATATTCTAGACACATTACTGTATTCTTGGCACAATATTCTGGACATGTTACCACATTCTGCAGCACGTTACTGCATCCAGCACTGCATTCTGGACACAAACATTCTGCACCCGACACTGCATTCTGGACGCAAACATTCTGGACACGTTAGTGCATTCTTGGCGCAATATTCTGGATACATAACTGTATTCTCGGCGTAATATTCTGGACACGTTACTGCACATGTTACTGCATTCTCAGCGTAATATTCTAGACACGTTACTGCATTCTCGACGTAATATTCTGAATACGTTACTGTATTCTGTAGCACGTTACTACACCCGACGTAATATTCTGGACACGTTACTACATTCTCGATATAATATTTTGGATACGTTGCTACATTCTGCAGCACGTTACTGCACCCGACACTGCATTATGGGCGTAAACATTCTTGACACGTTACTGCATTATCAATGCACTATATTTTGGACGCAAATATTCTGGACACGCAACTGCATTCTCAGCGTAATATTCTGGACATGTTACTGTATTCTACAGCACGTTACTGCACTCGACAAACATTCTGGACACATTATTGCATTCT
The DNA here is from genome assembly GCA_954870855.1 of Scutellaria minor. Lineage (NCBI taxonomy): Eukaryota > Viridiplantae > Streptophyta > Magnoliopsida > Lamiales > Lamiaceae > Scutellaria > Scutellaria minor. Next base: position 2,181,800 of record OX940735.1, on the reverse strand, counting down.
CGGCGCATTGCATTATGGACACTAGGGGTGTAATTCAAATCAAATCCTGACGATTCGATTCGTGATTCGAATTCATTTAGACCAATTCGATTCAGTAAAATTCGAACTCGAATTCGAATCCGAATCAATTTTTAAGTTCGTATAACTATCGAATTGAATTCGAATATGCATATATTCGATTCGTTAAATTCAAAAATTCGATTCGATTAATATATATATATATGTATTAAATTAAATATATAATATAATTATATATATATATATATATATTAAATTGTTAATAATTTAATTGAAAAAACAATAATAATATATTGTAAATTGTATCTAAAATTGAAACCACTTATCAAATCCCCAAATTAAGAAAAAAGTGAAACCCTCTCTCTCTCACTCATCTCTTAATCGTGATTTTGGCACTGTCCACACCCCGTCGCAACAGTCGCCCGCCCCTTTCCTCGTCTTTCTGTCGCTTCCGCCGCTCATTTGATCGCTGTCGCAGCCAGCCCTCTCTTCCTGTTCTCGCCCGCAGCCGCAATTGTTAAGTCTTTGTCTGTTTCCTTCCCTGTCCTCACCACTCTATCGTTGTCGCCACTCCGTTGACCACCGTCGCTGCCCTTCTCTGTCAGCAGTCGCTCGTTTGTCTCCCCTCTCTGGTAGCAGTCTCCCAATGTGTCTCTGCCCCTCTTTGTTAAGTTTTTGGCAAAAGTTATAGTGATTATGATTTTTGGAAAATTGATTCATGTAGAAAATTGATGTCCATTTTGCTCATTGAGAATAAGCTATCATTATTGTTCGAATTTCGTTTGAATAAGCTATTGAGAAATTTGCATCTTAAGTTATCATTTTGCCTAGTTATAATTTTTAATTTCTTATGATGAATTATTTCTTATCTTTTTTTAGTTTGATTGCAGTTTGTATGTGAAATTGTAGCGTTTTATTTAAATTCCATAATTAGATATGGATTCTACAAGCAGAGTTGATCAAAATATCGAAGAAAATGAAACTATTGTGGAGGTAGGAATTTATAATATAGAAGTTGAAGGGGGTGATGATGTGCAAATTGTAAATCAAGAGGCTGAAGATAATAGGGGTGATATTGAGAATGATGGTGAAGTTAAAGATGGTCAGTCCAAATTAGGAGGCAGGAAAAGGCAAAAGACATCAACAGTTCATGGTGATTTCATTGAAGTGACTGGAGATAAAGGACTTGTTAAGTTTCAGTGTATACATTGTAAGGCAAAATTTACCAAGAATGCTAGTCGTACAACATCTCATCTCAAAAATCACTTGGAGAGATGTCTTCAAAAATCACTTCATTCCAAGACTCAAAGGAAGTTGCAACTTCAACCTGAGAAGTCCAAATTTGAGATGCCCCTCTTGTCCGATGGTATATATGACCATTCGAAGCAACGAGAAGCTATTGCACATTAGGTTTTGATGAATGAGCAATCGTTTAAATGTGTGGAGAACCCTGGTTTTTCTTTCATGTTCAAACTTCATCTCCCAGAATTTGAGAAGATCTCTCGTGCCATGATACGAAATGATGTCCAAGCGGTTTATGACATGGAGAAGAAGAAGTTGAGTTCGATGTTGCGGAGCATTAGTAAGATTTCATTGACCACTGATATTTGGAAGTCAAAAGTCAAAAAGACTCCGTATATGTGTGTCACAGGACATTTTGCTGATTCACAATGGCACCTTCAGAAACGAGTCCTAAGCTTCATTCCTCTTCATCCTCCACATGGAGGTAATATAAACTTTTGAGATATTATTTCATTGCATTAAGTTTTAATCACTTATGTAACATATTTATTGATTTAAGTTATATTTCTAAATTTTTTTGCTAGGAGTTGATATCTTTGACGGGCTTATGAAGTGCACAAAGGATTGAGGGATTGAGCATAAAATCTTCACCATATCAGTGGACAATGCTTCAAACAATGATGTTGCACTTCGTATTGCCAAAGATACTTTTTCCAAGAGCTGCAGTTTGCCTTTGGATGGTAAGATGTTTCATGTCAAATGTTCTTCACATATTTTAAACCTTGTTGTCCAAGATGGCCTTTCCGATATTAAATGCATTATTGAAGATGTGAAAGATAGTGTGCGATTTATTAATCAATCAGAGGGTAAGTTGATTAAATTCTCTGAAATTGTGCATCATTTGGATATTCCTGTGAAAAAATTAATCATCGATTGTCCTACTCGTTGGAATTCCACATATGAAATATTGGTTGAAGCCATTAAAGTTAATGATGCATTTCCCATATTTGCTCAAAGGGAACCTTTATACAAGTATTGTCCTAGCCCCGAAGATTGGGATAAAGTAGAGGATGTTGTTGCGATTCTAGAGGTTTTTTATGAAGCTACACAAGTTATGTCTAGAACTGATTATCCAACATCCAATGTTTTTCTTGCTGTTATTTTGAGAGTCAAACATATTTTGGACGAGAAAGAAAATCATCCAAATGAGTTTATCCGACATATGGCTAGGAAGATGAAGAGTAAATTTGACAAATACTGGGGGAATTGTAACCTTTTGATGGCTATAGGAGCAATACTTGATCCTAGGTTCAAAATGAGGTTGGTTGAGTTTGCTTTTAATAAGATCTATAATGAGAATGATGCTGGGACAAATGTGATGAAGGTTCGGGAAGCATTGTATAACTTGTTCTTTGAGTATGTTGCTCAAGAGAGGACTCGAACAAGTAGTTTCTTCATGTCAGGTAAGGCTTCTTCAAGGTCCACCACTACCACAACGTCTAAAGGAACGTCTAAAGGAAAACTGATTCCTTCTGGTTTGTCCATGTATGATGACTACTTGAACTCTGTGGAGGAACATGAGCCCCAAAATCAGAGTTGGACATTTACTTGGAAGAAGGGGTATATTGATGTCAAGATGGGGAAGCAGCCTCTGAATTCGATGCCTTGAATTGGTGGAAATCTCAAGAATTGAAGTTTGGTATTTTATCTAAGTTGGCACCTGATGTTTTAGCTATCCCCATTAGCACAGTGGCATCAGAAGCCACTTTTAGTGTAGGGACTCGAGTTTTAGATCCTTATCATGCTAACTTATCTTCTGATATAGTAGAAGTTTTAATTTGTGGAGCAGATTGGGTTCGCCAACTTCATGGGATCAAGAAGCCTCTAATGACATACGTAAGTTTCTTATGAAATTTAATGTTATTTTTTACATGTTTTAACAATAACAAATGTAACTGTCGTTTATTTTTATGTATAGGAGGAGGAAGTTCCGGTTGATGTCCAATTGAAAGATTGATGAATGCAAAATGTTCTTTTTAGCTTTCGTAGTTTGATAACTTATGTATTTGATAATATTTTGGTGGAGTTATCGACCGCTAGCTTATTTTGTAACTTTTTTTTTTTAATTTCGTTTGAAGTTTATTAAGTATTTAGATGACTTTTCTTTATATTATTATTGTTCTCTTTATGATTTTTAAGCATTGGAAGATAAAATATGAATTTTTTAATTTTTAGTCTCTCATTCGAATCAAACTGAATCTTGAAATCGAATCGAATCTTGAGATCGAATCGAATCAATAGAAATTTACATCTTGAAAACAAACCGAATCTCAAATCGAATCGAATATATCTAAAATTTTGTTACGAACCGAATTCGAATCGGATTTGAAATTCGATCATCGAATCGAATCGAATTCGAATCGAACCTAAATTTCACGAATTCGAATCTAATATCTTACTATTTGCTTCGATTTGCTTCATTTACATCCCTAATGGACACAAACATTCTGGACACGTTACTGCATTCTCGGCGCAAAACATTTTGAACACGTTACTATACTGCATTCTCGGCGCAATATTCTGGACGCGTTATATTCTGGATACGTTACTACATTCTCGGCGCAAAATATTCTGGACAATTCTGGACAACATTACTATATTCTCGGCGCAAAACATTCTTGACAATTCTGGATACATTACTGCATTCTTGGTGCAAAACATTCTGGACAATTCTGGACAACGTTACTGTATTCTCGGTGCAAAACATTCTAGATAATTCTAGACACGTTATTGCATTCTGCAGCATGTTATTACACAAGCACGAACAACACCCGTTGTTCAACAACAACATTGGGTCGGGTAAAACTCAAGCCCGATCAGCCCAAGTCCAACCCAACATCCAATTGCTAAGGACCAAGGCCCACGGCCGAGGTCGAGTCTGGGTCAGGCCCTGCGTGTGTGTTGCACAAGCATACTACTCCAATAATATACTAATTACTAAGTCTCTTCTCTTGGTTTAATTTATACTTGCATTTTCAAGGTCCATTTTCCTATATGAGATAGTTAAGCACTCCTCCCATATTCAAGACCTTTCATTCCTATTTCAAGTAGCCAACTTTGATGCTTAATTTCTTACTCACCAAAAATTGGTTTTAAGATATTCAAAATGCCTCGATTATCTACTTCAAACGTAGATTACTATTTTGACATCCAATCCTTAAAAGAATTAACTCTTAACCACTTAACTATTGATCAAAGTGGTGTCACCCACCACTTACTTCCAACAATCAATTTTCCAATAGTATCAAAAATAATCATCATAAATTAGTAAATTACACCTAATAAAATGATTAATGTTGTGATTGTGAAATATTGGACTTAGAACATATGAAGGTGCATGATGCGAGTATAAATTAGTAAATTACATAAGAGAGTTAGATGAAACAATAAGAATTAGAGAAATAATATGTTAAAAAATGAGATTTCATTTTTTGAAGAATAAATAAATTGTAAGGAATAGTTCTACATTTCAACTATTTGTATTTAATTTACGAGGTTAAGATAAGACAAACAATTTATTTATAATACAAAAACTTCAATTACATAAGGCACTTAGGCTCACAGAGGTCAAGTCTATTGAGCCTCAAACCAATGTTAAAAATATCCACATCAACCACCTTCCCTGATATGATTAAGTATATTTGGTGGCAGAGTTGGTTGGTTATACTATTCCGAGTTGATAATCCACATCATTGTATATATATGATATTTTAAAATTATTATTATATATCATATATATTAACAATTTTATTAATTAATATGTGATCGTGTATTAAAAATAATGAAATGTATATGAAACAATAAAATATAACAAGCTATCTAGATCTATCATTCTATCATAGTGTTAATTTAACAACTCCTAAATTTCCATCAACTCATTATTATAAATCTCTCCAATAAATTTTTTTTAATGATTCGAAAGCATATGAATAATTTTTGGCCTTCACCATGGTTCAATATACGCAGCCAATGATGGCCGAACAACTTTAAAAAAAAATCGTATAAAATTCGAAAATGGGTAAAATATACAAACATTATAAGATGTTGATTGAAATTGCATAAATTGATGGATAATTAATTACCTATTGATAGTTGATGTTTATATTATATTATTATTTCATTATCAAATACCTATATATTTATTTACGTGGTCAAAATTTGATGAGATGCAGCGGACAGCGGTGACCAATTTTGACTTGCAAATTCAGATATAAAAATGGTCATTACGTAATAGATGACGTTTTTATCGCAACTATTGATATCGGATTGAAATTTTTGAACTTCTGATATTACTTTTGTCTTTATATTAAGGTCTTGATAGTGTTTCCATATGGACTTCTGATTGGTCAGAATATTTTCTTCAGTAATTTGTGAATAAATAATTCTCAATTAACCTTTTGGGGTAAGTTTTACTTAATCTTATTTTCTTAATTGTACTTTGCATAATTAATGTTCTGTGTCCTGTGTTGTGGATATGTTTAAATATGGGCCTCAAGCCCAGTTTCTGGGAGCCTAAAGAGAACAGCCGAAGAGGATGCAATTTCAATAGGGTGCAATAGGGTGCAAACATGTATTTGAATTTCAATCCAATATCACTCTTAATTAAATAAATTAAATTAAATTAAATAACCGGAAAAAAGAAAATTTTGATTTGTCTTGTATTTGTTTCTCTGATTGTTTTTTTCTTGAAAAGTCTTATAATCTTATTGAAATTCTATACATAATTTTTAATTTTTTTTTATAATTTAGTATCGTACCATTTCAAATAAAATAAAATAAATTGGAAAATATTTATAATTTTATATTTAATATATCGAAAAAAAATATTTAAAATTCTAAGTTTAAAATTTTATTTAAAATCAGTTTTAAATTTTTTTATTTTCATTTTAATATTTAGCACAAAGGAGAACTTTTTAAAATCTTTTTTTTTTTAATTTTATTTTATTATTCCAAAAAAAAAAAATCAAAGAGCACTTTTAGATATTTAAGAGTTAAAAAAAGTGAAGTCTAATAATTTACGTAGTTTGATGAATAATGTTAAAAAAAAAAATCGTGAGTAAAATGCGAAAAGTGGAATATTTTAGAAGATTTAGTATAGTACTTATCACATAAACTAAACTTGATTTGCAGTGGGTTTGGAAGTTTTGCATGCCTATGTCCATCTCCTAGATCTTTTGGCAAAAAGTTTTCGATCAACTCACAATTTTCTTTCTTTTAACAATAAAGTGTCTTCTTCTGTTAGTGCTTTGAATCAATTAATTTTACAGGTGGCTTAGATTCTTTGATTAGAAAATTAATAGTGGCAGGTAACTATAGGGTATAATGCCCCCATCACATTTTTCTATCATCTCCACCAACTTCCATCACCCTAATTCTCACTCCTCTTAACCAGCCTCACATTCACATATATGAGGAACATACCATATGATCATCTCATGTGCCTAATCTTAAAATGAAATCCATGGCAACACAAATCACTCTACTATTGCTTTGTTTATTGTTGGTTGGGGAATTGTGTTTTGCCTTCAATAGAAAAATGGTATGGGATGAAAGAGTTGATGAGATCAAAAACCACCACTCCATTCCTAGGGGGGCTTGGGATAGCAGCCAAGACGGAGACGGGCAGGCCAACGAGGATGGGTCGACCCCCACTGACAATCATGGTTGATTCCGAACTTCTCCTGTTTCAAACGATGTTTTATCTTGTATTTTAATGTATATATGACGTGTATTAAACTATACATTTGTAATAGAGGGTCCGAATGGTTTGTTTTAGGTGTGTGATCAAGAAATAGTATGATCTGAAGAACTACATGTATATATGTGTTGAAGTGTTTGTTAGGTATACTTATAAAAGCTTGCTGCTTTTTTTTAGCTACTAGTTTTCTAAAACTTCTTTCTAAGTTATGGGTTTGGAACCCTTTTGTTAAGTACATGTATAGATCAATCCGGCTTAAGATAAGTTTTATTGGAAGCATTTCCTTGCTATAAGTATTTCTAGTAATCTATTACATTACACTGCTTTGATTTCATATTACAACGTCTTGTGTATGTATAAAATAGATGAAAATTATAGACCAAACTCGATTGTAAATTTTTTTGGTGCAATATTTGTGGTAATGGCAATATTAGATGATCATTAACTAGATGTGAGTGAAGTGCGACTAGGTCTGTTAGGTTATCCCAACTTCCAAGCTCAATTCGGACCAATAGTTTTATAGGGGAACCCAAATCATTTTTAAAATTCCAGTTGTTTTTGTGGTAGATCGATTCGAGTCTATGAATAACTCCAGACAATTGACCTACCAAGATAGATCAAATGGCCATAATACCTTTTCTAGTATATATATATATATATTGACCAACTCAACCCATATTATTTCTCCAATCAAAATTGTCAAACATATATAAATTGTTGGGATAAGCAAGAGTAAGATCAATAAAGACTCAAAACAGCATGATTGAAGTAGGGAAGTTAGAGCACAACTAAGAGCAGCAATATAAGTAGCTATGTTGAACTCAAAAGGAATTTTAACTCTGGAATTTGATTGCATATCATTCCGCCCAAATGAGACTATCGGCTCAATTTCTTTAATTTATCACACTGGATCATCTTTCGGCCCATAGCGCATATTAAGTTTTCTTTTTAATTGAAGAACTAATTTTTTATTGTTCATGGCATGGGTAATCAAGGAGCCCATCTAAAAATAATGATAAAAATGTTTTTTTTTTTTTAAAGTTCATTATGCCTAATCATTATCCTAAACGGAATAAAAACATGCACGAGCGAATCATTTACTACAAAAAGTTCCTCCTTCTTTAAAAGAAAAAAAAAAGTCGTGGGCCTCATGGCCCATTATTTCGGCCCACCAGAAAGCCCACTTCGTAGATCATTACTTTAAGTTGGGAATAAATAAAAAAGTCAAGGAGCCATGTAAGTGTAAAAGTTAGTTAATTTAATTTCAATTTCGGTTGAGAATTAAGTATGAATGGAAGTTAATCATGATTGAACTAGTAAAATAACGGTTCGAATTATTAGACTGGCCTCAACTCAAATTATGTGCTGCTTAAAATAGTTATTAGTGTATAAAAGAGAAATGAAGGTTCTAATAACATGTTTATAGAGTTTTAAATTAGGCGTTTTTGAGTTGTTCGATATCAAATGTTTTTTAACATTTGTGTTTAGATTGTTGTCAAGGTAAGATGAATGATGGTGAAACTGAATTATATAGATATGTGAAATTGAATAAACACACATTAATGTGTTGGTTAATAAGCATGCTCACATTGGATGTAATTAAAAACTAGAAAAAACGTACACTTAAGTATAGGTTACACTATAAATGTGTAGAAAAGGAAATACTAATTATAAATAAGTTAATACATACATATTTAGGCAGAGATGGAGGAGCCCACAAACTTGAGTAATGGGAAGAAAAGAAATAATTGGAATTTCTTTTGCAGATGAAAAGGGGGGAGGGGTCCCACCTGCAAGTATAAAGGTCAAGGATAAGGACCTACTCTTGAAACTGAGTCCAATTTTGGTATCCATTTTGTACTCAAATTCAGGCTCCACCCACTAGCTAGTTTATTTACAAGAAGTATATTGAGAAAAGCAGATATTAATTAAATGGAAATTATAGAACATAAATCGAGGACGTTGAAAATCGTAGGGGGATAAAGTGATTGAAAGAAGCATGGATATGGATGTGTCCCAATTCAAAGATACCAAAACAGGACCACCCCATTACAATGCATGATTCTACAAAAGCTGCTCAAGGCTCGATACTCATACTAGTATCAAGACAAACAACGAAAGAAAAAAAGTTGGAAATTTTATTGAAAATTTGAGGTAATTAAAATCCCAATATACTTTCTTTTTTTTTTTGGAAAATATTCTGTTGTTTTTCAATGTAAGTCTGACTAAATGGAAATACCCCCAATTTATTTTCTACCACTTACCTTTTCTATTTTGGGCCCAAATGTAAGTGGTTAAATTGTTAAAGGTATGAAGAAGCTGAGGAACTTTAGGAGACGTCGTAGGAAAAGAAAATGTATGCAGCTTTACGAATCTAATTTTTTCCCACAAAATTTGTTTTAATTAAATTGGGTCAAAGACTCAGAGTAACCATGCAACATATCACAATTGATTTCAAGATTCGTACTAATGGAGGTCTTAAACTTAAAATGGAATGTTTATCTTACAAACATTATAAAATGTATTCAATTTTGAGGTTTTGGGAGATATATGGCTGAAAATTGGTGCTCTAAATTTAGTGGGCTTTGTGATTTAAGGGTCAAATCTTTAAGCAAATAAAAGTATTTATAGAGACCTAATATTGCCAAATAAAAAGTGCATCGACCGAACATGAACACGACCGAACTGCCCCGGGAATAGCAAATGGAAGCTTGGATTAAGGCAGGCTTTTAACTACGCCTCAGCTAATTGCGGATTTTATTAGAGAGAGAGAGAGAGAAATCATGAATTAGAACAAACATCATGAAAAGCAGAAATCAGGTTCGGAATCACTCTAAAAGCAGGAAACAGGATTCTAATGGCCCATTAATACTTGTATTCCTTTATTTAATTTGATTTGTAAGAATACACTTTTATTCATGTAGGCCAGAAATCATGGGCCCTAAACTTTGGATAATTTGTGGGCCATTATTTTTATTTTTATTTGTCCATCAATCCAGTTACGTGAGAAAAGTGGGTCACAAATACTTGACCAACACTAAAAGAGTCCAATGCATCTTCTATTTTGGGCAAAAAAAATATTCAATAAACCCGGAAATTTTTAGTAGGAGCCTCATCACCTGACATGCGCGTGCTCAATGAAATGACCAGGTTGCCCCTAAATTTTTGAATTTAGGCTAAAAAGATTTTCAACGGCCATATATATATTATATATACGATATTTATATCTTATTCCATGCAATATTAGTATATACCATATTTTATTCCAGTATTATTAAATGTCACTTGTGTAAAATGATATAAACTATATAAGCTAAAAATGTTGTGAGTGAACACAAAACGATATTTACAATAGAGAATATGATTGTTAATTACTATTTCCTATACTCTCTTTAATTATTCCAAATGATGAATATGGAAAAAGATTTAAAAGAAAAAAGAAGAAGAAAGTATGTTGTCCCGCCTTGGCATGGCCCTGATTTTCCTTACTTTATTTTACTTTCACAATTACTCCAAACACGAAAAGATTCTTTAGCATATATTAGGGCACCCACATTGATTCATTTTGAGTGTTTTTTGCACATCATTTTAGTGTGGGGTCCATATGCCACTAAATTTTATCAATTTTAAAACACATCTCTACATCAATTTATCACAAATTTACATCAATTTAACACAAATGCAATCATTACATGTGGGTCTCATTATCAACTATATTTTATTCTATTATTTTTATCCACTAAAATACACACTCTTTCCAATCATTAGCAAATAATTACAAAGGGGACAAGAATGCTATTCAAACATCTTAACACACTCATACTTACACAAAAACACACACTTAAAAACATCCTCACATTAATTAACACCACACATGTTTTAATTAATAACACCTCAAAATGAATTGGTATTTGTGCCCTATTAACACACACACTAATTATATAAAAACACACACTTAAAACACACCTACATTAATTAACACACCTTTTGTTATATATATTATGAGAAATGAAACCTAAACACACTGTTGCGAGTAGAGAGAATGAAGCTAGAAAAGTAGCATCACTAGCGCTGTAGTTGTACTAAACTAAACTAGTATTTGAGTGCTCACTCTCTCTCTCTCTCTCTCGCTATAGAGCCCTTCAAAAGCCTTGAAACCTGCGAAAATCTAAGTGTGAATGTTCTTCTCGATGACCACATTGTTTAGCTAACACATTCTTCCACAGAGTAGAAGCCATGGAAATGGTGAGCAGAAGCTGCATTGTGTCATTGTTGGTTGTCGGCTCATTCTTTCAGATGGGATATGCATTGGTCAACCTCACTCTCCCTGGTCAACACCCCAACCCTGAACATGTTGCTCTTGATGTTCACAGGCAAGAACATTTATTCCTCTCTCTCTCTCTCTCTCTCTCTCTCTCTGGTTTTAGCTGCTTCATATTTTTTGTAGTAAATCTTGAAGCATAGTTTGCAAAGTTACTCAATATGTGAAGAAAGTGTAGACAATGCAAGTTCTTGTGCTGTGGCGTTTTTCATTCCCCTGTTTTTATGTGTAATGTGTTGATGGCTGGTTAACTAGTTCATAAGCAGGGTTAACTTCATATTTGTGGAGAGTTATAGTTTGTTATATTAGTTTTACCATAATTAAAAGCTTGTAGACAAGGCTGATATCTTAGATACTTGTCAGTTTTCAAGGATTTTGAGATGACAGAGTACAATAAATGGTAAAGTTGAGATGAGAAAGTGCTCAAATTTAAAGTTAGGTGGGAGTGTAAATAACCATAATTTCTTGTGCTTAAATCTTTTCTTTACACTCCTCCTCTAATGTTTTGAGAGAGTTAATTGAGGTTTACTAGATCTGTGGACCTTTGGTGTCTGCTTTTACTCTCAAGGCCTGAAAATGGGGCCCACGTCATCATTTCAGTTTTCTGTTGACTGCGGTGGCATCCTATGTGTCTCTTTTCAAACCTAGACCAATGAACTATGGAATAAATAACCCATGATTTCCTCTCTCAAGTGTATTTTCATTTTATGTTGACTTTGGTCCCTCTACTCTCTTTTTTATTCTTTTGCCCCAACATAGTTTTATATCCATCATTTTTGCTGCTTTTCACTTTATCCCTAACCATACAGTAAAAACTACGTAAAATACAAAGTAGCATGCCAAAAACCAACAACAACAAAAGTACACAAATTTGAACATCTTATAACCCACGCAGAAAAGTGAACGTATCCCTCTCAAGAAGACAACTCCAATCCTACACCACCAACGACCACTCCTCCAACTGCCTGACCGGCAACCCCATCGACGACTGCTGGCGGTGCGACTCCAACTGGCAGCTAAACCGCCAGCGTCTGGCCGACTGCGCCATCGGCTTCGGCCAGTACGCCCTGGGCGGCAAAGGCGGCCGCTACTACGTGGTCACCGACTCCTCCGACCACGACCCCGTCACCCCCAAGCCGGGCACGCTCCGCTACGCGGTCATCCAGACGGAGCCACTCTGGATCGTCTTCGCCTCCAACATGCTCATCCAGCTATCCGAGGAGCTCATCTTCAACTCCTACAAAACCCTCGACGGCCGTGGGGCCAACGTCCACATCATCGGAGGCGGCTGCATTACCCTCCAGTACATAAGCAATGTGATCATCCACAACGTCCACATCCACCACTGCTACCAAGCTGGTGAGACCAATATAAGGTCGAGCCCCACGCATTATGGCTATAGAACCAAGTCCGATGGAGATGGGATCTCGATCTTTGGTGCTAGAGACATCTGGATCGATCATTGCTCGTTGTCGCATTGCAAGGATGGCTTGATCGACGTGGTCATGGGGTCCACTGGGATCACCATTTCGAACAACCATTTCTCGCATCATAACGAGGTGATGCTGCTTGGGCATAGCGACGATTATTTGCCGGATTCGGGGATGCAGGTGACGATTGCTTTCAACCATTTTGGCAAAAAGTTGATACAGAGAATGCCGAGGTGCAGAAGAGGGTATATACACGTTGTGAACAACGATTTCACGAGGTGGGAGATGTATGCGATTGGTGGGAGTGGGAATCCGACCATTAATAGCCAGGGGAATCGGTACATTGCTCCATTTGATCGCAATGCTAAGGAGGTATGTATGTATGTATGTATGTAAGATTTTGTCGAATGAGGATTACATGATCATCAAATTGGTTGGATTTGCAGGTGACGAAACGAGTGGAATCGCGAGAGGAGGAATGGAGGGGGTGGAACTGGAGGAGTGAAGGAGATGTGCTGGCGAATGGGGCCTACTTTGTGGCCTCTGGAGAGGGTGTGGAAGTTAAGTATGAGAAGGCTTATAGTGTGGAGCCTAAATCTGCTGCATATATTGATCAGCTTACTTTCAATGCTGGTGTCCTTGGCAACAGGTCTCTACATCTCTCTTGCTGTTTTCGATTTAGGTTAAAATTATTTTATTTGGGGTTAATCATTTGGATTTGTTTGTCATCACAGGGGCAACAATTTGGGGAAGTGGACAGCTGGAAACGGGTCGGGTACGGATCTGGATGCAAATTCGGGCATTTTCGAGGACTACGATGAGTATTCGGGGAGCAAGAGGGATTCATCTGTTCATTCTAGTATCATAACCTTTTTAACAGCCTCATCAATCCTTTTGTTTCTAAGTATGAAATGATGGGAAGATGACTCAAATGTTATCATCAGTTTACATGACAAACGTTGATGTCATTGGGATTTTTTTTCTCTCAAGTAACTAACATGGATTTAAAAACAATGGCCAGCCAAGAAATCCAGAAAATCTTTTAATTTAAGTCAATTTAGTTAACATACTTTTATTTATCTATTTTTAGTACATGGTAGACACTTGTGGAAGATAAAGGTTACTAATTTTTCTTTAATCTGAACAAAAGACCTGTCCGAGTCATTAAAAAAAAAAAACCCTTTCTAATTTTTATTTTTATGTTATTTTAAATAGTTATGCATTTAATTTTCTTTAATTAAGATGATCTCTACTTGTCTTCATCCATGTATCACTAATAAATTTATGTAGTTTAAATTAGAAATGCTATAAGAATATATAGTTTTGACAGTAGTATATGGATGAGACATGAGATTGTGAGATATAGAATAAATGTATATTATTGTCTTCTACTTTTTATCTAGAGAAGATAATTTAATCGATCGATCATCTGAATCAGTGTCGAAACTCGAACGTACACAAACTTGTATAATTAGTTAGATTTGGTATTTCTTTATAGTGATGAAAGATATTAGTGACTAGTTCAATATTGTAAAGAGGGATTGTCTCCCACCTCATTGTTGTTTGCCAAAAGAAAAACATTATCTTGAACTGGGTGACTACACTCCATCAACAACTTTACCTACAAATGAATATAGCTAAAGTCTAATACTGTATTAAGTAGCATCGCTACCATTTGGGCACTTAGTAAGTGTTGTCCTAATATGCATTCTAAGCAATATGATCCCACTTTAGAAAAAATACTCTACACAAATTGCATAGGAACAAAGTTACTAACATAAAAAGAAGGCACGCGTGCCAATATCAAGAACTAGCTAGAGGTGGCAATTCGAGTTGTTCCGTGCAGACTAGTCTAGCCCATCGGGTCAAAGGATGTCATCGGGTTGGGTTGATTGGCCTAACCTTACTTGAGGTCAATAATTTCACAACTCAAACCATATTTAAATCTTTAGTTATTTTTAGTGCGGATCAATTTGGGTCGATGACCGCTTCGAGTTGTACGAACTGAACTCAACACTCAAAAACAGTCGAGCCCATATCATATCTCGGGCTACTCAAATCGGTCTATCTAGTTAGGCCAATATTGTTAGCTCTACTACGATTGGGATCTTACAAAGAGAAATTTTGTTCAATAATAGTTTGAATTACCACTTTTATTGGCATTTTTTTAGTTCATGAGATGGTGTTGAGGGTAGCTATGAGCGTGACAGATTTCATACTCGGTGCCAGTACGGAGGTAGGGTTTTTGTTGAGGGGTACAGCTATCAGTGGTATAAATAAAATAAGTTAAATAAATTTAAAATTAAAAGATAAATTATCACAAATTTGGTTAGACTCAATGTTTTTTTTTTTTACTCAAAATATCAACTTAATTACATTTCACTTTCCAAATAAATACAGTTACATGATTACATTTCTTTTCTACTTCAAAATTTGAAATGGAACTTTGTTACTAGCAATTCTTCATGATCATACACAACCACATACATTCATGTGGGTGTATAGAATATGGTGAATTCCACACTTAATGATAAAATACTCCTGGTGTAAGGTGCACTCCACCATGAGTGCTCAATTATGAAAGAAAACTATCATCTCACATTACTTACACCCATCTTATCAATGAGTAATCTGTTCAATCCATATTCCACAATTCTCACATTGTTATGAGAGATTTCTTTGATGAAAACATATTCTCAAACACAAGGAAAAATGGAACTTTATTGGGAAACTGAAATTGATCACAATCCATAACCATTTAATAAACTTGTTCCAAATTTACATACTCTCATCTTTCAAGCTTTTTTACAATCCTCAATCTAACCTCATTCTCCATCCCACAGAGATATATCTCCACAAATCCATTCTGGATCATAAAAGCCATAGTTACAGAACTCGTCTTTAGGATCCGTTCTACGTGGATCATGAGGCCAGTTTGATAACCACTCAGTCAATCTCGTCTCATAAGGTGATTGTCTCAAACTATACACATCAAGTGCATCAGAATAATCATCGGAGGGTCCAGAAACATCGTCCTTAGCCAAGAACCATTCATCATTGATCGAACATGGACTAGTCGTCTCACATTCTGATCTTAACGAAGTATTAGCAGAAGAATCCGCGGCGCCAATGAAGCATTCTGTGCATGAAAAAGTTTTTCTAGTGAAGAACAATTACATTGTACTTTTAATGCTCAGAAAGAATAAAATTTGTAGTTTTATTAATTACCTTTCTCAAGAACAAGACCTTTCTTCTTCAAGTAACTTCTCCAATAGTTCTTGATCTCATTATCTGTTCTTCCTGGCAATCTCCTAGCAATCTTCGACCATCTGATATGCGATATAATAACTTAATATTTCTAACATTCACCAAAAATAAACGTAGAAATATACTAACAAACACAGTTAAGATCAGCACAATACCTGTTTCCCCATTTCTCATGGAGTTCAATGATAATTCTCTCTTCTTCTGCAGAAATATTTCCATGCTTTAGATTGGGGCGGAGATAATTCATCCATCGCAGCCTACAACTCTTGCCACTCCTTCTTAAACCTACACAAAAAATTTATGAATCAATCAATCCATTGGCTAACACTTTCAAGTAAAAAAAAGAAAGAGAATTTCTGATCATTTACATGAAAATACCTGATGCTGTAGCCAATGTATCCCATTTTCTATCCCCTAAAACGGCTATAGCAGCAACGAGCTGATCATCCTCTTCTTCGAGCCATGGCCCTCTACGCAGCTCACTGTTCTGCATGACTAATATGGCTTCAAGTGATGACTAACTCTAACCTTTTATACTAGTAAAAGCACTTTTAAATAGGGAAAAAATAAAGAAAAAAGGGTAAAAGTGATCAAGTGACCAGAATGCCTTACATTAACAGAGTAGGTGGACTACACTTCAGTGTGAGGAGCTCCACCATGATCTCATGGTCTTTAGCCTTTCATTAGTTCATCAGATGGATCATTTTTTTTCAATTAACAATCAATGATGATCAAGTTCTATGAATCTATCGACTATCCGAATCCTAGCTCTTGAATTATTTATGAATATGGAAGTAAGATCTTATCTGTTCAAATATTATAGTTTTGTCTCATCTCATTCATACCAAAAATAGTACAGTTATCAGATATAAAGGTAGAGATGGTGGTTAAAGAGATAATTCAATATTCAAATGCACTTGGGCATGTTCTGAATAAATTTATCACAGGCCACCTAACCTTTATCATCATGCTTATTTAATGCTTAGGCACAAACTGTATGTTATACACTTTGGTCTTTGGTGATATAATCTCCCAATGGCTTTATCTCACCATTACCAGTCTTTGTTGCTCAGACATCTTCTTAAGGGTCATGTCATTTTTAACTTGTTTTTTTTAATTCCTTTATCACTTTTGCCATCACATAACTTCTTGATATTTTTTTCATTTTCGGTAAGGGTGTAAATAGACTAAGTGTCTCATGAAATATTCAGAACTCGACTCGATAAAAACTAGTCTAATGTTGCTCGTTAAAATAAACAAACCAAATTCAAGCTGGCTAATATGCAATTCTGTGAGTTGGCTCATGAACTATACCAGCTAATAGTAACATCTAAAGTTTTTACAATTTTGCTTGTATTAAATGCATAAATACCTAACTGAACTTATTTGTTTAAATAAAATTACAGAATTTAATGCCAAGATTATATTTTTTTTTTAGTATATAATGCCTATATTTTTAGTTCACGCATGTAGCATCTCGGAAGCCTATTTCGGACAAAAATAATTCTGAAGGGCTCTATCAAACTACCTTGAAGAAACTTTGGAGATATAGTAGAATTTTTAATAAAGAAATGGAAAACAATAAAAGATGATGAGAAAAAGAAAGTGAATTATGAGATGAAGCCTGAAGGATTTAACTGTATCCCCTCAAAGTAAGAACTGCTATTTGTCTGAACTCTGCAATGTACAGACTTCCAAATTGTTACAAAAAAACAACTTTGGACTCGAAAAATGGAACATATTCAGATTATCGGGCAGGAGATTGAGGTGTTCTTTCGATGTTCTCCAGGGATTGTGTTAACGATCGATAAATGATTTGTTCATAAGATCTACTGCTGAATCCATGAACTGCATAACCATAAATAGCAATATATTAAACCCTTTAACAGAATAATAAAACCCACAAAAATGAAAAAGGGAACTTACCCTCCCAATTGATTTGAGTTCGCGGCCAACTGGTTCCATAAACTTCAAATCCACTTCAATGGGCCATACCTGTGAAGATGACAGTAGCGGTGATCCACAAAATACTATGATAGAAGACCAAATGAGATGCTCCAACTCATTGAAATCGTCTTAACAAAGAAAGACAAAACCGAAACTTCATCATAACTATGGAGTTTGTTGAAGCCTACAAGAACCTAAGAGCTGAACAATCTGGGAATTCCAGAAGATAAGGCAACAAAAATCTGAAAAGGAGGGGCTGTTTGAAACTTATATGCATCTAAATAGTCACCATTATAGGGGTAAATCAACAAAATATTTAATTCCATTACAAATGATCTCTTATGTATAGAAATATAACAAGAGGCATAGATATATAGCTGCCATATCATCCATACATATTTTTCATCTCTACCTGGCTCCCTATAGTTTGCATTCATCAATTATCAAAGGGCCATGTTTACTACTAAATTGTTTAATTGTTTAAAAGAAAAATATATCAATTTAACAAAGCAGCCATATTTCCTCACATTCACACATCACCAATGTCATATCAAAACATTCTTCCTCATGATCACATCTACAGTCAGGGGGCACCATAAAAGAAGAAATATAGATATTAACCTAATCTATAGAAAGACTAAGTCTCAAGATTTAAATGACCAGAGTAGTAACTGTCTTCTATTTCATCTATCTCAATCCCACATTCGTATTTAGTTCGTACTTATTTATGCAAATGAACAATAAAGAGATTTATTCTTTTGTTTTCCAATATAAAATTTGTCCACAAGAAACGAAAAGCAGACGGTAACAAGGAGGCACCTTAAGACCAAGCAATTTGATGGGTGCAGTTTGTCCAGGCACAATGCAGTCTGGCCCTGCAGCTTCAACCACAGCTTCTTTGCCTAGCCCACTCCCAATTGGATCTTCTTCCTGAAAAGTTACCATTCAAAACCACAAGGGATTTAACTCCAAGAGGGAAGTAGATTAGTTGAAAGCAATCACAACTTTCAACATATCCACAAGGCAGGGATGATGAAAAAAGACTTTACTTGGTTGTAATCACTATTAAACTTTGATGAAAATGAACCACTCTTTAGTGAAAATACAAACTCAACTTGAAAATCCAATAGAATCTCCATTAAATATGAAAGCATTTTAAAATCACTAAACAGGTGGACACATGGATTGCACAATTGAAAGATTTGGTTATAATTCACAAACACACAACTAGATGATCAAAAACTGCAAATGCACACAAGAAGCATAAAGACACTGCCTTTACATTCAAAACAAAAAACCCACATAAAAACAAGTACAAGTAAACCATCAACAGTCCATAATCGATACCAAAGATCAAGAGAACCAAAACCCACATAAATAAGAGGCGAATCAATGACAAATTCAATCAACAATTATACTGCCACAAACCTTCATAACAGAGAGGGCATAATTAGAATAAGGAGTCTGAGAGATGCGAAGTATGGGAGAGTGATGAATCTTAGGAATAGGCTTCGCAGCAGAGGACGCCCGCCATGGGACATCGCTTGGTAGGGCAGCTCCTCCTTTCTTCGACATTCGTCCCAGGATTTTGTAAGGAGATTATCTCCTTTCTTTATACTGATAAGAGAAAATCTGCTGGTCCTTAATTCTTGGTTTTAAGAATTTCTAATGGGTTTTATTATTTCTTGTTCAAGATAAGAATTTGGATGTTTTCGTTGAATCGGAGACTACCAGAGAGTGGATTTATGGTGGAGAAGATGAAATGGATCAAAATCGCGTTTAACTTTTAGGTTAGCGATTTTAGTTGGTAATTCTTTTTAAGCCTTTAAACTATAATGACATGATTGGTTTGATGGAACAGGGTGAGAATTAATTCTTATCATCATTCTTATTCCTTTGATTAATATGTTTTATAGGTGAGAATGGTGATTCCCGCATGAATTGGTATTGATCATTCTTTCTTACCCTCATGGTATTACATATTCCTGTCATGAAGAAAATGAACATTTTTTTTATTAATTTTGACAATTATCATATTTATTTTATGTTTTCACAAATTAACTTCTTAAAGTCGAGTTATTATATAAAATTTCATAAATAATATTAAATCATATAGAATAATTAATAAAAAAATATGAAAAATATATTATTATTTATCTACTTTGAGAATATGTAAATAATACAAAAATAGTAAACTAATAATAAGATTAAAAAATAAAATACATAAATATAATATATCTTAATATTAGTACAATGATTAATTTTCTGTAAAACGAATTATTTTTAAATTTAAATATGCCAAATAGTTTAAATTTGAGTGATATATTGAATATGAATATTAAATAAAATTATAGTGGAAGGTAATTTGGTCAAATAAAAATTGATTTAATATTATACATTATATTTATAGTTATCAATCATAAAATATAATTATAATAATTATTTCATTCATTTCTTATTCATTTGTGATACCAATCACATGAATCAGTATTTTTATATCATTTATTTCTCATCAGCATTTCATTCCTGAGTTCATTCCATTTCATCATACCAATAATGTCATAAAAGCTTTTGCATTTTATCCATCACTAGTTTTTGTTGGCATTTTATCAATAAAATGCTTTTTTTTTCTTTTTTTTTTTCTACAAGTTTGAGTTCATTTCTAAAGAATTAATTTGTCAATCAAATTTGGAAAATTATTCACAATAATGTTAATTGAAAAGTACTGCACTAACTTTTAATACCTATTGTTATTAGTTTATTATACATTATTATTTAATGTTGCGGATATTAGATACACCCGTGCAGTTTATTTTAAAGCTTCTTTTTTAATTTTGGCCCGATAGTTATTTTATGGAGACATTTTTAAAAAATAATAATAATAAAAGTCATTCCATAAATATTTTTTAAACAAAAATCTAAGAAAAATAAAAGAGAATTTTTTTTCAATCTTATCTATCTAATCCTCTATATAAAAATAGAGAGTGGAAAAACTGCTCTTGTTTTTTTTTTGGTCAGACAGTTATTTATGGATGATGATTATCAAGAAATATCTACATATTTAAGAATTTAAATAGAACAGTTTCCTGTATGATTAAATAGCCACGATCAGTCACGATAAAACTGTTCTCGCTTCTTTTTTATTTTTTGGCCAAACAGTTATTTTATGGAGACATTTAAAAAAAAAATAATAAAAAAAGTCATTCCATAACTGGTTTTTAAACAAAAATAAAAAAAAATCTTTTTCAGTCTTATCTATCTAATCCGTCTATATAAAAATACAGAGTGGAAAAACTGTTCTCGCTTCTTTTTTATTTTTTGGCCAGACAGTTATTTATGGATGATAATTATCAAGAAATATCTACATATTTAAGAATTTAAGTAGAACGATTTCGTTTATGAAATCACGATAAAACTGTTCTGACTTCTTTTTTATTTTTTGGCCAGGCAGTTATTTTATGGAGTCATTTAAAAATAATAATAAAAAAAGTCATTTCATAACTGTTTTTTAAACAAAAATCTAAAAAAAATAAAAAAGAATATTTTTCAATTTTATCTATATAATCTGTCTATATAAAAATACAGATTGGAAAAACTGCTCTGGCTTCTTTTTTATTTTTTGGCCAGACAGTTATTTGTCTAGATCAAGGACAAAAATATCGGTATCGGTAGAAATATCGGTATCTT
Source organism: Scutellaria minor (assembly GCA_954870855.1). NCBI lineage: Eukaryota > Viridiplantae > Streptophyta > Magnoliopsida > Lamiales > Lamiaceae > Scutellaria > Scutellaria minor. The sequence continues at coordinate 2,160,130 of OX940735.1, read as the reverse complement.
GATTTTACGGAAATATCGACAGATATATCGATTTCAGTGGAAATATTGTATCGGTTTTTTACGCAAAAACTATAAAAACTTTGTAAAAAAATTTGAAAAATATATCTAGTACTTTACATAATATTATAAGTAACATTAATACATATATTGAACTTAAATTTCAAATAAAATGATATATTTACAATAAATATAGAAATACATTAATATTATTCACATCATAATCCTTTTATTAAATTTCAAAAAATTAACTAAATTTAATTAAATTATGAGAGGAACCTAAATGCTAAGGTACTAATTTATTTTAAATAATTTAACTAAAAATTAAATTTGTTTGTTCTACTAATCACTCATAGATAAAAATATACATATATAAAAAGAGAGATAAATAACTCGATTTTAACAGATATCTTCCAAATACACCATAAAAAGATTTATAATAAAAAAAATTCACTTAAAAAAAAAGAAGGAAAAGAAAAAAGGAAGAAAAGAAAAAGAAAAAAGGAAAAGAAATCTGCAGAAAAAAAAATAAAAAAATCAGGCGTGTGAACAGTACGCATGTGAACAGTAATCCAACATATTGCAATATATCACGATATATCGTGATATTTTGACCGAAAACGATATTTTGCCGATTTTTCGTGATATTTTGATGAAAAATTATGTCAGTTGATTTCTGTATCGAACCTTGAATTTTCGCGATATTTCTGACCTTGGTCTAGATACATTTAAAAAAGATAATAATAAAAGTCATTCCATAATTGTTTTTAAACAAAAATCTAAAAAAAAAAAAAGAATCTTTTTCAATCTTATCTATCTAATCTGTCTATATAAAAATACAGAACAGAGTGGAAAAACTGAATAGAACGGTTTTCTGTATGATCAATTTACCAAATTACCCTTAGGTCTTAATAGAATTACAATTTTATCTGATTGACTTCTGTTATTATATAGATATAGATGCCAAACCAATATTAACAAATATTGATATTTATTATATTATATTGTTGTAAGTTGTCCTAACATAATTATGTTGGGGAATGTAATATAAGGGTTGGTTTAAAAATGATGATTGATTTATTTAAATTAAAAATGAAAAAAAAAAAAAAAATCATACACAACACACGAACATAGCATGTGTGTGAATTATTCTTGAAAAGTAATTAAGCATCACCCGTATATCTATTAAAATAACCATGTACCATGATGGGGCAAAATGCATGCATGATATTCTTATCATATTCAAATTCATATAAATACACACATAACACAATTCATAAAATACTATAACTTTATATTTTCATCACAATCATGGTTTCCTATTTTCTTTATTGCTCCACCATTTTCTTCTTTAATACTTTAAGTTACCAAGAGCAACCAAAGACTTATGGTGTAAAAACACTTATTCCATTTGAAAAAACATGTAAGATTAGTTGTTGCTCAAGATGGGTTTGAAGATTACTCGACCATTAACAAGGCTTTATGATAAGTTTCAAATTAAAATAATATCTCTACTTACATCGACATCAAAAAATGTATAAATTATAAAGAACATGTTGTTATTAATTATATGTGGTCTGTTGTCTTAATTGGAGCAAACCCAGAAAATAATATCTAGGAAGCGAATTCCACCATGACAACGGTCGCAAATGCATGGTTTGAAATTTATTTGGTTTGTGGTGTGTCACTATCAAAATAATGTAGTTTCGATAATTAATTTAAATTGCTGATTAAAATTATTATTGAAACTATGTTGTTTTAATAGTGTTATACAAATGAAATACATGATTGTAGGATATAAAATGCCATTTACTTTACAGATATTATTATAGCCCTAATTGTGTTTAAACTTAAAGTGATGACATTTAATTACCCGAGATTTTATTTTGTTTCCAAGCAAAAAATGACCTTGTTTTCGTTTTATCGTGAAACTGATGGAGATAGTTTTCTTTTCCATTTATTTTCAGAACTCTTTCTTTTTTTTCTTTAATTGAAAGTTATACTTGTGTGAGATACGGCTGAAGATAAATATGGGAAGAAATAAATAAAGTGAAATTTATCCTATTCTAGTTGAATGGACTTGTTTGGTTATCATTGCCATGACAAGGACATGCATTTTGAGGTTTTATATTCTTGAGCAATTATCTATTATGTCATCTAAATACAGTATTTATGCAAAAATATAATTCATCAATTTTGTTTGTAAATATATGTTCACATTGTCTTGCATATAATCATGTGTGATATTGCTCACGATCATGAATGATTTTTTTGAATAAAATTAAGAATATGTAGTAGTTTTAGGTAAGTATTTTATTTGAATTGCATTTATTTTGATGACTTTATTCCATGAAATTCATGCAATTAAACAGTATACCATATCACTTCTCTTTTTAGTCTATAATATCTTGTTTGGCCATTTATCGACCGATATGAACATGGATTTATGGGCTTATTAGCACTAACCCAAAATTTTCTATATCGATTTCTTTATGATAGTCAGGTGACCAAATTTTCTAATTGTTATTTGTTAATGTGATGGGTTTTTTTAAGTCCAAAAAGACTTGTTTGGTTATTTATTGCAACGACAAGAACATGGGTTTCGAGGCTTATTAATATTTTATCATCAAGTTGTTTATTCAATGGATATTTTTATAGTCCAAAAGATTTATTTAGTAATTTATTGCAACGGTAAGAAAAAGGTTTTAAAGCTTATTAATACAAACTTAACATTTTCTCTTAATAATCAAATTTCAAATACATGTCTGATTAATTAAGGGTAAAAATCCATATAAATCGCTGACGGTCATATTAATATTCTCTTTAAAGGGGAGTGGAATTTATTTTTCAGTCGGTTAGTCTGTAACATAATTTATAATTACCTTCTTTGTTATTCAACTATGTTCATATCACAAAACTTAACGATTTTTTTATAAAATATTATGTTAATCTAATCTTTGTAAGAATGTTAATTTAAGTGACAGTCTTGAATAGTGCTACAATATTCTCTCTCCCTAATACATCCAATTTCAATATGCCAACATAAACAAAAAGAACCTTAAATAAACGCGTTGCCAAACAAGTCCACTTATGATTAAGGACCATAAATCCCAAAATTGACATAGAACTGTACCATTCTATGTCTTGATAGCAAGTGGACAACACTAGCTGACACTTTCCACATGGGACAAGAAATATTGAGGTGTGCCTTAACTTTTGGTGGGGGGAGGCCCTCAACCAGAAATTATATCCTATAAATATTGATAAATCATATAGCATGTGACATGTAATATGTTTAAGAAAAAACAAATTTTTTTTTATCAGACTACTATCAACTTACAATTATTAGTTATATTCCATTTATCTTTATTTTATTTCATTTAACGTGGGTGTGAATACCCTTATCAACTTTGAAATAGGACGATATCCCCCTTAATCCTTATCACTTTGTTATGAATTTTAAACGTGGTCATACTTTAATTTATATACATAAATTCAGTATAGAAGTAGGCAATTGAGTGAAATAAGTAACTAAAATGACAGATTTGACCTCCTTTAAAACTCTACCCATTGCACGTGCTACACGTGGCTACTCTTACACCACTTGGATCATTAATTGGGTATAGGGACAAGACAGGGAATTGCATTATCCGAGCGCCAATCGTTGAGTTCTCTATGTTTGACTTTTCAACACATTTCCCACCTAAGTCGGAATTTGTAAGATTCCATTCTCCCAGAGCACTCACGTATTGAAGGAATATCTTTATTTTTCGGTCGGCCAGTTTGTTATGATTTGTCAGACTTTTGATCTACTTATTTACGAACGGCATCCGACACAATTCAATTTTGTGGATCGGGTTCAAGGTTAACATCATCAATCCACGTTCCCCTCAAAGACCTCGTCGTGCACTAATATTTTATTTTGAGAAATTGCAAAAAATATATATGATTGAAATTTGAATGTAGTTGATCAGTTTTCATTTGTATCCTCTAATTTCTTTACTCAGATTCTGTGATAAACTAATCACCAATTTATTACAAAAATAGTACATAAATTCGAATTAATCTTTCAAACACAGCCTTCTGTTTTATCAGTATTTCCTAAGATGATACATTATTTTGCAAGGCAACTCAACATATATGTTTTGCAACATCATGCATACATGCCACTATTTTATTAGCTAACTAAAAACTCACTATATACAAAACTCAAACAATTGATCATCTTTCAAGAAACAGGGACTCTGTCCCAGTTTCTCACCCTTCTGGAATCCCCTGCTCTCTAAACTTCTTATATATATCCCCTCTATAGAACTTTCTAGTCCTCATCACAAGAACAAACGAGACGAAGCACCCGACCATAGTCGTGGCGGTGATGATAAAAAACGCCATCTTGTAGCAATCCACTCCGGTACACGATAAGTCCTCCCCTGCTTTTCTGACCAGCCCTAGTGCAGCCATTTGCTTCACAGCCTCTCTGTCATACAAATGCCCAGTTATTCTCACATTCAGAATATAAGCCCCAAGAGGGCTTGCACCCCCACCTAATGTGTACAATGTAGAGTAGTATTTAAGACCAAATATCTCGGAAATTATTGCGAATATCAACGGCCATTGAGCTCCGAAGCAAAAGCCCATGATCACTGAAGCAAAGTAGAGCGAATTCGGCACCCCAAATGCTATCAGAAGATGGCCTGAACATGAGAGAAGAAGGACCAATGTGAGCATTAGAGGACGTGGGAATTTGTACTTGGCCAAGAATATTTCAGATGCAAAGCCTGATGCAACTCTGCCTAGATAGTTCCATATGCTCACTAAGGACACAAATGTTGTGATGCTTTTAGTTGGATAGCCTAAAGCCTTCCCAATTTGTCCTAGATTGTCGATTGCAGTTAAAGTCCCTCCAACTCCAAATGTTATAGCTGTGAATAGTATGATCATGTCTATGCTGAAAAGAGCCTGCAGGATATTATAGTCCTCTCCTCTTTCCGGTGGTTTCAATACATCTTGCCACCACCGAACCGGCTGTGCTGCTGCCTGAACTGGCAGCTCAGGTGGCAGCACAGACGGTTCTTGCTCTGGTTGAGGCTTTTCTTGATCATTTCTTTCTTCTTTCTTGCCTTTCCAGGACTTGAATTCTTCTCTAAAGACGACAGCGAGTGGGGAGAAGAGGAGAACCAGGACGACAGTGGCGCAGACGGCGTAGTGGGCTTGCCGGAAAACGATTCCGTTTTGCAGGATGATTATGATCATAAGGAAACCTGCTAAGCTGAGGGATATGTAAAGAAGATGATAAAAGACCTTAACTTCGTTCTCCTGCTTCTCACCTTTCATCAATCGAATAGTTCTGAGAAAGACGCAGGAGACCGCGGCCGGCAGCCAGGCGATGAGGAAGATGAGGGCCTTGGAATCGTGGCCGTAGAAGGCACGGAACAGCTGCGTGATTATGGCCCCACTCAAGCCGGTGAAGCCCTTGAGCAGGCCAATGACGATGCCTCGGCTCTGTGGGAAGTTCTTGACGCACGTGACCAAAGCGCCGGTGTTGGAGAATGTCTGAGAGTTGGCTCCGATGCATATGTAGAGACACATCTGCCACACGTGTGGCTTGGCGATGTGGCCGGTGACGGCGAGCCAGATCATGAAGTAGCCGAAGAAGTTCATGGACATGCCGATGGCGAGGACGACCCAGGGCGGGGTGACCTCGTTGATGACGCCGGACATGATGCCGATGTTGCCGCCGAGGTCCTTGAAGAAGCCGATGAGGTTGAGGGTGGTCTGGTCGTAGCCGAGGGAGGTCTTGATGTCGTTGGAGTAGATGCCGAAGATGTACGTGGCGCCCGACATTGACATGATGAGGAGGCAGGCGAAGACCATGAACCAACGGCTCGTCAGGACTTGGAGGCCCAGGCTCGTGGTGGCGCCGCTCTGCTGCACCGCCGCGGCCATGGTGTGTGTTTCTTTCTTGGATGTGTTTGTGGGAAATTAATGAAGAGTTTTTATATAATGGTTTTGATTTTCTTGGGTGGGGTTGGCCCGTTTGGGTAAGAGTTTTGTGGTGGGATTGGAGAAGTTGGATTCTCTTTTTAGGCTGCAAAAATGTGTACTACTAATAGGATGTATCATTGTTGTGTGTGCATATCTTCTAGAAATGAAATTGTGGAACTTTTCACAAGTCACATCTACGAGTTGGGAAATCGGGGTTCTTCACGCAAATAAGGATTCATGAGATGGATTTTTTCGACGTAATTTATGAAAAAAAAAATTACTTAATATTATCAACAAATTGTGCTATGAAAATCCAAACACCGACTGGAATGCAAGTGGACATAAAACTCCAAAGCATGCATGTTCATTGTTTTATATTAAACAATGCACTATCCCACATCGAAAGAAAACAGATTTTAAATTTTGTTTATATTCAGAAGTAAAGCTACCTTTAATTGCCGGGCTTAGTAACTTAAGCTTGTTACCCAAGTGGGGGCTTTGAGGTGTATGGACGTTGGGCTAGGCCAATTGACTGGTCCATTGGTGGGCTGTATTCTGGGCCGCCCGTTCCAAGCGGGGAGTTGGGTCATGCGGCTCAGGCGAAGGCTTGGGCTTTGTGGCTCCTAAAGTTGTGGGCACCGCGTCAGGCTGGTTTCACAGAGCAGCGATAACTACACGCTCTCTTCAGTGGAAGGATAACGGGCCGGTGCCTCCATGGTCCATTATAGTCAAACGGGCTAGCCTCCAATTGAACATACACCTTTTTATTTAACGAAAATTTGAATATTGTGATTGAAAATAAAAAATACCATTATTATTATAAACCTTTTAAAATATGACCGCAACATTACTTACATTGGAAATATTATATTAGATATAATTTAAGTCATATTAACCTAATAATCAAAGACTCGATAAGGTCAAGTTAGAACCGATCAATCATTTTGTTACATCCAACCCATCCACTCACAATAAAAGTTTTTCTCTACATAAATCAAACCATATTGTCCATGAAATATTATTTATTAAACTGCTTCAAGAACCAAATTTCATGGTGGATGTTGATCATCACCATTCTTTGCATCGTCTTTAAACTTCCCATAAACATCACCCTTATAAAACTCCCTTGTTCTCACCACCAGAACCAATGAAACCATGCAACCAACAAATGTGGCCACTGTAATGATGATAAAAGACAGCTCATAACACTCTCTTCCTAAACAATTCAAATCTTCACCTGCTTTTCTCACAACCCCTTCATCACTCAACTGTCTCATCGCCTCTTTATCATACAGATAACCTGCAACTTTCACGTTTAAAACATAAGCTCCAACTGGGCTTGCAATGGCGCCAAACTGAAACAGAGTTGAGTAGTATTTGAGCCCAAATATCTCTGATATGATCGCAAAAAGCAATGGCCATTGTGCTCCAAAACAGAACCCGATTATCACAGAGGCGATGTAGAGAGAGTTTGGGATTGGAAATGCTATGAGAAGGTGACCAAAACAGGACAAGAGAAGAACAAATGTGAGCATAAGAGGCCTGGGGAATTTGTACTTTGTTAACAGGATTTCTGAGGTGAAACCTGCTGCTACGCGGCCTAGGTAGTTCCATATGCTTATCAGTGAGACAAATGTAGTTATGGTGTTTGTGTTATAGCCTAAAGATTTTGCAATCTGGCCTAAGTTGTCTATGGCTGTCAATGTCCCTCCAATCCCACATGATGTTGCGATGAATAAGGTTAGCATGTCTATGCTGAATAGTGCTTGTAGTATGGTATGGTCATTGCCTCTTCTTGGTGGATTAAACACGTTTTTGTTCCAAGAATCGTGCCCTGAGTCAACTCGTTGTGGAGGTGACTCGGTGATGATTTCGTTCTTATAGTTATGGGATTCTTCTCTGGTGATGATGGCAAGTGGGATGAAGAGAAGAATGAGAACAATAGAGGCGCTTGCAACGTACTCGATTCTGATAAACTCAAGTCTGTTTTCAAGAATGATTATAACCATGAGAAAACCAGCTAATGCAAGAGATAAATAGAGTATGTTATAGAAGATATGAAGATCCCTTTTTTGCTGGGAAGCTTTGATGATTCGAAGTGTTCGTAGAAAAATAATTGAAACTGAAGCAGGGAGCCAAGCTATCATCAGAATAAGAGACTCTGGATCGTTTCCATGGAGGGCATGAAACAGCTGTGTGATAATGGCACCACTAAGGCCCACAAAGCCTTTCAATAGGCCTAATACAATGCCTCTACTTTCTGGGAAGTTCTTGACACATGTAATCAGAGAGCCCGTGTTAGCAAAGGCCTGTGAGTCTGCTCCAATCCAAATGTAGAGGCACATTTGCCAGACGTGGGGCTTGGCAGCCCGGCCCGTGACAGCTAGCCATATCATGAAGTAGCCAGTGAAGTTCATCACTGCACCTATGGCTAGAACCACCCATGGTGGGGTGATTTCGTTGATTAGGCCCGATATGATCCCCAGATTGCCCCCCAAGTCCTTGAAGAAGCTTATCAAGTTGAGGGTGGTTTGGTCATAGCCTAATGAGGATTTGATGGTGTTTGAATAGGCGCCAAATAAGTAGGTGGCGCCATTGACGGACATTATCAGGATTGAAGCGAAGATTGTGAACCATCTGCTCGAGAGAACGTGGGATGCAAAGGGCCATTTCTCTTTACTAAAACAAGAACAGTCATGGAGTTTGGTTTTCATCGTTTTTTTGCCTCAGTAAGTTTTCATTGACTAGTAGATTTGCAATCTTGCATGGTTTTAAGTGGATGAATATTTGGTGTTAGTCACGAAAAATCATTTTTCTGACTAAAATAAATGATTTTTTAGTATATAATAGTTTGATGCACTTAGACTGTTGTACTTAGCTTATAGCGCTTGATTGTATTATCCTTAGTTAAATTGATTCATGGAGAAAGATTCTGTTTTGAGAAGAAGAATCCAAGTATATAGGTGTCAAATCCTACTATTTCTCAGTAATAAATTACACAATTTTCAATTATTAAATTGCAGAATCTTTGCATATAACAAAAGAAAGAAAGTGGATGTGGTGCAAGGCAGCAGGCACAAACGTCCATATTGACGTTTTGAACTGCATTATAGAAGCTTATCACCTCTGAATCTATGTAATATTAGTAGTGTAACATAAAGTATTCACTTGGAGTACACTGTTCCGTTAATATATGGATGCCATTTGTACGCTTTATCAACATTGTTCTTTCATAGATAATGGAAGAGTTAAAAACAAAAGGAATTAAAAAGAACAATTCAAACTAGTATCAAAATGGTCTTTTCTTTCATGCACATTTGTTTATGATGCGGTTTCTGAAATTAGATTAGTTTAATTTGCAAGCAACAGAGTTTAATCTCACAAGAATGGAGCATTTTGAGTATACTAAACAGCTTTTCTGCAACCAGCCGACTACTAAAAGATGGCCCTTTTCTAACATCTCTGCAACCATATGGACCTGACCCTTGATTTATGTTAATATGGACAAGAGTAAGGTATTAGCGTATGGAAAAATTAGCAAAGGTTTGAAATTTTTTTTTAACGAAACCATTTAATTAAACAAAAAAAAAAAAAGACCATTGATTTGTCTGGGAGCAACTATCTGCCAATGATGAATCTTTTGATCCATGTCAGCTCGCAACCAAGACCGGCACTGAACTTAGTGTTGTCCTTTTCTATATCCCTCACTTATATATTACCAAGATGTTGGAATAGCGTTTATAGCATCATTTGTAAGATAAACTGCAGCTATAGCAACTGAACTAAGTTTTTTAATGGAAGATCCAAAGAAGTTGGAAGAGGGGTTTGGAAATAGCACACAAACTAGAAGCAAAGATGAAGATCATGAGGGCAAGAAAGCTGCAGGGGATATCACTCATGATAGTGGGAATGAGCAAAGGATCATGAATACATCAAACGTGGTAGAAGAGCAGCCATTGGTGAAGCAAAAGAATAAGAGAGTTGCAACCTTGGATGCCTTTAGAGGACTCACAATAGTGGTAAGAAAAACTATCATACTAAATATACTTACAATGCAATAGTGGTATTGTGTTGATCTTCTTAATTAGCTCTCATGAGAAATTGTATACTTATAGTTGATGATTCTGGTGGATGATGCTGGAGGTTCGTATCCGCGCATTGATCATTCACCGTGGAACGGATGCACATTGGCTGATTTTGTTATGCCGTTTTTCCTCTTCATTGTGGGAGTTGCCATAGCTCTTGCCCTCAAGGTCATACAATCTTTTATTTTTATTTTTATTTTTCTCTACATTTGAATGAACCAGATATTTAAATTACATACACAAGTGTGCTAAAACTTAGCTGAATTTTGCAGAGAATTCCAAAAGTGAAGACTACAATTAGAAAGATAATTCTGAGGACTTTGAAGCTTCTGTTTTGGGGTGTTCTGCTTCAAGGTAATGATCAATAACACGAAAGTCTGAAAAAGTTTCGATCTTTCTGTTTTTCACAAAGGTTTTAGTTACATATATGCAAATTGCAGGAGGATATTCCCATGCACCATTTCCATTATCTTATGGAGTTGACATGAAGAAAATCAGATGGTGTGGCATTCTCCAGGTTAGAGTTTCCTTTAACCTTTTAAAAAAAAAAACTATGGCATTTTAGGAGAATAATTGATGAACATTCTCACTGTTTTAATATAATTTCTCTTGGATTTTTGCAAACAGAGAATAGCTTTGGTGTACTTTGTTGTAGCTCTGATAGAAACTTTTACCACCAAGATCAGACCAACTAGTCTCAACTCTAATCATTTCTCCATTTTTTCTGCCTATAAATGGCAATGGTAAGCCCCTTTCTCAAAGCAGTATAACTTTCCTTTAGGCCAAAAGTTTATATTTTTCTTGAAATTTTATTTAATCCTTATCTTTGTTTTCAGGTTTGGAGGGTTTGCTGCATTTGTAATTTATATGGTTACGACATTCTCTCTGTATGTTCCGGATTGGAGTTTTTCAGTGATGCACCATGACAAATCCGAAAGATACACTGTAATAAGCAAATAGTTTTACTAAAATAGCAACATTTTTGTTGAGTAATAAGAGAATGATTAATGAATATTAACTTTAACTTGAAGGTAAAATGTGGGATGAGAGGACATCTTGGTCCTGCTTGCAATGCAGTTGGTTATGTAGATAGACAAGCTTGGGGTGTTAATCATCTCTACGTTGAACCAGTTTGGAGACGGTTAAGGGTCAGTTTCTTGAAAGCATAATATTCATCTTTTTTCAGAAGGTTTGTACATTGATGTTAATGTTTCTTGTTGTACATTGGGCTTGCAGGCTTGCACTACTAGTTCTCCCGATTTTGGTACGTTCCGTAAGGATGCGCCTACTTGGTGTCGCGCTCCATTTGAGCCCGAAGGACTACTGAGGTTTTACACTTTCATAATGTGTATATTGATATTGAATGAATCTTGATTTTGATCATGCTTAATATGGTTTGGATTTTGGTTTCAGCACGATTTCAGCTATCATTTCTGGCACAATCGGAATTCATTATGGCCATGTCCTTATTCATTTTAAGGTAAAGAAAATTAGTACAAACATTGTTAAAAGTGCTAGGAATATGCATGGTTTATTCATGACAGTAAATGTGTTGTGTTTGCAGGGTCATGCTGAAAGACTCAAGCAATGGGTGTCAATGGCACTTGTTTTACTTATAGTAGCATTAGTTCTTCATTTCACAGATGGTGAGTATTACATTAACTAATAAAACTAGCTAATTTTCATAAGCTGATAAGCATATTATGTATACTGTGTTTCAGCTATTCCCATCAACAAACAGCTCTACAGTTTCAGCTACGTATGTTTCACTGCTGGTTCAGCAGGCATCGTATTCTCTGTCTTCTACATACTGGTAAATCTCTCTCTCTCTCCTCTCTCTCTCTCTCTCTCTCTCTCTCTCTCTCATGAACTTATGGTTTACATGCAGATTGATGTGTGGGGAATGCGCAAGCCGTTCTTGTTTCTGGAATGGATAGGGATGAATGCAATGCTGGTTTTCGTCATGGCGGCTCAGGGGATTTTTGCAGCATTCGTAAATGGATGGTATTTCGAGCAACCTGATAACAATCTGGTAAGAATTCCCAGTTGGTTACAAATCTGATGATTCCACATTTTGATGCTAAAAATCTTTATTTGATTTATTGGCAGGTGAGCTGGATTCAGGAGCATGTGTTCAATGATGTGTGGAAATCAAAGAGAGTAGGAACTCTGTTGTATGTAATATTTGCTGAAATCACATTCTGGGCTCTGGTTTCTGGCATCTTACACAAACTTGGTATCTACTGGAAATTGTAATTGAATGGTATATTATGAGATATGAAGGTTCATAGATCTATCAATCAATCACTTTACAATTTCTTGAAACATTTGTCTGTTTCTTTCCACCTTTGAATTTTGAACAGTAGTTGTATTAAAGTTTAAGTTTTGATTCTGTGTACTAAGATGTGTAAAAGGTGAGCTTTTATAATGAAATGTACAGAGTAATATATACATAATGTACAAGCTAACAAACAGTGAACATATACTAAGCTGAGAAAGTGTAAGATATGTACATTTTGTAATGTTATGCGTGTCCCGAAATTGTTACTTCCAACTCATTAACATCTTCCAAACAGTCTCTTCGATCTTCTTCCTTGGAACGGATGTAACATCCCCGTCATCTAGTAAGACTCGGTAAACTTCCCATTCTCGATCTCCAATCACGTACCTCCCAATCTCAGCCTGCAAAGATTAGTACGACAATTTGAAGTCAAAGTCACAAGGGATTCTTACAAAACACAAGATTGAAAATAAAGTTTTGAAGTAAAGTACCGAAAAGATTGGTCTATCAAGCATCTTGAGAGCCAGAGTTATGTCGTAGAACACCATGGGACGGCCGTTGCCAGATAACTCAACAGGATTTGCAACGAGCAGCTCAGTATCAGGGCCACGGTTGATCAAGCATACTCTAAGAGGACGACTTAATTCCATCTGAAGACGAGACCTCAGGGCGTTCTGTTTGCTGTGGTCCACTATCTTCTTACCATCTGCTTGCATGATAAATAAGTCCATCTCACATTGTATTTTTCCTTTCATGGTGATGCGTCCATACGAAATCTGGTTTACAGATGAGCAAAGAGTAAGGTCTTGGTAAAACAGGTGGCACATGTTTAGGCATTAGGATGTGATGTTTACCTGGATGTTATAATCCTTCAAAGTTCGCATAACATCGTACAAGAGACCTTTATGATCCTGGCAAACAATTTGGACAAGAGTGTGAGAAGGACTCAACAGGTTGTCCATTGTGATTGATGGGCACTTAAGGGCAGTCGAGGAATCTTGAAGATGATCGATCATCTCTATATTGAACATGTCTTCAGCTATTGCTTCGGAAAGAAATGTGGGTCCTTGAGAACAGGCAGTAATTTCAGGGCCCACCAATTCTATGTCACAACTAATCATGATGGTATCACCAAGAACAGCTTTTAAATGATCATATGTGTCCTCCTTTCTCTTCTTTGTATGTAAAAGTTCCCTGGCAAATATAATTCCATTTAGATCGCTATTCATTGTCGTTTTACTTGGGCTTAACATAAAAACGGTTAAAGAAAATATACTGAAACAAAATTAATTAGCCAACCAATTCAAAAGGCATTATCGGGAAAGATTTTCAAGATTTATCAAACTTGGAGCAATAGAGTGAGACAACAAGAAAATGTTATGATAATTTTTACAAGATCAAGATTGCAAAACCTTGAATCGGTTATGAAGAAGAGATCCATGACTTTCCCCTCTGGAGTTGTCGACACCTTTACTCTCTTTATCGTTAGCTCGAGCTCACAAAGAGCCTCTGTCACATCTGCCAAAAAATTTCTCCAATTTCAACTAATGGATCTAACCCATTATCCCTTCTTGGACCAGATACCTTAGTATCCAACAATATTGCACAACTAAGGACAAAATTTCTACATATTAATACAAGAACAAAGGTTGCAAAAGTACTAGTAATCAAGATTGCTACTTCACTACTCAAAAATTTCAAAAATTACAATCAGCAGAGTTGTTTAATCAATCTTCCGATTAACACAGTCACCAACACAAACCCAGTTCGACAGAATATAGAATTTACCGTGCAAAAGGCCCCTCCGATCGTTCGAACAGAATTTCAAAAGGAAGACATCAGGAGGCTTAGGTGGCTGCAATTCAGCCCTGTAATAAAAAATTCCAGAAGCTAAGGAACATAATGGACATGCCTCCATGAGTCTCTTCTCTAGCAAACCCCATCGTGTACACGATTTTCCAACCACCCAAAATACTATGTAGCACCATTTTCCATCAGTAGACACATCTTCAACCACAACATCATATGCAAAGCACATAAGCAAAACACAATTTAGACAATTCATCAAACATAACATAAGCAAGAGCTCTAAATACAGAAGCACTTCAAATCTCAATTGAACAAGAAGTTTCCATACATTATAAAACAACAGATAATTTCAAAAACCCACAATTTGTAATCTACCTAGAAATTAAATGATGCAGAAAAGAAACATACCAGTTCTTACAAGAGTGAGGCCAAAGAAGAGAATTATGCGGCAAAGATCAGAGCCCAAACCAGTTTTGTCGGGACAATTCACGGTGATAACACTGGGCTCATCTTCCTTCTCTGATTGGCTAATTATCACCGCATCATCGAACAGTATCCCCATTACTCTCTCTCTCTCTCTCTCTCTCTCTTGTTCCTTTTCAAGTCTCAACCAAAAAGATTGAGTCTTTCAGTCCACTAAATACAACAAACGACCCCTCATCACAAAGAGAACAAGTGGGGTTTTTCTTTGTCAGAAGCAGAAGCCCTGGCCATGGTTTTTTAACATTTATCTTTGGTATATATGGGTACAGCAAAATATGCGTTGATAGTGAAATTGTAAAAATATATTGCTGTTATATACAGCTGGTAAAACACACCTCAAAAGAAATAAAAAAATACAAATTGGAAGAAGCTAAGCAGGCGTTGCTTGTGCTTTTTCTTTAATATTTTTGGGTGGGGTAGAAGAAGGCCAAGAATAGGGGTGTTTGGTACCCCACCATTAATGGTAGGTGTAGTGGGGGAGGTGCTGTTTCATCTCTCTGTTTTCTCATGATTGTGACACCTCATGAGAACCGTGAGATATACCATTTTTCCAAGATTTTTTGGCACGCTTTTTTTGGTCATCAAACTGCATTTCTAAGTTACTTTTTTTTTTGTTTTTAAGATAAACGAGGGTCATCTTCAATCGCGCATAAACATCAGTGTTCTAAAATGCGTCCTAAGCGGCCATCCGGGTGTTATGCGTCCCAAGCCCGAAGAGAAATCGGTTAATTTGTTGAAAATATCGCCCGGGCGCATAATCGGCGTGTTTTCACCGCCTAGGCCGCTGCACAGCCGCATTAAACGATTTTTTTTTTTCATTTTCCCCTAATCTCAAAACGACGTGGTTTAATGTTGAAAGAAAAACCCTAATTCAAAATTTCTTCTAAATCACGTGTTTTGCTCTCCTGAGTCCATTCTTCTCATTCTTCTTTAGCGAGTGAAATTGACTAACTTCCATCAACCTACCACCACCGCTGTCGCCAGAGCACTAATCGTCAGTCGCCGATCATTTGCCATCTCGTTGTTCTTGGTAACTAGTAAGTGTTTTTTTCTTTTTTGGATGAATTAGAACTTTCTTCCACTTATATAGTTATATTTTGCATTGTTATTCATTTATTTTGATGATGTATGAGAGTTTGAGACTATGAAAGTTTGAAGTTTGGATGTTATGTTTTAATTTTGGTTGTTGTGTTAAACTTTAAAATGATTTAATAGATTAATATGTTGTTTCAATTACTAAGGTGTGTATTTTTTTAAATTTTTTTTTATTAAATTGATTTATTTTAGTAGGGTCGTCTAGGCACCGCCTAGGCGTCCTAGGCACTAGGTGCCAGCTTGGTGCCCGACTGGCGTCTAGCGAACTTTAGAATACTGATAAACAAAAGGATAAAAAAAATTGTGCACGGATCTTAAATCCGTGCATTTGGGTCAACCCAACCCGTCACACGTCCACACATGTCATCAAGTCGCAGACAAAATCCACCCGAACATGTTTCCAGGTATCAGACATTTATGTTATGTTAACTATATCTTTTAGTAGTATTAGTCATATTTTTTAGTTATATTAATCATACATTTTGTAAGACTAGTTGTACCTTAACATTTTTTTTAAACAAACATATTAACCTTTCATTCCTTTTAGTTATAAAAGTCATACATTTTAGTTATGTTAGATATATCTTTTAGTTATGTTAGTTGTACATTTATATATTACATAAAGGTATGACTATGTTGATATAAATGTTTAAGTAATATCATATAAAGATAAACATGTACAAATTGTGGCGAAATTAGAGATTTTTTAGAGATAAAAGTATTAAATAAAGGTATGATATCTGGACATAAGAGTATGATTAATATAAGGTAAACATATACAAATTGTGGCGAAATTAGGGTTTTTTTAGAGTTAAAAGTATTAGATAAATGTATGATATCTAGACATAAGGGTACGACTTATATAATATAAATGTATGTCTAACATTACACAGAAGTCAGGGCAAAAAAAACAAATAATAAAAATGCGCGGATCAGGGTCAACCCATGCCCGGACCGACCCGACCCGAGTGCATGTGTGCATCAAGTGCACATAAATACTACTCAAACAAAAATGCTATCAATTTTTGCCCTATTTTAATTTAAAATTTGTCTATTTATCTTTAATCATTGAATTGTTATTAGCATTAAAAAAATTATAATATACCTGATTATTATTATTTTTTATTTGTCATATATTTACTAATATTCATAAAATTTCTTAATTTATCAAATTTTATTAGTTTCTATGATTTGTATAGTATTTAAAATTTTATGTTACATTTAAATAATCATGATTTTTATTATCATTCAAATAATATATAATATTATTTAATATTTTAATTGTATATAATTAAGTATCTTAGTTATTCTGATAGATTAATTGTGATATAAATAAATTTATATTTTTTAATAACAATCAAATTTTAAAGAAAAAAAAAAGTGAAAAAAAAAATGATTTAAAGCATTATTTGACTTAAGGATGATAGTTGACATGATTTATTGTGATGATCAAATGCGCAGTTAGAATGAAATTTTAAAACTGTGAAGAATTTAACACATTGTTGGAGATGTCATTGCATGGATTTTGTAGAAGCAATAAAGCACATATATTCAGACTAAGCATTTTTTTTCCATCAGTGTTATGTTTGCATTTTATTTTAGGGAAATTAATTCTGTTGAAGTAAGATTTTGTAAAGCACAAAATCCTAATCAAACACCCAAAATATCGATCCGGCTCAAATAAATCGAACCGAATAAAGAATATAAAAATCAAATAAAATAAGAAAAGGACGTTGCCCGGTGCCTACTCGGGCAATTTGTATTTGTTCGGCTTGTTCTCTCTTGTCAGTTTTGGCAGGATAAAACGTTTTTTATATATAATAATTGAGAGAAAAGTGCTCTCAAAACTGCTTGAATCCAATGATTTCGGAACCCCTTTTAACGAGGATTTAAGGCTCTATTTATAGACTAAATCTAAGATACGAAACTTGGGGAATAAGAAATAAATCCCTTAATTCTAGGGTCTCGATGGAGATAAATTGGGTAAAATCCTATCTAAATTGGATATGATTTGATTGTTGACTTGCCTCCTCCCTTGAAGACTCTGGCGTGAAATAAGCTAACTTTTTTCTACTCATCTTATGTGAATTATCTCCAGCTTCTAGTTTTTATTAGTCAGTATTTCTGATAGATCCGTTTTTACCAAACTGATCTGGTCGGGTCGTCCCAAATCTGGTCGGCTTGGATGATCAGATCTGGCTTTTCGAACGACACCTATGGTCAGTTCGAATATTCTGGTCGGGCCGGCTATAAAGTGAAGCGGTGTTGGCCCGATTCCATGCTCGGTTCTTATTGTTCCGGCTAGAAATCTGGTTTGATGAGCAGGTGATCAACAAATTCAAATATGGAAAAATGAAGATATATCTTTGAATTTTTTTAGGGTCGAGTCCTTGTTGACGCTGCTTTTGTAATAATCACTGAGTACTACGTATAATTGATTATTGAAAGAAAATAATAATTGATCAAGTAACATAATTATTGCAATTAAAGTAATTATTTATAGAAAGAATATTCGAGAATCAATTTCGCAAAACGTAAATCGAGGCCAATTTCCGAGTACATTACCAAAAAGTGGCCATACAAATTCGGAAGAGAGAAGAGAAACGTAAACCCCAATATCTCGTCCGCGAAAACTCGGAGGTAGACGAAATTTTTTAATTTGTAAGTGTTGACTCGTCCGCTGAGCCGCCATCACGTGTCTCATTTCCTGGATGCCTCACGTGACTCACGTGCTCCTTAATTAACCTAATTGCCTGCCTATTATCCGACATGAAGTCAGCTTTGAACAATATGACGTTCAAATTGATTTTAATAAAGTTTAAAAAAATGAAATTCACAAAGAGCAACTCTCCAATCTAGGTACAAATTACATAAGAGTGATTAGTTTTCTTTAAATCATACACACATGTGTATTCACATTAAGGAATTTTTTTTAAACTATACGATTGTCTTGTTGTTTACATGGCCTAATAAAATTGATTTATATGCAATTAGGTATATACACCTCTCAATGAAAATTACAACTTGATAGTCATAGGCCATGAATTTAACTTAGAATTCAAATAACTAATTGGATTTAATTACCATGGCGGTTGTTCTGCTATCCAATTCTTTTTCTCTCTTATGAATATATGTGTTCCCCTTTATTTTTGAAAAAAAAATGGTATTTATTCAAAATGGTTTAACTGCTCCTAAAATATAGCATTATTAAGCCACTAACAAAGAATAGTTACTAAGACTTGAGAACGTGGGTTCGAAATAAAATAAAATATCTCGCCATCTTTATCAGCGAGATGAAATATTCGAACTGGAGTATGTTTTCCCGTCTACATAAATGTATCTCGGCGTCATTATCTCGAAATATAGAATAAAGATTTAAGCATCCAGGAATCTACCTTAAGTCTAGCGAGATATTCTATTATTCGCATCTTCGGAATATATTGCTCGAGTTAACTTATGCGAAATAATAATTCATTTCGTCTTAGTATAATAGCATTTCGAATTCTCTGAACGAGATACTCATTTTGACTATATTAGCGGTGTCAGCATATAGTGGATTTATTTGTCCGAATTTACCATAAGTACAGGTGAAAATATATTTGTGGTTTTAAATCAAAGTATAACTCATAAAACATAGTCTATATTCCACAAAAAAACCCATCATATATTGTATGTATATACATAAAACTATAAGTACACACCATACATATGTAATGTATGTATAAATAAATTAATAATAGTAGTAAAGTTTTTATAATGCAACTTGTCATAAAACACTAGGGTTTGTCCAAGCCAATCGTTCTTATTTTTTAAATAAAGAAATGGGGAAGATGGGATCTTATGTTTGGATAGAGATTGGAAGTATAAAGCTGGATAGGAATATTCAAGTTGGAGTTTAGCTAAAGTTTATTTAATATGGTGGGCCCAACTAGGATTAGTGGTTTTTATGTGGTTTCCATCTTAATAAAAATACAAAAAACTTATATAATATCTTCCGTAAAAATAAAAAAAATCTTATATAATATTGTCTTATAAAAATATATTTACGAAACAAAGCTTCATTATTCATGATTCAAACTTATTTTCATAAATTGATATTTATTTTATCGATTATGATGTATGGATTGATTTATCTCACAAAATTAGATTTATAAAATCACACCCCATTAAAATTTGTATAAAAACGTGGAATAGTTTTCATTGCAATTTTAGTTTAATAATCCAGTTGGATTAATTGTGGATTCATCTCCTAACTTTATCTTTGTCCAGGCTTTGTTGCCATTTTTGAAGAGACGCTGATATTTAATTTAAAATTGATTTTTTTTTTCTATAATTTATTAAAAAATTGTTTTCTATGTACCTGGGTAGCCAGCTTCAGTTTGTCTTCTTTTCTTTGAGACAAATGTCCATTTTCAGTGTTTCACAAAAATAAACAAAATAAATTAGAAACTACTGAAACTGCTAGATATTTTAGTGAACTTATTCATCTATCGCAAGATCTTTTAACGTAAATAATATTTATTTTTCTATTTTAATAGTATCACTCACATCATCTTTCTTATCTTTTATATATATATATATATATATATATATATATATATATATATAAAAGTATGATTATTAGGACGTTTAGCACAATTAGATTAATCCTCAAAATCAATAATATTAATTTGTCTTTAATTTAAAATTTTAAAAACGTATACAAAAGAATAAAAAATCATGTAATAACTATAACAAATGATGGGGCAAATTGAATATATATATATATATATATATATATATATATATATATATTAGTCAAACTTTTAAAATCAGAATCTTACAATCACAAATCTAATATATATTGACTATTAGATAATGAAATATTTTATTATATATTTAATCAGATTAGTAAAATTTAAGATCTTTTTTTTTATATATATAGGTTTGACACTAATCACTAGTGTATTAGAGATGTAACGGTTATTGGTATTGTTGAAAAGTGATACATAAAATATGGTCTTAAATAGTATGAAACAAAGGATTGATTAGGCATGGAAGAACCAAGTGTTAAAATCATTTTTCGTTTAATAATTATGATGTTTTTTTTTTCATAATTATTGGAATTCTCAAATTAGTTATACAATTTAAGAATATATCTGATTCCAATGGAATTTCGTCAAATTGATGTTTTCTGGTGATCAAGATGTGATGTGGTGACACGTGTCAAATTTTTATTAATTGACATGTGTCGCCACATCAGTTCTATGTAATTGAAAATCCTGAATTTGAGATAACGTACATAGCACATAACATTTTCCAACATAATTCTAGTTTTTCAGCTAAAATTGAAAATTTGAACATATTATAAAGTTATGAGATAAAATTGAATGTTATGATACTTATGAACACACTATAATTATGTGATGACAAATAATTTTAACCCAATGATAAACACCATAAAAAAAAGTAACAGACTAATTCTTTTTTCTCATAATGAATCCTTTTTGCTTTTTCCTTTAATTTCCTAAATTTGGCGGGCAGAGAAGACAGTGCTGGGTGAAAATGGAAAAAATGAACCCATGTTATTTCTATTTTACGTGTCCTTTTTTTTCTTTTTTTTTTGTTCCAATTAAAAAAGGAATCGAAAAGGAAATTATTGAGAGAATACGGAGTACTGAAGTGGATAGAATGTTATTGCCTGGTCTCTCTTTTCAAACACATCTCATATTAAGGAGTATATAATATAGATTATGGATACATCATTATTAAGTACTAATTAAGTCATTATGGTTCTATAATTAAAAGGTTTAGATAGTGTATAATGTATTAAATGTTTGATCTTATTCTGACTTAATTACCTTATTACTCCTATAGCACCTTTTCTTTTTTCATGACTTGCTCCTCTTTTTCTCTAAAGTATAAATCATTTGGAACAACATTGAATTCTTTCTTGGAATTAATAAACACTGAGTTATTTTTCTAATATTATGGTAAAGTTTTCAAAATAATGATAGAGAAAACATCTCATATTACACACTTTGAAATCCAAATACTCCAAAACTACACATTGAAAATTTAAAAACACCAAAACTACACATTTTAATTTTAAAAAAAAACACCAAAACTACACATTTTACCCAATTTTACATGTTTATTAAGATTTAATAATCTTTTGGAATAAGTATATATGCTGGAATATTTTCCTCGTGCCAATACTGTCTAAAAAACAGTGGTCTGGAATGAGTAACAATGTCATATACAAGTTTCTTTGGAAAAATTAAATCGGATAAAAATTAAAAATTATCCTTTCAAAAGTATGGTTTTATCCGGACCCCCGAAATGGTATCAGAGTCTAGGTTTATTAAGAACTTTTAAGTTATATTTATTATTATGTAATTAACTTTTGGTGAGGAGAATTTCTCGCGAAAATATGGATCTGGACGAATGTCCAAGATGTTTACCATACTAGAGATATAGCCAAATTTTGGCGATACACAAAGAGGAACGCCAAGAGAGATTAACATATTGGAATAACCAATATGTTGAAAAGGAGAACGCAAGAGCCGACAGGGAAACCTTAAGGCATTGCAAAAGACAAGCATCATATTATTGGGGTTTTCTTTCGGTGAACCAGATACTATATGCTTATCTGATAAACCAACAGGAATACGCTCATCAAAATCATGAGCCCTGAAGAAAAACCAGATTGGAACGAGATACTTCCATTTTCATCTAAGTTCTCTATAGATCTTAGAGAAATCCAGAAAACGGTGCAGAATTATGGCAACCGCCATAATCATCTACCAACACAAGTCTATCAGATCCAAGACCAGATAGAGACGATGGTAAAATATCAGAAGGAAACTCTCGAGATCCTTCATGATATTTAAAAACGAGTCAAGAATCTGGAGGACAAACCAAGTCTTTCCGGAGGAAGAAAAAGTATAGATTTTGGAACACTACCCTATATACATAAAACAGAGAAGCCAACCGAAGTCATACGACCAATGACCCGAGATGAAAAGTTCATTGCTATCATCAAAGGAAAATCCATCATAAATTAAAAGTGATGGATATGGAAAAGATGAATCTTGAAGATCTATATGAACTTGCCGAGTTCTTCACAGGATTAGGTATTATGGATCTAAAGATGCAAGCAGGAGATGGTTCAGCTTTGGTTACACGTGACCAACACACAAGACCACCGCCACAACCACCAGTAGATCCCAACGTTGCAGAAAGTTCAGGTTCACATCATGTGGATGAACCAATGCCACACGCTGGAGATTTTACTACAAGAGGAGATCTTATTGTTGCAGGAACTCGACAACGTTCCAGAAGACCAACTCTCATTAATACGTCTTATGGAAAGTCACAGCTAGAGCCCATACATCTGTATGGATTAATGCTAAATCTGGATATTCCAGATTTTAAGAATCGAGAAGTTCTTATTGACAATTGGGCATCATCAATGAGAATGACAACGGGAACTCTAGATCTCACGAAGAAATGATTCATTTTACTTCTAGAAATGAGTCTTGAAGGATCTGCAAAGATCGCATGGGTTATGATGGCACCAGAGATGAGGGACAACGTCATAGCTGGTGAGTCATTAAAAGGAATTGTCAATAATATGGCAAAATTATTCAAAATCCATTTTATCGGCATAGACTATTTTGAGGGATTGGAAGAAGAAAAAGAAAAAGATATAAACAAGCCCTCTATTGCCTCAGTTACATGATATTTGTCATATTGATGAATACATCAAGTTATTCACCGAGTACCGATGGAAGTCAAAGGTGGATGATAAAGAAGCTTTGCAACTTTTCTTTGCGAAGATACCAAGTTCCTGGAGAGAAATGCTTATCAGGGGATACAAGAGTGCAGACGATTTGGATACAGTGGCTAGAAGAATGTCCTTTCTGAAAGTCAAGTTATCTGAATGGTGCTACCAGACAGCACTCTAACTACAAGAGACTTCAAGGAATCAATAAAATGGTTCCCCTATGTTGTGAAGAAAATGACATCCCGACAGTTGTGGGAGGTCAACCACGGAGGCATAAGACGAGGAAATAAAGAAGACAGCTTTATAACCGTGGAAACAACAACAACAGAAGGAGTCATAGGTCTTTATGGAGACCTAGACGGATGTGGTCAAAACAGAAGGTCCGAAGTTACAAATCAGGACAAAGACCAGTACCAAGCAGGAGTAGAGCCTCTTCTTCAGGCTCAAATCAAGGAAGTACCGGCAGATCTATGGGAAAAAGAACTTTCAGGCGAGCTCATACCCGAGCTAATGAAAGCTTCAAAGACTGTAATTGCTGGACTTGCGGAGCAAGATGACATATCTCAACGGATTGCCCAGATAACCAAAGAAAAGGTCTTAGACAGTTCAAAGCAACACCAGAATTCGAAAAAGCTGTCTACTACCAAGATCTTATACATGTGTATCAATTTGAGGATTTACCCTCAGATGAAAGCATCTATGAAGAAGAGATCTATTCGGATGATGGAAGTGAATCCATATCAGAATCAGAGTGAAGAAGAAATTCTTCAAACAACAAGAGAGGATATGTCGGGATTCCTCTTCCACATGACAGTTTCCATAAAACTCTCATGAGGATTATGAAGGAAGATCCAAAGCTCCAAATATACGATAGTTTTACCATCGGAGCTATGGAAAAGGCTTTGGGTAAGTTTGGATTTCGTAATAGAAAACACTAAATTATCCATAGGGTTACTACTGGAAAATTTGTCATCCCAATGGAATTCACTAGTAACTTAATCGAGATGCAGCTGATCTTTTACCAAGAAGTTCGGGATATCAAAAGTAAAGTGAAAAGAGAAGTTGCAAATACACTCTCATGAATTCACATTTGAGCCATTAGAGTTGTTATTAAAGCAACATTCAAAGAAGAAATTGATTCGCCACTCAATCTGGCCATATTTGACAAACGAATCTCCAATCTTAAGGATTCATGCCTTGGAGCGGTCACAGGAAATTTATATGTAGGAAAATTGGCATTCAATGTCTATCCTTGTATTGCATACAATCTGGGAGATCGAGACTTTAACAGAGTCTTAACCCTTCATCAAGATTTCAAAAGAGATGACTTGATGAAAGAATGGGACAGACCCTACTCGATCATATACAAGATTTTCTATGCTCTCTCGAATATACATCATTCAGAGGTATTCTTGAGAAAGGAATTTATTGAAGTCCTAAGAATCTTTGAGGATTTCGCCAGGATGGTTCTACCAGAACTCATCGAATCTCCAACTATAAAGGAGATCGATATGAAAATAAAAGATCAACCTATCTTCAACAAGAGTTAAAGCTTCAGAATGGAGACAAGGAAGATGTCTTTCCAACAAGACAGATTGATAAGTAGCAGTCGTTGGGAAGAAAAGAGGCTTAGTATAGTTCAGCGAGTTCCAGATGTGTTCAAAACACAAGGAGAGCTGAAATGTCCAGAAGACTGGAGAATAGTTGAAGTAATATTCGACATCACCAAGAAGGATAATATTTTTCCTTGTGTGCTTTTTATTATCTCCAACAATCGATAGTCGGAAAATTTCAAGGAAGCCTAAAAATGGGTAAAATCGAATTGACTATCACAGGAGTTGCAGGAAAAATCCCAAAATGATTAGTATTGGGAATAGACTTTCTTGAGGATCATAAACCTTGGGAAAGATTACAAGATGGAATGAAATTCATAGTGGCTGATAAAAGATATAGAATCAGATGACCACTAGTCCATTCTCCATATACATCTCTATTGGGATGATATATGCTGAATACAAGATTGAGTATTTTACAGCCTATGTTGATTCAGGAGCAGGGATTTGTACTGCAAAATGGGAGGTTTTTCCTAACGAAATGAGAGAAGATCTATCAGCCATTGCAGGACGAGATTTCTCCAAAAGGATTCTTATCCTTAATCGAGGAATCAAACAAGCAGAAATTATGATTGGAGGTGCAGGTGGTACCCCATGGTACAAAGTCAAGTTGCCACCAATTTATTTCCATGATACAAGAGCAAATGTTTTGTTAGGAAACAATTTCCTACAAACATTTAAGCAATTTACACAAGAAAATGAGACAAGAAGATATATTTTCATAACATTATGTGATCATAAGATCATTGTCCAGAGACTGCGGGAAGCATTCTACCGACGAATGTCTATTAATTTTCACAGCAAGCGTGATGATGAAGCCAAACTTCGACATCCAAAGATGACAGATAAAAGAAGATTTGGTGATGCTTTATTATCCTTTCAACAATTTGGTTCAAAACAAAAAGATACCAAGAGATGGGATAATAATTTGTATTCATTCAAAATATAAGGAGAAGAACGAGTACCTCCAGAGGCTATTGCAGAATTACGAAAAACCATACTGGAGAATCCACAGAGTGATGTTACCATTGAAGAACAAATATCACTTGAGGATTTCAAGAAAATGATCCAAAGGAATTACAATGAAGATCCTTTAGCATGGTGGGACAGGAACGAGCTCAAAGCATCCTTAAAGGTTAAACCTGGAAAGAACACGAGTTCGTGAGACTCAAACCAATCCTTATGAATCAGAATGATCGTGAGGATATGCAGAAGATACTTAAGGAACACCTGGACCTTAAGTTGATTTCACCAGGAGTTTCTCCATATAGCAGCTCAGGATTCCTTGTGAGGAATCATGGAGAAATCAAAAAAGATTTCTTAACACGAGATGGAAGGACACGTTGCTGCTGACGAGGTTCTTAAATGAGTAAGATATCTCAGGGAAAACCTGGAAAGTCTTGAACGAGAATTTGGGATGTTATGTCTCAATGCTAAAGTCGCTGGACGACTTCAACGAGATGATCAGAAATCCGTTTCTGGTCTAATACGAGCATGCCAATACGCTCAGGGACAACTGTTCCAAGCGTTACATAAACCTATCCTCCAGGCTGCATCTCCCACGGTGCAAAAAGGAGTGATTAGAGATCAGGACTCTAACCCGAAGGCTATGGATTCAAATACCATGTCTACGAGTGTTATATGTGATGCATTCCTTGAGAATGAATAACCTGCAACAAATGTTGAAGCTCCGGTGTCACAACCTGAGTTTTCAAATCAACCCAGCACCAATGGGGTAAAAGAGAGAGAGTTGAACCTAAGGCCACAGATAGGCAAAACCAAGGTTCAAACTGACGAGATTAAAATTTCTCCTATACAGGTTTATCAACTGCAATGAGAGAAGTTGGTTACTAGAAAGAGAATCAACCCAGAAAGAACGATGGTTGATATCTCTGGAAAGTACCCGAGAGTTTAGATGAAACATGGAAGTCATCCAAATGAAGTTCAAAAGTGGTATAATTTTGGAGCTTTGGCTTCGATTCATACCACGTCACCTAGTTTCCCAGAAATTTCGAAGTTACCGAAATGGATTGGGAAAGCAGTCCACGAGACTTGGGCAAATAACCCACATTTATCCAGAGGAGATATTTTGGAGTTATATTTTATTAGTGCGACTCCAGAACCAGCCAAGAAAGACTTCAATAAAGCTTTTCATTTCAATAAACTGAGGAGACCGGATGGAAATGCCTTAAAAAACATAATGGCAGCTTCAACGGAAGAAATCCCAATACTGGTAGGAGTATTTTCAAAAGATGAAGTTTCTACAAGGCGAGCATGGGGACTTTGGGTTTGTCTAACCGAAATGGACAAAGTCAAATACTCTTTCAAGTTTTTCCAGAATTCAGCGAATGGATCCTTCCTACTGAATTCAATGACTAGATCAACAACAGGATTTGCAGATGAGCTCTTTGAAACCAAAAGAAGAACCCTCTGGGAAAACAACATTCCGGCAAGCAAAGAGACTTACCAGAAGTTCTGTAATATGACGCATGTGGGAAGATGGATTGATTAGATCTGTCAAGAATGCCCGGATCAGAAGGAGCCCGAGTTTGGGAAAGGGTTCCGACCCAAACCCGACCGACAGACATATGGGTCTAACAAGGATAAGGACCCAGCACAAAAGAGACGTTATCCCCGGAGATCACGACAAACAAACTTTTAAAGATTTTCCCGACAAAATAAAATGGGATAGGCCACGAGAAAGTGACTCTCCAACCAACATCACATGGTGGGCTGAGTCAAAAGTAAATGATTCCCCGACAGACCTAACATGGGCTGAGTCACAGGGCATTAAGAGGAAGAACACTTACTGAATTGAAAGTGACTCCCCAACTATTGTCACATGGGAGCACTAATGGAGTAGGCCAGCTGATGCCAAATGAGATTTGGAATCCGCACTTCAAGTCCGAATTCATGTCTATATATAGCAGGAGTTAAAGGAAGCTGAGGACATCGACCATTCCCCTTAACTTTCTTACAATAAAATCTTTGTAATATTCTGAGTGTTCTTAGTTTATGTGTGTACGAGTGCAGACCTCATCTCTTATGAGAGGCTAGACCAGTATTCTCCTCCCAACAGGAGATTACTTATGTAATAAATATTTCTTATAAGTTCTTAATAAAAATAAGGCTTTTGCTTCAACATGTGTTTTTAGTATTGTTAGTTTATCCTTTAGAAGGAATACTTTATACACCTGGTGTAGGAAACGAACCAAGGTTGTGCTGTGCAGTTGCTGAAGGAGCTGGATAACTTGCAGATCATCTTCCCTGAAGGTTGAAGTTGAACAGTGAGAAGCTGTTCGTAAAACGGTCTGGGGGTAGTGACTTTCCAGCTGGTGGCTTTGCAAACCATCTCACCCGGAGCTGTTGCGGTCAAAGAAAGGTATAAATTTTAAGGGATAAATTTATTTTACGGAAGCATATTAAGTTTGATATTGATCAGTTTACGTATTATTCGGATCTAACCATATATTTGAAGTGGAAGTATTAAATGATAATGATTGGGTAAAAAGTCAAAACATGTATAGTGATTGGTGGGGTGGGTAATGTGCAAAGTGTGTAGTTTGGGATATTAGAATTTGAAAGTGTGTAGTTTTGGTGTATTTGAATTTATTAATGTGTATTTGAAAATGTGTAATTTTGGTGTATTTAAATTTATTAATGTGTAGTATGGGTTGGTATCCCATAATGATATGTATGGGAAATTAAGGGATACCCAATGTCCCTGTCGGCTTGGATATAGCCAATATAAGCCACTAAGATTTTGTTTAAGGTACCCAATAGTGAAGAACTTCAAATATATATATACTCTCTCCATATATATAATATGTATTACACTCAAATTAAAAAAAATCAAAATTTACAAAATTAAATATCATAGGAAGCTTGCAGAATAATTATAAAAAAAAAAGTAAAAATAGTTTAGGTTGTGTTTGGATAGAAGGATTTGAAATAAACGAATTTCAGATTGACTCACGTTAGAGTGGATTCAAAATTCATTCATAGTACTCATAAATTAGTTTAAAATGAAAATTATTGTTTGATTTCAAATCCATATCAATTCAAACACAATCAATAAATTTACTACTATAAATTTCAAACCTCTCCTCATATTCCTTAATCAAAACACAACCTAAATGTATTCTCGACTCTCGACTAATGTCAAATAATGTCTTTGACGATTTCATACACTTTATGGAGTATTTGTTGCTCATGACTAGAGAAATTTCATTTAGCTGCTTTTCAGGGTCCGGTGGTGATTATTCAAAAAGATAAGTGCTAGTAATTATATTATCATAATCTACGGGGCAATCTTGCAATTTACTCTCAAATTTGAACAACCGAGCGCTTACTCTAAAAACGTCTAGCGTTTCTATAAGTAAAAGAGCAACAAAGAAAAAACGTAAAGAGGAAACAAAAAAAAAAAAAAGAAAAACGTCTCTGAGTGGCGACTCTTCCTCAACACTTTTGCTCGCGGTTGATCGCGAAGATAACAGAGATATCAACACAAGGAATCGAGCTGTGACATTCAGATCCCAATGACGATGAAGAAGAAATTGAGGATCGTGACAGAGATATCGTTGGCGGCGCTGACATGGATGGACCTGAAAAGAGAGGGTTCAATTTGGGCGAAATTGATGGATTGTACTGCCCCATCTGCTTCGAGGCTTGGTCGTCTGTTGGTGACCACCATGTCTGGTATTGTGCTTCCTATTGTTTGAATTTTATTTTTCAGTTTTCAGATTTTTAGTTTGTTTATTTTGTTGGAAAATTTAGCTGTTTGCCTTGCGGGCATATTTACGGATTAAGTTGTATCGAGAAATGGTTGGGTTCCCAAGGCTCAAGCAAGGTATCATCGACTTGTCTTCATCAAAGTAATAGGATTCATATGCGAATTTCGACAATTTTCATATTTTCAGCCATTGCTGCTTAATTCTCTTGTGTTTTAGTGTCCACAATGTAAACAGAACTGTGGAATAAAGGATATCCGGTTACTCTATGCAACTCAAGTTGTTACTGCCGATGAAGAGCTTCAAATGGTTAGAGAAAGCTTTAAGTGTTTTATTTTACGTTAATTATTATGGATGATGGTTCCTCTTCCTTTGTTCTAATTCTGCAGCGAGTAAAATCACTTGAAGCTAAATGTGTGTCTCTTGAGAAAGAGGTGAGGAAAATGCAGAAACATCTTATTTGTTTATTCAGTTTTTGAACCCTTAAATAAAGTTTACGCAGTGTCTTTTGGATACCTCATGTATATTGTATCACACTCTTTATCTTATGTCATCTTGAATTGTCAACACATTTTGGACGTCGTATTCTTGCTTAACAAACTATGTCGAACAGGATTTCACTCGATAGCACATAACCAAAGCTGCTCATTTGATAACCATGTCCATGAATATTCATATTTTTTCTCTTACATTGACCAAGATTCTGCATATAGTGCTTTTGAGTGTTTCATAGTGTGCAATCTGATTAACATCATGGTAGTATGAAATGAGTTCAATAAGATGGACAACACTTTTGTGATTGTCTCCTACTCATTGACTATGTCCTACTCCTTGCTTGTCCTCAACATTTTGCAGAGTGGAGACTGGTCTAAGAAGGAGGTTCAATGGAAGAAGAAAGTAGGTGGTTTGAGAAAGGAAGTGCGAGATCTGAAAAAGGTATATGCTTGCTCTTGCTCACATTACTTAATCTGTTGTTTCCTTCTATAGTATTGTAAGTCAAAAAAAAAAAAAAACAAAGTATTGTAAGTTGTTGAATTATTTCTAATTTGATGTCTTTGGATCTCTTCCCTCTGTTTCTCTTCTCATCTAGTATATGTTCACTGTTTGTTAGCTTTGTACATTTAATCAAATTTGATGTATAGCAGTGTATGTTTTTATCTGAGTATTACTAGCATTGCAAAATTCTGGTTTTATAGATGAAAATTGAGGGTCGAGAATCTTTTAGAAGATATGGAATGAGATCTTGCGATGATCAGCATTGAAATGAAGAATTGTATGAGAAATGAAGGTGCGTAGTAGATCAATCAATCACTTTATTTCTTGAAACATTTTTCTGTTTCTACCTTTGAATTTTGAACAGTAGTTGATATAAAGCATAAGTCTGATTCTGTATACTTCTGGTTTGGTGTACACTGTACACATGCAGCACTGAATTAGTGAATAGTTTTACTCCCCGTATTTCAATTTGGGGTGAATTGGAACCACAGATTCTCTGTTTCAAATATTATGTATTGAAAGTATTAGAATACATGAAGAAAACTAAGTAATGGTAGAAAACAAAATTCTTTAGGGTGGTTATAATGACAAATAAAATTTCTATAACTACTCATATGTGTACAATAGAAGTCATGAAGTCATTACAGAGTTACTCTGTGAAGTAGGAGATGGAAGCTAAATAAGATCTGTAAAATGTAAGCTTTGATAATGAAATAAATGTAGAGAGTAATATAGTATATATACATAATGTACATGCCAACAAACACTGAACATATACTAAGGGCATCCACAATGGTGTTTTTATATGTATTAATAACATTAACAAAATAAATAAATAAATTATGTTGGGTGTGTTTTTTGATGAATGTTTTATGGTGTTTTGTCGGATGTTTTACTGTAAAGCCAATGTTATTGTCTGACAAAGCCCGCAAAAACTGATAACATTTTATTATATTTTTCTTTTCTTTACTTTTTTTCCTTTAAATAAGTCAAACTCATTTTCTAGTGTTTTATTTTGGGATCAGACACGTTGAAAGAAGAGGTCCAAGGCTCTCTTGGAAAATACTTTATTTGACGACGTACAAATTTATTCATTAATCTGATCCTTGTGATGAAAAAGATAAAACAATACCCAATTTTGTTGATACAATTAACAAACATTTAACAGATATTTATCACTTTTTAAAGTCGAAAATGACAAAAACACTCATCTAAACATATATAATCCAGACAAATTGATTTACCCCTTCCAAAAAAAAGTTACAAAATTTTATCATTTTTAGATACTTTTGTCAATTATACTCTTTTGTGATACGAATACGATGAATGCTTATTTATATGATACAAGCTAATGCAATTAAAATAAGCTGATTTTGTTGGTGCATGATACGTTAAAATAATGTGAATTTTGATAATATAAATTCAGCTTGATATGTGAATTTTGTTAGAGCATGATATGTTAAAATAATGTGAATTTTTGATAATATGAATTTTGTTGGTGCATGATACATGTGTATAAAGTTTGGATTATATATATTTTATTAAAGCACGACATATCCTAATATGTTGATTAATATACTAGGGCCATAAGACCGTGAAAAAAAAAATCAAGATCTTAAGAATAGAGTATATTAAGTAGAATTTTTATTAAACATATAGTACCTACATGTTGAAATCAATGATAATTATTCTAAAAAAAAAATATTTAGTATGTATTCGTTGGAAATTCAGGTGTAGTTATGAAGATGTAATAGAAACAAAATTAAAAATGAATACATATTTGTTCACTAAATTCGTCAAATTGTCATGAGATCTACTAATTTTCAGCAATGCAACACTATTAGATGCAATGAGTTAGAAGATTATTTATACCAAAAATTGGATCATGGTTTTAAAAATCCACTTAAAAGGCTCATGCAGCTTATCTACACATTATATATCCATAACCTAACAATCTCACTAAATATATATCAGGCTCCATAACCAACAATCTCCCATCTGGAGATTGACTTCAAATCGTATTTACCCAACTCAATTATTTTTGGAGTTTCAACAATATAACTGACTCAATTCTTATTGGAGAGTTCAGATGGATCCACACGTTGACAATCTGCAAAGTGACACCTTGTCCAATTTGATTAAGAATATTTGAATAAGTTGTTAAGAATTATGTGCAATTATGGTGAAATAATTGAAAACAAAAGTAATGGAAACGAAAATTAAAGGATCACATATTTCTTCAGCCAACTGACCACTTTGGGTGCTACCAAGTGGAGAGATACTAATGCATTACAATTAAATATAATGAATTAGAGAATTATTTATACTTAAAATTGAGTAGTGACCCTAATAGTCCATCAAACTCAAGTATGCCAATAAAATTCATCAAATTCAAATATTAACTAAAATAAGATTTCGCAATCCTAAAATCTATCAAACTCAAACTCAACTAAAAAGTCTATCAAACTCAAATACTATCAAACTCGAACTCATTACTATCAAATTCAAATACAGTTTTACATTAGGAAAGTCCATCAACCTCAAATACCGCATAAATAGGCCTAAAAGTCCATCAAACTCAAATATAGTTTAAAAGACGTATGTATCTACTATATATCTACCAGTGTATCGACCAAATTGAAATATCCTCTTGATATATACATATCCACTCAAATATATCTAAAACAAATATTAATTTCAAATCACAACTGTTTTTGTGCATTAGTGCACGGACCTACCGGGTCGACCCGACCTAGGGGTGTATTTCACGCGTTCCACGTGTGCCTCACACGCTCAAACCCTAATTTTCCAATTATATCGATCTAACCTTTTAGCTTGTCGAACATAACATTTTAGTTATGTTCGCAAAACCTTTTGTAGTGTATGACAGACTTATAATATCTTTCAAAACCTTTCAAAAACTTTATGTTGTAATAATATAACATTTATGCATAATAATTTAACATTTTTGTTATAATAATATAACATATTGTTATTCTTTAAGTACATAAAAATTATGATATTTGTACATAAATGTTATACGAATATAACATAAATGTTAAATTATTATAACATAATGGTTAAGCCACACTATATGAATTTTATAGTGAAAAAAGTTTAAGTAATATCACTTAAATGTTATGATATATGTATATAAAAGTTATACTAATATAACATAAATGTTATACTCGGTTAACATAAATGTTACATAACTTTTAATTATGTTTTTTATATTGAAAAAAATCTAAGTAATTTTACTTAAAAGTTATAATATTTGTATATAAAGATTATACTCAGTAAATATTAATATTATATTCAGTAAACATAAAAGTTATGTTATAAAAAAAAAGAAAAAAAAAAACTGAACAAGGATCTGGACCGGATCCGACCCGACCCAATTACATGGATATAAGTGATGCACGTAAACACTACTCATTTCGAGGTTACATATGTAATTGACGTAGGAAAATACTCAAATACTAGTATACTAATACTACTGAATTTCTGAAATTCCCGCTCACTTCTACCTTTTAACCCTAATTGCGTGGCAAATCCCCACATAAAATTCCTCAATTCTTGAAACCCTAAACCCCAACTCATCACCCAACATTGTGTTCGAATGTGGGATCCCGATTATGTGATTTATATAGAGGAAGGAATCGAACCCCCGCTTTCAGATCAAGAAGAAGAAGAAGAAGAAGAAGAAGAGGACGAAGAAGAAGACGAGGAGGAGGAGGAAGAAGAGGAGGCGGATGAGGGGCGGGACGAAGATATCGTCGACGGTTCCGACGTGGCTGGGCATTCCGGAACGACGTTGCGTCAGTTATTGTACAGTATTGACGTGAACGATATCAATTCCAACATGTCAGAAGGAGTTGTGAATACTGACATTGTGATTTCTGAGAATACCGACGATGTTATAGTGGAGGCTGAATGTGAACGCAGCAGTGAGAGGATGGATACTCACGACGGTAAAGAGGGTGTGGCGACGTCGTTGAAGGGTGATAATGATGAAGAAAATACAGAGTTGAACATGGGTGAAATTGATGGATTGTGTTGCCCCATCTGCTTTGAGGCTTGGTCCTCTGGCAGTGGTGACCATCGTGTCTGGTAAGCACTTACTATTATTTATCCCATCTGGAATTGTAACAAAGTTCATCGCTTAATTTTAATTTTGATCATATTTGGTGTTGCAATTTAGTTGTTTGCCATGCGGACATATATTTGGGTTGTCTTGTATTGAGAAGTGGTTGCGCCGACCAGGCTCAAGCAAGGTACTTTTAGATTTTTGTTTGTTCTGTTTTGTATGACTTTTCTTCATCAAATTAATTGTGGACGTTTGAATAGTTTAGTCTTTTCATGTTTTCGTCCGCTGATGCTAATTTCGTTCTTCGGATTTTTCTCTGTTTTAGTGTCCACAATGTAAAAAGAGATGCGTACTTAAGAGTATTCGGTTACTTTATTCTTCTCGAATTGTTGCTGTTGATGGGGAGCTTCAAAAGGTGCTTTGCCAAAATTACAAATGCTCAAGTGTTTAATTTTGGGTTTATTTGATTTGGATTAAGTTTTTTTTTTTTTTTTTTTTGGTTCAATTCTGCAGACGGTAAAGTCACTTGAAGCAAAATGCGCATCTCTTGAGAAAAAGGTAAGAAAAATGCAGGAGAACAAGAAAAATTATGCTTGTCTCACCTTTATATTTTTATTTTTACAAGAGAATGACACAAAAAAATAGCTGACTCTGCTTTCCTGCTTTTGTTTCTTGGCACGAGTAGAGTTTTCTAATCGATTTATGTTTAATCTCAAAGGAACACTTCAGTTAATGGGAAAAAAGTTACTTCATATTTGGTTGGCAGTGCTTTCAGATGTATTTGCTATGGAAGTCAAACATATTTTTTATAATCTATTTCTGATTGTTGGTTTATAATTCCAAGAGATGCTCCATACAGTTTTTGATTGTAATGTTTTCTGAATAAGAAAAACAGAGACACAACCTTAACATCATGGTAGTATGAGAAGAGTTCAATAAGATGGACTATACTTTTGTGTTTTTCTCCCACTCATTGACTATGTCCTACTCCTTGCTTGTCCTCAACATTTTGCAGAGTGCAGACTGGTCTAAGAAAGAAGCTCAATGGAAGAAGAGAGAAGCTGATTTGAGCAAGGAAGCGCGATATCTGAAAGAGGTATGCTTGCTCTTGCTCACATTACTTAATCTATTTATTATTCTGCTATCTGGTTGTTTGTTTCCCCGTATAGCAGTTTAAGTTGTTGAATTATTTTTAATTTGATTTCTTTGGGTCTCTTCCCTCTGTTTTTTAGATTATAATGTTGCCCCAAAAATAAATAAACTAATGTCAGTGTTTTTCTCTACATGGCATGTCCTCTTAAATACATATTTTTGCAAATATGAATAGTTAATGTAGGAAATATTGTCTTCCGATTGTGTATTTGAGTTCATATTTTGTCTTGAAATGAACTCTTTTACTGGAAATCATTATCTAGTTGTCAAAGTAATCTGTAAACTGGAGCCTTTCTCTGGTTAAACTTGAGGATAAAAAGTTGTTGCTTGAAAATTCATCTGTGAGTTGACAATACTAATGATCTTATGCACTGCATCTTTTGTGGTTATATTAAATTATTATAGAATCAGATTTTTTTGGAAGATTATTAGCTTTATTGTCTTGGTTTAATCATACTTTCTTTACACTATTAACTATTGAAATGTATAGAATGCTGAAACAAACATTTAATCTGAATTTCTTGATATGTGAGGCCTTGACTTTTCTCTTCTCTTCTCTTTTATTATCCCTTTGTGTGAGTATTACTAACATTCTATTACTCAATTGCTACATGCAAAATCCTGTTCTTATAGAGGACTATTGACTTGGAGGGTCTTTTAGAAGATATGGAACGTAAATCATCAGGATCATCTGCATCGAATTTGAATTATCTAGGAGATTCAACAATGGGTAATTATTCACCATAATCCGTGCTATGAGTTATCATTTTTTTGGATTTTCTGATCCCTTATGATTTCCTTACTTTTCTTGGCATGCAGGACATAATGCTAATCCTAATTTCCACATGCGAGGGTGTTCAAAATTTGTATTGCAGGTTTGAATTCTTCAAGAACTTTTTCTTATGTTTGGATTAGATTTGTTATAAAGTTGATGAATAGTGTTCCAACTTTCCTCCGAATTGGATTTTTATAATATGAAATCTGTAACTTCAGACATGTTAAGTATCAAGTCTATTGTCCTGGAATTTATGATCAAATAGTTGTCCTTTGAAGAGCATTATGTGTTTTTTTTTTGTTTATCATTTTGTTATCCTTTCTTCTGCTGTTTTGTACAAGTAAGAAATGAGCTTATCTTTTCGGCAGAGCTTTATTATTTATCAAATAAGATTATTAAGTTTGGAATGAATGTTTGTTTTTACTTTTACAGAAGGACTTTCAGATTCCTGGTGCCCGCCTCTTTGACATTGATTCTTCTAGTAAAGTTTTTGTGTTTGCTCGAAGGCTCTCTGCGATGGGGGGAGCACATTTGCTCACTAAAGTAAAGTTTTCTACTCTCTTCCAGAAAATAATTGTCTTGTAAATTTTTTATTGTATTTTTGACTGTGGATTATAAGCTCAATGGTTTCAAATATAAACATATTTAAAAGAAACTAATTGTACTTTGTCATGTCGACATCTGACTTGCTTATCAGTTGCTTATGTGGCTTTGTTTGGCAAAAATGTCCATATAATTTATTTTTGGGTTTTTATAGGTAAGCTTGTTATCTGACCATGAAAGGGAGGACATTCCTCTCCCCGGGAATACAAAAGCTGTTAAGGATCTATGTGTTTCGCCTCATGCTGGACTCGTTCTGTTAGCTTCCTTGGGAAAGAAACTATCTGTTCTTAGGTGGAGTTTTAGCTTTTTCTGAAAAATAAAATGATTATTGACTATATTTAGTAGTTTTTGTTGCTGATTCATCTTTACTCGTTTTTTATTCTTTTAATATGAGTGTTTCAGCATAGAGAGCAACAACACCATTCTTACTTACGATTTACCGGTAATAACTCTAAATCTCCACTTTGAAGCTTTTTATTTGTATTTTGAAGAACCTAAAAGCTAACCTTGGAGCCTAGACTGGCAACAAAAAAATTAAAATGAAACAGAAAACTATTTAACTAAAATGTGAACTGATGTCATCAAGATCCTCCCCTATTAACTAAAATGTGAACTGATGTCATCAGGATCCTCCCCTATTATTAGTTTCATTGGTTGGTTATTATTTTTGCTTCAAGGATCTGTATTGATTAGTTATTTAATGAAATGAATAAAGGATAATATTCCATCTTCCTTGAAATGGATTGACTACATTGTTTTTCATATTATCTAACTATGCAAATTGTAGCCTTAATTATTTTTTCCTTTTAATTTTCAGGCTGCTGCCTGGTCTTGTTCATGGGATATTTGCAGTTCACATTATGTATATGCAGGCTTGCAGGTTCTGTCGTTTTTGCATCTGTCTTAATTTGTTGCGTCAATAATTTATATCATCTGATATAGTTGTTAAATTGATGCAGAATGGCACAGTTTTACAGTTCGACCTGCGTCACACCATGAGACCTGTGGAATCCTTGACTGGGTTGACAAGCAACCCAATCCACACATTACATTCTCTTTCACCCGATTCATCTCGCAGTGCTGGAACTAGAAGTGTTCTAACTGCATCTTCACTTGGCTTATGTCAATGGAACTTCAGTGGAAGTGAAGAAAGGTACATTTTAATTACCCCTCTGTTTTTTCTTGTATATCATATTCCTTTTATTCTATGTATCTAAAGTCCTTTCAAAACATTTGGTCTCAGTTAGGGTTATTCAGAAATTCCTTTTGGAGAATACTTTTGTGAATTTGTTTGATATCAGCGATCAAGATTACTTGTTAATTAGTCCTTGACAATGCACGGTTTATCAGACTATACTCCTTTTATTTTTTAATCTCAAATATCAAAATTGTATGATTACATATTTAATTGGATTCATTATTATTTACTCTTTCATTCTTATTGTAGGCCATCCTTAATTCCCGAATCAGAGAAGCAAGGAGTTTGTATCTCTCTTGCTTATTGTAAATCCAGTGATTACATTGTAGCATCATATCGTCCTAAAATCGAGATCTCCAGTGACCTGGGAATATCTCAACCACCGCTCACTGTGGCTGGGCAAGCAACACAGGGAAGTCACGTTCTTTACAGAAAAATGGGTTGCACTTACGAAAAGCTAGGAGCGACCTGTGCCAATGTGAGTGATATCCGATTGCCCAAATCTGCCATTATTGATGGGTTATATCAAAACCCTGTTTTTGCTTCTGGGGATGAATCAAGACGTGAACTTGTGTTTCAAGAGTTACCGTCTCAAATGGTTTGTGAGCGTCTTAAACCGCAGAATTATCCCATCCGTGATATCAAGTACAGCCATCTACCAAATTCAGGATTACTTAGCTGTCTGACTGAGGATTCCTTCCAGCTTTTCACTGCCAAGCATTCCTGAAGGTTTAACTGTATATTAGAAGAGTTTACACTTTTTCATAGTTTCAAAGTAAAAATAAATAAGTTATGTCATTAGGCAGTTCATAGATCTTTGCAACACAATTTTCGTAGTTGTATTATACCGATGTTGCTCTATGTAGAGTCTTTAAGATGTTCATATTTTCCTTTTCTTTTATTCTTTTTTTTTTTTTTTTTTTGGCTTTCACAGATCAATCTCTGTTACCTTTCTTTCATTCTCAGGTCTTAGCGACCCAAAATAAAAGAAAATATAGTTTACAACGTTATTCGAGAATTTATATATATAATCCTTTGTATAGGGCCTGTTTAGTATATGGATTTAAAATGTAATTAAGTTTTTTCATTTTCTCAAAGAAGTTTGATACAATTTCCTCAAATGATCATTCTGCTCTTATTTATTATTTTGATGTTTTAATATAGTTTTAAAAAAATTAATTAATAATTTTAGTACTATATTAATATTGAAGCTATTATCTACGAGACCCAAGGATGCAAAACTACAAATAAATCTAAGTGAAGCATGCAAAGTTGTCAATTATGCCGCCCATGATTATGGATAAAAGTATATTAATATAACATAAAATTCAACACATGAATCGGAAAAAAAAGGTAAAAGAAAAATGCCTGGATTCGAATCGACCCGATTCCAATTACACATAAGACTGACTCCTTTTTAGAACATAGTTTATTTTTCGTTGATATATCTAATTTTAATCATAACCAATAAAAAAATGAGTCTGATCATGAATTCAATTATAAAAATAAAATAAATATATAAATTTGAAAGTGTAGGTTCAACAAATAAATTTTGCCTCAAAAGAAATTCAAATTACTACGGTGGTGAATTTCATTTAGAAGTATAAATTATATTATTAGTAATTTAGGAAAAAATATTTAAATTATTAACATAAAATTCAGACTTTAAGAGTGTGTGGTGTGAAGTGGTGGATATATATAGTTGAAGCAGACATATTTAATCCAGTTCAGTTTTTTTTTTTTGGTAATTCTGTTCACAGTCACCAATATTTCTCTCCACAACCACAATATATTTAATTTACCAATATTTCTCTCCACAACCACAATACATTTAATTTACCAATATTTCTCTCCACAACCACAATACATTTAATTTTTCTGTTTTATCCTTAATATTTTTTATTCTTTTCACAATCATCATATCTCCACCACATTTATTATCTCAACCGTCAACCCTCTATTTCTTCAAACAAAAACAACATTCGTTTCAGTCTTCATTATTCCATAAACTATGAATTTCAATGATTTGCCACAATATTTAGATTGAAATGAATAATTAATTTTTTTTATCAGTATCCATACATTTTATTTGAAGTTATTTTGGATTTAGAGTTTTTCAAAAACATTTATATCCCTATACAACCATAACTCTCTCTTTTTTTACATTTGGTATTTCGATTAATTTATATTGTATAAATACATAAAGTTTTCTGCATTGTCCTGTGTTTCTCAATGTGGGAACGATTTTTTTTGATTTATTTTAAGGAGATACATTTATTACCTCACAAACTCAATTTTCTTATAATGTTAATTATTTTAATAAAATATTTGGAGATATTAAAGAATTGTTGAAAAATTAAATGAGTAATGAGATAATTTTGAATAATTAAAAAAAAAAAAAGATTTGAAGTGCATAAAATCTCTTTTTGGGTATTTACAAGAAGAACAGAAAAGTGGTGGTTGGAGGTTGTGAAAAGAAAAAAAAAATTGATTTAAAAGATCAAAATAAAGAATACTGGTTATAGAGAAAAATAAATAGAATTATCCTTTTCTTTTTAAAGGTTGAGTACTTTGGTCTCTGATCTATACCATAGGGCATAAGGCCTTCATTCTAGTTTCTTGTTGGGCTTCATCACCGAATATGGGCTGCCTATTCGATATATGGGCTTCATACAAAAGTTCAGCCCATTCGTAAACCCAGAAAGTAAAGACGAAACGGCCCACATGAATCCGAGGGTTCTGAGACGTTAATCACATTTCTTCACAGCTAATTAACTAGAAACCAAGGATGAAAATATCGATATCGCAAGTGATATCGCAACCTTAATTTTACGGATATATCGATGGATATATCGATATCGCATATCGATATCGCAAAAATTTTGAAAAAGTGACGGATATCTTATTAAATTTTTGGAAATTTAATATGAAATTTTAGGGATTATTTTAACACATCATTACACATATATTCCACCCAAAATCACAATAAAATAATATATTTAAAAATAACATATAGATAATAAACTTTATAAATACTGTACTGAATAGTAAAAAACTGACAATATATTACATAATATTATACAAAATTACTAAAATTACATGATACAATACACTAGAACCAAAAAGATGACCTATGAGGTTCAAATATAGTAGATGGAATGTCATCTTTGTCCAGACAGTACTGATACCAACTCATCACAATTTATATAATTTAATTCAAAGTAAGCCCAAATTATAGTCCCTAACTAGTTTTATATTTATGCAGTGTCTATGAGTGGTTGCAAATTACCCAAATACTGTATATTTCAAAAATGTTTCCTATTATATTTTAATTCAATATTTTAAGTCTTATTATATAAAAGTCATGTTTTCAATTGTAGCTTCAATGTAAGACTTAATTGGAAGTAATTAAGCCACAATTTATAAAATTTAATTAAAATTATTAAGCCCCAAATTGTAGTCTCTAGCTAATGTTATATTTGTGTAGTACCAAATATATTTTCAATTTTATAAGATGTTGGTTAAATTTATATATGTTAAGATGCATGTTTTGAATTATATTTTAATTCTATATTTTATGCCCTGATATATAAAAGTCATGTTTTCAATTATCAAACAATTTTTTTTTTCAGATTTTCAATTACCCAACGACGTGTATTGTCAATTTTTTTATATTTCCTAAATTCAAAGATACCAAGACAAGACATATATATATATATATATATATAAATTTTTATCATCAGAGAATATATTATCTCTTATATCAAACAAAATATAGATGACAAAGTAAAAAAATCACATATTTTAATTTTTTTGAATCAAAATCGCGAAATTTGCTATATATGCGATAATTTGCGATATATCCGCGATATTTCCCGATTTCCATCCAATTTTGTACTACACTGAACCGATATCGATACCGATAGCGATAACTTGCGATATATCCGCGATATATCCACGATACCCAGGAAGAAATACATTAGCACCCAATATCCATATCGCAATATCCGTATCAGCGATATATCCGCGATATTTCGCGATATTTTCATCCTTGCTAGAAACAGATTCTTCAAAAAAAAAAAAAAAGGAGGAAGGCAAATTCAGACTTTGAGAGTGCCACAAAAATTCATGTGAGACAGTCTCACGGATAGTTTTCGTGAGACGGAGCCCCATCAACACAAATAATATGTAAATTATAGGGTTTGGATGGTGGGTAATTGGGTTGTGGGTTGATCCGTCTCACGTAATGCATTAAAATTCCATGAGACGGTCTCACAAGAAACTTACTCTGAGAGTGCGTGGTGTGAAGTAGGGTTGTAAACGAATCGAATCAAATTGAATATCATGATATTCTATTCGTATTCGTATTCGTTTATTATTCGAATAATATACAAAATTCGTATTCGATTCGAATGTTTCATTCGAATATTCGTATTCGAATTCGAATTTGAACTTGGAAGTTTCACTTCTTTTTTTTTTCAAATATTTGTTTAATTCCAAATTAATAATATCAAATTGCATAGAGCTAGCATATACATATATGATACAATACCTATATAATACTTATATTAAGCAATAAAATCCATCAATTCTTTGTATTAAGTGCAATAATTCATAAATCAATAAATTACAAATTAACATCCAAAATATTTATCAAATACATGTAAAATTAAACCAAAAAGGGCGCATAAGACTCGTGATTTGTAAATTTGGGAATCTGGCTCTGGGAACTGGGATTGAGAATATATATACTTATAAATAAATATTTATTAACAATTTATTAAAATTATATATATATATATATATATTATTATTATTTGAATATCTTCGTGAATACTCGAATCGAATATGATT
This sequence comes from Scutellaria minor, assembly GCA_954870855.1. Classification (NCBI taxonomy): domain Eukaryota; kingdom Viridiplantae; phylum Streptophyta; class Magnoliopsida; order Lamiales; family Lamiaceae; genus Scutellaria; species Scutellaria minor. The sequence goes on along the minus strand of OX940735.1, from coordinate 2,116,619 downwards.
ATATTCATATTCGTATTCGGATAATATTCAAATATAAAAAATAATTCTTATTCGGATTCTTATTGAGATTTTCGAATTCGAATTAGTATATTTGAATTCGAATATCTATAGAGCTAGCATATACATATATGATACAATACCTATATAATACTTATATTAAGCAATAAAATCCATCAATTCTTTGTATTAAGTGCAATAATTCATAAATCAATAAATTACAAATTAACATCCAAAATATTTATCAAATACATGTAAAATTAAACCAAAAAGGGCATAAGACTCGTGATTTGTAAATTTGGGAATCTGGACCTGGGAACTGGGATTGAGAATATATATACTTATAAATAAATATTTATTAACAATTTATTAAAATTATATATATATTATTATTTGAATATCTTCGTGAATACTCGAATCGAATATGATTATATTCATATTCGTATTCGGATAATATTCAAATATAAAAAATAATTCTTATTCGGATTCTTATTGAGATTTTCGAATTCGAATATCTATAGAGCTAGCATATACATATATGATACAATACCTATATAATACTTATATTAAGCAATAAAATCCATCAATTCTTTGTATTAAGTGCAATAATTCATAAATCAATAAATTACAAATTAACATCCAAAATATTTATCAAATACATGCAAAATTAAACCAAAAAGGGCGCATAAGACTCGTGATTTGTAAATTTGGGAATCTGGCCCTGGGAACTGGGATTGAGAATATATATACTTATAAATAAATATTTATTAACAATTTATTAAAATTATATATATATATATTATTATTTGAATATCTTCGTGAATACTCGAATCGAATATGATTATATTCATATTCGTATTCGGATAATATTCAAATATAAAAAATAATTTTTATTCGGATTCTTATTGAGATTTTTCGAATTCGAATTAGTATATTCGAATTCGAATATCGAATCGAATAAAAATAGTTTAATTCTTTTACAAACCTTGTGAAGTAGTGGAGATATATAAGTGAAGCCATGAAAATGGCTTCCATAATGCAGACAAATTCAATCCAAATTCCCTTTTATTAGGATTTCAATTTGCTCAAATCTTTCCCAATCAGCTGCCCTAAAAACGCCCACGCTAGATTTGTTCTGCTCTCGCGCTCGTTTTTCATGTATACTTCACAACCACAACTCGATTTTGCACGGATATGTGATTGTTGTTTAACTATCTTGGTTTTGACTATGTTTCTTTGAAAATTTTCAGGTGGCTGTGCTTGCGGTGGAAAGTACTATCACCAAACACCAGTGATTTCGACGATTACTTGCGCGAGGAAGATTGAACATGAGGAGGAAGCCTCTGCTTCATGAGATGATATAGGTTAATTTGTTGGGAACTTTTTGTTAGTGATGCTTCAGAGTAAATAGTGAAGTTTGCTTTTTCTGTCAGATTTGAGTGTGGTTGTTTTTTCTTGTGGGTTGTTTGGTTGTATTGAAAGTGGTTCGGATTTCAATCATGATAAATATATGTTTATTGTGTTGTGTGCGTACATTGTTGTTAACAGACACTTGATTGTATTGAATGTTAAAATGGAGAACACTGATTATTCTTCTCTTTTGCTGATAGAATGCATTTTGAAAAGGATACAAATATAATTGGTTCCTAATGGGAAGGCAAAGGAATTATGCATGTACAAGTGTGTCGATTACCTTTGCTTGCATTCGTTTATTGTGCATCACTTATAGCGCAACGAGCGTGGGTTTTGCTTGAAGTGTTAGTTGTCCATCCTTATTGTAAACTGAAAATTCAATCAATTGTTAATTCTCACTGAGGCTTTCAATTAGTAAAAGAGTGTACGCTGAATATGGTACATGCTGATATATTGCTGATAATTGAAGCTGATCACCAAATATTGCAGCAAGGAAAGCTTCTAGACTTCAGTCACCCAACTGCATTGATGACAATAGGAGCTCATGCGATGAGGACGACTTCATTGCCCCTTCTGTAGAGACCAAGGATGAAAATATCGCGAAATATCACGGATATATCGCGGATATATCGCGGATACGGATATTGCGATATGGATATTGGGTGCTAATGTATTTCTTCCTGGGTATCGTGGATATATCGCAAGTTATCGCTATCGGTATCGATATCGGTTCAGTGTAGTACAAAATTGGATGGAAATCGGGAAATATCGCGGATATATCGCAAATTATCGCATATATAGCAAATTTCGCGATTTTGATTCAAAAAAATTAAAATATGTGATTTTTTTACTTTGTCATCTATATTTTGTTTGATATAAGAGATAATATATTCTCTGATGATAAAAATTTATATATATATATATATATATGTCTTGTCTTGGTATCTTTGAATTTAGGAAATATAAAAAAATTGACAATACACGTCGTTGGGTAATTGAAAATCTGAAAAAAAAAATTGTTTGATAATTGAAAACATGACTTTTATATACCAGGGCATAAAATATAGAATTAAAATATAATTCAAAACATGCATCTTAACATATATAAATTTAACCAACATCTTATAAAATTGAAAATATATTTGGTACTACACAAATATAACATTAGCTAGAGACTACAATTTGGGGCTTAATAATTTTAATTAAATTTTATAAATTGTGGCTTAATTACTTCCAATTAAGTCTTACATTGAAGCTACAATTGAAACATGACTTTTATATAATAAAACTTAAAATATTGAATTAAAATATAATAGGAAACATTTTTGAAATATACAGTATTTGGGTAATTTGCAACCACTCATAGACACTGCATAAATATAAAACTAGTTAGGGACTATAATTTGGGCTTACTTTGAATTAAATTATATAAATTGTGATGAGTTGGTATCAGTACTGTCTGGACAAAGATGACATTCCATCTACTATATTTGAACCTCATAGGTCATCTTTTTGGTTCTAGTGTATTGTATCATGTAATTTTAGTAATTTTGTATAATATTATGTAATATATTGTCAGTTTTTTACTATTCAGTACAGTATTTATAAAGTTTATTATCTATATGTTATTTTTAAATATATTATTTTATTGTGATTTTGGGTGGAATATATGTGTAATGATGTGTTAAAATAATCCCTAAAATTTCATATTAAATTTCCAAAAATTTAATAAGATATCCGTCACTTTTTCAAAAATTTTGCGATATCGATATGCGATATCGATATATCCATCGATATATCCGTAAAATTAAGGTTGCGATATCACTTGCGATATCGATATTTTCATCCTTGGTAGAGACTACTTCGAAACTGCAGATTATGCTTCTTCCCTCAGAACTGTAGGCTTATGCGTATGTATTTTCTGACCTTCATCATGACCCTGTTGATTTTGACTTAAAAATCATGAGTAAGCTGAATTGAAGGTAATGTAGTAAATCTTTCTTACCCAGTTTTTATGTAGGTTTTTCTGGTGATAATCAATATGTTGACTGAAATATAGAACCGGGTGCTTTCTTATGGAATTGCTGGTGTTGTAATCTTCCGAATGTCATTAATACTTCTTGGAACAGTGACACTTCAGGTCTCTTGACAATCCTCACTTTCATGAGCATGCATGCTAAAATGTTGATGACTATATGCATGCATCATTGTTTTTGTACCCTTGACATATACAAACTTCATTACATCTTGCTTTTTTCTGATTTATGGAATTGGTTTGTCTTATTATGTTAGAAAATTGAGGCAGTTAACCTATTTCTGGCGGCGATACTCCTATACTCTTCATTCAAGGTGCCATTCCTCTCTGACTTCAAGTAACCAATAATAGTTAAAACTTCATAGTTGTCATTTATGTTGCTCTCTTCCATAAAATGAATCCAAAACTCAGCTACACTTTGCATTAAAGCCTGATCATGCATATTAGTTGATGAACTTGAGTATGTACAATAGAATCCTGCAATAAAAAGAACATATTTTCTTTCACAGTCCCTCTTGTTTTCACAGGTTCACCATCAATGCATGAATATTAGGAAAAACTTTCTCCAAAGTTTCTTAAGTGCAAGAGCATGGTGAATAATTTTTACTTGTGTCTGTCATCTGTTTTGATGAAAATAATAGGATTAGGATGCTCTTCTATCATACTCTGCCATACAACTTCAAGTTACACTGAAGTTTATCTGATATCATTGATAAGAAGCAGCAAGATGAAAAATGGCTTGGCTTATATCCACTTAATGTATATATACATTCATCTTTGAGCATGCACCTCTGGTGAGCTTCTTATTAGATGTTGTTCTGAGCTTCCTGTGGACATGCCTTGAACCATTTCCAATAACACCAGAAGAACCACCATGAATAGCACGAACATAGATCAATTTTCTTATTATCCAATACTTTATCCATATTATGTGGATTGATCAGGCATGTACTTGAAGATTGCCATTTGTGCACTTTTTTAAGATTCCATATTTTTTTATTTTTAATATTTCATATTATGCTCAAAAGTCTTTTCTCACGCTACAGTTCTTATCAATTCTCATCTAACATTTCATTTTATACACAAAATTCTTTTCTCACACTACCACTTCACATACAGATCTTCTTATTAATTCTCATCACTGGCACAAACCTTATCAATTTTCATCTAATATTTCATATTATAGACAAAATTCTTTTCTCACGCTATCATTCTCATCTAATATTTCATATTATACACAAAAAAATTTCTCACGCTACCACATCACATACCGATCATATCAATTCTCATCTGAGACACAGACTTAAGCCCCTCATCAACATAGACCTTATTCTCAATTCTCATCCAACACGCTCCACCATAAAAATTTGTTTACCATCAAAAGTCATTTGTTAAAAGTTACCTCCTTATCAATTTTCATCTAATATTTCATATTATACACAAAATTTGTTTCTCACGCTACCACATCACATACCGATCTTATCAATTTTCATCTCAGACATAGACCTAATCCTCTCATCAACATAGACTGTATTTCCAATTCTCATCCCACACAAACGCTCCACCATGAAAATTTGGTTATCATCAAAAGTTATTTGTTAAAAATTACCTCCTTATCAATTTTCATCTAATATTTCATATTATACACAAATTTTTATTCTCACGCTACCACATCACATACCACCTTATCAATTCTCATCTCAGACATAGACCTAATCCTCTCATCAATATAGATCATATTTCCAATTCTCAACCCACACAGACTCTCCACCATGAAAATTTGGTTATCATCAAAAGTCATTTGTTAAAAATTACCTCATCAATTTTCATCTAATATTTCATATTATACACAATTCTTTTCCTTCGCTACCACTTCACATACGGACCTTCTTATCAATTCTCATCTCTCATCCTAGACATAAACCTAAGCCCTTCATCCATGAAAACTTGGTTATCATCAAAAGTCATTTGTTAAAAGTTACCTTGTTATCAATTCTCATCTAATATTTCATATTATATGTAGAATTCTTTTCTCATGTGATCAATTCACATACAAACCTTTTTATCAATTCTCATAGCAGACATAAACCTAAGCCCCTCATCCATGAAAATTTGGTTGTCATCAAAAGTCAGATGTAAAAAATTACCTTGTTATTTGTTCTCATCTAATATTTCATATTATATATAAAATTATTTTTTCACGCTACCACTTCACATACGAACAATCTTATCAATTCTCATCCCACACAGATGTTCCACTATGAAAATTGTCATATCAAAAACTATCATCCTACACAGATGTTCCACTATGAAATTTTCTTGTAAGCTTAATTTTGCAGAATTTTCGTGTAAACCATAATTACATCAATTTTACACGAAATTTTTGTGTAACCTCTAATTACACCAATTTTACATAAATTTTTTGTGTAAGCCCTTATTTTGCAAAATTTTCGTATAAATCTTAATTTCACAAATTTTACAAGAAATTATCGTATAAACCCTAATGTTGCAGAATTTTTGAGGAAATCCAATTACAAGAATTTAACACGAAATTTTTGTATAAGTCCTAATTTTGCATAATTTTTATGTAAACCCTAATTACACCAACTTTACATAAATTTTTTGTGCAAGCACTAATTTTCCACTATTTTCATGTAAACCCTAATTACGCAAATTTTACACAAAATTTTCATGTATGTCCTAATTATCCAGAATTTTTGTGTAAATTCTAATTTGCATAATTTTCGTGTAAACCCTAATTATACGAATTTTACACAAAATTTTTAGTATGGAATTTTGAAAGGTTTCGTCTTTCACGAAAGTATCGGGGATGAATTTTCAGGTGACTTTGTTTTTCATGATAATCTCGGATTTGCTTTTCAGTGAAATTTTCAGAATGGAATTCCGAGACGATTTCGTTTTTCATGAAAATCTCAGGGCTGCAGAATCTAAACTTTCGGGACGATCACGGGATGGATTTTCATGTGTTTTTTAGCATTTCGTGATATTTTCGGATTTTCTTTCCAATAAAACTTTGAGAATGGAATTCCGAGACGATTTCGTTTTTCGTGAAAATCTCAGAGCAGAATCTAGGCTTTCAGAATGATCCCAAGGTAGGATTTTTAGGTGATTTTTTGCATTTCGTGATAATTTCGAATTTTCTTTCCAATGAAACTTTTAGAACAAAATTTTGAGACGGTTTCATTTTTCGTGAAAATCTCAAGACAATACATTTTTGTCTTTCTGGATGATCCCGGGGACGGATCTTCAGGTGACTTTGCATTTCGTAATAATATAGAATTTCTTTTCCAACGAAACTTTCACAACGGAATTTCGAGACGGCTTTCGGGACGATCTTGGGACGGATTTTCCGATGATTTTTTGCATGTTGTGATAATTTTGGATTTTCTTTTCAACGAAACTTTTAGATCAGAATTTCGAGACGGTCGTAAAAATCTCAGGGCAACGGCATCTAGGCTTTCAGGATGATCCCGGGGATGGGTTTTTTGGTGATATTTTGCATTTCATGATAATTTCGGATTTACTTTCCAACGAAACTTTTAAAATGGAATTTTGAAATGGTTTTGTTTTTCATGAAAATCTCAGAGCGATAGAATCTTTGCTTTTGGGACGATCATGGGTCGAATTTTCAAGTGACTTTTTGATAATTTTGGATTTCTTTTAGATTAAACTTTCAGAAGGGAATTCTGAGACGGTTTCGCTTTTCGTGAAAATCTCAGAACAGCAGAATCTAGGCTATCGGGATTATCCTAAAGAAGAATTTTCAAGTGATTTTTTGCATTTTGTGATAATTTAAGATTTCCTTTCCAACGAAACTTTCAGAACAAAATTTTGAAACGGTTTCATTTTTCATGAAAATCTCAAGGCAGTAGATTCTTGTCTTTCTAGACGATCCCGGGGACGGATTTTCATGTGACCTTTTGCATTGCGTAATAATATATGATTTCCTTTCCAACGAAATTTTCACAACAGAATTCCTCTCAAGGCAGCAGAATATTTGCTTTTTGGACGATCTTGGGGACGGATTTTCAGGTGACTGTATTTCGTGACAATTTTGGATTTTTTTTCCAACAAAATTTTTAGATCGAAATTTCTAGACCATTACGTTTTTCGTGAAAATCTCAGGACAACATCTAGACTTTCGGAATGATCCCGTGGATTGATTTTCAAGTGATATTTTGCATTTTGTGATAATTTCGGATTTTCTTTCCAACGAAACTTTCAGAACGAAATTTGGGGATGGTTATGTTTTTTTCTTGAAAATCTTAGAGCAGTAGAATCTTTGTTTTCGGGATTATCCTGTTGATGAATTTTCAGGTGACGTTTTGCATTTCTTGATAATTTTGGATTTCCTTTCCAATGAAACTTTCAGAATGAAATTTCGAGACGGTTTCGTTTTTGGTGAAAATCTTAAGGCAATAGAATCTAGGTTTTTGGGATGATCCCGAGCACGGATTTTCAAGTGATTTTTTGTATTTCGTGATAATTTCGGATTTCTTTTCCAACGAAACTTTCAGAACAAAATTTTGAGACAGTTTCATTTTTCGTGAAAATCTCAAATTCTTGTCTTTCTGGACGATCTCGGGGATGGATTTTCAGGTGACTTTGCATTTCATAATAATATAAGATTTCATTTCCAACGAATCATTCAAAACGGAATTTCGAGACGATTTCGTTTTTCATGAAAATCTTAAGGTAGAATCTTTGTTTTTGGGACGATCTTGGGGACAGATTTTTAGGTGATTTTTTGCATTTCGTGATAATTTCAGATTTTATTTCCAATGAAACTTTTAGATCGGAATTTCGAGATGGTTTTATTTTTCGTGAAAATCTCAGGACAACAGCATCTAGGCTTTCGGATTGATCCTGGGGACGGATTTTAAGGTGATATTTTGCATTTCGTGATAATTTTGGATTTCCTATCTAACAAAAATTTCAGAACGAAATTTTGAGACTTTTCGTTTTTCGTGAAAATTTCAAAGCAGTAGAATCTTTGCTTTCGAGACGATCCTGTGGATGAATTTTCAGGTGATTGCATTTCTTAATATTTTTGGATTTCCTTTCCAATTAAATTTTCAGAATGAAATTTCGAGATGGTTTTGTTTTTTGTGAAAATCTCGAAGCAGTAGATTCTCGTCTTTCTGGACGATTTCGGGGATTTATTTTCAGGTGACTTTTTGCATTTCATAATAATTTAAGATTTATTTTCTAACGAAACTTTCAGAACGGAATTCCGAGTATTTTGTTTTTCGTGAAAATCTCAGTGCTGTAGAATCTAGGCTTTTGGGAGGCTATTGGGGACGGATTTTCAGGTGACTTTTTGCATTTCGTGATAATTTTGGATTTTCTTTCCATCAAAATTTTCAGAAAAGAATTTTGAGACGGTTTCGTTTTTCGTGAAAATCTCAGAGCGATGGAATCTTTTCTTTCGGGATGATCCCGGGGATGAATTTTCAGTTGACTTTTTACATTTCTTGATAATTTTGGATTTTCTTTCCAATGAAACTTTTAGAATGAAATTCCGAGATGGTTTCGTTTTTCGTGAAAATCTTTAGACAGTAGAATTTTTTCTTTTGGGACAATTTTGGGAACGAATTTTCAAGTAACTCTTTGCATTTCTTGATACTTTTGGATTTCGTCTCCAACTAAACTTTCAAAATGGAATTTCGAAATGGTTTCGTTTTCCGTGAAAATCTCAGGACAACAAAATCTTTGTTTTAGGGATGATCCGGGAGACAGATTTTTAGGTGACTTTTTGCATTATGTAATAATTTAGGATTTTTTTCTAACAAAACTTTCAAATCGAAATTGAGTCGGTTATGTTTTTCGTGAAAATTTCAGGGCAGTAGAATCTTGGCTTTAGGGATGATCCGAGGACGGATTTTCAAGTGACTTTGCATTTTGTGATAATTTAGGTTTTCTTTTCTAAAGAAACTTTTAGAATGAAATTTCGAGATGGTTTCGTTTTTCGTAAAAATCTTGTGGCAGTAGAATCTTGGCTTTCGGGACGATCCGGGACAAATTTTAAGGTGACTTTTTGTATTTCATGATAATTTTGAATATACTTTCCAACGAAATTTTCAGATAGAAATTTCAAGATCCGGATTTCCCCAATCCTACATAAACCCGAAACAAACATACCCTTAGGGTTTATGATCAGTTTTGTTGGAGTAATGGACATATAAACCTGGGTTTAATTTATTGAAATTGGAATGGCTCTGTTTTTGTTTATATGATGCAAGGACAAAAATATCGGTATCGGTAGAAATATTGGTATCTTGATTTTACGGAAATATCGATTTCGATGGAAATATCGGACATTTTTAAAAAAAATATAAAAACTTTGTAAAAAAAATTGAAAAATATATCTAGTACTTTACATAATATTATAAGTAACATTAATACATATATTGAACTTAAATTTCAAATAATAATAAAATAAAATATTTGATTAGGTGTCAAATTTATGAAATTTTGTAATACTTTCTCATGTTGTGTATCAACACCACTTAATATATGACATGTGTTCATAATTTCATATATTCGAAATGTAATATTATGTGTGTATATATATATAATACTAATTTCCAAAAATAAGATATTTATTTTGAAAGAATTAATTAAATAGAGGTGATTTGTAGTAATAATTATTGAAAAAATCTGTTTAAAAAACAGAAATTTTGCCTATTTTTTGGACAATTGTTGACATGGGTCCCGGACCCCGTTTTGAAAATGGAAAGTTGGATCGTGTTCTCCTCCGAGAGAGGTTTGACACGACTCGTAAATCGCCCAAAATGGTTGAGGGGTGAATGAGAAATTGTATCTCAAAGTTGATTGTTTGGATTCTTTGTAAATGATGTTATCCTACATCGGAAAATTCAAGCTAATTTCTCTATTATATATTGTTTTTCCCTTTAATGGATATTAAGAAAGCTTGGCAAGTAGGCTCTCTCGCGCGCAGGGGTGCAAATCACGGTCCGATTTGAACTCACGGACCATGGAATTGTGTGCACCTGCGTACACGAATGTCGGTCCGGTTAACGGCAGGCCCGACCTCGTTCCTTTTGCCATTTTTCTCCGTCCTTTTTTCGAAAAAATATAACTTGCCACCGAAAAAAAATTCAAAAAATTAATCGTAAACATATAGAATTTAAAAAAAAAATTAAAGAAAAAAGCAAAAAAATGAACCGACACGATAAATTGGCGATATATCTGCGATTTATCGCCGATATATCGCCGACAACTTGCAAAAAAACACCAACTCCAGCCGATAACGATAAATTGGCGATAACTCACGATATATCGACGATAAATCACCGATATTTTGACGAAAAAATACGTCTCCTGTTTTTAAAATCGGTGGTGCCAAATTCACGATATTTTGGCGATAAATCGCCGAAATATCGCGACTTTTTTGTCCCTGATATGATGTAATCTGGTTCTGCAATTGCCATCTAATTTTAGTTGGATTATTATCCTTATTCTTTTGCTTTGTAGGTTTAAGGTCATATTTCACTCTCTTCTCTGAAAGCATGGGAGATTTGGAGTACTTGCAGGTGAATATTTTTCACTCGAAATTTCCTTCTTTCCATTCCCAAGAATTCGAACAATTCTGTTCAGCTAACTGACAAGTTCTTCAACAGCTTAATTCGTAGCTATGGTGATGCTGGCCTTTTTCAAGAGTCAATTAAGGTATTTCAGGCTATGAAATCCATGGGTATTTCACCTTCTGCTGTTACACTTAATAGTATGTTCTTGATTTGCTTAAAAAGGGTCGAGTTGGAATGGTATTTGAGTTGTTTGATGAAATGCTCAGGACGTAAGGTGTGAAGCCAGATTTGTGCACTTTAATGTTTTGATAAGAGGCTATTGTATGAACTCTAAAGCTGATGAAGCGTTTAGAACGTTTAGGGAAATGGAGAAGTTTGAGTGTGAATCGGACTTGGTAACATACAATACTATTGTTGATGGGTTGTGTAGAGCAGGGAAGATGAAAATTGCACGTAATGTGGTGAAAGGTATGCAGAAGAGGTGTGAGAATTTGAGGCCAAATGTTGTTACTTACACCACTTTGATCAGAGGGTATTGTGGGAAAGGAGAAATATTGGATGTGCTTTGGGAGATTGTTGTTAGAGGGATTAAGCCAAATCAAATTACTTATAATACAATCATACAAGGGCTTTGTGAGTCTCAGAAGTTGGATTTGGTGAAAGAGATTAGGGGAATGTGAGGGCGTGGGTGTAGGATTTATTCCTGATACTTGTACTTTTAACACGGTGATGAGTGCTCATTGCATTCGGAAGAATTTGGATGAGGCGTTGAACGTTTTTGAGAAGATGAAGGAGCTGAATGTTGAACGGGATTCAGCTACGTACACTGTGCTTATTTGTGCTTTGTGCAAAACGGGGGATTTTGAAAAGGCAGAAGAATTGCTGTACGTGACATTTGAGAAGGAAATTTGTTGCGTGATGATGGTTGCAAGCCTCTTGCTGCATCATACAATCTGATTTTTCAGTATTTATGTGCAAATGGGAAAACTAAGAAAGCTAAGAAGTGTTGAGGCAGCTAATGAAATGGGGCAAACAGGATGTTCTTGCTTTTGAAACTTTGATCTCGGGTCATTGTAAAGAAGGGACATTTGAGGAGAGATTTGTGCCATGTATCAAGATTTATGAGTCTCTAATACAAGGTCTCGCACGACACTTTGGAAAAGATGTTTAGAAGTTCCCATTTTTACGAGTTAAAAGATGAATGAATTTATAATATTTAAATTGCTAAAGAAGAATAACATCACAATATGTGTTCTCAAGTATAGAAGTTGTATAAACTTTTAGGGTGAATGTTGTTCTCATGCCATACTAAAACTCCAAGATGTGTTGATGAGCCGCATTTTAACCTTCCTGTTACAATCTAGTATCTATTTCTTGTCAAAATAAATTAAGGTTTCTGCATTTGTCCTTTTACTCAAGCTTTGGTACTGTTTCTGCCATTGATGAAATAGATTCATCAAAGCAAGCCTAGAGCGGAGAGGTTTACCCTTTTTATTAGTATCTGGGAATTTTAAATTTCAAAGTGCAGGTTCAAGTTCAACAATAAGTTTTGCCCTAAAATTATATTATTAGTAATTTAGAAAAAAAATACTTAAATTATTATAATAAATTCATTTTGACGTGCAAATTATATTATTAATAATTTAGGAAACATATAATTTTTTTTTACAGTTTATAAAAATACTAGAAAATGGTGGGAATGTTGAATAACATGATATACATAACAACTATATAATAATTAAAAATATTTATATTTTTTTATGAATGCAACATATATAATTAAATAATATATTAGTCAAATTATATTATTGTTGATAGAAAAAACTAATCAGAATTATTTTTCAATATAAATAATATTTAAAATTTTATAATTCAACTTTTTTTTGTTTGTTACAAAACCCGTGTATTGCAGGAGTCTTGTGTTAATTATATACATTAAGGAGCTATTCTCTTTATTTAATTTAAATTCATATAGCAATTATGATTGATGGTTATTGGTTAGGATCCTAGGAAGAAAGTTAGAGAAGGTTTGTTTTTCTTTCCAAATCAAATTTTCCAATATTTAACTTATATAAAAACATTTCTTTAAAAAAAAAACCAAAGAAATTGCTGGTTAATTTGTAATGCTCTTTTATTTATTTTTCTTTAGGAATTAGGGTTTACTTTTTTTTCAATTATTGGATTTGAATTTTAAAGCAAGGAAGGAAAGGGAAATATTATTTAGACTATTTAATATGCAGAAGATTTCAAGTCATAGTCGAGGAGATTGATGCATATTTTAATTAATATTTCTAAAGATATTTATAAGATTTGGTGGTGGAATTGGATTATTTAATACTTTCGTTATTTCATTTCTTCTTTATAATGATCACAAAAATACAAAGCGTAGACCCTTTTCGTTTGTATTTCCTGTATAAATTCCGGCAAAATAATTCAGTTCAGCTTTTTTCGAAATTATATAAAAATATTAAATTTGGAGGCATATACATACACCTCTGCATTGAATGGTGTATTCATTGAGTTAAAAGACAATGGACTTAACAATTCATGTATACCCAACATGGTAGCAAATATTCCATCAATGTTCAATTCCAAATATTCATTCAATTTCATGTTTGTCAACTTACATTAAAGTAAAGAATTTAATCTCATAATCTCCATTCATATTGCATCCCATATTCTATTTCACAAAAATCAAACATAATTATATAATTGACAATATCAACATACGTTATAGCATATATCCATAAAATATGAGACAATTTTACAAGATCCGTAGGTGATTTTATATAAATATATATATATATATATATATATATATATTTGAAATGGGGTTGCATATTTATAATAATCATCAGAAAAACATACATTTTAAAAAAAATGTAGCATAAGAAAACAAAGAATGTGATAGCACGAGAAGACTGGAGAAGAGAATGGAGACTGAATTTCTAGCAAATAAGTGTGACTTTGTCCCTATTGAGTTGAAACAATATGTAAATAGATTCGCAAATGATATTTCGATTTTTTATATAACAGTATAAATATATATATATATATATATATATATATATATATTTATAGAAAATAACATTATCAAAATACATATTTTTGTGAAATTAAAATAGGAAATAAAATAGTATTTAGATAGGAGAATTAAAGTTGATAAGTTGTATTTGTAGATATGTGGTTGAAATTGTGGAGGAGGGATAAGGCATCTTTAATGATTGAGAAATTGAACGACAATACATATTCCTTCTCTCCTATTATTAACACTTTCCACTTCCAATCCTCATAAACAGCTAAAACAAGAACCTTTTTTTTTTTTTTCGTTTTTTTTTTCTTTTTCTAATAATTCCCAGTCCCTATCCATAATACTTTAACTTTATGCTGCCATCTTCCAAAGAACAAAAAAAAAAGTTTTAATTTTTTTTAATTTGCCATTTATATGTAAGTTTTGGATTCTTGTTTTATTATTTATGGGAAAATCTTCCAACATTAGTTAGTGTAAAACTCAAATATTAATTGTTGACAAATCGAAAAAATTCATGAGTTTGTGGTGGAGCATATATAGTTAATGAATTCTTAGGGGTCAATCGAATATAAATTTACTAGTGAAGAAAATGAGGTTTTATCAAAAAATGTCAAACTCAAAAGACAGGTTAATACATAATTCAAAAATAATATTTGAATTTGTCGAAATGAGTTTAATTTATGAGTAATAAATTTTACACATTAAATAATATCTATAGAGCCATTTCACTGGATGTTATTTTTATTCAATGTAGACAAATGAAAGTCTTCATTTTTGTTTACTTTCCATTAAAAAAATCAATTTTATATGGTCATGAAACACTTCACCTTTCATTTCTTAACTGATCATTCTATTTTGGTTACGAAATGGACTATTTGAAAAGTTGGGCCCAAAATGCTTTTACTGCCTTTGATTATTGCTTTACTTTATTTACACATTTTTAATTGGTTATAATTAAAGCCCTTTATTTTAATTAAGGCCATATTTAGGTACACATATTTCAAAAGTAAGACGTTTTACCAAAATCGTCTTCTTATAGTTGTCCTTTTTTTTTTTTTTTGAGGGCTCTTATTTGTTGTCCGTTTCCTACAAATTTTGTCATTGTTAGTGTTATTGTCTAAACAGTATTGCTGTCCAAATCTATTCCATAACATTGTTCCTTTAATAATTATTATGACTAGCAATGGACCTACTAAAAGATTGTTAATTACTATCATAATAAATATTAGTCCAAGAAAGTGCTTATTCTTGAAAAAATATATGGCTGGAACTGGAAGTAGCAGCCTGAAAATTAGTAGTTCCTCTTAATAAGAATTTGTTATGCTGGTTATAAAAATCATCACATTAAATAAAAAATAAGTTTTTAATATATAATAAAAGAGAATTACGTGGGTTTCATTTATCTACATCAAATAAAAATAACTGTTGTTAACTTTAGAAAGTAACAAAAGAACTAATCATCACATTGTTTGACTTCAATCATTTTTTTTTATAATCTTTGTATACGGTTTTAACTAGTTGTTTCCACTGAAATTTGTGGTCTGTACTTACAATAAAAAAATATATTAACAGATTAATTTATACAATTTCCACGTTGTTTTTTTAATTTTTTAATCTTCCTCGACTCTAAATTAGCAGAAGAAGGAAAATAAATAAATAACAATAATTGGTGATAATGAGATTCCCTAATCCATGTTTGTCTCGTGAATATGAAACTTAATCATTGAATATTTAAGATAGTACTACTCGCGAATTATTTGTCATATTAGAATTTTTACAACTTATGTTATATAGATAACAACGTATGAGAATCAATTCGGATCAAATTTATTTGGACACATTATTAATTTAGATCACAAAAAAATAAATTTGTGATTTGAAATTCAACTATGAATGAAGGTTTTTTTTTTTTTTTTTGTCAACTATATAACATGTTTAGGATTATATTGCAACTTTTGAAAAGTGGTGATTTATTTTGCAATTTGATATTTACATTTATTTTTGTTGGAAATTATGTGGCATCCGATGTGACATGTTTTCCAGATACATGGACTCTATGTGGTCTAAATTGCAATAATGAATAAATGTCATGATTTTTTTTGTAAAATTCGAAAAGTGTGGATTAATTTGTAATTTTTAAAAAAAATCCTGTTTTTTTTTCTTTTTTCACAATTACGTCTAAATAGATTATATTAACATGAACGGAATCTATGGTTTGTATGCATAACTTCAAACAAACTAGCACAATTCCTGTGTATTAGTTGACGCGAGTTTTACCATCACAATGATTTCAAATTGAAATTTGTAAAGAAACTTAATAAATAAATTTATATAAGAAATATATGTACATGTGATTATTCTTAAAAAAAAAAAATCTGTTAATTAGTCGCTTCTTTTTCTCGGTTAATAAATCAATGTATAAGTAGAAAAACATGCATAACTAAACTAAATTGTTCAAATATATTTTAGATGTGCACTTTATATTTTCTAGTTGATCTTGTTTTTAGTGTCAAATATTAGGATTAATGTACGAATGAGGCATCAAATCAGTTTATTCACTATTTGTATTTACGCAGGTTTGAATATTTACTGTTGGTGTTGGTTGTTATGGCAGCACCTCTGCAGGTCTAGATCCATTCTGCATTAATATCACCCCCAACCACTTCTCTAAATTAATTCTATTTTTTGTAGTATTGATCCAATAGTAAAATTGGATGATAAAATTACTTATTACATGGAATTATGGCTTCAATTTTGTTGTTCCAACTAATATTTCATAATTTGGATTATATATATACACACACGTGTATATGTTTGAAGTTTTCTTTTTCCTTTTTGTTTGAAAAATCGTTAAAACAACGTAATTTGAACACATTCAAAGGTTCATGTGGCTCGTCCCACAGAATATCCTAATTTCTTATCATGTGAATGTATATCATGAATTTTGATAATGATGGGGAATCTAAATGCATTCGAATTTCGAGGATAATTTTTTTTTTGATAACAGAGATTCATATTTATATAAAGACAATCTTTTGTGTGACGGTATAATAGATTAATAATGATGAAATATATCTTCATTTCCAAGATTCACATGTAGGGCAACTTTAGTTAATTTTTTACTTAGAGAAAATAGATGAAATAATAAATATAGTGTCAAACTTACCCTAAACAGAGAAAAAAAATTGCACTTTGAGGAGTGTAGAAGCAGACAGGAACGTCTAAACAAAAAAGATATTTTGCTTTATTTGAAAGTGAGCATTGTAAATATACTCTTAATTTCAAACTGAAAAATACACTGCCAATGGGCTCACTCATTCTCTCCTTATACATTCACTTCTTCAATCTTCTGTTTCTGTTCTTTTATATAACTAATATTACACATGAACAAACAAAACAAAGTAAATTACAAATTCTCTTTTATTATTTTTTTTTTGCTATTTTTGTTGGCTTGGATGCTCAACTTCTACTCTTGCACACATTTGTTAGCAAGAGGGACCCATCTCAAGAAACCCAATTCTTTTTTTTTTTTTTAAGCAAGAAATTGAAATTGGTAGTAGACATCACAATTTTGGGCCTTGAGTAATTTAATAATTGGTCAATTAATTCCAGCATTCTGGTGTTGATGAATGGTCCCTTTTATAGTCCTTGCAATAATCATATACCTTATAGTGACTTTGCACCCATTGCAAAGCCCTGTTTTGCTGCCCCGTAAGGCGGCCGGACCAATAGGGCGACGCAGATACGGGGCGGCACCAGGCCGGAGAATAGGCGGTGCAACCAATAGCTTTAAAGTTAGTAAATCTTCCGACAAATGGTTGGTAGCGATAATCGGCCTTGTATTTACCATCTTCGGTGGCCCACGACGATGCATCCCATATCGACCCATAGACCCACATTGGTCTCAAAGGAAATGTTGTGGCACTCCTCCTTGAATACATTCTTATTGGCACATCATCCACAAAGAATCTGAAAAATCAACAAGAAAATACAAAGTGCAAAAGAACAAATTAGATCACTATCATATTGCGATAAAATGAGATCGAGTTGTTGGATTTTGGATCTCAATTATTATTTGATTTAATTATATATTATTGTAAAAAAAGTAGCATGGATCTTGTGAGACTAGAGAAAATACTTTCGGTGGACACATTTCATCTATGTCTTCTCAATGAATAGTTGTGGTCTAGCATTTATTATTGAATGAAAGTTATAGGTGGTGTTTATTTGTCAAATAATTAATAGTAAATAAGTAATTTTAAGCTAAATGGCAAAATAACAGTCTGAAATTCTATTACATTGCACGTTACATATCAGTAGATTGCATTTAGTTAGTGTCTCTTTCTAAAATCCGACATAAATAGTACTAATTTTCTCATACATTATTCAGTTTGTTTCTTTTAATTTGCACAAAAAGTTGAATGTGTGTATAAGTTGCATAGAATCTTACATGATCTCCCTTGGATTCCATAGTATGGCATAATGATGAAAATTCTGTGTGGGATCAAACCATAAATGAAATTTCATCTCTCTACCAATAATTCTTCCATCCCCACTTCCTCTCACATAAACATTTGTTTGAAGTGTATAAGGTTTTCCAAATGTTGTACCAAGAAACTCAATATCCACCTCATCATGGTACCCTGGATGAACTTCACTGTTTGAAAGCTGTAATAATTCAAGGTTATTAATCATTAAAAAAAATTCATTTAAAAGAAAATAGTATTCACTTGACGTATGTGTACAAAATTAGTAAGTGCTGACGTAAATTTTATGTCAGCACTTACCACTATAAGTAAAACGAGAAATCTTACGTAGAAAGCTGTAATGACTCCAGCAGTGTAACCGGGTTGGAGCTTAATCGAGGCTCCAAAATACCCAGATCGAAACGGCTTCACCGACTTGAACCCACTTCCTATATTTTAACATCGATAAATTACACAGAAAAGACAAGAATTCGGAATAGAAGTAAAATCAAATGAACCTGAGTTTTGATCAAGCCAAATAGTAATGCCATTATTATCAGTACTTTGGTGACTAGCACCCCATAGGTTTCTATAGCCCTGATTGAAGCTCATGGATCGAAACCGGGTACTCGGGTAAAACCCCGGGGAAGGCGGCCCGGCATTGATGATAAACGGGGCAACGAGGACAAGGACGAGGACGAGGACGAGTCGAAGATAATGAGAAGCCATGGAATGGAAGAAGAGAAGAGGGTGTGATTATAAATGGAGGGAGAGACAAGGAAGTGGTGAAGATAAATGTGTACACGGGGAGTGAGTATGGCACTTGATACAATAATATTTAAATTAATTAATTAAATTGGTAGGTCCATTTATAGCTACGTTTTCAGATGTTTTTCCCACTGTAATTTTTGTGTCGCTTGGTACCAGAAAAGTTAAGTCATTGTTAATCATTGAGAATCAATTGTCCACATAAAAACATTGTTAGAAAAACCCATCAAACACAAAAGCTTAACTTCAAATCATTTCAAATAGTTAATTAAATTATAGGGATAATTTCAGTCCTCTATTTTCTATTTTTCCAATTTTGATACAATTTTAATTGAAATTTTCAAAATTATTGATGTCGTCACTGGAATTTAGTTGCCATGTCAGAAAATCCAGCAGCCATATTAACGATTTTGAAATCCCAACCAACATTTGACTTACAATTTGAAAAAATTAACCCTAATTTTTATATTTGGCAATATATCAATATATATAGATCAATTATTTGGATCCACATGAATGTTTTTCAAGTTCCCTTTATAACCTATATCCTTTGCAGAAAGCAACATTCATCACTATCTCATCCTTTAAAGCTACGATTTTCAGATTACACACTAATTGACTCCACCGCACATGTGCAATTTTTACTACTTTCCTTTTTATTTTTAAATTTTATTAAAGGGCTTTTCACTGTGTGTGAATAGTAGCAAGTAGGAGTACGTACTAGGCTGTCAAGGACAACTGTGTGGGGTCTGAAAAATCAAGGTTGAGTAATGGTGTTTTCGAAGCTTGCAAACATTGAGCATTTTCTTTCATAGACTAGGGACAAAGGTATCTTCGCATTCAGTTCTTAGATTTTTCTTTTGATTTCCTGCCTATACAACACACACACACACACTAACACTAGTTTCATTAATTAATGGACTTTTATTGATAAATTATCTGAAAAAGTCATATAAACATAAATTTTGTATAATTGGCCCATGACAAGTGATTTTACTATGAAATTGGTCCGTATATATGCTTAATTATCAAATGAGGTGTTTTTCTATTTCATTAATTATAATATGAGTTGATAATTAGGTGTCTCCTACAGAAATGAAAGATTGATGACTTGATGGACTAGTGGATTTAGACTCTTCTTTTGTTATGGTATAATAATGTACTTCATTAGATGTGGATTAGGTGATAAGCTTGGTTCATATTAATGCTTAGGAAACCCATGATTTATTTGCTAGGACCACTCCAAATTGGACCCTCAAATGTAAATTTGGTTTTTACTTATTTATTTATTTTAGGGATACCGACTGTTTCCCAACTTCCCTCCAAATAATTGATCACTTCCAATATTGCATTTCATATTTCATTTCCAAAAAAATAAAAAAAAAAGTTGTATGTTATGAGTATGAAGACAATACTATCGGTGATTTAGTATTTATACAATTACACGAATAAAAGATGAATATTGTAATATATGGATATGACAAAGAAGACCACAATAATATATGAATGTTTATAACTAGAAATGTCTGAATTCTCATTGTTGTGAAGTACATAATATAATTAAAATTTTAGGTACGAGCTACTACTACCTAGCTAGTTAATACATAAAAAACAAAGATGTCACCTACTACTTACTATGATTGAGAAGACTTGAAATGCAAAATATCAATAATAAAGTGGAGAAATATGAGTGGAGATGTAGATATATCACTTTATGTTTGAAGCAACACAACATAGCTAGGTAGCACAAAGAAATTACAATGATATATTAGCTATTACAACAACTTAAATGACAACATTTAACCGACATAATTGTGTGAGATGAAACATCAATATTTATATTTCAAATTCATTTTCACCGGTTGATTTTTATATGGATTATGGATTATGAGTGACCTGTCTCAATGAATTACATAATGTCTTTACTTCGTGTATATATATATATATATATATATATATATATTATATGACATCATACCAATAACTTATATTCATTGCGGGCTATGAGTTGATTCGTCTCACGTATTTAGATTTGCAAGAAGTCTCATAAAAGTCTTATTTTACATAATACTGATTTTTTTTCCTCTCTCAAATTTTCAAATAAATCTTGTACTCCAAGAAGGGTTCTGAGCATTTTTTTTTCAATTCAATTAATTAAGTATTTGCTACTTTAGCAAATAAAAGATGATGCCCTATTTCTAGTGTCATCACATTCCTATAACTCATATATTTCATTCTAATCTTCTAAAATGAATGGTGATCGCAAATAAGAAAATAACATAACAAATTAATATTCCAAAATGATGTGAAATAAAAATAAAACACAACAAAATATTTCCTCATTTGACAAATTTAATTATCGTATCATCTGAGGGACCTCTTTCATGTGACTTTTCAGGATTTGCCAAATGCTTCAACATTGACTTTTTGTTTCTCCATTTGTAGTTGGCTTTCCCAAATTAATTATGCCCCTTTCGGCTATAGGCTTCTATCTTTTTAATTTAAATTCTATTGAGAATTAGTCATTAAAATTAGAAGGCCAAATTCATGCAGTGTGTATCTGCGTCCCAATTATGTCAATTTCTTTCTTGAAATAAAAATTAAGTATCAAATTCTTGACTTATGTCAAAAAAATGCATCAAATTGTTCATTTTGTTTTGTCGGCGAAAGCTAAATTGTTGGGAGAGATGAAATGTAGGCTAGTCGGCGATGACTAAACATGCCCTTATTTAATTTAAATAACACTATACAATTTTCCATAATATTAAAAAAATAAAATTCCTATATATATAGAGAGAATTCTAGAGATTTCTGTGAGTTGATATACATCAGAAGTTTGAATTATTTTTCACCCATACTTTTTGTTAAACAGGTCAGTTGCTCTACCCACCAAGAACATATGTTAATATAGGGTGCGACTATCTGCACCCCAAAATTTACTAAACACACCCCATAGAAATGAGGTGTGTTTAGTAAGTTTTGGGGTGCGACCATTAATGTATTTATTATTGATGTATCAAAAATTTAATACAATTATTAATTTTAAGTTACAATATTTAAAGGGATACGATCTTTACAGAATCATTAGGCTGAAATATTTATATATATAAAAGTATGACCACATATGCCACATGTCAAATTTACATTTTTTTCACATTAATTTTTTTTTTTATAAATTAAATCCATAATAAATTGAATTTTAAAGCTAATTAATATGGCTAATTAATATATCAAATTTATATTTAATGTTAAACGTTATTGTTGAGATATTTCTGACTAGGTTTTAATGAGACAATATAATATTAGATGATATTTTAGAGTACCCATTTTCCACGTTTTATAAGTGGATTTTTGTTTGCTTATCTTATCTTTTGATATTGTGTATTGAGAAGATGCTCATATCAGAAAGATAGGTGAAATTGATATTAATAGGATTCTAGACTTAAAAGAGATCTTGAAGACTGATTCTCAGCTTGGGAAGTCAGTAAGCTTTAGTTGAAGTCAGAATTAGGAAGCAGACAACAGGATTCTGGAACAGGAAGCTGTTTAGAATCAGGAAGCAGACAACAGGATTCTGGAATAGGAAGCTGTTCAGAATCAAGAAGCAGATCTGAAAAGATACGCAAGTCAGGAAGCTGACTGCAGGTTTCAGGAACAGGAAGCTGTTCTGAAACAGAATCCTAGCGCACAACAGAAAGCGATTACTGCAATCAGAACAACATGCAGTAAGTCTTTTCTAGCTTATTCAATGCAGTACGAGGAATACACTGGATACAGTACGAGGTTTGGTTCCTGTCAAGTTACCAGTAGATAGAAGTGTGTGACGAGCCAATGAGGTGTTGCCACCTGGACAACGACTCTGCAAAGTACTGTAGTTAGAGTATGGCGCCATTAATGCGGATCAGAGTAGGACATGCTTTGAAGACCTGATCTTCCATGTCGCATTAAATGTAAAGATTTGAAGATCATTTTGAATTGCAACATGGACCATGCCTCCTTTCAACGGGCATTTTCCAAAAGCTATAAATAGAAGGTAACGAGGACTGTGAAGACTACTGAACAACAGAGCATTTTATATCTCTAAAGCTATCTATCCTTCAAGCTATTTTTCAAGCCTTCAAGTTCAGTCACTCAACCTTCAGAAGCAGTCAAGCCAAGCATTCGAGCTTTTTAGTTCAAGGCTGTCTTCGAGCTGCACCCGTTGAAGAAACCAACATATACTTTTAACAATTTGTTGTGTGTTAGGTTGTTTTAGTTAGGTGTACTTAGTTGATAGGATTTGATCATTGCTAAGTTTGTTAGTCTTGTGTAGGCTATCTTCCCTGTGTGGGATTGTGAACCCTGTGTGGGATTTGGCCTAGGAATCTTAGATTCTAGTAGGTTTAACTTGTTTGGAAGAGGTTTGTAAAGTTGAGTCTTGTAAAACAAATTGACCATAATGAAGTTCCTCCTCTGAGAAGGAGTAGAGTGGACGTAGAAAGATTACACCACCTTCGAACCACTATAAGCCATAAGTGTTTATTGTTTATCTTACTTGCTGCATTGCATTGTTGCATATCTATCTTGTTGCATTTATCATAAGCATCCTGATCAAAGAATTGTGTTCAAATCATACTTGAAAAGAAAACTGGTTTTCATAAAGAAACTCTATCTTTATTTATTCCGCTGCATACTGTGATACCGAGTCAGAAACCTGAATCAACATTCTACCAGGTTCCCGAAGCGAGTCAGGTTACTGACTTCTCTGTAGAAAAAGGAACTTGTTCATAGAAAAATTTTAAAATGCAAAAATCGATAGAGGTTCATTCACCCCCTTTGAACCTCTGACCACTTGGGACCAACAGTTATTAAATAATATAAAAAATTTAACTAAATTTATTAAAAAAGCACATGTTAGACTTCAAATACAAAAATCGTTTATATATTTGAAATTTGTTGATTTAAAAAAATTAGAGAAAAATATAAATAAATAAATAAAGGAAAAACTATAATAAATATGGATTGATTAAAAATAATTATTCAAACCATTCAATCTTTTGAAACTTATTAATTAATGTAATTGAATAATTTTGTGTGTATGTGTTTTAAAATAAACTATGAATTTTTTTTAGGAAATTTTATTTTTTATTTTTTATCATATAATTCAAAATGAAAATTTAGGGTTATTATAAACCTTAACAATTAAAATCAAACTAAAATTATTGTGACAATGTTGAATAATATAATAGACATAACACTACATAATTTTTCAAAATAATAAATAAAAAGTAATCATATTCCTTTATAAATACAACATATATTTAAACAATTAAACAAGATATTAATTTGATATTATTATATTTAATGTTAAATTAAGTGATGTGTATTGTACAAAACCATAAATATATTTTTTCCTATATAAATAATATTTAATTTTTTCTAATTTTACTAAATTTAATTTAATTTTTTTTAAAACCCATGTATTACACGCCCTATATTAGTTTTATATACAGTCTTTAGTTCAAGGATTAGAATGGATATATAACTAGAAGTTTAACCTTTTCAGTTAATGTGTGCTAGGCTAAATATATTATTTAATTCCCTTTTTAAGTACCAAGGTAGCAAAGATCAAAACCACGTGGATGATATAAAGCTTGACCATGCATGCTGATTTTGGTATCCTATTTTTCATTTTGATTTTAATTAAAATAAATAATCTCTGATTTCTTCATCATGCTTGCGATTTTTATTTTTAGGCGAACTTAAAATGATACTTAGAATTTAGAACAAGTGGACAACCATATATGTTATAAGTAATTAACAATGGAAAAACTATACTATTTCACATTTAAATAATGATCACAAATTAAGTAGGAAGCATGAACCTAATAAGCATGGACCTAACTGAACTGTGTTCTCTCACTTTCAGGTCCTAAAATAACAATATATTCCCTACGATATCTTATTATTGGCTCAAAAATATTAAGAGACTAACTATTTGTCTTTATGACCTTGAAAATTATAATTGTATCTTCACAAACAATAAGGACATTGTCCCTAAATAGGGACAACTCATAAAGATCTCATTAATGCCACTTTGTTCCTACATCTCTCAGCATGTATAGGATTTTGCAAATTAAAACCCATTTATCATTTATAAAAAAATCCACCGCAAAATATATTGGAATAATATTTAATTAGTTATCCGTTTAATTAATTATAAAGATGGTTCTTAATTAAATTCGAATAAGAGAAACTAAATCCAACAAGAGTATGCTTCTAATAATTATCTAGATAATTAGTTCGATTTGAGATATTGAGAGTTTGAAACACTTATCAGCTCTCAATAAGTTATATGATTTGTTAATAAGACTGAACATATATGAATATTTACCACTGTTGTAATAAAAGAATAAATGATGTATTTATAAGACCTTTAAAGATATGAGTCTCCTCATATATACATACTTGACTGAGAAATATTTTATAATATTTAGAAGGAAAATAGATCCTTAAAATAACATCGTACATCAAATGGGGTTATACAATTGTGAGAATTATTATTTTTCATTATCAATTTAAGAGTACTATATATAGGTAATATTATTTTGTTACTAGGGTAAATATAGGAGGTAAAATACATGAGATCAAAGAATTACGATGCTGCCGACAATATAGGAAAATTGCTTAAGTAGCAGCCCATCTGACAAGATTTCATCAATTGCTGCAATTATTTGACTTAAACTACTTTCATATTTTAATGTTTTATTTCAAGAGACGTCTTTAATTTTTCTATATTATATTACATATCTAATAAATAAGCCAGTAAGTTTTTTTTTTTCCTTTCAGTGTCCTATCTTACATGTTTTCTTTAATTGCATATATATAACGCCAATCATTGCGTTAATCAGTTTCTTTTATATTGGTAAATAAGCATCGAATCAATATAATCACATAAATTAATTTTGTGGGCGTTCAAACAATTAATATATCGCAAAAACTCCTGTGTCCCCGGGACACGGATCCGTGTCCCCAACCCGTCCCGGGGTCCACGCGCCCTCCACGCGCGCTCACGCACGCCCACGCGCCCATGTGTGTACCCATGTGCGCGCTCCTGATAGACATTCTATATTTGTTCTAAAGGTATCCCACATATACTCTTCAGATATCAGATACCTTTAGTTCATATTTGTAATACCTATAAGATAAACCTGTAAAACCTCACAAAACAAGCGCCCATGCGAGCATACCGTGTGTCCATGCGCGCGCAACTCACAAATCATGCGCCCATGCCGCCCGCGCACAGGTATCTCATGTATACTTTGAAGGTATCCCATGTATACCTTTATACATGTGCGCCCATGCGCCCACGCCGCGCGCGCGCCCACCATGCCCCGCGCGCCCACAAACCGCGCACTCACGCCACCCGCACACCCACTCCGCGCCGTGCACCTTCAATGTATACATGTGATACCTTCAAGGCATTCCATGGATACTTTGAAGGTATACATGTGATACCTATATATGGAAAAAAAAAAAAACCCTGAGCAAAAAAAAAATAATAATAATAATAATGTGGGTCCCTCGGGTTGGGCTGGGGACACGGATTGGATCATGTGTCCCTGGGACACAAGAGACACACCCTTAATATATTTATGTGAATGTTTCACCGATATGATTTTCAAAAATTAATCTTTATTTTCCAATTAAATTCACAAAATCAAATTCCTGAAACATGAAATGATTTTACAAGAATTATAGCGTCTGAAAGGATCTAGATCAAAGTTAATGTATCATCAAGAAAGCCAAAATTTATGGTTGAAAAGGCATTCTTGTTATACATTTTTAGAAAGACAAACTTTTATAAAAGAAATAAAAGTTGCGCTTGAATCGAGGATTATTGAAATATAAGGATTTCAGATATTACGTACAAATAGTTAAAGTAAGTCAATAATGATAATATTGGAATATTAAAAAATATACCATAACTAAATAATTAAAATTGATTGAACTAGTATTAATAATCAATAATTATAAAATGAATCTAGACATAATTTAGTTTATATTCTAATTTGAGTGTCCCTTAGATGAGTTCTCTCTACGTTTGTGGGCTTGTTGTGTCAATTTATTTATGACAACTAATGGACTAGTAATTGGGCTTTCTACTAACTTTTATGCCCCAACTAAGTGTATTGATCTGTTTATCACTTTTAAGTTTAAGCCCAATCTTTTAAATATATTTTTGGATTTCTAAATAATCTAAACAATAGTATTGTCCAAACTCAATAATCAAACATTTGCAAAAGTCAGAAACTAGAGTTTGTAACTAAAATATAATTTGTAATGATACATGGGGCAAGTTATAGGTCCAATTTTTGATTTAGTAAAGTCTCTAAGTTCTCGTACATACCAAATAAAAAAAGGGGTCAAAGTCTGTTATTATGGTATTTTTATTTTTTTAATAATAATAAAATACACAATACAAGGTACTATCTACCATCTAACAAAAAACATGATATTTTAATTTATTTTATTTTATTGATATATATTTCACATATAAATAAGAGTTTATTTGATAATTAAATTTTGTCATCTGAAACACATGAGATTTAAACTTTTCAAACTTAAAAAAATTTATATATCTAAATATTTAATTTTTTGTTATTCATCATCCAAAGTTGCTCAAAATTGTAGTGCAAAAGTTTATACATTTTTTTCTTACTTCAAATGATAAAATAGAAGAAAAAAATTAAAATAACTATTGATTAACAAAATATGAAAACCTACATATTTCAAATAACATTAGTACAATTATCCCTACTTTCAATGTGAAATAATTTTAGTGGAACTTAATGGACATTATATCACAATAAGTTATCCTGCACCAAGAAAATCTAATTTAATTAATTAAATTTTAAATCTTGGTGCTTTTATTTAAATTATTTCCACAATATTCTTTTATTAGAAAATATTTCAGTGATAAAGTGCATGACGAACACTTCCTCTCCAAAAAGAAAGTGCATGATGAAGTATAATATTTTTGGCATTTTATAGGAGATCTTTTTTGAAGCGTCCAAAGATTTATCCAAATAAAAAGGAAATAAATCATAATATATATATTGAAAGTCTCGTATATTTCTGAGCCCTCCAACTTCTTTGCTTTAGCCACTCCCTGACATCTCTGTTAAGGTAATGTTGAATTCCTAAACCCTTCAAACACTAAATCTAGCTTTAATTCACATTGAAAAAAACGGAAAAGATTTCGACTTCGCACAATTTGATTTTTCATTCTATGGGTGTTGAGCAGAAGCTGAATTTTCGTCGTCGAACCAGTAAAATATGATTTTTTTTTTTTTTTTTTCCATTTCACATGAAGATTGAGTTCTTTTAGAATGTGTTTGTGTATTGATTATGTATGGAAATCCGTTTGTTTTTACCTTGAGAGCATGATGAATGTTGTTGTTGACTATGAAATACTTGTTTGATTTCTAGAGAATGTTTGGTGGGAAATTCAGAACAGTCCATTGTTACTTGGTTGATTGTTGTTGAATTTATAATTTATAATATCTGTGCTTAATGGATTATTAATTATTGGATGTATTTTTTTGTGATTGAACTCAGAGGGGTGTAGTGATATAAGCCGAAGATGGAGATTGATAAAGCAATAAAAGAAAGTGATGATAAAAGGTTGAAGACAAAGTACAACAATGCCATCTATGTTATTCAAAGGGCTCTTGCTCTGTACTCGTATGCT
This sequence comes from Scutellaria minor, assembly GCA_954870855.1. Taxonomy (NCBI): domain Eukaryota; kingdom Viridiplantae; phylum Streptophyta; class Magnoliopsida; order Lamiales; family Lamiaceae; genus Scutellaria; species Scutellaria minor. The sequence goes on along the minus strand of OX940735.1, from coordinate 2,087,605 downwards.
CTGATTCCTTTTATTCTCAACTTTGCATTCTTACAAATTACATTGTATATCTATTCTTACCAAGAGGATTATATTTGATGATATGAACATGACTGCATTTGGATGTTTCTATTATTGAATGGTGTTTTTGGTGTTAACCATTCTTTGTGCTTGACGGTTTGATGTGGATATTCTTTGTCACTATAAAGAAAATTCTTGTGACATTTGATGTTCATACTGAATGTTGGAGATTTCAGGCTATTGTAAATGCTTGTAGTTTTGACTATTGAAAATTTCCAACTTTATTTCCAAGAAGAAATTGTTTTGAGATTATTTGTTATTTAATACCTGGTGGATCTTCATTTTTGCTGTTTATTTTTTCTATAGTTATGGATGGAACTGGCTTTAAAAATATTTCATGAGTAACTACATTTTGATGCGCCTCTTCTTATAAGTGAATTATCGGAATGACTACACGTGCTGAAACTTGAAAATTGTGGAAATTAATGTTCTCAGGATACTAAGTTACATTCCAACTGAAACATGGTAACATTTCTTATTTTTGAGGTTTTCTACATTAGTTGATTGAACATTATTGTCCAGACAAGACTCCGTTTTTGCCTCTTAAGGAGGAAAATGTGTCATGTTGAAACAAGAAATTATTATCTAATGGTCCACTGTTGACCAGCTATGCTAAAGAGTGATCATGAATGAGGTTTATCTTTCTATAGTAGTTTTAGCATCGCCTTTTAGCCGACTTCAAATAGATGAAACTCGAATTATAATTTTATTAACAGTGTTGAAGAGGTTGCATTAAGCTTCAACGGAGGAAAAGATTCAACTGTAAGTCACCTTTCCCTCTAACAGACTCTTAAGATATATCTTGTTATGAATGTTGAACATACATAACAGCATTCTTTTTTTTTCTAGGTTTTGTTGCACCTTCTAAGGGCTGGCTATTATTTGCATATGGCTGAGAAGAATCTGTCCTTCAGGGATCCTGGAGATACTGAAATTACGTTCCCAATAAGGACAATTTATTTTGAGAGCCCAACTGTTTTCCCTGAAATCAACTCATTCACTTATGAGACAGCTTTTACGTAAGATCTCCCTCCCTCCCTCTCTCTCTCTTTCCCCCCATACATACATACATACATATAAATATATATATATTTATTTATTTATCTATTTATCTATCAATCTATCTTTTTTTTTTTTTTATCTCTGTCCTACTTTTTCTCCCTTGTCTTTCCATTTGAAGCACTACATGTTACTTCTTTCTATCAAATTTTATGAAGCAAAGCTAAGTAACATTTACTTGCATTTGACATTTGGATTTATTTTTTTCTATATAAATGCACTAGAAGATTGATTTATGAGTTTCATTTTGGCTTCCAATGATTATTCCTCTAATTGATGATTGATGCTTTCTTTCTAAAATAATTGCAGTTACAAATTGGAGATGGACATCATTCGCCTAGATTTCAAGTCTGGTTTGGAGGCTCTTCTAAAAGCTAAGCCCATTAGAGCTTTTTTTCTTGGTGTTCGAATTGGTGACCCGACTGCGGTACATATATAACTTATTTTCTATTTAAATTTTTACTCGAACCTTAATAGTTTGGAATGACATAATTGAATATTGAACTACTGTTATGGTCATAAACTTAAGGTAGGGCAAGAGCAGTTCTCTCCTAGCTCACCTGGATGGCCGCCTTTCATGAGAGTGAATCCCATCTTGGATTGGTCATACAGGCTAGTATCTACATTTAAGTTCTGTGGATGAGCTATATAATTGTTTTGCACATCTGTATTTTCTGATTGATAGAACTTTCATGATATCTGAAGCTAAAGTTGATGTTTGCTTAAATTAACGAAAGATTTTTACATGATTTAGTTATCTGGTTATAAAAAGATTGTAACTTTCTTGTTGTGAAAGAAAAGCACTATACAAAAGTGATTAGTAGTTAATTTTGCTTGGAGGAGCATGGCATGCTAGAGTATCTTTATCCTCTGGAAGTGATGCCTTATAAGATTATACATATAAGAAGACCTCATCTTCTGGGTCCTTAAGGATGTACAATGACTTCATCTGATGCATTTGATGACATAGGCAGCCACTTTCCATTTGTTTTATATTTCTTTTAGTTTTGGAGTCACCGAGTCACTTATTTGAGCTTTAGTTTTAGATAAAGATTTTGATGTGAAGAGATGAGAGTAGGGGCTGGGTCATGGTGTCTCTTATTTGTATTGTTTTTTCACTTCGCTTTATTCTTCGTCATAGCTTAAATGATTCAAGATTTTTGAATTTTTTGTCTATTACAGCTTGAAATGCATAGATCTTACCTTTCAGTAATTCTATGGCAGAGATGTTTGGGCATTTCTCTTGACTTGCAAGGTTCCATACTGCAGCCTTTATGATCGAGGGTAAGTTTTCACTTGAAAGCCTCAAGTTCCCCGGAATGAGATTGCTATAATTTTATAGCCTGTATTACATGTGTCTTTGCATCTACAGATGCAATGCTCACATCTTTTGGAGTTTTCTTGCTCTCTCTATAATTTTGGTCTCATTCTGGTCTTCAACCTCACTGTATTCTGCTCTTTTCTGAACAGTGGTTCATATATCTGGTATTTTGACATGTGTAAGTTTACTCTTTCCTGTTCTTTTATTTTTTGTGCAGTTATACTTCAATTGGTAGCATTCACGACACAGTTCCTAATGCATTGTTGCTGAGCAAAACCAGCAGTAGTGAAGATAAATTCAGACCTGCCTATCTGCTATCTGATGGAAGATTGGAAAGAGCAGGGAGAGCTAAGAAGTTGATTTCTGAGCCATCATCTGCTACTGTTAATGGCTTAAAAAATGAGGATTTGCTTTCGAAAAACTTGTTTACAGCCTCGGTCATTGCTGTTGGCGATGAAATCCTGTAAGTTCTTTGTTGCTGATTGTTATCTTGAAAACTTTTCTGAGTCTTGATCTTTCATTTCAAGGGTATCGCTGATATGTGATCTTCAAATTGCTGTTGACTGCCCAATAATCTTCAAATCCTCTTTTTTTTTACCTTTGTTTCTTTTTTCCCATTTAGTTTTCTTACTTGTCTTTTACCTCTTAACTCATTCTCTTTAGTATCACTTTATCTCAATTTGTTCTTTTAATGTATTTTTTCATCCCATCAAAGCTGTCTAAAGAAACCCTTTTCGATATGCTCAGGATCTAGGGGATGGTCAAGATTAATTTTGTTATATTCACTTGAAACCCTACCTATTTTGTTCAACTGTCTCATATTATATTGATGAACATATCCAGAAACAAATTTTATATTGCCAACATTTGCCCTCTACCTTCTGATACTGCTCCTTGACCCTTATTCAACACGTGGCTGCAGAACTTAATTATTTTGATTTAGTTGCCCTTCTGTAGTGAAGAATTTATGTGTAAAATGAAGAGGGCAACACCTTGCACCCCTTTGAAAATAATGGAGTAAATGGAGAAGTATCTACACTGTATATTGTGAGTGGCACATATATGATTTCTGTCATTTTTTAAATGATGTTTTTCTGTTGGTTCCATAGCTCAGGTTTGGCATGGTTGAGGATCAGATGAGATCCATATTGTGTAGAAAGCTCCACTCCATAGGCTGGGCTGTTCCTCATGTTGCTGTTACCAGAAATGATGTAAGTTAATAAAGACTTCGTAACCTTTGTTGTTTTAATGTTGAATGTGGTTTGGAAGAAGCACTATGGAAGAAAATGATTCATGTATTGGAGTTCAGAATGTCATTTGGAATACCTAATTTTCTCCACAACACATGATTGTTCCATTCTTTGCTTTATAAAAAGCATTTGTGATAGGAGATTCATTATCATTCCCTTTTGTTTGAAGTTCCTGTTATATATTTAATTTCACTTGAGGACGTGTTTCAGATTGATTCTGTTGCAGATGAAGTGGAGAGACAAAAGTCTATGAGTGACTTGGTAAGCTTTTGTTTAATATTTGCATAGATGCAATATGCTTAGCGACTTCACTTCAATGGCCATGAAGCTTGATATTGTATTGCAGGTTTTCATATATGGAGGGGTTGGTCCATTACCATCAGATGTCACTGTAGCTGGAGTTTCCAAGGCCTTTGGTGTTCGAATGGTACATCTCATCGATTGTCCAGATCTATTGTGTACTATGATACTTCTTAGTTCTAATACTTCTGCAATATGTTAAATCGTTTAATGCAAAGTATGTATATAAAGTTAGTGTTCCTAACTTCCCATGTTACTCTTGTTAGGACAGGGAAGTAGTAAAGCTAATTATTTTATGCCCTTGTAAAAATTAAGTATTTGTAAGCTGTTACTTTCACAGTTTCATTGTCATTACATTTACTTTGTAATATCCTTTCTTGAAAGGCCCCTGATGAAGATTTAGAAGAATATTTAAGGCATCTCGTAGGGGAAAAGTGCACTGGAGATAGGAATGAGGTAAAATAGTGTAAAATTCTACTTGTGATGTTAGTTATTTTACTATACAACAAATAATTGCTAGAGGTAAATATTTTAATTTTAATGATTTTACTATAGAATTATGATTTAATTATTGAATTATAGTAGCTTTCCCAATTCGTGACTTGTGAGAGTTGAATTTGAGAAAAAGGAGGCTTATAAGTACTTCATTTCATAAACATTATTAACCTTTCCAGTTGACTATTTATTTTGTCTGTTTTCTATTTGCAGATGGCTCAGTTGCCTGAAGGAATCACTGAATTGTTGCACCATGAGAAATTGAGTGTGCCTTTGGTAAGTTAATTTCATCTTCTATACGCTGTTTATGAGAGCAAATCATATATTTTCTTTCAATACTTCACTACATAGTGTGACCTTGGTTATTTTTTAAGTTACCTGATGCATAGTTTTATCTAACATGCTAGTAGAAAATCTTTACTACTTTTCAATCTTTTCCTTGGCTATATCTGAAAATGGAATCTTGGATAACGGTATTCCCAACTTTATTTCCATAGATCAAGTGCAAAAACGTGATAATTCTTACTGCAACAAACGTCGTTGAGCTGGAGCAGGAGTGGGATTGCTTGGTTGAATTATTGAGATCCAGTGGCCTTTTAGTAATGACTGAATCATTTGTATCAACAAGATTGGCAACATCTCTTTCTGATGTGAGTCTATGAGTCTATCATTTATATCTATTATTTGTGTGCTTTACCAAGCTCCTTATTTTCTTTTGGTATGCGTTTTATGTAAGTTGATAGAAAAAAACTTCCATATATCTCCATGGAACTGCACTTTAGCCTTTAATGCATCATGCTGTTGAATGTGAAGCTTACTAAAGTAGGCATAAGTTATTTTAATTGAATGTATTATAATTGCCAAAATGCATTTCATGCCAGTTATAATGGTAATGACTGAAATAAAGTGATGCAGGTGGAAGTGGCTCAACCTCTTTCAGAAACTTGCTTTGAATTTCCTGATCTCTTCATTGGTGAGAGTTTTATGACAATGTATCACTTGGTCATCTGATCTCCATCTTTTCATGCAACTCTATTAATATCACATTTCCTTGATACATGAAGGGGGATATCGGGAATCAAGAAGAGGCCCTCTGATCGTTACCTTTGAAGGAAAGGTAAGGGATATTCTGTTTTGAATATAATCTTGTTTTGACAAAAAGATGCTCACGATGAGTTGCATGTCATTTGCAGGATAAAGCAAGAATCGGTGCTGCTACAGAAGCACTACGCAACAAATTCCATCCTGGTGCATTTTCTGAATTCGACTGATATGAAATGCTGTTATTCAGTCCCTTGAGAGCTTTGTGATAATGGCTCTGATTTTATAGCATTTTCTTGTTCAGCAGTTTGAATCAATAGCATTTTCTTTATTGCCAATGATGTTTCATCATATTTCCAGTAATTTCAATATGCGCCACATGAATATTAGTAAGAGGAATGTTACTATGTGGAAGCTTATACTTGGCACATGTATTGCTGGGTTCAAACAATTAATCGCTTCACAATTGGCATGTATAAGAAGGAAAAAGGAAATACAGTATAAAAATCGTCTTTATGACTGAGATAAAATAATCATGAAAATGAAGTAAATTCCACTTTACTATAAACTTTGCAAATTTTGACAACCTTCAGTAAAAATGGATTTGATAAGTCCAAAACTTATGAAATAAACATATCATCGGAATCGATACTCCAGCTGCTAAGCCTATGGAGAAAAACTGAACATGGAAAGCAACTTTGCTAATACAGAACAAAGAAATTAAAACAGAAGAAATACAGCAGGCTTCCCGTGTCCTCATATAAATCACAAAATACCAATAATAATGCATCATAATCTTCCCAATAATATCCAACCAAAGCTTGTTTATTGCTATCTGAACTCATTCAAGCTTTAGGCTTGAGGACCTTCACAGTCTCCCATGTGAAGTCTGGCTCATCACGGCCAAAGTGCCCGTAAGCAGCTGTCTTCTGGTACCTAAAGTTGCCTCCTCTCTTCAAGTCGAGGTTGATGGCAATCATCCCTGGCCTGAAGTCGAAGTTCTCCTTGATGAGAACCAGAATATCCTTGTCTGGGATCTTACCGGTTTTGTAGGTGTCAACGAACACAGAAAGCGGCTCAGCTACACCAATGGCATATGAAACCTGGACAATGCACCTACGAGCAAGCCCTGAAGCCACAATGCTCTTTGCTGCTTGTCTCACGATGTATGCACCACTTCTATCCACCTTGGTTGGATCTTTGCCAGAGAAAGCACCTCCACCATGAGCACCCCACCCACCATAAGTGTCGATGATGATTTTCCTACCGGTGAGACCTGCATCTCCATGTGGACCACCAATGACAAATCGGCCAGATGGGTTGAGATGGAAGATTGTCTTGTCATCCAGATACTGAGCAGGGATGACGGGCTTGATGACATGCTCTTTCAAGTCTTGAGCGATCTGCTCGTTTGTAACAGTCTCATCATGCTGGGTGGAGATGAGAACTGTGTGGACTCTGATAGGAACCATTGCTCCACTCTCATTTTTGTACTCAACGGTAACTTGGGTCTTGCCATCGGGTCTCAACCATGGGCAAGTCTTGTTCTTCCTCACTTCAGTGAGTTTGGCACCGAGCTTGGTGGCAAGGACATGAGTAAGTGGCATGAGCTCTGGTGTTTCATCGGTGGCGTAGCCAAACATATGGCCTTGGTCACCAGCTCCAATTTCTTCGGGTTTCTTGGTGAGATGACCATGAACTCCCTGGGCAATGTCAGGGCTCTGTTGTTCAATGTTGACGAGGACCTTGCAGTTGTCAGCATCAAGGCCAACATCTGGTGAGATGAAACCAATTCCTCTGCATGTATCCCGAACTATCTTCTCATAGTTCACGTTAGCCTTGGTGGTGATCTCACCAAAGACCATGACCATATTAGTTTTTGTGCAAGTTTCACAAGCAACTTTGCTCTCTGGATCCTGCTCTAGGCAAGCGTCAAGAATGGCATCTGAGACTTGGTCGCAGAGCTTGTCAGGGTGTCCTTCATTGACAGACTCTGAGGTGAATAGGAAGGTTTCCATACTGTATTCTGGAAAGCATGATATGGAGGTGTCAGTTCAGGTAGTATGTGCTAAAAGTTGAGTAATTTTAAAGGTAGTAAAGTACAAAGCACTGCTTGTCGCAATTTGAAAATCTAGATTAAATTAAACTTTTCATATTCAGGCAATGCCGCTGGGTCAAATAGTTCAGAGACAATTAGTAGATTGTGGATTTATTATATACACTAGAATCAGTGGCCACAGATTTAAACATAATTCAGTATTTGACTAATCACCCAAGTCTCTAATCCATGTTATTGTTTCTGCTCCTAGACTAATCCATGTTAGTGCTTCTTCCTCAGAGCAGGAACTACAGGGAAACCATATTACTGTCTGTAGTGATGAAGCATTTAGTAATCAATTTGATCACATGGACACACACACACACACACACAAACTCTCTTTTGCTAAAAAAATCTTGTTTTGCCCAGAACTTGTACGATTTCCATTTATGTAACTAGTGTAAGCACGGATTTGCAATCTTATTATACTAATGTTATCCAAGTAATCCATGCGCACTGCTTTATGTAAAGAAAAAGTGCACAAGCTTCTAAAGGCGAATGCAATACAGATCTACAAATCAATATAATCACATAATGCCGTCCATTTGGTCATCGAAATTATTTCATACATCGAAATTATTTCATACGATTGTCTCTGAAAAACCAATCTATAAGAAACTATGCACAAAAAATCCAGATCCTCAACAGAAAATCACGACATTCCTTTCTGGCACTAGATCTGAATCTCATAAAACAGAGCTCAAACATTCATATATCCATACTCACATTTCAGTAGATTTGCTTCAATTTGGTCAATTCAATCAACACATTTTTCAAATAAACATCAAATCGAACAGTCGAATGAAACAGTAAAGTCTCGGTTCACATTACATAAAAGAAAAACTTCAATTTGTACAAAAAGCAGGATGTGATGATAGATCTAAACAAGAACAGAAGCAAGATAACCAGATCTAACACAGTAGATAAGAATCTGAATCATTTGCTAACCTTTTTTGTTAAAAGAAGAGCTCAGATCTGCAGATGAAATGGAGGAGGAAGAGATAACCAGAGTGATTTTTTCGCAATGAAGGCGCGCGTATTTATAGAGCCCGACCCCAACGACTCGCCCTCTCTTTCTCTCTCTAGTTTTCGGTTGGGAACCAAAAAAAAAAAAAAACTACCCTACCCGGGCCCACCTATCAACCCATTTGGTTGGCCCGAATGTATGAGATCGTGCCAGCTGGTGGGATCGACAGTGGGAATTTAATATTGCGTGGGTAAGTGGCAATTGTCAAACGAAATTTTTGCAGTTGAAGAGTTGTACCCAGCGCATCAGGAAATGTACGTGGGTTGGTGAAAAGGGAAAAGTATGCAATTCCCGAGATCAAATGGATTTGGTATAGGGGTGGTTCGGTACGGTATACCGAAAATTTCGGTATACAAAAATTTCATACCGTTTCCTTACCGAAAATTTCGGTATACCGTACCTTCGGTATACCGAAATTTCGGTATAAGAAAAGTTCATACCGTTACCATACCATCGTTTCGGTATACCGAAATGGACCGGCATACCGTTTCATACCGGTATACCGAATGGACCGGCATACCGTTCCATACCGACATACCGTTCCATACCGGTATACTGGAATGGACCGGCATACCGTTCCATACCGAAAATGATTTTTGTATTAGAATTATTAAAAAATAATATTGATATTTATTTTTATACCGGTATACCGAACATCCTTTTGTATTAGAATTATTAAAAAATAATATTGATATTTATTTTTATACCGGTATACCGAAAAAAAAAAAAATTCATACCGTTACCGTACCGAAATTTACCGGTACGGTATCATACCTTACCGAAATTTTCGGTATTTTTTCGGTACGGTAAGTGCGGTATACCGGTATTTTCGGTATATTACCCACCCCTAATTTGGTGTCTATTTTAATATTCAAATGGTTACAAATTAAAATGGTTATAATGAAAATTTTAATAATTGAGGTAGCAACCCAAAATATCACAAAAAATATAAAATGTGATAAAAAATAATACAAAAAAATAAAATTTGGATTTTTATATCTTAAAAAATAAAAGTATGATACTTTATACTATGAAATATAATTCTATGCCCAAAAATATCACAAATTTTATTGACTTTGATTGGGACATTCATTACCCCATAACAACCTGCAATCAAATCAATTCAATGGTCAAAGGGAATCTTTTTTTGAATTTTAAGGTTACACGTGGATTATGGGCATAATCCACATGTAGCCTTAATTTGTTTCGAATTTTAGGGTTACACGTGGATAATGAGCATAATCCACATGTAGCCCGAATTTGTTTTAATTTGTTTCGAATTTTAGGGCTACACGTGGATTATGAGTATAATCAACGTGTAGCCCTAATTTATTTCGAATTTTAGGGTTTATAAGTTTAATAATACATGTGCATGGATAAATCCAATGAACACAAAAATAAAAATATATTAATTGTCATTTCATCCATTATTCTTAGTTGATTTTGACAAAAAAAGTGGTAGAAAATGCCCTACAATTATATTTTGTGGTATAAAGTGACCTACTATTATATACTATGGTAAATTGGGTGATACATTATATTTTTTATGGTAGAACGGACACTTTTCTCTTTAATAATTTGCATTTATAAACGAAGTAGTTAAATCGTTACAGGATGGAATCAACTTTGAAATTTCAATAGCAAGAATTGAATTTTCATACGATAATATTTTCGATGGAATCAACTTTGAAATTTCAATAGCAAGAATTGAATTTTCATACGATAATATTTGATGGGTTGATAATTATTTTAACTTGCACACCACTTGAGTTATGTCCTAAAATAACTATTCGCATATATGAGTTTATTTATCATATTCTACTTATACAACTGCATATCCAACTACTCCCTTCTTTAATGTTATTTCACGTAGATTGCAAATCATTTGTAGGTAAATAATGTGTATAAATAACCACATTATTATATTTAACAGACATAGTTAATGTATTCATATAAATACAGTTCTTTATCAAATAATAATAATAATAATAATAATAATAATAATAATAATAATAATAATAATAATAATAATAATAATAATAATAATAATAATAATAATAATAATAAGACACTAGCAAAGTTAGATAAAAAGAAATGTATAGTTTAGTTGATATTAAGAAGAAACAAAATGAACTTAAAAATGAAATATGATGGTCAGAAATAAATGGTACAGCATACTAATTCATTTATTTGGTATCCATAACAAATAAGAAATTCATGAAAAATGATCACTATTTAACCATAATTTGTAGTAAGAAATGAAATGCCAGAATTAAATGATTTTTTTATAAATAACTTACTCTATAAATCAGAGTATAATTTTTGATTCTATCTTTAAAGTTGTAATCAGATCAAGAAATTATTAGACCGACTTTGATTTAAATATCCTAAAAACTTCGACTGAGATTTTGTGGTTTTATTTTTCATGAAATTAGTCAAAGTTGATGGAAATTGGGAGTTGTTGCTTTGCCAAGAAAATAGGTTGGTAGATGTCCTTGTTTTGACATATCAAAGAGGTGTGCCACCTAACTTCTATAGTGTTCATTTTCTTTTACACACCTTTCAACATAAGTAGCTGGCTGTTTTTAAAAAATTGAATTTTGATGAAATGATTTAATTTAGTGATTTTGTGAAAATTAACCAACAATAAAAATGATCAATGTCTAAATAAAAGTGAATAATCGCCAAAAAAAAAAATTCAAACCCTTTTTCAATCCAAATCACTTTAGCATAACTAAATCTAACAAACATCCAAATATAATAATACAATGTTAGTGGTGTGAAATTGCTTTCACGAGAGGCACAAAATAATACTCTCTCCGTCCTATAAAAATAGGTCTATTTGTACTTTCATACAAATTAAGAAAATATTTGAAGTTTCAATTGTATCCTTATCTTTCATTAATTTGAGTATTGAATGAAAGCTTTTTTTGTTTCAAAAAGTATATAGGGAGTTGAAGTGTGGTGATTTAATATATATTTAATTAAGGGCATATATGAAATTACAAATTAAAAACTATACTAATATAGTAACAAATCTATCTTTGTGGAACGGATGAAAATAATATACAAGTCTATTTTTGTGGTACGAAGGGAGGAGTAATTTTGAGGTGAAATGAGAGAAAGAAATAAGAAGGCGACAGACATCGACATGGAAACACATTAGAACAAAGAATACAGATGAAACAAGTAAAACTAAAATACTGGTAATTAACTTTTTTAAACAAAAGTAGTGGAAATAAACAAAACTTAAAAGGAAGTGGAGGCGTTTGACTTGTGTGGAAGTGCATCCAATTAGAAAGCAACCATATGGTTGTCGATTACATTAATGCTTTTACATCTCACTAATGGCTGATCACTGATACAGGCTACAGCTAGTTTATATCTTTTCAAGTTATTTGGGTTTCTCCCACCACGAGTTTTGTAGCTCAAATGCTATTTTGGTGTAGTAGTTATAACTGTGGATAAAAAAATTTCAATTTGATGTCAACCAGACGGATCCGGGATTTCAACTGCTCAAGATTCAAGTTATAACATTGTTCACTATTGCAACTATTGTTGTCCAAGAACTCATTTGAACAACTCATTTTTGGTATTGAAAAATAGTCCAAGAAAATGGTCGTGGCATGCAATGAAGCAGGTACCCAAAAAGAATAGGGTATTTCGGGTGGCAATGTTAGGGTACCCGAACAAAGCTGGTACCAAACCTGCAAACTCGATACCTGTCAATACCTGACCCGAAAGCCATCCCTATACATGACATTCAACTTTAAATTCAAGATTCCAGCAGCTGAGCCAATGGAAAAAAATAGAATTTAAATAACAATTTCACTTACACAAAACAAAGAAGATAAAAGAAAAATAATGAAAGTACGACAATTCATTCAACAATACAGAAGGCTCCTCTCCCCCGTGTCATCGAGTAAAAGCACAAAAATATAAGCATAGTCTTCAATATATCCAGCCAAAGCTTGTTTATTGATCTTCAGCCATGACTTCAACTCACTCAAGCTTTAGGCTTGAGGACCTTCACAGTCTCCCATGTGAAGTCTGGCTCATCACGGCCAAAGTGCCCGTAAGCAGCTGTCTTCTGGTACCTAAAGTTGCCTCCTCTCTTCAAGTCGAGGTTGATGGCAATCATCCCTGGCCTGAAGTCGAAGTTCTCCTTGATGAGAACCAGAATATCCTTGTCTGGGATCTTACCGGTTTTGTAGGTGTCAACGAACACAGAAAGCGGCTCAGCTACACCAATGGCATATGAAACCTGGACAATGCACCTACGAGCAAGCCCTGAAGCCACAATGCTCTTTGCTGCTTGTCTCACGATGTATGCACCACTTCTATCCACCTTGGTTGGATCTTTGCCAGAGAAAGCACCTCCACCATGAGCACCCCACCCACCATAAGTGTCGATGATGATTTTCCTACCGGTGAGACCTGCATCTCCATGTGGACCACCAATGACAAATCGGCCAGATGGGTTGAGATGGAAGATTGTCTTGTCATCCAGATACTGAGCAGGGATGACGGGCTTGATGACATGCTCTTTCAAGTCTTGAGCGATCTGCTCGTTTGTAACAGTCTCATCATGCTGGGTGGAGATGAGAACTGTGTGGACTCTGATAGGAACCATTGCTCCACTCTCATTTTTGTACTCAACGGTAACTTGGGTCTTGCCATCGGGTCTCAACCATGGGCAAGTCTTGTTCTTCCTCACTTCAGTGAGTTTGGCACCGAGCTTGGTGGCAAGGACATGAGTAAGTGGCATGAGCTCTGGTGTTTCATCGGTGGCGTAGCCAAACATATGGCCTTGGTCACCAGCTCCAATTTCTTCGGGTTTCTTGGTGAGATGACCATGAACTCCCTGGGCAATGTCAGGGCTCTGTTGTTCAATGTTGACGAGGACCTTGCAGTTGTCAGCATCAAGGCCAACATCTGGTGAGATGAAACCAATTCCTCTGCATGTATCCCGAACTATCTTCTCATAGTTCACGTTAGCCTTGGTGGTGATCTCACCAAAGACCATGACCATGTTAGTTTTTGTGCAAGTTTCACAAGCAACTTTGCTCTCTGGATCCTGCTCTAGGCAAGCGTCAAGAATGGCATCTGAGACTTGGTCGCAGAGCTTGTCAGGGTGTCCTTCATTAACGGACTCGGAAGTGAACAAGAAGGTCTCCATGTTGTATCTGGAAAACGTTGTCAGGGATGTGTTAGTTCAGGTACAATATGCTAAAAGGTAAGTAATTTGAATGGTAATTAAGCATGATATATTCCTTGTTTGTGCTAATCTGCTTATAACGAAAAGCATATCGACTGAAGCTAGTTATAGTAGTTAGATGCATGTCATCATCACTCAAAATGTTTAGCAATTTAACATTCTTAACATGGGTAAAATCTAGTCACACTCATTCTGTGTAGGCAATACTGCTGCAATTATACAGTTCAAAACCATGCAGCTTTCTTTGTTGATGATGAACATTTAGAATTGATCGATAACCGTCGATCATAAAATAACTCTTTTGCTAAGGAAACTTGTTTTGCAGAGACCTCCTATGATTTGTCCTTTCGAAAGAAGAGTAAACACAGATTTGCAATCTGATTATAAAAATGCTATCCACGCAAATTAATTCATGTAAAGGAACAATGCACGAACTTCTAAAGGCGAATGCAATACAGATCTACAGAGCTATAATCAAATAATGCCATCTTATTTCGCACGATTATGAATCTATTAAACCATCGACCACAATTTTTTACAAAAAATGCAGATTCTCTAACAGATTGAACGACATTCATTTCTGGCACAAAATACTCTGTATCCCACGATAATATAGAACACTTCAATTTGGTGAATTCAACAGTCTATCAGCACATTTCTCATACATAAATCAATTCTATAAGCACTCATTCGAAGCAGTAAAATTTCAATTCACGTTGCAGAGTAGAAAAACGTAAGAACGTGTAAAAAGTAAAAATGAAATATAGATCTACAAAAGAACAGGAGTACGATTACCAGATCTAAAACAGTAAAAAGAAATTAAGCCATTGTGTCTACCTTTTAGTAAAACAAAGAGCTCAGATCTGCAGATGAGAATGGAGGAGGAAGAGACAAGTAAGCTCAAACGCGGAATGATTTTTCGCAATGAAGGCGCGCGTATATATAGATCCCGATCCCAATGACTCGCTCTCTCTCTCTTTCTCTCTCTAGTTCCACCAAAAGCTACCCTACCCGGGCCCATCTACCAAACCAATTGGTGGGCTACCACAAATAAGATCGTGCCAGCTGGCGATTGAGGGGGCAGTCGACGGTGGGGGATTGTTTTGTAGGTGAGTAGTAAATTTTCAAAGGAAGTTCATGCATTTTAGGAGTTGTACCCAGCGCATCAGTTAGTGTACGCGAATTGGTGAAAAGGGAAAAGTCTGGTCAATTGGTGTTGGCTACCATTTTGGTACACCGATTGTAATTCACTTTTAAGTTGCGTACAACTGTATGCATGCGCGTGTGGTGCGTGTGCGTCTCAAAATTCGATTAAAATCTATGGAAAGTTTCATAAGATTTTGGTCCTTCTTTTTAATAATAAAATTTATATCTTAAGACAGATTTTATTATCTACGAATAAAATTTCTATTTTAATTGTTGAGGTTGGATTAGGTTCGACATATCTTGCGTAACGATTACATATACAACTCACTTTTTTAAAATTGGGTTTACATTATAATTGTTGATCTAGGGTTGTTAACCTTTGCATCTGTGGTGAATGGTTTTTTATTATGATTTTGAATTTATCTAATTATTATTTTCGTTTCAAAATAAAATTAAATTAAATTCTAACATTTTTTACAAATAGAAAGTAGAGTTTTGGTCAATTTCGAATTTTGATTGTTCTCTAATAGAGAAGGATAAATACAACCCCACCAGGAACTAGCTAATTTGGTAATTGTGGGTTTATTAACATGGATCATGTAAGGCTGTATGTGGTTGTTGTTCCCAAAATGATGATTTTTTTTGGTAGAATACTTTTGAGTTTTGTGTTTGTTTTCTTGCAAGCTACACATAAATGACTGAATTAAAACTATTGAAGTAGTCATCTAGTTGATAATAATAGAATTAGAATATTCAAAATAAATGATGTATAATTCGATAAATCATTTTCTAACAAAAATAACATCAACCCGTTAATATCATATAGTCCAATTTCTTGGATTCGAATTCCAAGTACCTCTCATTGAGAATCAAAAGATTAACCTATATCAAAACAATGTGCACCATCAGGATGATGGATAAAAGAATACTCACAAGTTCGATTGAAGGAGTTTAGTAACTCAATCCTAACTGAAGCCCTAAAGCTGCATGAACGAGGAACAACGTCATAATGCCACTGCCTAAGATCCCATGGGCGTTACGCAATCCTGGATTCCCCTGTTCATGAACACACATACTTTGTAATAACTGAAATGCCATGAGAGATTTTTTATTCATATCGAGCTCACTCACCTCAAATAGTGTTGGCAGTATCGTTTGAATTGTTAGAAGAGCAAGCCCAATGAAGCCTGTTACAGCATGAGGACTGCAAAAGTAGAAGATGAAAACAAAGAGACTTGATTCTACAGAAAGGATGCTAATAGAGAAGTTAGTAAATGTATACCTTTCGAAGATGGGCTTATCGGAAGTGAGAAGAGAAGTAATGCCGCCAGTAGCTCCAAGAGCAAAGAAGAAAAACATTCCTCCAAGAAGCTTAGGATGCAAATCTTTAGCCATGGCCTTTTCCTCCTGCAAAAAAAATACAGAAAATTAAGAGGGAAATCTTTTCTCAATTGTTCGTTAAGTGTTGCCATGTGATTCCTTACAATGTCATCTGAGAAACGAATGCGAAAGCCCAGATAAGTTCCGTAACCACCCATAGCAAACAGGACAACAGCCTACAACAAGAGTATGAACAAATTTGTTATATAAAAGCCACCTCAACAAGTCTGATCACTATACTCATTTTATCACTCCTATGATGTATTCTTAAGAGTATATATACCATGTTTCCAGGATGGCCCCAGTGCACAAGCCAATCAGGGAGGTCCCATGACTTCACTAGCTCAACAAAAGGGCTGACTAGAGACGTCACGGTTTTTGCTGAATAAATGATCAAATCAGTAAAACCACACTATACAGAGTCCAAATAAATGGGATAGATTCAACACTGCATAGAACATGATAAGATCAAGATTGCACGTATATGTTTAATAATCTAAGAGCTAGAGATGTTGCATTGGAAGGATGAGCATAAAGATGATTCTTCCATAAACAAACAGGCTGGAGCCATGATCTGATCTGTTTAACAAATGTATTCAAACTTATACGTTCTTAATTTGAATCAAAGTTAAGCAGATAAGATATGTTATTCTTTCGCTGAGTTTCCACTTCCAAGCAGAGGCAAGATGTTCAGTCATTCAGATTATTTTAAGCCTAAATTCTATTCTAAAATCAGTATCAAGTATCAACCATCGTTACTCCATTGCTTGCAAATTGCAATCGCATTTCTACACTAATCGAAGGGACCAGAAATTTCAGAGCTCAGTAAAATACTCCAAATAAAATCCACTAAAAACACGCGCTAATCAACTCGACTATGATCAAAAAACTAAGATCCAAAATCAAATTTCAAGTAAATGTAGCAAGCAGCAACGGCATTACCTCCAGGAAGAGCACCGAAAAGCAGGAAAGTCAAAGGAGAGAACGAATACAACAAAGTCTCGGAGGATTCTTCCAACATTTCACCATTATTCTCTTCAATCACGTCCACATTCTCACAAAATTTTCTGCCTTTGAGGGCAAAAATGGAAGAAGAAAGAGACCTTCTCTTCATTTGAAACACCAGCGGTCTAGACGAAATTATCGGAGAATATATTGAGGGAAAGAGGGAATGTGAAGTGGAAGCAGCGAGAGAAGCATTTACCACAGCCATTTTCAAAGACGATTGAAATAAACAGCAAATCTGCAGCTTTGTTTTCACCTTCAGAGTGTGTGTTGGAGTGTGAAACAGCAGATATTAGATATGGTGTGTTGTATTGAAGAAGGAGATGGAGAGAGAGAGAGGCAAAGAAAGAGACACGAATTTAAACTTCATTCGTGCTCCCCCACCAACCTTTACATTTTTTTAAAAAATTAAAATAAAATAAAGTAAAATAAGATATTTTAATGGTTTAAATTCCTTTTTTTTTTTAAATTTATTTAACTATTATCACATATCGAAAATTACACTACATCTCATGTTATATTTATGTTTCTTGCATTGCCACCGAATACAAGTATACAACATATGTCAAATAAATCCAGTTGTTAATATATAACATGTATTAAAAATATATGAATTATGAGATAAAATATCAAATGTAAATTCAATGGACTAATTTTTTTTTTTTTCATATTTAATGTATGTAATTATTATGTTCAACTTGAGATCATGGATTTAAATTTCGAACAACAAAATTTAAAGATGGGCTTAAACTCAGCTAAACAATTGCTTAATGAGTCAGTATATGACTACACGCATGACATTTTTGTAAATATAATGGGTAATATATCTCAAGTAACTTCTCTAGAATTAATTATTAAAAAATGATAATATATAATAAATTAACTAAATTATTTGTACCTGGAAGTAGTATTAACACTCTTATTTTGTAGTAGTCTTAACTTATTAAATTGATCTCCAGTTTAATTTTTTTAATTGAAAAAAAAACTAATTTTCAATTCACTTAAAGCTCGATTAATTTAATAAAAATAAATAAATTTTATACAGAAAAGAGTTAGATACCTTTGTTCAATCCATGTTTGTATTCAAGAAATCTTGTTCAAGCTCGACCACTTTAACAATCAAACATGAATTTTGAAGGTAGAAAATAAGACTCGGATAACTTGAAAATGGAGTAATACCTCCTAACCCACAATCAACATATGGATTTATAAAAATCCATTTGATTGGTAGGCAATGAGACTTCATCTCACCAAATTACATCTATGAGACAGTTTAACTCTCATATATGCATTTTTATGCTTCATAATAACAATTCATAACCAAATAATAATTATTATAATAATTCAGCCAAGGTATAGCTTGAGACCAATATTCACTTTGAGGCAAGTTATGGGAAAGAGAGGCTAATAAAAGCTAAAATGAACTCAGCATACTGAAAAACTGAAAGTATAGTGCCAGTAACTAAAAAAGATCAAATTATTAATAACTTGATATCAATATACCTCTTATCATATAAAAGACTACACCTAACAAAAATAGACAACTTTCCAGCAGTCCAAGGGGTTGAAACTCAGAAAGGCGAAATCGAATCTTCAGTTATGGTATGTACACCTATGCAACTGCATCGTGTACATAACAGCACTTCGACATAGCATTGTGATTCTGTACAAGGATCAAATCCGGGTAACAACTCAAATAAACATAGCATAGACATAGTAAATAATGAAGAGTACCAAAAGGCAAAATGTAGATTCCCCTTGAATACCTTGTGATTCTGTACAAGGCATGGAGCATAATCATCGATCTACTCGAAGAATGTTGTTATGTACACCATTCTTGGTAATTGTCTCCCTCTCAGGATCAGTTCTCCAATGACCATCAATAACAAACTTTATCTGCAACAAATATTAAGGTACAGATAGCTAATTAAATTGTAGATTGACTCATGAGATCTGCTGTTCTTATTTTGGTGACTAACATAATGACTCTTCTCGGTGATTATTACAGTTCAAAAAATTTGAAAAATCTAGAATATGCAAGTGGCTGTAGCTTTCGCACCTCATACGTCCCAGGATAAAGCCACAACACAGCTCGCCAAATTTGAGATGTCCTGACAAATTTTGCTAAGATAGTTAACTTGTGATTTCCCATGTACACCAAGATAAATTTAAGGAAAGGGAAAATTTGTAATATTCTTCTATTAAAAGACACCAATAAAACATGGTAAAAGCAAAAAGCCTGAATTGTTAGAAAGAGAAACCTCCAATTTAGTTTCACATAACATTTAAAGAGAAAAATGATCAAATAGAGAGAGAGAGAGAGAGAGAGAGAGAGAATAAGAAACCTTGATTCAGTAGGTTCTGTGATACTTGATAGCTGTGGATCCATTGGGATTTTATGATGCCAGCCATTGAAGGTACCAGCAAGCTCTACAGTCTCCCCATCCCCTGAATACAGGATCTCAACCTGACAAGGGAAGCTAATTCACTTCAGTCAGATAATGCTTCCCCTGGATTAGCAGGTATATATGATGCATTTATTCTGTGGTTCAATTCTCAATAGATGGCTTCATCCGAACATTTTCCAGTATCTCCAATACATACCATGGCATGACTTATTATTATATGCTGCTGAACAAATAAATGAGAAGTTGTTTCTAGCATATAACAAACTGCCCTGTTGGTGGTGTTAAGAAAGAGCAAATGTAGCAATGCGCAAATTTATGGTTGGAATAATTGAGCCGAGTCTTACTTAAACATAGTAAGGATATCACCTTTAGCTACAAGAGAGGCTGAAAAATGAAAGATTAATTTCCGTACTTTTGCTATAGCTAGATGATACTCTTACGGGGGGGAAAAGAAAAAAGATGGTGACAAACGAAAAGCCTGAGAAAATATATCATATGAAAAAAAGTCAGTGAGAACGTGAAGTACCTCTTTTAGTCCAGATAGGGTTTCTTCAGCAGCATTTAATTCGGTTTCCTTATCAGAAATAAGTTCCTCTGCTTTGCTTATCTCTTTTTCTGCTTTGCTTTGCAAAAGAGATAAAGCAAGCTGAAAGGTAGAAACATCAAGGAAATTATATAGCAGAAACTTGCATTGGTAAACAAATATCTGTTGCTTTAAAGCACTAAGGAAAGAGAGTACTTTACTATCTTGGAGATTTATAAGTACAATCACATGCTATATAACAGTTAAAAATTAATTACCTTTTCCTTTTCAATCTGCTGCTTCAATTGGGTTAGTTCCAATTCCTTTTGATGCTAAGGAAAAAAAAACACTTAGCTATTACTTCAAAGTATAAAGGGAACAGGGGTCAGACACTACTTTAGAGTAGCATGTAAATAAACATATTATTACCAGCAAGAATTTGAGATGCTTAATTTCAGCTTGATCCTCCATTTTCTGTTTTTTCCATAAGAAGCAGATGAAATACATAAATAAAAATTTGCAAGAGACTTGAGATAAATCCTTGGAAATCTTTAACAAATTACTAACCGACGAATTATAATATACACTGACCTCCTCATCTAAATCCTTGTCATGGCCAATACTTGTTTGCTGTTTAGTTGAGATATAAGTGCTACTGTAAAATAACAGAAAGTCGATATTGCAGATAAGCAAGAAATAATTTTGAAAAATAAAGTGAACTGAGACAACTTTTTCAAAGTTCAATCATAGATTTATGAAGTTCATTAGGAAACATAGACATCAAAAGAAAACAAGATAACTAAACAATAGCAATTTAGTGTGATTGTTAATAACCAGATACTCTAGTATTCTCACTACAATTGGAAAGGCAGGAAAAAGAACATAAAATTATGCAGTGCCAATTTATGGAAGCTTCTACAATATATGCATAAACCAACACCAGAACCTTTCGGGAGTTACCTCACAATCAGGTCCATCGCAGGCATAAAGGCATTAAATGATTCACTTACTGTTGTTCAGAAAGGGATCTGAACTGACCTAGATATGCTGTTTTCTAGCACTGGATCTTCAACCTTCTGGGCTGATGAAGGAACATTTCCATTTAACATGCTATACACAAATTCTGGATCATGAGAGGTTTCCAATTTATTTATCCTCCCTTCTTCATCAACATGCTCTTCATTCATAATTCCAAACCCACTCTCTGAAAAAGATATATATAAACAACAAAAATTCCATAAGTTAAAAGTACAAAGACCATGCAATTTCTTTGTGGCACTAAAACTTACTTTCAATAGTATCCAATTCCCCATGCTGAATAAATTTGGCCACCTTTTCCTGCAAGGATAAAGCATTCGACTCAGCAGCGACAGAGCTTTGATCATTCAGCTGGAGTGCTTTGTCTGTATCTGTGCAGTGTAAGTTGTCCTCTTGTAGATCCTCATTTGACAGAACACCACCAGACAACACTTTCAGCTTATCATACTGACCTTTTCAGACGACAAAAAGAAAAGACTATCAAGCTAAGATTTAAAAATCCATGATCTTTACAAATGTGAAAACACAAGTCTAAGTTATCCAATTTCACCTCCAGAGTCACCAAGCACCTCCAGATTCCCTGTCTGACCTGTGGCTACATTGGATCCAACAAAGGTTTCTGTTGATGTGGTTTCAAGAAGTTGTTTGATAAATTTATATCCTCTACGCCTGACTATATTTGCAAGATCTTGTCTGAAATTTTCAGGAATTAGAAGCATGCTAAAAAAACTAAGTGTACAAGATATGTCTATAAACTACAAAACAATTTCAGTATATTATCCACATCTATAAATCATATCAGTTTACTATACATCTTAAGACTACAAAGTAGCATCAGAATCTTGTAAAGCTCTCAGAAGATATTTGGATTTTCTACATCATTTAAAACCCTTGTAGCAACTCTACTTTTCTTTTACTCCAAAAAGCTCTATCTTTTACATGGTCAGCTCCAATTTTCTGAACAATTGCTCGATTCAAGTTCCATCAAGTGGAAAATGGTATCAGTATCAACATGATACATACTTCATTCTTTGGCACAAACTCTATTCCAAGATAATGGCATTAAACTTCTCAAAACTTTTAGAAGAATTTATCATTTTACTTATTTTCATTCTAGTATGAAAACAGTCACTTGAATTTCCTACATAAAATTATTAATAGCTAATGTTAGCCTTATCCACAACCGTAAAACAACTTGGAGCAGATAAAAACAAACATTAAATAGCAATTAGAATCACACATTTGGTACTCATCATTAAAAAGAAAAGCCATAGAACTCAAACCTTCCATGGTTCGAAAGCTCCTTCATAGTCGGCACATAATTTTCTGGAAGTCCAACAGTGGATAAAAAATCTTTGATTTCATTGCAAAGATCTAGATCACTCTTCACCTTCCTACTATCTCTGAAAATCATTCGATAATAAAATCCATTCCAGTTATCTTACGGAAATAAAAATTAACAGTGAAATGGCTACAAAATTGAATGAAAACACATCTCGAAAATTCAATAAGCAAGAGGAAAAGGAAAACAGTCGGCGACCTTGGAGATTTCTTGAGCGACGAAGCAAAAATTGTAGAGTGGCGGCAATTGTGGCGGTGGTTAATGTGGGGGTGTGGCGGTGGAAATTGGGAAGAAAGAGAGTGTTTAGGAGGAGAGAGAAAGTGGAAAACGGGGAAGTGGTAAAGAGTGGCCATGAGAGAGAATATGCAGCAGCATTGAGGCCTCTCAGGCGTTTCGTCTCTTTGCCACAGATTTATGGCTTCTCTGCTTTGATTCCATTTTAATTTTAAAAATAAATAAAAATTAATATGATTCTTGATAAGGATTTCAAGTATGCTGGGTCTGGACTCTGGACCATGAAATTATTAGACGATGGTCTATATATATACCAGTTTTGAGGCCAATTAACTGAGATATTATTTATTTATTTTTTCAGATAAAATAGTTTTACCATTTTGTCACTTTTAACTTTTTTTTTTTTTTTTAACTTAGCCACATCAACTTTTTAGTATTTCTGTTTTACTGCTTCAACTGATCATTTTTGACAATTTAACCACAAAATAAACTTTAAATTTTTTACTTAAAACGTAACAACGGTTTAGAACACAATGTTTGAGGGTAAAATATCAAAAGGAGAAATTATTGTCATCATAGAATTAAAAGAAATGAAAATAGTTGAAACCACTAATCATACACACAACTGATATACTTTAGGAACCCATGGTCCCAAAATTTTGTTATGTCTAATAATATTTAAAAAAGAAGCAATTTCAATAATTTCTAATGCTTTATGATAGATATCTATAAACTATTTTTCAATAAAGATACTATAATTAATTAATTAAGATAACTATCATCATAAGTAATTAGTTTTGTTGTATACCTACTCAATCGATATGATAAAGACCGATCAAGGTAAAGAAAAGTTTAAGTTGGTCGGCCCCTACCGAGAAGCCCTCCCACTGCACTGCTTATATGTGTGAAGAGGACAAGATTGATTCTAAGATCTCAGATGTAAGAACAAAATGAAAATATTTACAAAGATCGAAAACTAACAATATGATTTTAAAGTAGACAGCGAAAGTAAATTTCTCATTAATGGTATAATGGTATCGAAAGATCACTCTCATCAACAGCCTATTCAAACATCTGGTTCAAGAAAAATCGCTTGATATCATATTAGATTAATTAGAAGTCAAGAATTATAATTGTGGAGAAAAATTCTACAATACAATGCAAATATATTCAATAAGGATGAGGGAAAAACCTACAAACATCCTTTCTTAAGCTGCAATAAATAAAACTATCTTTTTCAGTTCTCAGATTATACATTTTTTTCAACTTTTACTTCCAACAATCTGTATACATTATGTTAAATGACAGTCTGGATCGACAGAAAATCACGTCCACAAGTTTAAATCAAACAATTTGATTTTCAAATCCTTAATCACTAGAACAAAAGGAAGTACACTGTACTTACATCACCAGCTCATCTTCAACCATTTTAATTTCTTAATCATCACTAGTCAAACTTCTTAAATAATATTTCATCCCCATCCCAATGATCCAAAATGAAATATAATTAATTTAAGAACGTACGTAACATATGTAAGTTGTTCCTCAATAATGAATTAAATGACTGAACATTAATAAATATGTCACTTTCTTAATAAACATAATTAATCATAACATATTTGTCATTGAAAAATCCCAATTTCTCTATAATACATTGAGATGTGGGTAAACTGATCACACTATTCACAATACAAATTTGCGCCACATGTTATACTTAAAATAAGCAATAAAGAAAGTTTCATAATCAAAAAATGCCTCACTAATTAATTGGCGTTTCAAGATTCGATTTTTTTTTAATTTAAAAAAAAATCAATACTTTTTTTTTTGTTAAATCATTTTTTTATCTAAATAAATAGAACTCATCACTCGTAAGTTTAATAAATATAACTCAATTGTGCACAGTTTCTCTAAACACTATTTAATTTTTGTACAAAAAACTCCAAATCTAACATGATTAATTAGATGTCTCAAACATTTGAAATAATTTAAAAGATTCCGTTTACAAACTGTTCATTCACTGACTTGTCATGCATAACATGTCAACTAAATATTAAGACAATACATAGTAATATCGTAGCATTTAAATAAATTTAGGAGGGGGGGGGGGGGACCTTAAATATTTGACATTGGCGATCGAGCCCTACTTATAGACATATGTTAGACTAATAATTATTCAAAAAATGGAAAATTATAATTATTATGACTAATCATTTTCAGTTGTGAATTGTATGGCATTACTTGACCAGTCTAATGAAGCCAAAATGAAGCTAGCTAGCAGAGAAGATGGGATAAATTAAAGGATAAGCCTATACACAACTCATTCATTACTAATTACATCCTATTAAAATAATTTAAAAATAAATATATATTAAAAGACATAAATATCCTTACCATGTATTATTTATTTAATTAATGTTGTATATTTGAGAGGATAGAATAGTAATGGAGTGGAGTAATATTAAATGTTTTAAAGTTGATGTACTTAATAATTGGAGTGTATTTAGTAATGAGTGGAGTGTGTATAGCCCCACCTTAAATTAAATAATTTGGAAAGCTGCCTTTTGAAATCACACAAGAGCATGTTTAGCCTACTTTTAATTGAAATTATAGTGCATCTAGTTTGACTTGTGTGTCTCAAAACTTACATATATATATATATATATATATATATATTATACACACACAACACCATTTGTTCCAAAGAACAAGTCATATAAACAAACAAAACCCTCTCTCACAAGAATCATCAAGACTTTTGTTAAAGTACTGATTGTCATAGAGAGAGAAGAAGAAGAAGAAGTAGTAGAGAGAGAGAGAGAAAGAGAGATGGGAAGAGCTCCATGTTGTGACAAGGCAAATGTGAAGAAAGGGCCATGGTCACCTGAAGAAGATGCACAGTTAAAAGAATACATGGAGAAGCATGGAACTGGGGGCAATTGGATTGCTCTTCCACACAAAGCTGGTATATATACTTACATATAATTTCACTTCTTTTTTTTTTCTTTTTTTGGCTTATTTCTTGAATTTTTTTATTTTATTTTGTTTATATGATTAGGTCTGAGAAGATGTGGAAAAAGCTGCAGATTAAGGTGGCTCAATTATCTCAGACCAAATATTAAGCATGGAGAATTTACAGATGAAGAAGATAGAATTATTTGCAGCCTTTTTGCTCGCATTGGAAGCAGGTCATCTTTTTTTTTTTTTTTTTTTGGGTCTTTTATTTAGATCTAAGACACACATATTTTGATATAACATAATATTAAAATAATTTGTGATGAATGCAGATGGTCAATAATAGCAGGGCAATTACCAGGAAGAACTGACAATGACATCAAGAATCATTGGAACACAAAGCTGAAGAAGAAGCTATTAAGCTTTGCTCACAAAAACTATTTCCAATTCCCATTGATTAACAATTCCTCATTTCTTCAAACCTCTTCAATTTCATCACAAACTCTTCACTCCCAAATATCTCCACCAATATTTGAATTATCTGAAAACACTTCTTCAGCTTTCACTGCCCCTTCTTCACTTCTTCAAGCCCCCATGCATGGTCATAATTACGATTATGCCCCTGCGAAAGAGGGTAATTACAACAATCTCCTCATCTTTGGAGGGGAGACCAGCTGCAGTACTAAGAATCAGACCAGCCATGGTAAGAAAATGGAGAGCTATTATAACAGCAATGAGGTTGATGTTGAAAGCCACAAGTTCTTGATTACTACAAGCCATGATGGAGGGTTTGAGAAGGGAGAAAATGGTAATTTCGTCAGTGAGAATCTGCTGGATAATTACAGTATGGAGGATATTAAGCAGCTGATTAGTACTAATCATATCTGCAACAATTTGAACTTCTTTGTGGATGAGATCAAGACAGAAGATAATACACTGTACTAATCATGTTTGATTCTGATTCTTCAAAGTCAAATCACAAGATTGCAGAGGTAGAAATTAATGTGGGGAAATGGGTTTTTATGAGTTTTTTTTTTTTTTTGTACATATAATTATGCTCTGTAAGAATATTTCATGGAAATTGAAGAACCCATTTTCAAGAAATGAAGAAATTCAAGAATGGTGAATGATTCATTATTTGAAATTAAATTAAATTTTATGTGATTAGTATTCTTGCTTTTTTTTATGTCCAATATTGCAGTGGACATGCATCTGTGTAAGACCTATGTTATGTTATTTTTATATTAATTTATTGGGTAAAAAATGTTATGATCACTTGTAATCTCAGTGTTTCTGACAAGCTTTCCTGTATTTTAACAGCAACATAGTTTAATGATTGAGATTGCTATGAATCCAAAACTGATATATTGTCCTTTTCAATGCTGATTCAATTCAGATTTTCTTTATACAAAAAATTGAATACTTTGAACAGTTCACGCAACACGATTTTCATGTCCAGATTTACCACAACTTTGGTCAAACAATTAAATGAAAAAAAAAATCAATTTACTTATTAAAATTATATAATTGTTCTAGAATACTTTTATTTAAAGTTTGCGAAAGTTGTGGTGAGTGACTTTTCCAATTATATTAAATGAATTTTCTCAATTTGTGTGAAAAAAAAGGAAACTAGACTATTGTAGGAATGGATGAGGTATCTATTTATTTTGACAAATTAAGTTTTCTATTTTTGAATTATGTGATCATTTATTTTAATATCTTATGTAAGCAAAATAATAACTTTATTGTTGTAATTGATAGTGTTATTGATCCTTTTTTTCTTTACAAAAACTTATATAGGAGATTTTTCATGGATATAAGTTAGTGAGAATCCACACTATTCATAAACAAACCTCATTCTACAAAACTCATGTGGATTGCTCATTAACCGATCTCATGGAATTGAATTCATAAAAAATTCCTACAATAGTTTTACTTTTTGTAATTTTTTTTTTTTTTGATAAAGATGAAATATTATTTAAAATAGCAGTATTTGTTAGATAGGATTTAAAATTGATAGTAAGGATTTGATCACTTCAAACTTGATAATAATTGACATTACTTTAATATTGCTTGGATAAAGATGATCCGCCTCTATGTATTTCAAAATTTAATTACTGAATATGTTTTAGCAGTCAAGTAAAACAAATCCCACTTGGAGGAAGACAAAGGCTTATGAAAGTGGAAATTGAAGCATCCAATGAATAAATAAACGCGGAATAATCTGTAGTTTCTTCATATAAGAAGATTAATTAAGAAAAGTACCCATTTGTCAAATAAAAATAATGCATTGACCTTTTCATTGGCTTGTCTGCTACTGTAAGAATTAAGTCATAAATTATTGCATGCCAATTGTTTATCATGTTTATGCCTCGATTTTAGGACTAGGGTGAGCATTGTTTGGAAAAAAAAAAATTGGTATTAATTTATTGAATTTGGGGAATTTCTAAATTTGAATATCTGGAATTGATAAAAATTGAGACAATATGAGATACATTTTTTTTTACTATGGAACGTCCTGATATTTTTGTCATAAAGATGACTTAGTTCAGAGACAATAAAGAATGTGATTTTTTTTTTTAAAATAAAATAAATGCATATCAAAGGTAGTGAAGCTGAAATCATATTTTTGTATTTGAAAGTTTCAGAAAAAAAAAAAAATTTATTTGTCCTTCAACCAGTTACGTACATGCTTCCCCTAAATAAAATGAAATAAATCAAGCAATTGCTAGTTGGGTAACAAGAAATTTAATTGAACAAAATAACTGTCTTATTATTATTAAGATGCAATAATTTTAAAATGCCAACTACATTTCTTCAACTAGTTGAATATATTCTGGGAAAGCCAAGATGTTTAGACTTGTTCATCATACCAAGAAAAAAATTGTAGCAGTATACATTTGTGATTGTACGAAACAGTTTCACGAATCCGATATTACAATAGTCCTACTTCGTAATACCTACAATATTGGTTTTTGATTAAAAAAGAAAACAATATTGGTTTTGATATGACTTTTTCAAGTAAATTGTCAGTTCAAAATGTCAAAACAAAGCATTATAATGTAATGAATCAACTTTGCTTTCCCCTGTGACAGTTTAGGAAAAGGACGAAAATACCCCAAAATTGCAAAAACCAGAGGTAGTCAAAAAAGCAGCTGCTGAAAAACAGTGACTTTCTAAAAGGCATGATGATGAAGAACAAAGTACGACAATCCAGATCCACTCATTTGTATAAAGTACACCAATTTTTTCTTGCAAAGTTGAGTGATTAATATATAATTTAACATTAAGTATATTTAACTAAGATAGGAGGATTAAGTGAGGTGCCAGCAAGCAAAAAATTTCCAGCTGTTGGGACAAAAGTCTTGATTGTAACTCAGATTTTCAACATTTAAATTTGCTGTCTTAAAAAATTAAGATGGTAAGAAAGTCATGGTGTATTGCACAAAGCAAACACAAGAAATGGAGTTCAAACTTTGTCAATGTTAGGTATCTGTTTGAATCTGGAAAGACTTTTGATTTGTACAAGTCTCTTTAGATGCAGTGCTCAAAATTTTAGAACAACGTTTAACTGATTTCAATTATGCAACTCAGCTTGTAAGAGGTAAAATCTTCAGTTTTGAGATGTCACATCTAATGACAATATATTCTATTTCATACTCATATTTAATGAAAATTATAATTTTTAATATACGATTTAATAATACATTATTAAATAAATATTATTTAAAATAGAAAAAAATCATAATTGAAATAAAGTAAAAGCATCACATGTTTAAACAGAAACAGTGTCTCTGATTAGATGGAAACCTTGCAGAACAGAGGAAAAGATAATTGTAAAACAGGGTTTGTTGAATTCATCAAGTTGTGGCCTAAGATCATAACCATATTATATTCCTGTGTATAAATATAAGAGGAAATATCTCATTCTACCATGAATTTTTTTTTTCATTCCACCATTTGCCATGGAAAATAACAATGAGACTCCTTATACCACAAATTATAATAGTGAGCCCCAAAATGCCACTTTTTTTGTCAAAGTCAATGAGGAATAGTAATTTGAAGTGACAAGTAATATTTATTTATTTTGTGAATTCATGCACATGCACGTGGTATATATAGATAGTTGCAATTATTTTTCATGCATTTATGATTTACTATTACACCAAAGTTTTTGTTTTTTTGTAAGCATTATTGAATTCTCTTTTTACTGTGCATTCATATGAAATTTTCCTGTATATTCACTTTTTACGTCTATATAAGGTTCTTACTCTTAGTTAAAAAATATCACTCAACATTTTGAAGCACAAATTCTTTCTTAAACGTTTGAATTTTAAACGTGGGTTTTGAAGTTTTGAAGAATTATCATCGAAATAAGAAAGGTATGTTTAAACGTGGGTTATTCTTTTTGGTCTTATAGGGTTAAACGTGAGTTTTAGGGTTGAACGTGGGTTTAACCCTTAAACCCACGTTTAACCCCATTTTTGTAGAATTGAATTGTTAATGTATGTTTAAACGTGTGTTATTCTGTTTGCTACCATAGGGTTAAATGTGGGTTTTTTAAGGGTTAAACCCACGTTTAACCCTATTTTTCTTGAATTTAATCGTTAATCCACGTTTATCCCTATTTTTATTCGAAGTGTAGGGTTAAGCATGGATTAATCATTGTCTAACGTAATCTGTCATCGAATTTTAGAGTTAAACTTGTGTTTAATCCTTAAACGTGGATTATGTTTATAACTCACGTTTAACCATATATTTTGAAAAAAAATTAGGGTTAAACGTGGGTTATCCACATAACCCACGTTTAACCCTTTATTTCGAAGCAGAATAGGGTTAAACGTGGGTTATCCACATAACCCACGTTTAACCCTATTTTTCGAAGCAGAATAGGGTTAAACGTGGGTTATACCCAAAACCCACGTTTAACCCTATTTTTCGAAGCAGAATAGGGTTAAACATTTGACCCTATTTTTCTTCGAATTTTATGGTTAAAAGCCACTTCGGTGATTTGTCTTTGAATTTGACATTGAATCGTGTGTTTAACCCTAATCCACATTGAATTCGATTTATTAATGAAATTATATTTTCTAAAATTAGTGGGAATAATTAAGTAGCTTTATTTGTTTGACAGTATATGTTCATTTGACATGTTATTTATTAATGATAGCATAACACTAACAAATTACAATGTTTTTTCTTTTAACAGTACCAAACAAAATATGGTTTTTCGAGTTGTATGTTGGTACGGGGGCTACTGGGAAGGTTTGGAATATACTAACGGTTTTCAAGAGGTCATTGAGCTTCGTGAAATGACATATAATGATTTGTTGGAGTTCATTCATACTAAAGTTGGTGCCGACATGATGCAGTGGGGATACGGTATTCACTCTCTAGTTGAATCTGAAGGAAGAGTGAGGAGGATAACAATTAAGAACGGACGATCGTTAGATCGAATATTGTCATTGATCGATGATGTTCTTGTCGTATTTGTCACTCTCAAGAGCATGAATGTTGGATTATCCGATGTGGTCGTGCCTCCGGAAACTCAGAATACACCTCCTGGTCATGGATTTTACTATCCTGAATTTCCAGAACAACGTAACGCGACAGACAATCAATATCAGCAATGTGGAGGAAGTGGTTTAGGGTTTACAACAACATACGAGAATCCGAACTCATATGAGAATACCCAACAAAGATCTTTTTTTCCTTCTGTTCCCGCTGGGCTTCAAAACGATGCGGAATTTCATGCCAGATGGGCAATCCCGAATGAAAATGAAAATACTTATTTCGGGACTTCTTCAGGTCTCCAGTGGGAACCTCGGCCACTAGAGGTTGGGAGTTATGAATGTGGTGGATTAGGCAAACTTGACCTAAACATGCCTCCGACGGACTACGAACGAGATGAGCAGCAGCCACTTAGAGAACATGCAGCAGAGACGAGTGAAAGAAGACGAAAAGAAGAACACGATGACCGAAGTGGTAATTTAGTATTATTCATTATTGAATTTACATATTGAATTTTTTTTTTAAGGTTGACGTATTAGTAAACACATACGCATCTGTATGTAGATTCGGACAATGAAGAAGTGGACTTCGGATTAAATGACGGTGTGGTCGGACGCCCGTGATCAGATCTGCCGGATCGTATGAGCCACTAGAACCTAGTGACTGTGTGCCCCGCCCGACCTCGACGATCGAAGTACGCACGGATCGTGCATCACCAGCAGCTGAAGTCGTCCCTAAATCACCGAATGGTACTGGTGAATGATGCCCCATGTCGACAGTTGTGCTCGGTATATCGACAGGAGTAGACGTCCACTGTCCTCAGGTCTCATGGTCGACCACTTCAAAAATCGAGGTATCACATCGGGTACAGCAGTCAGAAGATATCCCACGCTGCCATAGACGGACAGAATCGCCTCGAAAGCCCATATCTAGAATAATGAAAACATAAGTCATGTTATAACAAAATCGTTGTTAAATATAAACAACGAAAAACAAAAAATTAAGATAATTAATACTAACCATCAGCGCCAACGAGAATCTATAGAAGTGATATGTCGGGGGCCTGCCTCTCACCGGAGCCGGCAAAACAGTAGGCAACTGGGTCATCTTCTCCATTAAGGTAAGATAAGAAATCTTACCCCATGGAAAGCTCTCCCATCGATGATCCTAGTCTACCAAGTCCCAAACCCAAAGTGCGACCGAAGTGGTCCGTGGGTCGACTCCAAGTACAATGTTGTAGAGGAATAGGATCTTGACTATCTTCATGGTGTCTTCCTCACTCTCCGAGAACTCACTCGCAACGAATCTATGCCGAAGCTCCGCCACTTTAATTTTCGGCTGGCGGCGACTACAGACTCGCCAAAACACACCTGTCTCATGTGGAACGTGGACTGCTTGGGGTACGAAATCCGAGTCGCCAAAGCTCAGTCCAGTCACCAGGGCGAACTCCCTCCTCGTGAACTTAATAAGACGATGGTCTCCACCAATAGCAAACCATTTCTCGTCCTCAGGTGTGGCAGGGCCCCGCACCTCACGTGATAGAAGGGCATGCATAAATGTCATCGAACTGTCAATCCCGGTTTGCCAGCGGAAAAAATTCCCGAAACAGGTGACTCCAAATTCGGCAACACAGTCATCAGAAATACGCTGCAGGACTTCCTTAATATCCTGCATGACTCCAAGACGTGTATACCTGTTAATGTATGCCGGTCGGCCCTGATACTCCGGACGAACCCAAGCAAGCTGAAATAACGGAAATAATAGTCATATTAATATAATAATTCATTGGAAAGACAAAATTAGTA
Organism: Scutellaria minor; assembly: GCA_954870855.1. Taxonomy (NCBI): domain Eukaryota; kingdom Viridiplantae; phylum Streptophyta; class Magnoliopsida; order Lamiales; family Lamiaceae; genus Scutellaria; species Scutellaria minor. The sequence continues at coordinate 2,054,392 of OX940735.1, read as the reverse complement.
ATCCAAATTGTTGAATCAAAATAAGCTCAAACTTGGAGGATTTAACCCACGTTGAACCCTTTTCTGTTTCAAATTAGAGGGTTAAACGTGGGTTATACCCAAAACCCACGTTTAACCCTATAAATCCGACAAAATAGGGTTAAACGTGGGTTTTGGGAATAACCCACGTTTAACCCTATTCTGTTTGGATTTATAGGGTTAAACGTGGGTTATACCCAAAACCCACGTTTAACCCTATAAATCCAACAATATAGGGTTAAACGTGGGTTTTGGGAATAACCCACGTTTAACCCTATTCTGTTTGGATTTATAGGGTTACACGTGGGTTATACCCAAAACCCACGTTGAACCCTATAAATCCAACAATTTAAGGGTTAAACGTGAGTTATACCCAAAACCCACGTTTAACCCTATAAATCCAACAATTTAAGGGTTAAACGTGGGTTTTGGGTATAACCCACGTGTAACCCTATTCTGTTTCGAGTTATAGGGTTAAACGTGGGTTATACCCAAAACCCACGTTTAACCCTTAACTACTCACAAAAAACCCACGTTTAACCCTTAAATTCTCCAAAAAAACCCACGTGTAACCCTTTAAAGTCCCACAAAACCCCCGTTTAAACATATAACATGCCAAATTAAACACGTTTAAACCTACGTTTGAACCCTAAGATGACAAATTAATCCACATAACCTACGTTTAACACACAATTGTTCATCAGAATAGGGTTACACGTGGGTTATGGGCATAACCCACGTTTAAGACTATAATTTTCACCAGAATAGGGTTAAACGTGGGCTATGCCCATAACCCACGTGTAACCCTATAAATCCAACAGAAACCAACGTTTAACAGCCCCCTTGTCAAAATTATACCCCTTTCACCATTCCAAACATGAATTCAAACACATGTCAATACAAACCACCATTAACGATATCAAATTTAGGGTTACATGTGGGTTTCAAACAAATCCTTGAAACCCACGTTTAGATAGTACTAGAAATTGCACAAATTCTCGATCACAAAGGGGGATTGAGTCACTAACCTCATTTTGCATGTTCGACATCTTCTTGTTATGTAGGTTTAATCTCTCAAAAAAATTCAATTACTTCAATTCAAATTGGCAAAGGATGTACTGTAAAAAAAAAATTTCTACTTCGAAGTGAAAGTGGGATTTTGACAAGGATGGTGGGGTGAAAACTGTCAGATTCTCTTCCTCTATTCAAGTTAAGGGTGTGTTTGGAGTGGAGGTTGTTGTGGTGCATTAAATGTGCACAAAATATGTTGATAAGCTCTTACAAAAAAACACACGAAAATAAAGAACAAATATATGGGGGCTAAATAAAATAAAAATTACAAAATATTAATGGTAATTAATCAAAAAGGAAAAAAATGTAATAAATATATATTTTGTGTGTGTGGGGTTCAAAATTCAAAAGGAGCCAAATTGGAGAAAGATACCCTTTGACCATTCAAAACTCACGTTGATTGGAGCCTTGGGAGGTAGTTATGGTGCATTAGATGTAGACAAACAACATTGAACAAATTATAGTGAATAAAAAATGAAAAAAAAAGGAAAAATGAAACCATAATAAAAAAAATTACACAATATTATTAGTAATTGATCAAAAAGGTAAAAAATGTAATAAATATATTCATGATAATTATTCTAAAATATTTGTAGAAGATAGAACAAATATTAATGATAAGTAATAAAAAACGGGAACAAATCGAAAAAATTTAAACGAAATAAAATATAAATTATAAAATATTGATGGTAATTAATAAGAAAAAAATGAGTAAAATGTAATAAATATAAAAAGGGAAAACCACAAAAAAATATTTACAACAATTATTAAAAAATAGGGTTATGCCCTATAACAAGAAAATAGGGTTAAACGTGTGTTATGGGCATAATAATTCGAAAAATTAGGGTTAAACGTGGGTTCTGTCCAAAACCCACGTTTAACCCTATTTTTTTTTTAACAATTATAAGGTTAAACGTGGGTTATGTCCAAAACCCACGTTTAACCCTATTTTTTTATAATTATAAGGTTAAACGTGGGTTATGCACATAACCCACATTTAACCCTTTTTTTTTTATAATTATAAGATTAAACGTGGGTTATGCCCATAACCCACGTTTAACCCTATTTTTTTTGAAGTATATAGAATTAAACGTGGGTTATGCCCATAACCCATGTTTAACCCTATTTTTTCGAATTATATAGGGTAAACGTGGGTTATGGGCTCGTTTAACCCTATATAATTCGAAAAAATAGGGTTAAACGTGGGTTATGGGCATAACCCACGTTTAATCCTATATACTTAAAAAAAAATAGGGTTAAACGTGGGTTATGGACAACACCCACGTTTAACCTTATAATTATAAAAAAAAAGGGTTAAATGTGGGTTATGTGCATAACCCACGTTTAACCTTATAATTATAAAAAAATAGGGTTAAACGTGGGTTTTGGACATAACCCACGTTTAACCTTATAATTGTTAAAAAAAATATAAGGTTAAACGTGAATTCACACGTTTCCAAAAATTAGTATATGACAAAGATTCCCTTTAACAGTGATTTGATTGGAGGTTGTTGTGGGTCAATCATTGTCCAAGTCAAAGTCAATGAAATTTGGTGGCATTTTAGGGCACACTATTATATTTGATGGCAAAAGGAATCCATATTTTAAATTTTATGGTATAGAAATGCACAATTTTATTTTGTGTGGTAAAATTGGAGACTATAAATATTTATTGTGGTATTTTAGTCCCCGGACCCATAAATATAATACTAAATACTAAATTAGGTGCGAGTCATAATATTAAAATTTACTTAGTAAAACTTAGTTTTCTAGGTAATAAACTGACAACAATAAAACCTAGACCAACTGTTTTGATTATTACATATGTGGTGTCTCAAAAACAGAAACATCTAAACAATCTTGATTTTTGTAAGGTGAGAAAGCACCCCAGGCTCACATTGGATGGACAAACAAAGATCATGCTTTATTATGAATCTTAGAAAGAAAAAAAAAACGAAAGGAGAATAAACCTAATTTCAAATGTCAAAAATCATTTATAATACATCCAAGTGTACTATTTAGAAGGGCATCTATGCCATATAGATTGAGCATCCTAAGACATATACAAAGCAAGAATGGTTAAACTATATTAACAAGCGTGGGGCCATGCAATTAATTACAATTTTGAGATATTATACATAAATGCAGCCAATATTATATACAGAATAAGCAGCATGAATGGTTAGAAGATAGTATTTACAGGAAGTCCCACTGCCAGTAGACCTTGTCCACAATCCCACCTCCACTTTTAACTGCAAAGTGAAGCGTTTCGGAAGCTGGAGGGACGCCCCAAAGTAGTGGAACTGCCACCGTCATTGTTAGCTTTTCGTGCAGCCCTCCCCTGCTTGCCTTTTCTGCTGCCACAACCTGAAATTTTAAAGGGTCTAAAGAGTTGAGTTATGGATATTTGATGAACGAAGAAGAAGAAGGTGATGATTAATGAGAATCCAGGCTTATAAGTAGAACACAATCTATTTGGAAGACCTTTTAAAGGGGAAAAACTCTAGTGTATTTATCAAGGCATACACTTGCTATACTTTAGTGGCATCAGCGGACTACTTTCTTCAAGAGTAATATTGTTAACAAGTCTCTAAATATTGGAGAACCAAAAAAAAAAGAACATTTCAAAGATAGTATATAAATAAAAGTAAAAATTAAGAGTTGATCTCCAGAGAGGTACTGCAGTACTTGATGAAGTAAGTGTGTCCACAAGCATAGTGGATTCAAAAGATATCACCAAGCAAATGCACAACGGCAAGATTAAACCATTGAACAAGGAAAAAAATCGGGTAATTCTGTCTTAGCAGACAACCAATAGCATGACATATTGCAAGTTGCAACTGAACAAAATGCACCCAATATGGCATTAGCAGGATATAGCCAACTGTATTGCATCTCTAAAAACCAAGGCCTGATTATAAACAACACTGGGTTATATACAAATGATGACCCAGGTCAGGCAAGATATATTAGGGTAAGCCAGTCTGGTCCTATCATAAGATGGAGCTAGCCAAAATTGTATAGGAAAATGGACAAATATATCAATTGTACCTCACCGCCGTGCTCCAAGACAGTGTCTTCCACTACATCACAAAGCATCTCTATGGAGCGGCAGAAGCCAAATATGCAAAGGCGTCTACCTGTATCAAGACCCTAGTACATAGAAATTTCACAAGATTATATAAAATGTTAGAACAAAGGATACTCTTTTAAAAGGTAAGGTTTTTACATTTGTTGCTGCAATGTCAAAAAGAGCTCCCAGACAAAGGCTCTGGTTTGAATCCATGTAATTGCTCTCTTGAAACCGCTGAGATCTTTGAGATACTTTTGCATTCCCTTCTTTCTTCTGCATGGTGAAGTATGCAAAAAAAACATAAGCTAAGAAATGTGAAAATGAAAATGGAATGCCAATGGTCTACAAAGAGTTTCATAAAATAATATCACAAAATTGGAACTTCTTGTCCCAAATACATCCTCAAATGGACCATAACATCTGAAAACAAAAGCACAAAGTATAATCAAAGTTCAATTACTAAAAGGGAGCAAAAGGTTTTTGGTCTTTAAGGAACGCAAAATGCCATAAGAGATCTCAGGATAGATCTCATATGCATATAGTTTGGCACTTGAAATACAAAACGAACCAAAAGAACGGTATTTTAACTTCTAAAGAAACAAACTTTTACAGACATTATACATACTCAACTTTGTATTGCATAGCAAGGGGCCACCTATAGCATCATCTAATTCAAAAGAAGGACTATCAAAATCCCAAGATCACCACCAAAAAACCCTCACCAGAACCTAAACATATATATCGAAAACGCAATGAATAAAATTATCCAACCACATAGAATTCCAAAAATGTAACTGCATTAGGCATGATAACTTCTATAGCAACTTCATCATCAATTAACAAAGTATCAGATCGAATTGTACAACACAAAGCCAGAAAAAGCATACATCAGTGGAAGAAACACGGCGTGGCACGAGATTCCCACCAATTTGAACCAGCCCATCAGAAGTAAACAGTGTAATCCTCTCCTCCGAAACCCATTGTATAGCTACAAATAACCCAATTTGAAAAATAAAAACAAAAATCAACAAACCAAAAATAAGAGTTCAGCCAAAAATCCCAAGCTCCACAACAATGTAACACTACAAAATTCACTCATCTCGTAAAATAAACAGGGAAGGGTAAAATACAGGAGTCAGCGGCGGAGTCGTGATTCTGCCATGGGTAAAATCCAAAAGCATCATCGCCGAGGAAATGAGCAGAGCCAGAGGCTTTGACGGTGAAGCTGATATAGGGTGATCGGCGACGTTGGAATTGGGAAGAGAATCTGCGCGGAGAAGAAGAAGTGGAAGCCCTAGACGGAGACGACATCGGAATCAAGGCAGAGAAGGTGGAGAAGCAGAGGGTGGAGATGGTTTCCGCCATTGATTTTTCTGCAAATTTTGGGAGGAATCGAATCGGGGAAGAAGGAGAAGATGATATTAGGAATTGGGGTAGAAAATCTGGCGTTAATGGTGAGAATGATTTTAGGAGAAACTGAAAAGGGAAGGAATATGAGTTGAGTTCATGGCCACATGTTTGGAGGTGACACGTGGACAAACCGACGGTTTATTTCATCGGTGGTGGAGATGAACCGGGTCCGAAGCTGTTGGTCGGTTAATCCTATGCTTTATTTCTTCTTTCTTGTCCAATTTCGCAATTATTAATGTTAAATTCATGATAATAACGATTGTACACAAAAAAAAAAAATATTAATAAATAAAATTTGTGACTTGTCGGATATTGTTTGTTATAGGGTTGTAAACGAATCGAACCGAATTGAATACTGACAAATTTTATTCGAATTTGAAAATTTTCAACAGTATTCGTATTCGATTCAAGTTCGAATACTAATTTTGGATTCTTATTCGATTAGTTTAAAAAATTCGAATATATTTGAATTCAATTAATATTCGATTCGATTCAAAAATATAATTCAAATATTCGATTCGAGTTTAAAATATTCGATTAATTGGATTTGAGTTTAGGTATTCGATTCGATTCGTATTCAGATATTCGATTCAAGTTTAGAATTTTAGGATTTTGCATTAATTGGATATATGAAATAAATTAAAATGAAAAAATAAGTATATATATATATAAATATGTATATATATGTATATTTAAATATTTCGAATCGAATATATTCGAAATTATTCGAATCGAATACACCGGTATTCTTATTCGTATTCGAAAATAATTCGAATATTAAAAAAAAATTATATTCAAATTCGAATTCGAATTTTTCGAATACGAATCGGATAATTTCGAATCAAATCTCGAATCGAATCAGAAATTTTTTATTCTTTTTCATCCCTAGTTTGTTATGTGTAAGGGAGTAACGAGTTAGAAATTGACAGTCATATTGGGTGAGTTGAGCCCATAAAGATAATTTTGGGCTTGTTTTTGTGGTCTATTGCTAGTCCATTACTTCTGTTATATTCCAATTTGTAGTTATATGGGCTCATATATTTCTAATTTTAGATTTTATGTTTCTTCTTAAGGTTGCTTATGATTAATGTTTATTTCGTTAAATATTTACTCCATCCATTTCAAAATAATTTTCATTTTAGAAATAAAATTATCTTTAAATTTTCTGTTGTTTTTTATTATAAGAATAATTATTTTTTATTATAAGAAGAATTAATACTATTTTCTTCCAATTTCACCTTTTTTCTAAATTTTTATTTAGAATTATATTAATTATTAATTATGTTTACTAAATAATAAATCAATCATTTTATATATAATTATACATTTTTTTTTTTTAATCTCAATGGAACAATAAATTATATATAAATGGAAGTATGATTATGCGATTGAGTCAACCCATGAATTTCATGAGTTGCACAAACTTCAAGAAGACAAGAAAAACACAGACATAAATATTGACTTTACTTACTTGTGTTTTGATTTGTGGATCATATTTAACTTGCAGCAATGAGCATGGGGCAGTAAGTGGTTCAAAGTCAAATATATTTACTATTTTCACTATCCAATGTTTGGTTCACATTGACCAATTTTGCCATAATGTTTGGTTTCATTTCTATTTTAATTTCTGAAAAACCAAACTGTGTGTTACTTTCGTTGAAACTCACACCGATTCACGTTTAATCTTAGTCAAATGTTTCAAAATGTGAGTATGATGAAATAGTGACTTTTTTCATTTCTTTAAAAATTAAGTTGTTGGCCTAAGTTTGTCATTTTTAATCATGAACTCTAACATGTGCTTTTTTATTGTTGGGTGAACGTCAATTCTTTCAATAATTATATTTTAAACACGAATGGACTGATATGTTTGTGATGAATAGAGTGTGTGTGTATATATAAAATTGAATATATTTCTTATTAATCACGAGATGTTTTCCTAGAATACAATGATATATCATAATTATATTTTTCTCAACAAAATATCCAAATATATTTTCATTCTTCAGACAACGTTTAATTATAATATCAAAAAACATATCTTCTAAATACAATATCTAAATACTTTACATATTACCTACAACTAAAACATATTATCACGTCAAACTCTATTTTATGAACTATGAATTGATTTGTATAATAAAATTATATTGAATACTATTTTTGGGTCCGATGACTATTCTACCATATTAGATATAGTAGATTCATTTTATTATATTCTACCACTCAATATAAATTACATATTTTTTTACCACAAATTCATTAAAACGATCATTTTACCCTCAATTTTACTTACCATTCCATCATTTCAATTACTATTCCACATTGAGGGGTACAAATATTTTTAACAAATCATCACTTTTATAGTAGAAAATTAATAAAATTATATTATGTTGTAAAAAGTTATTCTCTATATTAATTTTGATACCATTTTTTCCTTATCCTTTACGTTGCTCTCAAAGCATCATTTTCTTGATAATCCTTTCTAATAAATGCTAGAACTTCACCTTTCCTTTTGACTTTTTTCCAATCAATTCCTTTTTAGATTAGAACTCCATTGGAGCAATTAGCACATCTGCACATGCCTAGCTGCTCTATTCCAATCATTTTATTGTACTTTACAACTCGATGTAACAAACGCCTAATTTGAGTTTGAGTGGGCTTATGTGTACTGTCCATGAATCTAGTTATGTAAGGCAGATCAATTCATAATGCATACTTCATAATTTATATATAAATTTATAAAATTGAGTTATGCTTGTATGTTATAAGTATTTGTCTAATAGTAACTATATGTGAGGCTGTCTTATTTCAATTTTAGTGTTTGAATTTTAGCAGTTGAAGAGAAAGAAAAGAATCATTTAAGAAAAAAAAATCAATATGTATCTAGATAGATATCCATGTGTCCACAGAGTGCAATACACAATTTAATATCAATGCTTAAAGAGAGAGTTCCCTTTAAAAGAATACAAAATAAAAAAATAAAAAAAGGATGTCAAAGAAATATGATATATAAATCCTATTCACATGGCCCATTGGACTCCAATGGATATATTGGAGAGTGAGCCGTGTCAGTTGTGGCCCATTTGATAGGGACTCCAACACTTTTTGTAATAACCTAATTAGGCCCAAATTTTCTGAAACTAACTTAATAACTCCCAGTTTATTATTAAAAAAAAGAAGAAGCAAGTTTGAAACAAATAGATAATTAGAGATGGCAATTGCCTCCAAATAATATGGAGAATCCGTTAATATCAAAATGGACGAGGGTATAAATGACTTTTTGTATCTGATTAAATAAATAATAAATTAGGAGATTTCTGATATAGGAATGGGAATCGATTTTGATTTAGGGATGGGAATGGATTTTAAGGTATCTAACCCACACACACTACTCAACTTAGATTAAATTTTAATATAAAAATTTATATCTTTGTGCATTTTTAATTAAAAGAACTCAAGATTGTATATAGTAACACAATATTTAGGTAAGGTATAGACACCAGTGATGGTTTGGAAATAACAAAATCCTACCTAAATCCGTTTTATGGTCATTTCTAATGGATGAACAGATTAAAATTTGTAATATCACTTGCATGTCATCTTCTTTCTTTTATATTCTCTAACTCAAATTTTATCATTAATTTAATACTTTTTAGAATGTGAAGTATAGCAACTTACCTAATTTATTCTAACGATTTTTTTGGTACTAATTGATGAACCACGGCTCAAACTTTGTCCATAAAAAAGTAATTTAATGACATTATTGGTGATGTATAGTTTTATTGGTACTATTACTACTATAAATATTCTCTTTTATGTACAATGATGTTGTTAAATGTGGGGACTCCAATGATTAATTAGCATAAAAGTGAGAGTAAGAATATACAATAACACAACATCAAATTATCCAAGGCAAGTATAATTAGAAACATTTATGTGGTTATTTTTCATCACCCCAAAATCTACCTACTTTAACTACCCATAAATTGTCAAAGATACTAGTATAACTTGTAATACATTTGAATTTATTTGTGAAAAAAATTTGACTATTAATCATTTTTCTTTTCTTTTTTATGCAATACTTATCTGCATCATGTGAGTTCATACACTTCAATAGATAACATGGAATGTCCTTAATCTTGATTGGGTAGATTAGGACCATCTTTGTCCGTACAATCGAAGTTGGGTTGCGTGTAATGCTTTGACAAAAAGAAAAAGTGACCCATACCATATTACTCGACATTATAAAAATGAAGCTTTAGATGAAAAGATTTTTTAACAAACTTTTTTTTTTTTTGGAAAAAAGAAGGAAAAAAAAAAAGAAAATGGCGGAGAAAATTTCCAATTTAATTTGAAGGGCGCTCCATTTTCTTTTTTCAATAGTATTAATATACGTAAATGATTTAGAATGATATTAAAATATATATTTCGTGTATCAATCAATTATTTTATAACAATAGATAAAACGCTATTCATAATAAAAGTCCTATGAAAAGATGCCACAAATAGAATCAATATATATGCATGTATATATTTATTTAATTGTTAAACAAATAATTTGGAAGGATGCACATGCTGACAAGTGACATGCATATCAATATCATCATCGGAAGTATATATAGTACCAACTTACACTAATTAGGAAAATGGAAAAGAGAAAAAAGAGAAAAAAAAATAATTTCGTAAATTTATATACATAATAATAAAATAAGACGTGGATGTGGTACTCTTTTTGTCATTTACATGAAAAAGGGTCAACTTTCACAAAATTGATATATCACACAACACTACCCTACATTCTAGAGATGAAAGTTTCAAAGAAATTACTCTCTTAGTCTCCTCTTTTATGATAGTACTGGTTTTATCCACCTCACATTCAATGAACTCATAGATCATAATAAATAAATAAAACATAAATAAAGATAATTATTTGAGTGAAACATCTTTAATAATAGATCCCGCCAAATATTAAGGTGTGAGATGACATGACTCATAAATTAAGTGACACAAGTCATATGTCACGTTAATCATGATTCATGTTTATACAATTCATAGATCGTAACATGAATTCAAAATTTGATAGAGTAGAATCATACTTCGTTAAAGATAATAGTGTCCATTTGATCACAATTAATTATTTTTTAATCTTTTTACTAGTTTAAAATTCTCCCATATAAAAATGACTTATTTGGCAGTTCTCCCATTAATTTTCTCATATATAAATAAAAAATATATTTTTATATAATTTTTTTCCCATTGCATGTGACATGTCGAAGAAGATGCCTAAAACATGTGGTTTGTACATTAATTAATTTGAGTGCTCCAACTAGGAAAGCATGCCCAACACAGTGATAAGGAAAATATACCTGTGGTTGTACAATATTTAAATAATTCACTTAATTGTTTTTAAATCAATTAGCTTCATTAATTCCAAGTTCATTAATATTAAATATCTATTTGTACAACCCCTTTTCTGATTTTTTCCAACAGGTATCCCACTACTATAGTCTATAGCCCAAGAATCAACTGCAAATGAAAACTCTTTATATATTAATTTCTACTTTGAAGATCCATCAAGAATTTGGTGATGATCACCTTTATAATTATCATGAGTTGGTAATAATGTGCCTATGATGTTGATGATATACATATATATTTCTTAATGCTATTATTGATCATATGGTGGGAATACAGCAAATGAAGTTCAAAAAGATGAAAATGTGATCAAAAGATTCTGTGTGGAAAGAGGAGGTGGAATTTATGGAGACAGCTTACTTGCAACCAAAATATTTCATGAGATTGCCACTATAAAATTATTGGGACTATGGCTGATATTATATATATTATGGGATTTTTGATCACTTTATTCATTTAATTACTTCAGAAAAGCTTATATCAAACAATTTCATAAATAAAAATTCATGAAATGAAATCTTAATATTCATAAATCAAACTTATTTTCACAATTTTATATATGAATGGTAAGTTTTTGGTATCTAATTTGATATCCACTTAGAATTCATATTTGAAATCCACTAATTTGAAATTCTTAAATTTTAAATTCTTCCTTACAAATACAAGGTTAATTTGATTGAGAACATGCATCTATTTTGCGCGCATTTTCTTGAAATTTGATTGGATAAACCCTAATTGGCAGACAGGGATTAGAAAAGTAAGCAACATCAAAATGGTTTAAGGAATAAGGAAAATATGGGAGTAATGGTTTTTTATTTTTTTGGAATAAAATATGTAAGTAATGATTGGGAAAACATTAAAAAAGTTTTGCACCTATTTAAGCCAACAATTTAATAGGGTAAATATTCTTGTTACATATCTTTTCTTCTAGCTATCGATCACCTCTACGTGGTAGGGCGAATCTTATTTTCACCCTCAATTTCAAGTTTTTAATTTTATTTCAAATATCTATTAGGAAAATATTATTTGAAAAATAAGAAAAGTAAAATGATTATCAACAAAGTGGAAGGATTAAAATAAAATCAACCAATTCCATAAAAATATTGAGGTTTTCTTTACATTAATTTGAAATTTAATGCTTCTTATTTATCCACATTTCTTATTACATATTGAATAATTTAATTAATTAGGAGTAATGGTACTCATTTACTCCAAAATCTTGTTGGCCCTACTAGGAATATATTCTAGGCCCGGTTATTAGGAAAACAAAATAAACATAGATGTGAGGTTCGTATAATTGCTGGATATGGCTATTGGCTCAGACCATGTTGTAGACCTGTGGTTCGCTAATAAAATAATATATATATGACTAACATAAATATTTAAACGCAATATTTAATTGAACATTACTACATGGCATTATTGCTCATCTTAAGCATTTAAATAGGCACACTTCACACAAGCAAGACAATTGAATGTCATTATGAACATTCACATGCATCACTTTTCACTAGTGATTCTTTTAAGTGGACTTTTCCCTTTCTTTTTTTTTCCTTTTCTTTTTCATCTTAATTTGTTTGGGCTTTATTTTGAATTTTGAATTGCTTTCACTCTTTCACATTGGAAGTCAAGATGGACTTAGAGAACCCTCTAACATTGTATTTTTTTAACGTGCCATATGTATAATATAATTATATTGTTTCCATAATAATAAATAGTTATTGTTTAGAATTTTATATTTAAATTAAAAAATATTGAAGTTTGACAAATGAACCCTTTCATTCTCCTCCTCCTCTCTCTTCACTCCTACCTAATTAGCATGTTGGGTAAATGTGAATTGAATAATTAAGTAGTGAATAGGGATTGTGAGTAACTTTAATATTAAAAAATAAATAATCTCAAACAGGATTGAAATATAAGTTTGAAACAGTATAATAGATTGAGAATACTATGAATAGGAAAAATAAATTGAGAGCCCACCTTTTTTGACTTGTGTAAAGGCAGATCCAATTCAAATTACTTGTATCCAAAATCCCTATTTCCGTGTATTATATTTCAATTCATTGTGTATTATATTTCAAATCATGTTATATTGATAAAAAAATAAAAGAAATATTACAATTGATGATTAAATTGGAACACCTATATTTATTCAAAACTATGCAGGTTTGATGTGTGTATACTGTATACAAGTGAGATAGAGATTTTAGTATAGATGATCCGAAGAGAGGCCCCATCCCATCCCAGTAATCATCAAGGTGATTAGCTCCTAATTTCGTATTAATGATGATTAAGTGAAATGCAATTTTCTTGATGAGTTAGATTAGACCACCAGCTCCATACCCTTTACAACTAACCTTAAAGAAATTAATGTTTTTATTTTTTTTATTTTTTAATCTACTTTTTGCTTTTCCTCTACCACATGATTATTATCCAAACCTCTACAAATAATTGGGCATTTGTCTTCTTGTTTCTACTTCATCTGCTCCTCCCATTTAAAAAAAAATGTAATATTAGAAAATTCAACTAAATATATATTTTTATATACTACATTATTTCCCAATGATTTATTAATTAGGATGTAAAGAGATGGGATTGAGCCTATATCTTGTTTCAATTTGTACTATACATGGTAATAATATTTAAATTAATAGGAGTATTTATCTCAAGTCTTGTCAAATTGAATGCTTTTAAGTTGTGGTTTGTAGAATCTCTCTTTCCAGCTCAAATCCAAAGATCTTTAACCGTTTTAAGTGCCCATTTTAATAGGATCGCTACTTTATTCTTAGTTTACGCTTTTAAACAATTCTAAAAGGAGAGCATTGACAACTTTTTTCTAGTTGAACTTTTATTCGTTAAAATGCTAAAACTATTATTAACAAGTTTTGGCAGATGAACACATGTTCAGTTTTTTTTTTTTTACTGTTTACATTTAAAATGATCATAAAATCTTAGGTTAATGATTATGGCCCATAAACTTAAATTATTATTACGTTCATGAGCACATTATAAATGTCACATTGGTAGTCAATGTTGATATTCCTACAAATATTTATTAATTCAAGTAGCATTAAGAAAAACACAACTTTTTTTATGAATAGGAATTTTAAGAAAATAGTAAATAGGACTTATAAAACATATTTCTGTAAATTGCAAAATTTAAAAAGAAAACTTTCAGGTTGTATTGCAAATCAAAGCACAAGCTAATTTTTTCAACGGTCGGATCGACCATCAAGTCGTTAATTTCATATTTACATCATTACAACGTTATGGCAATGCACATAATTAGTGACAGATACAATAAAATTCTAATCCACTTGAAAATTCATAAAACTTCATATGTACTTCAATTCGCAATACATTCTAAATCACAGCCATTCAAAATTTCAAAAAATTTGGTTGTATTTGCAATTCCATAATAGATTTTGAGAAGAAAAAAAATTAAAAAAATCGCCTAATATATCTACTACAACTACTTAATTTAGCTATGCTAAAGTTATCATTATCTCTTTTTTTTTTTTTTTGTTAATTTCTCCAGCAGTATTGCTAATATTACGGAATATATTTCTAAATCTCAATCATGTATCATGTTCTCTGGAAAATAAACTCCAAATTGTGAGACCCACTTTTAGATGTTAGGTCTCACTGGTGATGCTGATTCTAGATGAAAAGCCCATATTATCTGAAACAAGCTGGTGCTAAAGTTCAATCAGTTTTTGAAAGTATATTGAATAAATTATGTAATATTTTTAAATCAATAAATTATAGAATGCTAGAAGTCTATAAAATATGTGTATCTCTTACACATAACTAGTACAATCCCCATGCCATATACAAATTCATCGAAATGAATAATTTAAAATATAAATAACATAAGAAAGGCACAATAAACTACTAGTAAAGAAATATAAATTAAAGAATAGTTTTGATACAATAAAGAAAACCTCTATGTTAATCAGACACATCTATTAAAAAAATCATGTTTGAAAAGAACTTTTTAATTGAAATTAAAAAAATAGTCTACAATATCGTAGTAATTAACTTGTGATTAGTTATAACAATTTTGTATAGTGGATAAATAAAAGGGGGACATTACATACAATTTTCGTAAAACATTGTCTTTTTTTGGGATGAATGAATAATGATTATTACTTTTGGACTACATTGAGAAACTAATTCTTAATTTATTGTACAACAATTGAACGCATATGAAAAGAAGCCCACAAAATGTAATAGTTAAAAAAAAAATCAAGATATTACATTTTTTTAGTAACAAATACTAACAAGCTATTTACCCACATACAATACTTTTTTTTTAAAAGGTTAGTACTAGGGTGCAGATGTGACTTCAATACAAAAATTATGTCATTATGGTGCAAATGTTAATGAAGAGTACTTCAAAAACAATTATTCAGAAAATAAGAATTGAAACATCAATACATGGCGTGCACTGCAAAATGAAGTACTGATCATCCAATTCTTTGTGTTGCTTTTCTGAGACTCCAACTTCTAGAGAGAGAAGAGAGAGAGAGAGAGAGAGAGAGTTATTATTCATGTGTTAATGCTTCCTGTCTACTACTCAATACTCATGCCATGTATCTCACTTTTATTTCAATAGCCCTGCCCACTACTAAAAGACAAAAGTACTTGCACTATTAATATATTTTTTTTTTGTCTAATTTTACTCACAATTGACTATTATACCTAGATTTCAATTCACTATTCACACATTACAGATTTAACCACTAGTAATTTTGTCAAAATTCCAGCCCAAAATGGACAAGTGGGTTTTGTCAAATTTGAACACAAAATAAAAGGATATTCGTGCGGATATATAATTGCAGTAAGAATTATAAATGCAATCAAGTATGTATCCCACTAAATTTTGTCCTCAAGTCTTCGTCTTTAAGCTCTAATTTGTCACCTAATTATACACCACATACACACACATTCTTCCACCACAATCATGCATCTATAATTATTTTTTAATTTTTTTCAGGGGAAAAAAGGGTGTGGAGGAAGTACATTACAGCACCTGGATAACTAATAATTTTGTCAGAAAATCATCATGAAATCTGCAGATTCCACCACTAAATTAATTAAGCAGTCACTTGACAGCGAATAATATGCTTCGTTACTGATGAGATTTAGGGTTTTCATTATATTCTAATTAATTTATTTTAATATCATTTTATACGTATATGATATAACAATTAATATGGTACTAGATTGAACTATTTGAATTAGTAATAATAAAAAGTGTGGTGTGAGCGTGGGAAGAAAAGCGCCGGATAAAAGGGAGACAAGCGATGAGGAATAGTTTGAAGATGGACTTTTGGCTTAGTTTAAATACTTGGACCATAAGCCACACACTTCCCAATATTTGAATTTTCTTCACTCTTTTTTTATATTTATTTCTTTTTACATACAAGTATACAACACTACCATTTTTAGTGCTTTTTTAAATTCTATATTTGAGTATCATTAATATCATACAATTTCTGAGTTTGATTTTAAGAATGTGGTTGATGCGATTCATAGGAAAGATGAAAATTATTCCGAATTTGGTATTCTTGTGTTCAGTTGTCGTCATTTGCTTGGTCTTCTTAAAAAATCATCAGTTGTTTTTCCTAATAAAAGAACAAATCGAGTTGCACACACATTGTCTCATAATGTTGTTAATTTCTCTAATCCATCTTACTTTGTGAAGCACCATCAACTGTAACTGGAAGACATTTCTACTACTATTTATTAATGGAATTTATTTTAAAAAAATTATTAATATGTCTCATGTTAATAATTTAATTGCATATATAAGTGAAAAGAAGCATGGATTATAACATCACAAATTATTAGTATTGTCTCCTTCCCAATTTGACAGGCTTGTTTCTATTTTCATTAGGATAGAGAAATTTTAATTAATGAGAAATTTCGTAGTTTAAAAGTTTTTGTTGGTTTTGTTGCATTGACTTAGGGGATTACAGGAAATAAAAAATTAATTTGACCGTTTGTCTACTAAGCGAGCTATATCTTAAAAATAAATATAAAAAGAAAGTAAGTCTACCAGGATCACATGAAACTCTCATAGTTTATATAAGAATGAAGAATTTAAAATTTCTTGATGGGTTACATAGATATTAGTAATTTGAACATAGAATTTTTTTTTTTTCTTTTAATAACTAATAGATTGGCCTCTTTCTAAACTAAAGTCTACTCCAATCCAACTAAAAGAAAAAAAATGTAATTTATTAATAAGAATAATGTCAATATAATAATTTACTTTTCTATCGTATGATATAAATAATAATATGTTTTTCCACTACAATTCAATAAGATGATAAATTTATCTTGTTGATAAAATATAAATATAATGGTGATAAAACAAATTTATCATCACATCAGTCCTTTTCCTTTTATGTATTATTCCACACATGAACAATGTATATTTTTAAAAATTCACCAAAATTGTAATAGAAAAATTAAAAAATTATATTACATAATAAAAATGTAGCGGTGTAAAAGTATTTTACGACATTTTGCCCATCTTAATAAGCTCATTATGTGGAATCTTAAATAGGATTTAGAACAATTCCATTTATAGCTTTATAAAGATGCCACTTGTCAGTTACTTAATTTAACTGTAGTTAAATAAAAATTTCGCATTACTTTTTAATTTTAGAAAAAAGTCAATATTTTGATTATACATACATTATACATACATGATAGATAGTATGATACATCCATGGAATCGGCGTTTGGTCAAAAAACCCAATCTGAAGTTTCCACACAGTATTCATTGTCGGGTGCTCACAGTCTCTCTCTCTCTCTCTCTCTCTCTAGACTTAGCATTAGCTCATGGAGATGGAGTTATGGTCATGGGAGGCCCTCACCTTCCCATCATCTATCAATTTTATGTCA
This sequence comes from Scutellaria minor, assembly GCA_954870855.1. Taxonomy (NCBI): domain Eukaryota; kingdom Viridiplantae; phylum Streptophyta; class Magnoliopsida; order Lamiales; family Lamiaceae; genus Scutellaria; species Scutellaria minor. The sequence continues at coordinate 2,036,487 of OX940735.1, read as the reverse complement.
CTTGTGCACCTCTCCCTCTTTTTTTACTGAACCAACCACTTCACTGTAATATAATAATTATTTTTATTTTATTATTAAGATGTGAAAACGAAGTGGTAGATAGATTGATTTTGCTGTAATTTTTACAGAAAAATTAAAAAAAGAATGGGAGAATAAAATTCTGAGGAGATAGATAAAGCAGTGAAAATGGTGTCAGCTGAAACAGAGTGCCTCTTCTTCTATTAAACCCCACACTACATCATCAACTGCTGTTCCAACTGCACATACTGCACCAGACACCACTGCAGATAACCAAGGGCCCTCCCGAGATTTCGTGGAGAGGAGGAGATGGAGGTCGAGGGGAAGAAGAAGAAGAAGGATGCCGCTGCCGAACCGGATAAGCCCGGTTCGCCGCCCTCCGTCCGGTTCGCCGAGCTCTTCCGGTTCGCTGATCGGTTGGACTACGCTCTCATGGCTATTGGCACAGTTGGTGCCATTGTCCATGGCAGCTCATTGCCTCTCTTCCTTAGATTCTTTGCTGATCTTGTTAATTCTTTTGGCTCCAATGTTAACAATGTTGATAAGATGACTGATGAAGTTTTGAAGGCATATCTCTCTCTCTCTCTCTCTCTCTCTCTCTATATATATATCTCTATCTCTATCTCTCTCACACACTAAAGAAGGATGTTAACGGGTTTCTTTTTTATTTGCAGTATGCATTTTACTTTCTTGTAGTGGGAGCTGCGATATGGGCATCTTCATGGGCAGGTAAAATTTGGGGAATTTACAATCAAATAAAAATGTAATCTTTATCCATTTGTACACATTTATTGATTGAGAAAAAGGGTAATTTTGTTGGGTGTAGAAATATCATGCTGGATGTGGACAGGGGAGAGGCAATCGACGAAGATGAGGATCAAATACTTAGAATCTGCTTTGAACCAAGACATTCAGTTCTTCGACACAGAGGTTCGAACCTCCGATGTCGTTTTCGCGATCAACACCGATGCAGTGATGGTCCAAGACGCCATTAGTGAGAAGGTGAAGAACAAACTGCAATAACAACAACCCTACTGTCTTAATTTTACCTGTCTGAATTAGCATTTCCATGTCTTTGTTTTCAGTTGGGAAATTTCTTACACTACATGGCCACATTTGTCTCTGGATTCGTCGTAGGCTTCACCGCCGTGTGGCAGCTGGCTCTCGTCACCCTCGCCGTGGTCCCACTCATTGCCGTGATCGGAGGCATCCACGCCGCCACATTGGCCAAGTTTTCCGGCAAGAGCCAGGAGGCCATCTCCCAAGCAGGAAACATAGCAGAACAGGTGAAATTTTAGAATGATTCTTGAAATTTGAAAATAATGTGACCTTAGTTATCATCTGCTTAACTGAAACTCTCATTGTATTGCAGACGATAGCTCAAATCCGGACGGTGTTGGCTTTCGTGGGAGAGTCGAGAGCTTTGCAATCGTACTCCTCAGCTTTAAAAGTTGCTCAAAGGATTGGCTACAAGATTGGATTTGCCAAAGGGTTGGGATTGGGGGCTACATATTTTACAGTATTTTGCTGTTATGCCCTTCTGCTTTGGTATGGAGGATACTTAGTTAGGCATCATTTCACCAATGGAGGTCTTGCAATAGCAACAATGTTTGCAGTCATGATTGGTGGGCTGTAAGTTTACTACTTAGCCCCTTTTGATATCATATATTCATATTTGCACAATCTGATCCTTCATGTTCTTGATTTGATGAAATCTTCTTCAATTGTTAGGGCTTTGGGTCAATCTGCTCCAAGTATGGCTGCATTTGCAAAGGCAAAAGTTGCAGCCGCTAAAATCTTCCGTATTATTGATCACAAACCAAGTGTCGATAGAAACAGTGAATCGGGCCTGGAGTTTGAATCGATGACAGGGCAATTGGAGCTTAAAAACGTCGACTTTTCATACCCTTCAAGGCCGGAAACTCGAATACTCAACAATTTCTCTCTCATTGTTCCGGCTGGGAAGACAATCGCCCTGGTCGGAAGCAGTGGGTCCGGAAAGAGCACGGTAGTGTCCCTCATCGAGAGATTTTACGACCCTACCTCAGGTGATAATTCATCTCATAATTTCATTACTTTCCGATACTATAGTGGATGAGCTTATTACATTGTCGTTTGAATAACAGGACAAGTTCTGTTAGATGGGCACGATATAAAAACGTTGAAGTTGAGATGGGTGAGGCAGCAAATAGGGCTGGTAAGCCAAGAACCGGCTTTATTCGCAACGAGCATTAAAGAAAACATACTGTTGGGTAGGTCCGATGCGAGTTTGGTCGAAATTGAAGAGGCTGCTAGAGTTGCTAATGCACATTCATTCATTGTCAAGCTTCCAGATGGCTATGATACTCAGGTTAGCTAGCTAGTTTTATGATGCTAGTACATTTTTTGACGACATTAATTTCTAGCAATAAAAGTTCAATATTGGAATTCAATTATGGTTGCATCTGATATATACCTACTCATCAAGCTGGATTGATTGGATAGAGATCTAACATTCACAAAAGTGAATACTTCACTATGTTCTAGTTTTGAATACATATTTAGGTTATTTGGTCAACATAACAATCTAACCTTTTTTTTTTTTATAAAGTCAAACATGGTTAGGCATTTAAATAAGAGGTAACATGGTTTGTAGTCAACAATGCATGTGCAAAATGTTGGTTGGTTTCTCGAGAAGTTTCTGTTGGTTGGAATTTGACCTAAGTAATGCTTTCGTGCAATAAGATATCCGGGTTAATTTTATTTATATCTATTAATTTGATGATAAAATAGGTTGGGGAGAGAGGGTTGCAATTATCGGGTGGGCAGAAGCAGAGAATAGCTATAGCCCGGGCGATGCTCAAGAATCCAGCCATCTTGCTCTTGGACGAAGCAACTAGTGCTTTAGATTCCGAATCAGAAAAGCTCGTTCAAGAAGCGCTAGATCGTTTCATGATTGGAAGGACTACTCTAGTGATTGCCCATCGTCTCTCTACTATCCGGAAAGCTGACCTTGTGGCTGTATTGCAGCAAGGCAGTGTATCCGAAATTGGGACCCACGATGAGCTCATTTCCAGAGGAGAAAACGGGGTCTATGCCAAGCTCATTAGAATGCAAGAAGCAGCTGCTCATGAAGCTGCTATGAACAATGCCAGGAAGAGTAGTGCAAGGTTTGTTCATCTAATCTCATTTTATTATTAGAAATAAGGGTGAAAATGAGATGATTTCGAATTTAGTTCGAAAATATCAAACACATGTTAAATTTATTACTTTGCCCTTAGTAGTATGTTTATCTGTCGAGTTCGAGCTTGAGCTTGGCAGTACTCGGATCAACTCGACTCGTTTACGCCCCTAATCAGAAACGTTCTATTTGAAAATGTTGAATTCAAATTCAGTAATGATTACTTAATTGCTGATGTACTTAATTCTATACAGGCCATCTAGTGCAAGGAACTCAGTGAGCTCACCAATAATCACGAGAAATTCATCCTACGGTCGATCACCATACTCAAGAAGATTGTCCGATTTCTCCACCTCTGACTTTAGCCTCTCCTTGGATGCTTCATTTGCTAATTACCGACAAGACAGGCTTGCATTTAAGGAGCAAGCAAGCTCGTTCTGGCGCCTTGCAAAGATGAATTCTCCCGAATGGGCTTACGCTTTGGTCGGTTCTATAGGCTCCATTGTTTGTGGCTCTCTCAGTGCATTCTTTGCATACGTCCTGAGTGCCGTTCTCAGTGTCTACTACAATCCCGACCACGCTTTTATGATAAGGGAAATCGCAAAATACTGCTACCTATTAATCGGTGTGTCCTCAGCCGCCCTTATTTTCAACACATTACAACATTTCTTCTGGGATACTGTTGGAGAAAACTTAACAAAACGCGTTAGAGAGAAAATGTTGGATGCTGTTTTAAAGAACGAAATGGCATGGTTCGATCAGGAAGAAAATGAAAGCTCTAGGGTCGCGGCTAGGCTTGCTCTCGATGCAAACAACGTTAGATCTGCCATTGGAGACAGGATCTCTGTTATAATGCAGAATTCTGCTCTTATGCTCGTTGCTTGTACAGCTGGATTCGTACTTCAATGGCGCCTCTCCCTCGTGCTCGTTGCTGTCTTTCCCGTTGTTGTTGCAGCTACTGTCTTACAAGTACGTGTTCACGATTTTTTTTCTTTCTTTTTTTTGTTTTCGACTAAGATCAGATATGTGATTTAATCTGTTTTATACCAATTTGAGCAGAAAATGTTCATGACTGGATTCTCGGGCGATCTAGAAGCTTCGCATTCGAAAGCAACACAGCTGGCAGGGGAAGCTGTGGCCAACGTACGAACAGTGGCAGCATTCAATTCAGAATTGAAAATCATTGGCCTTTTCACCTCGAGCCTTAATACACCCCTACGTCGTTGCTTCTGGAAGGGACAGATAGCTGGAAGTGGCTATGGGATCGCACAGTTCTTGCTCTATGCTTCTTATGCACTCGGTCTATGGTACGCCTCGTGGCTCGTCAAGCATGGAATCTCGGACTTCTCGAAGACGATCCGTGTCTTCATGGTCCTCATGGTCTCTGCTAATGGTGCTGCAGAAACACTGACCCTCGCCCCGGATTTCATCAAAGGTGGCCGAGCAATGCGGTCCGTGTTCGAACTTCTCGACCGGAAAACCGAAATCGAGCCCGATGATCCGGAGGCTGTTACCATCCCTGACCATCTTCGCGGTGAAGTTGAATTCAAGCACGTGGATTTCTCGTACCCGTCTCGGCCGGACGTCTCGATCTTCCGTGACCTAAACCTACGAGCCCGGGCCGGGAAAACCCTAGCTCTCGTCGGACCGAGTGGTTGTGGTAAGAGTTCCATCATTTCACTTATACAGAGATTCTACGAACCATCATCCGGTCGCCTTATGATAGACGGGAAAGACATCCGAAAATACAATCTCAAGTCGTTGAGACGACACATAGCCGTTGTGCCCCAAGAACCGTGCCTATTCGCCACAACAATCTTCGAGAACATAGCTTACGGGCATGAATCCGCCACGGAGGCTGAGATAATCGAGGCAGCAACCGTAGCCAATGCTCATAAGTTCATCTCCTCGTTGCCCGATGGATACAAGACATTTGCCGGAGAAAGAGGGGTGCAATTATCGGGAGGGCAAAAGCAACGGATAGCCATTGCTCGAGCTTTCTTAAGGAAAGCAGAGATAATGCTGCTCGACGAGGCCACCTCAGCTCTCGACGCTGAGTCAGAGAGGTGCATACAAGAAGCCCTAGAGCGGGCTTGCGCCGGAAAGACAAGGATCGTGGTTGCACATAGACTATCAACGATCAGAAACGCACATGTTATAGCTGTTCTTGATGACGGGAAAGTGGCTGAACAGGGTTCACATTCACATCTATTGAAAAACTATCCAGATGGGATATATGGGCGGATGATACAGCTACAGAGATTCACACATGGAGAAGCTGTGAATATGGTGGCAACGGGGTCGAGTTCTTCGACACGGGCTCAAGAAGATCAAGATCGAGAAGGGCAATGAGGCTAAGGTCCATTGTGTTGTTTATATGTTTTGATATGGTATAGCATGTGGATTTGCTAATTATATAGCCTGAATGTGTCTTTACAAATCTACTAGATTTTCAGCATTAATGGAGCTTGAAATATTGAAGATACAAGTGTAATCATGAACAAACATTTTGGATGATAGCAACACCAGTATATGTTAACTTTCTGCCAAAGTTGGACAATTTTACCCTTCTTGCTCATACCATCTATGCTAGTTCCAACCATCAAATTTTAGGTTGTATCAACTAAATTAGGTCATTCTATTTACATCAGTCTGTAGCATCCAAACTCAGATTCCATCACTTTATCCCACACCAAGAGTATAATTGACCAAAACGATGGAAACAAACAAAAGTTAAGAAGGCAACAAAAAACAACATTATTAATAGCTCACGAGCAAAACTCTCAAACTCACTCACATCCTAACAATAATTCATGAGTTTGGAACAAATTGTGACAGCTCCCTAAAGTGACAAAGGCACACAATATGAAGCATCAAAGGAGATGCAAATGTTGAGGTGAGGACAAGAAGAAGTGTACGTGGGAGATGTGAAGGTGGAATGTGCATGTTCAATGTTGATGATGACTATGATGGATTACCACTTAAAGAAGGAAACACCATTATTGTTCATCTTCACGTGGTGGTTACACTTACACACACTCAGCTCACAAAGCTCTCTCTCTCTCTCTCTCTCTCTCTCTCTAAAAGGACAATAATGGGACATGATAAGGTAACAACATTTTCTTGATGATCGAACAAAAGTGTATTTGATAGAGACATCACACGATGCTTTACGTGATAATATAGTGGCAGTATGTGTTTGTTCCTAGATGGTAATAAGCACACGAGATCTTGGGCTTCTTCAACTTCATTATGACATTTTCTGTTGTTGTACCACGTCTATTAAATGAGATCATATGTAATTATGCGACGTCTATTGAAATATTAAATAACACAGAGTCACAAAGTGTGTCCTTTAATCTACTCGATATATTATGGTGGTCGTTATCTCATTCATTATGCATTGGAATGCTGTTTAGGTCCGGTTTAAGGAGAAAACGAAAATCGAAGAAGACCACATACATTTCTTTGTCATGTTACTTTCACATTAATATCCACAAGTTTAGTATGTTTTTAGAATTCGAGTTTACATTCCTTGATTGATTGTCTTCTTTTATAGGGAAATTGAAATCTACTACATTAATGAATAACAAATTGGTTGATTCTGTAAAACGTGGTAATAGATCGAGGATAAATTTAATAAATGCTAGCATATTTTTCACGCAAGTTTAACAATTTATCACATAAATAGTGTAACACTAAAAGAGGATTAGCATTATGTACTATAGTTGTTATATGGGACGAAAGATGATAATTCATCGTAGGCCAATAGACAAGCGTGAAGGGTATTAAATTAGGTGGCCCCTCAATTCCTAACACCAACAGCCGTTATGTTCCCGCATTTCTATATATATATTGATGGGTATTTGTTTTGTTATTTATTATTACTCAGTACTCACATAATCAAATATACTCAATTCAAAGGGAAGTGTAATTCTTACCATAGATTATGGAACATAAAAATTGGACAAAAATACCTTAAACAATATCAATCTCTCTCCACCCCATTCTTTTTTTTTTTTAATGAGTTTGAGAGGAGTGGAACAATAAAAACTAAATTTCTCTTCAACTTTCCAACAAAATTTAAATAGAGATTAAATAGACAAATTCAAAATTACGAAGTCTTTTCGAGATTGAAATTGGGGGAAAACTAGGAAGAAAAGTGGCAAAATAACTAAAACACTTAATTGAAAACAAGATTTAACCCATAGTATGTACTTCTTATGGATAAGGAGTATATGTCAACAGATACCTGGATTTTTAACTTTTATTTCAACAAGTCTTTTAACGACAATGTTGAACATTTCAGCAAGCCTGTTACAAAGTAACCCATTGAAACGAATTGATAGTTCAAGGACCTAAAGATGTGTTGCCAGTTTAATCATTTTAACAAAATGACATGATAATCAATATCAAGATATTAAGAGTGGAAAAGGCGAAAAACAATGAAACTTTTGAACCATCAAGTTCAACCTTTGGCTACATATGTAAAGGTGATGATCAATACGTTAACCATCTAAGTAATCTGCTATTTGCTAAAAAAGAACCAAACCATATTCTCCACCTATAATTCCCCCACAATGTAGTGTACTGATTTATTTAAAAAGCAGACAGCTGACTGGAAGGTGAAAGACCCAAACGCTGTGAAGGCACACATCCAAGTATAACAATTAAAACACAAAAAAAACTAGATGAACTCTGGCCACGAAACCACCTCCATGCAGAGCTACAATTAACTAAAGAACGAAATCCATATAAAACATGAAAATGATTTGTAGCCATAAATTGTAGCAGCAGTTAAACTCTAACAAGAAAGCTTTTAATTTTCATAGCGATAACTTCTGTAGATTACACAAAATTGAACAATCAGATAACTGTAACTTTACATTGACATTAACTTAGGCCCATTGTCTGGCATGCCCATCCCAGCAGCTAGGTCAGCATCCAATTGGGTGTGAGGAGCAGGCCCCATCATTATCTTCAAACTGTGCAGCAAAAACATTAGCATTCTAATTGAAAAGGTCAGAACATGCTATGTCAATTAATTCACTAAGGTTGATGATGGATTTCAAAGTATTAGAAGCAAAATTCTTTGTGGTTATTTGGATTATTATGGATTTGAATTCATCTCTCATTGTGAACAAATATTTGAATGATTTGGGAGACTTCGAAATCCATTCATTTCAAATTATTGCATTTCAATTATCTTAGTTCAAAGGCAGCACAAATGTCTCAAATACATACATATCACTAAGGTCAATTAGATATACTTAACCAACCAAATGTAGGACTTCTGCACAAGTTTGTTTGGAGTGAATTGAGAATATTAGAATTAACCTTCCAAGACTTTATTACTATATGTATAAAGCAGCTCAAAGTTCTGAAAATCAAAGACGATTATAATGTGTACAGTTCCAGAAAGTCCATCCAGATTACACAAAATTCCAGAATTATTAGCAGGTAGCTCACAGAGTCAGATTCAGAAGGCTTAGAGCAGAAAAAAAAAATACTAATCCTTTTTATAAAGGTAATTCTCAAATAATTCACCCTAAGTCCCAATTAAGAAAGGAAACCAGTGCAACTTATTTCCCAGTGGACTAGCATAAGTTAGCTCTCAATTGTTCACTCATTGACTAATATTTTAAATGCAGAACCTTTGTTTCCAGCAATTGAAGTACACGAAAGTTGATAACAGAGTCTAGTTTTAATACTTCAACATCGTCAACATAAATGATTCTTTGATCTCATCAACTAAGCAACCTTCACAAAATCTCCAATTCTTTTTTTTTTTAAACAAGCAAATGTACAAAATATATAATTACATACCACAAATTTTCATAACAGAACGGTAAAACATATGAAACAGGATTAATACAAAGTAAGCATACCGCTTCTTATGTCGTTTGGACTTGAAATGCTCATCCCTTACCGCCATATTAGCAAAATAGCGGCTACAAAAAAAAAAAAAAAAGGTAAAAGAAGGCAATCAATACCCAATTGAAGAAGATTTGAAAAATAAACAAATAAAATAATTCCAAACCAAAAACTAGTGCAGAAACAAAACGAATAAACAAATCATGAACTCAAATCTTACTCGCAGTGGAAACAATAGTACTGGCCCATCCCTGGAAGATCTTCATCTACGGGCAAGGACTTCCTCTCTCCCTCCACCTTCTGAAGCTCATCATAAACGGCGTCGTCGCGTTAACAATCGGCAGTCAAGAAAAACCTCATGGTAACAGTGATCGTAAATTAGAGAAATACAAAAAATTAAATACACATGCATCAAAAAAGGATATCCTTGATAAGAAACTTGGCGCGCCTAAAGGTTTTATGAGAGTAGCGGCGCTTTTTAACGCTCCGGTGCGGGCACTTGCCACCCATTTTTCTCGAGCGAATTGAGAGACCGAAACCCTAGATTGGAAAAGGGGTTTTAAGGAGAAAGTCTTCCTATTTATTTTTTATAATGCGACGTCGTTCTAGAAGTGGATATGCAGATTTTGGGCCATAACCCCAAAGTTGAAAATGCAAAGCCCACTCGGCCAGCCCATCATTGTCCAATTTGAAGCGATACGCAGCTTTTGGGCCATAACGATAACCCAAACCAAAAGCCCACTCGTCCAGCCCATCATTTCCAATTTTAGTACAGTCAGGGACGAAATCTCAAAATTTTATTAGGATAAAATAGTAATTTTATATATCTTAAATATTAAAAAATATAAAAATATTAACAAATGCATCTCAAATTTACAAGCACGTTGACCCTTCACTACCTACCTCCTTAAATTCTTATCAATAAATTGTCCTAACATTTAGGTGGTGTTGAAATTCCTGACTTCATCACTGAATACAACCATTGCACTAATATTTGTAAAAATAGTTATTTTACTATCAGTCTATCGCTAGTACTAAAATTAGTTCATTGGTAATTTTTGTTTGTGTTAAAAAAAAGAGGATAAATAATATTTTTTTAAATTTATTACAATATTAATATTCTACTAATCAATCTTAAGGTTGTATGTATATATGTGATTTTAATACAAAGCTCGATGTTCATGCTTCTAGATAATTAAAAAGGGATGAGGAAATTGTATTATGATCATGTTCATGCTGTTTTACATTAAATAGAACGGCAAGTATACAGTATGATCATAATCTTATTAATGAAAAAACAAATATAGATGTGTAGATATTATAATAGGTAGATGTAAATGAAAAACAAATAAAGCCCACAAATTAAAGAAGATTTGTGTATGCATACATACACAAATATGTGTGCTTTTTATTAAGCATGGTGAATTTGCAGAGGGATTTGAATACAGTACAGCAGAAGATAGATACCATATATTTCGTCTGCACAAACTCCTGCACCTCTCTTGAACTCATGTTCATCAGAAATTAAGGATGAAGAATATGATGATATATGATAATCACTGAGATAGGTGCAGGTGCAAATGCAGAAAAAATTATGGTCCCTCTCTCTCTCGACCCATTAAAATACTGGAGAGAAATGGAGAAAAAAACAGCATGAAATTGTGTATGGTGATTGAGTATACTCAACCCCACTTGCAATTATGTGTTGTGGTTGCCAACGTGGAACTTTAAGCCACGTGATCACAAGGGTTAGCACGTGGACATCGCTGTTTTGAACCAATGAAAGGATGACAAATGAGGGCCTAACATCTGAACAACCATAGGGAAGCTATAATCAAGAAATGGAATACGTATATATTCTGCGAACATACACACAAATTTTTATTTGGTAGTATCTTGAACTTCATATTCAGATAGATGATGCTAATCGAAGGGTCAAAGAAACGAAATCACATAATTAGTTCGTTGATTTAAGAATATCCGGAAAGTAATGATAATTTGAGAGGAAAACAACAAGAAAAAAGCCCCTATATTTAAGGTGTGTCCCATGGAAAACTACAAAAAGTTGCTACTCAAAACATGCATAAAAATGCCTACAAGTCAACACCAGCCCATGAAAACATTGATAATATGTACACACATAAATAATAATGATAATTTTGTTTAGATAAGAATTCCTGAAAGAAGAGTGATATCATTAGGCCCCAAAATCAGCAATTACTCACCATTGTTATTCTAGAGAAGATGCAGAAGACCACTTCACATTCGCGGAGGAAAATCTCTGGCTTTGTCGATGCATTTCTACAAACAGATGCCTTTATTTATTCCATGCGAAGAGAATTAGCAGTATAGGCACGAGTAAATACCTGCAAAAGATGTTTTCAACTCCATTTTATATATTTCAAACTATATGCTCATTGGCAGTGTAGGACAAAAATAGAGAAGAAAATAAAAGCCAATTTAAGATAAAATTGATCAGTTACACAGAGAAGTAGTATCAAGAAATGATTAATCAACTATTGTTTCAGATAGAACTGAGGCATACTTTAACATAGGCTCTAAAAGACGTGAACAAGGGCTAACTAAATTGAAGTTAAATATTGCAAGTGATGCAAGTAACTAATGATTTCTTCTAATAAATCAGAAAACTAATTCCCTAATAATTTCATCCAAGATCATGTCATTCGCCATTCACAATTCTTCAACCCATAACCTGATCATCACACTCAACATCTTATACTTTACCCTGATGATAGCTCGATATTTGGAGCTGCAATTGTAATTGGTACAAGAACTCTTTGACATATACCAGAGTCCTAATTGAAAAATATCCATACTTATAATAACAAATAATGGAAGAAGTAATGATACCAACAAGGCATTTTGTGCAAAACACTGTACATGAACTGCATTCCTACTACTGAAAGACTTAATCAACGAACACACTCCTTCAAGAACCTAAAATTTCTTCAAGTGCAGAAAAACATGAAACTTTTAGATTCTTATGAACAAATTTTATTGCCTTTAATATTTTGCAATAATTAACCCATTGTCATTTGCTACCTGAATTAAACTATATAAATTGATATAAATAAGCAATTCACTTCCCTAATTAAATGTATGAACTGATCCTAACACACACACACACACATATATATATATATATATAATTAGCATCAAATTAAGATGAATTAAAGTATCAAATCATTTCATAATTATAAACTTGCAACCATCAAAACTTAATATGTAGCTGTCAAAGTGTAAATAACTCAACGTAATATTTCACCGCCTTCACATAGAAAAAGAAAAAAAATATGAGCTGTATACATGCAAGTAACGACATTCAACTCATTACGTGTCAAAAATATATCGCAATAGAAACTAGGTCCATGAAAAAAAAATGGTATATGACAACTGGAGTTCATGACAACATTCTACTTGATTGCATGCTAAAAAATCTTTTCCATTTTCAAAAGATTCCAAAACTAATCACGTTTATTTTGCTCTTATGCTTTATTAGTTTAAGTGAAAGTTTTATAAGCTAATTAATACATCCATTTAGTACTCTGACTGTCATTTCAACTAAAAACTGAGATAATATTAGATTTTGGAAGGTGTTTCAACTTTCTTCCCTCTCAAAATCTTTTTAAGTACTAGAACATAAAATAAGAAACCAGGGAGGACAATGTCAATAGAGAATAACAGAAACATGGGAATCAAGTATAACTGCAGAGGTCCAACAAGAAGATACTCTAATGCAATTGATCTAAACTAAGGATGAACTCTCTCCACCAGACCACCGCTCATCCATAATGACGTCACTGACTAATTAATAAAAGATCAGAAGACATTTAATTGAATTGATGAAGATTCATTTCCTCAACGCTATATTGGCACAAAAAGCCAAAATTGCTGCTTGATAGGCATACGCAGCAGCAAACTAAACTTGCATGCACACCGTGTGTCTCTCACAAAGAGGAGCTTTACTTTGAGTAGATTACTTCTTCTTCCACCGAAATACTAACGGTGTGTCCTTATATGCCTCTGTGCTTCCCTATGCCTATTTAAAGGGAAAACATGAATTGCTGAAAGCATCGTGAGTTGTGCCTTATATTTCATTTGCATATAGACATTACTTTAGTTTCTCTCATTCTCTTGTTCTTCTCTCTCTCTCTCTAGATTCAGTTTCTTGCTTTTTACATCTTAAAATCACTCTTTCACCATGAGAAACATAGTTTTCCGTGAGCTGGAGGCAAATGAAACCTATGATCCAACAATGAGCCTAATTCATACTTGGGATAGAATCCGAGTTCCAATCATTGCTCCTATTTTGCGAGTTGCACTATATATATGCATAGGCATGTCTGTTATGCTTTTTGTTGAACGTGTTTACATGGCTATTGTGATTGCCTGTGTGAAATGCCTAGGGAAGAAAAGATACACCAAATATCAGCTGGACACCATCAAAGAAGATCTAGAGAAGAACAAAAACTATCCGAAGGTGTTGGTTCAAATCCCCATGTTTAACGAGAAAGAGGTAAAAATATCTATTAATGCTTGTCTGGTCATATAAGTACATCAAATGCATATAATTTTTTTCTTAACTGAACAAAATTGGCATATTAGTTTCAATTTAAAAATAGAAATCAATTGAATTCATCAATTACATATTTTAAAGAAGGGAAACAACTTTACGTCAGTCATAAGTAGTTAATAAAAGCATCACATATTATATTATATCTGCATATATAAGTATACGTGCATATTTTATACATATACAGGTACGTTTACGTATACATTTATAGCCATGTGCATGTATTTACAATTCCAATAAATAAATAAAAAAGGAGAGTTTGTTTAATATAATGTGCAACTAATGTTGTCTAAGTACATTCTCACTCTGCCTTGGTTTAGCCCATATAAGCCCATATATGCTATAAATACATACATGTTAAATAAGTAATGAATTTATCTACAAGAAAAGAATTCAAAGCTTCAGTGGAGCAATTCCAACCACATTGTTGTCAGGTTATAAGGGGATAAACACCACTGAACATAATGGCAATAACATGTTGTATGAATTTTTGGATTTGAACACAAGTAATAAGAGGCTTGAAAATATGAACTATCCAAATGATTTGTCCCAGGTCTATAAGCTATCCATTGGAGCAGTATCTGGGCTTTCATGGCCATCAGATCGGCTGATAGTGCAGGTTCTAGATGACTCCACGAATGAAGTCTTAAGGGTATCTTTTGTACCCTAGAGTAACCTTAATATAATTCTGTGACAAGTTTGTCTGTTGAATAATCATGAATAATATATACAGACAATGGTTGAATTAGAGTGCCGAAAATGGGTAGAGAAAGGGGTGAATGTCAAGTATGAGACAAGGAACAACAGGAACGGCTACAAAGCAGGCGCCCTTCGAGAAGGTCTTAAGAAGCCTTATGTTGAGGATTGTGAATTTGTTATAATATTCGATGCAGATTTCCAGCCAGAAGAAGATTTTCTGTGGAGGACTATCCCCTACCTGCTTGAAAACCCAGAGTTGGGCTTGGTTCAGGCTAGATGGAAATTTGGTAAGGGTGTAGTATAATAAGTGTCAGGTCATAAATAGCTGAATGCCGAATTAATTGATCACTGAAATAACAGAAGCAAGTTAAATAGTCGATGGTAGCTGGTATGGTTACCTTTTGATTTAAAACTACAAAATAAAGTAAAATTAAATGAAAAAGTATTTTTTTCAACAAATTCACTAGGCTTTATAACTGTGATTTCTTTCAAGTTACTGAAAGCGACCTCATTTTACAGTTAATGCAGATGAATGTTTGATGACTCGCCTTCAAGAAATGTCATTAGACTACCATTTTAGTATTGAGCAAGAAGTGGGCTCTTCAACATGCTCATTCTTCGGATTTAATGGTCATCCACAAGTTACATTCAGTTCAGAAAATTTATTTATAGTTTTAAAAAAAAAACTACGAGCAACACAGCTAAGATATTTGGCTTGAATTATAGGGACTGCTGGTGTTTGGCGGATGACAGCACTGAATGATGCAGGTGGATGGAAAGATAGAACCACAGTAGAAGACATGGACCTTGCGGTCAGGGCTAGTCTCAAAGGCTGGAAGTTCCTCTTTGTGGGTGACCTAGCAGTGAGTGTTGACAACTAAAATCTTATGCTACAATATTTACTCTTAAGGCATTAAAAGTACTTAAAACCCATATACAAATACTTTTATCAGGTGAAAAATGAACTACCAAGTACATTTAAGGCATACAGATATCAACAGCATCGCTGGTCATGTGGACCTGCTAATCTGTTCCGGAAAATGTTGAAGGAAATCATCCTTTGTGAGGTTATATCTGCTACTATTTCTTTAATTTTCTGAAACAAACTAGTGCTATAATTAAGAATCTTTAAGTTCCATGCTACTGACATATATCCTTCCTACATGCAGCGTGTGTCAATCTGGAAGAAGTGGCATGTAATTTATGCATTCTTCTTTGTAAGGAAGATAATTGCACATTGGGTTACCTTTTTCCTTTACTGCATTGTAATGCCTGCAACGATCTTAGTTCCTGAAGTTCATCTCCCAAGGCCATTAGCTATTTATCTTCCAGCAGGCATCACGATTCTTAATGCAGCTTCCACTATAAGGCATGAAATCCCTGATAAGAAAAATGAGATATTCTGATTAAATTATTTCTCAGCATTCTCATCATCAATTTAATTATCCTGAGTTCACTCAAATTGTCACAGGTCTATACATCTTCTTGTGTTCTGGATACTGTTTGAGAATGTTATGTCTCTTCATAGATCAAAGGCAGCAATAATAGGACTTCTTGAAGCAAATCGTGTCAATGAATGGGTTGTGACTGAAAAGCTAGGGAATACAATGAAGCAAAAGAACAATGCCAGAGCACCCAAGAAGCCAAGATCACGAATCAGGGAAAGGTAATCTACTCCAGTACTCAATAAATAAGTTCTACTTCATAATTGTGTGAAATTACAGGGGCAACCTCAGATTGGCCACTGAATTATCGATAAATAAAAAGAAACCAATAAGTTAACCAAGAACATGAAACTCTCCATAGACTGAGATGCACTACCATAAACTTCAGTTTTGTTGAGAAGGGGTGTGCTTACGTACACTCATTCAAGATAATTTTTGAAATATATTCTATCATTGTGTGGTACTAACATTGTAAATCGGCATTATCACTAGGATACAAGTTTTGGAGATTATAGTTGGCATGTACCTGCTACACTGCGCGATATACAACATACTATTCGGGCACAACCATTTTTTCGTCTATCTGTTGCTACAGGCAGGGGCTTTCTTTATTGTTGGAATTGGGTATGTTGGAACATTTGTACCCAATTAAAGATGTTACTGGAAAGAACACAACTGGCCGAAAAAGAAATACAGCTCTGATGGCTATCTGAGAGTGTACTAGGTATTAATAGTTTTTCTGGATTTTTCTTTTGTGATGTACAATAATTTACAGTAACGCCACGTGGCTTTATTAAATAATAATAAGCAATGTCAACGCTTGACAGGCGTGACAGACATTCTTGATTACTAATAACTGTTTTTCAGTCATTTGGTAGTGTAGAACAATGTACCTAAGAATACAGCAGAAAGCAGAATGCACAATATTGGGAATCTACAAGAGAATATAGCAGAACATACTATATAGCAGTGAGAACAATTTTAGTAGACAGATTAAACTCAGATGTAGAATGAAAGATGCTCTTGGGAGCATACAAGAAGAGAAAACAGATGGTTCCATTTAACACAAAACAAATGTTCCATGAGTGAACTGTTTCGCTAGAGCACCACTGAAAGGCTGAGTTAAATTGTGCACCTCTATGTAACATGAAACAGAGAATTAGAATGTAAATGGTGCAAATTTTCTCAGGTCCCGGAACTGGCACCTTTTGCTCAGATTATTGTTAGCTATCTCATTCTCATGCAGCAATTTACATCTCTGCATTTTGGAACATAATTTCAGTATACCTCATATGTCTCTATGAAGGACCAGATGCTATATGGTCACAATCAGCTACACATGCCAGGATATAATTAATTAAGACCAAGATCCAACAAAGACCAAATCTTACCCTGCTACAATTTTCGGTGTTATTGTAACCCTGTTTGGCACATGGAAAATTACACTTCACACATAATATACTCAAGTGTACATACTTTAATCAGGTAAAATACCATATCACCACGATCCACCAAAAAGGCGACTAAATCATATTATCATCCCTTCTATGGCTGTTGTGTCACAATTTCAATGTCTGAGATGCTCACCTAGAGAAAGAAGTAACAATCTACCATTATCAGCATGCACTTAAATTTTTTGGAAATGTTTTTGATTTGACCTCCCAGTTCTGACAAATTACGAGTTCACCGATCATGGGACATGTCCAGAGTCCTTTACTGCCTTGGAGTAATGATTATATTTCTCTAATTAGAACTAAAGACTGAACATCCACGAAACATCTAGTCATTCTAAAGTGTGCTATACTATAGAAGAGAATATGTCTAAACAGTAGAGTCGTAATCTGCTATTATCATGCAATCACACAAATCAAATACGGTGATTATGATTATAATGATGAAGCGATGTCATCTCAATATCAGGCACAGATTGTTGTGATATTATAATTTTAGGCTCTTTTTATTCTAGTCCAGCTTCTATCAAAGTCTAGAATAAATGAACAGAGGATCCATCCATAATTCTCAGCACTGTTTGTGTTTTTGAAGCAAACTATGATAATTTGAAATTTCATCATAAAAATATTTAGTACTAACAATAGCCATACCACAACCTCTCCACCACATCAAAATCTCCATAGCACCACTTCCAACAACAACTTGACGACATTCAAAAGAAAAACGAATGAGAGAAAGCCTACTCACTTAAGGTTGTGGATTAAGAGCACCACGACGCTTCAGCTCGCAGGACCTGGCAGCGGCGGAAGAGGAGGCAGAGAGATATTCAGCTTCGCGGCTACGCGTATGCTATTTCCCCATTCACCTTCTCGCCCTCAACGGAGCGGATTCGAGTGGTGATTGGCCGGCAATTTTACAGTTTTTCATCTTCAAATTTGTAGTTTACACAAAATTTACAATTTTGAAGTAAATTCGTCTATTATCCAAAAAAAAAAAGGTAAATTCGTCTCCAACCCATTACGAACCCAAATTTTATAGTTTTATTCATAATTAATTCTTACTGGATTTATTAGTAAATTAATGTTGAATATTTTATTAAAATGATATATAAATTATGCTTGTAATGTTGATAATTAATGGACAAAATGTCTTGAAATATCATTACATCAAACAAAGAAATTTTTTTTACCACACAATACAATTTTTTAATTTTTCTATCACAATTTCGGTAAATTATCAAAAAATTAGCTCTTGCTCGCATGAAAAATTGTTCTAAAATGCCAAATGATGGTCAATTTTAAATTTGTTTTATGAGCATTGCATTTATATCTAATCAATAAAGTTAAATTTATCGTTTTATTGGATTGTGGAAGGAAAAAATATTATTTATTTTGTGTGATAGAAAAATAAATCAATGTATTAATTGTGGTAGGAAGGGATGTCATCCCTGATAAATTTCACACTGTAAATAGAATATTACATTTCATACTGCAAGTTTTAAATTTTAATAAAATTGCATATAAGTATATAAGTATAACATACACTTTTCCAAATCACAAGTAAACCTAATCATCAAAATTAGAAAATTTATCCACAAATATTCGATTAATGATTTCTCGTTGCCCGGAAAAGAATTGTTTCATCTTCATTTCCAACCATTTCAACTTGGAGAGTGGGCACTTTCATCAATTTTGTAATAGGCACATTAATATTGTGTTAATCCTCAATAATCATGTTATGTAAAATAATGTAATACACATTTTTTTTTCCAAATTAAGTTGCCTCAGTCACAATTGCAAAAACTCAAAATGGACGTTTAATGTCTTTAATATATCATTCTTTTCAACTCTTTTTTTGTTTGGTTCTTTTTTTGTCATGAAAAACCTTTTTTTGGACAACTGAGTTCATGAATAGTTTAGATAAGTGGATCATTTTGGGTATATTAACCCATATTGTAAAATTGTGGTGTGATATTCATAAATATCATAATTACTAATTTGCCAAAAAAAAAAAAAAAACCATAAATTATTATATAGCAAGAATAAGAACAAACGCTACCTTTTTAGTCAACTCTTCTCCTTAAATGTAACTGAATAATTATGAGGTAATTTAAATCACTTTTGTATTTCGGCAAAGCCTATAATTAGGATAGATGTTATTATTAAGCATTAATAAAAATAATTATCTTAAGTAGAAGCAATTGACTATTGGAGCACAAACAATATCTTCAATTCTAATATATGTTCCATGTGATATTTAAAATAACAATTATAATTAACACATGACATCTATTCAAAATAATTATTTTCATTCACAAGTTGTTTCATACCTTAAATCTTTATCCACGAATTGAATATGAAGGTGAAACGTTATTTGTAAAATTTGTCTCAACTTGTCATGCCCGCACGCAGACAAAGACAATTTCAGCATGGTACTTAATTTTGTCTAAAAGTCCAAATGCAAAATTCAAGATTGACTACTATATTGAATTTGAAGATATTCACAAGATGGTCTGACTTCTAAATATAACAGTTTTTGTCAAAGTTTTCAACTAGTCAACTGAATACTAAGCCCATCGGCCCCATCGTCAAAATAAGCCGTAATTCACCACACTTTTTATCATCCACATTGTATTGTTTTGTTTGTATTACATTTGCTAAAATATATGTGACACAATATTTATCATAAATACAAAAAGACATACATACATTCACATAGGACGACAACATCCATTTTTACCATAATCAGGATAACGAATTATTTTTCAACATACATATTTTTTTTATTCAACAAATATAAAAATATAATTATATTCTTGCTGATAAGACATAAATAGCATTTTTTTATCACATCAGTCAAGAATCTTGCACCATACACATGAGAGTATAGGATTTTTTTAACTTTTATTTCAATTGTAGTAGAAAAATAACATAAGTATATGTTGTTGTAAAAAAATTAATTTTATTTGATATTATGGCATAAAAAGTTATTATACCTATATGTATATATATATATATATATATATATATATGCATCTATTTAAAATAACTACACTTGATACATATTTATTAGAGAGGTATAATATATAATACAATAAGATCATCGTGAGGGGTTTTTTATTTTATGTTACATTCGTTCTCATAAAGGTTGGGTCTATAAGCCAAATATTAGCATGAGATGTTAGACAAACAATTTATACTCTTACCTCTAACTTTATGAAAATAGTTAATTTGTATTAATAAACAAATCTATCATATCTTGGTTTGCATTGTATTAATTGGTGGTTTCTGGGAAATATCTAAGCATGCTAGTTAATTACAATGTTGCCACCACTCCACAAACTCATTATAAGATTTAAAAAAAAAAAAAAAGTATGCTTTTTAGCACGTTCATTACGACTATAACAACATTTCCATTTACTACATGCACCAACTACGAATCTACGATGCTACAAATTCATATTTTTTACTCGCCGCCATACAAATGAATCTAATACAAAGAAAATCAATCTCAATGATTAAGCCACCTTTTGACTATTAGTGACTATTGAACTGTGCCAAAAAGATGTTTCTTGAAGATGATTAAAATAGTTATATAACTTATATTTCTCCTTAAAATGATATATCTAAAGTTTTAAACTACGAAAAAATCAAAAGAAACGCCAACGTATAAAAATCAAATTTTATATGAAAATGTCTTGTTGATATAATTTTGTGAGATAAACCTCACCAAAGTATTTCATTAATATTATTCCTGAAGATTTCTTAAAAATAAAATAAAATCATGCAGTTGTATGTAAAATATTTATTTTTTCATTAATATTATCCTGAAGATTTCTTAAAAATAAAATAAAATCATGCAATTGTATGTAAAATATTTATTTACAAATTTCATAAGGAGTGGATATCCATACCATTTGTTCCAATTCATTCACTTTTATAAGTTGGCTATAACAAAGAACAAAAAATCGTGAAGCGTTGAGATCTCCTAGAAATTAGAATGGGACAAGATCGTGTCATTGTGTTTTTTTTCGTTTTGATAGAAAAATTGTCTTTTTTTCTTTTCTAGCTAGCTTGGAAAATAGATAACTCAACCACACTTTCACTATTCATTTTTTGTGCTGTGGGTTACAATATTGATCAATTTACAGAATTAGATTTTGCGACAATTTCACAAGAATTATACTTAAGATTTATAAATAAAAATCTTTCCATAATTAAAATCATATGAATAAATTTCTTATAACTGCCCACTACAAGCATGATATGGGACGCATATAGCTAAACTAATTAAATAAAAATAATTATGGTCCAAAAATGATTTTTAAAAAAATGGGGCACCAATTTTTTGAGTGGCCACGTTTTTATGCAATTTAAATGATCTCTGACGGGTTATCTACCTAAACCTAAACTATATTATACATTTAAATGGTACTACAATTAATTTTTTTTTTTCTCATATCAAAATATCAACACGAGTTGAAAGTTAGGTACTGATTTAAAAGAATTTTTATATGTTTATTTGTAAGAATTAAATATTAACGTACTTCTACTCTTTCAAATTCTTTGTGAGTACAAATATTGGGGGATGAACCGATCATATAAGTACATTTTACTTAAAGTTGTTAAGACAAGTTAATTGTACCAGATGATAATTGTAGTACGACTACTACTTAAACCGAAACACGACTTTTAAAATGTTGATTGAAAACAACTCAATAAAGTACTTCACCAAATACATGTTAAAGTGGCAATGTCAATCCTATCATATTTTCCCTTGTTGAGTTTCCTGCGTGTAATTTTTGGAAGATAGTACCATTTATTTTTATTGTTTCATAAAAGACAAAATATCATTTTCTTTGTAAAACTATTAGAATTCATTATTTTGTATAGTGTTTTAATTTTATATTCTTTTTTCATTAATGTATATAAATATATAATGTGATGTATAAATATACACATAATGATATACACAAAACATTAATATATAGTAGGAAAATAATAATTTTGTATGATTTTTCTTCTATTGGGAAGAGAGAGAGAGAGGCTTTATACATAGAAACTCTAGAAGTAAGAGGGAAGAACATACCTTGCTTGTTATCAAACCATACATATTGATATGGAACAACCAGGTTGTTAAGGATTTTAATTTTAAATTTTTTTTTAAGTAAAAGGAAAGTAAATTATAAATCCAAAAGTTGTATTCGTTGAAAGAGAGAAGGGACTAGTGGTCTATTCATAATCTTTTAAACGGGTCAACCCACACTTCACAATTCATATATCAATTTATGAACATAGATTTTTTAACAAGGATATCCGTCTTATTGGTAATTATGAGTAATACCTACTTATAATAAATTTTTGTGTTAATATTTATATTTTTAATAAAATGATCAGTGGAATGAAGTCGTTGGATGAAAATAAAGAGTATTTATTTCACCTTCTAGGATCACATTAAAATTTTCAATTTATGAGATTATTTTGTTGATTGGTAAAATCTACATCCTTAAAAATGAAGTGATTTTTATAGGGTAAACGATTCATTCTTATGGGTTATTTTTCAAATGAAAATGAAGAAAACAAATGGTGTAAGTTCAATGTAACAACTCAAGATTAGAAATAATACCTAAAATCAATTAAGACACAAAACTATGCAAACAAGCTTAATAACTTTTCGATTATAAAATATTAAATTTTAAATCTGCCTATAGAGATACAATGTAGAGATCACATTCTATCACTATATATCATATATTAAATGATAATAAATCATGCATTCATTGTCATAATCACCAAATATTCTGCACATTCGATAAGAAATCACTTGAAGATTTGCCCTATTAATCATCTTGGTAAATAGTGTGCTCCACTATTGCAGTGCGTGTAAAGTGGCATTAAAGTTATTCATTATAATTCTTGTCGTAAATATTTTGTAATCTTATGATATTTAAATTCTTAAAAAAAAAACCTGAATCCAATCTCAGTCACGGACACACGTGTTTGTACAAGGTTACAATTTAAAAAAAAATTATAGCAACAAATATTATAATCATGTTTTATATAAATTTACATTTGGAAGATTATAATTTTTGGAGGTTTGTAAATTGTAATTGCCTTTGTGGTTGGTACAAACTACAAAGCCACCTAAAACCTTTGGAACGTGGTAAAAGTTAGTGGGCAAAATAGTAATTCCACAAGGTCGTAGCATTAGTCAAATTTAGCTTATTGTCACGAAACCAAATCAAACTCCTGGATATAGTCTAATGAGACTAATCCGATGCCCATGTCATGACATTCATCCATACATACATATAAAAATTCTCTATATGCAACTCTTTTTTCTTTGATTTTATTTAGTGGGCCTCGGTCAGTGGGCCCCCATCACTTCATAGAGAGAGGAAAAAACGAAGCTGATTTTTTCTATTTCTCCTATATATATATTCCTGCCGTTGCCTCCTAATTCTCTCTTCAAAACATTCTCAACTTTCTGTTCTGCACTACGATTTCTTAATTCTAATTCTTCAGAAAATTAATAAGGGGAAAAACGTGAAATGGGTGAGGTAATTGATCTTCCTCAATCCTCTAATTTTCCTCTCTGATTATCTGAAAATCGGTGAATTCTGAAGAAATTATGGTTTGCTGAATCGTGTGTTTGTTTGTTTTTTGCACAGAAAGATGGAGAGAAGAAGGCGGCGCCGGCGGCGGAGGGAAAGGATAAGAAGACGGCGGACGGCGGAGGAAAGAAGGATGAGGGGCCAATCACCGCCGTGTTGAAGCTTCATTTGCATTGCGAAGGCTGTGCCAAGAAGGTCAAGAGGGCCGTTAGCCATTTCGAAGGTACTAGAACTTTTTTTTTTTTAATTCAAGCGTTTCCCTGACAATTTAGGTGGAAATTCAGTTAAATAATTTGTACAGTTTTATTAATTCCTTTTTTGTCATGGTGAATTAGTGTATGAATCAGAAGAAGAACTTGAATTTCCGAACATTTTCTAATCCAATTCTATTTATAAACTATTCAAGTGGTTTATTTATCTATTTATTTAATTATTTATTTATATATAGTAGCATTATTATGTTCTTCTTAATTATCAGAGTTTAGTTGGGTGGAAAAATAAAAAAAATATCTGTGCTAGTGAGAGAGATGGTTTCTTGATTTGGTCGCCACCTACATGGGACTTTTCGGAGTTCTCAAGGAACAAACTATGAATGGATCTACATACATTCAACGGTCCCAAATATTTCTCAACAAAAAAAAAAAAATCGTTATTTTTAATTTATAGATAATTCCAAAATGTGAATTTAAATTTCAGCAAATTTTCTATGTAATTAACATGCCTTATTTTGCCAATTCGTGAAGGTGTTGAGAAAGTGAAGGCCGACTGTGACGAAAACAAGTTGACTGTGACCGGCAATGTGGACCCCACATGGCTCCGTGAGAGAGTTGAGTACAAAACCAAGAAGAAGGTGGAGCTCATCTCTCCTCAGCCCAAAAAGGACGGCGGCGATAAGAAGGCCGACGATAAGAAGACCGACGATAAACCGGAAAAGAAACCAGAGGAAAAGAAGGCTGACGATAAAAAACCCAAAGAGGTAAATTAAAATAATATTTTAGCTGACTACTAATTTTTTATTATTATAATACTACTTGATTAATTTCTTAATTGCAAATTATTGATTTTGATTGTGTTTTTTATTGTTCTGTGCTTCAGCCTGCGGTTAGTACAGTGGTAATGAAAATCAGACTGCATTGTGACGGATGCGCTAATAAAATAAAGCGGGTCGTATTAAAGAACATTGATGGTGAGTTGGTTTTACTTTATTATCCTTTTAATTTTGCATTATTAATCAGTTTCCAAAGTAGGTATATTCATTAATATTATTTTTATGTTTTATTTACCTAATCTTTTTTATCATAAGTATATTTTACTTTATTTATTTTCTAAGTTGGTACACCATAGTACAAATTATTATTGAAGATCAAAAAGATTCTCATATAATCACATGATATTAGTATCTATATTATTCATTTAATTGGCTGGTTTAATAATTAAGTGTATCAATTATCTCAACAGGTGTTACCTCAGTGAAAACTGATCTACAAAAGGATTTGGTGACAGTAATTGGGACAATGAATGTAAAGGAACTCACAGCATACTTGAAAGAGAAGCTCAAGAGAGGCATAGAGATCATTCCTCCTCCCAAGAAAGACGACGATAAGAAGGAAAAAGAAGGCGGTGACAAGAAAGATGGTGGCGGAGATAAGAAAGAGGAGAAGAAGAAAGACGGCGGTGGTGACAAGAAAGATGGGGATTCGAAGGCGGTAGCCGCTAGTGGCGGTGGAGAAGGCGGTAGCAAAGGCGGCGAGGGTACAAAGGTGGAAGTTAACAAGTTGGAGTACCATGGTTTGAATCCACAAACATACTATGCTAATCCCATGTACAACCAAAGTTACTTCAATCAAGATTATGGTGTCCAAGTTCACCACCAACAAGTTTACCCTAACCATGGTTACGGCAACACGGGTTACGTCATGCAATACGCGCAGGGGCCTCCACCTCCGCCACCCACGTACGTAAACATAAACGATCAGATGTTCAGCGATGAGAACCCTAATGGATGTTCCGTGATGTGATGTGATCGGCATCAAATTTTCGAATGTATATAAAAGAATTACATGATATTTAATTAAGAGGAAAATGGAAGAGATATATAGAAGAGGACAATATTTGCAAAAGTGTTGTTAATTACAGCGTAGTTAGAATACATATTCACAGACCCTTTTGGCCGGTGTTTGTTAGGTTGTTTTATTCGTTTGACTAGTAGTATGTTGTTAGTTAATAAAATATTCAATTTTGTTTCGCTAATTGCTTTGTTTATCTTATCTTTGAAATGATTTTAATATTGGTGTAAGAGTAACCCGTGGTTGGAAAGATTCCACGTGGCCAGGTATTATTTGTTTTGATTTCTCGTAAACAATAATGTGTCTCTTTCATGTAATTAATTTACTAATTATTTCACAAGGTTTTAATTCTATTAATTTTGGTTGTTGGATCAGTCCCTCCCGTTGCTCTGACAATTTAAAGCGACCGTGGCCCCCTCCAGGACTAGGAGGACCCAATTTATACGTTCCAATTATTATTTTTTTTTTAAATTATTTTTGTTCATGTCAATTTTTTTTTTATTAAATCTTGTAACCATTTTAACATACCGTCTGCTATATAATCTTGAGGATGAAATAAAAAAAAGTTGACAAGTTTGTAAATGGACCACAAATGTGATATATTAATCTGTTTAAGAAGACCATTATCGATTAAACAAGTTGGGGGTAAAACGTGGATTATGTGTAAAGGAATGGGAGAAACAAGAAATTAGATTTATTTACTTCGGCCAAAAGGTTTGACTACTTTCTTCTTTTTATTCAATGAGAATTAATGTCATCCTTACTGTAAGTACTTTCAATAGAAAAAGTTGGAATCCTTTATGAATTTTAAATGCAAATGTTTATTGTTGAGGGAGAAAACTTCTGATTGGTTGCAAAGTATATTAGAGATTTCTCGAATCTAATTTAAAGATCCGGGCATTTTGAGTTGTATATATCCAGTGATAATAGAGTCATTTTATATAGGAACGGAGCTAAACAACTAATTTTGAGAGCTATTAAGTTTGGAGCTAAATCAATATACATTCAACATTCAAACACAAAAAAATCCAAATTTAAACAACACAGTATACATAGATAACGGAATTTTAAAAAAAAATTGGGGGCTAAACCTCTCACATGCCATTGAAAGGAAACACCCCTGATTTTATATAAATGAAAGTTGTTGGAAATGCTAGATACTCAACTTAAATCTCATCGACTTGTACCTACACAATATATATATATATTATACATATATATGACAATTCTAGTAACATAATAATAATATCAAAACACAAGACATAAAAATAGAAGAGCCGAATATACACACCGGTGATAACTCAAGCGAATCTCATGCAAGAAAAAAAGAAAGAAAAAATGTCACAGAAATTTGTAAAATTCAATGGGGTCGTAAATGCTACTATTCATATTGACTTTCTTTGGGTTGTTTTTCTTTTATTTCGTGTCTATTAATAATGTTAGAAACTTTTGTTACTCGTGCAATGCCAACCTATCGTTTGCATGGAGTGCAAGACAGGTTTTCAAGTCACAGAAAGAATCTTCTATTGGCTTTGTATGCTTGGAGATTTTGTTCCCCTTATCTAATTGGTCATTTCATTATTAATTAATTAATTAATTAAACAAAATGTCCTGAAATATCACTAAATCAAATAAATAAGATTTTTTATCATACAATATAGTTTCCTTACTTTTTTACCACAATTTTGGTGAATTGTCAAAATTAAATAACTCTTGCTCACATGTGCAATAGTACAGAAGGGACGGATGTGATGGTAAATTTGTTTATAATCATTACATTTATGTCATATCAACAAGGGTAGATTTGTCATTTTATATCTTATCAATAAGGATAAAGAAAAAGTATATTATTTATCTTCCATAAAGTAAATTATTATATTAATTGTGGTAGAAATAAATGATATCTCAGTTTAGTTGAGAACTAATTAAGCTCCAATGGCTTTTTTTTAATGACATGTTACTCAATGACATGAGTTCAAACTAAGATCTATACAATAAAAAATATATTCAGATTTGTTTTTTATATGCTTACTAAACCGAATGGATCAAATAAATATTTTTTTATTGATCTCGTAATATATATATATATATATACACACAAGATATCTTTATTTATTTTTGTTTGATTGACAGTTATTTAAGTTTTCTCCATGTTGAGAAATGATGTTTGAAATTATGACCTTAAACAAGCTTTAATAGCTGACGGACTTATACAACCAAAAATTAGTTGAAGTATATATATAACTTAAAAGTTAAAACCCTTCATTTCTATATAAAGACTGTTTAAATGTTGGCTTTTCATTGCGATAAAGGCTAAGCCACTTATTCTAAAATTTAATCTATACACTAAAAGAATTTGGCCTTTCGATTTATAACTCTAAATGTTTCTATCATCAATTATTATTATGATTTTTATAGCACAAATTTTTAACCATCATCCAATCAATCTTGGGTGGAGACGATATTTTGACCTTTTTCTTGCTTTCGTTTAATAACTAGATTCAGATACGATTATTGCATAACCATTTATACTTTGCATGAATATTCGATCATTGAACACTTTGACTTGCTAAGAAAATATTAGAATTAAAATCTTTCATAAAATCTATATTATTATATTAGTTGGTCTAATTATATATTGTCATCGTGAATTTTGTATGTGAAAATTGACCAACAACAGTGCGTGGAGTGAACTATAAGTAATAATTTTCAGACCCATCACTTTCAGTTGTTGGAAAAAGGTTCATCGAATTTCTACCTTTATAATTTTATTAATAGATTAATAGATATTGTCACCTTTCCGGCTACACGAAGAATTATAACAAATAAAATAAAGATACTACTGCGATAATAATAAAAGAAAACGTATTAATCTAAAAGTTCTTTTGTTTAATTGTGAGTAAGATTTTTGTGAAATCAATATTCAGTACACAAAACTCATAATTTATATATGAATTTGTGAATTCGAGATTGATTTGTTTTGATGGAACTTTGTTTTCATAAAATAATACATAAAAACAATCCTTGGTGCTCTAATATTTTCCTTTTCAATTTATTTCTCTCATTATTTTCCTCTTTAGTTTATGAGTTGGTCTTTTGTGAGACTTGTCTCATATACGACGGGATTCAAGTATATCTTTTACAAGTATAATAAGTATGCGTTTTTCAACTATAAATATATGTTTTATAAATATGTTTTTTTTACCGTATAAGCATGTTATTTGAGTATATCTTTTAAAATTATAAGTATTTTTTTTTCTGCTGTAAATACAATCTTTGCATATGAGTTTTTGTGATAATTTATTGATTGTTTGTAGTCAACTGAACTAATCCATTTTATAACGCACCTCAAAATGTGACCAGTAGTGGTTTTGCTAGGAAAATAAATATAAAATCTAGAAATTTCATAAGAATTAACTCAAAAAATTATGTGGATGCGCATGTCAAATTTATTTTTATAAATTAATATCTGAATTATGGGTTTTGAATTATGAGTTGATCTGTTTTAACAAAATTAGATTCTTGAACAATGTCATTGTAGTCCTACTTTTTTATAATTATAAATTATAAATTGCTGAATTTTTTTAGTGCAATTGAATGTACAATAATTTGGACAATCTATCTCATCTTCAATAATTGATGCATTATTTTCATCATTATATATCGTCAAACACAGAGGCATCGATATGTCTATAATTCGAATCAGCAAAGTCCAAATTTATCAGGTTTTATTTTTGACATGTTGTGCATTTTCATCATTTTAAAATATTTGCTTACACTAATAAGAAACAATATTGAGTTGTTGCTTCAAAGAATTAATTTGCTCGTATGCCTTAATTAATTAAATTCCAGCAACTTGCTAAAACTCTGTACTAGCACTTTTATTCCATTCACATTCGACAATTAATCTTACACAAAAACTCATGTGAGACCGTCGCACATGCGACGGCTATACTTACAGTAAAAAAATACATACTTATGGCTATAAAAGACATATTTGAATAACTCATGTTTTTACTGTAAAAAACATACTTAAAATACACATACTTATAGCTGAAAAACACATACTTGAATCTCGTCGCATGTGAGACTGTCTCACAAGAGACCAACTCTTAATCTTATTGTTTAAGGATGAATAAGCTCCAGATTAATTAATTAATTAGATCTTATCCTATTTAATAAAGGTTTTATATATAGAGAGCTTATCCATTGTTTAAAAAATTAAATAGAACCCCGAATGGCCTCCTCTCTATATTAGGGGAGACAAGTGCTATAATTAATTAACTCTCTAATTAATATGGTTTGATAAAGCTTATCCCTAATTATTTTAAGGAAAAAGAACAAAAAAACATCAAAAACTGGATGTATATACCCATAAATTATTAAGTTCTTTAATAATATTAGTTTATATTCCTGAACACAGAACAAAGGCTGACGTTTTTTTTTTCTTTCTTTTTTGGGTTTTTAAAATTCAAAACAAAGGCTAAAGTTAATAATATACTAAACCGGCATGATTACGTTACATCACATAATATAGCAAAAATGCCAAATGCGTATAAGCCATGAAAAAGGCCGTTCTAATAAAAAGTTTTTTAGTCTGATAGCCTGCAACACATCTTTTTCGTCATAGTTCATAGTTGTGTGTAATTGAATAAGATGTTTTGGAGATCGTTTTATGAGTTTAATTTTATGTGTCAAATCAGTTCTAGAAATTGAGATTGATTTGTGAATAGTGGATCTTGCTTGTTATATCGGTATTAAATTATTTATTTCAATTAGATGTTTTATCTTATTACTTTATTTCACGTCAAATATCAATTAATTATATCATCTTTATATTTCGTGTAGTAGTTATTTTAGAATACTAGATGAAATACTAATGTAGAATATAAATCTTGCTTATATAATACTCCATCTATCTCAAAATAAATATCGTTTTACCCAAAAATTATCATCATAACATAAGTTTGATTTTAGGATTTTAAAACATATTTATTTATAATCTACCAAATTATGAAGTTGTTACCATGAAAGAGAAAAACTCCCACAATAATTATATTTAGATAGAGGTAGATTTATATTTATATTATCTTCTTCAATTTGTGTGAACAACACTAAAACTACATTTATTTTGAGACAATATATAATTTTTTGTATATTAAAGAATAAATTTCTAAATTTAAGGGATGCTTTTTTAAAGAAATTAATACAAATTTGGCGGCAAATATAATTCCCACAGCAACAACAGAAGAGTCATTAGCTGCGGCTGCTGGTCGAATCATGACATGCTTGTTTCATGCGGCAAATGCGAAATTATTATTATTCATTATTAACTAATTAAATATGAAC
The DNA here is from genome assembly GCA_954870855.1 of Scutellaria minor. Classification (NCBI taxonomy): domain Eukaryota; kingdom Viridiplantae; phylum Streptophyta; class Magnoliopsida; order Lamiales; family Lamiaceae; genus Scutellaria; species Scutellaria minor. Next base: position 2,005,217 of record OX940735.1, on the reverse strand, counting down.
ATTAAATATATATATATATATTTTTTTTTTTTGAAGGGTAAATGATTGATGATGCAAGTGTTTGCGTTTGATTTTGAAATTCTAGGTTGAAAAAGGACAAAGCGAAAACAGCCAATTATGTGTTGGGGATAATAAGGACATATGACGCAGCTGCTTACACCATTTTCCTATCCTAATTAAAGGGTTCCCCGTTACTTTACTAGTATGGATTAAATTACATTGGATAGTTCAAAGGGTATTACTTTATGTGCTTAACCACAGGATGTGAAATTTCTTGTTCATATTACATTAATTTTAATAAGTGGAAAAAATAAAATTTATCACAAAAGGTCTTGTGGACCCCTAACCTCTCTTCCCCTCCCCCTGTTCCTTAGTTCTCGTGTTCTGCAACTCTCATTCCCCATTTCTCTTTCTTTCAAATTTCTCAATTGTTCTCAGTATATCTCTTTACATATGTTAATTTCTTAATTTCTTCCTCAATCTACAAATCATTACCGACGTGAGCTTTGCCCCCTCTTTAAATTTCAATTCCCCAGCAACAAACCAAAAAATATATGGACAAACAATATTGTTCTTAGAATTGTTTGATGATTGGGTAGAGAGTGAAGAAGAAAAGAAGCATTAGGCTAGGATCGGATTTGGTGGTGGTAGGTTTGATTAAGGAATAAGATACGGCAGTGGTGGTTTTTTCCCACTTGAAAATGGTGAATCAGTGATGGTGGTGCAGTGGATTGAACTTGAAAAAGAAGATGAAATATGGGTCCTTTCCAAACCGGAAAGAGAAAAGGTAATCCAAATAATTGAGGGCAAAATAGGTACTTTACAATTCTAATCCACCGGGATGGAAGTTATCACTCAATTTGTTCTAAATTTCAAATTTATCACGGCTAGTGGATTATCCATCATTTAAACTCACCAAGTAAACATCTGATTGATTATGATTAAAATATCTAATCCTACCTTATCCCATTATGTTATAATTAACAACACTTTTTTATTTTCCTATCCTAATTTTCATTTAAGAAGTTAATAAGGTATATTTAAGTTCAGATATATGTTAGATACGCTGATATTGACTATGTTGTAATTTAGTTAAGAGAAAATCGACTTGACAAAATCATAAATTAAAAAAAAAAGTTAATTGTCGAAAAAATCACGAACCATACTTGGATTGTAATTTTAACCAATTTTTTTTTAATATTAACAAATGTAATATGAACTTTCATATTTTTGATAATTTTAAATATGGGACAGTTTTAGGAAATGAATATGATCAATGATATATTCTTCCATTTTGACAATCTTGACTTTTTTTAATTTCAACATTTCTAATAATAGTTTCTCCACGATAATTTCACACTTCAGCTAATATCAGCGCAGTCATATTCGAAACCTACATGTTGGTTGAAATTGTAAAAAATATAAAATTAATATTATATATACTAATATTCAAAAATTTAATTAAAATTACAAATTAAATAAAGTTCGTGATTTTTCCGTTAATCAACCTTTTGAAAAATAACTCATACATTCAAATTTGTCTAAAACTAATAAAAATAATGATTAGGATTAACCTTTTGAAAAATAACTCATACATTCAAATTTGTCTAAAACTAATAAAAATAATGATTAAGAATACTCCTTTTCCCACCAATACACCTTTTTCCCTGCATGGGAAGCCACATTATTTAGTCACACGAGAATTAATCTGAGCCAAGTATTTAACAAATTAAAATGGTCAAAATTCAAAGCAAAAAAATAATTTGAATTTACTCATTCAATATATTGAATGAGTTTTAAACCAGTCAAATGCAGGTCCAACTGAAGAGGTTGAACAAGACAGGCTTAATTTTTACTTAATGAAATGTGCTAATTTATTAGATAGTCAAATAACAATATTCACTGAATTCTCATTATTTTATTTTGGGTGTCTGACGCACTCATTACGTTAAGATCCACACTTATTAATATATTACTTTCGATTTTTATTTTCTATCTTTCATATTCTTTATGAAGCGTTTCATTGAATCAACTTCATTAAATATTTAATAGTTCGAGAGCTATTATTTAATTAAAATTTAATTTTCCTATTAATTAAATAAATTAAAATATACAACCTCTAACCTCTATATTGCTCGTCACTTCCCTCAATGATTTTTTGATGACACACAAAGTCGTGTTGCAATTTGTATGTTATGTTTAACAATATGAGTTTCCAACAGTTGTTATCAAAATCAAATTTTTTTTTCCTAGTAGATTATAGTCATATATGCCCAATGGTTAATTTTTTTTTTCTTTCTAAGTGATGATTGAATTGGCATTCATCAATATATTAAATTGATTTACTATTATTCAAAAAGCTCTCAAGATTTATTAACATAGTTCTTCCCAACGTTGTACACCAGTTTTATTAACTATTAAGCATTGGATTCGTACATCTTTGATTTAATTTTAAATGTGATGTAAGAACTCTAAATTAATGGCCATTATAATTTATTCTCAAAATTTAGTCAATGGAAGGCCAATAAAATACTTAAATATATATGTCATTAGTATAGGCCCGTGTAATACACGGGAGTAAAAAAACTAAATTAAACTTAATAAAATTAAAATAATGTAAAGATTATTTATGTAAGAAAAAAATATAAACAAAATACATATTAACAAAAAATATTTAATTTCATTTATAATAAGTGAATAATCATTCTTAATCAGCTCACCTTTATTTTAATTTTTTTTATTTTTTTATATTTTCCTCTCAAAAAATTAAATGAAACGCTTTTGATATTTATAAATGATTTTTATATTTGAATCTACCATGTGTTATTTTAAGAAATATAATTAAAATTCATATATTATTTACTTATGTTTATTATAAAAATAATTAAATCAATATCATTAAATAGCCACATTAATTAACTTTTAAATTCTAATTATTATAAATTTAATTTGTAAAATTAAAATAAAATTTATCTAAAACAGAAGGAAAAAACAACATTTAATAAGAGAATTTAATGTGCAAGCATTATATGAATATCATGTGACATTTTTTTTATCTTACTTTTATATATATAAAGATTGAGATAGTGATCTTGTAACGGAAAATGAAAATAATTAAGATTTTGTCGACCACGTATACCTGATACTTACCAATTCTAAAATGGGCGACACTTGTGTGCCCTTGGACACGGATCCTAGGATCTGTGCCCCCGACCCGACCCGTCCCGACCGACCCGCACATATATACTTTTTTTTTTCACGCATATATCCGCGCATATACTCTTGAGGTATTATAGATTTGTCCTGTAGGTATTACAAACATGAACTAAAGGTATGTGATACTTGAAGAGTATATGTGTGATACCTTTAGATCTGTCAGGTGCGCGCGCAGCGTGAGCGTGAGGCGTGGGCGTGTGGTTTTTGAGGTATTACAGATTATCCTATAGGTATTACAAATATAAACTAAAGGTATGTGATACCTGAAGAGTATATGTATGATACCTTTAGAACTGTCAGGTGCGCGCGCAGTGTGAGTGTGCGATATGGGCGCACAACGTGGGCGTGCGGTTTTTGAGATATTTACAGTTTTGTCCTATATGTATTACACATGAACTAAAGGTATGTGATACCTGAAGAGTATATGTGTGATACCTTTAGAGCAAATGTGTGATACCAACAGGTGCGAGCGGCAAGGGCGCGTGGGCGCGCGGCCCACGCGTCAGGGTCGGGTTTGGGCATACAATTTTTTGCCTTCTAAAATAATACATGCATTCAAGAAGAAAAGGTTATAATATAAATATTAAATAAGTATCTAATTATCGGTTTAAAAAATTATATATATCTAATTATTAAAATATAATCATTCTGTCCAAATTTTATTTATCTATAATCATCGATGTTATCATTGATAGGATAAGTGATGTCGTAGCAATTTTTTCTTTTCTAAAAATATGGACCCTATTTACTTTATTTAATTCTGTTGTGATTAATTTTTTCAAATTCTCTTCCCAAAAAAAAACAAAAGTTATAATACCACTTTTCCACGTGGCGTATAAATAAAAAGGATTGCACTGATTAATCTATGAAATCCACGTTAATAAAGCCATTAATTACACTGTATAGAAGGTTTCGACATCATTAGAAGGTCCCAAGTAAAAACTAATTATATTATTAATAATATAAAAATTTAAATGAGACAGTTGTATTAATATAATTTCATGAGATAAGATATACTATAAAAAAGTAACTCAATTTTTCATATAAACTTCATGAGATAAGATATACTATAAAAAGGTAACTCAATTTTTCTTTATGAGTTAAATTTTATTTTGTGTTATAGATCGATATTAACTTGTCTCATAAAATTAGTTTTATAAAACAATTTTACAAGAATTAAATTTTACTAATAATGGTTTGGCTGCACTAATTAACAAATTAGATATAACTTATTACGATGGTCATGGGATTCAACTACTGAATCCTTTATGAAGATTCCAAAAATTAGAGTACAAATACAAAATAGTAATCTCAACTACTCTACTCTGTGTGGTTGGAATATATTTATTTTTTGATTCCATGGTAAAAGGAATGGAGAATAATTTAATCATGATTGTTTGAGGATTAGCATTGTTAATGACATGCCTTGGAATATTTAGTGTCACAATGCTTTATATAAAAATAATAGTTGTTATTATTTATTGAGATGATGGTCTCCAAGCTCCCTTGCAACTAATATCTGGCCAAACCATAAGATACAAATCAGTAAAAAAAAAAAAAAATTGGATTTTCCAACAAATTAGGAACCGTACCCAAAAAATTTAGATAATTTAAAATCAAAAATTTATACAATGATAGTGTTATACTTTTATAATTTATAGGATCAAATTAATCCTATAAATAATTAAATATAAACACATTTTTTAGTCCAATTAAAATTTGAAAGATGTGTCTCCATGATCGAACAATGTAGATGGTCATTTCATTTATGAGAAAGTATCAAACAACCGAAATATTTAATTGAAAAACATTAAATTCAATGTACAATTAATTAGACGTAGAAAACAGAGTACTCTAAATCGTCCATATAAAACTTAGGGCTGCTTTCATTATAATTGCACTTAAAATAAAATCTTCAATGTATTATTTAAGACCCCCCTTATTTTAATTGCACACGAAATCTTCATTGATCACAAATTGATATAGTTGATAACATGAAAAACATTAATAAATTTATCTACAATTAGCTGGTAGCATAGCCCTGGTCCGGTAGTGCTAACCCTGGATAATATCTGTGAAAAAGAGAGTGTGATTTATTGATTTTTTATGAGATTGTCAAGAATCTAACTCAGCAAGACAATCCTAGATAATATATGCGAAAAAGAGAGTATGATTTATTGATTTGTTATGAGATTGTCAAGAATCTAACTCAGCAAGATGATTAATTTACAATTCATAATTCACAATCCATATATAGATTTGTAAAAAGAGTAAGTCTCTTATGAGACCGTCTCACGAAATTTTAATGCATTGTGTGAGACGGGTTAACCCACAACCCAATTACTTACCGTCCAAACCCTACAATTCACATATTGTTTGTGGGTGATGGGGTTCCGTCTCACGGAAACTATCCGTGAGACCATCTCACGTAAGTTTTTGTGTTGTAAAAATAGCTTAACATTTGGATGATGGAACCTGTCTCCCGAATTTATATAATTATATTTGTAATATAATTTCGTATGCATTTTTAATAAAAAAAATTATCAACTCAATATTATAATAGCCTAATTTTAACATCAATATAAATAAGGATAAATGATTTAAAAAATAACATCCATTTCTACCACAATAACAATAGTGAATACTTTTTCACCACAATAATTTTTTTTATCTTTTTACCACAAATATAAAAATGTTAATTTCACCATAATTGATAAGATATAAATAGCACCACTCATCACATCAACCAACAACCTTACAATTACACACATGTGAATGTGAATGTAAGGATTATTTAGACGTTTCACTTAAATTAAATATAAAAATAACAAAATTATATATTGTAATATAAAATTAATTTTATTTGATTTTATAATATAAATTACTACTGTACCAATGATTTAAATATGTAATGGCACACATCATAATGATCACAAAATTCATCACCAACCATGCAACATATATAATATATATTGACAAGAAGAAGGGTCGTGACTCGTGAGATTGACCTTAGAATCCCTCTGACTCAGCTCTGACTATGATGCGCCTAACTTCTTGGCTGCTTCTTACAAAAGATGATCAAATTCCCCATTCTACCCTCCACAAATGTCATTTTTTGGTCAAGTAGGACAATAATTTGATCACTTTCACCATGGGTCCTCACCAGATCCAATGTCCGCGTTGGATTCAACATAGCTTACATGTCATTTGGATAATTTCAATTTGTTGTGTTGGCCAATTATATCATAACATTCGTTATAATCTTAAAAAGAAATTACGAAGAATGATTATTGATTTTTTTTTTCTCTAAATATCAAACTTATAACAAATCATATAAGTTTCGATTTTACAATGTTAAATTATTAGTAAATTTTTTTTGAGATTAGTGTAGTGCACTTGGAATACAAGTTCTTTTAATTATTCACCATTAGGTTAAGAATATATATATATATATATATATATTAAATTTTACGCAAAGTGAAGGTTACAATCACCTTGGAGATCGATATTTTTGATAGTTATTCTATTGGTACACCATATTTGAAATGTGGAAAATAATTTTTTTTTTTTTTCTAAATATGATTGTTATAATAATTGCGTACTCACTTTTCCTGAAAAACGTACATGTGCATAAGAAATTGAGGATTGGAAATAGTTGAAAGAGAAGGGAAGAAATGTTTATCATATAATAAGAAAAGGGAAAAAAAAAAAAAGACTTGTTTATATATGGTTGCATTTGCATTTACATAAAATTTAAGATTGTGTAATAACTAACATAGTTATTCTATCTCACACCCTTTACAGATGTATAAATTAGAGATTGACAAAAAATGAAATATTATATAAGATTGAAGTATATTTTCAGATATTTGTCCTTAAAAATGCTATGAACCGAAATTTATTGATGAATACACATTTGGTCCCTTGAATTTGCAAATTCATCATTTTACCCTTTTTAATTGAACTTTGCTATAACAATATTTGCGTTCACTTGAACTTGTAAAGTGAGCGACAAATGCTTTAAATATATTTACATTCATTTTCTACATATCTGAGAAAATAACCCCAAATATCCAAATATATATAAGATATAAACTTTAATATCAAGTACAATAAATTTCTCTCCCAAAATGCCATCCAAGATAAAGTATTACCCCCAAATACCCAATTTTTAACTTCACACGGTTGAAACAGTAATAATTTGTACATCATTGCTTTTACTTTTGCAGAGGCCATGTGACTTATGTGTCCTATTCATTTACTTTGTGTACAAATTTTTTTGTTCGTTAAACCCTATAACGAGCAATAGGGTATTGTTCGTTAAACCCTTATTTTCTAGGGTTTAATGAACTATTCCCTATTGTTCATTAAACCCTATAATTTTTAGGGTTAAATTATAGGGTTTAACGAACAATAGGGTATTGTTCGTTAAACCCTTATTTTCTAGGGTTTAATGAACTATTCTCTATTGTTCATTAAACCCTATAATTTTTAGGGTTAAATTATAGGGTTTAACGAACAATAGGGTATTGTTCGTTAAACCTGTTGTTCATTAAAACCTTATTTTTATTTTTAGGGTTTAACGAACAATAGAAAACAAGTCATTAATATTCTTTTATTAACCAATGATATATGGTCAAAATATATGATATATGTGCTGAAAAATTGGTACAATCTTTTCAGAGAATCCGTACCACGATTGTTTTTGGGTACTTGGGGGTAATACTTTAAATTTTAGGGTATATGAAGTCAAAAAATTATAAGACTGGGTAGAATTGTATTGCATTATATGAAATTAGATAATATGGGCTGGGAACTCTATCTGATGTGTGTGACAAATGTAATTATAATTTATAACCATCAATAACCGAATTGATGGGGCAAAATAGTTGAGAAACTAAGTTAATAGCTGAGAACAAAGTTGAAAGATAAAATGCCTAATTTAATTAATAAGTTTAAGGAGCTATGAATGTATTCTGCCAATTATTATTCAAGTGAGATTACAATATCCAAAAATAAAAAAATAAAACTACATTAAGAAATTTTAATACGGGTACAAGTTAATATCATACATGTGACATGTCCATGCCATGCATGGCATGTATGGTAAATCATGTCCCACAACAATGAATTTATATCCATCTTTTCTATATCTATGTTTACTGGAGGTATGTGTGAAAGGGTTTAATTCGAGAATCTGCTGGAATATTTTAATTAAATTAAAATATAAAATAAAATATTAGAGGGGGCCAGACAAGAAGTGATGTGACGGTGGGCCCACTCCACGTCAGTCAGACTTGGAGCTACGTTGGACCTTTGAATCTCATTTTGTGTGCGCTGGCCTATGTCTAAGAAGTTCTACAAATTAGGACTCACTACCTAATTACAATATATATTAACTCCGAAATAAATATGTATTTTCATACAGAATTAAGTGTATAATTTATTATGAAATTTGTTTCAACATAATGTATAAGTACTTTCATGTTAATTGTATCCTATTATATATATATAATATAATTTTGATCAGATATATCTAATGTAACATTATTGAATTCACAAAATTTTACAAAATCATTTGTTAAAGTTATAAAATATGAATTGAATAAGAAAATCAAACTATTATTTTTTTTTGGTGTAGTGTATCGTAGGAGGATTTTTCAATCAATTCGCAAGAAATGATTCAATAAAGAATACAAAAGGAGAAATTGATATAAGTTCGTAGGGTGCGCAATTTAGAGGTGCGTTTCTCACCAAAAAGCAAGATGCATTTCCTTTAAAATTGACTAATTAAGGGAGTAAGTAATGGTATATTATTTATTTATTGAAAATAATAACTAAAAGAAAAAAACACAATAAATCATTATAAAGTAATTAATATATATGGAGGCATAATAATCAGTGATCAGTTAAGTAGGCAGCTTGAAAATGAAAATATGAATTAGGGCAATCTAGAAAGGCGCCGTCTCTTCATCAAAATAAGCCGACAATAACCCTAATTTTTTTTATAGCAACATTAATTATAAGTTTGATTTAAAATAAAGTGTTGAATTTAAATTCTATGAACATTTCTTTAAGTAGGGAAAAGTGAAAACAATCTGTGGCCTCGTTCTAAAAGTCAAGATAATATCTTTGGTGTCTCCAAAAGACTGCTGCCATTAATATACACATATATAATGCAATAAAATATGTATCCTTTATTATTATATGTAATATATAATATGGTCTAAAAACCGTAGTTGAACACGCCTTCTATTCTCAACATAATTTTCTATTACAAAAGTGGAATTGTTTGAAGGTTTAAGAGACATGGGAACACCGAACACACGAGCTCTTGCTTGTGAAGATTCCTTATCCCATTTTTGACTTTCCCATCTTGTTTTTGGATATGATCAAGAATTGTCCAATTCTTGTGCAAATATATATGAATTTTTATGAAATTATTTTAATACATAATTTTATAAGATGAATTAAAATCAATAACTTTTAAAATAAAAACTAACTAATGAAAATGAGTTTAAACTATGAATGACTTCGCCTCATGCAGAATTATTTGTGTTCGACGGTCTAAGATGAATTTTGATGATATGTAAAGAGATAGCACCTCTTTCTACTATAATTAGTATAGTGAGTTACTTTTCTACCACAATAGATAATATTTTTTTTTTTCTATAAATAAAAAAATGATAATTTTACTCTTGTTGATAAGACGTAAATAGTATCTCGATCACATCAGTCAACAACCATGTACTATGCAGTATACATGCATAAGTGTAAGAGTTATTTTAGAATTTTTACCCAAATTGTAATAAAAAAAAGTAACAAAATTATATGTTGTGGTAGAAAAGTTAATTTTATTTGATTTGTGATGTACAAAGCTATTAAAATGTGTTATATATATATATATATATATGTATATATGTATTTTGAGCAAGCACCAACATAAGAATTGGGAGTATTATTAAAATTCAAAGTAATACCATTCTTGTAGCATTACTTGTACGATGGTTTGAACAAGCGTTAGTGGTGGGGCGGAATTTTGAGAATATTATTGTGGGCGGTTTGAATTGGAAGTACCCAAGTGGGTTTCTTCTTGGAATATTGTCCAAAACTGATTAAAATCTAATTTTGGGTTTAGGTGATTGTTGGAATAGAAATCTTATATTATAGTTTAATTTAGTTCATTATCAAAATTTAAGCCCATAATGACGTGATACAAACAATGAAGCCCACAGAAATAAGAGACCAATTATTGCAAACATTTCGAATTGTGGTTGATACACTAACGTAGCACCAACACCTAAAGGTCTTAAACAGTTCAAGCAGACCTATAGATTTAATTGGATTTTCTTTATTATTACATAGTCCAAATTGTTTAATTATTGTATTATAAACTATTCTGTATCTTTTAGTGATCAGTAACAAAGTACAAAATATGATGCCTTTGATGTGGCAAGTTTAATGATCCCCGAATTTCAGTAGGAACCATTTTGTCCCTTTAACCTGATTGTAATGTAATTTTACCTAATTATCCTCTAAATATATAGAATAGAATACCTTCATAGTCCTTTGAAAACTTTTCCTATTTGGTTTTCAAATCAATTAATAATCCCAGTAGAGAGGAGAACATTTTTTACAAAAAAGGAAAAAGAAAAAGTGAAAATATAATATTTGAAGCCGGATAATAAGGGGGTGGCAAAATTGGGCCTAAATACAGGGCTATCTTCTTTGGATATGGCCCAAACTACTAACTTAGGTGTTTGGATCCACATTGATGTTAGCTAAGCCCAGACATTTTGGGCTTTGTTAGAAAATCGGTTTCTGGATTTGGTTAAGATTCAGCGCAGCCTCAATACAATCTTGGCTGCACTACACACACAAATAGATTAGAAAAATACCATAAATCATGACTTTTATTCATAATTGCAATTCTGGTGTACAAAATGTAACAAATTTCGAAAACAAAATATGAAAGAATGTGGGTGTAGGATGAACTCTCTCTACCAAATCCAGATCAATCTATTTCTTGGACACAAGTTTTCTACTGAAAGTGACCGAAACAATCAAAATAATGTGGATTTCAAATTTCAATCATTAAAAATCACACAATAGTCAAAAAATCAGAACTCTCTAGAGCTTCCATGGACTAAGCCCACAAACAATGCTTGTCTTAGCCTTTGATGATTCTCCCACTTTCTTCTTCTTCTTCATATTCATCATCTTCATTTTTTCCCTTATTCTCTTCCGCTTAATCGTTGTTTTCGTCTTCCTCTTCCTCCTTTTTCTCCTCTGCTCCGACGTTGTTCACCTCCTCTTTGCTTTCCTATGTCCTCCTTAAATTCGTCATGTGACCCAGGTTCGAATCCTAATGATCACAATCTACATGCCTCGTGGTAACCACTCTTCTCGCTTCTTCTCTTTATGTGCTCATTTAAAGGTCTTTGTGGAATTTTGTCAACAATACGTGGGCATTATGTGAACTCAATTTACTGAAGAAATGGTACAATCTTGCTCGATGTGCCATGGAATCACATCACAGTTTTTAAGTCTCTGCAGTTGTAAAATCTGTTTGAATGTTATAGGCTAAGACATGGATTGATATTAGTATTTTGGCAACCTTTCGTGTACTTTGCTATCCTTGTCATGTAAAGAGGATGATCCCATATAAAATATGTGTGTACAATATAGTTTGTAGCTTTGCTTTTAGTAGTTGAAGTTTTATGTTATGTTAAAATTGTACATGCATTTGTACATCTTGTTTTATATGGTTCTGTTTGCTTCTTGCAATATATGTATGAAGTATGAACTATATCTGAAAGACACTAAGATCCGAGCCGTAGAAATTTTCAATTCTGATACAAGGTACTTATTAGATCGAACCGTACTCTCTAGTAGTATCGCGGCTGTCTTTTTTGCAGCTTTTGTTGTTGCTGGAACTATGTGGTATGGTTCAGCAACTACCCCCATCGAATTATTTGGTCCCACTCGTTATCAATGGGATTAGGGTTACTTCCAGCAAGAGATATATCGAAGAGTTAGTGCTGGGCTAGTAGAAAATCAAAGTTTGTCAGAAGCCTGGTCTAAAATTCCTGAAAAATTAGCTTTTTATGATTATATCGGAAATAATCCGGCAAAAGGAGGATTATTCAGGGCAGGCTCAATGGATAACGGAGATGGAATAGCGGTTGGGTGGTTAGGACACCCTGTCTTTAGAGATAAAGAAGGGCGTGAGCTTTTTGTACGTCGTATGCCCACTTTTTTTGAAACATTTCCTGTCGTTTTGGTAGACGGCGACGGAATTGTTAGAGCTGATGTTCCTTTTAGAAGGGCAGAATCCAAGTATAGTGTTGAACAAGTAGGTGTAACCGTTGAGTTCTATGGTGGCGAACTCAATGGAGTCAGTTATAGTGATCCTGCTACTGTGAAAAAATATGCTAGACGCGCCCAATTGGGTGAAATTTTTGAATTAGATCGTGCGACTTTGAAATCCGATGGTGTTTTTCGTAGCAGTCCAAGAGGTTGGTTTACTTTTGGGCATGCTTCATTTGCTTTGCTCTTCTTCTTCGGACACATTTGGCATGGTGCTAGAACCTTGTTTAGAGATGTTTTTGATGGTATTGACCCAGATTTGGATGCTCAAGTAGAGTTTGGAGCATTCCAAAAACTTGGGGATCCAACTATAAGAAGACAGACAGTCTGATACAAGACAAGACCCCTTTGGTATCTTTCGCCTCTCTTTTATTTTTGGAGGGAATAATTTTATGAGTGGTTTCCTTTTTTCTATGACTTGTGTATCTCCAACACTGACATTTTTTCCGTGACTTCTACATCTTCAACACTGTATATATTTTACGGTAAACTTTATATTATTTTAATGTAAAAACTGTAACTCATTTCCATAATTTTATACAATTTCTTTATATTAAATAAAAAATATTCTATAATATACTTTATTATTATTTAAAAAATAATGGAAATATAAAAAAAGGAAAAGAAAAAAAAAATCACATGTTTTGACTTGCATTAACTTAGAAGAAAAGTTGGCGCAACCTTTTATAGTACTGCTAAATCTGAATATTTTTAGTGCAATGCCGGAAACTTCGTTATTATAAGAGATTATGATTTATGAACTCCTTTCAACAAATACAAACAAGATTAAACCCTAATTACAACAAATAAGATAATAAAAACACTGAAGAATATGATTTCAAAACGAAAACTTGAACTTATGAAATCAATTAACCTACTATTATGCCCTAAAATTTCAAATCGTTTAACTAAATATGAACAATTTTATTTCATAAATAATACTGTATAATCCATGACCAACATAAAAATAAATCACGACTCTTCTTCTAGTTTTTTATATTGACGGGTTCAGCTCCGTGAATTAAAAGCCCTAATAACAAATCTCATTCCAATAGAAGATATATTATTATATTTAGTGACCAAATAATAAGGAATTATAGTGAAAAAATGGATAAAAATTTCACATGATATTAAATTAATTTTCCACAGATGTAGGCACATAAAAGGAAGACCTAACATTGGTGAGCAGCAGTTATTGGTCACCTAAAATATGTCCGTTTCCGGGCCCCTCGACTCCTATGTACCGTGTCGGTGTTTTAATAGTCAAATAGATTAAAAATATAAATATATATTTTCATTATATTTTTGAAAATCACACCGAAATTGCTCATGCAATTCTGCTCTTAATATTGAAATTGCAATTTTAATGAAGATTAATATTCTAATATCATACTCTATTTACTCTTTATGCATGTGACCAATTCGAAATGATTTGTGAGTAGGTTTAACGAAATATTCCATTAATTTGGATTAAAAATGTGAGGATAGATGTGAAATAGTAACTGTTAGTGGAAACGACTTGATGAAGTCAAATTTTAAAAGTAAGAATAAATACACAATATATGACGAATTATATAGTTCTTGGGCTTTATCAACCTTGAATAAGCCTTTTTCTTTATCTAATGAGAAGAGGTCACAGTGATACATAATAGACAATGTGAAATTGTGAATCCATGAAAAGCCATATCTCTAATGGACCACTATTATTCTTCATCACTGAACTTTCATGCATTATAAGTCAAGGGAGACTACGAAACTCAACTAAACCATACAACATTAGAAAAAAATGTAAATAAGAACTCTTGCGATTTAATGTCACTCTAGCCTTGCTTGTTTTCTTTTGGTGCATAATATCTACCTTTTTTTTTAAATTTTATTTTATATCTAAAAGTTAAAAACTACGAATAAAACTATAATATAAAAATCATTGACTAATGTTGCGATTTGTGAACGACCACAATCTTTGATACATCGATTTATTTTATTGATTAGCACAATCGAGTCGGTAAATGCTACCGACAGTGAATTATACTAAATGCTATATCTATCATTAATTTCACGTATGTTCTAAAATAAATAAATCATTAACTTCATTTACATATTATAGAAACACTAGGGTAAAACCCTTATAATAAATAGGTTTTACAATAATACTTAATAGAGCTATGAGATAGAATTTTTTAATTTAAAAGTTAGTATGATTCAAGTTTTAAGCATATTTGATCTCATATAATATTCTCTTAATTACTATCTAGATATGTTTCCGCGTTCAAAGATGAGAGTAGACCAAGAAACAGAATCATTAAATGCTGCAATCAAACACTAGTAACACTGTCTTCCGTATTCCACTGCTCTTAACACTCCATTTCCGTACCATCTAGGAACCTTCATCTCCCCCACAATTTGAAGCACTATAAATCCAACTCTTCCCTCCATACCACTTCAAACCAGTCATCTAGCAACAACCAATTTCTTCACACTAAACCACCTCGAAACGAACACGACAATGGCAGCAGAGAGGAAAACGGGCTTGATCGCACTCAAACTCTTCATAAGGAAACTGCAAAACCATCTTCAGATAACGAGAAGGCTGGAGATGTTGAATGGATTTGAGTGTGAAGAAGTCGAAGCTGCTAAAGAACGGGTGCCTGATGATATCAAGGAAGGGCAATTCGCGGTTTTTGCAAAGAATGAAGAAGAGAAGCCCATTAGATTTGTCGTTGAGTTGTGTGTTCTGAAACACCCAGCTTTCTTGAGGTTGCTGAAAATGGCTGAAGAGGAATATGGGTTTCAACACAGGGGTGCACTTGAAGTGCCTTGCCTACCTGAGGAGTTGAGAAGGATTTTGCAAGACAAGATCCAGATCTGCTAATGATTTCACACATTCTTTAATCTTTCATTCTTTTCAGAGTTGTTACTCTAATTATTCTTTATTTTTTGATTGATTTGTTCTGTTCTGGTGTAGAAGACACTATGAGGTGAAAACAGATCAAGGATGCATCATGTTTAATCTCCTGCTTAATCTATCATTTTAATTCCTGGAAACTATGGCTCCTCTAGATTTCTTCTCAGGAAATAAACAATAACAGTAACAAGATGAATGATGGCTTTTAAGAAAATATGAAATGCAGTAACACAATTGACAAATTCAGAAGAAGAAGCTTCAAGCTAGAATTCTTGTTCCATTCATTTAGGGGGTGGGAGTGAATTTAAAGGTTACTTTACTATGATGTCCAGAAGAGAAGATAATGCTGGTGGTGGATAGAGACTTTAAGGGAAGTAGACGGGCCAGTTGTAGTAGTACGAGTCCCGTACTGCTTTGTCCATTTGATTCCACTGTGACAAAATCGAAACAATATGTCAGAAACAAAAATGATCTGAAACTAAAATGTAGAAGTACGAGTTGCATATCTATCTTTCAAGCCGACTATAGTTTATGTTTGAAAATGAAAGAAAAGTACCTGAAATTGGTATGGTTGTTTCTTCGCGCGTGCTTTCTTCCAGTGATATTGTTCAAAAAGCATAGCTTTATCATGCCAACTGCAATATATAACAAGATTGTACTTTTCAGCCAACATAATATAAAAAATGATTTACAGATTTGTGAACCTTGCATGTAGGACATTGGTCCTCAAGCAACAAAAATGAAGTCCAACTCAAAGAAAGCACCTTCTGAGAGTCTAAGGGGAAGTAAAAAGGATGATGTTAAAAGCACTCCAGTAAGATAAAATGCAATCAGAAACAAAATGCTCCTTTCTATCCTCTGATAGCACATTAAGCAGCAGATAGATAATTCCCCGTCAGCAATCAGTGGGTCAATGACCCTACTGAAACACTTGAGATAATTTTAAGAAGCTCACTGGGACAACTTAACCTGGAAACATATTGGTATAAATTAACAGCAGTAATCACGAAGGACATGATTCCAGTTCTTGAATTGGCTGGCTCTTTAGCATTATAAGCATATATATATGCATGATTATCAAGTCTCGAGTGCCTTTGGCATGCCATAAATTTCATATGTCAGTGGTTCCACCATTCATGACAACATTTTATAAAATTGGGCACAATCACAATCAATAGGTATCTAGGTGCTGGAATTGATGGTACGATGTATAGCTTTTGGCTCTCAGGAGAGAACTGCCAGAGAATGGGTGAAGGGGCAGTGTTTTTCTCGTTTAGGAAAAACAAAACGTTCTAGAAAGTATCAAATGTCATTACATCTACATCACAATGTACATCTGTCTTCTTATACACAAGCCCTTCTTCCATATCATAGCCAATAAAATCTATGCAACTGCTGGAGATCATCTTATACATGAATCTTAATGATCACATAACATTGACAAAAGGCCCATATACCTTGAAACAACCCATCTTTCAGGGATCATGTGCTTGTGCGAGTGAGAAATGTACATCACAAGAGCACTTCTCCAAAAGGTTTGCATACCAAAAAGATACCCTCATACATGAAGTGATATATCAAAAAATGTTCTACCTAAACTCATATGACCCAACATTACATTAAAAATTTCAGTTGAAAAGAGGTCTAATTACCAGGGACTTTCCACAAAAATCTTGCTCATAATTCAAATAATGCTTCATACTCGTATGTCCAAGACATTGAGACGTTTACACAGCTAAATTCCGGAAATCATCAGCTATAAATTATAATTCTCCATTAGTTAATAACAAATTTGATCATCCAATTAACGAATAATCTAAAAAACTCAGATTAAATGCCTCTAATTTCAAATTAAGGGTTTCAAATTCACTGGAACTGAAGTCTATGCTAACGCAAAAGCTTGAACAAAAGGAACCGAAACAGATACACGAAACACATCGAAATGTGTAAGATAGAGAGAGAAAGGAGGCATGAGAGAATACTTGAATTGGTTAGAGAGTTGCCACATGTAAGGGTTGATCCAGGTGAGGGCGGAGAAGGCGGCGGAGCCTATCCATATGTTGACGAACCTGTCCGCGTCGGCGTGTGGAACTCCCGGGTCACCCCGATATGCATTTCCGAAGTACTTCTCCATTGATTCTCTCTCCTCTCTCTTCTGTTCGGCACCCTCACTTCTCGTATTTCTTATCGGATGATGATAACGACGATATCTTTTAGGCCTGATCCTGGGCCGTCCTATATCTGGACCTGGGCCTACCCGATCCATTGGGCTATTTGATCCAGATGATAATTAGATCCTGGGCCACCCAATACCTGGACATGGGCCTAATGATCTATTGGGCTAGTCTGATGATAACGGCATCTTTTAGGCCTAATTCTGGGCCATCTAATACCTGGGCCTGATCCATTAGGCTAGTAGTTATCTGATCCTTATCCAATTCAAAATTAAACTACATTTACTAATTAAAATAGTTGAGATTGAGTCTTGAAACTTAGTGAATACAATAATTTTTTAAAATTATTAAAAAATGACTGAATGTGTAATATCTATATACAAAAAATGTAATACAATTGATAATGTTTAGTAAGCAATATGTTGATTATCAATAAGGACGTAAGTACAAATTTAAGGAAAAAAAAAGAAGAAGAAGGAATTATCTGGTATCAGTTAAAAACCTTTGGCATGAGAACAGAGAAATAGAAAAAAGGAAAAACCCCAGGTGGTAGAAGATAGTGAGCAAGATGTATCAAGTTGCTGATTTTCCTCAACTTTATCTCTTCTCCAACTATTTCGCCTTCAATTCATTCAAAGCTTCGTCGCGGAAATCATGTTTTCTTTCCAGAAATTCCTCTGCAACTAAGATTAAGAAATGCAGCGCCTCTCTCTCTTCATCTCCAGGTATTTATTTATTTTTCTTTTTTTGCCTTATTTTGTAATTAGTAATTCTTTTTTGTTTTTTAATCACTGCATTTTACTACTCTTATGCTATAATTTTCGCAACTGATTTTTTTAACAGTTTGTAAGCTGGTCGATCAAGCCCAGCATTCACCTGTAAAAGAGGTATGTATTTTTTTTTTTCATTTCGTGCTATTTTTGCCTAACTCTAAAACTGCATTAAATGAGTTTCATACGGTGTAAAAGGTTATGTTATGGAATTGTTAGAGAAATTTATTTACGAAATTAGCCATGGCTTAACAGCTAACATGCTTACTAACTATCTCCTTCATAGGTTGCTGGAGGAAACTAAAAAAATTCTACTTAAAATGTTATGGTAATTTTTGTATTAGTGCACTTGCTGCAATTGTTATTGTGTTATGTGAAGCTTCTGAAGTCCTAAGGTTTTACGAACTAATTAGTGACAGTAAATTACACCTTATGCAATTTTTTGTTATTTCTGGTTTGTTCGTGTAACAGAGAACGAAGATCAAAATCGAATCAACTGCTTCTGTTTTAAAAAAATGGAGAAAAATAAAATGAAACAAATCTATGGTTTCACACTGAGCTTGCTTGATGTGTGCTGGATGTAGAGTCACTAAATTAGTTTTATATATTTTCTCTAGAATGCAGTTTGTGATCAAGGACAATTTGCTACATTCCCACTTGTACAATCTCTTAGGAACTTTCCCAAGGAAGAGCTGTTCAGAAAAGTTGTCATGGTCAGGTTTGATACGATGATCTTACTTCAAGGAATGAAGGAACATCAATCATTGGCAGCAAATGCTTTTTCGACCATTAAGTACTTACATGAATCGGGTGCAAAAGTAATTCTGGTTGGTAGCTGGAATGAGCATACAAATTCTAGGTCTCATCGTCTTTCTCTAGAATTTGTTGCAGGTTTGACATTTAATTCTAATGGGTCAAGGATCATGTTAGTATGCTAGTTTTCACTATACAATTTCCTGCAGTTACATCTTAGGCCTCATTATTAGATGTTTTCTTTGTGTTGCAGATTTTCTATCATCTATGCTTGAACTTGAAGTTGTTCAAGTGAAACATGTTTCAGGACACATGCATTCATCAGTGGATGTTAAAAAAGGATCTCCAATTCTTTTGCTTGAGAATCTTTTCCATCTTAAGGGGGAAAGAGCCAACTGTTTAAAATTTGCCAATGAACTTGCAACTGGGGTTGATATAATTGTTAATGATGCCTTTTCCGAATCACATAAAGCTCTTGCTTCAACAGTTGGTGTTGCTAGCTTTTGTTATGCCTGCATTGCTGGATTTTATTTTGAGGAAGGCCTATATAAGCTGAAGAAAATCATCAAGACCACTGAAAGGCCCTATGTAGCTATTGTAATATTTATTTCTATGTAAAATAACTTATTTGGAATGACTGGTAACATCTTTCTTGAGTCGTCTTGTTTATTATTCATTAGGGTTTTAATTATTTGTTGCAGATAGGTGGAGGCAACCTTGCAGATAAAGCTGCTGCCCTGCACTTATTAGCATCTATATGTGATGGTCTCGTCTTTGTTGGAAGTATGGTGTTCCAAATAATGCATGCTCTAGGACTACCTGTTCCCATGAAATTGGTGGAACCTGGAGCATTAGAAGAAGCTGTCAAGATAGTGGAGTCTGCAAGGTCAAGAAATATTCCACTTGTTCTTCCTCGAGATGTTTGGTGCGTCAAACATCATATTCCAAATAAGAAGGAGTTGGTTTCTGTTGATTCTATTCTCAAAGGTAAATCCATGGCTTTCCACCCTTCAAGTTGTTTCACCAAAGAAACTCATGATCTTAACTTTTTTTGTTTCATATTTTTTGCACTTGTTTTGATCTAATGTGAAATGTACTACTGAATTCTGTGTTCCAGATTATTAATATCTGTCATTTGCATTATCAAACTTATGGATCCAGGTTGGCAACCTGTTGATATTGGACCAAGGTCGTTGGAAGAAATGACCTACTTCCTTTCAAAATGCAAGGTGCTTATAAATTTCATAAAATATGTTACAAAATTATCAATTGTATTTTTCTTCAACTGCTCTTTGCTGGGATAATCCTTCATAATTACGGAAGTCCACATAACTATTTGGCCCATAGCCCAATTTCTAGAAGTGTACATCTTCTAGAAATGTTTGGAAGAAATGAAGAGAGACATTCTCTAGGGTAATCTTGAAATGTTCTAGATATTGCATTAATGCATCTATCTAGAATCTCACATGGAATAGTATAAACAGAGAAGATTGGAGAGACATTTGATCATGGTGGCTTACTTATTAGAATTAGAGAGAATAAGTAAGCCACCATGGATTATATAATAGTGAGTGATTGAGAGTTATCCTCTAGTTTAGACTAGAGAGAATCTTTGTAATATTATTATATAGTGAACATATCCTAGACTGAGGTCCACCATGGTTTTTCCGCTTTGGGTTTTCCACGGTGATAGTATTATTCATATATTCCCTTATGAAATTTGCTTAGTGATTCAGAATCTCTCCACACCATTTTGCATGAAACAGTGTCGCTTACAAAAAAATTCAACTGTTTTTGCACTTTTGGTAGACATTTTACGAGATTTTATGAGATTCTACAAAAAAACTGTTTTTCACCTACATTTTACAAGATTTTATGAGGTTTGATCAGTTGAATAGTACTATTCATATATTTCTTACTCAGTGACTCAGAATCTCTCCACAACATTTTGCATGAAACACCATCTCTCACAAAAGTTTTAACTGTTTTTGCACCATTGCTAGACATTTTACGAGATTTTATGAGGTTCTACATAAACTGTTTTCCACCTACATTTTACAAGATTTCATTAAGTTCGATTAATTGAATAGTATTATTCATATATTTCTTGCTCGGTGATTCAGAATCTCTCCACACTAGTTTGCATGAAACAGTGTCTCACAAAAATTTCAACTGTTTTTGCGCCATTCCAGACATTTTACGAGATTTTATAAGGTTCTACAAAAATTGTTTTTCTCTTACATTTTACAAGATTTCATGAGGTTTGATCAATTGAGTAGTATTATTCATATATTCCTTGCTTAGTGATTCAAAATCTCTCCACAACATTTTGCATGAAACAATGTCTCTCACAACAAATTCAACTGTTTTTGCACCTTTCTAGACATTTTACGAGATTTTATGAGGTTCTACAAAAACTGTCTTTCTCCTCCATTTTATAAGATTTCATGAGGTTTGATCAGTTGAGTAGTATTATTCATATATTCCTTGCTCAGTGATTCAGAATCTTTCCACAATATTTTGCAAGAAATAGTGTCTGGCAAAAATTTCAACTGTTTTTGCACCTTTGTAGACATTTTACGAGATTCTATGAGGTTCTATAAAAATTGTTTTTTCTCCTACATTTTACAAGATTTCACAAGGAGTTGAGTATTATTATTGATATATTCCTTGCTCAGTGACTCAGAATCTCTCCACAACATTTTGCATGAAACTGTGTCTCTCACAAAAAATTCAACTGTTTTTGCACCTTTCTAGACATTTTACAAGATTTTATGAGGTTCTACAAAAATTGTTTCTCCTACATTTTATAAGAATTGTTTCATGAGGTTTGTTTAGTTGAGTAGTATTATTAATATATTTCTTGCTTAGTGATTCAGAATCTCTCCACAACATTTTGAATAAACAATGTCACACAAAAATTTCAACTGTTTTTGCATCTTTATAGACATTTTATGAGATTTTATGAGGTTCTACAAAAACTGTTTTTCTCCTACATTTCATGAGGTTTGATTAGTTGAGTAGTAATATTCATATATTCGTGACTCAGAATCTCTCCACAATATTTTGCATGAAACATCGTCTCTCACAAAATTTCAACTATTTTTCACCTACATTTCACAAAAAATTCAACTGTTTTTGCACTGTGCTAGATATTTTGAGTTTTTTTGAGGTTCTACAAAAACTATTTTTCACCTACATTTTACAAGATTTCATGAGGTTTGATCATACTCTCTTATGAAAGGTTTTGTGTGGAATGCTGTAATAGGTGCTTGTGGTTATTTGCTTATAAATGTGTAGGTTGTCAATTTTTAGGAAAAAAGAAGTGATCATTTTACGAGATTTCATGTGGTTCAACCTTTGCTAAACATTTTACAAGATTTCATGAGATTCTATCAGTTGAGAAATATTATTCATATATAGTGATTCAGAATCTTTCCACACCATTTTGCATGAAACATTGTCTCTCACAAAGATTTCAATTGTTTTTCACCATTGCTAGACATTTTATGAGGTTCTAAAAAAACAGTTTTTCACCTGCATAAGTAAGCCTGAAAGTGAGTTAACCATTGTGTGAGTTCCACTATATAGAGGGATTGAGAGTTATCCTCTAGTTTAAATTAGAGATTATCTTTGTAATATTATTATATATAGTGAAGATGTCCTGGCTGAGGTCCACCGTGGTTTTTCCTGATTTGGGTTTTCCATGTAAAATTCTGTGAGTCTCTACTACCTTTGTAAAATTCTGCGAGTCTTTGCTACCTTAGTTCTTTTTAATTTTTCTTATTGTTGTTGCCTGTTTTAAATCATAAAGAGGGAAAAGAATATGCTTCTGTGCTTAAAACAGTCTACATTTATGGTCTTTGAGCAAAGCTAATTTCTTTATTTTTGTTTTACTGTGTCATGTGGACTTTACAGCTTCTATTTGTCTTGACAAAAGATT
Source organism: Scutellaria minor (assembly GCA_954870855.1). Lineage (NCBI taxonomy): Eukaryota > Viridiplantae > Streptophyta > Magnoliopsida > Lamiales > Lamiaceae > Scutellaria > Scutellaria minor. Next base: position 1,982,087 of record OX940735.1, on the reverse strand, counting down.
TTTTAAGATTTGTCTTGACAAAAGATTTTTTAAGTTCTTCAGAAGATAATGTGGATTGGCCCTTTGAGATTCAGCTCCCCAGAACAGGACAGAAGCGGAACATTTAAACTGGCTGAAGCACTTGGTACTCTAAACAGTTGCAATGTAACTTTTGTTGGAAACATGGAGTTCAAAGAATTACTGGGCAGATCAAAATCTTTTTCATATAATAATTTTCTGGAAAGTGCTGCTGTTGTTTGGAAGGTTCTTAAAGGAGGAAAACTTCCTGGGCTCATGGCACTGGATAGAGTATGTCTCTAAAACTCCATCTTTGAGTATATGTGCAAATCAATGATGATGTTGTGGAAATTTTTATCAAGAAATCGTGTCCTTGTTCAGATGTGTATGACTGTATTTGCCATATTCAAGCTTCTCCCTCTATCTTGAGAATTTAGTTGTTAAAATTTTTTATTGGATCATCATCCAAATCTAGAAACTCATTTCTCATCTTGAAAAAGTGTTGAGTACCTTACAATTCTTTAAACTTTGTAGGCATATCCCTTTCTGGTAGACTGGAGTGTCACCTATGATAATCCAAAGAGGCCTCTGGTTGTGGATGTCGGAAGTGGTAATTATTTTAGAGCAGTTTCAAATTTCTTGATCAGTGTCTTGGTTCCTTGGAATAAATTTAGCTGAAGGGCATTTCCATCAAATTTGGGTTTTAGTTATCTACCTGTTTTTCACACCATTGCAGAAATGACCCACTACCCAAGCAACAATTAGCTCTGAAGTTTTCCTAATTGCTTTTGGATTTATTTTGGATTAAATATTCAGTCTCATGTGCTTGCCGAAAGTAAAGTAATATTTGATTGGAAATGACAGGAAATGGAATGTTTTTGTTTGGAATGGGGACAAGGAGAAAAGATATGAACTTTCTTGGGCTCGAAATAAATTCAAAGGTCTTGTATTTCTTTAAAAGAAATGGATGATGAACTTGAAGTTCTGAACTAATAGGTGTTTTTTTGTTCTCGTCACATTTCAGCTGGTGGATCAATGTCTAGATGATATCCTTCAACTTGGTATTCACAATGTGTACGCAGTTTCATCCCTACACAGCTGTTATCCTATTTTTTTCCTCTTCAGGAACTGATGCTATGTGTGAAATGGATACTTATGATATATTTCTCTCATCTGGATATCTACCTTGAAAATAACCATCTTTACAAAGTAAATAAGAAGCTCCCCTGTATTGCAAGCTGAACTTGAACTTACTGTTTTGAATCAAACATGGACCTTTGTGATGCAATTAAGATCAAAATGTAAAATTATGGGTTTAGGGATTATTATTGCACATATATGATGATACATTCTTGTGTAACTCTTGGATATCAAAGCTTATTCTGGCACGGTATAATAAAACTGACTATTTATACCATGAAATGTCGAAGGCTGAAGAATGAAGCTATATAAGCGTTGCTACCATATTCTGACGGTGCAATATGAGAGTGGGTGCTAGGTCTGGGTAGAGGAGAGGATAATTTCTGTCTATTAAGAATGTCAATTTTGGATTAGTAAATTTAGCAATGAATTAATTTTCTAGTTTAGTGCCTAAATAGTTTTGTCTTGTCTTTAGGCACTTCATTACAACAAATGCAACATCCACTTTTCGGTCTATGGTTTCCAATTACCCAGGAGAGTTGGTTCTTGTGTCCATACAGGTAATATACTGGCATTTTAGCACTCATTGTATTAACTGCTTACTTGTTTGATTTGGTATTAAGGTGTTTTACCCTTAAATCAATGCTACTGAAGACCAAATTAAGTTAGGAGGATATTAGAATATGATTTCACTCACATGTTTTCTCAAGTTAACGGAGCTAAAGTTATTGGAATATTAGTGTTACTTTGGATATATAGTTCCCCAAGCATTATTTTTCATCAAAGTTCATCTCATCTGCTAATAATCCGTCCAAAGTGATGGAAATCACTAATTGAGTTTTGGAACATTTTTAGGTTACACTTGTATGTCCTAGACCCACCCCTAACATGATTTTTCCTTCCCAAGTGATCTCCAAGTCTCTAAAAGTAACATTCTTTCTTTAGTTCCATTTCATTCCCTTGTATTTTCCTCATCTAAATTGTTGGAGCAGTAATTATGGTTTCATAATTCATACTTATCAAGACTTTTTATGATTCAGTGTCCTAATCCAGATTTCAACAAACCACAATATCGGTGGAGAATGTTGCAGAGATCATTAGTTGAAGCAATAGCTGATAGGCTTGTCTTTGGTGGGAAGGTACTAAATCATTAAACACTCTACTTTCATATTTGTTATTTTATGCATATAGTATTTAACGGTTTTCTTAAAAACATGCCATACAATTTTTCTGAAAATCATTAATATGGTAAATTATTTAAAAAACAAATTTAACTTCATATCACTGATACTTCTAGATTCAGTCATATAAATATTAACATCAATCAATATTTCATACTTGATTCAACTACCAATACTACTCAGCCATATCAATATTTTGATAATATTTCGGTTCAACTTCTACTACAACTCAATCATATATTTCGATCCGACTGCCATATTAATATTTTGATAATATTTCGGTTCAACCTCTAATACAACTCAATCTTATCAATAATATAAGAAAGAAGAAAGTATATTTGTTTTGATCATGTCACCAAAATTATATCAATTCTATAGAAAAAATGAGAAAGAAGAAACATATATTTGTTATGATCAAATGAACAAAATTATATCAATCATATATATATGACTCAAGAATATAAATTGAAGATCAGATTACCAAAATTATATCATAGAATGGTTGAGAAAGAAGAAACATATATTTGTTTCGATCAAATCAACAAAATTATATCAATCATATATAAATGACTCAAGAATATAACTGAGCAAACGAAAGTATTGGAGAAAAAAAATTCAGAACAATAATTAATATATGTATCGTGTGAATCAATAAAATTATATCAATCATATATAAATGACTCAAGAATATAAACTGAACAAACGAAAGTATTGGAGAAAGAAAATTCAGAGCAATAATTAATATATGTATCGTGTAAATATTCAATAAACCCAGCTCAACAATAACATATGTATGGTATGAATGTTTCATAAAACATTTCAAAAATTTTATAGAAAAGTTGAGAAAGAAAAACGTATATTTGTTTTGATTAAATCAACAAAATTATATCCATCATATATAATTGACTCAAGAATATAAACTGAACAAAGAAAATATTGGAGAAAGAAAATTTAGAACATTAATATATGTAAGTATTCAATAAACTCAACTCAACAATAACGTATGCATGGTATGAATGTTTCATAAAACATTTCAAATATTTTGAAAAAGTCAATTCAATAAACTCACTGACAAACGAAAGTATTGGAGAAAGAAAATCCAGAATCATGTGAATATTCAAAAAACTCAACTCAACAATAACGTATGTATGGTATGAATGTTTCATAAACCATTTCAAATAATTTGAAGAAGTCAATTCAATAAATCACTATTTTCTTCTCCGGCTGTTAAACATGTTTCATGTATTATGAGCGTCATAGTATTCTTTAATAACAATATTAACGAAACAACTCTAAAAAAAAAAAATTAAAATCACATATTGAAAAGTTGTCTGCTACTGGAGGTCGATTGCGTAAGGATGAAATTTACAAATCATTCCTAAACACAACAAATTAAAATGTGGCTACTATAAATCAATAATAGACTTCCTGTAATCACATTTGAGCGTACCAAACAAACATTAATTGAATATGAATTATCTATTTTATTAAAATTAGAAATTTGCCGGACTTTCTTGCTATTATATAAGTATAGATTAAGAATTGAATTCAATTATCATATTGAGTCATAACCTTAACTGGGAGATATTATTGTATGTTTCAATTAGCATATATTAAGTCAGAAGATGCATCACTTGAAGTAATAATCTACATTTTTCCTTTTGCCTTTTACATCTTGCTTTCATAATCTGCTTAATAAATTCCTAATTCCTGATATGCTCTTTGGTTGTTTGAAAAATTATGAACCAAAATGAAGGGACTTGCTGAATGTTATGAATAATCTTCGAGTCTTGAAAATTAACATTTCTGTGACAAATTAATAAAACTAGTCAAGTATCATATCAGCATGGTTTCCTTCACCAATTTTCCATTCAGCTACCAGTTTTATGCATGGAAACACAGGAAGCCATAATAGTCTACCAACGAACTAAAACAAATACAGCAATTCAGTACTATGGTTTTTTTTCCTTTTCTGATGCTGAATATGTTAATGATACCCTTGCCATATAAATGTAATGCAATGACTACAGATATCTAAAATTCTTTCTCTCTAGCAGGTATTTCTCCAATCTGATATAGAAGCTGTTGCTGTGAGAATGAAAGATGAATTTATGGAATATGGTAAGGGAAAGCTTGCAGTTGCGGAGCATTTAGGATATGAGACTTCTAACGAATTAGGATGGCTGAAGGAAAATCCATTTGGAGTACCATCAGATTGGGAAAAGCACGTGTTGGATCGTGGTGACCCAATGTATAGACTTTTACTTTCTAAAGTGGAAAGCTGAGTTTGAAGTATATGAAATCCCTAAGCAATCATCGTTATCTTGAAACTTTTCCTGGTTAAAAAGCTGTTGGTGGACAATAATCAAGCTTATGATGAGGTGGCTACTCACCTTTCAACGTCCGTGATGGATGAGTCCTGGGAAGAGATCTAAACCAAAGGTAAGAATTCATCAAATGGATAAAAAGATACAAAATTTTGCAGTATTTAAGCATAACTTAAAACCAAAATCTTAACCTACAACACGATCAGCTTCTTATTGTTTTAGCATCATTTTCATGCAATTCCTAATTCTCTCTATTTCACAAGTTTTTTTGGGATAATAACTTTGATCTACTCTATCTGAGCTTTATCCGGTAGTAAATTCAGTTTTCAAGCATGGTTAAGTAAATATGCCTGATAGTGATAGGATCTGCTTTTCATTTCCTAATAATTGATTATAATAGTTGATGCTTTCTGAACTTGGGTTATTTGCAAAATATAAAAAACCCTGAACTTTGCCATATTTTGGAATCCTCATGTGAAGTTCAAAAAATTTGTAATTTCTTCCACAAACTTTTATATTTTTGAAATTCATTCGTTGACCCAAATCCTAGGGAACGTTTCCTGGTACGCCATTGAAATAATCCACCAAAGCCGGTTACTACCACTATCTTCTTTAATCACATAGATTTGCGACAATGGTCGCCTGAGGTGGGTTACTTCAATGGACATGTCAACAAAATTCACTAAAATTTTGATCAATGAATGAAATTGCAAAAGTATAAAAGTTTGTGAAAGAAATTACAAAATTTTAAAATTCAAAATATCTTTTTTTGGCATAAAACCCTTTAAATTTCTACTTATAAATGCTTCAACTAATTCCTGTTGTATGATATGCCGAATCAGCACATCTCGTTTGGCTGGTAAAAGTTGACCTGCTAGCTATTTTATGCATTTTTATGCATCTGCATATTCTTTGCCACTGCCAAAACCATGGAGGAAATTTGCAGCAAAGATAAATATTACAGGTATGAGTGTATGGAGAGGCTAAGCAGTTATTCTTCTTTAAACTGCCTACAGATTTCTCCCAAGATTGCTTCGATCTCTCATATGGATCAACACATCTCGACTTACTTACATTATTGTAACTCATTTTGGTCATTGCAACTGAGTTCAGGATAGAATGATACAGGAAAATCACCTACCATTGTGGATACAACCAAAGGTCATGCTTTCCATTCACATTGCCTTAGATTGTATTCATGTTATTACAGAAGATGCATCAACTGATCAAAGGATGAATGCAATGAAAAGACATCTCAGATGGAACATGCTTTAATACATCTTCTAACACAAGGTATGCTTGGATATGTTTTTTTTTATTTTTATTTTTATTTTTATGGTTTTTGGTGTATATTTTTTGGAAGAAGAGTTTTGTGTGATGTGTTGTAAACTAGTCCACTATCCGTGTGTTCCAAGAAATTTGATAATAAACTAAAATAAATATTACTCTTTGCTTGAAAAATATTACATTTTTGACTTAGAAAAATTATTACTTTGGTCACCGTGAAAATTTTATAATATCTAACTTTAAAATATCAATTAATGATATTACTAGTTACTCATAAAAGTATTGTTTACACTGCAAAATTCTTTCATTTGAAAGTATTAGTTATTTATAATAGTAGGAAAATATATAAGCGTGCAATAATTTGAATTAAAGATCCAAGTACTGAATGACAATATCTAAGAAATATCGATAGTAGCATGTGCAATAACTAGGAAAATATATATACTAATTACTAGTGTCACTAAAACACTGAAGATCCATGTATTGTTCAAAATTATATATTGGTAGTTTAGTATCAATAAAATTTAATTATTATTAAAATTTTAATTAAAATGCCAGTTTTTTTCCTAACATTTAAAATATATAGATATATTATATCTATTATCAAAATATAAAAGACAAATTAATTGTTAATTTTTGTCCCCACATTGAATATATATATATATATATATATATATATATAATTTTTATTGACAAAATTATTAAAGTATGCATCTTGTTGTTTCTATATTCATAAATGTTGTCTTTATATATACATGTGTGTCTTATGTGAGATAGTCTCACGAATCATTTTACGTGAGAACCACAACCCATACTTCACAATTCACATACAAATTTGCGAATATGAGTTTGATTTATGGATAAAAAAGATATGTCTCACGGAAATTATCTTAAACAGATTAATCCACAAAATAAACGAGAATATCTTGTTAGATTCTATTCTGGTAAATGGAATAATGCATAGAAAAACTATTCTACTGTTGCCAAAGAAATTCTTGCCATTGTCAGGTGTGTTCTCAAATTTCAAGATGACCTATACAATAAAAAATTTACTATCAAAATTGATTGTCAATTAGCAAAATTTATGTTTATAAAAGATTTTAAACATGATGTTTCAAAACAAATGTTTGCCAGATGGCAAGCCCATTTAGCTCATTTTGATTTTAATATCATATATAAAAAGGGTGAAGAAAATAATCTTCCTGATTTTTTAACTTGTGAATACTTAACATGCTTGAATTTTCAGGTATGAGTACTCCGGGTCGAGATAACTTTTCCTCTTATAGAGGGAGAGGAGGAAGGGGAAAACCCCCAAATTTGAATTATGGAGGAAGAAGTAATACTTCTAATATTCTCATTCAGCAGGGAAAGAAGAAGCTGATAGCTCAAAATATTGCTGAAACAGATATTGATGATCCTCTCCATATAGAATTTCAAGAGTTTCTTAAACAGAAACAACAAAAAGAGAGACATATCCCAGAATCAAACCCTCAAAATTTATATGCCAATATTGCAAAAGATGATGATGATTCACATCTTTATATTGAGAATGAGAAAAGAGAAATTATTTTTCTCATAGAAGAAAAAGACTCACAATGGGCAGAAAATCCATGGAATCTCATGGAAAGATATTTGAGTCATAACTTAGAACCTTATGGTTCATATAAACAAATAGGATTTTATGAAAATCTTCTTATCCATATTAAAAGTGTTGAAATCAACCATTTCTCTTCAGGAAATATCCAAGACAAAGGAAATTATAGTTTTTCCAAGTTCATCATCAAAAAGATTATATATGCATTTTGAAGAATGGGGAATTTCTCCATTAAATGAGAAAGAAATGTTTTCTCAGAATCATAATACGACTTTCAAATTTAATTATTATGATTATATAGAAAGTTTTTATAAAACTTTTTATTTTGAAAACAAAAAAACAAAGACATTCTTGGTTTATAAAAATTTGTGAAAACATTTTTCACAGACATATCCCCACATGATTTTTTATATGGTGGAAAACCTTTGGACCATCTAATGATATTCTTCCTGAAAGTTTTAACAACATCATGCAAGAATGGGTTTGTGTTTCTCCAATTGTCCAAAACAATTCCAAAGAATCATATATTGAAGGAAAATCTTCTTGTATGTTCTTTATTGAATTTGGTATCCCTTGGATATGGAAGTGGAAACCAATTTTTGGTTATACCAATTATGAAGCTCTTTGTTTATGGAGAATCAGTCTCTGTAAGTTCTGGGAAAAACTTATACGTATTGACTTAGAAACTGAAGAAATCTTTGGTTTTGAAACCATTGAAAAAATGAAAACAAAAATCAAGGTTTATAAACAAGATCATGAAAAAAGATTGGAAGATAATGATTCAAGCCCCTTTAAACTTTTTTCTCAAAAATACTTTGAGATATATCCTAAAGAAAAGATTATTGATATCTTTTTGGAACAAATGAGGAAGGATATATCCAAGCAAATCAGAAGCTCAGAATCTGATACTTCAATGAATTCAGATGCAAGCATTACTCAACTAAATTGTTTTGTTCAAGATGCTCAAAATCTAGATGATGATATTGAAGATCTTACCATTGACAGTACATTTGAAGGAATTAAGAATTCTCTTAAAGAGAATAATCTTTCTCATTTATAATGATTTTCAGAAACAGGTCATCATGGATCTTTCAAACCGTTTTCCCAAAGGCAACAAAAGACTTGTGCAAGATGTTTTTGTTATACTCAATGGAGAAATAACAAAAAAGAAATTATTGATGAATGACGAAAACAATATTTGCATACTATTTTGGAATATTCAGAAGAAGAAGTCTCAGAGGACATCCTCATGACAAGAATTACTTTAGAGAACCTTGTCGTTAAGCAATATAAAAAGAAATTAAAAATTCATGATCAGAAATTTCAAAGGTGTATGGATAAATATCCACCCACTGAAGAATGTCTTCAACAAAACAACATATTTTTCAACAATATGTTTGAAGAAAAAGACAAAAAAGATGACATATCAGGTGACGACATCTCTTAGTGACATTTCACTATTCATAACTTTTAATGTTTACTTTTGTTGGTGATATATCACTATTGTAATTTATGTTTTTGGAATCCGGGGTTTCATGTCCATTTTCCCTCTATATAATGTTTTCTTTCCTTTCTAGTTAGGCACGCTTGAGTTTGCTCGCACCCTTCTTTCTATCTCTCTACATCTCATCCTTGTAATATTTTCATAAGCTTGAAGTCTTGAAGTTTCTTTTGTAAGTTTGTGTGTTCTTTTATTTTCTGTATTTCAATTTACCAATAACTGTTGTTGTTGTTGCCGCCTATATGGTCGACTAGATTCATTGTGTTAGATCATGACTTGACTTTATATTAAACTACTAACATGGTTTAGAATATTGTTTAAATCATGAGACACATACATTTAAGATATCTTAAGGTTAAAGCCTTAAGGTTTTGAAACTCTTATTTTGTTTATACTTGCTTCGTGCCCTTCTCCCTTTTGCCATAATGACCAGATGTGTCGCAGGCGTTGTCGGGACTTTTCTGGGTTTTTCTTGTAAGTATAATCAAAGTTTTTGGTTCCTCCTTACTTTGTAAAAGAGCCTGTTTGGATAAATTAAATGTATGCATCCCTCTGGGTCGAAAAATGTTTACGTGAGAATCACAACCCATACTTCACAATTCACATACAAATTTACGAATATGAGTTTGATTTATGGGTAAAAAAGATATATCTCACGGAAATTATCCGTGAGACCGTCTCACACAAGTTTTTGTGTGTGTATATATATATATATTATGATAATAATTAAAATTATTATAAGTTCATGATAATGTTTTTCCAACACTAGAGATATATTGATATATTTAGAAATTTTGTTACCTAAATTATAGAAGGCAAGTTAAATGTCAAGATTCTTTCCAACATTGAAGATATGCAGATATACTTTTTAATTGCCAAAATTAGTATGGTAAAAATGTGCGGCAAAATGTTCTCTCCATATAGGAAAGTATGTAACCGTGCAACAATTTAAATTCAAGATCCGTCTATTTAATGAAAATATCTAAATAATATATAGAAGATACCAAAATTATGAAAGACAAATTAAATGTGTGTATATATATATATATATATTCAACATTGAAGATAAGAGGTAAATATTAATGACAATCAAATAATTTAATGTTAAATGTCTTTCATAATTTGCTTTTTTTTTTTTTTTTGCAACATTGAAGAGGTCTCTCATAATTTAATGCCATAATTTATCATAATTTGCAATTTTTTTTAAATAACTTCTAAATAATATATAGAAGGTACCAAAATTAACTTTAAAAGCAACTATTGTAAATTAAATTGGAAACAAGATCCATCTATTTAATGACAATATCTAAATAATATGTAGAAGGTACCAAATAATGAAAGACAAATTAAATGCATTTTTTATTTTAAAGTTGAATTACTATTTTAAAGTTAAGACAAATTATGGCATTAAACTTTAGTAATTCAACGTTAGAAATTTAAGAGATACATTGAAGATACGATTAATTTAATGCCATAATTTTCTTATCTTGTTTCCAAAATTATAAGAGGTAAATTAAATTTACAAATTTTATTTCCAACATTAAAGATATATAGATATTATTTTTATAGTCGAAATTAATAAGGTAAAAATAGGCGGGAAAATGTTGCCATTTTTTACTTTTAAAAATGTTTTCCTTTTAGGTAGGAAATATACAACTGGCAATATTTTCAAATGAAAATTCATTCATTAAATGACAATATCTAAGCAATACAGAGTGTAGCATGTGCAACAAAAAAGGAAAGTTTCGAATGAATGCTGTTAGGCTTGCTATATTCAAAAATTGTTTATTAGGTCCTCAAGTTTTCGAAGAACACTTTACACTGACTGTTGGAAAAACTGTTTTTGATCCTCAACTTATCTGACCCAAATTATTTATATTGCAGATCAACATCGATTAATTAGGACTAAATTAGATGTTTACTATGATGGAATGTACTTTTCCGCCTTAGGCAATTTTGCCTAAAATCAACACAATCAGTTGCAGCAAGTTAGTGTATTGAAAAACAACTTTTGCAAATACAGTGATTGTAAAAATATTTTTTGGTACCAGAAAATTCAATGGCCCAATATAAATGTTTAAAATTTGAATTTTCAAATATTTTCTGATTTATTAATAAATATTTTTTATAATTTGTTGATTTTCAAATTAAAAATTTTGCTTCATTATTTTATTTCTTGTTTTGTCACAATGATCCATATGGAATGGCAACGTTTTCAGACAATTTCGATGTCCTAGTTGATATTGACCTAAATTCGCTACATTATTAATTTGTGTACTAAATTACCTCATTTTGTAATTTCCACAAAAACTTAAAAGTTTGCAATTTGGTTCACCATTTTTTACACTTTTGCAAATTGTTTCACACATTTTTACATTTTTGACATAATTCCCACAGATTTTTCTCCAAATATTAAAGTTTTGGACAAAAAGTTGATGGAAGATACTAAATATGCTATCATTTCAAACATTGGATATTAACTTTGATGGTCGCAAAATGTTCACTACCAAAGCTAAAACAAGGGTATAGTCTGATGCCAATATTAAAATGAATTATTTAAGCTTGTATGTTCAAATTACATGGTAATGAGTTTGGTAGTGATTGCATAATGTGAATTTTTTATGTGGATTTGTCAGCATTATTTACATGAATTTTAACTGATAAATGATATTGTAAAAATGTAAAAGTTGATAAACGAAGTCACAAACTTTTAAATGTTTTGTGGAATGGCAAATTAAGATGAAGTTAGAGTTTTTTCTTTGCATAACCCAAAAGTATTGTACATACTTATAAAAATAAAATAATAGCTTTATTTGGTGACACGTGTACGTGGCAAGCGACGCGTGATTGATGGTACAATTGACGTTGTAACTTTATTAGGCATTACAACTTTATTGCGCGTTACAACTTTATCAAGCGTTACTAAAATTATTTAGTGACATGTGTATGTGGCAAGCAACACGTGATTGATGGTACAACTGGCGTTGTAACTTTATTGGGCGTTACAGTTTTATCGAGCGTTATAACTTTATTGAGTGTTACTTTCTAGGATTATTGTTGTGTCTAGCGTTATTTATAATAGAGCGAGATAGCATTCAAACTATTGATATTTTTCTATGACCTAAAGTCCGTCCGTTCTTTCTTTCTTTTTCGATCCACTGACTACAGTAAAATTCACAAATCCATTGATTTTTGAGGAATTCAGTCTTTAATTTATCAAATCTATATACACTAAATGGTTAGCCCTTTTCGTTGCATTCATCAACATGGATTATTGTTAGAGTGTTCAAACTCAAACAAGATTTAGTTCTAGCTTGCATAAAAGGTTTTATGGAGGTTGAAGGAATCTTGATGCTAGAATTCACATAAAAGCTCACCAGGAACGCATAAAACAATTATGGAAAAAGGTAATTTTCTTATCCCTTGTAAAATTTTTAATACATTTTACATATAGTTTTTCAGAGAATGATAACAAAAATTATTAAAATTTACTTGCAAAACCGTATCAATAAAGATGAAATTAGATTTAGTAAGAACATATAAGATTTTTGGAAAAAAAATTTGTTATTTGTGTTGGGATTAACAAACTAATAGCTCATCTTTAATTTTTTTTTTTTTGAAAAAGTTTTTTCCTTAAATTTTACTAATAAAAACTTATTTGTTCTTTATTATTATTATTTTTCCTTTTTTGAGTGTTTTGTTGAAATTAAAAAATAGTATACTATTGGTAAATAAAGTTGTTTTTTTTCTTCATCTTTTCCTTTTTTTTTTTTTCTTTTTAAATACATTTTAAGACTTTTTTTATATACTTAAAATAAAACATTCGAAGAAATAAAAAACAAAATTTTTTTATTTACTTATCTCTATTAATTTTATATTAAATGATACAAAATTAGAAAGTCTCATCTCATTAATAAATTAATACCATTCATTACTTTTTATTTTGGTTCTTAATATTTATCCCAAAATATGGTCATTTATTGTTATTTTTCTAAATATTTTATTTGTTGTTTTCATGTAAAGTATTTAAAAAGTTATGACATAGATCTGTTGAATTTTCATTAGATAAATAGGTAGGAATGCAACAGGGCATTTGTTAATATTTCAGAATGTAAATAATAAAAATTCTATCACACCATTTCTAAATACATTCTTCATTGTTAGGGTTATAATAGGTATCTCATTAAATACACAACATTCAAAATAAATATTCATATTATTAAATTACTTGGATGCCCCTGATATTATCATATGATGTGGATACATTAGTTCCTATATTAATTTATAAGAATTTTACTCTCATTTTATTTTATTTTGGGTTATCATAATTGGGGTGGGGGATTTGAACCTAATATTTTACTCACACTGAACGATGTTTTTGCTGTTAAATTAAGTCATTACTCATCAATAGAGGTGCTCATCTGGTTCAGTTTGAACCGGAATCGGCCGGTTCGAATCGGCGGTCAACCGTTCCGTTGACCCGGTTCCGGTTCAAACCGAAATCGGGAATCGTGCTCGCCCGGTTCGATTTTGGTTCTGAGATTTCCAAACCGCAGGTTTATCCTTTTTTTTTTTTTTTGGCAAAAACTTCTATGCAACTGGTGCACCAGTTGCACCACACATTTATGTTATAAATGTAGTACTTTTATGTTATAAATGCAGTACCTTTATGCATGTTCATTTTAAAAGGTGCTGATATTTGTACATAAAGGTACTAAATTTATAACATAAAGGTATCCGTGTAACTGGGTGCACCAGTTGCACAGAAGTGTTCTTTTTTTTTTATATCATGAATTCATGATTTTAGCAAAATGTAATACGAGTGCTGCGGTATCCAAACCGATACCGTGGTATTGAGATGCAGAATCCAAAAAAAAAAACCAAAAACTGAACCGTCGGTTCCGGTTTAACCGGCGGTTCGGAACCGAAACTGAAATCGTAACCCCACGGTTTGGTTCCAGTTTAGGGTAGAGCGGTTCACCAAACCGCCGGTTCGAACCGGCGAACCGGCGGTTCGCAAACTGTGAACACCTCTACTCATCAATTTATGTTAGCAGAATTATAAATGACGATGAAGATAAATATAGAGATGGATGTAAAATTGAGTTAGAGATATGAAATATTTTCAACCTGCTTTAGTATCCCATTTAATATTGTTTTACTAATTTTTTATGATTGAAAGGATGAAGTTTTTACACATTAAGACATGCCTACGATATGTAGGAGAGCATTATTTTTCTTCAGAAGTCTTACTTTATTAGTTTTCTAATTAGAAAGTTACCTTGAGAAATAATAAATAATTGCATATTGAATTTCAGGGATTCATTTTTATTGGGAATTTCAACAACACTCTGAGTGGCATGATCCAAGAATTGTTATTGAGATTCTCCATAATAGCGCCCATGGAATGAGTTCAAGCAGTGTGATCAATGGAGGGTGTTCTGTGCTACCAAGGTTTAAGGAAATAAAACAACCATCAACAACATATAACTTGTTGTCTAGTGGTAAGCTCTTGATCTTAACAATTCTATAGTTCGGCTTCAGCAGAAAAAATTATTTAAATTAAAAAATAAAGCGCGCACACAAAAAAATAAAAATAAAATTTAGGATGTGAAATATAATTACATTGATGCAAAACTATGATGCAATGACACCAGAGTCACGCGTGGCAAAGCCAAACATCTCAAATTTGAAATGCAGTGCTGGTTATCAAGTATCAATGCCTGGAAATCCGTCGAAAAGGTGGTAATTCATGCCTGTTTTCCTCATTTTCCTCTTACATTACCTGCATTATTTATTGCTTTAGCTGGACTTGAACTCATACTTATCTGGACCAGGTTTTTTTGTCTCTGTCTTTATATATTTTCTCTGTTTTTCCCCTGTTATTGTATGTTGTGAATTTTTTTCCTTACTTGATTTTGGTCACTGCAAGCAAATTCTCAGAGATTTTTACTGTTTTCTGCTGTGTGAGATAACTGGAACTTTTCAATTGAATTGCTCGAATACACATGATTTTTTTTTGTCTCTGCTTATCAGATTGTGGATTTTTTTGGTAATGGTTTTAGGGTTCTTTTTTTTTTTTTTTTTTGAAATGTGGGTTCTGCTGCTTGATTGTTTGAATCATGTGAGAAAATCTAATGCAGCATGTAAATCATAGTTTACTTGGTTTTTTTCTCATGTTCTAGTCTATTCTCTGAATGATGCTGTATTTTATTTAAAAGAAAAAATTATATGGGATTTAATGAAAAGTTAAATGTTGATCATTTGGAATTATGCTATTTTCTTTTCAATTCAATCTACATTATTGTTTTCAAGTTAACAATGTGCATATGAAGCAAGAACTTGAATGATTTCTTATTGTGGTTTGATTACTTTTCGATTACATTTACATGTATATTCTAATCTCTCCATTCTTGTATCAACCAGGCATTTTTCTTGCTCGAGGCAACTGCTGTTATTAGAGGTGTCAGTGATTTTCTGTACAAAAAGTTTGTGCATCTCCGTAACAACAAAAAAGATACAAATGGTGGCACAAATTCATCGAGATCACGAGATGTGCACTGGCCCTGAGAATACAGGGAATAAGGATGGCGTTTCTAGTGTTCCGCCATCCTCAGAAGATGATGCAGCTGCTTCACCGAAGCCTGGTATGATTCGATATTTTTACTTCTATTACTTTAAGTAGTGAACCTTTTTAAGATGTTAGATTCTTTATAACTACGCAGTGAAGAAAGCAACTAGGAAATGGGCAGCTTGGACTCATCCGGAAGAAGAAAGTTTTTTTGCTGCTCTACGACAAGTTGGCAAGGTAAATTATCTGATGCTTTATTACAGATAATCTTCCTGAAAAAAGAAAAAAAAAAAAGGATTGTGTTTGTTTCTCCTCGGATGAATTTTTCTAATATCGGCTTTTTCTCCAGGATTTTAGGAAAATCACTTGCCATGTCCAAAGCAAGAACAAGAATCAGGTTTGTGAAATTATATGTTGACTCTTGATCATATATGTTGTTGATGGATTCTATTATATCTTTTAATTATGATCTCTGTTCGGTGTTCAGGTCCGGCATTATTACTATCGGCTTGTTAAGAGAATGAACAAAATGCTGTGTCCAGAACTAAGGCTTGATGCAAAAAACTCGAAAGATACGAATGCTGCAATGCTTCATTGGTAATGCTACCTTTTAATACTCTTGTTTTGATACTTGACTGTGATACAATTTTTGTTTATTTGGTTCAACATGTGATACTGCCTCAAAATAAAGATTACTTCCTCTTATATTTATCATTTTTAAGGTGGCTATATTCCATAAAAATGTCACTCTTGTATATTTATGTGATTTGTACCATCTAGGGTACAATATTTTATGTTGTATTTTCACCATCATCAAAATGCACTTTATGCATGTTTCATGAAATTCTACCCCATTTTTTCTTCTTAGTTTGCCTGATTTTTTCATTCTTTTTCTTTCCTCCTCTCTACCAATCATATCCATTTATCTTCATCCCGATTGTCAGTCTGATAATCGATGTACTTTTGCAGGTGGTCGTTATTGGAAAAGTACAACTGCAAAGCCTCTAAACTTCACTTAAAGCCTCGAAAGTTCAAGATATTCATGGAGGCTTTGGTTAGTTTAAGACTATTACTGCTAGCCTGAAGATGTCATATATGAAATATAACTGGACTGATTAACTTTCTTCTTTTTTTTTAATGAAGGAAAACCAAATCTTGAAAGACCGGAAAAAGAACAATAAAAAACGACGTGCTACTGGAGAAAATAAATCTATGGTGCACAATCCTGTCGAAAATCAGGTCACAGCATCAAGCCATGGCAGTCATGAAGCAAGAGGTGATGTTGCTGATAGACAGAACACCAAAAGAGTCGGAACTGAAAAACGGTCTTCACGACAGCGCCATGTAAACACAGGAACCAAACTTAACAACTCCGAAGCAGAGTCAACAACCGCAAAAGCAACAAAAAGAAGGCAAAAAACAGGTTACAGATCTTTTGTTTTTGCGTCGATTCTTTTCTGTTTTTCCTTTGATCACTGTGGCCTTACTGGTTGTCACCTAATCTATGGTATAATAGGCCACATCTCAACAGCTAAATACATAAAATTGGAGATGGACGCCATTGCTGGGATTTCATTGGTTGCTGATGCTGCTGAATACATGGAACAAGGGGACACCAATAAAGAGATGGAACATATTCAAGAAAGACCAGGTCAGTAAGCTTTTCCTGAACCTAATGGGGGGAAGGACTATTATGTAAATATATAAGAATTTAACTCGACTGTTTTTATTGTTGTCAAGATGTTGTGAGAGGGGACATTAATAAAGAGACTGAACATGTTCAGGAAGCACCAGGTTCATATGCTTTACTGAACCTAGTGGAGGGAGGACTATTGTGTAAATAAATAAGAAATTAACTCGACTGCTTCTATGATCCCTTAACTTTTCAGGTCACGATCCTTCTCCAGATGTTGCGAGTGGGGTGCACTCTATACCAATACCTCCACAAAGCACATTTACTAGTCTTGGTATTCATAACTCTGGAAAAATGAAGCTCCAGTTGTTCCCGATAGATGAATGTACCCGAAGAGCCTTGGAAATGGTAGGTTAAAAATGAGTTTTGCCAATGTCTTTAATTCTATTATCTATAGCTATTTGCATGACTCTTCTAAGTTGTTTTATGCTATTGAATTAATTTATCCAGGATCATCATAATCCCCATTTGGAACTCACTTTGAGTACGCGGAAGAAAATATCATCCGTATTGAAACACCTCAACTGCAAATGGGGGAACTCGAGCTTATTATCTCAAGAGTTGATGCTTTTCCCTTACTGGGCTCAAAGGGAAAACCTGTTGGGGTACCAGAAATGGACTAATGACTCGAATCTTTGTGTAGAAGATGTATATAATCTAGTTGGAAGTCCCACCATTTTCCGCCTCAGGTTCTGCTCTTATAAATGCTCTCTGTCTTATGTTTTGAGTTCTCAGAATAGCAATGCTTAACAAATTTCTTTTCTTATTCAAGATATGGTTGGTTTTCAAAGGCTGACGTGGAAACTGCAACATCTCAACCAACAATACATGACAATCTCAATGAGAAAAATATGAATTCTAGCATTGAAGACCGAAATGTTGGGACTGAGAGCCCTAATGGTGGTTCTAGTAGAAACGAGATCGTCTCTACACAACTAACTACCAATCTGACTCCCTTGTCTGGTTTCTCCGTTTCCAATATTAATGCTGCGGAATATCATGACGACCCTGCTGCTGCATCATCACCTGGAACACAACATGAAGCCTTGGCAGTTACAAAACACTTTGAAACCAAGGTAAAGTTTCCACTCCTTTTATGATAATTTTTAACTTATAAGAAGACTGGATTCATGAGCCTTGTATCACAATGCTAAAAATGAAGATTAAATTGGTAATATTTGCAGCATGTTTATCCTTTTATAAATAACATATTTGTTGATTGCTCTCCTTTGGGTGTTCCTCAATATTACATTCAATATAAACGTTTAAATTCTACTCACATGTCTTAACAAGAATGTTACAATTTTTTCGTTATCCTTACTTTCCAGTGATAATCAAAGAAAACTTGGTCTTACATACTTTTATTGAAACCAGTCTTCAAATTGTTTTAAATAGGAAAATCTTCCTTACGAATTATTAATGTCTAAGTAGTTTCCATGATTCTGATATCTTTTAATTGCTGAAGGACATGACGATTTTAGTCGGTGATTGGGCCGATAACATTGCTACCATCAGTGTGGAAGATCTTCTTTCAGAGTCAATGAATATCTACACTGAATTTCCAGTGCCCGTTGCCTCCAACTCTCTTGAGCAGACTCCTTTTAGTTGCGACTCTTTCGATGCTGCTATCGCTGCTCATCTTTGCAAACTCCAAAACAAATCTGATTTAGAACAGAGTGTTGCATCTCACGAATTTTCACCTTTCATTTGGGACGAAGACGAAACATGTGATGCCTTTTCGTTCCAGAAAAATAGCACTGTGCATGATTCAATAGAACCATGCAAGCAAACTACAACTCCAAGTCCGTTTCCACCTCACAATGATATTGAGGTTTGATTTCAATACAATGTTCCATCGTGTCATTGAACGATTGATAGTAGTAAACCATGTAGAGTTCTTGTTAAGACTAATGTTATTATTTTCCTCTAGGTGTTGCTGGACGAGGATGAATTTAAAAATAGTAAGCCTGATTGCGGTCCTGATAATACCGAAAAGGACTCTGGTGGGCTTACCAACATATACTTGTAAGTATTTGCTAAACATGCACTCTCTTTTCTTGTCAGTGGCTATATTCTTTGTTTACTTCAAGAGTAAACTCTTGATTGCTATCGAGTATAAGTATTAGTTGTTTCTATGACATTAGATCGGCATATAATCTAATTCCGATTCTTTTCTTGTGGCACAGCCTGACTCTTTGGGACTATTAGATTTGGACAAACCCTTGTCTGAATATAACAGCAACAATACCGATCAAGTTCATAGTGATAGACATGGTGGTTTGAATCGCCTCTTGGCAGAAGGTCTCGATGCGTTTCAGAGCATTTTCGGGTTGGACAGGAAAGAACCTGCATCAACAGCCGAAGATCAATCACCAAACTGATTGCTTTCCAGATTTCTAGCTATATCAGCAATGAAGATTAGAGTATAGTTGCTATAGTAAGAGCTTTGCCTAGTAAACCTGGGCTAAAAAGAAAAAGCATATAGATATATAGAATTTGACTATTGCTTCAGATGCAAGGAAGCACCAGTCTCGAAGATTACCGAATCACACCGAAACCGAAACCAAAAGCACCCTAAACCAACAAATATTTGTTGACTATTTGACTTTATTCGAATTGAACCATCCTGATTTTTTTTAGACCAAATTGTACAAGTCCAAATACCCGAAATTAGAATGAGTAGAATCGATTTCAAAGATGTAAATATGTATAAATTTACATATACATATCATTTAATTCTTTTTTTTTTTTTTTGCATTATGAGCTTGTATTAGTTACACATTTGTATAGAAATTTTAATAGTACATAATACTATTAGTATACAAGGATTTCGTAAAAAAAAAAATTTAATAATTAAAAATACAGCGATATATCATAATGAATAATTTTGGGAAGACAAATTCAATTTAAACTTTTCAATTTTTGTTGGAATTTTGTTAACAACCCTGAAATTTTCTGTTTCATATATTTTTAACAAATTGCCCATTTTTGTATACTTTATTTGATCACTAATGTATACTTCATTCGTTTCGAAAAAATAATAATCTAGCTATAAAGTACAAATGCATTAAAGCAAACCCTTACTAAATTGATAAAAATCCCAAAAAAGAAAATTACTAGGTAGTATGTGTTTTCTCAGTAGTAGCAACTAATTTAACTTTCAAATCCTTAACAAATTGATCAAAATTAGCCTCAGATGATCCATCCTTTTCCACTGCATTCTGAAATATGCCACTCACTTTCTTAACCTCGTCCTTCAACTCATCTGAACTCATCAATTTCTTAATCTTCTCGGAAACTTCTTTCCTATCAACTGTATTTCCATCACAAAGATTAATCCCAATCTTCCAATCATCAACCAACAACTTCCGATTCGTGGGCTGATCGTATTCCAACGGATAACAAATCATCGGAACGCCACACCAGATGCTCTCCAAAATCGAGTTCCAACCACAGTGCGTTAAAAACCCTCCAACAGCTGGATTCGAAAGAACCTTAATTTGATCACACCACGGAATCACAAGTCCCCTGTCTCGAATACGATCCCCAAACCCATCCAACGGATCATCGGAATCAGCATTGCTCACAGCATCGGCTCGAACCACCCAAATAAAGTTCACTTCACTAAGAAGAAGGCCATAAGCTATCTCTTCAATCACCTCCTTAGTGGTCTGAACCAGGCTCCCAAACGAGACGTATAGAACCGAGCCGGGTGGCTTGGAGTCGAGCCACTCGGAGCAGTCTGATTCGGACAATAAGCTCTTGCTGACAGTGCTTGTGGCTAAGCGTTTGTAGAAGTTAGTGGGGCCAATAGCGTAGTTTGGTTGGTATTTGTTGAGAGCAAATAGTATTTCAGATTCTAATTCATGAACTGTGTTATGCAAGATAAAATCTGCCTTGCTTGCGTCCTCAAAAGATTTCATCACAATCTTGTATCCTATGCCCCCTATCTGCCTTTCTTTCAGATATGGCATCAAATCCTTTGTACTTATTGTCTTGATCCCAGGTACGTAAGTAATTTCCTCGTCGGCATGGTCTGGTAATAACAATTAAGTTAAAAGAGGAGTCAATATCGATAAAGGGTTGGTTGTCGATGAAATCATAACATTTTTTAAATTACAATTTCAACCTAGCCTTTTAATATTTACAAAAATAACAAAAATTTATACATGTAGATGAAATTTTGATATCGATCAGTTTTTCATTTTTTTTTTCTTTTTTGATTAAACTTTCATAGTCTTCAACACACAAAAAACTATAACCTATAGACTTGTGACAATTTACTCCCAAAGATAAAAAGTTGGAAAATTAACTGATGTCCAAATTACATTTACGTATGGGTAAGACACCCCACCCTTTATTAAACGGGCCCGACAATACACACCCTCACATCTTCTAAACAAATCCCATTTTCTAAACACACCCTAAAATAAATTTATTTTACTTAAAATATTCTAAACACACCCCATCACATTATAATTATACCCTTTATAATAAAAAATCCTCCAAAAAAGAATTCCCTTTCTTGGCAATTTTTTTCTTTCTTTTTTACTTTTTTTTTTTCCTTTCTTTTTTAAAATTGTTGATGAAGGAACTATGTTCATCCATAAAAAATCATTGTTTTATACATATTTTGAAGCTAAAGCGATGAGATTTGTATGAAAATATAGTTAAAAAAAGTCGAAAAATCGAAAATTTTCAATTGTTTTGTTCGACCCTGGTTGGTCGAACACATAGCAGTGTGTTCGACCACCGGTGTAATGTTCTACCGCCAGTGGTCGAACACACGGTATAACATTCTACCTATGGTCGAACATATAGTGTAGTGTTCAACCTATGGTCGAACATCTTTAAGAGTGTTCGACTTGTAGAGGTCGAACATATAGTGTAATGTTCGACCTATACAGGTCGAACGACGTGTTTTCAGCAAAAAAAAAATTGATTAACATCTCTTTTTTTCGAAATATTTAACTACAATATATAAAATTATAAAAATGCATGAAAAATCTTGAATTAAACATTCCAAACATCTTTCATCTATCACTTTGATTATTATTTTCATAAATCAAGATTTGTTAGAGTTTTTTTTTTTTTTTCTTAACTTAGGGTTTGAGAAATATGGAAAAGAAGATGTAGAAGAAGGAAAAAATATATTTTTTTATTTAAAAATAAGGGTATTTTAGTCTTTTTATTTTTATTTACTTTACATTTATTTATTATGGGGTGTGTTTAGAAGATGGTGGGGTGTGTATAGTCCCACCCTTATTAAACACATCCCAATTTCTAAATGGGCCCGGCTATCCGCACCCCATTTTTTTCTAAAAAAAAAAGATTTAAAAAATTAAAAAAATAGTAAAATTCCAATTTTACCCTTTTGAAAAAAAAAAACTGAAAATTTTGAAAATTTTTCTACTGCCCGTCTGCTTGCTTCTCTCTTCTGTTTATTTTTTTATTTTTTTTATTTTTCAATCCTCAAACCTTAAATTTATAAGGGGATAACGTATGAAAAACCATTTTATAAGTTAACAAACTATATAATAATCATGTGAAATCGTGTAAAAAGAACGAAAAAATAACAACAAATCTGGGACCCGTTCGACCCTGGTTGGTCGAACACAAAGAGGTGTGTTCGACCCTGGTTGGTCGAACACAAAGAGGTGTGTTCGACCACTAATCGAACACATAGAGGTGTGTTCGACCAACCATGGTCGAACACACTTCTTTGTGTTCGACCACCAGTTGAACACACTTCTTTGCAAAAGGGTAAAATTGTAATTTTGTTATTTTTTGAAAATTTTAAATCAAAAATAAAAAAATTGGGGTGTGTTTAGAAAAAAATGGGGTGCGGATAGTCGGGCCCTTTCTATATATTTCAATTAAAATAATAACAAAATTAAAAATTACCAATCTTACCCTTTTAGAATTTTTTTTTTCTTTTTTGAAACCCTACACTTTCTCTTCTCCTTCACCTCCTCTCTTTCATATTAATGCTTCGTCTTTGATAATCTTTCTCTAAAATTCTTGAGGAATTTCACCAATTATCTAAATATATGAAAATCGTGTGGAAATTGTATGAAAAAAATATAAAAAATCGATCAAATCCGACTAACTTCGTTCAGTCTTGATTGGCTGAACACATAGAAGTGTGTTCGGACATAGTGGTCGAACGGAGCTAATAGGATTATTTTTAAAATTTTAAAAGGTAAAATTGGTACTTTTTAATTTCTTAAAATTTTAATTAAATTTATTAAATTGTGGTGTGCTTAGTAGTGCATAGTGTGTCTTTAGTCCCACCCTTTATGTATAAGGTCGTGTTATTTTTGTAAATATTGAAAGACTTGGTTAAAATTTCAATTGAGAAAAACATGTGAATTCATGGATAATCAACACATTGATACCATACAAAGTAGAGGCTCCAAATCCTGCAAGAAAACATACCTTTACATGGAAAATGGCCATTTTCTTGTAGAAGATCCATGTGGTAATCTAAAGAAAACACCAAAGCTGGTTCGGTCCAAAACAACACATTCAAGAGGTTGTACTTCTTGGCAATGGCAGCTGGCCACGTGAAAAAAACATCAGTGACCAAAAACGGGGCCGAATATGGATCACATTCTATTGTCTTCGCGACGAATACATCAACATGGTTTGGAAAATCCACCATCATGGTTTCCCAGTACTCGTCGATGTTGAGATCTCTATCAAATTCCAGAGGAAAACCATCACCAATCGTTGTGTAACGAATATCAAGACCCGATTCTCGTGCTTCAAAAAAGTAATCGACCTTACTCATACTACCATAGGATTGGGACAACTTGTGGTGGATATATTCAAGATGGACAAAAGTGACAATGAAGCCATTTGAAGCAAGTTTTGTGGCAAGATTGACGTATGGAGTTATGTGACCTTGGTAAGGAAATGAAATCATGATTGCATGAGGCTTTGGGCTCAAATTTTCAGCCATTGTCATGTTTGATGAAACTTGAGGTTTTGTTCTTAGTGTTGATGTATTCAAGATTGTCATAAAGGGTATTTATATATATAGGTGATTCATTTAAATATGGAGCATGAAAAGTTTAATTAGATTTTGGAGAATATTAGTCAAAAGTTACATGTCAAAGAAGGAATCTTGGAGGAAGGAAATAAGACACAACTTAGGACTGCACCAATTGACAATTCAAAATTAAAGTATGACTTCCTTGTTTCTTGGCTAAATTGTTGAGATTAATAAGTCATTCATTGCATAAGCATAAATTTTCATGTATTTTGTTTGTTATGTTTTGATTTTATATTGATGTTTTATTGTGCTTAGCTGACCAAATTCTATCATATTTGTGTTGTAGGATGTATTGTGATGGATTGCGAACTGAATCCTCTATTTCAGTTTCGTGTTTAATCTTATATTTTAATATTTTCAATTCACGTCAAGTGTAAATTAGTGGTGTCATCTTTACACTTAACATGTGATAGTTGTATTGAAACATTAGATGAGACATCAATATCGAATATATATCTTGTTTGAATGGATGGTGTCAATTTGGGCTCCAAAACTTGATTTTTAGAGCTTGATCCAAGAAAGACAGCAAGTTGGGCTTTGATGACAATTAAAGATGGGCCCATGATGAATTGGTTTTTGGAAAATGATATATCAAGGCTTCTAATTGATTGTAATATGATTAATTTATTTTTCTATTTTTAATAAATCATATATATAGATTAGTTAACATTCTATTTTTCAGATTAATTTTCTTACATGCA
This sequence comes from Scutellaria minor, assembly GCA_954870855.1. Classification (NCBI taxonomy): domain Eukaryota; kingdom Viridiplantae; phylum Streptophyta; class Magnoliopsida; order Lamiales; family Lamiaceae; genus Scutellaria; species Scutellaria minor. Next base: position 1,957,038 of record OX940735.1, on the reverse strand, counting down.
TCTACTAAATAATTTGCTACATACATGATACAAGATCACTATTCACTCACAATAATGCCATAAATTTTTGCCTTCAAATCCTCGACAAATTGATCAAAGTTTCTCTCAGAAGATCCATCGTTTTGCAAAGCATTCTTCAATTTCGCACTCACTTTCTCCATATCTTGATTGAACTTTCCACTCATCAGCTGCTTAATCTTTTCAGCAATTTCTTTCCTATCAACCAATTTTCCATCACAAAGATTAATCCCAATTTTCCAATCATCAACCACCAATTTCCTATTAATAGGTTGATCATAGGTTATAGGATAACAAATCATCGGAACCCCAAACCAGATGCTCTCCAATATCGAATTCCACCCACAATGCGTCACGAATCCCCCAACAGCTGGGTTTGAAAGAACCATAATTTGATCGCACCATGGAACTATCAATCCACTATCTCTAATTTCATCCTCGAATATTCCATTCGTAATACCATTAACATCATCAATACCGGCTACACCAGGTCGCATCACCCAAATAAAGTTAACTCCACTAAGACGAAGGCCGTGAGCTATTTCTTCGATTACTTGCTTGCTAGTCTGGACAAGGCTCCCAAACGAGACGTACAAAACAGAGCCAGGGGGCTTGGAGTCGAGCCAGTGGGTGCAGTTCGACTCGGACCATAAACTCGTGCGTAAGTTAATTGTAGGGACATTATTGGAAAATCCAACAGGGCCAATTGCGTAATTTGGTTGGTATTTGTTGAGAGCTGACAGTGTTTGGGATTCTAATTCATGGATGGTGTTGTGTATGATAAAATCAGCCTTCTTAACCTCCTTAAATGCAGAGAGCGTAAGTTTGTCGGATTGTTTAAGATAGGGCATGAAGTCCTTTGTATTTATTGACTCTATTCCTGGCAAGTACTTTATTTCCTCGTCAATACCATCTGATTCAAGAAATATTAAAAATTTTATGAAAATGTTATAAAGGTAAACACTATCTAAGTAATATATTGGGTTAATTCCATTTTGATCATGTATGTAAGATACTTTCCATTTTTTGATAATCAAATATCCGTTGATCAATTTTGATCCTCTATGTTTTTGTTTTATTCAATTTTATTCTAATTTTGGTCGGAATTTTCAAAATCGTTGAAGTGGTTGTCGCAAATTCTGATGTGGTAGCCAAATTTCGACGACCACGTCAGCTATTTTGAAAATTCCTACTATAATTGAACTGCAATTGAAAAAAATTAAAATATAAAAGATCAAAATTGAAAAATGTATACTTCTTGTCAAAAAATAAAAAATATTTTACATACATGAACAACATTGAAATTACCCTAATATAAAATACAACTACTTTTTTAATTATAACCTTTTTAATTGCTCATAGGTTATATTTGATTAATATCATATCAAAATATATGGAAATATTTTTTTAATTATAAATTGTATGGAACCAATCCGTACTCTCAAAACTATTATTGGCTAAATTACGTACACCTTCATCATTAAATATTGCAATTTTTGGTTAAATCACTTGGGAAAATTAAATATTTATTCATGTGTACCTTTACATGGTATATGACCATTTTCTCGTAGAAGCTCCGAATGGTATGCCAAGGAAAGTACCAAAGCCGGTTCAGTCCAATACGAGACATTCACAATGTTGTACTTATTAACAATAGTTGCAGGCCATGGATAACTAATAGTGTCAGCAACAAGGAAATGGGCCAGATTAGAGTTGGATCCGATTATCTTCCCAACAAGTTCATCGACCCGAGTTGGAAAATCTTGAAGCATGGCCTCCCAAAACTCATTCAAGTGGAGAACTCGATCAAATTCCAAGGGAAAACCATCACTAATCGTTCTGTAACATATATCGAGACCTGATTTACGCGCTTCGAAAAATAAATCGAGTTCATTATAACAATAGGATTTGGACAACATGTCGTGCACAAATTCAAGAACAATAAAGGTGATAGCAAAACCCTTAGAAGCAAGCTTGAGAGCTAGACTGATAAATGGGTTGATGTGACCTTGGTGTGGGATTGGGATCATAATGGCATGGGGTTTGAGATTTTGATCCATTTTGGTGCTTCTTGTGGAATTTTTAGAGGTATATTTATATACATATACATATACATACAAATAGTATATATATAATATTATATACACACACATTAACATATGACCGACCTAGGATGTGAGACTTAGGGGGTGGGGGCTGGTATTTGAAATAAAGCCCATCAAATATTTATTTGTAATTTTCATAATACTATTCCAAAATGTTATACTTGTATCAGATGATCCTTATTAAATATCAAAAATATGCATGGTCATATCCCTATCAATTAATATCTAGAACGTGCCACAAAAAGAAACCTTCAAATTAATCTATACCATCAGTTATAGCTTGACAACAATTTCAATGGCTAAGTTTGTTTTTTATTGTTAGTACATTTCAACCATATATACAAGTAGCCAAATTAAGTCACTTTGAAAGTGGGGAGAGAACGAGATATCAAGATGTTAGATACATGTAAAGAAATACTAATATATTTATTGTGGACATGTATTAATATGTTCACCGTTTACACAACACCGTTAATGTGTAAAGATTTTATATACTTAAATCTTATAATTTGAAATTAATGATTGTGTTGGATTTGTGACATATCATCTAGGGAATCACATGTTAAGGTGTTGTACAAGATTATTTCAAAAGATGTTGCATAATATTTGTGGGAAGAATTTTGAAATTTCTTGTTTAATTTAATTTATATTTTATCATGTGCATATATGTTTTGTTAATTCAAAAATCATCTCAATCACAATACAATATTTTTGAATCAAACTATTGGATTGTTTTGTTATTTTTTTTATAATAGCTAGCTGAAATATATTCGATATGAAAATAATTTGATCAGTATTATGATTTTTTCTTTTTGTCATCCTTTTATAATCAAAAACTTTTCTTGATTTACAATGTATTTTTTTGATTATTTTTATTGTCCTGTCCATTTTTTTCCCCACTAATATCTTTTTATATGGCCATGATTAATTGTCTATATTTTATAATTCTTGAGCCAAGTTTTTTTTTTTTTTAAATAAAAATTACAGACTTGTTTTATAGATGGAGAGCATCGCCCACACTGCTCAAATGCGTGATTCTTTAACAAAACAACAATGCACAATTCTTATAATATCAAGTGGACCAAAAAACAAAAAAATAAATAAAGAAAAGAAAATCCATTAACTCTTCAATCAACAAATTAAAGCAAATTGACCATTTTAAGAATTTTTTTTCATGATGCCAAATTAAAAAATTGCAATTTTTGACAAATGATTAATTCTGTATAAAACTTGGATAAATTTCATAACAAAACCCAATTTATAGTTTGGTTCTCAATTCTAGACCCAAATTTTAAAATTTCTCAATGAGGGGCTTAATTTAAATGTTTTCTCAATTTAAGGCTTGAAATTTAGATTGAGGTTTCAATTCAAGACAAAATTCAATTTTCTTTTTCTTTTATTTATATTCATAGATTTATTGATATGTCAATATGTATTTATATTTAAAATAAATTATAATAAGTTAGTGCAATTTTGAAATGATTTTCATCTGACTTGTATTAATATATATATATATATATATATATAATTAATGCAATTCATAAAATTAAGATTCTTTTTATTTTCTTAATTTTATGAATAAAAGTACATAAACCCAATTTTAATAATAATCAAATATATAAATTATATTTTATGAATTGAATTAATTATATTTTTCTATCTTTCTTTCCTTTTTTATATAAATTGATACAACTTGGATGAAGATCATTCCAAAATTGCACTAACTTGTCTTAATTTATCCAAAATATAAATACATATTAAAATACAAATAAATTTATAAATATAAAAAAACAAAAAAAGAAAAAGAAAATAGAATTTTGTTTTAAATTGAGAACTCAATCTAAATTTCAAGCCTTAAATTGAAAAAAAAAAAAAAGGTTAAATTGAGCCTCTTATTGAGAAACATTAAAAATTAGGTTTAAAATTGAGAAATAAACTATAAATTGGGTTTTGTTATGAAATTTATCCTATAAAACTTATTTCCTGCTACTACGATATTGTTACTCTTAAGAAACCACATTCCATCTCAGTAGCTTGTACTCTTAAAAAGATTTATTCAAGAGTGTGACAAAATATATTTTTATATAGAGGTAATTCATTAAAATTTGTACCAAGCTGATGAAATCAGTGGTCCATAGTTAGAGCTGGTATAGGTGATCTAACGGCTAGAAACAGCTCACTTCAACCAACTTGGTGACATGGCATAACAACCACATGCAGTCAACTTGGGAAGTTGTTATATAGCGCGTTGAAGCAAAGAGTTAGTTGCAGCTATACCAAGGAGGAAGAAGACTCATATATATACATACATATTGCAGATTCAATTCAGTCTTGAATACACTTTACACACATAAATCTTTCTCTCGAGAATTAGGGTTTTAGGGTTTGTGAAGAAGTTCTTCTTGATACTTGTATTGCTGCTGTGTTTTTCTTACGTTTGATCATCAATATAAGTCATTGTTGTTTGGCTCTCGTGGATGTAGGATCGATCCTTGATCCGAACCACGTAAATCCTTGTGCATTTTTTTCTTTTGTTCGTTCATGCATTCTTATCAATTTGAGGTGCATGCATGCTGGTGGTTTTGGTCAGATCTGTGTTCTTGCTGATTGGTTTTTCACAATAATTGATGTTGTGAACGTGGACATTCTGAAGATTGATAATCTCTGGTTCATTCCCATCGAGCAAACACGAAGATCGTTTCACATCTACAGCGGGAGGTGGTTCTTCCATCCATTCGAGAAGATATGAGTTCTACTAAGTTTGATCTGGAGAAATTCAGTGGTGAGAATGATTTCAATCTGTGGAGAATCAAGATTAAGGCTCTTCTAGTTCAACAAGGAATCGAAACAGCCATTAATGAAGAAGCTCTAAACAATTCTGAGAAGAAGGTAGCTCCTGAGATTCTTTCTAAGGCTCACAGTGCTCTGATCTTGAGCCTTGGTGATGAGGTTCTTAGAGAAGTTTCAGATGAGTCAACTGCTTTGGGAATTTGGAGCAAACTGGAGTCCATCTACATGAAGAAATCATTGGCAAACCGGTTATACTTGAAGAAGCAACTCTACACTTTGAATATGGAGGAAGGGAAGGAGATGAGGAAGCACTTAGATGATTATAACAGAATCATCTTGGATCTCAATGATGTAGGGGTGAAAATTGAAGATGAAGATCAAGCAATCATTCTTCTGAGTTCTTTACCTAAGGTATATGAACACTTTGTTGATACCATGCTATATGGTAAACAAACACTCACCATGACTGAGGTTAAGAGTGCTCTCAACTCTAAGGATCTGCAAAGAAGAACTGAGAACAAGGAATCTACTGGAGAAGGTCTCAATGTTAGAGGAAGGACTGAGAAAAAGGATCTAAACAAGAATCGATCAAAATCAAGATCTAAGTCCAAAGGGCCTGGAAACACTAATGTAAAGAAGTGTTGGAAATGCAAGAAAGAAGGGCATATAAGAAAGTATTGTCCAGAAAGAAAGAAGGGAGATAACAAGGCAAATGAGAAGAGAGATGCTTCAATTACCTCGGATGGTTATGACTCAGCTGATGTTCTGATGGTATCACATGCCAAACATGAGAAAGAGTGGGTTCTTGACTCAGGATGTTCCTTTCATATGACATCCAATAAAGCTTGGTTTGAGGAACTAAAGGAGTTTGAAGGAGGCTCAGTGTTTCTAGGAAATAATCAGATTTGTAAGATCAAAGGCATTGGATCAGTGAAGATGAAGTTCTCTACTGGATCAGACAAGTTGATAACAAATGTGAGGTATGTTCCTGATCTCTATAGAAACTTGTTATCTGTTGGAATCTTAGATAAAGAGGGCTATGAGGTAAGATCAAAAGAAGGGAAGATGAAAGTCTTATCTGGTTTCCTTGTGGTTATGAAAGCAAATTTGGTAAATGGAATATATATCCTTGAAGGTTCCATCATTGTAGCCACTGCTGCAAGTGTTAAAGAAGATAGATCAGCTCTATGGCATTTAAGATTGGGTCATATCAGTGAAAGAGGTTTGAATGAACTAAGTAGACAAGAGCTGCTATGTGGAGACAAAATAGAGAAGCTCAGTTTCTGTGAGAATTGTGTTCTTGGAAAGAGCACAAGGATCAAGTTTGCTACTGGAAAACACACCTCTCAAGAACCCATTGAATATGTACATTCAGATTTGAAGGGGCCTTCCAAAACTTCTACAATGTGAGGTGCAAGATATTTCATGTCTATGATTGATGATCACACTAGGAAGGTATGGATTATGCTGCTAAAATCCAAGGATGAAGCCTTCAATGCTTTCAAGGAATGGAAGGTCTTAGTAGAGAATCAGTCAGGTAAGAAAGTGAAGAAACTAAGGACTGATAATGGTTTGGAATTTGTGAATGATCAGTTCAATAATTACTGCACAAAGCATGGAATAGCAAGGCATAAAACAGTGAGAGGAACACCTCAACAAAACGGGTTGGCGGAGAGAATGAATAGAACTTTGCTGGAGAGAGTTAGATGCATGTTAATTACAGCTGGTTTGAGCAAGAAGTTCTGGGGAGAGGCTGTGAAAACTGCTGCATACCTGATAAATAGAAGCCCCTCCACAGCTTTGAATTTTAAGTGCCCTCAAGAGATATGGTCTGGAAGCAAGCCTGATTTAGGACACTTAAGAGTATTTGGATGTGCAGCCTATGCTCATATCAAGCAAGACAAATTGAAGCCAAGAGCACTCAAGTGTATCTTCTTAGGTTATCCAGAGAGAGTTAAAAGATACAAGTTGTGGTGCTTGGAAGCTGGCTCTGAAAAATGTATCATAAGTAGGGATGTTGTATTCAATGAGAAAGAAATCCCACTTCTGAAAACCAAAGTCAATAATGACAACTCTATCAACAGTGGTGCTGAGCTTAAGGTGGAGATGAATCAAGAGGAATCAGAGGTTGCTGATGAAAGTAATGATCATATGGTTCACACTGAAGAAAAATAGCAAGGTGATGATATAGATGGAGGCTATCAGCTGGTAAGAGATAGAGAAAGAAATGTTATCAAGCCTACTAAAAGGTATGGTTATGCTGATGCTATAGCCTATGCTCTAAATATATCATTGGAAGCAAGTGAGCAGGAACCTGACTCTTACCAAGCTACAATAAGAAGTACTGATAAAGAACTTTGGATGCAAGCTATGATTGAGGAAATGAAATCATTGGAGAAGAATGGAACCTGGATACTTGTACAGAAACCAAAGAATCAGAAGCTAGTTGGCTATAAATGGATTTTCAAGAGGAAAGAAGGCATAACAGGAGTTCAACTATCAAGATATAAAGCTAGGTTGGTGGCAAAGGGTTTCACTCAAAAAGAAGGAGTTGATTTCAATGAGATTTTTTCACCTGTAGTTAAGCAAACTTCTATTAGAATGTTACTATCTATGGTGACTCAATTTGATCTAGAACTTGAGCAAATGGATGTTACCACTGCCTTCTTACATGGAGAGCTTGAGGAGACAATTTACATGAAGCAACCTCCTGGCTTTGAGGAAGGAGATTCAGACAAGGTTTGTCTACTGAAAAGGCCATTGTATGGATTGAAAGAATCCCCAAGACAGTGGAATAAGAGGTTTGATGCATTCTTGAAATCCATTGGGTACATAAGCAGTAGCTATGATAGTTGTGTGTATCACAGTGATGAAGTTCAGATTGAGTTGCAAACATTGGTGTTATTGTATGTAGATGACATCTTGATTGCAGGCAAGAGCAAGGAAATGATTGAGCTACTCAAATCTAAACTCAATGGGGAGTTTGAAATGAAGGATTTGGGGAATGCCAAGAAGATTCTTGGAATTGATATCACTAGAAACAGAAGTCAAGGTGTTTTGCAGTTGTCACAGAAAAGCTATATCATTAAGGTTCTGAATAAGTTTGGAATGGGAGAAGCAAAATCAGTGGCTACTCCAATTGCAGCTCATTTCAAACTCAGTAATACACAAGCTCCAGAGAATGAAGAAGATAAGAGATACATGATGGAGATTCCCTATGCAAACATAATAGGGAGTATCATGTACTGTATGATTTGCACAAGGCCGGATTTAGCTTATTCAATCAGTATTTTGAGCAGTTTTATGGGAAATCCAGGAAGGTCACATTGGCATGCTCTCAAGTGGTTGATGAGATACTTAAGAGGAACATCAAGTATTGGCTTATGTTATACTCAAAGAGAGAAAAGTGCAAACATCTTGCAGGGCTTTGTGGATTCAGATTATGCAGGTTGTCTTGATACAAGAAAATCTATATCTGGATACATTTTCACATTATTTGGAGGAGCTATCAGTTGGAAAGCAAGTCTTCAAAAGGTTGTAGATTTGTCATCAACTGAGGCTGAATATATTGCAGCAACAGAAGCCATAAAGGAGGCCATATGGTTAAAAGGAGTGCTAGCTGAAATAACAGGGAAAAAACAAGAAGTTACAGTGCATTGTGATAACCAAAGTGCACTTCATTTAATGAGAAATCCTATGTTTCATGAGAGGACTAAACATGTGAATATTAAGCTACACTTCATAAGGGATATAGTGGAGAAGGGGTTGGTCAGAGTTGAGAAGAGTGGGACAGAACACAACCCTGCAGATTCTTTGACCAAAGTGCTACCTATCACTAAGTTCACTCATTGTCTAAAATTGGTTCAAGTGTGGGATCCGAGTGATCTCATAGATCCTGGAGGATAAGACAAGGTGATCAGAGACAAGCAATGGTGTAACTAAGGACCAAGGTGGAGAATGATGAAATCAGTGGTCCATAGTTAGAGCTGGTATAGGTGATCTAACGGCTAGAAACAGCTCACTTCAACCAACTTGGTGACATGACATAACAACCACATGCAGTCAACTTGGGAAGTTGTTATATAGCGCGTTGAAGCAAGGAGTTAGTTGCAGCTATACCAAGGAGGAAGAAGACTCATATATATACATACATATTGCAGATTCAATTCAGTCTTGAATACACTTTACACACAGAAATCTTTCTCTCGAGAATTAGGGTTTTAGGGTTTGTGAAGAAGTTCTTCTTGATACTTGTATTGCTGCTGTGTTTTTCTTACGTTTGATCATCAATATAAGTCATTGTTGTTTGGCTCTCGTGGATGTAGGATCGATCCTTGATCCGAACCACGTAAATCCTTGTGCGTTTTTTTCTTTTGTTCGTTCATGCATTCTTATCAATTTGAGGTGCATGCATGCTGGTGGTTTTGGTCAGATCTGTGTTCTTGCTGATCGGTTTTTCACAACACAAGCATTAGAAGTATAATTTGAATTTGGCAAATACCTGTCAAAGTGTCAAAGAAGGTATTTTCTAGGAAGGAATTAAGAGAAGCAAGGACTGCATCAATTGACAATTCAAATGTATGGAGGATCAAATTCATTGTATTTACTTTATGTAATCAAGATTTAACCACTGTGACTTCCTTGTTTCTTACTAAATTATTGGTATGTACATAATTTTCTGTATTTTATTTACCACATTTATTTTCTATATATTATAATGTCTGCATTTGTGCTTTATTGACCAAACACTATTATATCTGTGTTGTTGGATGTATTTGATGGATTAGATCAATTTGGGTTCAAAATATCGATTTTAAAAGTTTTTGATCCATGAAAGATATCAAACAGGGCTTAAATGACAATTGATCTAGATGGGCCCACAATGAATTGTGTTGGGAAAACTGATATAGCAATGCTTCTAATTGTAACTAGTAATTTTCTCACGCGACGTACAGTTTATTATTTATTATGGTAGTATATATAATTGATATTAAAATAATGAAATTGCATAAATTAAACTCTATTATAGTTTGGAAAATCGACACGAAGTCCCCATTTTACTTAAAAATTACGCAAAACCCTTATGTGACTTTGTAAATAACGTCTGCTATCTCCAACTCTATTAATGTCAATAGAAATTCTTAACACATACAGTTAATGTTGTTTTATGATGCTTCATTTCATATTTTATCAATGGACTAAAATACAATAAAGTAATTAAGTAACTAAATGTTATAAAAAAATAAAATTAAATATACATGCATGGTAATTTAAAAGATATGTGTCTACCATATCTAACAAATGAACATATTTTATATGTATTAAATAAATTAAATATACATACAATTATTTCCTGATATCTAAAAAATGTTAATCATCTTTTTCTACCCTAAATACTCCAACAACTTATTTTCAAAATAATAAAATATTTAATATATCATAAGGATATAAATTTTGTTATTGATAATTGTACACAAAAAAAATTACTTTATTTATTATTTATAGAACATATTAAAATGTTTTTTTTTAAAATAAGATCAACCTATTAGTGAATTATTTTAGCACTAAAATTGTTCACAAATAAATTTACTTTATATATTATTTAAGAACAAACGTATAAAATATATAATTTTAATGTTTTTTATATAAAAAATATAAATATCAAATTAAAGATCACTACAAAATAATTAATTTAATATATTATATATTAAAAAATATAATATATGATATAATAGCTCATTTTTTATAATATATATTTTAAATCAAATAAAAATAATTTAAAACCATAAAAAATACATTTCAATTTTTTTTATATATACATTGGGCCTGTCAAATTAATTTAGTTTATATATATATATATATATATATATATATATATATATGTGTGTGTGTGTGTGTGGGGGGGGGGGGGGGGGGGCAGTGGGGCTGTGAAAAATGGGTTTAAAACTAAATAATTATTATGATTTGAAACTTCTGAAAAAAATTAAAAATAAATGTACCCTCACCCCAATCCCAAACCTGCCCCCTACCAAGCAGCTTCCTGGCCCAAATTCCCACGCTAATTACCCACCAATGAGCAAAGCTTTTGACAGCTTTGTCCTATGTTTCTTTTAATTTTTTATTGAATTTTCTATTTAAAGAAATGATTTTGGGCAGGCAGAATCTACTTACTATTTTTTTCTATGGTTCTATTATTATATATAGATACTAGCAGTCCACCCGCGCGATACGCGGTTTATTATTTATTTGTTAATATTTAACAATATGTAATAATATAATGAAATTGTATAAAGTAACAGATTATTTATAACATTTTTTATTATTTTAATTTAAAACATGTATCATATATAAATGATTTTTCATATTATTTATGTGTGTTGCACGAATTATCATATAATTTTAATAATTGTAATTGTTAATTTTATTTTTTAACATTTTTATTTTATTTGTTGATTTATATTTCCGTCAAATTGAAATTATTATATACAATAATATTTCCTTCAATCATAATAATTAATCTTTCCTTTCATATTTTTTATAATTTGTATATTTCACTCTCATACTTGAATCATCATATATAGTTTTTTTACGTCATTTTTTCATGTCTCTCTCACAAAATTATTTGTTAAATTTGTGTTTAGTGTACAAAGACAATTTGGTGGGATCTCCTTAGATGAAGATATGAGATAATAAGATTTGAAAGAACTTTTTTGTACCTTTGAATGTTTAGCAAATCTTGTATTCTTTCATTTTTTTAAACTTTATATAGATTTGAGAAATCATAATAATTACAATTTTTTATTGTTCTTTTTTTCTTTAGACAATAAGATCTGGAAGAATTTTTATATTTTAAATGTTTAGCAAATCTTGTATTCTTTCATTTTTTTTAGTTTTATATAGATTTGAGAAATAATTATATTTATTATTTTTTCTTGTTTTTTTTTCTTCATTCTTTGTATATCTTGTTTTTTGTTTTTCATTCTTTGTATATCTTATTTTTTGTTTTTCATTCTCTATGCATCTATCTTTTGTTGAAAAATCACTATATTTTTCTCCATTTCTTAGTTTTACATAGATTTTGAGAAATCAATGTAACTCTCTCTTCATCTCTTAACTTTATATAGATTATAGTTTTACATAAATTTGAGAAATCATTGTAACTCTCTCTTCATCTCTTAACTTTATATAGATTATAGAATAGCTTCTAGAGTAAGATTAATTTTATTTATTTATTTATTAAAGAATAGTTTATCAAGTAAGATATTTTTTTTATTATTATTAAAGAATAATTTATCAAGTAAGATTTACAATTTTATTATTTTTTTATTTTTATTGACATGACATTTTTAGGTGGGAAAGTGACAATCTTGTAATTTTTGTCAACTTTTCTGCTTTAATATAAGTATAGATGTTTATTTTACTTTTCCATTTTTAATAAATTATACCTATAGATTAGTAAACATTATATTTTCCAGATTTTTTATAATAATTTTCAGATTTGGTCGTTTCAAAAATTCAAACTTAATTTCCAAAATTATTATTTTTAATATTATTATTATTATCAAATTTTATTAGTAATTTTTTTTATAATTCATTTGATGATTTTTACATATTTAAAACTAGTTTTCTAATTTACTTTAAGAAATCTGATTTAAATTAAATGATTTTAATTACATTTGTTAATAATTTTATGTTTAAGCCAAATAAGCAATAAAAAGAACACATATTAAAAATGGAATTTTTATTACCATGCACAAAAAAACACATCATATCAATTGACTTACGACATCCGTTGGTATCGAAGCATTTTCACTAGCTTTTAAAAAAGTTACATGTTCAACAACTTGAATAGTGAAATATAGCCAAAAAAATAATAATAATAATTTGGGAAGACAAATTCAATTTAAAATTTTCAATTTTTGTTGGAATTTTGTCACAACCCTGAAATTTCTTGCCGGCTTTCGGAATTTTCTGTTTCATATATTTGTAACAAATTGCCCATTTTTGTATACTTTATTTGATCACTAATGTATACTACATTCGTTTCGAAAAAATAATAATCTAGATATAAAGTACAAATGCATTAAATCAAACCCTTCCTGAATTGATAAAAATCCCAAAAAAAAAAAATTATTAGGTAGTATGTGTTTTCTCAGTAGTGGCAACTAATTTAGCTTTCAAATCCCAAACAAATTGATCAAAATTAGCCTCAGATGATCCATCCTTTTCCACTGCATTCTGCAATATGCCACTCACTTTCTTAACCTCTTCCTTCAACTCATCTGAACTCATCAATTTCTTAATCTTCTCGGAAACTTCTTTCCTATCAACTGTATTTCCATCACACAGATTAATCCCAATCTTCCAATCATCAACCAACAACTTCCGATTCGTGGGCTGATCGTAATCCAACGGATAACAAATCATCGGAACGCCACACCAGATGCTCTCCAAAATCGAGTTCCAACCACAGTGCGTTAAAAACCCTCCAACAGCTGGATTCGAAAGAACCTTAATTTGATCACACCACGGAATCACAAGTCCCCTGTCTCGAATACAATCCCTAAACCCATCCAACGGATCATCGGAATCAGCATTGCTCACAGCATCGGCTCGAACCACCCAAACAAAGTTCACTTCACTAAGAAGAAGGCCATAAGCTATCTCTTCAATCACCTCCTTAGTGGTCTGAACCAGGCTCCCAAACGAGACGTACAGAACCGAGCCGGGTGGCTTGGAGTCGAGCCACTCGGAGCAGTCTGATTCGGACAATAAGCTCTTGCTGACAGTGCTTGTGGCTAAGCTTTTGTAGAAGTTAGTGGGGCCAATAGCGTAGTTTGGTTGGTATTTGTTGAGAGCAAATAGTATTTCAGATTCTAATTCATGAACTGTGTTGTGCAAGATAAAATCTGCCTTGCTTGCGTCCTCAAAAGATTTCATCACAATCTTGTATACTATGCCCCCTATCTGCCTTTCTTTCAGATTTGGCATCAAATCCTTTGTACTTATTGTCTTAATCCCAGGTACGTAAGTAATTTCCTCGTCGGCATGGTCTGGTAATAACAATTAAGTTAAAAGACGAATCAATATCGATAAAGGGTTGGTTGTCGATGAAATCATAACATTTTTTAAATTACAATTTCAACCTAGCCTTTTAATATTTATAAAAATAACAAAAACTTATACATGTAGATGAAATTTTGATATCGATCAGTTTTTCTTTTTCTTTTTTTGATTAAATTTTCATAGTCTTCAACACACAGAAAACTATAACCTATAGACTTTATGACAATTTACTCCCAAAGATAAAAGGTTGGAAAATTAACTGATGTCCAAATTACATTTATGTATGAGTAGGGCTAAAGACACCCACCCTTTATTAACACACCCCAATTTCTATATATTTCAATTAAAATAATAATAAAATTAAAAATTACCAATCTTACCCTTTTAGATTTTTTTTTTTTTGAAACCCTACACTTTCTCTTCCCCCTTCACCTCCTCTCCATTTTTCATATTTTATGCTTCTTCTTTGATAATGTTTCTCTAAAATTCTTGAGGAATTTCACCAATTATCAAAAGATATGAAAATCGTGTGAAAATCGTATGAAAAAATATAAAAAATCGATCAAATCCAACTAACTTCGTTCAGCCTTGGTTGGCCGAACACATAGAAGTGCGTTCGGACATAGTGGTCGAACGGAGCTAATATGATTTTTTTTTTTAATTTTAAAGGGTAAAATTGATAATCTTTAATTTCTTAAAATTTTAATTAAATTTAATAAATTGTACTGTGCTTAGTAATGCATGGTGTGTCTTTAGTCCCACCCTTTATATATAAGGTCATGCTATTTGTAAATATTGAAAGATTTGGTTAAAATTTCAATTGAGAAAAACATGTGATTTCATGGATAATCAACACATTGATACCATACAAAGTAAAGGCTCCAAATCCTGCAAGAAAACATACCTTTACATGGAAAATGGCCATTTTCTTGTAGAAGATCCATGTGGTAATCTAAAGAAAACACCAAAGCTGGTTCGGTCCAAAACAACACATTCAAGAGGTTGTACTTCTTGGCAATGACAGCTGGCCACGTGAAAAAAACATCAGTGACCAAAAACGGGGCCGAATATGGATCACATTCTATTGTCTTCGCGACGAATTCATCAACATGGTTTGGAAAATCCACCATCATGGTTTCCCAGTACTCGACGATGTTGAGATCTCTATCAAATTCCAGAGGAAAACCATCACCAATCGTTGTGTAACGAATGTCAAGACCTGATTCTCGTGCTTCAGAAAAGTAATCGACCTTACTCATACTACCATAGGATTGGGACAACTTGTGGTGGATATATTCAAGATGGACAAAAGTGACAATGAAGCCATTTGAAGCAAGTTTTGTGGCAAGATTGACGTATGGAGTTATGTGACCTTGGTAAGGAAATGAAATCATGATTGCATGAGGCTTTGGGCTCAAATTTTCAGCCATTGTCATGTTTGATGATACTTGAGGTTTTGTTCTTAGTATTGATGTATTCAAGATTGTCATAAAAGGGTATTTATATATATAGGTGATTCATTTAAATTTGGAGCATGAGAAGTTTAATTAGATTTTGGAGAATACTAGTCAAAGTTAAGTGTCAAACAAGTAATCTTGGAGGAAGGAAATAAGACAACTTAGGACTGCGCCAATTGACAATTCAAAAGTATGGATTGTGACTTCCTTGTTTCTTGGCTAAATTGTTGGGATTAATAAGTCATTCATTGCATATGCATAAATTTTCTTGTATTTTGTTTGTTATGTTTTGATTTTATATTGATGTTTTATTGTGCTTAGCTGACCAAATTCTATCATATTTGTGTTTTAGAATGTACTGTGATGGATTGCGAACTGGATCCTCTATTTCAGTTTTGTGTTTAATCTTATATTTTAATATTTTCAATTCACGTCAAGTGTAAATTAGTGGTGTCATCTTTATACTTAACATGTGATAGTTGTATTGAAACATCAGATGAGACATCAATATTGAATAAATATCTTGTTTGGATGGATGGTGTCAATTTGGGCCCCAAACTAAATTTTTAGAGTTTGATCCAAGAAATTAAGACAGCAAGTTGGGCTTTGATGACAACTAAAGATGGGCCCAGGATGAATTATTTTTTGGAAAATGATATATCAAGGCTTCTAATTGATTGTAATATGATTATATATATATATATATATATATATATATATATATATATATAGATTAGTTAACATTCTATTTTTCAGATTAATTTTCTTACATGCATCTTCTAAATAATTTGCTACATACATGATACAAGATCACTATTCACTCACAATAATACCATAAATTTTGGCCTTCAAATCCTCAACAAATTGATCAAAATTTCTCTCAGAAGATCCATCATTTTGCAAAGCATTCTTCAATTTGACACTCACTTTCTCCATATCTTGATTGAACTTTCCACTCATTAGCTGCTTAATCTTTTCAGCAATTTCTTTCCTATCAACCAATTTTCCATCACAAAGATTAATCCCAATTTTCCAATCATCAACCACCAATTTCCTATTAATAGGTTGATCATAGGTTATAGGATAACAAATCATCGGAACCCCAAACCAGATGCTCTCCAATATCGAATTCCACCCACAATGCGTCACGAATCCCCCAACAGCTGGGTTCGAAAGAACCATAATTTGATCGCACCATGGAACTATCAATCCTCTATATCTAATTTCATCCTCAAATATTCCATCCGTAATACCATTAACATCATCAGTACCGGCTACACCAGGTCGTATCGCCCAAATAAAGTTAACTCCACTAAGACGAAGGCCGTGAGCTATTTCTTCGATTACTTGCTTGCTAGTCTGGACAGGGCTCCCAAACGAGACGTACAAAACAGAGCCAGGGGGCTTGGAGTCGAGCCAGTGGGTGCAGTTCGACTCGGACCACAAGCTCTTGCTCACACTAATTTTAGCGATATTGTTGGAAAATCCAACGGGGCCGATCGCGTAATTGGGTTGGTATTTGTTGAGAGCTGATAGTGTTTGGGATTCTAATTCATGGATGGTGTTGTGTATGATAAAATCAGCCTTCTTAACCTCCTTAAATGCAGAGAGCGTAAGTTTGTCGGATTGTTTAAGATAGGGCATGAAGTCCTTTGTATTTATTGACTCTATTCCTGGCAAGTACTTTATTTCCTCGTCAATACAATCTGATTCAAGAAACATTAAATATAAGATAAACTTAAATATAACATACCATAAAACCTCTATAAATTAATAACCTTGGGACCATGAAATTTTATTAATTTAGAGAGATATTAATATATCGATAAATTAATATTTTATTAATTAAAAGAGAGACTTTTTAAATTCAACAAATTTAGTACATATGTATTGAAAATAAATGAATTCATATACATGTTTCATTGATTATATTCATGCATCAACCAATTCTTTGTAACTAATTAAATATATTCATGTATAATATCAATTCATTGTATACAATTAAATATTATATTCATGGACGCAAGTATCAATTCATTGGAATTACTTAAATATACATGTTTACATTAATTCGTTGCACTTAAATAACTATTATAGCCAATTAAATATATTCATGCATGATGAATGAAACATATACTATATAAATCTCAATATGGAAATAAAATAATTCATAACACCCAACCATGTCTTCTCATCTAAAAGGCATCGCAAAATCATCCATGAATGATCAAATGTGTAAAGCACTATGTGAGTATAAGAGAGACCATCCCACATGCACTCAAAAAGATTTACAAGAGTGGGTTGATGAAAAATATCGTTTGAATGAGACCTAATATTTATAATTACCATAATATTTATAATTGTAATATTTATGAATTATTAATTTAGAGTTTTAATGGGACCTAATATTTATATAGGGATTTTCCGAAAAATTATTATCTTATTATCTTATCGAATTTGATGATTTTTTACAAAGGCCCAAGTCGGGACCGGAAGATTTTATGATTTTAGAGAGTTTATTAATTTATAGAGTATTAATTTATAGAGGTTTTACTGTATATATACTCTAAAATCATTTAAAATTTTTATGAAAATCTTATAAAGGTAAACACTATCTATGTAATATGTTGGGTTAATTCCATCATGTATGTAAGACACTTTCCATTTTTTTACAATCAAATATCTGTTGATCAATTTTGATCCTCTATGTTTTGGTTTTATTCAAATTTTGGTCGGAATTTTCAAAGTCGTTGACGTGGTTTTCGAAAATACTGATGTGGCAACCAAATTCCGACGGCCACGTTAGCTATTTTGAAAATTCCTACAATAATTGAACTAAAATTGAAAAAAATTAAAATATAGAAGACCAAAATTGAAAAATGAATACTTGTCAAAAAATGAAAAATATTTTACATACATGACCAACATTGAAATTTCCCCTAATATAAAATACAACTACTTATTTAATTATAACCTTTTTAATTGCTCATATGTTATATTTAATTCATATCATATCATAATATATGGAAATATTATTTTAATTATAAATTGTATGCAACCAATCCGTACTCTCAAAACTATTATTGGCTAAATTACGTACAACTTCATCATTAAATATTGCAATTTTGGTTAAATCACTTGGGAAAATTAAATATTTATTCATGTGTACCTTTACATGGTATATGACCATTTTCTCGTAGAAGCTCCGAATGGTATGCCAAGGAAAGTACCAAAGCCGGTTCAGTCCAATACGAGACATTCACAATGTTGTACTTATTAACAATAGTTGCAGGCCATGGATAACTAATAGTGTCAGCAACAAGGAAATGGGCCAGATTAGAGTTGGATCCGATTATCTTCCCAACAAGTTCATCGACCCGAGTTGGAAAATCTCGAAGCATGGCCTCCCAAAACTCATTCAAGTGGAGAACTCGATCAAATTCCAAGGGAAAACCATCACTAATCGTTCTGTAACATATATCGAGACCTGATTTACGCGCTTCGAAAAATAAATCGAGTTCATTATAACAATAGGATTTGGACAACATGTCGTGCACAAATTCAAGAACAATAAAGGTGATAGCAAAACCCTTAGAAGCAAGCTTGAGAGCTAGACTGATAAATGGGTTGATGTGACCTTGGTGTGGGATTGGGATCATAATGGCATGGGGTTTGAGATTTTGATCCATTTTGGTGCTTCTTGTGGAATTTTTAGAGGTATATTTATATACATATACATATACATACAAATAGTATATATATAATATTATATACACACACATTAACATATGACCGACCTAGGATGTGAGACTTAGGGGGTGGGGGCTGGTATTTGAAATAAAGCCCATCAAATATTTATTTGTAATTTTCATAATACTATTCCAAAATGTTATACTTGTATCAGATGATCCTTATTAAATATCAAAAAAATGCATGGTCATATCCCTATCAATTAATATCTAGAACGTGCCACAAAAAGAAACCTTCAAATTAATCTATACCATCAGTTATAGCTTGACAACAATTTCAATGGCTGAGTTTGTTTTTTATTGTTAGTACATTTCAACCATATCTACAAGTAGCCAAATTAAGTCACTTTGAAAGTGGGGAGAGAACGAGATATCAAGATGTTAGATACATGTAAGGAAATACTAATATATTTATTGTGGACATGTATTAATATGTTCACCGTTTACACAACACCGTTAATGTGTAAAGATCTTATACACTTAAATTTTATAATTTGAAATTAATGATTGTGTTGGATTTGTGACATATCATCTAGGAAATCACATGTTAAGGTGTTGTACAAGATTGTTTCAAACGATGTTGCATAATATTTGTGGGAAGAATTTCGAAATTTCTTGTTTAATTTAATTTATATTTTATCATGTGCATATATGTTTTGTTAATTCAAAAATCATCTCAATCACAATATAATATTTTTGAATCAAACTATTGGATTGTTTTGTTATTTTTTTTATAATAGCTAGCTGAAATATATTCGATATGAAAATAATTTGATTAGTATTATGATTTTGTTTGTGTAGGATCTTTTTGTCATCCTTTTATAATCAAAAACTTTTCTTGATTTACAATGTATTTTTTTGATTATTTTTATTGTCCTGTCCATTTTTCCCCCACTAATATCTTTTTATATGGCCATGATTAATTCTCTATATTTTATAATTCTTGAGCCAAGTTTTTTTCTTTTTAATAAAAATTACAGACTTGTTTTATAGATGGAGAGCATCGCCCACACTGCTCAAATGCGTGATTCTTTAACAAAACAACAATGTACAATTCTTATAATATCAAGTGGACCAAAAAACAAAAAAAATAAATAAAGAAAAGAAAATCCATTAACTCTTCAATCAACAAATTAAAGCAAATTGACCATTTTAAGAAAAAAATTTCATGATGCCAAATTAAAAAATTGCAATTTTTGACAAATGATTAATTCTGTATAAAACTTGGATAAATTTCATAACAAAACTCAATTTATAGTTTGGTTCTCAATTCTAGACCCAATTTTTAAAATTTCTCAATGAGGGGCTTAATTTAAATTGTTTTCTCAATTTAAGGCTTGAAATTTAGATTGAAGTTTCAATTCAAGACAAAATTCAATTTTCTTTTTCTTTTATTTATATTCATAGATTTATTGATATGTCAATATGTATTTATATTTAAAATAAATTATAATAAGTTAGTGCAATTTTGAAATTATTCTCATCTGACTTGTATTAATATATATATATATATATATATATATATATATATATAATTAATGCAATTCATAAAATTAAGATTCTTTTTATTTTCTTAATTTTATAAATAAAAGTACATAAACCCAATTTTAATAATAATCAAATATATAAATTATATTTTATGAATTGAATTAATTATATTTTTCTATCTTTCTTTTTTTATATAAATTGATACAACTTGGATGAAGATCATTCCAAAATTGCACTAACTTGTCTTAATTTATCCAAAATATAAATACATATTAAAATAAAAATAAATTTATAAATATAATTAAACAAAAAAAAGAAAAAGAAAATAGAATTTTGTTTTAAATTGAGAACTCAATCTAAATTTCAAGCCTTAAATTGAAAAAAAATAAAAAAAATTAAATTGAGCCTCTTATTAAGAAACATTAAAAATTAGGTTTAAAATTGAGAAATAAACTATAAATTGGGATTTGTTATGAAATTTATCCTATAAAACTTATTTCCTGTTACTAAGGTATTGTTACTCTTAAGAAACCACATTCCATCTCAGTAGCTTGTACTCTTAAAAAGATTTATTCAAGTGTGTGACAAAATATATTTTTATATAGAGGTAATTCATTAAAATTTGTACCAAGCATGAGAAGTATAATTTGAATTTGGCAAACACCTGTCAAAGTGTCAAAGAAGGTATTTTCTAGGAAGGAATTAAGAGAAGCGAGGACTGCATCAATTGACAATTCAAATGTATGGAGGATCAAATTCATTGTATTTACTTTATGTAATCAAGATTTAACCACTATGACTTCCTTGTTTCTTACTAAATTATTGGTATGTACATAATTTTCTGTATTTTATTTACCACATTTATTTTCTATATATTATAATGTCTGTATTTGTGCTTTATTGACCAAACGCTATTATATCTGTGTTGTTGGATGTATTTGATGGATTAGATCAATTTGGGTTCAAAATATCGATTTTAAAAGTTTTTGATCCATGAAAGATATCAAACAGGGCTTAAATGGCAATTGATCTAGATGGGCCCACAATGAATTGTGTTCGGAAAACTGATATAGCAATGCTTCTAATTGTAACTAGTAATTTTCTCACACAATATGCAGTTTATTATTTATTATGGTAGTATATATAATTGATACTAAAATAATGAAATTGCATAAATTAAACTCTTTTATAGTTTGGAAAATCGACACGAAGCCCTCATTTTACTTAAAAATTATGCAAAACCCTTATGTGACTTTGTAAATAACGTCTGCTATCTCCAACTCTATTAATGTCAATAGAAATTCTTAACACATACATTTAATGTTGTTTTATGATGCTTCATTTCATATTTTATCAATGGACTAAAATACAATAAAGTAATTAAGTAACTAAATGTTATAAAAAAATTAAATTAAATATACATGCATGGTAATTTAAAAGATATGTGTCTACCATATCTAACAAATGAACATATTTTATATGTATTAAATAAATTAAATATACATACAATTATTTCCTGATATCTAAAAAATGTTAATCATCTTTTTCTACCCTAAAAACTTCAACAACTTATTTTCAAAATAATAAAATATTTAATATATCATAAGGATATAAATTTTGTTATTGATAAGTGTACACAAAAAAAATTACTTTATTTATTATTTATAGAACATATTAAAATGTTTTTTTTTTAAATAAGATCAACCTATTAGTGAATTATTTTAGCACTAAAAATTTTCACAAATAAATTTACTTTATATATTATTTAAGAACAAACCTATAAAATATATAATTTAAATGTTTTTTATATAAACAATATAAATATCAAATTAAAGATCACTACAGAATAATTAATTTAATATATTTTATTAAAAAAATATAATATATGATATAATAGCTCGTTTTTTATAATATATATTTTAGTGGTATATTTTAAATCAAATAAAAATAATTTAAAACCATAAAATATACATTTCAATTTTTTTTTATATATACATTGGGCGTGTCAAATTAATTTAGTTTATATATGTGTGGGGGGGGGGGGGGGGGGGGGGGCAGTGGGGTTGTGTGAAAAATGGGTTTAAAACAAAATAATTATTATGATTTGAAACTTTTGAAAAAAATAAAAATAAATGTACCCTCACCCCAATCCCAAACCTGCCCCCTACCCAGCAGCTTCCTGGCCCAAATACCCACGTAAATTACCCACCAATGAGCAAAGCTTTTGACAGCTTTGTCCTATGTTTCTTTTAATTTTTTATTGAATTTTCTATTTAAAGAAATGATTTTGGGCAGGAAGAATCTACCTACTATTTTTTTCTATGGTTCTATTATTATATATAGATATGTTTATTTTACTTTTCCATTTTTAATAAATGATACCTATAGATTAGTAAACATTATATTTTCCAGATTTTTTATAATAATTTTCAGATTTGGTCGTTTCAAAAATTCAAACTTAATTTCCAAAATTATTATTTTTAATATTATTATTATTATTATCAAATTTTATTAGTGACTTTTTTTATAATTCATTTGATGATTTTTACATATTTAAAACTAGTTTTCTAATTTACTTTAAGAAATCTGATTTAAATTAAATGATTTTAATTACATTTGTTAATAATTTTATGTTTAAGCCAGATAAGCAATAAAAAGAACACATATTAAAAATGGAATTTTTATTATCATGCACACAAAAAACACATCATATCAACAATTACCGATTGACTTACGACATCCGCTGGTATCGAAGCATTTTCACTAGCTTTTAAAAAAGCTACATGTTGAACAACTTGAATAGTTAGTAGATATTTTCACTATGATACACACAATATTAGAAATATCGAATTTATCACAATTCATATTGAAAATATCGGTATTAATATTGAAAATATCGACTTGATGGAACAATATTGAAAATATGGATATCACAATATTCAAAACCTGAAAGTTAAGTTCTAGGATAAATTTTGATAATAATCAGAAAATATATATTGATATCAATATTGATTAAATTTGAGGATAAATTTTGATAACAATCAGGAAATATTATAGATGAGCAAGCTATAATTTTAAAAGATAATACAACGGTAATATCAGTGTATATATATATATATATATATTTATAGATGAATCAGTTTAAATTATAAACTTTTTTATGTTGGGAAGATTATTGATTGTGCATTGTAGGTTTTCTTGGTAGTTTTTCCCAAATTATCTGATCATTCCTCAACCAAAAATACATGGTTTTTATTTTTGTCTGATTTATCAAAAAATTTTATTTGTCTTTATTCCCTAAATTTCTATTGTGCTCGTTTTCTCCAAATTCAGGGCTTGTTGATAATGGTAAAGAAGATCGAATTTTTCTAATTTTTATTTTCATCTGATTTATCAGATTTTTTTTATTTGTTTTTATTGCCTAAACTAAATCAATTTTTTTTTATTTGTTCGTTTTTATCCAGATTGAGGACTTTTTGATAGAGGAAAGAAACACTTAGATTGAGTAGTTTTACATGATATACCTGTATCGATATATTCGAGTACTTTTTTCTTTAAAAAAGATTTTTTTTTTATTTGTTCATTTTCTCCAAATTGAGGACATTTGTTGATAGAGGAAAGCAACACTTAGGTTGAGTAGTTTTACCTCTGTCGAGTTTTACGTGATAGACCTGTATCGATATATTCGAGTACTTTTTTCCTTAAAAAGATTTGTTTTATTTGTTCATTTTTTTCAAATTGAGGACATTTATTGATAAAGGAAAGTAGTTTTACGTGATAGACCTCTGTCGATAGATTCGAGTACTTTTTTCCTTAAAAAATAGTTTTACATGATAGACATAGATTCGAGTACTTATTTTCCTTAAAAAATCGAGTATTTTTTCCTTCTAAAACTATTGAGGACCTTTGTTGATAGAGGAAAGAAGTACTTAGACTGAGAGTACTTTTATAGGCATCTATATAGATCTAAGTACTAAATACTTTTTTCATTGTAAAACCATTGAGGACCTGTGTTGGATAGAGGGAAGAAGCACTTAGATTGAGAGTTTTTTTAAGAAGCACTTACTTTTTTCCTTTTTTTTTTTTCCATTCCTTCTTTTTTTTCCTTGTAAAACTATTTTCCTTAAAAAACAGTTTTAGGTGATAGACATATATTCGAGTACTTTTTTCCCTTTTTTTTTCTTCATTCCTTTTTTTTTCTTGTAAAACTATTGAGGACATAGATTCGAGTACTTTTTTAGTTTTTTTTTTCCTTGTAAAACTATTAAGGACATAAATTCGAGTACTTTTTTAGTTTTTTTTTTCCCCTTGTAAAACTATTGAAGCCATAGATTCGAGTACTTTTTTAGTTTTTTTTTCTTGTAAAACTATTGAGGACATAGATTCGAGTACTTTTTTCCTTGTAAGGACATAGATTCGAGTACTTTTTTCTTTGTAAAACTATTGAGAACCTTTGTTGATAGAGAAAAGAAGCACTTAAATTGAGTAGTGTTTTTTTTCCTTGTAAAACTAGAACCTTTATTGATAGAGTAAAGAATAGTTTTTTTTTCCTTGTAAAACTATTGATGACTTTTTTTCCTTGAAAAAATAGTTTTACCTGATAGGTCTCTATCGATAGATTTGAGTACTTTCTTCTTCTATCGATGGATGGAAGAAAAATGCACTTAGTGTTTTTTTGAAAGAAAATTGTGCATAGTATTTTTTGGAGCCTATCGATAGAAAAATATGCTTAGAGTTTTTGAAGCCCATAACCTATCGATAGAAAAATGTAGAAAAATGTGCTTAGAATTTTTGAAGTCGATTGATGATTTTACATGGTCATTTATTAATAAAGGCAACAAATTTGTTAATAGAGGCAACATTGGTAGTTTTAAGTTGTAAGCTAGTTTTACGTAGAGGCAACATATTTGTTAATAGAGGCAATAGAGGCAACAAATTGGTAGTTATATTTGTTAATAGAGGCAACAGAGGCAACAAATTGGTAGTTTTTTTAAGTTGTAAGCAAATAGAGGCACATAAAAAAATTTGGGTATCTATATTATATATTAAAGCAAGAAAGTTGGCAAAAATTACAAGAATGTCACTTTCCCGCCTAAAAGTGTCATGTCAATAAAATAAATAAAAAAAATAAAATAGTAAATCTTACTTGGTAAGCTACTATATAATTATATATATATATATATATATATATATATATATATATATATATAAGATCAATCTTACTCTAGAAGTTATTATATAATCTATATAAAGCTAACAAATGAAGAGAATATACATTGATTTGTGTAAAACTAAGAAATGAAGAAAAAATATTGATTTTTCAATAAAATAAAGATACATAGAGAATCAAGAAAGAAACATGATATACAAACATTAGATATAATGAAACTAAGAAATGAAAGAATACAAGATTTTACTAAACATTTAAAGATAAAAAAATTCTTCTAAATTCACATTATCTCATATTTTCGTCTTTAGAGAGAGATAATGTTTTGAGAAAAATATTATAAACAAACTTTTAGTACAAATTATTGTTATTAAAATCCAACAACAAATATGACAACCAGTGCAACGCACGGGAGAAATACTAGTTGTTAATAGAGAATTTTTTTTGGGTATTGTTAATAGAGAAGCAAATTGATGTGGGTATTGCATATTGATAAAAAAAAATTGGGTATTGTTAATAGAGAATTTTTTTTGGGTATTGTTAATAGAGAAGCAAATTGACGTGGGTATTGTAAATTGATGTGGGTATTGTTAATAGCAAATTGTTTACAGGGTGATCTTTCTTAATCTGGGGAAAATAACTGAGGAGTTACATGGTGGTCTTTCTTAATCTGAGGGGAAAATAATTGAGGAGAGGGAGAGTTTGAAGTGAATAAAATACAAAAAAAAAAAAAAAAAAAAAAAAAAAAAAAAAAAAAAAAACTTATAATTATTACTCATAACTTCTAACACAAAATAAAGTCATATTCTTAATAGAGGAAAAAAAATTTGAGGTGTGGGAGAGTTTGAAGTAAATAAAATACAAAAAAAAATTAAACTTATATTTATTACCGATAACTTCTAACACAAAATAAAGTGATATTATTGATAATGCAGGAATAATAATGTGTATTTATTTGATTCAAAATTCTTATGAATCAGTAATATTAGACATTTTATAACATTTTAAAGATGCTAATTATTTAATTATTTATATGATTTGAGCTTATATATTAGAGCTAGTTAATTAACCACACAATCACTTTTTATATAGTATGTTTTGGATTATTTATCAAAGTATCACTACTTTAAACTTATAAAAATGTCAATATCTATTAATAATTATGATTATTTTAAACAAATATAAGTATTCCTCTATCAATATTAAATAATAAAAATTGGGAATACCTTGAATATTTTTACTTTTGAATTTTCATAAAATTTTCAAAACATTTTTAATATCGACAATCAGTATTGTCGTAAATTTTGAATACATATATATTTCTATAGACTAATATTTTTATCATTTTTATTATGATTATTTTTATAAAATATAAGTATCCTCTCTATCAATATTATAGTAATAAATTTTTTGAATGCATATATATTTCTATAGACTAATATTTTTATCATTTTTATTATGATTATTTTTATAAAATATAAGTATCCTCTCTATCAATATTATAGTAATGAAAATTGAGAATACGTTAAATATTTTTACTTTTGAATTTTCATCATAGTTCAAATGTTTTCAATTTTGACATTCAATATTATAATTTCAATATTATAATGAATTTAGAATTAGAATGCATATATATTTTCATGTGGGCTAATATCATTATTTTCTTTTAATATTGACATTCAATATTCTCTTATATATTTTTTATGAGACTAATATTTTTGACCTTATAATCCTATATATATATATATGGACATTTAATTGCAAAAGTGTAAACATATATTTTTCTCTAACTTAGAATAATTTGGATTATCGACGTAAGTATGAATACTTAAAACACTTTTCATTTTTCTATTATTTAGAATAATTTGGATTATCGATGAAAATATTTATATTTAAACATATTTTTCTTAGAAAGAATATTTTAGATTCGACATAAAAATCAATACTTCAAATTTATGTAAATATTATCATTGTTATCTATTGATAATTATGATTATTTTACACAAATATAATTATGCTCTGTCAAAAGAAAAAATATTATATGCCCCAGGGGACCCGACGCGTGGGCCGCTCCCACACGCGCCCACACGCCCTTGTCGTGCGTCCATGCGCGCACATGTTGGTATCACACATTTGTTCTAAAGGTATTACACATATACTCTTCTGGTATCACATATGAAGAGTATATGTGTAATACCTATAGAACAAATATGTGATATCTCAAAACTGCACCTCACACTGCTCGCCCACACCGTGCACACCCACCGCGCACACCTCACAAGTCTAAAGATATCACACATATACTTTTCAAGTATCAAATACCTTTAGTTCATGTTACTTATAGGACAAATCTGTAATACCTCCCACACCGCGCACCCACATGCCGCACGCCCACACCGCTCGCCCACCTAACAAGTCTAAAGGTATCACATATATACTCTTCAACGAGCGCCCACACCGCGTACGCCTACGCCGCGCGCCCACCTAACAAGTCTAAAAGTATCACACATATACTCTTCAAGTATCAATACCTATAGTTCATGTTTAATATATGCGCAGGTCGGGTCGGGGGCACGGATCCTAGAATCTGTGTCCCAGGAGTACAAGAGTGCTCCTCCTATCAAAATTATAATATAAAGTTGAAGTTTTTCGACATTCAATATTTTCATGAATTTTAAATATGTATATATATATATATATTTAATAGAAGCTAATATTTTAAACATTATTACTATTTTTTTTTAACTCTGTTAATCATGACTATTCCAATCTTTTAAATTTTACAAGTAAGTTTCAACTTAAAAAGTCAAGGAATGTCAATTATTTGATAAATTATGCTAGTATTTAACATTATCTAATATTTCTGATATATTAGTTTCTTATTTTAACATAATTTTTTTTTTCATAATACCATTGTATGATTTACTAGAGTATTGTTCGTACAATTTGCACATTTTTATATATCTTCTTTATTTTTATATCCCCAAGTGTATCAATACAATTTTTCTCAAATTAATGACATTTGGTAGTTTTAATGGAATATATTAAATAGTTAGTAAGTCATTTAATCTCATTTTTATTCAATGTATTTATTAATATTTTTCCTTCATAATTAAGACGTTTGTACTCTTATGATATACTTAATTTGAAGCATGAATTTTAGGCTTTTTCCATATTCAATTATATACTTAAGAAAAATTCAATAATATGTTTATACTATAAAAATTCTTCCGAAAATCTTTTTAAATAAGAATGTAATATACAAATCAAGTTTTGAAAGAATCTATACCTATTTTTTATCAATAAGGATAAACTAATCTATACTTCTATACTAATATTAAAACAAGAAAATTGGCAAAAATTATAAGAATGTCACTTTCTCGCTTAAAAGTGTCATGTCAATAAAATAAATAAAATAAAATAGTAAATCTTACTTGGTAAGCTACTATATAATTATATATATATATATCTTATTTGGTAAGCTACTATATAATTATATATTTATTTATTTATTTATAAGATCAATCTTACTCTAGAAGTTATTATATAATCTATATAAAGCTAACAAATGAAGAGAAGATACATTGATTTCTCAAATCAATGTGAAACTAAGAAATGAAGAAAAAATAATGATTTTTCAACAAAATAAAGATACATAGAGAATGAAGAAAGAAACATGATATATAAACATTAGATATAATGAAACTAAGAAATGAAAAAATATAAGATTTTGCTAAATATTTAAAGGTTGAAAATTTCTTCTAAATTCACATTGTCTCATATCTTCGTCTTTAGAGAGATATAATGTTTTGAGAAAAATATTATAAACAAACTTTATTTAGTACAAATTATTATTATTAAAATCCAACAATAAATATGATAATCCGTGCGTTGCACGGGAGTAATACTAGTTAAAAATAAAGAAATAAAAACCTTGAAAACAAAATAAATATTTTCAAATCACTCAATCAGTGGTTTTGTACACGTTACATTTCAACAAACGATCATGAAAATTTTCCAAAGAAATGGTGCAAGTTTCAAAAAAGTACATGACTTAAAAAAAAGTATTTTATTTCAAAATATTTCTTATCTTTCCAGTTTTCTTTCTTAATTAAAAATAAAAAATATTTAATACAATCTTTTTTTATCTATATATCATTGAATTTTTTTTTTAAAAAAAATCTATATTAATATAAAATTAATTTTAGTAAAAAAAAAAATCAAAGTATTCAATAACTTAGAAGAGGATGAATCAAAACACTTTAAAAAAATCATGAATGATTCTGATGTAAAAAACTATTACCGTTTATGGTAAAATATAATAAAAAAATATATAACTATTAAATTACTTCACTATCTTTAAAATTTAATATTTATAAATTATTATTTACATTACAAAAATTACCAAACTTAAAACACCTTTATAATATATTTAATTAGATTTGGTACATAAATGATACAAGATTATTCACTCAAAGTATCATAAATTTTTGCCTTCAAATTCTCGACAAATTGATCAAAGTTTCTCTCAGAAGATCCATCGTTTTGCAAAGCATTCTTCAATTTCGCACTCACTTTCTCCATATCTTGATTGAACTTTCCACTCATCAGCTGCTTAATCTTTTCAGCAATTTCTTTCCTATCAACCAATTTTCCATCACAAAGATTAATCCCAATTTTCCAATCATCAACCACCAATTTCCTATTAATAGGTTGATCATAGGTTATAGGATAACAAATCATCGGAACCCCAAACCAGATGCTCTCCAATATCGAATTCCATCCACAATGCGTCACGAATCCCCCAACAGCTGGGTTCGAAAGAACCATAATTTGATCGCACCATGGAACTATCAATCCTCTATCTCTAATTTCATCCTCGAATATTCCATCCAGAATACCATTAACATCATCAGTACCGGCTACACCAGGTCGTATCACCCAAATAAAGTTAACTCCACTAAGACGAAGGCCGTGAGCTATTTCTTCGATTACTTCCTTGCTAGTCTGGACAAGGCTCCCAAACGAGACATACAAAACAGAGCCGGGGGGCTTGGAGTCGAGCCAGTGGGTGCAGTTCGACTCGGACCACAAGCTCTTGCTCACAGTAATTTTAGCGATATTGTTGGAAAATCCAACGGGGCCGATCGCGTAATTGGGTTGGTATTTGTTGAGAGCTGATAGTGTTTGGGATTCTAATTCATGAACTGTGTTGTGTATGATGAAATCAGCCTTCTTTGCTTCCTTAAATGCAGAGCTCACAAGTTTGTAAGAAATGGTTGCAATGTCGGATTGTTTAAGATAGGGCATGAAGTCCTTTGTATTTATCGACTCTATTCCAGGAAGGTAATTTATTTCCTCTTCAATATCATCTGTGTCCACAAATTATATCACATTAGATTTCAGATAAAATAATTAAATCCTCTGCTATATATGATTTTGTCATGAAGAGTATTTGTGCACTATAGAGGCCCCCAAAAACACAAAACCAATTAGATTGGCAAAATTCTCAAATGGTCACGGGCATGTAAATAATTCTGGGCGAAACTTGAGATTTAGAACATAATAAGAAAAAATTAAATAATGTAGAGATAAATTGTAAATTTTAAAATCTTGTGTATCAATTTGTAATTTTTTTTTAAGAAAACGTTATAAAGACTCTTTTTTTTATAGACATTATATATGCTACGATTATATTACCCTCTTTTAGAAAGACTAAAAGTATTATAGGGAATTAATAAGAGTAAAATTTCAATTTTGTTCCTATATTTCAATTTCAATTTTACAATCAAATATTTAATTTTCAATTTTGGTATTTTATATTTTAATTTTTTTCAATTTCAGTTAAATTATTCATTGAATTTTCAAAATCACTGATGTGGGTGTCGGAAATTCTGACGTGGTAGCCAAATGCCAACTGCACATCAACGTTTTTTAAAAATTTCTACTGCAATTGAACTAACATTGGAAAAAAAAATTAAAACTTAAGAACCAAAATTAAAAAAATGGTTACTTAATTTGTCAAAAAAATGAAAAATGTCTTAAATACAAGATCAATATTGAAATTAACCCAATTACAAGAAAGAAAACCTACCCCAAAAATCTAAACATCAGTACAGTTTGAGAGAATTAAAGATTATTTGTAGCAATCTAACAATGACAAATAGAATGGAAATACCGTATTTATTCAAACAACAAATGGAATGAAAGTGAAAAACTATATATAACAATCATCATTAATTATAATATTTGGGCCAATCAAATGCGAAAAGTATACACTACTCATGCGTACCTTTACACGGGTAATGACCATTTTCTCTTAGAAGCTCCGAATGGTAACTCAAAGAAAACACCAAAGCCGGTTCAGTCCAATAAGAGACATTCACAATATTATACTTTTTAGCAATTGTTGCAGGCCATGCATAAAGACTATCCGCAACCAGAAAATGGGCCGAAGACGGGTCGGATCCGATTATCTTCCCAACAAGTTCATCGACCCGAGTTGGAAAATCTCGGAGCATGGAGTCCCAGAACTCATTCAAGTATAGAACTCGATCGAATTCCAAGGAAAAACCATCATTGATCGTTTTACAATGTACATCGAGACCTGATTCACGAGCTTCAAAAAACAAATCAACATCGTCACTTGTGGTGCTATGACTAGATTTGGATATCATGTCTTGCACAAATTCAAGATTGATTAAGGTAATGGCAAAGCCCTTAGAAGCAAGCTTGAGAGCTAGACTAATGGTGGGATTGATGTGACCTTGGTGAGGGATTGGGATGATGATGGCGTGGGGCTTGAGCCTTTGATCCATTTTGGTGCTTCAATCTTGTGGTATTTAATTTTTAAGTGTATATTTACATATAGATTATTTATATTATATAATGAAATAAATGAATGAGATTGGATCCAATTTCAACCGTCAAGTTTTTTAATTGGTGGGAATAATTGAATGGTGGAAGATGGATACAGCTTGATTGTACGACATGGCATCTACTAGTAGCCAAATTAAGTCAGTCCAAAACTAGGAGGAAAACGAGAAATTAAGATAATAAGGAAAGAAAAAAAAAAGCATCATTTTGGACCATAAAAGTTTATTATTATTATTATTTCTTATAGACCATAGCATTTTTGGTTCGTGTGTCGGTTAGGTTAGTTGGATTACGGTGGATTTGTGCTGTTTGATTTAAATTGAGTTTAATATTTGATATGTTTGATTTTTTAATTTTAAATGTTAGATTATAATTAATATTGTATTTGGTTTGAGTGTTGTGTCGTATTTGAAATGAGTTTATCAAATAAATCTTTGTTTGTATCAAGTGTTTTTGTGAGTTTAATATTAACTTGATCAAAATATCTCTAACACTTTTTCCCAATAAAATTAATTCTAAATTCCAAAATTAAGTCAAAAAATTAATTTATCCAAATCAGCCCAAACCTCAAACCAAACAATCATTTTCAAGAAAATGATTCCAATTATATTTTTAAAAACTAGAGTATCTGCAACATACGTGATGTAACGGGTTAAGAACACTGAAAAATGACATATTAATAATGTTAAGAGTATCAGAATGTTAATAAAATAAATCAAAGTCTGTTCAAAAAGCTATAAATAATGTATATTAATGAAATCTTACATGTGGGGATAATAAAACTGAGGGATCTCGGCTATGCCATCAAAATGATATAAAATAGGTGAAAATTTTCTCCAATTATTTGAATTTTCCTTTTACTTAGCATTTTAAATTCCGTCTTTCTTAAGAGTACGTCACATGCGAAAACTGTCTCACGTTTTTTGTTATGTGAGACTAGTCAACACACAATCCACACTTCACATAAATTTATGAAAATGAGTTTTTTGTTATGTGAGACTAGTCAACACACAATCCACACTTCACATAAATTTATGAAAATGAATTTTATTAATGGGTAATAAGTATCTCATAATTTTTGTATTTCCTTAAACATTTTCTTTCTTAAAAGAAGAACTCCTTTTGGTTGGATTATGAGTGATATTTTCCCTTTTATATAACAACATAATATCTTTTACTATCATTAATCAAAATCATTGAATCCAAAATCACACATAAAACATCTATAGCGACTACATGAATTACTGGCCAAAATGGATATTTAACTCCGTAATAATTAATCCACACTTAGAAAAAAATTATTCAGAACAAAATTAACTTTCCATAGCATTTACAAATAAATACGTAACATTAATTCAGTTTGTAGTTTTGGCATAAATCTTATCCTCCAAATCACTTACAAACCGATCAAAATCTCTCTCAGAAGACCCGTCATTTTCCAGGGCACTCTTCAACACACTCTTCATTTCATTAGCCCCCTGCCTAAGTCTCTCTTTAATACCACCATTCATAAATCTCTTAATCTTCTCACTAACTTCATTCCTATCAACAGAATTCCCATGATCACAAAGACTAATCCCAATCTTCCAATCATCAACCACCAATTTCCGATTGGTCGGTTGATCAAAGCCAACCGGATAACAAATCATCGGAACGCCACACCATATGCTCTCCACCGTAGAATTCCACCCACTGTGCGTCAAAAACCCTCCAACAGCGGGGTCCGAAAGAACCCTAATTTGATCACACCACGGAACTATCAACCCTTTATCTTTAACCTCATCCTGGAATCCAGCTGGCAAGACATTAGCATCGCCATCGCTTAATATACCTTGTCGAATCACCCAAATAAAATGTACTTCACTAAGAAGAAGGCCATAAGCTATTTCCTCGATTATACGCTTATTGGTGTGGACGAAGCTTCCGAACGAGACGTAGAGGACTGAGCCGGGGGGCTTGGGGTCGAGCCAACGGGTGCAGTCGGATTCGGACCATAGACTCCGGGTCACGGTGCTTGTCGGGAGATTTTTGGAGAAATTGATGGGGCCAATTGCGTAATTTAGCTGGTATTTGTTGAGAGCAGAGAGTGTTTGGGATTCTAGTTGGTGTACAGTGTTGTGTAGGATGAAATCGGCCTTCTTCACTCCCTCGAATGCCGAACGTGTGCCTTTAGTCACTCTTTTATCTATTTCGGATTCTTTGAAATAATGAATCAAGTCTTTTGTGCTTATTGACTCCACTCCAGGAATGTATTTTATTTCATCTTCAATGTCATCTGCAATTTGTCAATAAAGTTTTTAGTATTTCTTGTGTGAAATTAAATAAACTTATTTCAATTTGGACTAAATTGACATCTTACTAATGAAAAGAAAAAAAAAACTTAAATGAGATAATAAAAATTTTATTCCGGTCAAATCTATAAGAAATATGTCCTTTTAGTCAAAGGTCCAAAACAGAGTGTTTTGGACAAAAACTACCCCTCCTTCTATTTGGAACTCATTTCATTAAGAATGAAAATACCAATTTTGATTGTAATTAATGTTGACATGTTTTTTTTTTCTTCCTTATTTTATTAGTTTCATTTGTGATCTTCTCGTTGCTAATTGTCAACTAAATGGGGATAAACTAATTTCAATTAAATTGACATATTACTAATTCCTCTTTATTGTTGACCAATTCAACCGGAGCCCATCAAGTGTGTCGGGCCTCTTCGGCACAGCTTAAATTGCCGACTCTAATTTAGGCCACAAAACAAAATTAATGAATTTCATGAATGAGTTTCTAACAACACATCAATTTCATACAAATTAAATCAATGAAATCACATATATGAATGTAAAAAAAAAAAGCACGCATGAAGACATGTAAATGTGAGTGCATACCTTTACATGGAAAATGACCATTTTGTTCCAAAAGATCCCAGTGGTAAGCTAAAGAGAAGACCAAAGCTGTTTGTGTCCAGAAGGAGACATTCACAAGCTTGTGCTTCTCAGCAATGGCTGCCGGCCAATCGTAAACAGTGTCTGCTACCAAGAAATGGACACTATCTCTATCCGACTCGATCATCTTGGCCACAAATTCATCGACACGACTTGGAAAGTCACGAAGCATGATTCCCCAGTACTCATCAAAGTGGAGATCTCTGTCGAATTCCAGAGGAAGACCATCGCTTATGGTCGTGTAACGTATGTCAAGACCCGATTGTCGAGCTTCGGAGAAGAAATCGACTTCAGTTGTATTTCCATGGTGGGCTTTAGACAATTTGTGATGTAGAAATTCAAGATGAACGAAAGTGATGGTTAGACCCTTGGAAGCAAGCTTGAGAGCTAGGTCTATAAAGGGGCTCATATGGCCTTGGTATGGGACACTGATCATTATGGCATGCCCCTTTCTCTGCTTATCTCCCATTTTTGAGCTTGTTTGATTGTGTTTTTTGGATGAGTAAGTAGCCTAAATGTGTTTCTTATAACTCTATATCAACTTTCATCTTTTGTTATAGGGAAAATGAGTAAATATCATCTTTTGTCCCCCAAATATGTAAATATCACTTTCTATCCCCTTAAATTTGTTCTAATTACAAAATTGACACACACTGTTTTCAATTTTTATCAAAATTAGTCCCCAAAATTTAATTTTTTAAATTCATCCATTCTGTTAACATTCCGTCCAAAGTGATGGAAAACAACTAACAAATTTGTCTTTTGACGAAATTTTAACAAAAGTATTTAGATTTAATAAAATTTATGAGATTGTTTTTGATGAACTGAGAACCTTGGTACCAATTCTGACTTAGCGGCAAATTTAGGATATCAAAAAGTTATGTTATCCCTAGGGAAAATGCATTATTAAGTGTTCAAGTACTAAAAAAGAAATATCAGACAGAAAATAAAAATGACAAGGATGACACGATAGTGAGAGGATGAGGCTTAGGACGAGGCTTAGGATATAATGTTTCCTAAAAGGACATCGACACAATTGTTCTATAATTATTTTCATTTGATTTTTGTTTAAAAATTTTTAAAGTACACCATAAATTTTATTGTGCGTGAGTTTCACACACTCTTAGACTATTAGAATGTATTTGATGTGGATAATAAGACAATGTCTTTTTTTTTTTTGAAATAAGATAATAAGACAATGTTAAATGTGATCCAAGCAAAAATATAGAAATTTAATAGAACAGATTAACTTTTTCTTAGCTTAATTTGTTCTATAGCCTCGTACTTTTATAATATTTCTATCGAGTCTTTAAACATTTTTTTTTTTTTTTTTTTTAAAGATTACCTTAGAGACTTCCTAGAGGCTTAGGAGGAGTAAAAATAAGTTGTTCTCAAATTAAATATATAAGTGGATTGGGATGGGCTTAACATGTAGAGAGAGTCAAATTACGTGGTACTCATGATAATGACCAAAAGGTAACGGTAACACAAGCAAAATCAAATTTGGCAACTCAATTTATATATTATCCGGACCTGCAAAAAAAAAGAGACTATAAAAAATAAAACTTCCCTTTCTTGAGTTAATAATTGTAATAAATATCTTTATGTTTGAACAATAACACAACTTACATGATGTAAATATATCATTCACCAACCACCAACACTACGATAATTTTATTAATTTTCATGAAGAAAAAAGAAAAATTGAACTTGAAGTATCAAGCAATATCATTATTTTTGGTAGATTGTGAAATTGAAGTCTCTTAATTGGGGGTTTAACAAAATTATTCAGATTATATTCGTTGTAATTGAATAGATCAAATATTTATATTAAATTCGTTGTAACTTGTAAGCTCATGGTTTATAAAAAATTAATGACGTGTACTCCAACCTTTTTTTTTTATTAACTCTTAATTAAGACTTCATTTTTGCTTTGAGAACTACGTGGTTCAAATAATAAAATATTTATGTAACTGGTCAAATATGCCACCTATACAAGACAAGGAAAAGTTAAGATCTAAAATGTCACTCGACCACCAATTACAAGGACGGATGGACCAAAAAAATAATATAAAAAAATTAAAAGGATTTCATGCATCTAGAAGTTTGAAAATGTCTAGTTCATCATTTTTCCTAGAAGAAGACTTTGATTTAATTGTTTATCAATTATCCAGTATATAATATAGTGCAATTAATTCTTTCCATAATATATGTTTTAATTTTGTATCATCAACTTTTCGTATTTTAAATTTGATTTTCTAATTATCATTTTGTTTTCAATTTTCAACCGATTTTATTCAAAATTCTGATATTCATTATGAACATGGATTTTTCAATTTCTAACTAGTTTTCTTCGGGGATGTGGTCATATATACTGTACAGGGGTACAATTTATGGCTTAGTTCAAACTCTACTCGCATGTTCAAAAAATTCATTCACCAACAATTAATATCATCATGATCAGTCAAATTAATTTCAAAGATTGAATCCAAAATACATAAAAGGCAAGTACATACATATTCATTGATCATCAGTACTTGCATGACTAGCAACTCGAATAAATTTTTGCCTCCAAATCATTTATAAACTGGTCGAAATTTCCCTCTGAAGATCCATCATTTTCCATGGCATTCCACAATATTACCTTCAATTTATTAGCCTCTTGTCTCAATCCTTTTGAATGACTTGATCCATTCATTAACCTCTTAATCTTCTCCGAAACTTCCTTCCTATCAACTGCATTTCCATCACAAAGATCAATCCCAATCTTCCAATCATCAACCACTAGTTTCCTATGTTTGGATCAATCAATTAGAGGATATAATTTATTGATTTTATGCTTCAATAAATCTAATTTAATTAAGAGTGCAAACTCGTACTTATAGTGGAGTTGAACGAGATTAATAAGTTATTTTAACTAGTCAAGAGTTGATTAAGTCAGAATTAATTTATTGGAGCTTAATTTAATTGGGTCCGATTAGGTCCCTTTGGTGGCTCTAAATTGAACTTAATATATATAGAATACTGCGGTACAATTAAGTTTGTTGGACTATCCGGATAAATATATCAATTAAGAGATATTTATGAGATAAATATAATTGATATGATTTTATCTAGATTTTTTCCTATATGGAGTAGGAGACTTATAGAGCAAGAAAATGAGTTCTAAAACTCCTAGGTTTCTATGCTATTAAATAGTCCACAATATTATACGGTGTCCACACACTAAAAATACTGCAGAAGAGTTCTGGAGGGTGCCCACACACTAAAAATAGTGCGGATAAATATATCAATTAAGAGATATTTATGAGATAAATATAATTGATATGATTTTAAGAGATATTTATGAGATAAATATAATTGATATGATTTTATCTAGATTTTTTCCTATATGGAGTAGGAGACTTAGAGAGCAAGAAAATGAGTTCTAAAACTCCTAGGTTTCTATGCTATTAAATAGTCCACAATATTATACAGTGCCTACACACTAAAAATACTGCAGAAGAGTTCTGGACGGTGCCCACACACTAAAAATAGTGCAGAAGAGTTCTGGAGAGAACACTGAAGAAGGTTGACGGAATAAAACATGCTCCTAAACACTGAAGAAGGTTGACGGAATAAAAATAAAACATGCTCCGAAAGGTATTTCGTTAACCTTTTTATACAAGATTAATTGTCATATAGAATATACATTATAATCGATCCTATGATGAGATTTCTGATTTAATCAGATGAAATTCTCGTGGGTTTCCCTAACAAGTGGTGTCAAAGCTATAAGTTTTGATATTATTTTGTATATTCTTTTGATCAATTAATTTTGTTGATGCATGTTTTAGTTTGAGCGGTGTTAGTGTATGTGATATGATTGTTATGAGATGAATGTTTTATTTAATGAACAATTTATGACCTAGTTTTGATACAAATTGTATTTCGTTTTTCCGAGTCTGTAAACAAGGGGGTGGATTACGTCTCCATAATTTTCCCTTGTTAGATATGAAATAGGATACGAAATAAATTCATTTGTATTTTTTTATCTTGGCGAATCCACGATCACCACTATCCATGGAGACGGCAGAATCATGAAGAAAACAGAAGGATAGGAGAAAAAGCCCTGCTGCATAATAATACAAAATCTGCAGTTTCGGCGGCTGAGCAGTGGTGATGTTCTGTTGGAGCTTTAGCCAAAGGTCTAATGGGCCTTAATAGTTTTTAAAAATTTCAAGGGTCAGTGTCGTGTCCCATGAGTGCATCCGTCTCTGATCACACATAATAGCGTCAAAATTGTCGATTTACGATTTGTCTAATGAATCCTTATGTTAGCACTCAATATATATATGTGTGTGATCTATATATATAATTTCTTAAAGAATGTAATGCTAACATAATGACGAACATTTCACAAATTTGTTGAATGTATGAAAATCGTATGAAAAAACGCAAATAAACAATTAAATTCAAGCAGTTTCGTTCGGTTTTGGTTGGTCGAATACATAAAAGAGTATTCGATCACCTTGATCGAACATATAAAAGTACGTTCGGCCATTATAATCGAACAAAACTAATAAAATAAATCTAAAAAATAAAATCAATATTATTTATTTTTTAATTAAAAAATATAGAAATTGGGTTATGCTTAAAAAACAATGGGTGTATTTAGTCCCACCCCTTTCAGAATTGGACGAATCTTCTTCTATTTTGGCGGTCTGTCCTTGTGATGTTATCCTGATTTTTTTTTTCTTATTTGACTAGTCTTCTTGTTTCTTGTGCCATAATTTATTGTTAGAGTAACACTTCTGTGCAACCAGTTGCACGGATACCTTTATGTTAATTAGAGTAACACTTCTGTGCAACCAGTTGCACGGATATCTTTATGTTATAAATGTAGTACCTTTATGTTATAAATGTAATACCTTTATGCATGTTTATTTTAAAAGGTACGGATATTTGTATATAAATGTACTACATTTATAACATAAAGGTATCCGTGCAACTGGTGCACCAGTTGCACAGAAGTTTTTACCTTATTGTTAAGCTGACACTGATTATTTACCAAATTGTTGTCAAATGTGATGTTTTTAACAAAATTAGCCGTGTCACTTCAATAAAATTTAAAGATTTTTTTTTTTTTTGGGTTTAAAATTTTTACTTTGACTTTAGGTTAATATGGTAATTTAAAATATTAAAAATAAAGGTAAATGGATTTTTTTTTTTCAGAAAATCTAAATCCAAGCACTTGTTTGCTTTTATTTATTTATAAAGAGAGTAAAATTGTTTGGAGTCATATTGGAAAAAGGTACACATAAATAACACTTCATTATTAACACAAAAACTAATGTGAGACGGTCTCACGGATAGTTATTGTGAGACGGAGCCCCATTGTCCACAAATAACATGTGAATTGTAGGGTTTGAGTTGTGGGTGATTGGATTGTAGATTGACCTATCTCACACAATGCAATAAAAATCCGTGAGACGGTCTCACAAGAGATTCCCTCCATTATTAAAACTGTTTCCTTCAAGCTTAAATTTTTAATTGAAGAATCTTTTATCTTATCCTGATATATACTATTTTTATATATGAGTGGCCAAAATCAATTTTGCTTTCAACATTTTACCGAACCCCACAAACTTGATCTACACGTACATTTGACTTACTCGCTATCTAAACAAAGCATATATATACAAGGGAAAATAGTATTTTTCAACATAGCATTTCAATTCTCTTTAAATTCAAGAATTGATTTTAGCCCCATAACACCTCCAAACTCAAAAAATGGGAGAGAGGCGAAGGAAACCTCATGGCATCATGATCAGTTCCCCATTCCAGGGCCATATGAATCCATTTGTGAATCTAGCTCTCAAGCTTGCTTCCAATGGCTACACCATCACATTTGTTCATCTTGAATATATTCACCACAAGCTATCTAAAGCCCATCTTAGCAACCCTAGTGATTTCGATTTCTTTTCGGAAGCCCGACAATTGGGCCTTGACATTCGTTACACAACGATTGGTGATGGTTTTCCTTTGGAATTCGACAGGGATGTTGTCCACTTTGAGGAGTATTGGGAAATCATGTTGCGTGATTTTTCAGGTCGTGTGGGTGAGTTTGTGGGCAAGATCATTGATTCGGATGAATCAGATGATTATGTCCATTTCTTGGTAGCTGACACTCTCTACGTGTGGCCAGCAGCCATTGCCAACAAATACAATCTTGTCAATGTCTCACTCTGGACTGAACCAGCATTG
Source organism: Scutellaria minor (assembly GCA_954870855.1). Classification (NCBI taxonomy): domain Eukaryota; kingdom Viridiplantae; phylum Streptophyta; class Magnoliopsida; order Lamiales; family Lamiaceae; genus Scutellaria; species Scutellaria minor. Next base: position 1,915,137 of record OX940735.1, on the reverse strand, counting down.
GTGTTTTCTTTGTATTACCATTGGGATCTTCTTGAACAAAACGCTCATTTTCCTTGCACAGGTAATGCATATACAACCACTTTTACTCATTTTAATTTTCCCATAAAGATTGTTTATTATTCAATTTTATATGTTTCAAATTACAGTCACTTTTTTAATTGTAGAGTATAATTTTTTAAAATACTATTAACAATGCTCGAAACTTGTGTGAGGTACAAAAGGAAATTAGTGTGCTAAATTTGTTTTTCCAAGCTGATTAAATGTGAATATGTATGAAATATGAAATGTGACCATCTTTACAGATCGGAGGAGAATAATATATTTTTTTTGTATATAAAATATTGTTTTTAGATTTTTCTTGACGAATTACAGATGACATTGAGGAGGAAATAAAATATGTTCCTGGAGTGGAGTCAATAAGCACAAGAGACTTGATGTCCACTTTAAAGGAGTCTGAAAAATCACCAATAGTAGTGAAACACACGCGCCGTTCATTTGAGGGGGTGAAGAAGGCCGATTTCATCCTACACAACACTGTCCACGAACTAGAATCTCAAACACTCTCAGCTCTCAACAAGAACCAGCGAAATTACGCAATTGGCCCCATCAATTTCTCCAAAAACCTTCCGACAAGCACCGTGACCCAGAGTTTATGGTCGGAATCAGACTGCACCCATTGGCTCGAACCCAAGCCCCCGGGCTCAGTCCTCTACGTCTCGTTCGGAAGCTTCGTTCATGCCAATAAGCGTATAATGGAGGAAATAGCATATGGACTTCTTCTTAGTGAAGTACATTTTGTTTGGGTGATTCGACAAGGTATATTAAGCGATGGTGATGCTAATGTTTTGCCAGCTGGATTTCAGGATGAGATTCGAGATAAAGGGTTGATAGTTCCGTGGTGTGATCAAATAAGGGTTCTGTCGAACCCGGCTATTGGAGGGTTCTTGACGCATAATGGGTGGAATTCTACGGTGGAAAGCATGTGGTTTGACATTCCGATGATTTGTTATCCCTTTGCTTATGATCAACTTACTAATAGAAAACTAGTGGTTGATGATTGGAAGATTGGGATTAGCCTTTGTGATGGAAATGCAGTTGATAGAAATGAAGTTTCTGAGAAGATTAAGAGCTTAATGAATGGAACTCAATCAAAAGGATTGAGACAAGAGGCTAATAAATTGAAGGTAATATTGCAGAATGCCATGGACATTGATGGGTCTTCAGAGAGAAATTTCAATCAGTTTATAATTGATTTGGAGGCAAAAATTCATACCGAAACTATAGATGTAAACAAAAATGGAGTCATGCATATATGAGATCTTCTATTACACTTAATTTGCATTTCATATATCAAACTAATCATCACACTTTCACACGCCATGTGTATATATGACAACACTAATAAACACGTGACGTGCATTAAATATCATGAAATATGATGGAATACCAAATATAATAGAAAATTCGGATCTATCATACAAGTACTGATCAATGAATATGTATGTACTTGCCTTTTTAAGTATTTTGGATCCAATCTTTAAATTAATTTGAATGATCATGATGATAAATTGTTGGTGAATGCATTTTTTGAACATACAAGTAAAGTTTGAACTAACACATATATTGTACCCCTGTACAGTACATATGACCAAATCCCCGAGGAAAACTATTCGCATATAGTAATGCGAAATTGAAAAGTCCATATTCGTAATTCGGATATTTAAATGGATAACGTTCCTCCTGCAATGATGCTTTAAGTAGACTTGTATGCATATTATTGTGGTTCATTCAGGCAGAACAGCGATGCTTAATTATCCTAAGAAATGTCTATACAAAAATTAGACTAAAGAAGAGTGGACTTAAGACCCAGACTATGAAAGAGGAGTTTTGTCATCATTAAAATTATATGATTTTTTTTGTTGGGCCCCACATGATTGAGCCGACCAAACCGTCGGCCTGGGCCATGGACCGATCCGACCAGAACCTAGAGCACGGGCCCGACCAGATATTAGCCTAGCCGGCCGGGTCACCGGCCAGAAATTGGTCGAGCCGTCCAGAACAAACCGAGCTGGTCAGGTTGCTGGCCAGAGCATGGCCGACCCGACCCGACCGAGGCCGGACCTAGTCAAGTAATTACTAAACATGGTCCAAAAGTATAATTACTCAAGTTATTTCTAGAAAGTCAGGTAGAAGACCAGAAATCGAGGTCATTGTCACAAGGAGAGCAAAAAAGACTTTCAAGAAATCTTTAAGAAAGGAAACAAATCAAGATCAAATTGTATTCGATTTAGATAGATTTTAACCCGATTTTTCCTTATCTAGATCCTAAAATCGGGGGATTTGGGTTTTAATCACCAAGTAATGTATCTTATGCCAAGTCTATAAATAGGGTCTCAATTATCATTCAATTGGATCGAATTCGAGATTTCGAAATCATTGTATTCAAGCAATTAGAGAGACCAAAACTGACCGACTAGAACAAGTCGAACAAGCCGAACAAATTTACCCCCAGAACAAGCCGAACAAATTTACCCGAGTAGGCACTGACACTGTCTTTTTCTTATTTCTTATTTCTACTCGATTTTTATGCTTTTTATTCGATTCGATTTCCTTAAGCCGGATCTATATTTTTGGTGTTTGGCTAAGATTTTGTGCTCTACAAAATCTGACGTCAATATTTGTAATATAAATTCCTAATAATAATAATAATAATAAAATACAATTTGTTGAGTATAAACTAAAATGTATATTATATTTTTTTTAATTACTACATTGTATATTGTACTATCGTACATAAACCAATTGTAGAAGACCATGTTATGTTTCTTTTTTTCCTTGGAAACCATATATATAACTTTTTTTTCATCATTTATTCAAATGCATAAATTATTTATTTTTCAACAAATAACATGGTAATAATCTTAGACTCTAAAATTACAATTTGTAAAAATTAAAATAGTACATAATACTTTATTCTTCTTGAAATTATAATGTGTTTATTTATTATTCTTTATTATTTAGAATTAACTATGAGACTCACATTTTTGTTATTGTATGTATACTTTGTTATTTTTTATACATTGTGTAAAATTATTCATTTTGGAGAATCTCGTTTCATACACATGTATAGACCCAAATAATATATATTACATTATGTTAAAATATTAAATATACATGTATGGTTAGGTATCCTAATTTAATTTTAAGAAGAGTCACTCTTCTGTGTCTCGGGGACACGGCGTGTCCCCAACCCCCGAGGGCCCCGCATATATTTTTTAATTTTTTTTTCGCTCAATTTTTTTTCTTTTCATGTATACATTGAAGGTATTTATGGAATACCTTTTAAGTATATATATTGAAGGTATCCATGAAATACTTTTTTCAAGTATCCACATGTATACCTTCAAGGTATTCACATGGATACCTTTCAGATGTGCGTGGGCGCCGGGGCGGGTTAGGGATCCGTGTCCCGGGGACATATAAGTTTTTGTGTTTTAAGAAATAGGTAATAGACAATGCAATATTCATATAATACATAATGGAGTTTCATTTCTTGGGCAGCAACAATGGAGTTTCAAGCCAGAAGATTTGGTTCTTCTAATTAAAAAGTAAGATTCGAAATTTGTTTTTATTGGTAGAAATAGAAAAATATGAAATACAAATATCCACGTGAATAAAAATGAAGGATTTTGACATGAATGAAATCAAGTAATGGATCTACATGCAACTTATAAAAAAAAAAAAAGTTAGTAATTTATAATGGTAGGTCAATTTTTAGGTGTATCAATACATCAGTGTATGGCAAACCTACCCTTATTTATAATAAAAGTTAGTAAAATTATTTTGATTCTTTGAATCTCATCTTGAAAAAAGGTACTATACACATAAATCACACTCCAATGAAAATTTTCCTTCAAGCTTAAATTTATAATTGAAGAATCTTTAAATATCTTATCTTGATATACTATTTTTATATATGAGTGGCCAAAATCAATTTCGCTTTGTAACCTAATTCGCTCCTTGTCTTATTCTTTCAACATTTAACCTTCGCTGGAACTTGGAACCTCACAAATTTGATATACACGTACATTTGACTTGCTCCTCACTAACCAAAGCAAATATATAAGGGAAAAAATTATTTTCATTCATTAAATTATCCTATTTAACATTTCAATTCTCTTTAACTTCAAGAATTTGATAATAGTTCTACAACACCTCCAAACTCAAAAAATGAAAGAGAGGCAAAGGAAACCCCATGGCATCATGATCAGTTTCCCGTTCCAGGGCCACATAAATCCATTTGTGAATCTAGCTCTCAAGCTTGCTTCCAATGGCTACACCATCACATTTGTTCATCTTGAATATATTCACCACAGGCTATCTAAAGCCCATCTTAGCAACCCTAGTGATTTCGATTTCTTTTTGGAAGCCCGACAATCGGGCCTTGACATTCGTTACAAAACGATTGGTGATGGTTTTCCTTTGCAATTCGACAGAGATGTTGTCCACTTTGAGGAGTACTGGGAAATCATGTTACGTGATTTTGCAGGTCGTGTGGGTGAATTTGTGGACAAGATTATCGATTCGGATGGATCAGATGATTATGTCCATTTCTTGGTAGCTGACACTTTTTACGAGTGACCAGCAGCCGTTGCTAACAAGTACAATCTTGTTAATGTTTTACTCTGGACCCAGCCAGCATTGGTATTTTCTGTATGTTACCACTGGGATCTTCCAGAACAAAACGGTCATTTTCCATGCAAAGGTAATGGATATGTAACTACTTTTATTCATTCTTGTCTCACCATCTAGCTCACCATCTTAATTTTATGATAGATGACGATTCAACCTATTGACTTATATCAGTGTAATTGTTTCATACCCCTTTCATCGATCCTATAAACATTGTCTATTAATCCTATTTTATATGTCTCATGTTATTGAATTGGATCCTCTATTTTAAATTGTGTTTCATCTTATATTTCATTATCTTTAATTCACATTATCTGTGAATTAATGTTGCACTCGGCGTATGGTACAGTGATTATTTTGATTATTTTGAAATATAGGATGAAACAATATGGAAATGAGTAAATAGACACTTTGTATATAGACACTTTCTTTATTTGTAGAGTATAATTTAAATTATATCATTAATTAATGCTCAAAACTTGTGTAAGAGTATATAAATGTTGATAACTTTTTGTTTGAAAGGAAATTTATGGGCTAAATTGTTTTTCCAAGTAGATTAGATGTGTTTTTTTAATATGTTTGAAATATGAAGAGTTTATTATTTTTTTTACTCATTAACTTATCGGGTCTGACACTTCCAACCATTAATTTTGCGGACTTACAATTTTATTCTTTGATTTTGAAAATTAAAAAATTTAGGATAATTTTCAGCTTGAAATGCCAAATTGAGAAATCAAACCCTAATTTCGGGTTATTCCCAATTTGCTAATTTTGGGCTGACAATTTTATTCTTTAATTTTTAATCAATTTTTATTTTTCTGTTACTTTTTTTTATACTCTTGTATTTTTTTTTAAATGTTATTTAGTAAAAATTATTAAATTGGGCTGAATAGTCCAAAATTAGCGATTTAAGTCCAATATGGCATTTCGGTCTAAAATTGGCCTAAATTTTCAAATTTTAAAAAATTAAAAGATAAAATTATCAACCCAAAAAATTAATTATCGAAATTACCAGACGTGATTAGCTACTGGTAAAAAAAAACAAACTCAAATATGAAATGTGACTACCTTCGCTGGCTAGAATGAGTGTACGTTTTTGTGTATAAAATATTGTATTAAACTTTTCTTGACAAATTACAGATGACATTGAGGAGGAAATAAATTATGTTCCTGGAGTGGAGTCAATAAGCACAAGAGATTTAATGTCTACTTTAAAGGAGTCTGAATTATCACCAATAATAGTGAAATACCAGCGCCGTTCGAGGGGGGGTGAAGAAGGCCGATTTCATCCTACACAGCACAGTGCACGAACTAGAATCTCAAACACTCTCAGCTCTCAACGAGAACCAGCGAAATTACGCAATTGGCCCCATCAATTTCTCCAAAACTCTTCCGACAAGCACTGTGACCCGGAGTTTATGGTCACGAATCCGACTGTACCCGTTAGCTCGAGCCCAAGCCCCCCGGCTCAGTCCTCTACGTCTCGTTCGGAAGCTTCATCCACACCAACAAGCGTATAATCGAGGATAGGCATATGGCCTTCTTCTTAGTGAAGTACATTTTGTTTGGGTGATTCGACAATGTATCTTAAGTGATAGTGATGCTAATGTAGAGACGCCCAAACGGTTCGCCGGTTACGGTTCCGGTTCGAACCGCCGGTTCGGCGGTTTCGAATTGGTGGAACCGAAACCGAACCGTGTGATGGCCGGTTCCGGTTTCGGTTCCAAACCGCCGGTTGAACCGGAACCGGGCGGTTCGGCCGGTTCGAACCGGCGGTTTTGGTCGGTTTTTTTTTTTTTTTTTTTTTTGATTGATTTTTTTATAATTATAAAATCACAACTCCAAATTTGATTTTTAATGTTTGTTTTGAAATATATCATATCATAATTTATACCATGAGAAATTGAAATATTTAAGTGAACAAACATTTTTCATTATCATTATAACTTGGAAAATTATTACAAGTTAGAACTCTATATAATCTATGATCTAATATATTACAAAAGTTGATATATATTACAATTACAAAAGTCCATATCTATCTAAAAGAAATAAAAGTCTATCTTGAATTACAATTATCTATCTATCTTGAATTATATAATACAATTCTAAGATCTAAGTAGAACATTCTAACTAAGTAACATATGAAACAACATTAGCCAAAAGGAGGGGAAAAAAATTGAAAGAGCTTGAGTTTTATTCTAAGTTTGGAATTGAAATTCAAATTCCAAACTTAAAATAAAATTGCCTACGTATCCTTAATTCAAATCAAATTAAGGAATCAAAACTCACGTAGTTCTCTTACCTCAACTTACCTACGCCCAATCGTCGGGGTTGTTGATGCCACTACCACTGGAGGATGTTGTGTTTGAGTCGTAACCATACAAGTCCGGTTCACCTTCCTCAAAGCGTGTGCAATCGAGGTTTTGTTGACGTTTGGATGCCTTGACCCAATCCTCAAGGAGCATAAGGTTTTGGACATTCTCGGCGGCCAAGTTTGCTCGTCTCGCACTCAAAGTGTGGCCCGATATGCTAAAGGCATGTTCAACCGAGACCGTGGAGGCGGGACATGCAAAGATCTCCTTGGCAATAATTGTTAGTATAGGATATATGGTGGTCCTCCGTGACCACCACTTTAATAGATCCGAATTGTTCTCGAAAGCAATAGATTCAAAAGTAGCACTTAAATAAGAATCTAATTCTTGTGATGGGTTGGTACCTCTAGCTCTTTTTTGCGTTCTTATGTCATAGAAGTTGTAAAATTGACTAAGAGTTGGTCCAAAACTAGATGAAGAAGAAGAATAACTACTAGATCCTACATTTTGATCTCCTACTTCATCACTACTACTTGCATCACCATGAATTGTTTTATATTGTCTAAATATATCATACAAATAATCTTTTGCCCGTTTTACTACTTTCCTAGGATTAGGCACATATTCTACTAGATCATATTCACTAATCAAACCACATGGAAACAATGCATTATAGTACATATTTAAGAGTTCTTCTAATCCATCTTCTCTAATCCTAGGATCTAATAATTTAGCACATAAATATAGAGGGGGTAGCTCATGATAATATTTTAACCATTTTGCTTTCATCATAATAATTGCATCACTTAAAATAGGATCATCTTTGTAAGAGTTAATTACCAAAGCAATTTTAACACATTGATCTAAAGCTAAAGGAGATGTAGGATAATAACATCCACTAACTTCCCTAGTGGCTTCTTCAAAATTTTTTAACAAACTCATCATGTTTATACAAGAATCCCAAGAATGTGCAACTAACATAACATTATTATCACCAAATTCCATAAAAAAAGCACATAAAAGTTCTCTATAATTATACGAATCTTGAAGCATGTAAAAAGTAGAATTCCACCTATGTGGCACATCTTTCACAAATTTTTTTACTTCTAATCCATTCAATTTACAAAACGTGGCCCATCTTTTCCGCATTTGTACGGTGTGACAAATTAAATTAATTGCATCTCTAATTTTATCTATTTCTACTTCTAAAGTTTTTAATCCATCTTGAACACATAAATTAAAAACATGACACATGCATCTAGTATGAAAAAGATCACCATTTAATGAAGGTTTACAAAAATCAATTATTGTAGGCAAGCTAACTTTATTATTAGTTGCATTATCTAAAGCTATAGCAAATACTTTTGTTAATATACCATAATCATTTAACACATGTATTACTTTTTGTGAAATATGCAAACCGGTATGTTTTTTATTAAAATCAATAAAAACAATTAAACGTTTTTGAACATCCCATGCATCATCAATCCAATGGCAAGTAATTCCCATATAATCATTTTTATTATAAGGATCTTTCCAACAATCACAACATATTGCAACTTTTTGTTTAAGGTTAGCTAAATCGGATACTAATTTATATTTTCTTTCACGTACTCTTTTATCAATATCCCTAGTGGCCGTGTTCCTACTTATCATTCTAGCGGGTGGTTGTAAATACGTGCTCACATAATCTTCATAAAGGTCATCGGAAGCAAATGAAAAAGGTAGATGTTTTGAAGCAATAAAATCGGCGGTGCCTTTCCTAAGTTCTAATTGACTAAATTTAAAGGTTAAAGAATCCATACCTTGTGAAGACCCGGTGAATCCTCGTAGTTGTGTTTGAGAGCGCTCCAATCCAACCTTGTCGGGATGCTTCTTCGTGATGTGGTTGTTAAACGTTCCATAGCCCCCTCCATGCTTGAACTTGTATTGTTTTCCACAATGGTTGCACGTGACTACGTAGTCGACATCCGAATTCGGCACGGCTTCCTTCTTGAAGTGAATGGAGAAAATGTCACTTCGAAGTGAAGAAGGTGCTCTATTTGAAGTGGTTTGAGTTTGATTCAAACTCTCTTGTGTCGGATGCACCTCTTCTTCATCTTCGTCGGCTAAGGCTTGAGCGATTTGTTCCCCCAAATCGACATTCGGATCAAGGTCGTCACACCATTGATCAATGAGTTCATCTTCATACGATGGTGGAGGTGGCATGGGACTCTTTCTCTTCCCACGAGATGATGAAGTTGAAGAACCTCTTCTAGACATGATGAATTTACAATAGAAAAAATAGAAGTAGAAATAGAACTAGAAGTTGATGACGAAGAACAAGAAATCGAAATATAACAAGAATTTGAGAGATTTTGAACTTGAAATAATTTAAGGTGAGCTAGAATGCAAGAATTGAGACTTGAGAGAGAGAGAGCAAGAGAATTGGTGTGAGCAAATACACAATTTGAACCCCTATTTATAGATCTTAAAAATTCAAAAAAAAAAAAAAAAAAAAGGAAATTGCTACGCTCCGGTTCGAACCGCCGGTTCCGGTTCGGTTCGAACCGGCGGTTCGACACATCACAGCCGTCAATTTCCAACGGCCATTTGATCTCGGCCGTTGGATGCAAAATTCCTCCAAACCGTCGGTTCGAACCGGCGATTTCCGATTCGGTTCGGTTTTGGCCGGTTTGCAACGGTCATTTCATCCGAGCCGTTCATCTTCAACGGCTATATTTGATTCAAGCACAGCCGTACACGTGGCATGGTCGAATTTAAAAAAAAAAATTACATAAAACCGGCGGTTCGAACCGCCGGTTTGCCGGTTTGTTTAATTGAAAACCGAAACCGAACCGGTTCCCGGCGGTTCCCGGTTCCGGTTTGGAACCGAAACCGGGTCAACGGTTCCCGGAACCGTTGACCGCCGGTTCGAACCGGCCTGGTTCCGGTTTTCCGAACCGTTTGGGCGTGTTTATGCTAATGTCTTGCCAGTTGAATTTCAGGATGAGGTTAAAGATAGAAGGTTGATAGTTCCGTGGTGTGATCAAATTAGGGTTCTTTCTAGCCCGACTGTTGGAGGGTTCTTGACGCATAGTGGATGGAATTCTACGGTGGAGAGCATCTGGTGTGGCGTTCCGATGATTTGTTATCCGTTTGCTTGTGATCAGCTTACTAATAGGATGTTAAGGAAACCCACGAGAATTTCATCTGATTAAATCAAAAATCTCGTCATATGATCGATTATAATGTATATTCTATATGACAATTAATCTTGTATAAAAAATTAACGAAATACCGTGTGCTTTAACCTCTTCATAGTTTCAAGAATTCTATGTAAATTCCGTCGTAGTTTCAAGAATTCTACGTAAATTCAAGCCTTCTCCGATATTCTCTCCAGAATTCTTCTGCAATATTTTTAGTATGTGGGCACCGTATAATATTGTGGACTATTTAATAGCATAGAAACCTAGGAGTTTTAGAACTCCTTTTCTTGCTCTCTAAGTCTCCTACTCCATATAGGAAAAAATCTAGATAAAATCATATCAATTATATTTATCTCATAAATATCTCTTAATTGATATACTTATCCGGATAGTCCAACAAACTTAATTGTACCACAGTATATATTATATTCTCTATAATATATTAAGTTCAATTTAGAGCCATCGAAGGGACTTAATCGAACAAAATTAAATTAAGCTCCAATAAATTAATTCTGACTTAATCAACTCTTGACTAGTTAAAATAACTTATTAATCTCATTCAACTCCACTATAAGTACGAGTTTGCACTCTTAATTAAATTGGATTTATTGAAGCATAAAATCAATATATTATATCCTCTGATTGATCGATCCAACATATTACCCCCTTCGATCAATTAAAAAATTGGAATAGGCTACCCTGACCAATATTCATCAATCTCAATCCTCAACTTCTATTTAACAGTCCCCGTGTGATCATATCACACAATTTGATTCAACAGAGTTAAATACTGAGCTCAGTTTTACTGTCAATAGAAAAACCCATGAGATCATGATCATGCCTATTAGATAGGTGAAGGTGTCTAATATAGCAAATATATGTTCTCCATTATTTCACTCTAATTCCCAAGGCACCGAGATATTGATCAACAAAAATGATCTCACCCTTTGGCATCTCAAAGAACTTCGAGTTAGTAACAAAGTTACACTACTTGCTCAAGATTAAGGTAATATATACGTCAACCAATGATTTTAAATTGTATGGTCAAATCACAATTTAATTTCATGTGATCCCGTCCAATCCACCATATGTGTATCATCAATCCATTACCGAGTTAAAGAAAAACTTCAATGAAATTAAGATGATCTTATCAAAATAAATTGCCCAATTTATTTATTGATCACAGACAAGAATTTTATGGATCGAATAATAAATCGAATCTTTCTGTGCTTAACAACTTAAACACTCAATTTAAAATATATCTACCATCCATGGACACATGCAAAACTCAAACAAACATTCAAAAGGACAATTTATATAAATTCAAATATGTCTGAAAAAACATAAGGTTACTCAAGGGCGCATAAACATAAATACTAATACATTCTCTCCCACTTGCCCTAGAGTAAATGGGACATGTCTAGTACACCCATGTTCCTAATATGACCCTAAAAAACACCACTGGATAGACTATTTGTAAAGGGGTCAACAAGATTATCTGCAGATGCAATCTTACATACCGATACCTCTCCCCGTTGAACTATATCCCTTACAAGGTGATATTTCCGCTCGATGTGTTTTCTACGCTTATGGTTTCTTGGCTCTTTTGCATTTGCCACTGCTCCACTATTGTCACAAAACAATATAATAGAATGTGACGCAGAAGGAACCACCTCTAGGCTTAGCAAAAATTTCCTTAGCCATATCGCCTTTTTGGTTGCTTCACAAGCAGCAACATATTCAGTTTCCATTGTGGAATCAGCAATACACGATTGTTTTACGCTTCTCCAAACAACTCCTCTTCCACCAAAAGTGAATAGTGATCCTGATGTAGATTTTCGAGAATCTCTATCAGCTTGAAAATCAGAATCAGTATATCCCACTGGCACTAAATCTGATGCTCAATAAACCAACATATAATCTCTTGTTCTACGAAGATACTTGAGAATATGTTTGACAGCAATCCAGTGTTCAGGCCTTGGATTCAACTGATATCTACTGACTATCCCAACAACATAACAAATATCTGGTTTGGTACATACCATTGCATACATGAGACGTCCTACAGCAGAAGCATAAGGAACTCGTTTCATGTATTCTACTTCATTAGGAGTTTTTTGAGATTGCTCCCGTGACAAGTAGATTCCATGTTTAAAAGGTGTCAAACCTTTCTTGGAATTCTGCATGGCAAACCTCACCAGTATTTTGTCGATGTATGAAGCTTGAGATAAAGCAATCATCTTGTTTTTCCTATCTCGTAAGATTTGGATCCCTAAAACATAGTTTGCTTCTCCCAAGTCCTTCATATCAAATCGTTGTGCCAACCAGTGTTTTATTGATGTTAATATTCCTACTTCATTTTCAATAAGTAAGATGTCATCCACATACAACACGAGAAAAACTACATTCTTTCCTTCTATCTTTTTATAAACACAAGGCTCTTCAAGATTCTAATCAAAACCACAAGTTTTAATTGTTTGATCAAATCTAATATTCCAGGTCCTAGACGCCTGCTTAAGTCCATAAATGGACCTTTTCAGTTTGCATACTTTATGCTCTTGACCATTTTGGATAAAACCATCTGGTTGCATCATATAAATGCTCTCGTCAAGATTTCCATTAAGAAAAGCTGTTTTGATATCCATTTGCCACACCTCATAATCAAAATGAGTTGCTATGGATAAGAGAATTCGAATAGACTTCAGCATGGCTACCGGCAAGGGCGGATACAGGGGGGGCTGCCCCCCAAAAATTTTGCCAAAAAATACTTATTATATTATATATCATATATTTTCTTATATCCCAAAATATTAGCTATGATACTCGTCCCCCTAAATATTTTTCTTATTTTCTTACCTATGAATCTATGATATTCGCCCCCCCAAATGCATAATCCTGGATCCGCCACTGGCTACCGATGAGAAAGTTTCTTCGTAATCGATCTCTTCCCTTTGAGTATAACCCTTGGAACCAATCTAGCTTTAAAGGTCTCTACCTTTCCATCTATTCCTCACTTTCTCTTGTAGATCTATTTGCACCCAATGAGTTTTACCCTTCAGGCTTATCTACAAGATCCCAGACAGAGTTAGTGTACATGGAGTTCATTTCTGAGTCCATGGCACTCCTCTAATGATCAGCGTCTACATCTTTTATAGTCTCTCTAAACGAAGTGGGATCTTTCTCTTGCTCAACAAAGACTGCCTCAAAAGACTCTTCATAAAGCAATAATCTAGAAGGTCGTTTAATGACCCTCTTACTTCGTCTAGTCGTTATAGGTTCCTGGATGACTGGAGGTTGTTCTTGTTCTTTATGTCCTTGCACATCCATTTCTACACCCGGAGGTGAATGAACAATAGGATTATGTTCTTCTACTACCTCATTAATCGGAGAACCAATTGACACAATAGGGTGGAACCTCAATGTGTCTCCCACTGGATCCAACAGTTGATGATGGTAGATTTATGAACTCAGGATGAATAGGTTCAATGCGGATCTCTAGATTAGATGAACTAGGAATATTCCCCTATCTTTTCCAAAAGAACCTTATTCCTGGATTCATTCTCTTCTATGTACCTGTCCTCTAAGAAGGTCGCATTTGTACTTACAAATACTTTCTTATCTTGATAACTATAGAAGTAGTAACCTCTTGTCCCTTTAGGATATCCTACAAACATGCATAATTCTGACCTTGATTTTATCTTATCCATCTTACCTTTAAGCATATATGCAGGTCATCCCCATACACGAATATGTCTTAGATTGGATTTATGCCCATTCCACAATTCGAGGGGTGTTTTAGGTACAGACTTAAATGGAACCATATTCAAAACATACATAGCAGTTTGCAGTGCATATCCCCAAAAAGAAGCACTAAGAGTAGAAAAGCTCAGCATAGATCTGACCATGTCTAACAAGGTCTTGTTTCTCCTCTCTAAGACACCATTTTGTTGTGGAGTACTTGGTGCGCTCAACTGAGATAAAATCTCATTCTCTGTCAAGAATGCTCTAAAGTCACTAGATATATATTCTCCACCTCGATCAGATCGAAGTATTTTTATGTTCTTACCTAATTGTTTTTCCGTTTCCAATTTGAATTCCTTGAATTTTTCAAGTGCCTCAGACTTGCGAGTCATTAGGTAAACATAACCATATCTTGAGTAGTCATTAGCGAACGTGATGAAATACTCATATCCACCTCTAGCTTGGACTTTAAATGGACCACATACATCAGAGTGTACTAATTCCAAAACTTCTTTGGCTCTTAGTCCTTTGGACTTAAAAGACCTCTTAGTCATTTTACCCTCGAAACAAGATTCACATATAGGCAAAGGTTCTATCTTTAAATCAATCAAAGGACCATCCTTCACTAGCCTTTGAATCCTATTAAGGTTAATATGACCAAGTCTTAGGTGTCATAAGTAAGTCTCATTAGTTGGAAATAACTTTATGCGTTTTGTGGTGTGGTATAAGAAGTTGTCGGTTGGTTTTAAGATATACAAATCGTTATCCAAATGTCCCTTACACACTATAGTTTTATTAAAAGAAATATCAACTGCCATAGAAGAAAAATGAACATGATATCTTTATTTGAATAACAAAGCAACATAAATTAAATTTCTAGTAATGTTTGGGACATAAAAACAATTACTTAAAACCAAATGTTTGTTATTTGAAAAATAAAGATAAACATTTCTGACAGCTTTCGCAGATACCACAGCTCTTGTGCCAACCCTTAATTTATGTTCCCCTTCATTAAGCTTCTTGGTTACTTGGAACCTCTGTAAAGTATTGCAAATATGGTTAGTGGCTCCAGAATCTACTATCCAAGTATCTGTAGAATCAACCACTAAACATGACTCAATAAAAGATAACTCACCATTTTCTTGTTTTTTAGCTAGAAAAACCGGGCAATTCCTCTTCCAATGACCCTTTTTCCCACATTCAAAACATTTCCCTTTTGGTTTCCCTTCAGATTTCTCTTAAGTCTTAGCTTTCTTTGCTTGTTGTTTTGGATCCTTCTTGTTGGACTTTTTTCTTTTTCCATCCTTACCTTTCAGTTTGGATAAAGACAGTCCAGTAGAAGAAACAATGTAAGCATCTCCACTTTGAACCTTAAGAACACTCTCAATGTTTTGGAGCTCTTTCATCGGTCAAGGACATGTTAAGCTTATTCATGTTATAGCTTACTTTGAACTGTGAGAACATCTCAGGGAGAGTCTCTAAAGCCATGTCAACTTGAGTCTCCGCACTGATCTCAACCCCTAAAACCTCAGCCACGTTGAATTGACCAATCAGCGTAAGCATATGGTCTCTCACAGGCGTCCCAGGTTTCATACGCAGGTTCATAATATTCCTAATATCCGTCTGACGTGCTTGACGTCCTTGATGCGCAAACATTTCTTGAAAGCTTCCATGATTTCAGTGGATGTCTTCATAAACTAATGTTTTTGTTGCAACACATTTGAGATTGAACCCAAAATATAGCAACGAGCCATATCATCATTTATCATAAGTCTGCTTTTGCGCATCACTGGACTCATCAGTTGAAATATCAGGGCAGGGTTCATCTAGCACAAATTTGAACTTCTCAAAGATTGCGTTTGCAGTCTATGTAATTTTCTCCCACTAATCGATTCTTATTCAAAATCAACGATAGAACATTTGTAGATATATTTCTGAAAATATAAATAATTAAAATTGATGAGCATGCATGATATAGATGTAAGTAAAGAAAAAACAAGTAGACTCAAAACTACTTTATGTGATGGACCACCTAAAAACCCAAAATCATGACATACCTCTCTATCGGTGAAGTAAATGTTCATTTATGGCTAGGCTGGGACTCTCCCACTAAATCAAACATCTCGCATCTCATGCCATATTGACTTAGAATCACATAATTTTGGTCATCTACTACATACATTGATTGGATATTCTATATGAAGTCCTCTCAATATTTTGATTTAAGTGTATAACCCTCATTTTAATGAATTTTTAAATCTTTTAATCAAGTGTGAAATCTATGGGATAAACACACTTAATCAAATTAAAATTCATTTACCATTAATTGGGCCCAATCAAGCAACCGAAACCATGCAACCCTCCTTTAGGGAGACCAAATAAATTGACACAAGGTATACATATATTCTTACTTATAGGCTAATAAGGGAGTCCTTGGACTTATAAAATAAGCCCTTACACACTTAATAGTTTGTTAAAATTGGGTTTTAATAGATTAATATAAGTCCAACTATTTTAACTTTTAAAATAGTTCAAATATCAATCATAAAATGCATGACAATATAGAATCCTAGAGCGGTGTTCATATGATTTCTACCTGACATGTTATATGAATGACATTTAATTCAATTAAAGCATCTCATGCAATAAAAATTAAAACGAGAATAAATTTTATAGCTCATCCTAGACACAAAATTACAAACAATTGAAATTCAATTGGACCACAATCCCGGCCCAATTCTTCAAAGCCCATTGCAATTCTTTTTGTCCAGCGGCAAATCAATCCATGAGCCCAACAAAATGTCCCAACCCACAAGCTTTAAACCCACCATCATATGGGCCAAAGTTTTTAAAAAAAATTAAATTAAAAATAAGAAAATTTATTAAGACCTAAACCTCATTTCGAGTCCCAGCAATTCCTCCTCAAATTTATTACTTCATTTTTTTTCAAATAACACAAATTCTAAATTTTTTTTTCTTGTCTCACTTTCATTTCTATTTAATTTCAAGATGAAATATTGTACTTATATTATTTTCTTGCTTTCTTTTTTGTTTATATTGTTGATTTATTATATTTGAAATTGTATGTGTAATTTAGTGATTATTTGAAAATGACGATGAATGATTTTACATCTTATTGTTTATTTATTTTTTCATTAATACTTGAAATATTGCCAAAAAAAATTTACTACTTGGAAGTTCTACCAAATTATCTATTTTTTCTACTGATGTTGTCAAATTTAGATATAATTAAATTTTGAATTAATGATTTTTTTCTATTAGTCGAATCGGCTCTCTAATCAATTAAAATATTGGGTTCGTCACTGTGTATGATATTTTTAGTTTTTTTTTTAAACTTTATTTCTCGAATATTATATCCAAATGGAATTTCTACTAGTTTCCCAAAACAAAAATTAGAAATTCAGTGCTCCATTTTAAAAAGAACTTAGAAAATAATTGAATCAAGCTCCAATGATTTCAATACAGATGCATAAAATCAAAATACATTAGTATTGCAATATTCTAACAAAGTTTATTCTCCAAATCCTTCATAAATTGATCAACAGTTCTATATGAAGACCCATCAATTTCCAATGCATTATGTAGTGTATTCTTAACATTCTTCGCCTCATGCCTCAACCTCTCAGAAGTATCTCCATTCATAAAACTCTTGATCTTCTCAGCCACTTCTTTTCTATTAACTAATGGCCCATCACAAAGACTAATTCCATTCTTCCAATCATCAACTACTAGTTTCCTATTGGTTGGTTGATCATACGTTACTGGATAACAAATCATTGGAACCCCACACCACATACTCTCGACTATAGAGTTCCATCCACAGTGCGTCAGAAAACCGCCAATTCCTGGATTCGAAAGAACCCTAATTTGATCGCACCATGGAACTATCAACCCTCTATCCTTAATCTCATCCTCGAATCCATCAGGCAAAACACCACTATCTTCCCAACCAGTAATACCGGCTCGAGCCACCCAAATAAAGCTCACTCCACTGAGAAGAAGACCATGAGCTATTTCTTGGATCACCTGCTTGCTAGTCTGAACCACGCTCCCAAACGAGACGTATAGAACCGAGCCAGGGGGCCTGGAATCGAGCCACTCGGTGCAGTCCGATCCGGCCTTCATGCTTTGGCTTACAGTATTGTTGATACTGGAAAAGTTAATAGGCCCAACTGCATATGTTGGCTGGTATTTGTTCAGAGCTGAAAGTGTCTCAGATTCTAATTCATAAACTGTGTTGTGCAAGACAAAATCTGCCTTTTTCACTTCCTCAAATGCTGCATTCACAGAAAAACTCGTAATATCATCCTCGTCCGTTAAAGATGACATCATGTCCTTTGTACTTATCGATTGAACCCCAGGAACATAGTCTATTTCCTGGTCTTGTTTATCTGATAGACAAGTAAAAAACATCAAATATAGAGTAGGTTTTGTGTGAGTCAATGTCAGTCTCACGTGAGAAAATATTAAGTTCTGTCTAATAATATAAGGTCTTGTGTCAGACAGTCTCATATAAGTTTTTATGTCAAATATATATATGCTGAAGAGGAATCTTGTGCAAACCTTTACACTGCAAATGGCCCTTTTCTCGAAGAAGATCCACATGGTAATATAAGGAAAACACCAAAGCAGGTTCGGTCCAGAATGAAACATGGACAAGGTTGTATTTCCTAGCAATATCATCAGACCATGCATAAATCGTGTCAGTGATCAAGACATTAGGGGCCAGCAACGGTTCAGATTGGATCATATTTCCGACAAATTCATCGACACTAGCTGGAAGATTATGGAACAGGTTGATCCAGTAGTCTACAGCATCATCACGATCGAATTCCTCTGGAAGACCATCACTCATCGTTGTGTAACGAATGTCTAAACCTGATTCACGAGCATCAGAAAACAAATCAAGGGAAGCACTTTGATTGGCATGTTGGGCTTTAGATAACTTGTTATGAGCAAATTCAAGATGAACAAATGTGATGGTAAGGCCTTTAGAAGCAAGATTGAGAACTAAGTTCACAAATGGGTTAATATGACCCTGGAATGGGACACAGATCATGAGAGCATGAACTTTACTCCCTTTCTCTCCCATTTTTTTTTCACTTGGTAGCTGTTATTAGAACGTGTTTTGTCTGAATATAAAGGCAAAATATTTGAGTCAAAGTGGATAATTTATATTCAAAGTTTGTGAATGACTTTCAACTCATAGATCTTGATGTGAGAGATGATAAATATATAGATATAGGTATCTTTCTTTGGTCTTCTGACCAATCTTGTACGTCTGCCAATTATTATTTTTGTGTGGTACGTGGTAACACAAGCAAAATTGAATTTGGCTAGTCTGTATTAGGACCAGCAATAGGACTCTTTTATTAAAAAATTAACCTCACTTATTGGATTTGATGTTTATTTTAATATGTTAATTTTCCATAAGAAAAGTCCGGATGTGGATTTGAAGCAAATAGTATCATCTTTCCGGCAAATTGTCAAATTAGTCCTCTGTTTTAAGTGCATAGTAATTAGACTGTGGGAATATATTGATGATAAATTTCTCTACATGAGTTTTTTAATTATTGTTTTATAATTTAAGGGCTTAATCATAATTTTCATAAATCTTGAGGTCTATTTGATAATTTGATCAAATTTCAAGGATAGTATACGTAGATTGCTTTGACTGCAGATTAAATTGATAATGGTCAATAGAATCGATATTATCACGAATTTTATTATAAAACCAAAATTTTCTAAAACAAAAGCATATACTAAAATATAATTAATCCCACTAGAGCTTTCAATAATTTCAGCCTAAAATGGAAGTTTCTTCTCCAAATCCTTCATAAATTGATCAAAATTTCTTGTTGAAGATCCATCAATTTCTAATGCATTATGAAGTGTGTGCTTAAAATTCTTCACTTCTTGCCTCAACCTCTCTGAACTAGCTTCGTTCATAAGGCTCTTAATCTTCTCAGCTACTTCTTTCCTATCAACCAATTTTCCATCACAAAGATTAATTCCAATTTTCCAATCATCAACCACTAGTTTCCTATTGGTTGGTTGATCAAACGTAATTGGATAACAAATCATCGGAATGCCACACCACATGCTCTCGACTATAGAGTTCCACCCACAATGCGTCAGAAACCCTCCAACTGCCCGATTTGACAGAACCCTAATTTGATCGCACCACGGAATTATCAACCCTCTATCCTTAATTTCATCCTCGAATCCATCAGGTAAAATCCTACCATCTTCGTAACCAGTAACACCTGCTCGAACCACCCAAATAAAGTTCACTTCACTAAGAAGAAGACCATAAGCTATTTCTTCGATCACCTGTTTACTAGTCTGAACCACGCTCCCAAACGAGACGTATAAAACCGAGCCAGGGGACCTGTAATCGAGCCATTGGGTGCACTCTGATTCAACCCTCAAACTGTTGCTCACATTAGAGTTATTTATTCTGGAAACATTAATGGGGCCAACTGCATAATTTGGCTGGTATTTGTTGAGAGTTGTTAATGATTCGGATTCTAATTCGTAAATTGTGTTGAGCAAGATGAAATCTGCCTTCTTTGCTTCACCTATTGCTGTGAAAAAGAATTCGTTCGCTCTGTTTTCCACTTGCTTAAGAGCTGAGCTCAAGTCCTTTCCAGTTATTGATTGAACTCCAGGAATGTAGTCTATTTCCAACTGGTTATCTAATAATATAGTCACGTAAAAGTTACCATATATATATATATAGGGGAATTGAATCAAGTTAGTATATAGAGATAATTAAAGGAAAACTGCAATTTTCTTCTTGTTAATTAGGTTTTGTTTAATTTTTTTCTACCAATTTTATGTTAATTTCAATTTTGGGCATGCATGTAAGACATTTTTAATTTTTTGACAACTAAGTATTTATTTTCTAATTTTGGTCTTCTATATTTTAATTATTTTTTCCAATTTCATACAAATTTTGGTCAGAATTTTCAAAATTGTTGATGTGGCCGTCGGAAATTTTTACGTGGAAGCCACGTCAGCAATTTTGAAAATTCTAACCAAAACTGGATTGAAATTGGAAAATATTAAAATATAGAAGACCAAAATTGATAACTGAATACTTGATTGTCAAAAAATAAAAAATATCTTACATATATGATCAAAATTAAAATTACCCCTTCAATTTTGGTTTTCTAACTATAATTTTTTTTTCCAAATTTCATATGAATTTCCTTGGAATTTCGACTTGTTCATAAGTGCTGACGTAGATTATCAATCTCAACATTCACATGGGGTAGAAATTGACATTTCAATTAAATCAGATCACAATTTGAGAAAAATTAAATTAGTCAGAAGACCAAAATTAAAAAATATATGCAAAATTGGTAATAAAAAAGGTGTCCATGGTCCAAATTATTAAATGAAATATGAGATTAAGTGTGTGTGCATTATTGTACCTTGACAAGGGAAATGACCATTTTCTCTTAAAAGATCCACGTGGTAAGTTAAAGAAAAGACCAATGCTGGTTGTGTCCAAAACGAAACATTGACAAGGTTGTATTTCTTGGCAATATTGGCAGGCCATGTATAAATAGAGTCCGTGATCAAGATATTAGGGGCCATAAATGGATGAGAAAGAATCATTTTTCCGACAAATTCATCAACAAGAGATGGAAATTTACACAACTGCAGGGCTTCCCAGAATTCTTCGACATTGAGATCTCGATCAAATCTTGGAGGAAGACCATCACTGATCGTCGTGTAATGTATGTCTAAACCCGATTTACGAGCATCAGAAAACAAATCGAATGGTCCACTTTGATTGGCATGATGATGGGCTTTAGATAACTTGTGGTGAATGTGTTCGAGATGAACAAAGGTGATTGTAACGCCTTTAGAAGCAAGATTGAGAGCTAGATTAACAAAAGGGTTGATATGACCCTGTAATGGTACTGAGATCATGATGCCATGGGCCTTCATCGATTTCTCTGACATTTTTTTATGTTGATATGAATTATAGTTGGCAGTCTATTCATTTTCTTGAAATTAAAGCTTATGGATATCAAATACTAGATTATTATTCATTCGTGAAACTCGTGAACTATTTTTCCATGATGACACGTTCAAATGAATACTGAAATTAAGTTGTTTGTTCACATTAAATATATGCTAAGGCAGGGGACCAAACCGAATAGGTTTGGCCAAATCAAGAAAAAACTTGTAAGGACATATCACATCAAGAAATTAAATCATACAAATCTAATTTTTTTAAAGCCACCAACCTTTTAAAATAATATTTTATCGATTATTTGAACGTGGAATTTGTAATTTTCTATTTTATAGATTAAGTTTTGTTCTTTTCTTACCATCAATTTTACGTATTTTAATTTTAGTTACTATATTATTTTTTTTTCCAATTTTCATTCAATTTTGTTGGGAATTTTCATCAATGAAAAACATGAAAATTTGTACAATTTGAAAATTTATTTGAAATTTGAAATACTTGTATCTTCTTATTTATTATTCAGCTATAATTATATATTAAAAATTCAATTGTGATAATAATGTTAATTAATATTTGATTCTCAGCCAAACAATAAAGCATGGAAGAAGGCAAACACAAAAGCAAAAATATTAGAATAAAGCAAGCCACAAGAAACATCATCAAAAGGACAAAAAAGAAATGCTAAAATAGGAGAAGAGTCGTGGAACTCTCGAAGAAGTGTCGTTTATTAATCAACAAATAATGCTACTCATTATTAGAAAAGACATAGCTCAACGAAACGGTAAAACTAGCAGTCATTTTGGGAAACATTCAGATTTCTATATATTAAAGATGATGGTACATAAGAGAGATATATAGCCTATTTACAGAAGCTAGGAAGAAATACAAACCGCTATAAAAGCAAAGATAAAATTATGGTACAAGATCACAAGGATCCACCAATTACAAGCATCAGAGAATGATAGGCTGACAAGTGTTCCTATCCCAAATCCTAGTGAGCATTTCTTGTCCTGCTTCAATCGGAAGAGATAAATCGAGAAATATATTCAAGTGGTTGATAATGTGCAAGACAAACCTTTATAATATTTCAATGAAAATTTATACCACATAAAGTATGAACCTGCGTTGTCAGAAGATTTCTCCTCACATTACCACGGGTCTTACCAACTCGACTATGCCCTGAACATCAATCATTCATCCTTTACTGTTAAGGTTGTGCATGGTTTTCCATCTTGAGTTTTTAGTATGTCATCGAGATTAATATAGTTGTTAACACTTGTAAAGACTAAAATACCCTTAAAGCTACAAACCTCGCAATATATAATTGCTAGCAAAAAAAATTCTCCAAATCCTTCATAAATTGATCAAAATTTCTTTTTGAAGATCCATCAACTCCTAATGCATTATGAAGTATTTTCCCAACTTTTTTATCCTCTTCCTTCAATTTCTCAGAAATAGATCCATTCATAAAACTCTTAATCTTCTCAGCCACCTCTTTTCTATCAATTGATGGCCCATCACAAAGATTAACCCCAATCTTCCAATCATCAACTAATAGTTTCCTATTAGTAGGTTGATCATACGCTAATGGATAGCAAATCATCGGAACGCCAAACCACATACTCTCAACTACAGAGTTCCACCCACAGTGCGTCAAGAACCCTCCAACTCGTGGATTTGAAAGAACCATAATTTGATCACACCATGAAACTATCAACCCTCTATCTTTGATTTCATCCTCGAATCCAGATGGTAAAACATTACCATCATTAGAAATAGTCATACAATCTCGTACCACCCAAACAAAGTTCACTTCACTAAGAAGAAGGCCATAAGCTATTTCTTCGATCGCTTCCTTACTAGTTCGAGCAACGCTCCCAAACGAGACGTATAAAACCGAGCCAGGGTGCTTGGAATCGAGCCATTGGGAGCAATCCAATCCAGGTCGTAAACTCTTGAATGCTTTAGTACTATCAAATTGGGAAAAATTAACAGGGCCAATTGCGTAATTTGGCTGGTATTTGTTTAGAGCTGATAGTGTTGTGGATTCTAATTCATGAACTGTGTTGTGTAAGATAAAATCTGCCTTCTTTGCTGCATTTATTGCTGTGAACATAATTTTACTTGTAATGGTTTCCAATTGCTTGAAACTTCGCATCATGTCTTTTGTGCTTATCGATTGAACTCCAGGAATGTAGTCTATTACCACATCTTCGTTATCTGATAATCAAGCAATATCCATTTCTTTAAATTAAATCAATTTCTCATATTAATTAAGATAAGATTGAAATTTTAGTCTTGAGAATTCATGCCATGTATTAATTAAATGCAATTCGAAAGTGATTATGCTGAGTTAATTAAAATACTAATTTCTGTCGAGTAACTCTAATATTGTCCAATAATTTAATTCAGCCATCATTTTCATCGAAATTTATAGTATTCACCATAAATTGTTACTTTCAAAGTCAGCAAAATAGTATTATGCTATCAAATGACTGAAAATCCTCAAATTTCTCGATCATGTACTAATTTTCACTGATTTTATAAAGTCGAAGAAAACATGACTTAAATTGTAAATTTTATGGAATAACAATATTAAAATTGAATAGTACTATTTTTTCTCTAGTGAACCCTGTACTTTTTTTGTGTACCAAATTCATAAATTAGAAATACACTACATTAAATTTTAACTTTACACACATTTAATCATTTTTGCGTGAAATTGATGAAGTGACAGTGAGAACTGCCGTGTCGGTGTGGCCCTCACATTGCCATTAACGCACCGAATTTTGGTCCTCATCAGAAATTTCAGACAAAAAAGAAAAACCAAATTTGTATAAAGTTAAAATCAGTGTACTATACAATTTGTAAAACTAATTGTAATATATCCTAATAATTAGTATGTAACTAAACTGAGAATGTAAGTTCATACCTTGGAATGGAACATGCCCCTTCTCTACCATAAGATCCCAGTGATAAGGCAACGTAAACACCAAAGCTGGTTGTGTCCAAAACAAAACGTTGACCAGATTATACTTCTCGGCGATGGCCGTTGACCAGCCATAGACAGCGTCGGTGACCAAGAAATGGGCCGAGTTCGGGTCGGATCGGATCATCTTTCCGACAAAGTCATCGGCAATGGCGGGAAAATTATGGAACAAGGAGATCCAGTATTCTCCGACGTGGAGATCTCGATCGAATTCCTGTGGAAAGCCATCGCTGATCGTTGTGTAGCGTATGTCGAGGCCTGATTCTCGAGCATCTGCAAAGAAATCTGTCTGATCATGACTTGTGTTGCTATGGTTGGAGGCTTGACATAATCTGTGATGAACTGATTGGAGGTGGACGAAGGTGATGGTGATGCCGTTGGATGCAAGATTGAGAGCTAGGTTTACGAAAGGGGTTATGTGGCCCTGGAATGGTAGAGAGATCATTATGCCATGCCCCTTTCTTTTCTTATCCGCCATTGTTGACTGCTTTGGTTTCGTCATCAAGTTTTGTTCATTATATATACTCATCATTGGAGTGTTGGGATTTAAGCCTTTAAGAAAACAAATTATATTTTATATTAATCATATCAGTTGTGGAGTGTTTCATTGGGCTTGGAGTGTTTACAAAATTATGTTATATTAAAGATGTCAATATTGAAAAATGTTAGTGGCTTTTTTTTTTTTTTTGATGAAAATGTTGTGGTAGGAAGTGATGTAGGTAATTAATTGTGATGATTTGATTTTGGTAATTGTTGGTGTGGGTATAATATAGGTAGGATTTTGATTGATGTAAACTTTGAATTTTAATGTCAAAACAGAAATCAATTTCAAAATCCAAACTATTGAAATATAGCCTGAATAAATTGAAAACTTTGAATTCGAGAATTACTTTGAAAGCACAAACTAAAAAATAAATATAAAAAATTATTTACGCAATATTAAATTACTATTAATCTGTAAAATAATTTTAGCAGACCTAAAAACTAACCGATAAAATTTTAAATGGTATTTAAATAAATATAAAATTATTATTAATCTGAATATTCTTCTGAAAAACTGAGAACGATCTTGAAAATAAAAAGTAAACCCAGAATTACAACAAAGGAGGTAAATCATACTAAGCAATGTAGGCAATTAAACTACACTCAAATTACAACACAAGTAATTTAAATAACAGAGTAGTCCTCAAGAAAATCCAAATAAAGGGTCTCTAATTGGTCATTGTTCAACCACAATTTCACTAGTTTCTTGAATTTTAGCCTTCAAATCCTTGACAAAACGTTCAAAATTTATCTCAGATGATCCATCACTTTCCACTGCATTATGCAATATCCCCTTCACTTTATCAGCCTCTTCCTTCAACCCTTTCACAACACTTCCACTCATAAAGTTCTTAATCTTCTCACCTACTTTTTTTCTACCAACTTGTTTTCCATCACAAAGATTAACTCCAATCTTCCAATCATCAACCAACAATTTCCTATTAGTCGGTTGATCATAATTTATAGGATAACAAATCATCGGAACGCCATACCACATACTTTCCACACTAGAATTCCACCCACAGTGCGTCAAAAACCCTCCAATAGCCGGATCAGAAAGAACCTTAATTTGGTCGCACCAAGGAACTATCAACCCTTGATCCTTAATCTCATCCTCGAATCCTATTGGTAAAACATTGGTAACATCCGAACCAACAATGCCATCTCGAACCACCCAAATGAAGCTCACTTCACTAAGAAGGAGACCATAAGCCACTTCTTCAATCACCTGCTTGCTGGTCTGAACCAGGCTCCCAAACGAGACGTATAGGACCGAGCCAGGGGGCTTGGGACCGAGCCACTGGGTGCAGTCTGACTCGGACCATAGGCTCTTGCTCACTATGTTCGTTGCAAGGTTTGTGGAGAAATGGACAGGGCCAATTGCGTAATGTGGTTGGTATTTGTTGAGAGCAGAGAGTGTTTCAGATTCTAATTCATAGACAGTGTTGTGTAGGATAAAATCTGCCCTCTTCACTTGAGTGAATGCCATGGATAAAGCTTCTGTTATTAGTTTTATTGATTCTGATGTTGTAAGATATGGCATGAAATCTTTTGTGCTAATTGACTCAACTCCAGGGAGGTACTTTATTTCCTCCTCAATAGTCTCTGATATTTGAACACAGGATAAGTTGATAAATATACTTGATCAACATTTCATTTTTCATTTATACATTTACGTCCAATTCATGTGCTATTTAGTTTTGGGATCTAATCAATATATTTTGAAAAGAATTTGGGGACTTCAAACCACATTAATGAAAGGAAACGTTCTGTCAAGATCAATTCAAGATTTCAAGTTTCAGACATTAATTGATCTTAAATGTCCAAGGTCAATAAAATCAGATATTGATCTCAATGCTCAAGATCAATTCAAGATGTCAAACTTGGCATCTATCTAAAAACTCGAGATCTTGGATTTGTCATGAGTTTCAAGATCAACAGTACTAATTGATCTCGAAACTCTAAAAAACTCTAAAAAGTATGGATCAAAATAAAAGAACTGGATAAAAAACATATTTTTATATTAACAGATATCTAAAACATGTTTTTTTATGAAATTGGTAGAGAACACTTCTCTTCACACATAAAGGCCCTTGTACGTGCTTGTACATACCTGGACAAGGGAAATGACCATTTTGTCCCAGAAGATCCAAGTGATAAAGTAAAGAAAACACCAATGCTGGTTCAGTCCAGAATGACACATTCACAAGCTTATGCTTCTCGGCAATGGCTGCTGGCCACTCACAAACACTGTCTGTGACCAAGAAATTAGGGGTCAGAATGGGGTCGGATTGGATCGTCTTCCCAACAAATTCATCTGCGAGTACTGGAAAGCTCGTAACCATGCTCTCCCAGTACTCCAGATAGTGAAGGTCTCGATCGAATTCCAAAGGAAAACCATCACTAATGGTCGTGCAACGTATGTCGAGACCAGATCGTCGAGCTTCAGCAAAGAAATCCATGTCATTTGGATTGCTTTGATGGGCCTTTGTTAACTTGTGATGAACTATTTCAAAGAGACCAAAAGTGACGGTTAAGCCCTTAGAAGCAAGCTTGAGAGCAAGATAGATGAATGGGTTTAGATGGCCTTGGTATGGGATTGAGATCATTAGAGCATGGGGCTTTTTACCACTTGCATCCATCATTCTCTCTTTTCATCTTATTAGTAGAATGTATGTTTTTTGAGATATATATATAGCCATCAATGTTAACATCAAATTTGTAGATTAGCAATGTGTGGTGGCTCACTGGCTTGCATGCTTTTCCCAAGAGTAACAATATGGTCCGTAATTTTCGGTTGAAGATGCAATCTAGTCTCTAACATTTTATTTAGATCAGTCACACTAGTACGTCACTTATTATTTTGGATCGATTAAACTCATAATCTTCTATCTTCATTCAATTAATCTCTCAGCTCAAAATTATCATAAGCGGATCGATTCGTTAGGGATAATTAATTAATCTTCAATTAAGGTTTTTTTAAAAGGTATGGTGGCCAAAAAATATTGTGGACTGTTTTTGAAGAAACAAAAAAATTATAGGGTAGTTTTTTGCTCAAATTTCCCTATTTTTACTAGTCTTATATCATATCATCTCACAGATTTAATTATGTGAAACGGATCAATTTACAATTCATATTTTACATTTCGCATATATTTTTATAAAAATAAATTTTATTTGTAGATAATAAAAATTTCTATCTCCCCATAACTATATGGAAACTGTGTAATATGGCTTTTTATGTTGTTTATTACCAGTACTACTCTTTTGTGTTCTTATTGGGGTCCCAGTGTTTTGCATTATTGAGCGTCTGAGAACTGAGACTCGTAAATCGTAATGGTCCACTTTGTCCTTTTCCCCTTTTTTGTGGGCTCTTGTCTTTTTTTCTTTTTTCTTTTTTTTTTTAATTTCCACTATCAATCATTGAGAGAACACCTTCATTGATAATTTTACCTGTTGTTTTCGAGGTTTGATTTCTATTTATCTTCCCCGAATTTTATTATTATTTTTTCCAATAGTAGAGAAGCAAGAGTTAATAACAATAAAAAAAATATGGGACACAGAGAGAAATTTAATAGAATGATAATGCATATCTAGAAAGGGTAAAACTTGAAGTTCATGACTCAAGATAAGTACAAATTGAAATGCAAGACAGATAAACTGTACCACACTGCACCACCGCACCCGTCCATTGGCATTTGGCACCTCTGCCGCCATCGGAAATTGTACCATCTACAATTATCTAATTATTTAATTTTTTTCAAAAAATAATTCCTTCAAAAAAGCCATAAGATTTTTTCAAAAAATAACTGCTCAAAATATAGTATTCCGTTGTACCATTTCCAACCAACGCTGCATGCTAATAGCCACAAGATTTCTTATTATTCATTTTTTTTCTTTTTATTTATCATATTTATTAATATTCATTATTATTATTATTATTAAGTAATTAAATTTTGATCTTTATTAATTTGTAACTGTTAATTTTTTTATATATATTTAAATCTTATTTAATGTAATATTTTAACTCATTACTCTTTATGATTTGTCTTGTATTTTAAATTTTATAATACATCAAAATAATTATAATAATTTTTATTGTTTTAATAACATATCATATTATTTCAAATTTTAATTGCATATAATTAAAATAACTTTAAAATTAATATTCATCCGAAAATCAAATTTTAATAACAAATAATTTCTG
The DNA here is from genome assembly GCA_954870855.1 of Scutellaria minor. Classification (NCBI taxonomy): domain Eukaryota; kingdom Viridiplantae; phylum Streptophyta; class Magnoliopsida; order Lamiales; family Lamiaceae; genus Scutellaria; species Scutellaria minor. The sequence goes on along the minus strand of OX940735.1, from coordinate 1,885,454 downwards.
ATAAATCAATGATGATATAAGCAAATTTATAATATTTAAATAACACTCCGAGAATAACGTAGGGAGTTGATACATGTAAACAAGACCCAGTAAAAGATTGGACACAATACTTTTATAACACTGTTGAAGAAAAAAAAATCACATATCTTAATTATTTGACAGATCAAAACTTTTAGTTATTTGCAAGGAATAAAATTTTGAATACAATAGAAATTCCAGTAACTTGATTTTATGGAAATTTCAGTGAAATTTTTGATATTTTGGTGGAAATTTTGATTTCAAAAATTAAATTTTACTAATATTTCTGTGAAATTTTTATGCTTGGTTATTTAACACAGCCTTGGCGATGTTCTTACTTATCATTACAAAAAAAGTTAATACTTGAAAGCTCGAAAAAGGAAAAGGCCATAAGCTGGTCGAATATTCAGTCCATTGGCCCATTGTATATAGTCCATTGGGTCCAGCTTGGTTCATACACATTTAAATCCAGCCCAGCTTGGCCCACCTCACTTGTAGGTCCAGCTAAATTCCGCTTAATTCCAAAACGTGCTCAAATGGGCTAGGTTGGGTCCAATTGGCCCTGTTTGACACCTATACTTTATATGACTGAAATATTATGAGGAAATTTCGTAAAATATTATTATGAGAAAATAGAGTGTATTGAAAACAAAAATCTAAATTTAAACTGCATCTGTGTGTATATACAACCTAGATCTTAAATATGACATGTTTAGTTATAATTATTAACTATTCTTGATAACAACAAACAAAATAATTTATGGTTTTATTAACTATATTTCTCTATAAAATTATTATTATTTTGCAACAGGGAGTATAAAATCAGTAGTTGGTCTGTGGACTGTCACGCACCCTCTCGTTTCGTTTATTGGTCAATTTCTGTTCATTATTTGTTCTCTCTCTCTCCAAGTTTCAAGAAACATTTAAGGCCCAGTTCATGTGCATTCTAGTCTTTCATAAATTTTGGTTATATATTCCTATCTTTCAACATCGTCTATTCTTAAAAAAACATCGCCAATGGCTACGTTACAGCTTAATCCCAACTATGAAGAAAATTGTCAATGAGATCTCATTCTATTTTAATAAAGTTTGACAATTTAATTTTTAGTGGATAACGTCTAAAGTCGTGAAAATCTTTCCATAAAAATATGTGGGGAAATCCCACTTGGAGCCTTTTATATAATTTTCCTTATTTTTCATATGTTTTTTTCCTTTTAAAGATGCTTATACAAACGCTAAGTACAATTTTTTTACTATTAAATGAAAAGGAGGAGAAGCTACAATTGATGCATTTGTTATTTAGAGAAACAATAATTTAGAAAATAAAACATAGATAATCTCGTTTTGACTTAATAATAATAAAAAATGACTTTTGTGATCCATGACATCATAACATCCAAACTTCTGTCCATAATATAAATTTATAATAAATAAAAAAACTATGCTTTGTAAAGAAATACTCTTAAATATCAAAAGAAATAAATAGATAACGCACACCAGATTTCAAACCATAAACAGTACCATTTATTATCCAAACTTTTTTTTTTTTTGAGGCAATTTATTATTATCCAAACTTGAAAAAATAAATCCAAAACGGTACTATTTACCCAAAAAAAAAAAAATGATAAGATTTTGATCCCATTATTTCCGTCTCAAATCGAAAACACAGATTAAACAAACAGTAGAGGATATCACGGGGTGGTTAGAAACAAGACGACTAAAAGTAAAACTTATTTTTCCATCCTTTTTTCCCGACACATTTGAGACACAGACATCTCTCGTCACCCATCCCTTTCTCTCACAACCTCAAATAAATCCCAACACTCTTGAAAAGAAAAGGCAAAAATGGCAGGTAGAGAGAGAAAGCCTCATGCAGTGATGATCCCATACCCATACCAAGGCCACATCAACCCCTTCGTATCCCTCGCCGTCAAATTAGCCTCCCACGGCTTCACCATCACCTTCGTCAACACCCAATCCGTCCACCGCCGCATTTCCCGTGCCCGCGCCGCCGCCAAATGCACCGACATTTTCGCCGGAGCTCGAGATTCCGGCCTCGACATCCGCTACGCCACCGTCTCCGACGGATTCCCGCTCGGCTTTGATCGGACTCAGAATCACGACCAGTTTGTGGAAGGATTGATCCACGTCTTCTCGGCTCACGTCGATGAATTGGTCGGGAATTTGGCGGATTCCGACACGCCTGCCACGTGTTTAATCGCTGATACCTTTTACGTTTGGGCGTCGGCGATTGCTCGGAAGTATAATTTGGTCTGTGTGTCGTTTTGGACGGAGCCTGCTTTGGTTTTGTCCTTGTATTACCATTTGGATCTCATCAAGAAAAATGGCCATTTTGGTTCCCAAGGTAAATAAATGCCATTTCTATATATTTAGAGCATCTCCAATCCTTGAAGGCAATTTTGGACTCAAAACTTGGATTTGAGTCCAAATTTACTTTTGAGTGCAAAATTATCTTCAAACTCAAATTTGGATTCAATTAGAATTTTCTTTTAGAATATTCTTCATTTTTTCTTTTATATTTTCTATTTTATCAAATATTGGTTTACTTAAGTTAATAGAAAAATTAAATATATAATGTTTCAATGAAATTAAAAAATCTTGTAAAAGAAAATTGATATAAAATACTAAAAGTATATTATAAAATTCAACACAAATACATATTAATACTAAAGAAAATTACATAGTCATATAACATAATTGTCCAAAAAGTTCAATTCATGTGCATTAATTCGTAGCCGTTGATAATCATTTTGATCTTTTAATCTCAGTCGTCCATAGTGTTTAATTGTATTTCATTTATGTTTATGTATTATTAGTATTTTAGCATGTTTGTTGTGTTTTGCTTAAATTTAGCATGTAGTAATGTTTGTATTGAAGTAAATGTCATGGTTGTATCTTGTAATTTTAAATTTTTAATGATATCTTATTTAATTTCTATTAGTTATAACTTGCAAAAATATTAATAAAAATATAGCAATACAACTAATTTATATATTTTTGAATTTTTAAAATTTTCATAAATTTAAAATCACATAATGTAATACATATAATATTTAATGTAAATTGATAACTAGAAATATATAGTTTACAATTAAATGAAGATAAATCAAATAAAAGCAAATAATTAAATAAATAAACAACATAAAATTAAATCAAAAAGAAAAAAAAAAAGATTTGAGTTGTGAATAGTAGGTTGTGGCAACTTGAGTCCACATTTGAGGCTCCTTTGGAGAGGGTATGGACTCAAATTTTGAATTTGAGTCCAAATTTGCCTCTCCTTTGGTCTTAGGCTCAAGGTTTTTAACAACAAAATATATATATATATATATATATATATATATATATATATATATATATTGAGGATATTTTCTGGCAATTGTACTATATGTCAAGTTGGCTGGCAATTTAAGATATTAATTTATATATTTTTGTGCTATCAGAGAAATTGTGGTCTAAATATTTTAATTGGATATAAATGTGTGTTGTAGGTGAATTCATATTTGGGCCAACAATTTAGGATATTTATTTTTATAAACTAATTATAATATATTTTTCCATTGAATTATTATTGTAAATATCTAACCATAACAATATGACAGTATGAACTAGTCAACCCCCCATAAATTGTGTATAGAAGTAGCAATTTTACCCTAGATAGTATTTGTGTGTATAATAATAGCTGATAGTATACTTAAAATATTTTACCAGGTGTAATATTTAATTAACGAGGATCATGAAAAAATGCATTTGCTATTTCTTTCAGTCAAGCGAAAGGACGCCATAGATTACATTCCAGGAGTTGGAACAATCAAACCAACAGACCTAACATCGTACCTCCAATCCGATGACACATGGACGGTGGTGCATCGTGTGATTTACAAAGCTTTCGAGGATGTAAAAATGGCCGATGTTATAATCTGCAACACTGTTCAAGAACTTGAATTCAACACTCTTTCTGCCCTTCACAAGAAACAGCCCACCTATGCAATTGGTCCAATAGTCTCTGGCTTCACCAACCAGGCCGTGGCGACGAGCCTATGGTCCGAATCAGAGTGCACCCCCTGGCTCAATAACAAGCCCGATGGGTCCGTTTTATACGTCTCGTTTGGTAGCCATGCACACACCACCAACAAGCAGGACATTTGGGAAATAGCCCATGGGCTGTTGAAGAGTGGGGTGAATTTCGTGTGGGTGATCCGGCCCGACATTGTGAGCTCGGACGAGGCTAACTTTTTGCCAGCTGGATTCGAGGATAGCATGAAAGGGAGAGGGTTGATTGTGCAATGGTGCAATCAAATTAAGGTCATTTCGCATCGTGCTGTTGGAGGGTTTTTGTCGCACTGTGGATGGAATTCGGTGCTGGAGAGTATATGGTGTAGAGTGCCTTTGATATGTTTCCCTTTGTTCACGGACCAATTTACTAACCGTAAATTGGTCGTTAATGATTGGAAAATCGGGACTAATCTTTGCGATAGGGCATCGATTACTCGAGTGGAAGTTGAAGAAAAGATCAAAGATTTGATGAGCGGGAAAAAATCGGAGGAGTTGAGGAAATCAATTGAGGAGGTAAGTAGGAAATTGGAGATTGCATTGACAAGTGATGGATCATCTGAGAAAAATTTTAACGTATTTATTGAAGATATAAAGGCCCAAATGAATAGAAAAGCAGGGGTGTCATTTGATGTACAAGATCAATCAAGGGTTCATGTTTGGGCCCCCAAACCAGTAAATCTTCGTGAGCAAGCAATTTAGTGTATGTTTAGTGATTATGTAATTTATGAGATAGTTTTAGACTTGTATGCTTGCAGGAAAAAAAAAAGAGAAAAGATTAAATTTGAACTCTTCAAATAAACAATATTACTTGTATTTGGTATTTAGCTTGTATAGTGAAATTCCCTTGGTATTTTAGAACAGAGTTTTTTTTATCATACAATATTAACATTAAACTCAATGAAGCAAAAAAATGTAATAATTATTGTACACATGCTATATATGAGATGAATGAAAGAATGCAATAAAAGATTGGGATTACTAATTGAGATCCAATGTATAACAAACACCATTGCAGTTTTCATGGTTTTTCAAAAATTTAAGTCTTAACATTGAGAATATTCAAACTGAATTAAATCTAATCTTAGAGAATACTTAAAATCATGAGAATGTATACTATATTTATTGAATTAAACTTGAGAAAAATTTTCTTTGCTCAAGAAACAAATAGAGCACTGAGCACCCTCGCTACATTTCTGTTCATTACTCTGTTTTAAAATTCATACATGTTGTTTAAAACTCTATTTAAAAAAATAAAAAAAATAGTGTTTGATGTTCAACATTTAGGCAGGTCTCTAGGAGGTGGTAAAATAGACTGATTAGGGCCTTTTCCATTGTCCACCAAGAATGCCATTTTTAGCCCCCATGTTGTATGCACTTCCAAATGGCAATGCATAAACCAAACTCCTGCAATTTTCAAATCAAATTACTAAAAGTCGGACCAAAAGTTAAATACATAATGCTCGTTTATACATAAAACAATGATTCAAAAGATTTACCTGGATTATCTGCTATGAATCTAATGGCCACCCATCCACCAGAAGGCACTCCAATAGTGTTCCTCTCCACAGGATCAACAAGATTAAACTTTTTAGGATCCGTTTTCGGATTGAAATTACCCAATCCTCTGCCCACAGCAAAGAAGTTGAATCCATGCAGATGAACAGGGTGGTTTTCCGGGGCAATAATTCCAGTATCTTGCAAAACCACCTGTACTGTCGAATTGTACGACAACCTATACACCTTCGTGCCACGTGTCGTCGCGAGATTCGCTGGTGGGCTGCCGGTGTAGTTAAACAGAGTTGGCGGTTTTGCCGGAAAATCAGTGGTGAAAACTCCTTTGACGTTGGATACATGGGCTTGTAGGAGAGCAATGGTTGGCATCACGAATGTGACGTTGTTTACACTCGCGACGACTCTGCTTCCGTTTCCGGCTTTACACGACGGGCACGGATTGATTCCGAGCCCGACCGTGAAGAACAGAGAATGGTCGATTTTTTGTGGGACTTTTGCTGGATATTTCTTTGAGTTCAGACTTCTAAGAGAAGATATGAAGTTGTTGGCGATTGGTGTTGCGTTTCGAGCCGGTGGGGTGGTGAAGGTTGTCGGAGAATTGGCCAGTGTGCCGGAGTAATGCAGCGTCGCAGTGGCGGTCATGTTGTCCACCGCCACCGCCGGAGTGTCCAAGAAGGGCGACGACGCCACCATGTACCTGCCGACGCTTTGATCGGCCGCCACAATGACGTTGGTGGTTTGCCCAGGTGCGATCAAGATTGTGTTCGTTTTGAAGGGTTTTGTGTATGTGGCGTCGACTTCTACAACGGTTAGTTTGTGGCCCGCGATCTTGAAGAAGAGCTCTTCGTTTAGTGCTGCGTTGATCAGGCGGAGCAAGTAGGTTTTCCCTGATGACACATTTAACGAGAAGCCACCTAGAGATGTGTGATAGTTTAAACTTTTAGATGATACGATCATTTGACAGTTGGAAAATAGAAATATTTGAATGATGGTCGGGATTTACGTGTGGATGGACAGGTAGAAACAGGCCCTGGATGGCCGTTGATTGTGTGGGCATCGGATACATTGGGCGCCAAACCTGATTTCAGTGCCTGATTGATCACATTTTCAGTGTCCGATTTCCACCATTCACCTGTGTATCATGATCTCGAAAGGTTAATGTCTGATTTCCACCATTCACCTATATGATTATTACATAATAAACAAGTGACAACGTGTTTACCTAGAATGACAACTTGTTCGTGGTCGGGTTTTGGGAAAGGGTAAGGGACACCTAGTTTAGGTAAGATGACAAGGGCACCATGGACAGTGGCCCTCAACCAAAGAATGTGAGCATGCCATAAAAGTGTACCCCTTTGCCCTGTGATGGTAAAGTTGTAGACATAGTTGTGACCGGGTTGGATTGGGCATTGTGTGATATACGCAGGGCCATCAGCCCATCCTGTACGGAGTTGTCTAACTCCGTGCCTGTAATCATCATTGAGATCAAAACTGAGTTTTTGTGGCAAAAATTATGAAGAAATACATATATCAAATGTACAAGCCTACAAAGTAGACAATTTCTCAAATCTCAGTCATCTCTTGGTAAAGTAATTGGTAAGATTTGAGTAAAGACAAGAATAACATAGATGTTTATTACCAATGGATGGAGACATTATATTTGACATGATTGATAACTCTAACGAGCACAGTGTCGTCTTCTCTTGCATATATTGTTGGACCTGGAGATTTTCCATTTACTGTAACGATGGATTTAGATGAACATAAACGAGTAGTGTTCTTCATAACCACCTGCATACAATGGACATAGAAATATTCTCAAATTAGTACAAAGAGTCGTTGATTATAGTTACTTCACGTATTTGTTTCATATTGAAATGTGGTTGCACCTTCCATTTGTTAGTAATTTTGACATTTTACCTTAATGTGCTTGCATATTATGAATAACAAATTAAAAACTTCTATCCATCTTGATTAAATAAGAAATTTCCATAATAAAGAAATAAAAGAGGAACAGAGAAAGCTCACATTAAACTGGTAATGGCGAACTCTGGATTCAACCAAAACAGGAAACAAGCATGCTGCCAGGATCAAAATCCGGACCCACAATTCCATTTTCTCACACTTAATTTCTGTGTGTGTGTGTTTTTCTTACAATGCAAGAAATTTTAAATTGGATAATGAGTTGAAATGTGTTTCAGATCTAGATAGATAGCTAGTTGCATTAAGCCATGAATTCCCAACTCAACATTTTATAAGCTGATATACGCCAGATTTCTGCCCTTACGTCGTTTTTCATTCGTTTGGTGAAACTAATTAAGTAATACTCTTCAAACATAAGCCTTCTTTGCCAAACTAATGTCTTCTATTTGGTATGAGAATTTAATTAGTTGGTCCTTTAAATTAATATTCTTTTTGAATAAACATCACCAAAAATATCACTTAACTAAACATCACAATTCAAAAGTCGACAGATATAGAAAACCAATAAAATTTTGCTCAATCACACATACATTCTATGTTCAATTTGTAAACTTAAGCAAAGATAATAAAAACATATGTTAAAATTGAGAAAAAAGACAAATAGTGGTCACGAGATCGACAAAACCACCAAAACATTTCTTTCTTCCCTTATTATTAGGGACGAAGAAATCTTTTTTCCTATATATATATATATATTTTTTTTTAATAATTTTTGTTATTAGGTAGATGATCTTCTTGATATTTCACCCTTCACATCCTCAACAAAACCATCAAAATTCTTCTTCGAAGATCCATCTTCACTTATTGCATTTTGCAGTGTTTTCCTCAATTTCCCAATTTCTATTTTTAACTCATCACTCCTTTTCCCACTCATCAAAGCCCCAATTTTCTCTGCAACTTCCTCCTTATTAATACACTCTCCATCACACAGATTAATCCCAACTCCCCAATCATCCACCACCAATTTCCGATTCGTAATCTGATCAGTAAACAACGGATAACAAATCATCGGGACACCACACCATATGCCCTCCAATATCGAATTCCATCCACAGTGCGTTAGGAACCCTCCAATCCCGGGATTCAACAATACCTGATTTTGATTGCACCATTGAACCACAATCCCCCTATCTCTCACTCTATCCTCAAATCCTTCAGGCAAAACCCCTTCACCATCACAATCCACAATCCCGGGCCGAAGAGCCCAAATAAAATTAACTCCACTGATTAAAAGCCCGTTCGCAATTTCAATTATGACATTTTTCTCCGTCTTTGCGAGACTACCAAATGAGACATATAAAACCGATCCACGTGGCTTAGAACTCAGCCATTCTGAAGAGTCAAACTCCCGCAACAGGCTCCTGGCAATAGAGCACGTGGAGGAATCTTCCGGAATAACCGGCCCGATCGCGTAAAAAGGCGTCGTTTCCTGTAGAGCTGATATAGTTTCCGGTTCAAGTTCATGCACCGTGTTACAGAGGATAAAATCAGCGGTTTTCACAGCTTCAAACGCCCCGAAGATTACCGTGTGCATCAAGTTCAACTCCGATTCGTGCAAATACGACATGAAATCCTTCGTGTTGATCGGTCCAACACCGGGGATATAATCCACTACTTCGCGGCGTCCATTGACCGGAACATGGCCCCTTTCTCTGAGAATTTTTAGATGATAATAGAGTGAGAAAATCAGCGCAGGCTCTGTCCAGAAAGAGACATTCACCAGATTATACTTCTTCGCGATCTTCTCCGACCAAAAGCTGAAAGTATCAGCAACCAAGAAGTAATCAGAAGCTGAAGATGAAGATGAATTGGAGTGTATAATTTTTCCGACCAGTTCATCGACCTTGTCTGGAAACTTGAGCCAGAAATTCTCCAAGACGAGATCGAAATTAGCGGAGCGATCGAAGCCGATGGGGATGCCATCGCTGAAGGTGGTGTAATGGATGTCGAGGCCGGAGGATCGAGCGTGGGCGAAGATGTCGGTGTCTGTGGAGGAGTGTTGAGAAGTGGAGATCTGGTGGTGGATGAAATCGAGGTGGGCGAAGGTGATGGAGAAGCCATTAGAGGCGAGCTTGATTGCTAGGTTAACGAATGGATTTATGTGGCCTTGTAGATGAAAGCACACCATAATAGCGTGTGGTCTCTTACTCGCCATTTTTGCTCTCCTGATGTGTGGTGTATGTGTTGGATAAGGAGTGGAGGGTCTGATTCAATTAATCCTTTATACTTACAAGTCTCTAAGTATATTCAAATTCTACATCGTGTAGATGTGACAGTTGAAGTTTTCTTCCACTGAAATATTACAGGAGTTTGTCTTGAGTTTGGTATTCGATTATCTCTCTTCCATGGATGTCTAATATTCAGATATAACCCTCAATTTACATTTCATCTGAAAAGTCTATAATTGGGAGTTTTTCATCTCTTCCTCGTGGATGTCTACCACTCAAACATCCCTCGATTTATTGTATATCTCATCCATTGAGTCCAGGTTTCAAATCTTAACTTTCATATTAATTTTTTTAAATGATAAATTATTTTATTAGGGTAATTGTGCTGAGATTAAAGAATGTAAAGAAATATATTAAATGGACGGTGATTCAGCACGCATACAGAGACCAGTACGCAACCAGATTCTTACTTGTGGATGCAAAGTTTGAATTGTTTTTAATATCTTTATATAATATTATATAATTTTTTGTTTGCTAAAGTAGACTCTTACTGGACGTGACCCACAAAAGAAGAATGTGCACATAGACTGCGGTTTTAAAAATAATTTTTTATTTCAATTTTCTTTGTTAATAATTGTTGTGTTTGGACTTTGGACAGTCTTTCTCACGGACATAGATCCCCAAATTGAAGAACCGCCGTGGTCGCCGCCGCCCCTCCAACAATTCTCCTCCGCCACCAATTTATCCAAAGCCTCATCTTTGAAGAGTATTTTCGTCTTTGATCAAAGGTTAGGAATTTGAAAGCAAAGAGTATAAGCTGCTTCGTGTTTTTTCCAGTATCTGTCATAATATCTATTACAGGAATTATCTTTTTCTGTAAAACCCCTCTATACTAATCTATTTATACCTTTTTAAAGCCCTTTTCCAAATGATTCTTCAATTATATATAAATAAATATATATATATATATTATGGTAATATAAAATTTGTTTAAGTCTTCTTCTTTTTTTTTTTTTTTTTGTTAGAGTGTGTATACATGTATTTTAACAATATATGTTATATTAAAATAAATCAAAACGAAGTTAGACAAAATTTAGTTTAGGTTTGGATGTAAACGGAATTTTTCTACTAAGCAGCACCGCACATATTGTTATAAAATAAGTAGAAAATAAGCAAAACAATATGAGTTGTAGTAACTAGTAAGCAAAGTTCACAAGTTCCTTACATTTATATTTATTTATACAAATATTGTCACATGACTCACTGACATATTCTTCATTTCCCCACATTGTCATAACACTTTTTTTTCCCTACGAGTCTTATTTGACAAAAAAGTTGTCACGGTATCTTTTTTCCTTTTGAAGTTACTTGATTTGATATATTTGCCAAAATTAACCATGATCTATTCATTTCACTTAGCACCAGCTTGTGGCTGCCCTTAGTGTAGTGTGTTTATTATGTATGATTTTATTCCATCGAAAACAATTGCGTTAGTTTATCACTAGTATGTAAAAAAAATTGTCTTAAAACCTTGACAACCAAATTTAATGATGGTTTGTTTTCATATTACTGATTTTCATAATACTGACGGAGATTCGATCACAAATTTGTTGACGGAATTTAATTCCATCACGAAACTTTAATTAGTGGCAAAATGTTTATCGACAGAAGTTTTCCATCACAATTGTGTCACTAACATATGTTAATGATGGAAATTTTAATTTAATTTAGTAACATATTTTTCTATCATTGTCTGGCAAATTTTCTTGTAGTTGTGAATACTGCTTTTGGAAAGAAAAAAATGAAGATATAAAAACAAAAATAATATTTTTGAAAAAAAAAAAAAAAAAGGACTTATGAATGGATCAATCTCACTGATATTTCTTAGGTACCCCATCTATCCATCCTTCTTTAATCAAATAAAATGTCGTTAGTGGATATCAAGATTGTCATATTGTCAAATCTCAGCTTGTAATTTATTTTACATCCAATTCCTTTATTTAACATTTGATCTAAAGCTACAAACATTTCAGAGAAGTTGAAAGAAAACCGAGCAATTATCGAATTTGATGATCATGAAGATGCATGCTATTATGATTGCACAGCCTTACCAGGGCCATATCAACGCCTTTGTGCACCTCGCAATCAAGCTAGCTTCCAAGGGCATTATCGTCACTTTCATTAATACTCAACATGCACATCATCTGATTTCAAAATCCCACAATGCTACTGATGAAGTGGACATCTTCTACGAAGCTCATGACTCTGGTCTTGACATACGTTACATGACCATCTCGGATGGCTTTCCTCTCGATTTCGACAGAGACCTAAACGTGGTCGACTTTTGGGAGTCTTTGTTGCGTGATTTTCCATCGATTGTTGATGATCTTGTTGGCAAAATAATCGTGTCGTCTCATCCATCCTTGTGCCCCTTCTTGATTGCTGACACTTTTGGGACATGGCCTATCCTAGTTGCCAACAAGTATAACCTAGTTCATGTCTCAGTCTGGACAATGCCTGCATTGGTGTTTGCTATTGATTATTACAAGGATCTTTTAACACAAAATGGCCATTATCCACCTAAAGGTATGGTTTTTCTCAACTCCATCTCCCCCCTTTGTAGTATTTTGGTTTTTCACTACTTGTGATAGAAAATTGTGGTGGTTTCATTTATAAATTATAACCATTTATGTAACAAAAGAAACATTTTTTAACCACAACTTACAATTCATATTTTTTTGGTCAAAAATTGACATGTTTACTCTTCTGGCCCGTATCATCAAAGTTTAGGTCAGAGCACCCCATCTCATATCATAGAATTAGGTCAATTCATTTTCATTAGTCTGTGTCATTCAAACTTTGATCGTATCACTGTGTATGAGGGGTATAATTGACCAGAATTTTTTAAAGGGGACAAATGTAAAAAAACAACTTTTTTCGTGGGAGTTGGCTAAGAATGAGAGTTAATTTTTTTTCTCTGACTTGAACTAAGTGATGTGTTGAATGATTTGATTATCAGACAATGATGAGCACATCATAGATTACATCCCTGGAGTGGAGTCAATAAGCACAAAGGACTTGATGAGCCATCTTCAAACAGCTGATTCAACAATACTTCACAAGTTTGTATTCAGGGCATTTGAGGATGTTGTCAAGGCAGATTTCATCTTACACAACACAGTGCAAGAACTAGAATCCCACACTCTATCAGCCCTGAATCAAAAACACCCAACATACGCAATCGGCCCAGTCAACTTCTACAACAAAATCAACGTCTTCAAGAGCATGCTCCCAGAAACCGACTGCACAAACTGGCTCAAATCCAGGCCCCCTGGATCTGTTCTATACGTCTCGTTTGGCAGCTATGTTCATGCCAACAAGCAGGTAATCCATGAGATTGCTCGAGGGCTTCAGCTTAGTGAAGTAGCCTTCATATGGGCTATTAGGCCTCAGATTGTGAGCTCTGTTGATGATGCTGACATTTTACCTCTCGAGTTCTTGAACGAAGTTCAAGATAGAGGGTTGGTTGTTCCATGGTGCAATCAAGTCGATGTGCTTTCCAATCCGGTCATTGGAGGATTCCTGACACACTGTGGATGGAACTCGATTGTGGAGAGCGTGTGTAGCGGTGTTCCGATGATCTGTTATCCGAGTGTGTATGATCAACCTACTAATCGGAAATTAGTGGTGGATGATTGGAGGGTTGGGATCAATCTTTGCGATGGAGAATCGATGGATGGGGAAGAAGTGGCAAGGAAGGTTAAGGAGTTGATAAGTGGAGAAAGATCTGATGAGATGAGGAATGAGATGAAGAAATTAAGTAGCATTGTGCAAAATGCATTGGTTGAAGATGGTTCATCTCAGAGAAATCTTGATCAGTTTCTCAAAGACTTGGAGGATAAAATGAAGGCCAAAAAAGAGAGTGCACAAGATCCTAGCTAGTTATAAACTTATAATGTTTTTTTACACTTCAATTTTGTGCATCAAAGTGTTGGTACTTATTTTATTACCCTGATGGAGATTACATATATTTGATATGAAGATTTAAATAAATTTTGATATTATTAATATCTTTATATTGATTTAGTGTCATTATTAGGAAGTAATTTCTGTTTCTATAGAAGTCTTGTTTTCTAATTATTTATTAGGAAGTAATTTAGTTTCTTTCAAAATCTTCATTGTTTTAGAGGGTAGATTGGTTCGTGAAAAAAAAAATGGTTGTTTTAGAAAAATTGTAGGCTTAACATGTGGCATGAGCAAGGACAAAAATATCGGTATCGGTAGAAATATTGGTACTTTGATTTTACGAAAATATCGACAGATGTATCGATTTCGGTGGAAATATGGGACATTTTTTTTTAAATAAAGAAACTTTGTAAAAAAAATTGAAAAATATATCTAGTAGTTTACAGAATATTATAACTAACATTAATACATATATTGAACTTAAATTCCAAATAAAATGATATTTTTACAACAAATATAGAGATAAACTATTATAAATGATAACATGACAAATTTTATACAAAATTAATACATAGACTAGTAATAGTTTGAACTCCTATGAGGTTCAAATGAATAAGATGACATGTCATCTTGATTCAAACAATATTGAATCGTTTGCTATGCTCATTTACTTTCAAAAAATTATTGCATTACATGTACACAAGATATAAAAAATAGTAAAAAACATTAAATATATAACTAACTATAATTTAGTCTTATAATGAGTCGTTTGCTATATTCATTTGCTTTGAAAAAATTAAACATAGATCACAACTCCTTTGAAAAAATTAAATATTCTAGTAAAATATTTGAATAACTAACATTTTTATTCTCTAAAAATCTTGAATTCTCTTGATGTAGAACAATACTTGTAGAAGAAGAATATTTGTGGAATGTGATTTTGCTAGTTGAAATTGTTATGGAATGTATAAAAATATATCATACATTTATAGATAAAAAAAAGTAGACAAAAAATCCATAAAATTTAATTTTTGGATAAGAAATCTAAATGACGTGGAAAGTGGTTCCACTCAATAAATTCATAAAAAAAAGTAAAATAAAATTAAAAAAATCATTTTACCAATATATCGCCGATATTTTGACAAAAAAAAAATATTGCGTATTATTATTTCGGTACATCCATTTTAGCGAAATTTCGGCGAAAAATCGGCGATATTTTGCGACATTTTCATCCATGGGTATGAGTGATTTTATTTATATATATATATATATATATATATATATATGAAGATTATGCATTAGTCTACGTCATTCTTTCGCTAAATCATGATGCACTTTTATGATAATTTTGTAGTGAAAATCTAAACTTGATCACAAAAACTTATATGAGTTATAAAAATTATTTTTACATTGTTCATACTTATTATCGGGTTTATTTTATTATTTTCCATAATTTTCGGATTTTACTCAAAAATCAGATTTTTTGGATATTTTTTACTTTTTTTTTAATGATTTACACATCAATTGTTTCAATCCAATTGAGAGATTGAGTCAAAATTATATTCAACTCGAAAATTTACTTTTTGATTAGAGTAATTTCTCCTATTTATGACTTTTCCTACTCCATTAAGAAAAAGGAAAAAAAAAAAAAAAAATCTGCCTGGCAGAATTAAAGAGTATCGTATTGGTTAGAAATAAGCATCGAATTTAAGAAAAAAGTAATAAAAATTTCTTTCCTAACAAGAAACGTTTCCCTTCCCTATAAATTTGATATTCACGCCCCAATTTTTAGATCTCCCATTTACATTCTCCAATTCATTCATCTACAATCTTTCAAAACCCTAAAACCAAAATTCTTTTTTCTCAATTGCACGCCATGACTAATGAAGCAGAATCCTCCGATTCGTAAGTTTACAGCTCTTTCTCAGATCTTGGGCAATGTTTACTCAACTGATTGTTTGTTCTTGTATAAGTATTAATTCAATTTGATTATCGCTCTCTTTTCTTGTTCTCTTTGTTCACTGAGTTGTTTCTGATGTGCAGTAAGGGTACAAAGAGAGATTTTAGCACCGCGATTCTGGAGAGGAAAAAGTCCCCGAATCGGCTGGTGGTAGATGAGGCTATCAATGATGATAATTCTGTGGTGTCTCTTCATCCCGATACTATGGAAAAGCTCCAGCTTTTCCGCGGAGACACCATCCTAATTAAGGTTTTAATTATGATTAGTGGTTTTTGTTCTCTGTAATGTTTTTATTTTTTTTATTTCTTAGTGCTGGGATATCGAGATTTATGGGGTTGTGGGTTCGCGATTAGTTTATATTTCAAATTTTCTGTTTTTTCCCGTTTAAAAAGATAAGTTTTTGACGCAATTGTGTTAATTGAATGCCTGTCTATTTTTCCCCTTGCTAATTATCTGTTCACTAGTGAACTAATCGTACAGGAATTACATACTGGATGTTAATTTAGGATCGAATGTGTGTAATAACATGTTTACAAACTAATTTAAGGGTTTTTCAGCTAGGCAGTTGTGAAGGGTAAGTTTTGATTGAAGCAGTGATCTCATCTCATTGTTCGTGCATACTTCATTCTAAAGTTTGTGTTTGAGGGGTAATAATTGAGTTTTTTTTTTTTTTTTGAGGATTCTTCTATTTTCTGATCAAATTTGTTCCTCCTCAAGATGAGGCTCTCATCTCTGGTTATTTGGACTTATAATTAAGTGTGTGTGTAATTCTAGTTGTTTTTTCTGTGTGACACTGTGTATTCATGAAGTGAACCTAGGTGAATGAGAGCATTACATATCAGCAACATAACTAGATATGTACATCATTTACGGCAATTCTCAAACTTAGAGATGTTGTGGATTAGATTGCTTGCAATTTATCAAGTTATAAAATATCATTATCCGTTTGTTGACAAATTATTGTTATTTTGATTATAGGGTAAGAAAAGAAAGGATACAGTATGCATTGCCCTTGCTGATGATACTTGTGAAGAACCAAAGATTCGAATGAATAAGGTTGTCAGAAAAAACCTTAGGGTCAAGCTTGGTGATGTGGTTTCAGTCCATCAATGTGCTGATGTGAAGTATGGGAAGCGTGTGCACATTCTTCCTGTTGATGATACAGTTGAAGGGGTTACTGGAAACCTATTTGATGCCTACCTAAAGCGTGAGTTTCTGTATGCTTTTAAGCTTGCATAGAATCTATTCTATTCTGCTTTTAACATTGTGATACTCCCTTTTGTTGCCTCTTAGTACATACTAAGAACCTAACATGTTTTTGTCTGTCCTTTGATTTGATTCTTTGTGTGCCAAATTTATTCTTTGATTTTGTTTCAGCATATTTCTTAGAGGCATACCGTCCAGTGAGGAAGGGTGACCTGTTTCTTGTTAGAGGAGGAATGCGAAGTGTAGAGTTCAAGGTTATTGAGACTGATCCTTCCGAGTACTGTGTAGTTGCCCCTGATACTGAGATCTTCTGTGAGGGTGAGCCTATAAAAAGGGAGGACGAGGAACGGTTGGATGAGGTTGGCTATGATGATGTTGGTGGAGTGCGCAAGCAGATGGCTCAGATTCGTGAGTTGGTAGAGTTGCCACTAAGGCACCCACAGCTTTTCAAATCAATAGGTGTGAAGCCTCCAAAAGGGATACTCCTCTACGGACCTCCAGGATCTGGAAAGACCTTAATTGCTAGAGCTGTGGCCAACGAGACTGGTGCTTTCTTCTTTTGTATTAATGGACCAGAAATTATGTCGAAATTGGCAGGAGAAAGTGAGAGCAATCTCAGGAAGGCATTTGAAGAAGCTGAGAAGAATGCACCATCTATTATATTCATTGACGAAATTGATTCAATTGCTCCCAAGAGAGAGAAAACCAATGGAGAGGTTGAGAGGAGAATTGTTTCTCAACTGTTGACATTGATGGATGGGCTGAAATCCCGTGCCCATGTTATTGTAATGGGGGCTACAAACCGTCCCAACAGCATTGACCCTGCACTTAGAAGGTTTGGTAGATTTGATAGGGAAATAGACATTGGTGTTCCTGACGAAGTTGGCCGTCTTGAGGTTCTTCGTATCCACACAAAGAACATGAAGCTTGCTGAAGAAGTAAGATAGAATAAATTAACTCATATTGCTTCTGCATCAGTGGGAATTTTGTAATGTAATTCTGACATTAGTGCTATTTTGCAGGTTGATTTGGAAAGAATTGCCAGGGACACACATGGTTATGTTGGTGCTGACTTAGCTGCCCTGTGCACTGAGGCGGCCCTTCAATGCATCAGGGAGAAGATGGATGTGATTGATTTGGAAGACGATACCATTGATGCCGAGATACTGAACTCCATGGCTGTTACCAATGAGCACTTCCAGACCGCTCTTGGAACAAGCAATCCCTCTGCTCTACGTGAAACAGTGAGAGTGCAATTTTATATCTCCTTGTTTTCTGGTTTTCATTCCTCTCAATTGATATCTAATTAATTGCTCTGTTGACAGGTTGTTGAAGTGCCCAATTGTAAGTGGGAAGATATTGGAGGCCTTGAAAACGTCAAGCGTGAACTCCAAGAGGTACCTATACTTCTCACATTTTGGCTGTCAGCCTTTTTACTTTACATTTTGCAAATTTAAATTTTTATGTTGTACTGGTTGTCATGTAGACCGTTCAATATCCAGTCGAGCATCCTGAGAAGTTTGAAAAGTTTGGCATGTCTCCTTCCAAGGGAGTTCTTTTCTACGGTCCTCCTGGATGTGGAAAGACTTTACTTGCCAAGGCTATTGCTAATGAATGCCAAGCAAACTTCATCAGCATCAAGGGTCCTGAATTGCTAACAATGTGGTTTGGAGAGAGTGAGGCCAATGTTCGAGAAATTTTTGACAAGGCTCGCCAATCTGCCCCTTGTGTCCTCTTTTTTGATGAATTGGACTCAATTGCTACTCAGGTTCGTATTAAAAATCTGGATTCGTAATTTTGAGTTACTTAAATTGATTCTTTCACCAAGCTTAGATTACATTGACCATCTTTTCTTGCAGAGGGGAAGCAGCGTAGGAGACGCAGGTGGTGCTGCTGACCGTGTGTTGAATCAGCTTCTGACTGAAATGGATGGTATGAATGCCAAGAAAACCGTTTTCATCATTGGTGCAACCAACAGGCCTGATATTATCGATCCAGCTCTTCTCCGTCCTGGTCGTCTTGATCAATTGATTTACATCCCTCTTCCTGATGAGGAATCACGTCTTCAGATTTTCAAGGCATGCTTAAGAAAGTCACCCATTTCCAAAGATGTTGACCTTAGAGCCCTTGCTAAATACACTCAAGGTTTCAGCGGTGCTGACATCACTGAGATATGCCAACGTGCCTGCAAATATGCCATCAGAGAGAACATTGAAAAGGTAAGTGTTTTTAATTTCCTTCATCCCATCAATGCTTTGCTCTGAAAGTTCTGGGTTTGAAAATCGGGTTTTATCTTGTTCAGGATATTGAGAGGGAGAGAAGAAGAAAAGAGAATCCAGAAGCCATGGAGGAAGATGTTGAAGATGAGGTAGCCGAGATCAAGGCTGCCCACTTTGAGGAATCAATGAAGTATGCTCGTAGGAGTGTTAGTGATGCTGATATTCGTAAGTACCAGGCATTTGCTCAGACGTTGCAGCAATCAAGAGGATTCGGTTCTGAGTTCCGGTTTGCTGACAATGCGAGTGGTGGTGCCACCACCGGAGCTGATCCTTTTGCCGCCACAGTTGGCGCAGCCGACGATGATGACCTGTATAGTTAGGTTATCTGCTCCATGAAAATGTTCAATCTTATGCTCGGCAAACATTTAAATTGATCCTATAAGGGGGAGTTTTCGATTCTTGGAGATTTACCTGTATTTTAAATTATGATGAAGTTGGGGAAATTTTATTGATAGATTATTCTATGATTTCTTGGTTATTTCATTCTATTTATTCTGATGACTCACTGGTAACTTTGTTTTTCTCTTCTATATTATATTGAACTCTTTGTGGGTCTCTCATTTGTAGGACTGAATTTCAATATTCTGTATTGATAAATATTCACTTATAATGCATTTTCGTGCTTCACTATAAAAGTACTATCAATGGTAAAAAGTATGGGTAATTGCAAAATGTCATGGGCCTCGTCTTTGTTTTTGTCCATACAAGATTTTTTTTATCCACTCTTTTTCCAAAATTTTAACTAAATACTTTTTTTTTTTTTTTTTGAAATAACATAACTAAGTACTTTTCTTTTTATTATTATGGAAAATAAAGTAAAGTTAAATAAATGCTTTGTAATGTATTATTAATAGCAAACACATCACAATGTTAAGCACGTTACATTACATCAAAGTTTCTCCTACAAAATCTCCTCGAGAAACTCTCAAAACATAAGCAACCACCCAATTTTCCGCATGTGAAAACTGATTGAAGAAGAATTAAGACTTTGATTATTTTCATATAGACTTAAAAAATTATTTTATTTCTTATAAAAAGATAAAAATATATTTGAGTTCATTGTATTTCTTCGTACACTGCAAGGATTAAAGATTTGCAGAAATGTAAAATATATTTAAATATTATATGTTTGAAAGTCAGTTCCAGAAATATAGAATAAGACCTGAAACACCACAACACCTATAAATAGGCCATCAAAATGAAAAAAAAAAGGTTGAATCATTGTAGTGTAGAGTTTGAAGAAAAGTTGCAAAACGTCATGATCTGCGAATTAATCCCTGAATTAATTGAATTGGAGGGGCCCTGTTTTTGCTTCAAAGTCGCACGAACTTTGTTGTACAAAAAGAGCAAGCACTTTTGGCAACACAAAATGCATTACAGCTTGACCCAAATTGGATTCCAAAACATGCAAATACCATATAATAAATGCTACATCATATAAAAGGGGTATATAATATATGGATCTATATATACTTAATTAAGTATATTAAGTGTAGTATTAAACAATTACATAATGTATATGCATGATTGTGTGTGTGTATATATATTCATAGTTTCAATTACAATAATAGACCAGACTTAATATCAACATCAACATGCAAAATATTGGAATATACAATCATCTATGTCCATGAAATGATGAAATGAAAGAACCTTAAAAGCTTGATTCTTCTCATGCATGATCACGCACCAATTCTTTTCAAAAAGTATAATCATTTTAGTTAGGATGATCTCATGATATAGTCATTTTAACGTGTCCACAATGGATAGGATAACGGGACTGTAAATGAATATCATCAATATTGAATAACTCTTTCTTAGAGAAATTTTATGGGCATTAATTTGCAATATATTGTTGTCCCATATTTCAAGCGAGAAGATATTAGGCGTAACGAGTTTATTCCATTTTGTAATTCATTATTGAAATTTATGATATGCATTGCATGATATATATATAATCCTACATTTGATTCACGAATCAAAGTTATTAAATAAGATGAAATTGGAAATTTGAAATAAAGAAAATGAACTAAATTGTGTTGGATAATGATTTGAAAGTTATAGATTGATAATTCATCTTATTAAACTTCATATGTTTATTTTGATATGGTACTTTTTTCTTTTTTATTTTTTTGAGTTATTGCATTTAGAATACTCTGTTTCTTACAGAATCTTAATTTATCAGTATAATTGCTTTGAACTATTTTTCTTTCATTACATTAAATTTACAACACAACATAACTACCATCTTTCCCCAAAAGAATTTAACAATGAATGCGATATAATTCGTTCAAGTATACTAAAAACCACATTCAAGAATGATTAAAGTATGGAAAAATATAAAATATCATTTTATAATCACTTCCTTTTCTTATCCATTGGTGTCCTACAAGTTAAAAATAATCAATAATATATTCAAGATGTTTTGTAGCCTGTCCAGTGGAAAAATGTATTTCCTTTCAATTCTTAAAAAATCATTTGAAATTAATTCTTTAATAGTTTTGAGTTTCCAGAAAGAAAAAAGAAGGAAAAAGACAAAAGAGAGAGAATACTACCCGATTCAAATAACTAGTTTTATCTTATTTGTAAATCATATAAATATAATAATTCGATTAAAGAAAAAAAGAGTCGATGGCAAGGCACCCAACCCCACTACAAGTCAGATTTCTTCAGGGGGTTTGAAAGACTGGCAATAATAATAACAATAATAAGCCTTTTTGGGTTTTTCAATTAGATGAGACACCACTGTTCAATAACAACAACAGTTTTTTTCAGACTTGTCAGAGTTGCACGTGTTACCCTTTTAACCCTTCTTTTATTACCACCAAATTTAATTGAGATCCCAATGTCACTCCAATTTTGTTGCTTTCTTCTTGAATGAAACAAGGTGTATCAACTTCGAGAGATGTTGTAAATGTTATATTCAATGAATTCTATTAGTAATAAATACTAATGTATTCATGGAATTTATCAAGTGTAACTTTAACATAGTGTGTTTGATTGAGTTTCATTAGTATTAAATAATGTGTTTGATTGAGTTTAGATACTTGAGAAAAATTGGCGTAATTTTTTACAACGATGTTGGAGCAGAAATATGCTGACCGAATCAAGCGATTTAACTTGAACTCATATTCGAATATTTTTAATGCAGTATTGAAGATGTTTCAAATGTACTTTTGAATATATATGAATAGAACTTGAAATAGTTCAAAACGCCAAATGCCACGCCGTTAAAACATTTCATTCAATAGTGAATTCGGAACGATGTCTTCAACAAAATTGAAAGCTTGTGAGTATCCTACAAAAATAAAATTATCAATAATACATTCAAGAATTCTAGGAGCCATAAAAGTCGGACGTACTTAAGTTATATGATTAGGGTGAACATGATATGTACACAATTATGATGTTTTAAATAGAGTTTCATAATGAGTGGGACTATACACACCCCAAATATTGTATCTTTATATTGATCAATGTTAAAAAATCAGAATGTGTTTAGTAAGCTTTTGAGATTCGCATAGTTTCATCATTTCATTATTTACTATCCATATGAGTGTATCAAAAGACATTAACAATATATGTAAATATATAGTACATTAAAAATATTGTTAAAATATAAAAGGAATCACCTCACCACTTGGCAATAGATAGAAAAGTGGAACAAAATAAATGGTATAAAATATTTACCTAGCATGCCTCGAGTTTTCCCCCTGATCCCCTGCCTTGGTTAGGACTTTGGACCTATAAATCTGGAAGCTGACAATGTAAAAACCCAGAAACAGGTTGTGAATACTGACCAAATAGCAATGAATTAAGACAGAAATATTATGTATTGGGAAGCAGTTAATCCCCATAAATGTATAGTGAGAAAGTTGCTACGAAAATAAGGAAATATAACAATTATTAAGAGAGAGAGAGAGAGAGAGAGAGAGAGGTGCACAAGTGGGAAGCTAAGAAAAAAGGAATAGAAAGTGCAAAATAGTGCAGGACAAATCATAGTCGTACTACACTTCACTTTTTTTATTTATTTTTTATTTTAAACGAGTAAAGTTTATGCTATTCCATAGAATTTGATCTTATATTATATTCATTCTCATCCAACTATGTATTAAGGATGAGTTCAATTTTTTTTTAAGGTGTGGTTCTCGTTTCTTGGTTGATGGTCATATATTCCATTTATTTAGTGATAATCTTTTGCCTAAAGTAATTAATGTTTTAAGGCTCCAATATTGTCATAATTATTTTTCTTGTTGAATTACTTGGGGGAATTGTAAAGCTAAGACAGTACTAATGTTGTTTCATACA
The DNA here is from genome assembly GCA_954870855.1 of Scutellaria minor. Taxonomy (NCBI): domain Eukaryota; kingdom Viridiplantae; phylum Streptophyta; class Magnoliopsida; order Lamiales; family Lamiaceae; genus Scutellaria; species Scutellaria minor. The sequence continues at coordinate 1,861,980 of OX940735.1, read as the reverse complement.
AAACCAACAACGAATAATTGAAGGTCATTATCAAAGCAACAAGAAATTAAGATAGAAACTATGATTTATGAACAACAAGAACAAAACTAATAAAGCAATTGCATGCATGAAGATCAAGTAAGAAAATGTATTGGTATGAGTTTAGCTATACATCTAAAAGAATATTTTCTAACTTTTCCTTTCAATAATTGTAACGTTATGTTTTTTTTCTGAACATTTCATTTGAAAAAATAAATAATGTTGCTATTATAATACCAATATGTTTCTTCATCTATTTGTTTTATTATACAACTTTTTGCCAAGTTATTGCACGATGATGCGAACCACGTGTAATATTAAATTAAAGGGTATTGGAGAACAAAAATAAAGATCAAATCTAATTGATTTTGGAAAAATGATTGAAACAGCATATAAAAACACTATTGTGGCCCAACAGATGGATAATTTCAATTTAAAGTAATTAACAATCGATAAGAAATGCGATATTTTGGTAAATAAAGCGAAATAATAGAAAAAAGAAGTTAAGCATACCACATGCATGACTCTTTCAAAAATCCACAACAAAAAATTCCGAAACTTCTGTGATACAATGAACCTAATTATGGTCATTTCATTTGATATGATGTGCGAATCTTTGTAAATTCTATCTGCTTTTAACTACTTATAAACCCTTTTTAAGGCATATATAATATACTTACTTCTTTTAAAAGTATTTTAAAGAATATGGTTCATGTGTGATCGTCTCAATATCTAATTTCATGCTATGAGTTGATTTGAATTATAGATAATGGATACTCAAATTTTATGCAAAATGATTTTATGTAAGTTTTTATATTTTATCAAAACTAATGATATGTGTTCTATATATAATATATATAATCATACCACCATACCTTTGACCAATGGCCCCCCTTCCCACTTCTGATTGTGAGGACACTAATCTAATTCTCATAATTTTTCATAGAAATAAAGACAACATAATAAATATAAATGTTTTTTCCAGTTTTTTTTTTTTTTCTAATTTAACATTGCACTAAATGACAAAAGGAGTAAATTATAATTGGAGCTACTTAATTAAACTATGAATTTTATTTATAACAACAGTGTCTATCAACTATGAGAATTTCAGATAACAGCTGGTAACAATTCATAATCAAGTGTGTACAGAAAGAAGGGAGGGGGGACAAATATAATAACTTGAGCATTATTAAATATTAACTATTTAAATTCAATTGAACCCGAATGTAATATTGTATTGTAACCTGAAAAGAAAAAAAAAACAATAATAATAACCTCAAACAGGCAAACAGCAATCCTTATCTATTAACACTATTTTTTTTTAGTATCTGAATTCAGAATAGTTAATGAAGAGGGTAACAACATTAATAAGATAATTAATAAATGATTAGCATAATTTTTGATAGCAAAATTAAACACCAGGCGATTAATCCTGAAATGTCTACAATGTTCATGCGAATTTCCACAAGCAAAAAAAAAAAAAACATGGAGAGAGAGAGAGAGAATTCGATCTATATATACAAATATAGATACATATGATTAATATGTATATACACACATAATACAAAAGAAAATAAAAAAATTGAATCTGATGAAATTATAATCCCTAGCAGAAAATAAAAGAAAGAGAAGGTGTTTAGAGAGAGAGAGAGAGTCAGTGGTCATTGGTGTCATTCCAGCAAAGAAGCATTGCAATGCAACGGCGAAGAATGTAAAATTTGGCTCTTTGCTTCTTCGCCAAATGGCTGCACTTCTCACCCAAAGATCTGCAACCTGTAACACTACTCCTTTTTATTCTCTCTGATTCTTCCATACTTTTTTCTCTTGACCCCATCGATTTCTTTTTCTAATTATCTTTTTTTTTTTTTTTTCCCTTTTGTTGAATCGAAGAAGATTGTAGTGGTGTAATGGTGGTGCTCAAAATGTATCACTTTATTAAAGCAAAAATGGTGGAGAGTTTGAGGTTTTAAAGAGGCGGCGAGGAATTGGAAATATAGGACAAAATTCGAATTAACTCTATAAATACAATTGAGAGCGATGGGATATATATATATATATATATATATATATATATATATATATGTATGCATTATTCAAGTGCCCCTTCAATACAGAAAATCGGCATATTCTTTTCATTAATATGTCAAAAATATTATTATATTATTATAAACGATGTATGGTCTCTAATTATAAACAGCACTGTATAGTTACGTGGAACTCCCTTTCTTTCTCTCTCTCTCTGTTTTGTTTTGTTTTTTCTGTTTCTTGTAATTTGAATTGATGACATTACATTTTATCAAAATAAATGAGATAAAAAATTGGATGAGACTATTTTACCGCGGGTCATGACTTATAAGATGGGGTCTCATTTAATCCATTATACCTTGTTATTAAGTTAAAGTGGATTATTTATATTTGTATCTCTTAAATGAAAATTTTTTTATCATCAAAGACGACTTCATAAAAAAGTGCATTAAAATTTAATTATCACTAATTCAAATTGGGAAGTAATTTTTATACTGGTTCAGAAGTCATTTTTTCAATTCAGTCTGATGGGAAGTTGATTTTCAAAGATAGTTGTTAACATGGATGTTGATGATGTTGGTGTCACATTCCAAATTAAAGATTTTAATTATATAAGTAGAAAACTAATCTCCGTGACATTTAATAGGGAAAAAAATCCTTAATTTGAGATACCAATCAATTAACCCGAATTTGGTCAGCTGGATCATATTCACGGGTTTGGGTAAATATATGGGCTAGGGTTTTGGGAGATTTTGTTTTGGACTAAAAAACATGGGCCTCGATACTTTTCTGGTGAGGCCAAAATTATTTGGGCCTAATAACAGATATTGGGCTTTTACTTTTGTGAAGATAATATTGTCTTGCCCAATTTGCTTTTTACTTTTTTCAGTAATCCAAGGCGATTTGTTTCCACCATTTTATATATTCTTATCAAAAATTAATTTTTAAAATAATTAAGTGATTTAATATTTATTTTCTTTTTATCAATTTAATTTTTTTTACAAAAAACAAAAACCTTGGAATACTTTAATTTTTGAAAACAGGAGGTACAACGTTATTTAAACTACAAGATAAAGTGTTTAAACAGAAGAACCATGGTCAGACACACGGCGGCGTGGACTGAGGAGGATCGCCGGCGAAGGCGACCACCCGGCGGCCCCTCTCGGAGCGGCTGTTGTCGGCAAACTTGAAACTCCCTTGATGCAACCCTCTCTCCTTCTCCTTCTCATTCCACTCCTTCCCATAATAATACTCCTCACTCCACTTCTCACTCGCCGGCAAGAACATGCTCCCCCACTGCGGGAAATGCACCAGCGCCGTCGGAAGCGTGCAGACGACGATCATAATCCCCATCAAGCTCAGCCCCTTCGCCGTCGAGTACCTCGAGCTCGTGAAGAACAGCAGCTGGGTCAGGCCCGACCCGAAGTTCCCGCCGGCGCCGGTGAGGCCGGAGATCACTCCGAGGGACCGCCGGGAGATGAAGGGGATGATGCCGAAGGTGGCGCCGCAGGCGGCCTGTGCTCCGATGGAGAAGAGGATCATGGAGGTGATGGAGAGTGGGAGAGTGTTGGCTCGGCCCAGGCAGATGCAGAACACGCCGCCGAGGGTTTGGAGGATCCAGAGGTTCCAGAGGCGGCCACGCATGCCGAACCGCCGCGCCGCCAGGTCCGACATGAGGCCGCCGGCCGGTCGGGATACTATGTTGGCCATGCCGAATGTGGCGGCTATTGTGCCGGCGGTGTGAAGATTCAGATCGAACCTGGGATTTGTATGGGTTTGAATTTTATCAGAAAATTGAGGTTAATTAATTAGGGGGTTAATTTCAATAACAGTCTTTCCCTATTTCAATTTTTTCCAATTATAGTTCAATTTTAATTGAAATATTCAAAATTATTAATGTCGTCGTTGGAATTTGACAGTCAAGTCAGAAGTTCCAACGACAACATCTGTGATCTTGAAAATTCGAACCAAAATTGAACTGAAATTGAAAAAATTAAAACATGAGAGATCAAAATTAGAAAACAAATAATTGATTGTTAAAAAAATGGAAAATGTATTAATATAGACTTAAAATTGAAATGAACAGTTAATTATTGGAAGGAATGAATTGTGAGATTTGATGAAATATATACCTGTCGTAGAAATAGCCGGCGATGACGTTGTCGGTGGTGAGTTCGACGCCGAGCGACATTCCGTACAGGAGAACGAATATCCATGTTCTGTAATTTGTGACCGCGTACCATAGAACCTGCAAATGCAATAAATAATCCTCCTTATGAATCTAATTACTTCATTAACCTGTCACTTTTATTAGAGAAAATATATGATTTGCTATTTCATTTGACAAGCAAATCTCAAACATGGATGCTTTCTAGTGAATTGATGATTAATGATAATTCAAACATTGGCATACAAAATCCTTGCATTCTAAGAAGTGTTATGTTATCTATTACGTCCCACATCCATCTGTATTAGTCTAGATCCTCTGAGTGTTATTTATTGAATTGTCAAATCTCATTATGCTAATCATCTTTAGTAGAGCAAAGTACGACTTTTAAAATACACAAGAGACAACAATACAACCGCTAAAATATCAAATGGAACACTCGAACTAGTCACGTTAATTTTGAAAATTGAAAAATTGTTCAATTTCAATCATTTCTTTCCTTCAAATGAATTTTTTGCACCCGAATCATATTAACATTGGGTGCATGCGATTCACGCACAAAAGTCCACCTGAATTCGAACATTTCGATGAGAAAACAACTTATAATGGTCTGTCATTTTTTCAAATACTGAACTAAAATTGATTTTTGAAATTTACCAAACTAATTATTTTGAACACTCATCTTAAAACATAACAAAAAGAATGAAGCTAGCCTTAAAAAGTTTTGAGGTATAGAAATGGACCTTGGAAAATTTGTCTTTAGCAACATCTCCTTTCTTCTGCAAGGCAGCAAGATTGCCATCAGGAAGATCTTGTCCAAAACCCAAAACCAACAGCCCCATAACCACATGCATGGACCCAGGCACAAAAAACGCAATCCTCCAGGCCGTAAACGGCGTCGCACCGGCCCTCCTAATGACCTCATAGAGCAGCGGCATGAGCAGCTGGGTGGCTCCGCCGCCCATATTCCCCCACCCGGCGGCGGTCCCGTTGACGAGCCCTATGATCCTCCCAGTAAACATGGTGCTCATCCAGAACTGGCACGACACGAACGTCGCCAGCGAGAACCCTATCATGAACCTCACCGCCACGTAGCCCCCCGCTGTCGACACGAACGACATGCAGAACACCGTCGGCGCCGACAGCATGATCAGGAACGTGCAGGCGTACCTGGGCCCCAGCAGATCGCACGCCGCCCCCATCACCAGCCGCGAGAATATGCTGCCTGACACGGACGCGATGCCGGCGTTTCCGATGTCGGCCTTCGTCAGGTTGAGGTTGTCGCGAATGATGGGGACCAGCGGCGCCGCCGCGAAGGTGGAGACGAAGCAGGTGAAGAAGGAGATCCATGAGAGGTGGAATGTTCTCATGTGGGGACTCGCGAATGAGTAGATCTTGAAAGATGTGGCTTTGTGCTCTGAATCCACTGGCAGTGAGAATCTAGCCGTAGGATCGGATTTGTCGGCGGCAACGGAGAAGGCGAAGGACTGCTCTTTTCCGGTGACTCCGTGCATGGAGCTCCCCGGTGAGCCTATTTCTTTTTCAGCCATTGGAAAATTGAAATGACTATTTTGTCCAAATTTTCGGATTTTAATCCCTATTTACAATTGAGGAAATGGGTGGGTTGATTTTTTTTGCCTAGAATGTTTATGATGATGCAATTGATGTAGATGCAGCAAAAAGTGCATGTTATTGTTTGTAATTTTGTTGAATTTGTTCCAAAAAGATGTCAGCATTTAAAGAAGAATAAAGACGTATATTCTTACCAATTTTTCTGCATGTTTATTTGCCCTTTGGGATGTTCTAAGCGTTTCTCTTCTTATAGTATGTTTGATTTCCAGAGTATTGGGCTAAGAATTTTGGGTCATTAATTTTGTTTTGGTTTAAGTTGTGTTTTTCTAAATCCTAGAATCTTTGCCGAATGAAGATTGAAGGCGACATGTGGATTTCAAGGCACATAACTTAAGAAGAAAAAGTTTCTAATAATGTTCTACTCAATTGATGAATAAAATATCCTACAAGTCTTTATACATAGCTAGTAATATCGAGTGCTATTCAACCTTCTTCATTGGAGATTTAATTGATAAAAAATTATCTACGAACAAGTGCAAATTAATCAAGAAATTAGATATTGCTTTCTGACAAGCTTGAAAAATAAAGGGAAATATGTTGGAGACTGAGGGCTTATATGATATGACTCGAGGTTGGGTTACTGAGATGAAATCGAATTTTAAGTTATTATTTATTACAGATAAATGATTAATATTTTTCGTTGAAATTGAGTTCATAACAAACTCAATATTGAGTTTTGTATCCAAATAAAAGAATTGAATAATGATTAAGAAATATGTATATAGTGGCCTTTCCCAACTTGAAGGATTTTTAAATAGCTTTTTAGAAGCACAAAGATTATAATTAAGGTATATTATGGGACCTAATTTGCCGGATATCCGAGCAATATGCATACCAACACATAGACCAATTCAAATGTCTCAAACTCAACTTATTAAAACAAGGATTTTCGATGATGTTGTGGGACAACATTTCAATGTTATAAAAATAAGCGTTTTTGTCCAACATTATAAACTATGTAGTTTTGATGTTGAAAAAAATCCATAATTTGTAACTGTTTTTATTTTCAAAATCAATATAACGTGTTTTGGGGTGTGGTACACACATGATCAAGGATAGACCCATACTAGGGCCAAGAGGGCATTGGGCCCCCTGAAATATTAAAAAATATAAGGGGTATTTTTATAATTTAAATTTATTATTTTATTAATATAGAGAAACAAATACTATGGTCCTCTAGCTCGGTCAATTGAATTTTGACAAAACATTGTGATGATGTTTGAACTTTGGGCTTGTCCTCGATAATCTATTCGGCCCATGAATAAAGTGGACTTCAAATTTTAGGAAACCAGTTTAGCTATAAAATTTGACTCGATTCAATCAATTTTGTAAAACTAAACAATCAAAACTCAAAAATTTAACAATATCCATTTGTTATTTTATGAGCAGATCCATTAGTAAGTTTATGATTATAAACAACCTCGCCAAATATTATGTTAACAGTTTTTCATTAATTAATAGTCATTACATTTTTATTATGACAGATGTATAGTTTATTAAATATACTATGATTAGAATTTTTGTAAACAATATATAGTTCATTTTTCTAATATATAACGGCCAATTTAATGTATAATTTATTCTTAGCATTCTTCTCTCTGCAAATTTTCTCTTTCTTCCTCTCCACTAGGGGTGGGTAATATACCGAAAATACCGGTATACCGCACTTACCGTACCGAAAAAATACCGAAAATACCGAAAATTTCGGTAAGGTATGATACCGTACCGGTAAATTTCGGTACGGTAACGGTATGAATTTTTTTTTTTTCGGTATACCGAACAGTTTCAGTATACCGGTATAAAAATAAATATCAATATTATTTTTTAATAATTCTAATACAAAAGGATGTTCGGTATACCGGTATAAAAATAAATATCAATATTATTTTTAATAATTCTAATACAAAAAGATGTTCGGTATACCGGTATAAAAATAAATATCAATATTATTTTTAATAATTCTAATACAAAAATCTTTTTCGGTAATACAAAAATCATTTTCGGTATGGAACGGTATGTCGGTCCATTCCGGTATACCGGTATGGAACGGTATGTCGGTATGGAACGGTATGCCGGTCCATTCGGTATACCGGTATGGAACGGTATGCCGGTCCATTCCGGTATACCGAAATGACGGTATGGTAACGGTATGAACTTTTCTTATACCGAAATTTCGGTATACCGAAATTTTCGGTAAGGTAACGGTATGAAATTTCGGTATACCGAAATTTTCGGTACGGTAACGGTATGGCGAGAAATTTACGGTATACCGTACCGAACCACCCCTACTCTCCACTGTCTTTCCATTTAATTTCAACCTAAAACATTATATTTATATTATTCTTTTGCTTTTTTTTCCTCATTGTTGGAAAAAAAAAATTCATTGTGGTAGAAAATTGTCAAACTTATGTTTGGTAAATGATTTGATTATTTTGTTGATTAAATTTCTATACTATTTAGTTTCTTTTGAGAAAGAAAAAAAATTAAATATCCTTTAAAATTAGTACCTTTTATATTCTAATAGTTATAATCAATAGATACAAATAAAATTTATCAAGCATTGAGTAAATGAAAAAACTAAGATGAAATTTTGTAATTCAAGTGTTGAGATGTAATTAAACTACTCCCTCCGTCCCTTAAAATTCTGCACACTTTCCTTTTTAATCTGTCCACAAATATTTTACACACCCAAAAATGACAAATTTTATCACAATTATTACCCTCCCAATACACACTTATTTACACACAATGACATTATTTTTTCTCTCTCAACACTTTATTACTTTTTGTCTTTTTCTCACATAATTGACCCTTATATCCTCAATCATAAAATAAATATTCTTTTTTTCTTAAAAACTGTGCTAAAATTAGTGTGCAGAGTTTTGCGGGACGGATGGAATATTAATTTTTGATTTTATTATTTTATAATATAATATATTAATTTTTTGGAAATTATGATAAATTTATACTTTTAGTTTGAAATTATTATATTTTTTTGATTAGTTGACTTGGACCTCTCGATCAAAATCCTGCATCCTGCACATGATACATGGATTTTTGGTACATGGAATATGATTCGCCAAAACAGACAAAGAAAGACGTGATTTGCGTGAAGGGGAAGTTTCTCTTTTTGTGTTTTTCAATTTTGGTGGTGAATCAGAAAAACTGGTAAAAGCACCTCAAACGGACGCCAGGGTGGCAGCTGCAGCAATGACAGTGGTAGTGGCAAAGTCATGCACAGCTACAACGCATGTCTGTACATACAAAAATAACTCTATACAAATACCAAAAGAATTGCTGCCCCTTCCAATATTGATTCATTTTTCATATCATTCATCTTTTTCAACTCTAATGTTTGGGGAAATGAGCAGGTGGAGTTGCTAGGGTTCATCGTGCCTTAGCAAACAGGTTTTTTTTTTTTTTTTTTTTATGTTGTTTGCATGCATCATCTAGCAATTTAATAACATTGTTGTGGATTATCAGCTCCGAAGACTCTGTTCTATGACAAATTAGTCCTGCTATCAGAATCACTCAATCATATCGGGAATAGTTGATGTGGATATTCTCAAGATGGACCTGTGTTCGGGTTCAGTTGGATAGGGTGTTTTATGTAATTAGGGCTTGGATTGCCTTCTTTGTCTTACATCCTGGAATAGATACGAATAGGTTGAAATTGAGACTTTTCCTCCGAGTTATTCACTATACAAGAAATAATATCTCACTCTTTACCATTTACTCTCGGAGTCTTCTATCCAAAAATTCTCCTATGTAATTTACCAATTTGTGATGAGAATTTTTCTTATTTGCGTCAATACTCATGCTCAGAAAGCAAAACTTCGATCGGTAATAATCGAGATGCTTGTGGTTTGAATGCATGTCACCTGTCAATGGTTCAATACTCTCTCAACAACTTTAATGATGGAACTCATGATTTTTTGATGATTGTCGAATATGTAAAGTGAAATTTGCAGAACTTGCTCTTTTTTCCTCTGTTTTGAGAGAATGAAGAGAAATGGGCTTTTGTGAACTACAACCTGCTAGGCAAATCCTTTTGGTTCTTTACCATGAAATGTTTATGTGTGCTACAGCAATATTCTGCATTTCCAATTTTTCTTAGGGTTTTTAATATATTCCGAACATGAGTTCTTTTCCAGATCAGCTAATATTTGGGAGTTATGTTAGTTGCTGGGTTGAGATTATCTTTCAACACAAAAGTTTCAGCAGGATGAAGGTTGACTCAAGCAAAGATAAATGGCTTTCAGATTAGTCTGGGTTGGATATTTGTGAGTCTTATCTAAAGACTGAACAAGGTGCAGCTGGTATTCTTCTCTCTACGTTCCCATTTTAACAGAATATTAAGAGGAATTATGATTACTGCGAGAAGTTGGGACGCAATAAACAGTCACAGGAACGAGAAGGGAAGCACTGTTGTGGCCAAATATTCGCAAACAAATAACCTAAATGGTCATAGATATAAACAATGGCTGAGATCACTGGCAAAACCCAAACAATCAGGTTATATGGTTTCTCCTCTTTTAATATCTCTATATTCTGGTGGCAATCTTTTGAAAAAAGAAGTAGTCATGAAAATATTGCTGGATTATGCATTTTCTATAATACCAATTTTTATTATTTCAAGCTTTAGTAATTCCTGGTGATTGTGATTTCACAAGTCAAATCTGTTAAGCCCTAAGAGAGATGGAGGTCATATTTACATGGGTCTTATTTTTGTTCATTAGCTTGCAAACTGCTGAAAACTTCAAATGCATTTGTCATTCAATGAATTGTATAGCTATACCGTTAAAAGTATGTTTACTACACCTGAACAGTATTTGACTTTCATCACTAGACTGGCATTTTCTCCTTCAGGATGTTTGAAAGTTATTGATTGCCCTTCATAGGTTACTTCCAAAACTTTTAAATGGCAGGTCCTTCAATCCAGAAAAAGAGAAAGCTGGCTCAAATTGTAGTGAATGTTATTAAACCAGAAAGTTCCAGCGAAGATAAAACAACCAATGCTGCTGACAGCTCTGTTTCACACTCACAACAAGAATGGTATTAATTCTGAATTCAAAAATCTTTCATTTTAGATTGTTCTTTGACTTCAGAAATGCCAAAGCACCAAAATGGCATCCAATTTTCCTGGAGAGGAAGCAAAAACCAACATTAAAGGAATCACATAGTAGAATGAGTTGGCTTGGTCTCTCTTATATAGTTAGCATTTTGACTTTTGCATGTTTTCTTTTTCTGTTGTTGTTCCATGTAGTAATTGATATAATATTATGCCAAAAACTTTATTCTGAACCCATTATCAACTTCTGAGCAGTTGATTTAACAGTACCATCTCTTGATAGCATTTTCATGTTGGAATTGTGCTGCTTATTCATACACAAATGTTAACTCGTTTGTATATTTTTGGCTTTAGGTGAGATAGTATTACAATGGGTTTAATTCCTTGTAAAGTGAAGTCTGTCAACCTTAGCTAATAAGATCCATTTAGTTTAGATTAAGTCTGGCACCTCCTTCCACTTTGATGTCTGTTCCTGTTTCATTTTTCCCTTTTTTGTTTTGGTCAACTGAATACTTGTATCATATGGCATGTCGATTAGCAGGGTGGGTTTTATGCTGCGACGGGTAAATAACTCCAATGATGCAGAGGAAAGTAATATTTCAAATCATGCCACTCAAACTAAGGTAAGTGTCAACTTTTGCCATTTATGATATTGACTCGTTTTCTTATTGGCATCATATTTGACTTGATCAGCTAGCAACTTAATTACCGAGACTTAGAACTACTTGGTTATATCAACAGACCTATTAGTTTTGTTGGTATTGGAGTTTTGCGTCGTCTACATTTCAGCAGATACTACCGTCTTCCCTATTTCTTTCCATTGAAATGAAGCTTTACTGAGACATTTTTTATGTACCAATTATCTACTTGTTGTAGATCATTCTTCATCCACCTCTTTTGGTATCTTTTATTACTCTTCATAGCTTATCACTTTGCGAGTTGGACATCAGCTTCAACACAAGTAAAAAAAAAATCAATGTAGGACAGGTCAATCTTTAGATGGGCCCCGTGAGAGTTCTGTGAATTGTTCTGGGGGTAGCATGCTGATTTATATTGCTGTAAATGGGCATATTATATGAGAAGTACATTTATATTTATTTATATTTATTTCATTGTTTTATCACATAAACCTTATTGTGATGATGTTGCAGCAACAAAGGAACAATATTTCTGAGAGTCAGTGTAATATGGATGGGTCTAAGCTGCAAGAGAAGTCCACATGTTCTGCTGCAGATGAGCCAAAGTCTACCACAACTAAATTTTTGGAGTATTGGGTTCCTGTCAGGCTCTCCAACATACAAACAGAGCAGTATTGTGGCTCTCTATTTTCAAATTCAAATGTTTTATGCTCTTATAACAAGAATGATCCAATAGAAACCCTCCATGAGCTGCTTGTCTCAACTAGAAAGGTTTGGATTTTCTTAAAATGTTGAGACTCCATTAGGTTCATCTTTAAACCGCTATAGTTATCATCTTCTCCTATTGGTGCTCATCTACTGATTTTCATTTGTTCCAGTGTTGTGATCATCCATATCTTGTGGATTTGTCTGTGCGGGAATCCTTTTTACAAGGTATCCCTGTGCCTGAACAACTGGATGCTGAAATTAAATTGAGTAGCAAATTGATGCTCCTCTATAAGATCCTTCTGGAGATTTACAAGCGAGGATTAAGAGTACTCATCCTTTATCAGGTAGTTAAAGCAATTCTATATTTCAACATAATCTCTTTGTATTTATGCTAATAATTTCATGGTTATAGAAACTTTATTTAACAGTTTAACACCTAACTGCCTGACATATCTTTGATTCTTGGCCAACTTACTATGATCATTGCATTTTAGTTTTTATGGACAATAGAATTGTTAAGTATAGAATCATACTGTCCACTGTTTCTGATGTTTTATATGTTTGTTTCATATGGACCTTTAGACTCTTGCATTTTATTTAACATATGATTTGATATTTGTTTCTTTTCAAATGTTTTATAACCAGTCACTTCGGGGCTCTGGACTGATTTCTTCTGGAGATATTTTGGATGACATTATTCATGAAAAGTTTGGTGAAGATTCTTTTGTACGCATTGGTGAAGGGTTAGCTAAATCCAGAAAGCGAGCAGTTCTGAACACTTTTAATGATAAAGGGAGTGGGAAATTTGTATGCTTGATGGAAACCCGTGCTTGTCTTCCAAGCACTGAACTTAAATCCATTGACACTGTTATTGTGATTTGGATCCAATCAGTGACTTAAGGGCTCTGCAGAAGATCAACCTGGATTCTCAATTTAAACAGGTGAAGGTCCTCCGCTTATATTCAGCTTATACTGTAGAAGAAAATGTACTAATTCTTGGATTCTCAATTTAAACAGGTGAAGGTCTTCCGCTTATATTCAGCTTATACTGTAGAAGAAAAGGTGCTAATGCTTGCCAAACAAGGTTTGAGTCCTGAAGCCAATATAGTGAATATGAAGCGAAGTGCTTGTCATGGCCTGCTATCTTGGGGTGCCTTCTACTTATTTCAAAAGCTTGATGAGTTCCATAACTTCACTACTTGTGATACAAATTCAATGTTTTCTTATGGGAAGTCTTCTGTGGAGGATGTGCTCCTTGAGCTATCAACCTTATTACCTAAAAATGACGAGAGCAGTATGAGTACGAAAAATTCATTTACTTTGGAAGTGCAACCTACTGGAGGTACTTACTCCGGAAATATCTCTTTACTTGGCGAAGTAGAATATCCCCTTATGGATGGCTTTTCACTTGTTGAGGAGATGATGGTCAAAGAACCACCATATGTTTTCTGGCTAAATCTCTTTCAAGGGAGGAACCCTAGGTGGAAATATTTTTCAAGTCAGTCACCAAGGACTAGAAAATGTGTCCAACGCTTCGAGGATTTGTTTGAAGCATCTGTTGGTGCGTCAAAGAAATGTAGGGGAGAGGCCAGGAGAAATAGCTTAGGTGGACTTCAAGGTCAAGATAAAGAAAGAATGCTTCCAGGTTTATCTTATGAAAATGGCTCTATGGTTTCGATTTAATATTGTAAATATGTTAGATCTAGGTGGGAAATCCGATTTTCTAATACCATGTCCATCTTGAGAAGATTCTTACTTTTGTTTCTTTTTCTTTTTTCTTTTTTTTTTTTTGGGTTGGGATTTGGGAGGTAGTAGGTACATATTACTAACTTGAACAGTTTCCTTAAGAGAATTATATGTTCACCTGGTAAATAATACGGGATTAATGTGTATCATTAAGTTAATTTTATTTTAGTGGAATATGACTGTGAGGAAAAACTAACCTCATGGGTTGATTAACAAGGTGAAGCAGCTGAGAGGACTATAGCACCAATGCTGGGTGATCCATCCTCAACCGAACTGTATTCTCTGGTAAAGAATGTTTTACTGATTTTATACCCTTCCGAGTTAATATTTTCTACCACCATTACAATACAACAGTATGCCTACATGCATCTCGTATTAAAATCTGGCATTCTGTTTCTGATTGTGTAACCTTTTGCTATTCTAAGATGAATCTCGTTTCATAGTTATAATATTCATCTGTAAATATATTTCTCCCTTTGGTTTTCATCTTTGATATATGCTGCTATATGTATCTATGTATTTCAATAGGATCAACAGGACCAAAGATGTTTCTCTTTATATATGGTTTCTAAAACATTCAGCTCCACTAGAAGGGTGCCCTTTTCCACTGGTCACCACCTTCTCGTCGAACCCTTCTTCCACTGGTCACCACCTTCTCGTCAAACCCTTCTTCCACTGGTCACCACCTTCCCGTCGAATCCTCACTTCTTAGTGTAGATGTTCCTAATTTTCGACTTTTTCTTTAAGTTTTTGGTGATGAAGTATATTTTGCTAGAGTGCTCTCATTAGATAATTGATAATAGATAATGACTTTCAAGGCTCATCTCTTTCCAGAAAAATAAGTTTTCTGATTGGTCTCACTGCTCCACTTTCGCAGCTGCTTCCTGAAGATCATGATCAAATGCCTTCTTCTACAACTATACAAAATGATATCCCCCAAGAAACTACGAGCCCTGGTTTTAAAACTGTTGAGGCGCCTCAGCGAACTGCAGAGATATCATCAAATTTGAATGAAGTTAGAAGAGAGCCAAGTGCTAGTACTCAAGTAGTAACTCATTCTGCGGTGAAACAATCTGTTTGTAAAGCTCTGCAGATAGAGTTGGAAGCACTACAAAAACAGAAAACTGAATCTTTAGAGCAGCATGAAAATATGGTTTGTCTCTAGAATTTCTCCTTTTTCTGCCAATCCTTTGTTGATTTTTGTTAACTCATAGTACTATTGTGCATCTCATGACATAATTGGCCTGTAGAAACTACAAATGAAAAAATCATGCGAGGTAGAGATTGATCAGATACAGAAGAAGTATGAGATGCAGCTTCAAAATGCTGAGATGGCTTTCACTGAAAAGAAAAAAGCTCTCGAGACTAGATACAACCAAGTCTTCATCAATAAGTCATTAGCTGAGACTATATACTGCAAAGGGAGAATTCAGATAAAACCACTTCCTCACAAGGTTCGCATATAACTGTTGAGCATTCAGTTTTTCTTTCTTGCATTTGATTTTCTTCAGTAAAGCTAGTAAATCTGTAAAAAAAATCATGTTTACATTTGTGGATTTTGTATAGGCAACCTTCTTACAACTTTCTCGGGCAACCTTCAGCCATGCCATCAAATGAGGGCCCCTGCCCCACACCTTAGAAGTTCAAAGTATCCTATGCCATATACAACATCCCTACTATCATCTCGAGTTCCAGAAAACATTTTTGCCCCGGTTAGACTTTCGAAGGTAACATCTAACATACAGACTCTATGATCCCTACAATGACCATTGGCATCACCTGATGTATTCCCTCCATGGGATATTGAGAAACAAGCAAAGCAACATTGATTAAGGTGCATGCAGCTACTTCCTTTGTAGATAACTGAAAGAAAAAGGCCATATGCTTTTCTTTACAGAAATATATGCTGAAATATTTTGTCTTAGATGGTAGCCAAGTGAACTGAAAAACAGTTTTTTTGTTGATAGTTGGAAAAGTTTAGCATTGAGAACTGGGAAGTAGCAAGTGATATATGAAAGCCAATATTTTTGTCCACGTCTTCTATTGCATTTTTCTTTAGTTTTACTAGAAAATATTAAAATATTTACATGATATTCTACCTGCTTTAATTTTTATATGAGATTGTCATTAGACATAGTAGTAGAAGGATATATGCTGTTTATAAAATATTCAAATTTAAATCTTGTAGCGTTCTCCACCTGATTAAATTTTTAGATATGGTTTGCACGTATAGCAATATATGATAATGCATTTATAAATCAACAATGAAACTAATCGCCTTTTTGCAATAAAATAAGGCAAGTCAGAAAACTTATATACTATTGTATGGCAAAAATTTGTCAGACCATATGAGATTATTGCATTTCTAAATTGATTTATTGGCATATATTTTAGAAATTTCATGTTTCTTTATATTTGATCATAAAAATAGGGATATAAATTGGAAAAGAATGATCCCCCAAAAGAAAATTCATAAACAATATATTTTAGAAGTCAAACACGCTAGCGTGTTCGACTCCTGGTGGTCAAACACACCTCTTTGTGTTTGACAAACAAACTTCTGGTGGTCAAACACACCTCTTTGTGTTTGACAAACAAATGTCGAACGGGTCTTCAGATTTGTTGTTATTTTTTCGTTCTTTTTATACGATTTCACATGATTATTATATACTTTGTTAACTCATAAAATGATTTTTGTTAATAAATTCAAGGTTGGAGGAATGAAAGAAGAAGAAAAAAAAACGAGAAGATAAGAGAAGCCGACTGGAGGGAGGGGGAGGGGAGAAGAGAGAGGAGAGATTTAAAAAAAAAATAATTAATTAAGAAGGGCAAAATTGTCTTTTTAATACTTCTTAAATTTTTTAAATCAAAAATAATAATAATTAGGGTGTGTTTTAGTAAACTGGGATGCGAATAGCCAGGACCTTTAACCTAACTAGGTGGCATATTATTTAACTGCATACTCAGACAGTGTCCCCCCTGAACCAGCAAGTCGCCACCTTCACTCGGCCACTGCATACTCTTCCTATTCACTCTCTGAATTCCCAAAATTTCAGGCTCGTTTATCTGCAAAAAACCTGGAAATGGAGTACGAAGGAATTCTCCTGGGAATGGGTAATTCGCTTTTGGATATCTCCGGCGTCGTCGATCAGGATTTCTTAGACAAGTAATTATCTCGTTCCTCATTCTTCCCATTCAATTTGATCTATATTTGAAATGCATCGGCTTCAATCTGGCGTTTATTTATTTATTTATTTTAAATTGTTTGCATATACAAATTGTTGCTTCGCTGATTTTTGTTAATTAGTCTGTTTTCAGTTGTGTGGATCACTAATCGTTTCCATAGCTCTGCGATTATACGATCTTTTGGTATGCGTTGAAGCTAATTGTCAGGGTTTTCTCACGACAGATATGATCTTAAGTCGAACGATGCTATTCTGGCAGGGGAGAAGCACTTGCCTATGTAAGCCATTCGATGATTTCTGCTTATACTTTTGAGAATTTTTCGTTTAAATTATTTGTTTGATAAATAAAATTTTTCGACGTGTTGGTGATGCGAATGAATATTTATGAACTTGATAGTACTTGAAGAGTCCTTTATAAATGCAAAAGGGAATTTTGTAGTTTTAGTCCCATAGAAATTTTCCAGAATCAACTTTCATGCCAGTGTTTTAAACTAATCTCTAGTTCATCCAAAATGGTCATATCCGTTAAACATCGAATGGGAACTATGAGGTTTTTCATTTTTTAATGTACACTTTGCCACATGATTTTTGTTTAAACAAATGACCAAGACATACTATAATATAAAAAATATTTAATTGATTGAGACAAAAAAAAAAATTCAACTCAACCTAAAATTAAACAAAAATGTCTGAATGCTGCTGTGGATTCGTTCTTTACAAAATAAATAACATAAAAGTGTCGAATAGAAAAGCAAAATTAAGTAAGAAAAATTGTGAAACAAACGAAAAAAAGTTTCAATAAATGATTATTATGAAAAGTTTATATCTGAAAACTATAAAAAAAAAAAAAATGCTATTTATTAAATTTGTGAAAAAATATTAAAATTTTGATAACTTATGATTTGTGGAAGTGAGAGGACTTAATGAAAAAAATTAACATAATTTTAACATGATGTTCGTTTTAACTCAGCGGAACCAAAATTACAATTTTTCAAAATGCATAATGACTGTTTGTATCATCAAATACTTAACTAACCTTGATCACTTGTATTTCTAGGTATGAAGAAATGTCAACTAAGTACAACGTCGAGTATATTGCAGGAGGTAAGTGATTAATTGATGAATTAAATCATACCTGTTTTCATTAAGTGATGTGTTTTGAGAAATATTTTTTTATACATATATCCTATCCTGTTAGTGGAGTTATTCTAAATTTTATAATTGTTTTCAATATGATGTATTGTAATTGTAATTAATAGGATATTTTAAAATATAGGATTATTCGTAAATAATGATTGGTATAGCAGGTGAATAAAAATAATTCTACATTTTCTTGGGACAAGGAAACTGGGTGGGGGGAAACCAAACACATGGTCTAAGATTTATTAAATTGTTTTTCCATGCTACACTGGTCTCATGTAGTATTGCCATTTACGACAATTTTGTGTCATTTTGCAATGCAGGTGCAACTCAAAATTCAATCAGAGTTGCACAGGTACTTGACCTTCTTTTTGGTGGCTCGATACTCTCGTTGTAAGGAACACAATTTTGTTTTTTTACCAAATACTATTTTCGACTTTTCTTTTTCAGTGGATGCTTCAAACTCCTGGTGCAACTGCTTACATGGGATCAATTGGAAAGGACAAATATGGGGAGGAAATGAAGAAAAATGCATTGCAATCTGGTGTTAATGTAAGTTAGCTCTATTTTAATACAGTCATTAAACATCAAAATGATTCTTATTAAGGAGATAATCAACATAAATTCTTACTCATTACAATTACTTGTAATAGATTAAACATATCTTTTGTTGTGATCTGCCCCTTAATATTTTGTCATTCAAGATTTCAATAAGTATTTGTCAAAAAAAAAAAATTATTATTATTATTATTATATTCTTAATTAATGATTCCATGATTGTAATATTTTGTATTTTGTTCCCTGATTGCATTAGGTTCATTACCATGAAGATGAATCTCCAACTGGTACTTGTGCTGTATGTGTAAATGGTAGCAACCGGTCAGTCTCCTAAATGGCTGAATCTGTGTATTGGTTCCCTTTCCTCAATGTTCATGTAATATATTTGAACTTAACTGCTGAATACAATGCATAAGTTCTAGAAATGTATAATTTTTCCTCAGAATACTTCTACTTTATGTTCAATGTATTGCAAGCTGAAAAAAGAACTGGGTTGCAACTATTTGGAACATAAGGAAAGTAGAAGTTGTTTTGAATGGTTGCAGTAGCTGAGTCTTGGAAAAGATTTGAAATTCTGGAATGCATAAGCATGCAACTGATATCGCTCTTATGTACTGAGTATCTGATGACTACTCTTTTTGGTCTTTCATTTGCTAGTTTCAAACCTTGGGCCTGGTTTTGCCTCCTTCTAATGTAAAAGGATTTACAGAATGTAATTCCTTTGTTTAGTTTGGAATCTTATTCTGGTCCCTGAAATCTAATAATCATCTATAGTCTTTGAACTTTTGTTTTAAAATGTTTATAACATCCCCTCACATTCTGTGCAATTGAGCCACTAAGTTATTCTTTCACATTTTTGCTTTAATCAGTAAAAAAAAAAAGCTTCAATACATTGTTTTTCTTGTTGAAATTTTATCTTTTGTTAAAATTCCCTTGGTTTCTTTTTCTAATTGAAGTATTCTTTTATGGATAGTCCTTTTTTGTGCAAGCTTTTATTAGACCAATCATATTATAAAGTGATATATTGCAGATCACTTGTTGCCAATTTGTCAGCTGCAAATTGTTACAAAACAGATCATTTGAAGAGTCCAGAAAATTGGGCGTTGGGTAATATTTGCATATATGAAGTGAATGGTCCACATTATACATTCTCAGAGCTTACTCATTTTTTCTCTGTTTTCTTTTTATTTTTATTTTTTAATTGTCAGTGGAAAAGGCCAAGTACTACTATATCGCTGGATTTTTTCTCACAGTTTCAACAGAGTCTGTAATGCTTGTTGCAGAGCATGCAGCTGCCAAAAACAAGGTTGGAAGTTGGCTTTAGTTTCTTGTATATTTTGACGCTACATTTAAATTTGATGAAACTGCTTCTGTTCTTAAATAGTCATTACTGTGCAGGTTTTTATGATGAACCTTTCTGCTCCATTTATCTGTGAGTTATTCCAAGACGTACAAGATAAAGTATTCCCGTAAGGCTGATTTCTTGATTTTTTTTTTATTGCATTTCTGACTGGGAGATACTGAATTAGACTGTGAGCCTGTTATTGTTTGGTTTCAGGTACCTGGACTATGTTTTTGGAAATGAAACAGAAGCAAGAACATACTCCAAAGTTCATGGCTGGGAGGTAATCTTTTCATTGTAACAGATTCATGCGTGTGTATTTGTTATTTATGGCTTGAGTATTTGTTTTTCTTGGCAAACAGACCGAAAACATTGAAGAAATAGCTTTAAAAATGTCCCAGTTGCCAAAGGTATCTGAAACACGCAAAAGAATTACTGTTATAACACAGGGTGCAGATCCAGTTGTGGTTGCAGAAGTTGGGAAGGTGAAGTTGTTCCCTGTAATTCTGTTGCCGAAAGAGAAAATTGTTGACACCAATGGTGCAGGTGTGAATCCATGTTATGTTTACCTTATATTCCACAGAGGAAATTAATTGGAGCAAAGATAAATAACAAAAACTCCACACACTGCTTCTTCTCAAACAAGCTACTTCCATCACCCTTCTGTTATCAAATCCTTTCATCGGGGTGAAGCTCCTGATTGCCAAACTTTTATTTATTTATATTTTTTTTTTTTTTTTTTTTTTTGTTGCAGGAGATGCATTTGTTGGTGGATTTTTGTCGCAGTTGGTTCTTCAGAAACCGATTGAAGATTGTGTTAAAGCAGGATGTTATGCAGCTAATGTCATTATCCAGAGATCCGGCTGCACTTATCCGGAGAAGCCTGATTTCAAATGAGAGACCTTTCTTTTTCTCCTGGTTATCATCCTTTCTTTTATATGAATGACCAGAAATATCTTGTTTGGCGAGCATTGGAAAGTTCATGATTCATGAACATGGATGCATTGTTATTTTATCTATAATTTTTGGTATGACAGTGGAAAAAAGGGCCATTTGGGACCCTGCAGATGTGGAAAAAAGGTCCATTTTTGTTATTCTATCTATTTTTGCTATTCAAAGATCAGCGCCTTTTAAAGTTTCTTTCTTTGCTATAGCTGATAAAAATCGGTGTTTTAGACAATACAGGCCCCACCCCGTCTCTGCTGGATCTGCTCCCAGGGGTTGGGTTTCTGTTTTTCTTTTAATAGGAGCTCTAGGTATCAGTTTTTATTTGAAAGAAACAATTTGAAATGGAAAATTCAATATTGAAATTCAAAATTAACAACTAAGTTTGTATTCGTAATCATTGTAGTGCCTTCACATGGTGCTGCAGAAGGGAGGATGTGCACTGTTGAAATGGATGAATGATGATAAAATTTTGGATAACAGAAAACGGGACAGAAATGTTATATAATTTTGAAGGAGTATACTTTTCTGTGTTGGGTGAAAATTATCTTACAGTTACGTACTTTCAGATTTATTTGTTATTTGAATCGGTGTGAAAAGGTGAAGCCCTGTTTCTCAAACCACAAACTGTAGATGTTAAATATGTGAAATTGTATATTGAACTATGTTCATACTTTAATTTGCAAGTTTATTGAAGAATATTTAGTGTATCTCACTCAATGAATACAAAGTATTTTATGGTATTTTTACCTATTTTTTTCCTTATCAATATTTGGATAAAATAAAATCCCCTGGTGTCCTTACTGAACCATGACTTGGGGAGCTCTTAGCTATATTTGGACAAGAACATTTAATGTTCATGCTGTCTCTATCTAAAACTGACAAGTCAATCAAAGGTAATGGCTTCTTTGAGCACTTTCTAGATGTACTGGATCTAACTCTTAGTCTAGCAATTATGGAATTCTTGAATGTCCTCTAACACGGTTATTTTATAGTTCTGCCCGGTTTGTGGAATTATGATGCTTCACATTGGTTTGTCATCTGAAGTATTTTTTTTGCAGCTGCTATATTCGAGCTATCTTGCATGCAGGGAGTTTAGAGGTGCTGGTTCGCCTACACTATTGATTATGATTCACATGAATGTAACATGGTGGAGGATGTGTAATCGCAACCACTTGATCGTACCTTCAATATAGTTTGTAGTAATTCAATTCGTTAACCATCTCAAGGAATTACTCGGAAGATATTTCTGATACAAAATATACTGAATTGAATCGTGAAGTCATAATTGTCTTGAGTTCCAGATTAGATAATCTACTCACTTGGAAAAATTACATGTCATGAAAATTGGTATCCATTACAGGAGAATAATGAATATACATAATGCTCTTGATCCTTGAACATAGTATACAACAGGTTATGGATTTAGGCAGTGTCAGTTTAATAAAAATGAATGGATATGAAATTGCAAGAGATTTGCAGGTGAATTGTCTGTCATAGGCAGATGGATAGTCGTCGATCTGGTGGAGATTTGGCGCATTGAACAACGCTGAGGAAGATGTTCTCGTCACAGGGGATATGAAGTCTGGAATCAGCATTGAAATCATACACTTCCTGAGCTTGATCAAGCAATGCCTGAAAGAGTGGGTGCTTCAACAAGGTAACTTTGATCACAAACCTCTTGTGATCTTCTCCTACGTACACTACCAAGTGACCCTTTGGGACGTCACTTGGTACGATCTTCTCTTCTTGCAGCAATGTCCACACGGACCATGTACAGCATGAATCACAGGCTGCACAAGGTATGACTCTCTGACCCATTCTTCCCCACTTTTTCATCCATGCTTTCAGGAATTTTCCGTTCTTCATATTCATCTTCTCTCTTATGTGTGTTATGAGCTAGAGAGTGAGAGAGAGAGAGTTATGCTTCTATGGTAGTGATGGATGTTTTTTTGGGAGTGATGATGTTTGAAGTGAGGAAAGGTTTATATATAAGAGTGGAAAAGACCCAACATTTCTGAACATTAAATGTTTGACGTATGTGTGCAGCTAAGAGGCAAGTTGGGAGTGAGTCTGATATTAAAACTGGACTTATAGAGTTATAGTGCACCTTTGCTCTGCTGTACTTTCTCTAACTTATTTACTATCGCATCTCCATACGAAATTGTACGAACATGCACTGCATTATTTTTACATAAATATTTCTCCCAAAACTTAAATATTAATTTGCAAGAAATCTGAAATCATCATCTCTATGCATGTGTGTGTGATCTTTCGAAGTTTTCAAAGGTAGACCCACCGGTTGAGAAAATAATAGATAAGATATGAAGAGGGATGGGAGAGATAAGCTTCTTGGGCAAAGTGCAATATCCACTTATAACTCTCATCTCATTACTTTAGATATTATAAAATAATTAATGGATCTCTCACTCTCTCTCTGCATATATTGAAGGGGATGGAGTGGAGATGCAAAAGTTCATCTTACCAAGTCATTTCTGCTACGTTGACCAAGACAACCGTAAAGAGTTGGTGAGTGTTCCAAAACTGGGTTCAAACTATATTCAATGGATGCTACATTGATACCCATCTAATTTGTCTTTCAATGATGCTTAAAGATTCTTTGATTCATTATTCTTCTTAACCATTTAAAAAACTCAACATAATGGTGACAAAGTGTAGAAGAGGGGAGAGTACAGAGTACTGGCCGTACTGTGGTTATGTTTATGTAGGCACATAACCTTATCCCTGACTGGATATGCGACACAATTTTGCAAAATCTTTATAAATCTCTGCTCTCTGACCAAACACCATACTTGCCATTGCAAGAACTAAGCTATACTATGCATAACCTACATAACAAGGTCTTTGGTTATAGTTCTCCACTTCATTTACTTCTCCTAAACTACAATACTGAAAACTTGCGCGATCCAAGTTCTTATCATGGTCGTCATAATTTGCATCTTTATAAAGATAGGGTATCACTTGAGTTACAAACTCGTTTTATATTGAAATATTGAACCAAGTACTTGTGTTTTCCTTGTTTTGCTCTTTATGACCAATATCTGGTTGTTTGGTTCTAATCGCTTGATTTCCTTCTTGTTCTTTGACTCTTTCTACAATGATTAGATTATTGTAATCTTCAGCCGTCTATCTTATTGTATTGCTGGGTATGTAATTGAGGTGGCAGTTTCTTTTGTCTTATTATCCATTTTATTTTATTATATACATCTGAAAAAAAATTAAAAGGAAATATTTTTTACTCACCTAGTAAGAAAACATGTTTTTTTTTTTTAATCTATTTTATACATTAAGGTCCGTGACATTTTCAAAGCAGCATCAATTGATCTTGAAGAATTGTCATCTCTAATATAAAACTTACAGATATGCTTTGGCTCTAATTCATTCTTTTATATTTCAGACATAATTGTATTTTGGTAAACTACAAATACAATATAATGAAATAATTACTTTTTAGGGATTTTATCAATCCAGACCCTGAAAGATATGTCAAGTATAAATGGAGGGTACGAACTACTTTATAAGATTATTACAAACCCACGTAGATATTAGGTTCAAACAAAAGGTGAACTGACAACCGGGTCGGAGTGGACCAACACCAGAACGGGTCAGATCGTCATCATGAACTAATTATGTAGCAGACTCTGTGCTCAAAACAAAAGGAGACTTGGCATTACTCATTAAATAGAGCATGAGAAAGTCTGAAGAACAAATGAGCTGTGACGATAAAGGTGTAGTGGTGGCGTTTCATTCGATTTCCATGCATCATAATTTTATGTATGTGTATAACAAATGTGTTTATTGATGTGATATATCGTCCATGTCATCACCACAAACATATATAATTGACAAGCCAGCAAATTGATTCATCCCCCTATGACTATATTCTGATGATGAATTTATGTGTGTGCTACCATCTGATGCTGTGGAAACAAATACAACTACGTATATCATTTCAACTTGGATCACTCTTTTTCAAATCGGGTTGAAATGACCGGTTCGACCAATCAGATTGAGAATCGGTGGTCGAACTGATTCAATTGGCTCTAAAAAGGGAAAAACTAGAAGACCAATGGAACTGGATTTTGATCGCTTAAATTTTTATGTTTTGGTTTTCAATATATTTATAAGATGTTGAAATTTGGTGTTAATTAATGGAAACGATTAATTAATAATGGAAGACTGATTTGATGAGAACGAAAAACAAGAACAAGAGAAATGGGGTGTCTTAATTAAGGAAACCCAGCCCAATAGAAGTTGGGCTTTGGTTGGGTGTTTCGGAGGAAGTTGCTATTCTGATTGGGGTAATTAATAGCACATGAGTAGTGGGCCCCATTGTGGATCACTTGGGCCCATCAGACATGCCTGTTGGTGACACCTCAAAACGCTTATGTTTTCTGATTACCGGCCACACCATAATATTATTTATATATTAATAAATGTATATATTATTATATGTAAATATATACCTAATGGCTATTATGGGAAAAGGTGAATCTAACTCCTGCACTTTTTGTCCAAATACTATGTAAATAATATCCATTGAAGAATTTAAAATTAAGCTTTTATGTAAACTTAATATCATTAACATATATATGTTTTCCATTTCAAGAATGAAGTTTTGTCTTTTGTTGATTTGTATTATAAAATAGGTTTGTGAGCCGATTTTATATCATTGTTGTGTTATTTAAAAAATACAAAAATTTATAATTATGAATTGTAAGTTGACTAATATCATGTAATTAGATTTATAAGACGATTTCACAGGAATATTCATTGTTTTAAAAAATAAATAGTTTGTTTGTATATACAAGTGTAAGTGAATGGAGAAGGCAAGGATAATATCTATGGAAGATTGAAATTGTAATGGGAGGAGAAACACCAATGATTTGAATTGATTCGACTTCTGAATTAATTAAATATCACATGTATTTCTCAGTTTTTGTAGACTATAGTAATTATTTTATTTATTAGCTGGCATCTGTCCCTCTATTTTAATTTTTTCCATCTAAAATATTTTTTAAAATATACTAACCCGTGTCCGACTGTCCCTGGGGTAGCAGGACCCACTCATCTAAGAAAGATCTTCTCTTCTACAATTCTTCCTTCAACCGTGGTGTCATTTTTTCCATTTTTTTTTAAGTTTTCACGTGTTCAGACAAAAGAAAAAAAAAACGGATTAATTATAATTCGGATCTTGTATTTAAATTTTTTTTTTAATTATTTCGTGTCTGATTGTTACTTGTAATAATTTTTTTTGCCCAATCAAAAAACGTTGTATTCTACAACAACTAAAATCATTTTTTTTAATATAATCTCTCTTTTAAAAATATATTTATGTGTTTTTTATTTTATTTATTATTCATTTGATTGGAATGGATTTGAAATCAACTCATATTGCTTAAATATCAACTCAAAATAAAAATGATGAATTTTCAAACCTGCATTTATCCAAACAGCAACGACTGAAATTTTCAAATTCCTTCTCAAATTCTTCCATCTAAATGGTGATTAAGTGTATATATATTAAAAGTCTAGTGTCTAAATGGTAAAAATGAAAAGTTATATATCAATTGTTATAAAAATCAATCAAACACTTAAAACTCAAACACTTATATGAATTTATGATCTAGTAACTTCTTAACCGTAGGTTCGAAATTTATGGTCGGCAAATTAGGATAGGATCAAAAGAGGTCTACTTCAATAAAAGGAAAATATGTTCTACATTCAATGCATTCTATTCAATATAAATTAATTATTTGTGTTGCACCCACATAAATATTTAATATATGTGATTGAATAATTGTAGGTAGGATATATATATATATATATATATATATATATATCATACCATTCTATAGATCAGAATACTGGAGTTAATAATTCATAATTGCAATTATTCCTGCGCATGGAGTTAAGTTGAGAATTGAGATATTTATATTCTCCTCACCAACAAAAAAGAAAAAAGAAGTTGAGATGTTTAGAATTCCTCAATGATATTGCATTGATATAAATGTCCTAATCTAAAATTAATAAGATCATTCGAGGTTTATTTTTACGAGGCATGAACAATATATTAATTCGGGTTAAACCGGGATTCATTTCCTAAACCGGCTTATTCTATATTTTTCATTACAACTCCCTTCATTTCATAATAAATATTGTTCGTACTTTAAATTTTGTTTCATGTTAAGTGTCATTGTACACCTTTTTACAATTTTAATCTCAAATTATTCATATTAAAATTTCTTAGTTAAAAATTTTAGGAATTTAATATGATATCTTTTATAGAATTAATTTAATTCTTTCTAATTTTGAATCATAAATTTTTTGATTAGTTAAAGGTTATTTGTCCAATTTTTATATTTTGTAATCTAAGACAAAAACTCCAGAACGACATTTACTATGAAATGAAGGGAGTACCAGATACATACACAACAATTATATTCTTAATGCACTTTTACTTGTTGAATAACAATATATAGAATAAATTTATTTATTTTTTGCAAGAAATTATCCAACTAGCTAGTAAGGCAATATCCATTAATTATTTGCACAAAATTATGTATACCTTCATGAGGAATGATGAATATTAAAATATGATGAAATCGAATAATCATAAGAAAAAATGATCGAATTTTAATTTTTATGTAAATGAAGGAAAAAGAATTAAAGAAAGGGACAAGTTGGCTCCTTCATATATACACGGCTATTTCATTTTGACATTTCTTAGGGGGAAAAATAAAAACCAATAGAAATATCAATTTTACAAGTAATTTTGGGATCCAAGACTCAAATGTGAACATTTTCTTTCTTTAGAAAGGACCCAAATGTAAATTTATGTTAGTAGGAACATAGGTTAATATACCCCAAAAAGAGAGAGAGGACAAAAAGGTAATTTGTGGCTGCTGCTTTAAAAAGGACCCAAATGTAAATTTATGTTATTGGGAGCATAAATTAATAATACCCCAAAAAGAGAGGACAAAAAAGTAATTTGTGGCTGCTGGGATTCGAGCCCAGGTCTCCACGGCCACAACGTGGAATTCTAACCACTAAACTACAGCCACTATGCTGTAGGGTTTTTCAAAATATTAAATTAAATACAATAATTATCTTTCTTTATATCCAAAGTTAAATCCTTCTATACATGAGAGGTTTTGTATTAAATTTAACCATCGAACGAAGATAGTTACGTATATATTGTGTGTGTGAAACTCGAATAAAAGTAGATACATACATTGTTAAAATGAAAATTAAACATTATCATCATAAAATTAAAATGAAAATCTAGAGGTGATGAACAAATAAAATTCCAACTAAATTGGAGGCTGAAAGTTGACGGGTCAAATAGCAAAAAGAAATATATCTACAGGATTTTACAGAAAATTAATTTAAAAAAGTTAAGAAAATGTTTTGCACTCACACTATGCCACTCCACCAAAGCGTTCAATGAGGTCTCAAATTTTATTTGTATTCATCTTTGGATCCAAATAAGAATATAAAAAATAAAAAATAATAAAAAATGGGAACCTAATTATGATATGGATTGTGCTTCAAAAAGGCTTCTCCACATCCTGATTTAATTTACACTAAATGATGTATTGATATCATAAAGAGCCTAAAACAGAGTCCACAAGTGATTACTACTCCCACTTACAAAGTGGACTTTTCCTATTTAGGCAACTAACTTGGACTATAATTTTCTCTTTTCTATGATAATGGCCGATTTAATAATAAAACAAAAAAAAGGGTAAATAATGCTAACCCACTCACCCTTGTCTACTTATCGCTGATACCCCTATCACTTGAAATTAAAAATAAACTTTAAATTAATATGACCAAACAAATAACAGTAGTAACTCAATCTTCTATATATATCCCAAATATATTCCTTATTGTTTATACATCCAGATTACTTCTGCTTGGTTCAGGTCAGTAAACTACTAGACTGTAATATATACAGCAAAATCATCTTTCTCTTTCTACATCACAATATAAAATATGAGAGTTAAACACATAAACTTGTATAAATTTTCTATGGATATAATGGATTCCCTTAACTTATATATCTTACAAGTTTTTCAATATGATAATTCTTTACATTCCAAAAGTTGTTCCAAGCTACATTTTCTTTGCTTTCTCTTATGCATGAATATACATGCATTACCATTTACCCTATTAGTGTAGTTTCTCAATAAGTAGTTTGAGAGGGTCTCTGTGGATGTTCAACTGATACTCACTTGGAATACTTGGTTTGTTTTGTTTGAATCGAAAATGGAGCAGCAATGAAGGTGGTGGCGTTGGTGTTGATTGCTTTGATGGCTTCTCTAAGCTTAGCAGCTCCTGGGAGAGCTCTAAATGTCGTTGGAGAAGAAGTCATGGTGGAGACAACAGAAAACGGAAAAGTGAACAGGGCAGGGTATCCAGATGGCACCATAGAGAACCACCACAACATACCTAGGCAGTACTATAATCAGGGGGGTAGCAGTAGCACCCCCAGTGGAGGAGATGATGGTAGTAACAATGGTGGTAATGGTGGTGGTTAAATGACTTCAATCATGTCCAAATTTACTTATTATGTCTGTTTGTCTGTAATATACTGGTATCTAGATCCTCTACTTTGGTATGAAAATCAATGAAGCACAGAAGCAACTGTTGTAGTGTAAAACGGTGCCGTTTCACTCTTTTAAGTCAGTCCAGTCAAGTTAGAGTTGTTGAGTTTATGTTGTGTATTAATCAAGACAATAAATTGTTTGTTCAAACAACGCAAACATGGTCTCTTACCATTGATGTAAGCATGTGATACTGTTCAAAAAGCAGTCAAAAAAGAGAACGAAATCCTCTAACCCTGCATCGTTCAGGATAGACATGCAACGAGGGGAATTTACAGAAACAAAAAGAAGGGTTATAAAATTGTCTAGTGATCATACTAGAGACGAATCAATTGCCATTAATACTTCGTAAGATCCTTCTATAGTCACTCAATGTAATGTCTGTACTTTTATCTGGAGAAACATGACGAATGTGTGCAATCTTTGATTTCACACCTTTCGGATAAGGGTACATCGTTGCCAGCTCACACACACGCCGTAGAATGGACTTAGGCAGAGGCCGCCATGCCAGATTCCGTTTCTTCTCTCCCTGCAACGAAGTTGGATATTCGAAACATAATCTTAAACCCTAATCAGTAAAATATGACCAAGATTCAAGATCAATCATATTCATTGGTTTCACCTGTTGATTGTGAGGTCCCTGCATGCCACTTGCTTTCAAAAGATTTCGCCATTTGTCCTGTGTAAAATTCCGAGCAAAATGGGTAAAAACAATAACCAGATAGCTTATATGGGAATATCTGAGAATGATGTCTGAAAAGAAGCAGTGTTCTTCACCTTGAGATCCACAGACGTACGATGAACAGATGCAGAAAAGAAGAGCTTCTTTATTCGACTCCATCTTCCAACGCCATGCTCAGAAACGCCATCGATTAACTTTTTAACCTCTGTTATAGTCCAGAGCCTGTGATGCTTCCTTCGACCACTAACTTCCTCGGGGCTCTCTGGAATGGGATAGTTGTCTCTTTTCTTCTTCGGACTCACTGCAAAAACACGCTCGTTTCTTTTCTTCTTCTGACTTTGGGATGTGAGATGATCGTCCCTTTTGTTTATATGCTCTTCAGTTGCATTTTCGACCTTTTTCTTCTGATTTAAGGCCACGACACTATCGCTCCTTTTTATTACATGAATTGCTGTGTGTTCGTCCCTATTCTTCGTACTTGCTGCTGCTAAACTATCACTTCTTTTCATTACATGAAGAGCTGGGGGACATTCGTCCCGTTTCTTTTGGTTCTCTGGAGTAACACGGTTGTCTTTTGTCTTGGTCGTCGGGTTTCCTCTATCTGAACTCTGGACCTGTTTGCGAAAAAGAACAATTTCCATTATACGTTGTCTAAGGATGTTTCTATGTGTACAGAATGACAACAATACCCCTGCTTGGAATATTAAAAGATGTAACAAAGCCAAATATCTGAACCTTACCGTATTATAGGAAGGGCTTTTTGGACATTCTTTATGCACTAAAGAGGCAAAGGGCACTTGAATAGCTTTGACAGAAGACTCTTCATCAGGTAATCTTATTGCTTTAGACACCACGTGACGTTTCTTACAATCTCTAATTCCTTGAGTCTTGTCCTTAAGGATTGAAGGTAAAACCTCCCGCCTTCTTTTCGATTGTCTTGGAATGGGATCTGCTAGTTCGTCAATGTACCTCTGAGTGGGCCTACGTGATCTCTTTTGCGTAGGAAAAGCATCAGACTGTCTTGCTCGAGACAACAATGTTACCAATCCATCCCGTCCCTGAGATCCATCCGTCTCACTATTTTGACCTGATTCGTCATTTTTCTCATTCTTTGGACTGCATAACGTCTCAGCTGATTCAGGAAGGCTCGTATTCTCATCAGAAAGTATATCTTGAAATGAGCAGCTTGAAATATCTTGAAACTTGCCAATATCACGTAAAGTGCATGATGCAGGCGATTTCATAGGCTTCTCCTCAATCAGTATCTCAGAGTCATGGCAAGGACTAGGAATTTCACCAAATTCGGAGGTGTTGACGTTGAGTTCATCGTCATGACAATCTGGTGCTTCCATTATTCTGAATATATCTGCTTTCCACGGAGAGACGATACCATTACCTGAGGCCAGAACTGAATTGTCTGAAACTGAAGTCTGCAAACAATCGCTTGAAACATAATCCAGGTTTGTAATACTTTCAGCAAATTCGACACCTAGAAGATACTCTTCTCCCATGCTACAGAAATCATGTTGTAATCTAAAATATCCGCCTCCAACTTCATTGTGCAATGACTCTAGATCCTGCCAGAGACACCATGTAAAAGAAAAGTTGAAAGATAAAAAGATATTAACTTCAACTAATGCAAATTAATTAATTTTTTACTTTCAAAAGGACCCAAAAGTTCAGTAGTTAGAATTCAAATGTGCAGTAAATAAGGGAATATGGTGGTATCCAAATGTTGGGAAAACACAAAAATCAGTAACCCACTATGACATACATCACCGTTGAGAATATCTTCGTCTTTGTGGGTAATTCCAGTATTCGTCAGACCTGCATAAATTATGAAGTTGAGAGCAATGACAGGTGATCAAAAAGATAATATAAACAAAAGCAGATGCTCCAACTATTCCAATTATGAAATCAGTGAATGGCAGATGCATCAATGACATAGAATTACAAATCAAGAGGAATATCTTTAACTCAATGATTTGAGAGAAAACGACTGGAGAAGATTTAAGTTTTTTAGTTTACAGAACTAATGAAATTGGGAGTCATCAAGAGTTGCAAGATAGCTTGTCAAGAAATCTAGTAAAAAATATTGATTAGAACAATAATTACTCGATAATGTACACTATTGGTCATCACAAGGAAATTTTACCAAAAAAAAAAAAAAACATATATAGGATTTCAAGACTGGATATAACTCCATGAATAGCTAAATCAATAAGATAATCACTATATTGTCGGTTCTCCTTTTTTTCTCTTTTTGATCAGCCTTCTTTTCTAATGGCTCTTTTTTCCTTAACTTGCCTAAATACACATATATTCACAAGTATCTGTTTACATGATTCCTACAACCATTACCACATTGCATGAGTAATTCCTCATTTACGATTTTTTAGTCAGCATAGGAGTAGATAGAAGTTAACATTGATTAACTTTAGGCTATACCAAAATTTTGAGGAACCTCTTGCAGGTTCATGACATTCTCTGGGTTCTTCTCATTAAAACATATGACACTATCCACTGAGACATGCCCATCTTGAGGTTCTACAAGCAGACGCTCAACATCAATTGTCCCATCTTCAAATCCAATTGTTGGAGGACGATTCTCCATTACCTGATAAATATTATTGATAATAGGAGAAGTATTCCGTTTAAGCTTTACTAGTAGAAGAAGAACACATATTGTTAAAGACAAATTTGACAGGACAAATGTGTAAACAGACTTGGAAAAGCAAATATGATAATCAACCCAAAGAACTGTAATATTCCAACAAGGAATTGAGTTATAATATCTCCACCTCCATGATGCCCTCAAATACATCTATATCTACTTCAGATTTCATTTCATCGATTCCATTCAGCTTGGAGATTCAGATCACACCCCAACATATCAAACCCACACAACCCATTAAAATGCATATTGACAGGTTCTAAAGGGTGCAGTCCATATTAATTAGCAATGACAGACAAGCTCTATGTTCCATATTGCCACCAATCAATAATGAGATATAGGTATCTACATATCAGGAATGACGCAGGGTACACACATATAGTTTTCCTCAGCCTACTATTATAGCTTAATGATGATGTTTAAAACATTTGAAGGACTTACAAGAAAAGGAAAAGGTGCATTTTTGCCCCTAATGTTTACTCCAAGGGACACATCCTTAATTTGTTTTTAGGTACATTTAAACCAAAATGTCGAAAATGAAGTCCATTTTAGCACCACAATTAATGAAGAATACCATTTTGACCATCAAGTTACATCTGAATTTACAAAAATATCCTAACTTTCTAATGCTTTTAATGGAAAAAAAAAATCATAATCATTTCACCTCCTAATCTCTTCGAACCTACAACAACAATGCCAAGGCAGAGAGTGAGCCCAAAGGCGTGTGAAAAGAAAGATTATTTCAGTGTTTCACCCCATCTTTTGCTGAGGTTTTGAGCCAACCAAAGATTTGAACTTTAGCAACAACTTCACAACCTGCAAATTGACAAGTTTAGAAAGGGATAAAAAATCTTTTTTCCTTTCTTTTCTCTTCAAAGCACATCATGTTTACTTATCCTAAGAATTCAATGCATTGCATTTAAAAACACACTTGATTAATTACTACAACTCAACATAATGTAATTACTTTTAAATACCATAGCAGGAAATAAAAATCGCCAGTTTCAGAGGAAAAAAATTCTTGGTTGCTACGTGAGAGCATGCATGATGAGATTGACTAAACCGTGTCAGAGGAAATTATATTGCTCAGGAATTTATCTATGCGTGTGAAAAGGCTTCAAAAGAGATTTGGAGGTGAAATGGGATTTCAGTGATTATGATCTACCATTTTCCCTTAACCAATATTAAAAAATTAAGATTTGGTGGTCATATCAGACATAAATTAACTTTGAAAGCACGAAACATTTGGGGCTAATGGGTCCTTCATGGTTTTCATTAAGGGTTAAAATGCACCTTCTCTCTACCAGAAATACACCAAATAATGGATGTACTCTAGGCTCCAAAGTCATGATTATTTTCCAACAATGGTTAGTCAAGGTGAATGGTCTTCCATAGAATAAAAATAAGTAGGTTGCTAAAAACCGCCAGATATTAAGTTTAAAAGAGCAACCAATGGTAAATTCATAACTCATCAGTCAGTGTAATATATGGAGGAAAAGAGCACTCAACGACTAACAACTTTAAAAAATCCTACATGGAGAAGAATACGGCACGACCAAAGGGGTTTGGAGAACACAAAATTTCATACTCTATGATATTCATTATCAGGAATTCAATAATGGATAGACGTGAAAAGTAATTGGACATGAAAAGAAATAGCAATCCACACAGTTTCGTCCCATTCATGTATAAGCTACAATGGACCTTTAGTGTACATTTCATCAATGGATTTTGTGTCATGGATATTGCCCCTAAAACAATTTAAGGAATGCGCAAAATGTCAGGAAAAGGATTCTTCAAAATAACAATAATTTCTCGACCAAATACTGAGCACAAAATTACACCGCAAAAATCTGAGCATTCCTAATTTTGTTGAAACTTAAACTCTTAAATGAATTTATTTCCTCAAACCGTTTTCCTAAGTGTCATTACTTAATGATTGAATTCAATTTTTCCACTCTCAACACTTTGGCATGTGCTCTTTCACAAAGCTCATAGTTGTCTCTAATATCTACTCGAAACCCTTCGTATCTCCACACATTAGGAATTACATAAGCAGAAAACAAATCTCGCAATCAAACACTGAAGAATAATCCATAAATACACGGCAAAACAAACAATGTAGAAATTACGCAACACTACGTTAATTCCCACAAAAAAAATAAAAAAATAAACAGAAAAAGAAAAAACTGATGAGCATAAGATATGGCTAACCTAACGTTTCAGTTGCCTGAGTTGTGTTTGTACTCTGTAGGCGTTGAGAGAGAGAAGGTTCGTTGGAGAATGGAAAAGGATGTACAGTGACGCGATATATTCGACGGAATCGAAAGGGATTATAGAAAGTTGAAATGGATAAGGGGTTTGGCGTCCGCCGTGGCGAAGCGCAGTTATTGTGTGCGACTGTGACAGTGACACCTAAGTTCCCATGCCTTTTCTTAATCTTATGAAAAAGGACTCGTGTCCTGTCCGAATCTTTAGTCAACTACGATTCACTCTTATATAAACTTGTTTTTATTTTATTAATTCAAATACAATAGGTCTAGTATTTATTATATAAATAGTAAATATTGTTAAAGTACTAGCTTACTTTAAAACTATTTGATTAGTTTTTATATAATCCTATAGTGGCTTCACATTTTATTTTATTATTTAAGATATATACGGTTATAAATTTGAATAATTAATTATAGGACGAAATAATAAAAATGAAGTAATAGATTCTAAGGCACACAATATAATTATGGATGTACTCGACTTTGATTATTACATGTCACATTTTAAAACTTGGCCTTGATGGTATCCATTTGATCGATTTATGAATAACTTAAGTCATTTTTTCTACTTTTAGATTCAAGTTAATCACTTCTTTTTTTTTCTAATACTTGTGTGCTCTCAATTAATTTATGGATACAATTTTTGTGAGATTGTTTCTTATATGTAATTTCATAATACGGTCAATTATAATCTACAACAAAATAAATTTAAGGAAAAAGTTTTTCCATGAACTAATTTATTAAATATGAACCGTCATATATATAATTTTATTAGATAAAACTCAGACATACACTAACCATATCCATTTTTATAAATTAATATTTATTTTATGTCATAAAATAAATAGCTTAAAAAAGTTATATTATAAAAATATAATATTTGTAGAATGTGGTATGGAGAAAAGCCTCACACGTCTTCATTTTACCTTTTGAGGAATATTCTCTTTTATAATATGTGATTGGCTTTTATAAATCGTAAGGCGTACAAAATGTCGCAAAAGAACATTCCATGTGCTAATAAACTTTAATATTTGACTATTAGTCCACATCACATGGAAATGTGTTTATAATTCCATCCATTAATACTGGACCTTATATTTTACACTATAGTGGGCCTAGAATACCCTTTAAGATTTTAATGTTGGAAAAATAAAAACATTTATCAATTTCTAGAAAACCATTCTAGCAAGTTTTCATAGTTAAAAATCCAATAATTAACTCGTAACTAATAATATTGTATCCTGGAAATGATTTAAAAGGAAATTAATGAAATAGAATAGAAACTTTAGGACTTAGATAGATATACAAAATCTATATATAAAAATTGGTAATTTCCAACTCATAATTAAATTTTATGAGTGTATTTGCTCTGTAACTTAAATGTTGATAGTATATTTGCTTTAAAAAAAAAAAAGGTTTATTTACATCTCAACATAAATGTCACTGGTGTATTTGCATATTTCCCAAAAAAAAATAAAAAATCATAAAACCAATTCCTAAAATGATAAAATAAATTCCCAATATTTATTGATTCATAAAAACTAAAGTTCTAGTATTGT
The DNA here is from genome assembly GCA_954870855.1 of Scutellaria minor. Taxonomy (NCBI): domain Eukaryota; kingdom Viridiplantae; phylum Streptophyta; class Magnoliopsida; order Lamiales; family Lamiaceae; genus Scutellaria; species Scutellaria minor. The sequence goes on along the minus strand of OX940735.1, from coordinate 1,824,987 downwards.
TTGCAGAGAAAGTTAAGTGGCTAATAAAAATTTAATTTCGTCATTCAAAACCATATAATTTGCCTTTCAAATCGATAACCTCGTGGAATAGTTCATACTTGAAAATATTTCCACCCAATATATAGTTTATTTAACATGTTACTGGTTTATTTTTCTAATTATTAATTATATCTTGGATATCAAACCACACAATATGAAAGAAAACTTGAAAATATTTCCACCCAATATATAGTTTATTTAACATGTTACTAGTTTCTTTTCCTAATTATTAATTATATCTTGGATATAAAACCACATAATTAGAAAGAAAACGACAATGAGGAGGAAGAACAAAAAAGTTCCATTCAAATGATTCACACTATGTAACAACAACATACATTTCCCAACAGCATTCTGTGTGGTTTTGTACTTGGTGGAAAATGCCAACAAAATTTGTGTCAATATGATACACCTAACCTGCTTAAAAACTACACCGTTCCCCTTTTTGGTAAAACCACGACGAGGAAGAGAAGGAGGAAGAAGAAGAAGAAGAAGTCATTTCTTTCCAAATTTAAGCAAACAAAAGAAAGCTAGAAGTCTACAACCTATACCACTGACTATGAGATTACCTAGACATATAATCCAATTGTGAACATTGTAGCCTAATTCATTTAATGTGGCACACCGAGTTATCAACCACACTCCATCGAATCTGAGGACATATGCAACAGAAGTTATCATTAGACGACGATTCATTAGTTCTATTGTTTTAACAGGTATTAAGTTGAAGTTATAAAATGCACTGACCTTTTTCCGTTTGCTACCAGAAATGCTTCCAAAGCCCACGTTGGATAACAGTAACCACGTAGCATCTTCCCGTATTTGTCTTCTTTACCTTGATTAGCGATGAGAGTAAGAACGACAGGAAGAAGCACACACCACTGTTTTGATGGCAGGGAGAAAACATGTTGTCAGCATAAGAAATAACAAGCTGTACTGTATAGCATATGCTCTCAGGGATTACCAGTTGGGCTTGAGCAGGTTGAAGAAAGATAGCAAACACGTATGCTATCCCATGCACGCAATACACAAGGCAAAACAAAACTATATAGTTTTCTGGGAATGTGGATCGTGGATTGCTGAAAGAATAAAACATGGAAAGGAAAACCAAAGGCTTGACAATGACATTGAAAAGATCAACCGTATCCTTGGAAAGGAAATAGGCTAGACTGCTCATGCCACTATCACTCTCTCTCTGGTACTGTAATTTGTCCTGTGCAAATGATCTTATTGCAGAAATCTTACATAAGAGTGCTGCAAAACAGAAATAAAGATAATTTAGCATGAGGAACAAGGTATAGAAGATTGGTAGAATAACAAGTGCTAGTTCTTCTGGATGCCATTATTCTAGAACAAAAGAAAATTATATGTAGATCCAAAAAGGAGACATACAGTTCCTATAACAGTTTCAGACAGGTGACATAGTATAAAGATTAAACAACCAAGAAAAGGTGAAATTCAATTTTTGGAACTTGAAGGAACAGGGTATTGGAACCACACCCGTACAGAAAACTCAGTGGCAACAGGGGATAAGGTGATGAGAAATGAACTTACAGACTGCAATCACTGTGTACATATAACCGTAATAGCCAAATGTGTCACCCTTCACTTTCGAAAGACTTCCTAAGCATGCTCCTGCTAGCAAAAGGATGAAATAATCTGCTGCTTGCACCTGAGCTTCTCTTAGCCGTTGCTTGCTGTTTCTGAAGAAATTCAAAGCACATAAACAATGAAAAAAACTGAGAAAAGAAAGCAAAAGATATCTCTACCCAGGACAACTGAGTACATGAAACTCCTAAAACTTGTGCAGGTCTTGAAATGAAGGCCACAGACACTACGACCCAAACAAATGTGGGAAGTGATGCAATTATTTCTGGAGGTTGGAGAAGATTGCATGCATGTACACTATATAATGAGAAAAAATTTACCCTCTCTTTAAAGGAACGCACAATCTACCTCAAAAAAAATTATTTTCCACCAAAATCAAAAATAAAATTGACCTTGTCATTAGACGACATCAGGCCAATATGTTGTTTCAAGGTAATGAACTCATCAAAACTATGTGCATGATGTGGGAAAATATCCAATCTGGGCTGGAATTGCCAATCCTTCCTACAGCTTCTTCAAGTACATTGTCTGTGGTATATAATTCCACCATCATACTTGGTATTATCTGGAAGGATTGGTGATTCCATCCCTGGGTTGGAAATTGAAGAAATAAAAAAGGCAATCGCCTGCAACAGAAGAAGTCATAGATTACATACCTTCCAAGGAAGTATCTATATTGTCGAAGCACACCAGGTGTGAATCGGTTAGATAAGTCGTGGGTATTAAAAAAAAGAATCTGTGAATGATCTTGATGATCTTGAATATCTTGAATATCGTTCCACTCACTTCCAGCGGAAGATGATTCTGGAGCTGCATGATCACCAGTACTCACACCTTTAGAGGCAGATGCAATTTCGTCACAAAAATGTAGCATATCTGGAGGCACAGGGTAGCCGTTGTGAAGCATCCACCGTACTGGTAGCTGTTCAACAGTCAACCCAGCACTCGGTTTTACTATACCCTCGAGGATATCAATGTAATGATCTGGAGGATTGACACGTTCAGGTACAGTGATTCCAAAGCTTTCAAAGTATTCTTCTACTTTCTTCACAGGTCCATGATACACAGTAAGACCACCTTTGGCTAAAAGTATTAAATCATCGAACATCTTGTAAAGTGCATAGCTGAAAAAATTAAAATCATGATATTTAACAGAAGCAATATCAACAATGGAAAATCAGGAAAATCTGTCTATGTTTACACAGTAATTATACTGAATACCTGTCCTTCTAACATAACACCCAGAGGAATCATCTCAAATGGATTTTGTAATACTACCTTTTAAGAATCTCCTACTGAGGTGCCTGCATTATTTTATTTACCTACCTGTTTCTGTTCATCTTGCATTAATGTTTGTTTTCATTACTAATCTATAAATTCTGAAAACCCCCATATATATGACTATCTAGTATAATTGCTCACAGACTTCCCCCATGTCTCAGGAGTTGTTGATCATTTTGATTTTCTGGGTCTCTCTCATAACCCTCTCCTAATTTCAATTCTCTTGTTTCCCATGTTTGATCACGACTAGAGGCAGCATCTAATGGATTTCAAAGAGAGAAAGGCTAATTACTTTTTAAAGTAGGCATATTGATGCATAACTTTTTCTAATAACTATGACATGATATAGTTCCTCGGAGCGAGCAGATGATAGTCATGAGGGCTTACCTGGGCTGGTGAACAACCATGCAGATATTTACTCCTTCTAGAGCCTCACGTTTAAGAGCTTTAATGAGTAAGTTGGAAGATGAACTATCTAAGCCAGATGTGGGCTCATCCAGAATTAGTAGTGAAGGTTCCATGACCATTTCCAAGCCTACATTTACTCGTTTTCTCTGGCCTCCAGAGATACCACGCTTCTCCACTGTCCCAACAAGAGAATCTCTTATAGTCTGTAGTCCAAGGGACTCAATAACTCTTTCGACAACAAGAACCTTGTCAGCCTTCGGCATGTGTTCTGAAAGCCTTCATAAGCACACAGAGAATATCATATCGACATAAATAAATAAATAAGAAATTGAAAGAATGCTGCAAGCTCAAGAAATATACCAAGTAAAATTAGCAATCATGAACCAAAAAGTTTCTAATTATTTGGAAGCAACTAGCAAAAGTTATGATCAAGCACTCAATCGAAAAATTAGAGAATATAACATCAAGAATACTGATGAGCCTCTTCTATAGATAAGTGCATATATAAACAATCAATTCTATAATACATAAACTTAGTACGAAATACATATATATGTAGCTTCTTGCTGCAACATCACAAAGAGAATATAAACAAAGCATGCAAATAAAGGATTAGAGTGAATCAACTTAATGATGCAAAATGTCATAAAATTCACAATTTCAACTCGAACAGTCCTAAGACAGAAATAATAGCCAATTTAGACTTTCTCAACAATTAGCTGGTGAATCTAAGAATATAAACAGATCAAAAATATCGAGTTAAAGACAAAATTTCCAGAATTGGCATACATAATGATATCAGCTTGGAATTGCATAAGGTCTTTAATTATCAAGTTAGATTCTTTAATCTCATATATTAGGCTCCAGAGCTGATGATATTGTTCCACATGAAATAAAATCCAATACCTGCACCGAGCACTGAACCTGAGGTTCTCTTCTACCGTCAAGTTTCCATGAACAATATCATCTTGTGGGACAAAGCCTACTATTTTCTTGTAGCAATGAATGGAGTCAGGCTTTCCATTTATGAGAATTGAACCAGATACTGTACATCCCCTTATCTTTCCTGCCACAGCGGAAAGAAATGTTGTTTTGCCTGCTCCTGATGGACCCATAACAGCAGATATTCTCCCAGGCAAAATTTTCCCAGTCACACGCCTCATCAGATGTTTGTGTTTGTGTTTCAGGGTTATAGTAAGATCTTTGAAAGCAAGCTCAATGGTTGGCCTAGTCTTCACATCTGTATCAGTGGCCATTGAAATTACTCCTGAGAAGGACAAGTTCTGTTGTTTCTGTTCCATAGCTTTTTCTTTTTCAAGTTGACCATAAGCATACTTAAATATTTGGCTCTTAGTGTGCAGCTGTTTGGCTTTGGGATTTGGCTTCTTAATATGTCTATCGCCAATTGCCATGTCGAAACCCTTGTGAGCATCTGGATCATTTTCAAGTGATTGCACCATCTCAGTGAGATTGCCTGCTTCTCTGTTGGCACTACGATCACTAGTTAGTGGTGTACTTGAGTTACCTTGAGACTTAGGTGGAAGTGATGCATTTTCGTTTTTTCGTGAGAAAGTGCGCGATAGCTGTTTCTGCAAGCCTATAGCTCCCTTTTTAGCCGCATCTTTTGCACGTTTCCATCTTTCTCTTGCTTGTGCAGTTTCACGGGCACTTTTAATTGCTCTTTCTCTGGACTTGGCCAACCTTTCATAACGAGTTGTGAGGATTTGATCAGAGCAGTTGTAGAACACTATCAACACCAAGCTCAACACACCCTGCAAGTAGAAGTGGAATCAAATTTTGGCAGGGACAAAACTCAATTTCCATTTTCCAATCTATGCTTTTGTTTTTCTGGAAGGAGCTGGAAACCAAAATATAATGAACATTTGATGAAGCAAAGTAGACAAGATCATTTTTTACACAAGTGTAATACCAAATAAAGTTCCACTTACTATGATCAAAAATCCATAGGCATGCAAGTTCTGCGTATCGGAATTTGGATTACAAGTACTGAACTTAAAGCAAGCTGCAAATAAACGTAGAATATTAGAATAAATGGTGAAACAGAATTTACTGTGATCCAAATTGATTAGAAGAAAATAAAAACCAGAATTGATAACTATTCTATGATCTTTACTTCATTATTATCTATATTTTGTTGCCTAAAGAATAATAGCTAAATAAAATTTATTTATTCCTTTATGGCTAACAACGTTCATATTCAATCGATGTTTTGCAAACAACCTATGCAACAGTTTGTTTACATGACAAACTTAAGAGTTTCTATGGCCGCCTCTTTGTTCAAAAGCAATGTTAACAAGAAACCTAATTTATTTCTTGATAAGTAACAACAATTTGTATTTAGTCAATTTTTCATCAGTTCGTTTATTAAACCACTTGAGAGATACTATACTGTACCTCTTTGTTCGGTAGAGCCCTGCCTGCAGTAATGTCTGTAATTGGAAGAACGATGAAGATAAGTCTATAGAAATGCAAAATTCCAATAAATAAATAAAAACAACTGCTGCTAAGTGGTGCTCATTGGAAAAGGATTTTACAGCAGATGCCTCCTGATAATATACGTACCCTTTGGTGCATTGAATCTTTTCGGTGTTAGTTGGACAGTAAGATCCTGCTGAACAAAATATTTCATCACTACTACTTGCACCTGCCCATATATTCGCTCCACCACAAGTGTGATTATTGTGACCAGGTGGCAATTGATATGAATATCTGCAATCGTTTTTTTTTTTTTTACCAAAATAAATCAGCCGATTGTAAAAATAATAGAACCAAAGTCTATTATCAAAATAAACTTACGGTTCACAAATGCCAGTTGCTTTATTGAGCTGTGCACGTGGGCAATACGAGCCTAAAGGACAAGCTTCAGTAATAAGGGAACAAGAAAAATATGAGTTAGTTGCAAGTACTTCATTTAGTGACAATTTCTGAATGATTCAAAATCCAGAATCTTCGTTACGTCAGATGACAGTTTTCATCTATTCAAGACATTTGTAAGCAAATTATCTGGATCAAAGAGACATTAGCATGTCGTGATTATCAAAGAATCAGGAAAACACTACAGAAAAAACTTTGAGTGTTCTCACAAAGTTCCTTCCATGTTTGAAGTTTATTTACATTAAGGGCAGATATGACATTCCTCTAAAAAAATATTTGGTTAAAGTACTACATCTAAGTGTCAATTTTATTTTTTTTTGAACCATATCTAAGTGTCAATCGATCCCTATAAAGTTCACTACCGATTTAGAATACTTCGAACAATATGGTATATAAGAGAATTAAATTTCTTTCAATGCATCTTACCACACTTTGTAAGTGCATGTAAATCGTGAGATTTTATTGAAATGAGGCAAATGTTCTTGTCCCCGGTAATGATGAGTCTGAAGCCTTACAAACTTATGTTAGACACAGGTTGAAGAGTGCGAGGGCAAATTAGTCTTTTTGTCAATTTTATTTTATTAGGGTTTTGAATAAATAGAGTCACGCAGTCATTTACATTTTTATGTTGAGAACTATTAAGTTTCTAGGTTAACAAGTTTACGCAGGAGAGATTTGGTTTACCTCTCGAATTGCAAACCCGCTCTATCTTATTTATTGATTATTAAAATTATCAGTTTGTATTATCCCTTAGTCCATGTTGAGTCCTATCAGTTCTGCAGGATTTAAATCTTTATAAATCATGAGATGCATCTATTATTCTGGAAAGGACGACGACCTATTATTGTTGATTGGATGCCAATTCAAGAATCTATAATCGCCTTGATTATAATAAAAGGCAGTAAAATAGTAGGGAACTTGTATAACCTTGAATACGCATTAAAATCTGGAAGCGGTTAGAAATCTTGCATTTGTAATGCAATAGTCAAAAGTTGTCAAAATTCAATCCGCCATAATGAAGAAGCACTTACGGATCATGCAGGTGAGGCCTCGGGGGCAGAAAAACCCGGCACAACAAGGTTGACTATTGTAAGTTCTATCTGGAAATTCTTTGATGTTTTTCAGGTCAGCCTGTTGACCATCAGCAACAGAACAAGACCAACCAGGCTCACATCCAGGAACCCATGAGGTTAAATTGCAGTTCCTGTTGGGTTTTAAGAACTGAGTATCAGCTGCAGTTGAGCCCATAAAACTAATGAAGTAGGATTTCATTTCTGCTGCTGTACATATCCTCTGTGTTACACCTGTTGAATTGAGCAAGAAACAATGCAGAAATTACCATGCATATATGAACAAGTCTTCAACTAAGAAATTTGACTGATTTGGGTTTTGCAGTTGCAGATTACACATAGCAGATGAAACCAAGTATTATTTAACTATTATCCCTAAGTGAGTAGCAGTTGGTCTAGTTTTTTAACCCCCATTCGTAAACAGGTAAACTTGGTTCAGAGTAACATGATCACCATCTACAACAAATGCTGGACATTCGAATCACCAAGCACAATACAAAGACATAATTTAATTATTTCATTAAAGGCGAAGTAATACCTGACATCTCCGTAACACAATTGCTAAGGAAATCCAAATTGTTGGCGAATTTGAACGCCCCATTCAAATCAGCTTTCCTGGGAAAAGCAAAACAACTCTGAGCAAAAAACTGGCTAAGAAGAAGCACAATAGTGTTGGAAACAAAGTTTACAATCAACTCACACATTCTGAGTGCAAAATCCCAAGGTGTGAGAAATCTCCTTATTGAATGTCTCAGTAAGACTCATAATCTGGTTATAAATGAGGCGCGTAACAATCGATTGCGCCTGAGGGCTCTTGGAAGCATTCTCTTCATCCTGACACCAAGCTCGCCGAGAAGAAGCTAAAAAAAGCACCAAAACCAACACCACCAGAGAGGAATTGGCCCTAATTCCACTCATTTCAATCATGTCAAATCCCTGCAATACTCGCACATAAGGAGAATCATCCAATAATCACATGAAGCTTTCCAATTTTAGGGATGATTTCGCCGTTTCTTCAACTCGTGTAGCGAGCTCACACTTCCGCACAAGTGCAATTTCCGAGCATCGTCTCCGATAATGGATGGAAGATCAAGCGCGCAGGTGTTTCTCGAAGAAATTTTGGGGGAAATGAAGAATGAAGAGCCAAAGATAGAAAAGCATAATTGGTGAAGTTGCGATTGTGAGAAGGATGTTTCCATGGTGTTAGGAGGAAGAGTTGGCGGGGAGAGATTCATGGCGCAATTTTTTGACTCAAAACATAGGGGCAGATAGATTTGCTTATTTTAGTTACTTACTACTTACTAATAAGAGACTTCGATTTCTTTTTTCTTCCCCCCCCCCGCTCTCTCAAATATTTAATGTTTTATTTCATATTAACTAATAACTAACGATACACTCTTTTACGAAATTATTTTATGGATATTAATTCATGAAATATATATCTATTAAAATAATTTACACAAAAACTTCAGTGCACCAAGTGCACGGATCTAAGATCAGTGAAATTCAGATCAATCTGACCCGACACGGTCATTCACTCATCGGAACAGTCATTCACGCGTCGGCACGTGCTCCCACGCACCGGGAAGGAGGCGCAACACACTTAGTTTGTTTTCTGCATTTTTCTGGAAAATATAGTTTGTTTTCTGCATTTTTCTAGAAAATATGTATATGTCGGTAATTTAGAAAAAAAAAATGAAGATTTTCAATACAATTTGTATTTTATACCTTTATGTGATATCAATGTGACTTTTATGTTATATTATGTCACATTTATGTGATATTAATGTGACTTTTATGTTATATTATGTCACATTTATGTACAAATATTATGACATTTATGTAATATATAAAAGTGCATAAAAGTCAGAATATTTGTACATAAAGGTGACATGATATAACATAAAGGTTGCAATATTTGTACATAAAGGTGACATGATATAACATAAAGGTCGCATTGATATCACATAAATGTTCAAATTATGATGAAAATCTTCATTTTTTTCTAAATTACAGTACATAAAGGTCATGATAGTTGTACATAAAGGTCACACATTTACAACATAAAAGGTCACAATCTGAAGCAAAAAAAACAAATTATGATGAAAATCTTCATTTTTTTCTAAGTTACAGTACATAAAGGTCATGATAGTTGTACATAAAGGTCACACATTTACAACATAAAAGGTCACAATCTGAAGCAAAAAAAACAAAAAACAAAATTCAAAAACACGCGGATCCAGGTCAAAAACTGGATCGACTCGGATTGCATGTACACCAAGTGCACACAAGACCAACTCAACTCAATAATTTAAATGTAAATGACTTTTTATTTGTCGCTTATCTTAATATTGCAAAAATATTATGCTAATCATATTTTACTCACCTTCTTAAATAAAGATTATATAGTTATATATGTATATTTGAAATAAATCTAACATAAATGTTCTTATCAAATTAAGCTTGTTGTTTTCATGTAATTCCCTTCCATAATTAAATTCCCATAATTTATGGCTATATCTATAGACACAAGAGCTGAATGTATGTCTCACACGTCGATTCAATATTGTTTCCAATGGTATAATATTGATATTTAACTATAATTATTTATACGTTTGTTTTAGATTCAGTCCAATGTTAACTTAAACTTCATTTATGTCCAAATTATGCAATCCGATGCAGACTTTTGATCTTTAATTTTGTCTACCAAACATTGTGAAAACTCTTACATTGAATTTATATTTTGTCGATTGTTGACGTCAGATTTTGTATAGCACAAAATTATAGTCTAACACCAAAAAATATCGATCCGGCTCAAAGAAATCGAACCGAATTAAAATATAGAAATCGAATAAAATAAGAAAAAGACGGTGTCCGGTGCCTACTATCGAACCGAATTAAAATATAGAAATCGAATAAAATAAGAAAAAGACGATGCCCAGTTTTGTCGCTAGGCTTGTTATGACCGGTCAGTTTTGTCTAGGCTTGTTCTGGCCGGTCAGTTTTGGCCGGACAAAACGTTTTTTATATAAGATTGAGAGGTTTTGTCTAGGCTTGTTCTGGCCGGTCAATTTTGGTCGGACAAAACGTTGGCTTGTTATGACCGGTCAATTTTGTCTAGGCTTGTTCTGGCCGGTCAGTTTTGGTCGGACAAAACGTTTTTTATATAAGATTGAGAGGTTTTATCTAGGCTTGTTCTGGCCGGTCAGTTTTTTATATAAGATTGAGGGTAAAAAAATGGTCTTATATAAGATTGAGAGTAAAAAACTCTCTAATTACAATGATTTCGGATCTAGAATTCCCTCTTCATTTTGAATGATAATTGAGGCCCTATTTATAGGCTAGACCCGAGATATGAAACTTGGAAAGTAAGAAATAAATCCCTTGATTTTAGGGTACAGATAAGGAAAAATCAGATTAAATCCTATCTAAATCGGATATGATTTGGTGTAGGATTTGTTTCCTCCTTTAAAGATTTTGGCTCGAAACAAACCTCCTTTCTACTCGTACGGATCCGGCCTCCAGAACCCCCTGGTCAGGTCCTCCTTATCTGATCGGCTCGGATGATCAAACCTGGTCTCTAGAACCTCCGGTTCTTCAGAGCCAACCTTATACATGTTAACTGTGATATTTATGTACCTAACCATACTGGAATGTGACTTTGATATTATTAAATTAGAAAAAATTGTGAGTGCAAGGTTCACAGACATTCGTAACATGCCTATACAGTGAAAGCATCATTTTTTTTGCACACTAGATTTTCAATTTTCTAGCTCTAAACAACAGCTGAAAACGTTATAATTTTAATATCAATATTATTATTTTTCGGAGACAAACATCACTATTCTTAAAAACCCCACAATGAGCAATATAAAAACAAATAGTACAAAACACTATATTCTTAGATATAGTAATAAGCAGTGCATAGTTGCAGACTAAAATAATGAGATGGATAAGCTACTTAAATACACCATGTGAACGATTCAAAGATTCAACCTCCGATCCAGGTGATAATAATCTTGTCTTCAAATCCTCTATTTTATTTTCATACATTTTCTCTCTCTAACTATCCTCTTTCTACAAATTGCCGCCTTCACACCTAATTCCCAGTTTTATGATGTATTTACTGTTCATCTCCCATTATTGTACTGTTTGTGTAATTATGTTTAATTCTTGTACCCAAAAAAGAAATAAAACCAATTCCTTTTTCTGTTTTATAAAGAATTTAATAATGAGGTGCTGTTGGCGTGTGTAGACTTTTTTTTTTTTTTTTTTTTTTTTTATATTAAGTGTAGACTTTCACTTTGTTGAATATCAAGTCTTTGAATTTTCTGCGCGTTTATCCCTTCTACTCTTAACTCTTTCTTCGCAGATTCAAGATTGAATCCTATTTTGGGATCATTCTAAGCTGGACAAGGAATTCTTTCGTGGTTTCCAGGTTCGGAAAATTGATTTTTACCAAAAAATTTGTTCCTGTTTTGTGTAATTGAGGATGTGATTTTAGCTCTGTAATCATTATATGTGATGTTGGGTTCAAAAATAATTATGTCTTTATGTGATTTTGCTTTTTGGAAAGTCATCAAAAAATGAAATAAAAATTGGGACTTTATCTTTCTCACTGAGAAAGCCTAAAAAGGCATCAGTTGTTGGAATCAGATTGAATGAGTAAGGGTATCTGTGTTTCAATTTTCTTTTGGTATAATTGGGTTTTTGATGTGGTTGTTTTCTGTATGATGAGAATATTTTTGCATTCGGTTTGAAATTTGTTTGATTATGAGGACTGTTTTGGAAATAATGAAAATTAGGGTAGGAGCTAAATTGTTGATGTTAATTTCATACTTGATTTGGGAGTTGGATTTGCTTCATCACTAGAGTATGATCAATCTCACTTGAAATCTTGAATTTGTTTTTGGGATTTTCTTGTATAATGGTAACAATTTGTTTAAACTATAAAGCTTGTTTTCACATACTTTATTTCTACTATTGCATTGTAGTGAGTGGTACCACAAGCCATCTTATGACCATGAAGTGCTTTCAATTCTACAATTTTGAGAGAAAGGAAGAATCCAAGACACCAATTCAAAATTCAACCCAGTCCTCGTTTACTGATCCCGAAGCAAAGCAATCTGGAGAATTTAACTCTCAGAATGAATCAAACATAAGCACCGAGTCCAGAGGTCGTAGCCAATTCCCGAGTATGTCTGAGAGGCCAAGTAATCTCAAGGTCTTCACATTTTCAGAGCTGAAACAAGTGACGAAAAATTTCAGCCGCACTGCCAAACTTGGGGAAGGTGGATTTGGATGTGTCTATAAGGGCGTCATCAAGAGCACCGATGATCCGTCTAAGAAAATTGACGTCGCTGTAAAACAACTTGGTAGGAGAGGACTTCAGGTAGATTTTCTTTCGTGTGTTGTTTGTTCTTCGGGTTTTCAACTTAGGGTCATTCTGTTATGATCAGTGTATTGCAATTCTGGTGGTCCTATTTAGAGAAAACTAGTTTGATGACATGATTTTATCGTGGTATATATACAGATAAATGGTTGCTAGCAAGGATTAAGCTCAAATCATCAATAAAAAAATAAAAAAAAGAATAATAGTGAGTGCAGTTTGAGCTAGTGCATGCATGTTACAGTGTAGGGCTCGAGTTGGAGCCCTGAAAAATAAAAATTAGCAAGTGTTGTGTTGATATAATTAGTTCAGTTTCATAAGAAATGAGAACCGAAATAGCAATAAAGTATTGACGACGGTGCAAAATAACCGTCATTTTACAAAACAGAGGTTGTTTTAATTAATCCGTCACTCTTTGATTACCAAGAAGGATTTTTTTTCCCAATTTTGCCCTTGCCTTGTTTCTTGTACTAGGTTTCCTTTATTGTGCATATTTGTACCTTTTCTTAGAAACCCCTAAAAGTAATACAAATCTTTAATCATAATCATTATAATGTTTGCTTAATTTGTGTGAAACAACCGTAAACGACAAATGATTTGAAACAGACTTAGTTTGAGGCAATGAAATCATTAATTGCATCATAAATGAAAATTGCCGCTGCTTTTTCAAATTCTTGGTTTTTAATTGCACACGTTAAGACTTGAAAAGCACATGTATTTCTCCCCCTCACAAAGTTCCTTTAAGTTGGTAATCTGATAGTAATCATAGTGTTTTCCTATTTTGAATTTTTGTTTCATGTAAAAAAGGTTGATTAATACTAGTTTAACATGTCAGGGTCACAAAGAATGGGTGACAGAAGTTAACGTTCTTGGCATTGTTGAACATCCGAATCTTGTGAAACTCATCGGTTACTGTGCTGAGGATGATGAAAGAGGAATCCAACGACTTCTAATATATGAATACATGCCCAATGGAAGCGTCGAAGACCATTTATCAATGAGGTCACTCACGCCTCTTTCCTGGGCAACGAGGCTGAGAATTGCCCTAGATGCTGCTTGTGGCTTAGCATACCTGCACGAGGAGATGGAGTTTCAGGTCGTTTGTTAATGTTGATCGGCTTCTTATGCAAATGTTTGATTTACATAAAACTAACGTTTATCATCTCCTATCTCCAGATCATCTTCAGAGATTTCAAATCTTCTAATATTCTCCTAGATGATCAATGGAATGCTAAACTATCGGATTTTGGATTGGCTCGATTGGGACCTCCAGAAGGACTAACACATGTGTCCACTGCGGTATGCTCAAATCTCAATGCCATATGGCTTTTTTCCCTAATATGCAATTCTTCTATATAATCAGATATGTGTATTACTGGACTTAAAGAAACTTGAATTTGTTGTATAATGAGCTTTACTTCAACCAAGTCATGCACATAAGCAGCACTCTTTTCAAGAAAGCCATCACGACATTTTGAGACTCAATGTGTGGTTTTTGTGCAATGTTCGAACATGTTCTCAGGTTGTTGGAACCATGGGATACGCAGCTCCTGAATACATCCAAACAGGCCGTCTCACATCAAAGAGCGACGTTTGGAGCTATGGAGTCTTCCTCTACGAACTCATTACTGGTAGACGCCCATTAGACCGCAATCGCCCCAAAAACGAGCAGAAGCTCTTAGAATGGGTGAAACCGTACCTCTCAGATGCCAAGAGGTTTCAGCAGATAGTGGACCCCAGGCTCGAAGGCAAGCCAATCCTTAAATCAGCTCACAAGCTCTCACTCATAGCCAACCGCTGCTTGGCCCGACTCCCAAAATCACGGCCAAAGATGAGCGAAGTTCGAGAAATGGTTAGCCAGGTCGTGCAGGCATTGACAGGCACAGGCAACCCCCAGCCACCTCTGACGAGTAACGAGCAAAAGGAATCTTTCGAGGAACCAGAAGCTAAAGGTAAAAGGAGGATCAGTGATATCAAATTTGGGGACAGTGGGTGGTTGCTTCGTGTATGGTCATCAAAGCTCGTGAAATCTTGCTGACCTGGAAGTTGTCGGGTGTGTGTATAGTAGGGTGGCCGGGTCCCATTGGGTACATAATGAAGAGAATATAGTAACATAAAAAGACTAGCAAATGGTTGAAACTCGATCAACTGCTAATAGAATGAGTGCTACGATTTCAAGCTCTGAAAAGCCGAATTGGTCGGTAATCGCTCCATAAGGAAGTGATGGACTTCTTCTCGGCAGCTTAGAATGTGGATGTGTAGATTCAGCAACAGATTAACAAATTTGGACTTTATTTTTATTTTATGAGAGGTGATTGTTGTACTTGGGAAACTTGAGCTGTTGAGTTATTATAGCCTGTATATTTTATTTCATGGTGAATAAGTTATGATTCTTTTCCTATGAAATCTATGTATGCAATTTTGATGGATAACTATGAACTCTTACAGTGGATCAGTGTTTTTTAGCAGAATTTAACTCTTAATGTGATACAAGAGTTGTGCTGGTTTATGTTTTGCTTGCTTTCTTGCATGCGTGCAGTGTGCACAAGAGTTGTGCTTGTTTATGTTTGCTTGCATTCCTGCATTCGTGCACGGATCGGTCAGCTGTCTGAATTGAGCCGCAATCGAATTTTTGGTCCAAACTGAAAACCGAACAAACAAATCGGTTTGGTTTTCAATTTTAAATTATGGGTTTTCGATTTTCGGTTTTTACGTCTGTTTGATCCGACCGAATCGAAAACTGAAAAAAATTATATTATTTTAATTTAATTTTTAATATTTCTTGAATTAAAATATTGATTTACTTCACTTTTCAATTCCCGCCGATCGTTAGCCAATCCTGTTTATTTAGTGCTTTGGACAAAAATTGAATCACTCCAACATTTTAACTCTAGTTTGTTTAGTAACTTGAAACAAAATTGAAATTTAAATGTAGAACGTGTTTTATGATTTCAAATTTTATATTATTTTGTGTGATATGATATTGTATTAGACAAATAATTTTTTTTTTTAAAGATTAAAATCAAAATCGAAATGATTTTCAATCGAAAATTTTCAATTAAACCGAACTGGCACTGTTTGGTTCGGTTTTAATTTATTACTCGAAATCGGTTCTGTAAGTTTTAACTGAGTAAACAGCTCTAGCCTTGAATTAGTTTTGAAAGAAAAAAAAATTATATATACACACTAATTTTATGTATTCGATATGTATTAAAATTTTGCAATTTTTTTTCTGCAAGTTAATTTTCAACAAAAACTGCATACATTGAATGTATTCCAAAAAATTTGCTAAGTTATAATTGTAGCATTTGATAATTAATTCGTGAATCATGAATCATGATAATGATATTCTTACCTAAGATTAGGAGCATAACAGTTGAAGAAATGCCGATTAAACCATCGTCATCTTTCACGCCACTCAAGAGCCGCCCATTGGTTTCCATTTCCCCCTCAACTTGTTCGATATTTAACTATCAAATTGTCCTTACCCAAACTGTATATAAACCACTTCAAATCCCTCCTTTCCTCTTTTCTTGTTACCATTAACCGTCCATCCTTCTTGTTATCTTCTCTCTCTAAATTTACTCTCTCTCACCTGCAAATACGCTGTACTTATAGTTTTCGTACGTGTATTGGAATTTTGATCTTCTTTTTTTGGCGTATAGCCGGAATTGAATTGGAGGTGAGATTTAAATTCGTTACGACAATGAATGGCTTTCTGTTTAAGTTTTTGCTTAATTGCAACTGCTATTTGGAATAACTTTGGTTCGAAGTTTCGGGTTCTTCTGGATTGTGGAATCCTTTTTCTGTTCATATAGCTATGGTTAATTATGGGGACTATATTTGGATGAAATTTGAGAAATAAATTTGCATAATTTTGTTCCTGTGTTGATTTAATCAAAAGGATCAAGTTTGGAAGAGATTTAGGCATCTGCAGTTTTGCAGTCCAATTTGCTAGCGTTTTCTGTACAACTTTTTTTTTTTAAATCTTTTATGGCAATGATAGTGTTGATTTGCTGTATTTTTTTTAATTTTTTTTTTAATTTTAAGTTTTATTACGATTAGTTTTAGAGCCATAGCTTCCCTGTCAGCGTTGCTATCAACAAAGCGAATTGTATGGACCTGATTGATCACCCAATCTTCTTAAAGGATGCGTTCTTCAGGAATTTGTGAAATGTTGATGAGATTTCCATGTTAAACTATTCTTTATATTATCTGATAACTTCAAAAATCCAAATTTGAAGAGTCCTCAGATCTTGAAAAGACAATTCATCTGACTGCCTTGCTAGCTAGTTATTTAGAGGAGAATGATGTTGTTGTGTCAGATGATTAAAACTGTTAACTTGATGGATAGTTGATCTTGGGAGATACAATTTTGTATAGTGGTTATCTATTATAAATTTACATGAAGAATATTATTGTCACATTCAGATATAAATTAAGCAGTTGCTGATTTGAAGTCAACCGTTAGAGCTACTATCAAATTTTATTGAGCATAATGACATTGTGTAACCAATCATAAATGGACTTTAGGTCAAATGTTAGCAGAATATTTTATGGACTTTTAAAGCTGTGTTGGGCAAATGACAGTTTTGGATCCATTCATTATCTACACTTTGCCAAATATTGTTAAATAAGAAACCAAGATAGTCATGTATGCATTTATTTGTGAATTCATTATTTATTGGAAGCTGTGAAAGTGAAGAGTCCCCAGAAGTGAAGGGTGGTTGTTGATGACTAGGTTTTCGATTAGATTTTGGAACCACCAAAACTCAAGCTGAAATCCATTGGTCCATTAGTGGATTTAAAATCAATATTTTAGCTTATAAGCCAAACAGATAGACCGGATCTGGGCTGTGTATTTGAAATCCATAAAACCCATATTCCTCAATTCAACACTACATAAAAGAAAAGATTTTCTGATACTTCATTTGTGTACTTGAAATCATCAGTGGTGAAAAGAACACTATCTGGGAAGTTATACAACACACAAGTTTGAAAAAATAAGGAACTGGAGAGAGCAAGAAGTTGGAGAAACCAAGAGTGAAACATTAATAAGCGAAATGAGTTTGGGAAAGGCAAAATTATCATCAATTTTGCACTTCAAATATTTATAGAAGTATTTAGTTTTCCAGGCTCAGTTACTCTTAAGAGCCTTTCAACTCTAATAGTTATAAAGTTGATATGAGTTATGTGCAAATAATGCTTAATTGTTTTTATATTATCTAAAAGTTCCTTGAAAAGAAGGATATTTACAAAAATGGTTCTCTAATGTCTCATGAGTAGTATTTAATGGCAAATAAGACTTTGTATCCTCTTAGTATTGTGGGTCTTATTTGATTTACAAGAGGTTTAGATTACAATTGTAGAATACAATGTTTTGGTTTCCTTAAACCATCGAAGCCTTTGAAAGAAGTTTTGAGTTGTTGGTTGAGCTGATGTTGTTGCTCTAACAGATTTTTCGTTAGAGAAATGAATTACTTTAGGCAATGAAGCCACAATTTGATATCCTAAGTAGAAATATGCTTAATGAATTTGTAATATAAATACTATTAAGAAGCTGAATATACAAAAATACTGTCATGGGGTTCAAATGAGGGGAGAGTCAATTATAGCTTTTTTTCCTTGAGCTGATGCTATTGACACAGCTCTTATACGGCAGAGAAGACCAATATTGCTGGTCCTATAGTTCAAATGATAATTTATCTCTTTACTGTTTAGCTGAAGGGAACAAGCCAGGAATTACAGCAGTTGTTATTGGATGAGTGCACTTTTTTTCTGTGAGATTCACTATAGAAACAATGCATGAACCAGAATCCGATGCTGCTCCATGGAGTTTTTTCAACATCGACAATATTTTCAGCAACAATTATTATGGAGACGGCACTCAACATGATGTGAAAATTTGCCATGAACAGTACATTAGAGAGAATAATTGTGCCATCGTTGATAATGATGAAATTTTTGCACATGCACTTCTACAAGAAGAATTGTCACAATTGTCAATTTCAGAATCTCCTGAATTATTATCACATTCTGTGGAGGAAAGCTTGCAAGATTCCACTGTCGTCCCGGATTGGCAGAATTCTTCAGGCAACTATTATCTATGTATGTTCTTCCTTCTGTTCGTGTGTGTGTGCTATCTCTTGCTAGATCGTACTGTTGTAAATTCCTGAAATACCTACAGGCCAAGAGGGTGACCTGCATGAGAGTGATGATGCAGAAAGTTTATGCTCCAGTCCTGGAGACAGATCATGTGATGGAGATGATTATTTTTATACTTTAGACATAACAGATGAGTCTGAACTAGATGGAGAAGTCTTGAAGAGGTTATACCAAATGGATTCTGTTCCTGTAAGCATCGGTTCCATGAGCTATGAATTCATCTAAATTTCGGTTCATGTCCTTTTAAGGAAATTCAATTATTTTATTGGTACTATGCACAGCATGTTCCAAGAATTAATGGAGACATACCTTCAGTAGATGAAGCAACTTCTGACCATCAAAGGCTGCTCGATAGGTACTTCTGAATTCTGATGTCCTCTTGTTGTTGCTTAGATATCAAAATGCAATCCGGATGTATAACTTTCTTGTTCCTTTCTTTTTCGAGTTCTTGTTGATGGACTTCCTCAATGTGTGTGTGCTTGCACTTTTGTCTGCATATTTATATCGCCATCCTGCTGTTATTTCGAGTTCTTGAGTCTGCTGTTATTTTTCACTTGATCCACAAATATTCAATCATTCAATGAATATGACTTTATCAAGCGGTCAAGCAGCTTTTGCTCAATTGCAGAGAAGAGTTGTATTTGGTATCACTCTGATGCCAATTATTTTCTCTACCAAACTGGCTTATATGAGATACATTTCAATAAGCTGTATTTGGTATCACATGATGGACTATAGTGAACCAACAATTTAAGTTTGCTGGTATTACTAGTCTGGCCCGTTGTATTTTGCTATTGTTTTCTGGTTGCATTTTATATTGTTTGTATAGTTTGTCTAGTAAATATTATCTCCATGATCCTAGGTTAAAATCATGTTTAATAGCGTATTATTTTCATGACTAGTGAATGGTTGGAGCACATTTCTGAGGGTTGATCTTGAATAGCACTTTCATTTCAGGTTACAGTTATATGACTTGATTGAGCACAAAGTTCAAGGAGACGGAAATTGTCAGGTTAGTCTGCTGTCTTTTACATTGTTTTTGTGTTCATAATATATTGCCTTCATCTTTTGTAGCAGATAATAGCTTGATCTAAAGTTCTAAACACCATTCAGTATTAAAATTCCAGAGCACATGGAGATAAACAGTTATATCTAGTTATATATTAAGAATGAGATAGTGTTGAAAGCTGAGAGCTGCTGTTATCCCATTATACATCTTGCCAATACATGATAAGCCGGTGATGCTAAAGGCGACAGCTTGACATTTTTTTTCATCAAATGAAGTTTCAGTTGAACTTTCTTTGTGATATTGATAATATTGAACTTTTATAGTAATAAAAGTAATTCCACTGGTTTCTTTGCATTTCTGCAGTTTCGTGCTTTGTCTGATCAGTTTTATCGGACTCCTGAACACCACAAATTTGTGAGGCAGCAAGTCGTCAGTCAGGTGGTCATTGTTTTGAATTTGTTTTCTGATCTGCTCGCATTCTGGTTGTATATTATGTAATCTGACATATCCCTTGTGTTGGTTTGGTGGTATCAGCTAAAAGCCCATCCTGAAATGTACAAGGGATATGTTCCCATGGAATATGCTGACTACCTGAAAAGCATGTCCAAGTATAGTTCTTGTTATCTTAATTCGCCTTTTCTTTTTAGCACTTTCATCTCCTATGAAACTTACATGTTTAGTTATCAGGAGTGGGGAGTGGGGCGATCATGTCACATTGCAGGCTGCTGCAGATTCGGTATTGCTTTCCTAGCCTGCTTATTTGTATATTTCTGTTGCTTAGCAGATAAACATTCAGTTTACAACTTAGATATGGCTCCTTTTTTTTGACAGTATGGTGTGAGAATTCTTGTAGTAACTTCATTCAAAGATACCTGCTACATCGAGATCCTCCCCAAAGACCAAAAGTCAAAAAGAGGTTACTTTCTTTCCCCTTTCAATAACAGTGCACGTGTAATCTTGATGCGTGACCGTAATATTTCTTTTGTCACTTCTTGGAACATCCTGCACTTGGCGATTATGTGTGGTGCTGAATATAATGGTTATACTTACTGTTCTGTAGATGACAAGTTTGAAATTCTAGAATGTCATTCTGGGAATTGAAAAATGTCTTTTATTTCGAATCCACCTTATGATGAAATTGTTGCAATTGGTGAACATCTCTTTTTAGTTGATATATACAGCTCACCAGCACAGTATGCACCTACTGTTTTGAGATTATAACTCCTGTCATCTTTTACATCAAATCTATGCACATGTGACTCATTAAGGATAGAACAGAATATTGAAGGTGTTTGTTTATGAATTCTCCTTTGTATGCAATGCTTGTACGCTCAAGAAAGCACTCGATTACTTGCCTTGCTGCAAAACTTGATTTGTCTCGTTTTTTCATTTTCATGTCTGTATATGATGAACTCTTTCATCTCCTAACCACAGTCAACAATCATCTTACATTTATGAGTTCTCGTGCAGTCATATATTTGAGTTTCTGGGCAGAGGTACACTACAACTCAATTTATCCTCACGGAGGTACATTCTCGTTTTCTTTACTCCCGATATACAAGCTCGTACATTCTCATTTTCTTTACTCCCGATATACAAGCTCGTACATTCTCGTTTTCTTTTCTCCCAATATACAAGCTCGTAGTAACAAGTATACAGTCAAACAACTTTTGGTATTATATCTATACTATCATGATGAAATTAAATCATACTGATCAGATATGCCTCCAAGTGATTTTAAGAGGAAGAAAAAGTGGTGGAACTTCCGAAACAAGCAGTAGAAAAGTTAACCTTTTGAATAAACTGGCTGATATTCAGAACTCTGCAACCTGGTCTCAATTGTACAGTCTACACAATACAGATGTCTATGTTCTTTCTTACTTTGTATGTTTACTAATTATATAAATTACACGAATACTTTATCATTTAATTACATCATTAATTCATGCATGATTACACGATTCATAAAAACATTATCTTTCTGCATACATGTTACTAGTTTTTGACGCTTGTTTAACTTAAGGTAGAAGGAATCTGCTATAAATTTCCAAAAGAAAAAAAACGACAACAAACAGCCACCCTAATCTCCAATGAAGGTCCAGCTAAAGATACACACTAACTACTAAGCATACGATAAATTTTATTCTAAATAACCATCTAGAATAATCAGAATATATATAATGATCTCATTAATCAATCTTAATTGAACAAATAGTATCTCAAATGGTCGCATATAGTTAAGGCAAAAAATTGTATGCCCCAACCCGATCCGGTGCGTGGGCTGCTTCCAAGCGCCCCCACACGCCCTATTATGGTGTGGTTGTGTACAAACTTAATTATACTCTTCAAGTATCACACATTTACTATTCAAGTATTACATATATACCCTAAGGTATTATGCAGAAATAATTTTTTTTTTTTTTTTTTTTTCTTCTTTCTCCTTCTTCAGAATATGCAGATAATAGACTTCTTAATAGACTTCTTGCTGAAGCTGTTAACATAAGGAAAGCTAAAGCCAACTCTTTTGTGTATATTCACTGTGTTTCCTCTTCTTCCGAGAAGCGCGTTCACGTTGCTCTTGTTGAATGATTTCCTCTCATCTCATCTAAATTGGGCTCGGAATTGCCTCTTTGGCACGTGGGTTCTTTCTCGACCAAGGCTATGAGGTTACCCTCGGAGGAGCGGCCCGATTTCTTGGTGACGACCCACTCGTAGGCGCTTCCAAGCTAGAAGAGGCCGTAGATCATGGTGTTGAACTTGGTGACGGACATGGTGTTCTCGAAGAGGAGGTAAGGGACGATGAATGGGAATGATTTTGGGGGACCCACCTAAAAAGAGAGGTGGGGTGGTTGTGGCCTGTGGGGGAGCTGATGAGTCATTCGGGCCGAAGCGGGTTGGGGGCACGGGCACAAGAGAGTCACCCTATAGTTAATGATATGTTTTGAGATGTGGGGGTCCTACTGCTCTATGGATGTATTCCACAAGAAATAAATTATGTTTCGACCAAAGTAAGATTTCAATGAAATTTACATATTAGTGGTCAAACCAATTTGTCTAGCACTTGCTTGATAGCATCAAAATCAAGTTCAACACAACATATATAATGAAGAGGGTTTAGGCACTTAAGAAGCCTCTATAATCACCTTTGTCATTCTCATTCATCATTTTCTTAACTAAGTACACAATTCCTAATCATCAAAAAGAGATTGACCACACTTCCTCACTAAATCTGCAAAAGGCTCTCTCTCTCCTCTGCAATTCTTCGATAAAGCTCTCACACAAAAGGGATTATTGCTAAACTAATCGTCAATTAATGGCTAATTACTTCCGCAGTTCAATTAGAAACCCTACAATCTATCTGCTCATCACCGTGATCTTCAGCCACCGCGTGGTGCTCCTCCTCCACCTGCTCATCCGCCTCATTCTCCTCCGTCGCCGGTTGCAGCAGCAACGCCGTAAAGGGCATGTGGCGGTACCCATTCGGAACGAACGCCAGCTCCGACGGCGGCTGGCACAGGTCCAGCCTACAGCTAGGCGGAGGTGGGGCGACCATCAACAAGCCACTCTTCGGGCCGGCGGCAACCGTGTGCCGGACTCCGGCGGCCGCCACGTCACGAGACGACAGGAGGGAGCCGGAGGAGGTGGAGACAGCCTCCGCGGGGACGGTGCCGGTGCCCGTGGCGGCGATTATCGAAGGCTCGGCGTGGCGGAGGAGCCACTCGATTGTCTCTCCGTCGGAACGGTGGCCCAACTCCCGCGTCAGCTGGAAAACACGGGCGGCGCAGAGCGCCGGCATCCGAACGCGGCGGCCGCGGCCGTTGACCTTGGTGTGGCGGTCTTTACTGGAGGCGTTGCCGACATTCTTTCTGGGAACAAGGGACTTGGATTTGGAGTTACCGGCGGTGGCGGTGGCGGTGGCGGCGGGATGAGGGAGGGCGGAGATGGGTATGGGGGTAAGGTGGTGGAGGTGGTTTTGAGGAAGCATATCTGAAGAAGACATGTTGGGGTTTTGACTAAGGTGGGGTTAGGGTTTTTTTGGTACTTTTAACGAAGTGAGAAGAGGCTAACTCAAATAGACTGGACCCCACACAAAATGCAAATGGGTGGGAGAAACGGAGC
The DNA here is from genome assembly GCA_954870855.1 of Scutellaria minor. Taxonomy (NCBI): domain Eukaryota; kingdom Viridiplantae; phylum Streptophyta; class Magnoliopsida; order Lamiales; family Lamiaceae; genus Scutellaria; species Scutellaria minor. Next base: position 1,801,004 of record OX940735.1, on the reverse strand, counting down.
CCAATTCCTAAGGTGGTGACATCTGTGTATTGGGAAGTGTGAGTGGGCCTGGGCCCACTGGGTCAATGTGGGCCACTCAGAGCATCTCTATTAGTTAATACTTTTTGTGAATCATACCACTCTTTGTGGGTCCCACGTATCACTTCATTAATCAAAAACAATTATTCACTCCATTTTGATTTTCCCAAATTATAGTCAATTTCATGATATAATTTCTTTAAAATGCCCTTATTTAATATTTATTGAAACTATTGATCATTCTTTATTTTTTCAAAAGTCAACGTAATAAATAGAAATATAAATGGAAAGTAGTGGGTAAAAATTATTTTTTTAATAATATTAAAGATATTTTCTTAATATGTGTATGTCCAAATGTAATTATCTTTTTGGAACGGAGGGAGTACTTTCTAAAAACATACACTTACATCAATTAACATAAAAAAATAATATATTTTTTCTCTCCTCTCTCTCGTCTCTCACTCTCACACACACTAGAGGTGTTTTTGTCATGACAAAAACTTATATACAACTCGTACACGGACCCTACAACCGTACACACGGGTCGACCCGATCAGTCACGCGCTCATACGCGCCCGCACGCATCTCTAGGTCGCGGACAAAATCCGCTCAAACATGCTCCCAGGTGTCTGACCTTTATGTTATGTTAAGCATACCTTTTAGGGCACCTACATTGATTCATTCTATAACATTTTTAATTAAAACAAAATGAGTGTTAATTAATGTAGGTGTGTTATAAAGTGTGTGTTTTTGTGTAAAATTGGGTGTATTAGGCTATATTAACTGTCCTTGCAAGTGCAATAGCAGAACTTTGTCAGCATTTGTAGCATCTTTTTTAATCATGACTGCTGCTTTTTTCCTTTCTTTTATTTTTTACTCTCTTTCCTTTGTTTTCTTTTGGCTTTTTTTTTTTTTTTGTGGGATCCACATGTAATGATTGTATTTGTGTTAAATTGATGTAGAGGTGTGTTTTTTTTAAGGTAGATGTTTTTAATTAATGTGTTGGCATGTGGACCTCACACTAAAATGGTGTGCTAAAAATTGATCAATGTGGGTGCCCTTAGTAGTGTTAGACATACATTTTAGTTATGTTAGACATACCTTTTATTTTATGTTAACTATATTTTTTAGTTGTGTTAGACATACCTTTTAGTTATGTTAGTTATATCTTTAATGTTATGTTAAGTATACCTTTTAGTAGTGTTAGACATACATTTTAGTTATGTTAGACATATCTTTTGTAAAACTAGCTGTACCTTAGCATTTTTTTTATACTGACATATTAATACCTTTCATACCTTTTAGTTATATTAGGCATAACTAATTTAAACTGACATATTAATACCTTTCATACCTTTTAGTTATATTAGGCATAACTAATTTAAACTGACATATTAATATCTTTCATACCTTTTAGTTATATTAGGCATATCTTTAGTTATGTTAATCATACCTTTTAATTATGTTAGTTGTACCTTTATATATATTACATAAATGTATGTTTATGTTGATATAAATGTATAAATAATCTCATATAAATGTATGAGTAATATCATATAAATGTAAATATCTACAACTTGTGTCAAATTAGGGTTTATTGTGTCGAAATTAGGGTTTAGGGTTAAAGTATGAAATCTGAAAATAAGGGTATCACTAATATAACATAAATGTATGACTAATATAATATAAATATATGTCTAACACAACATAAAAGTTAGGGCAAAAAAAAAAAAATACGGAAAAAAAGAAAAAAATGCATGGATTCGGGTCCGATTCAGCCCGACCCGACCAATCCAACTCTTTTGTCATTTACTAAAATTAAAGATATGATCTTTTTAAATACACATCCTCACATCAATTCAAAAATATTTTCTCTCCCCTCTCCCCTCTCAATGTCTCTCACACACTATAGGTGTTATACTACATCAATAAAAAAAAAATACTTTAAATATCTCCACATTAATTAACACACTTTTATTTTTGTTATTCACATCTACTAAACAACACACATAAAAACACTCCTACATCAATTAACTAACGAGTAAGTCTCTTGTGAGACCGTCTCACATAATTTTAATACATTGCGTGAGACGGATCAATCCACAACCCACTTACCCATCATCCAAACCCTACAATTCACAAGTTTGTGGGTGATGAGGCTCCGTCTCACAAAAACTATCCGTGAAACCGTCTTACATGAGTTTTTATGTTAACTAAAATATATTTTTGTTATTAACATCTCTAAAAATACTGTTGTTGATTATGCATTAATTAACATGACAATATTCTTGTGAATTACATAATTTTGTTAACCAATATAGATGCTCTCAAAGATCTGTATTCGTACCCCCCTCTTCTGGGTCCCACCATCCCCACTTACTCTAGTATTTGTCGCCATTTCAAATCCGATAAATTCCTCCTCTGCTTTTTAATAATTTTACGATTAAAGATATCTTTAAAGATTCCTTTCTTTCATTAAATTATGCTAATATATTTAATTTTATATTTTTCTTGAATGTAAATGTTGATCACATATAGTATCATAATATTTAATACTTTTTTTTTGTAAAGAAAAACTTATAATATTATTTAGTTTAAAATAATTTTATTGAACTTAGTTCTTGTGCTTTATTTAGTTAGAGTCATATCAGTCATGCATTTTTAAGTAGTTACAATATTTTAATCAGACAACAAACGAAAATTAAATAATTAATTAATACTCTTTTTAATAAAATATCAATAAATTAAATATTATTCAGTAAACTTACAAATGATGTGCAACTTCAAAAGTTATATTGGGTTCAGTATAAAGCCTTTTTCCATTTGAGCCGAACTTTCATAAAAAGCTTAAATAGGGTCGACATTATGAGTCTACCTTAGTGCTAAAGAGAAGCCCATTGGGCACAATTTGGAGGCTTTTATGACTCTAGCTGAGTGCTATGGGGAAGCCCATTGGGCCTAATTTGGAGGCTTTCATAAATGTGACACAACCGTAATAGTGTAGTTTTATGGGGGCAGTCTAGTCAATCTGAATCAAGAAAAATCTCATCCATTTGAACCATGGGTTTATCAGTTTATCTTCTCTCCAACCTGCAAATCTTCAGCAGCCATTCGCATTTGCTTCATATATTTGGATACAGAATTGAACTGAATGCATTGAAATAAGATCTTTCTTTCTTTTTTTCTTTTTTTTTTGTTATATTCATTTTCCTCTCTCTCTCTCTCTCTCTCTCTCTCTCTCTCTCTCTCTCTCTCTCTCCTTTTGCACCAGAAAAGCTGATTGAACTCCTATATGGAGGCAGGAAGAAGCTTGGTTTCTTCTCCACTACAATTTTCTCTCAGAACAAATCTCAGAAATCGTTCCTCCTCTTCTTCTTCTTCGTCAGGTGATTTTACTAAATTATCAAATGAATTTGCGTGCTGTGTATGTGGAAGCGAAGAAAACTAATGGCACTGCACCAGTTTTACTCGAGTCATGCTGTTGAATTTCCCTAAATTGCTCTAATTCTCTATTTCCTCACTTGTATGTCAATGCGATTGATTTGAATGTCTTTAAAAAAAAAAACCATATAAGACGAGTTACAGCTGTATAAATTTTCCCACGCCTTTTATTAGTTTTGGCTCCAAATTGTAAAATGTTGGATGGACAATTTGACAGTAAGAGAGTGTATAATTCAAGTTACGGACATATTGAGGCCATGAATGGAAACTAATGATTGTTGTCATTCACAATAATTATATTTGGCTGTCCTTTTGGTGATTGGTAACATGATGGTTTCTCTTTACTAATTTTAAGAAAATTTGAACTCCTGAGTACAATGTTGATGGGGGGTTGTTGATAAACTTGGCACTTGAGTGAAGGTAACAATAAAATATATTCAATGAGTTTGCAATGCTAGTGTAATTATTCAGTTTGCATGCACTATTGAAAGTTGAATATGCATGATGTGTTATCATAATACACATAAGTCATCATAATTTTGAACCTGCACTTGCAACATGTAATTGTGGCCTTTCTTAAGTACGTTATGTTTCAAAATTCTTGTTGATGCTTTATTGAAATAAGTACAGATGAATTTGATTTGTATGATTACTTATATATTATGCCTTCATAGGAATATAAACCTTGGCTGTTAGTTACTTGATGCAATGCTTATACCACATGTTTTTACTCTCTCTCTCTCTCTCTCATGATGATTTGTACTTTTTTTATCAAAAAGTTTTTAGTATTTCTATGTCAGCTTAACCTATCAGTTACTAGAGTGGTGATAGTTCATTGAGTATATTCTTATGCTTGACTATGTCCTGTCATAGGCTCATAAATTAGGATTACCTCCCCAAATATGAATATGATCATAAAGATGTTGTATCTCAAATACATCTCTTCATATGTTATGATTAGGCTGTTTCAATAGTAAACTTTTTGTTGCCCAACTTTATGAGATATCATATCCCTTGCTACCTACAAATTTTGCAGTTGTGCTGATTCATGAACAAGTAACTCCAGCTCTTACCTCTTTGCCAACTACTTCTTTAGCTCCATATCCTCCCTCGTCAGTTCTAATTCAGGATCAGCGCAATGAGAGCAGGCCACTGTGCTTAAAGGAAGACAACAACACATTTCTGGTAAGACTCTTCTCTTGCCTGTTTGTGTGACAATAGATCTGATAGGGCAAAAACAGTGTATAGCCCACTCTTTTGGTCTGATGGTCATCTAATGTCCAAATTATTTCATTTTATAATGATGAATTATGATAAATTTGGGTATTAGAATCTTTATGGCTATCATTGTACATTTGACCAAATATTTGGGGCAAAAATGTCCTATCCCATCTTCATTTGTCAAAATTTTCGGAGATATATAAGTATTAACTAGTAGTGGGTCCTAAGAATCCATTTGTCCCATGTTATGCATTGGAGTCATTGTTGTTCTTTATTTTCAAGTTTATTAACTTACGCATGTGGAAATTATCGCTGCTTTATGTTGATATATTTTTTGTTCCTTTCTGGTTGAAGAAAATATTGGATAGGCAATTGACAACTACATCTTCATCTCATGAAGGGAGCAACTGCGATGATCCTGATCAGCATATAAATGACATTCAGCTTCAGTTACTACGCAAGCCAGAATTATGGTATTTGTAAGAATACTCAAACTATCAGACATACGTAAAATGTTATTTTGCATGAAAAAATGCTATGAGTTCTTCTACGTAGCATACTTCGCATTAAGATCCTTCCCTAACTGTCACATTAACTTGATTAGAGTTATTTTGTTGAATCAGATGGCCATCCTTACAGAGACAGGTTAAATCCTTTCCCATGACTACAGAGTCCATTTCAAGTAAAAGTGAAACTTTAACTGGTCTAGAAGCAGACCATGTTGTTGCACTTGCAAGAAAAGCTTTTTCAGCATGCAAAGAAGCAATCTCAATGGCTGAAGATGCCAAACCTTTTGGAGTTGATGTTGATGACTCTTCTAGTATAAGGTCAGCATCTTTGTATCTTCATCCTTTTGCCTTTAATATATGTTCTTAAAGATCTCTATACAAAGTTATACTGAGGGTCTTTTCTTCTGCTGACTTCTTAGAGGTTTGGCTAGTGATCCTGTTCGCAGAACTGTGAGGTCAACGCGTCATCTGGAGAGGCAAACTAAGAGGAGGAGGGTGCCCGAGCAAAAAGTTGAGGTTCAGGAGACCAACAATAACAGGAAGCGAGAATCACACCGAAAATCTCGTGAAGGATATGATCCTAATGATCCTCTTAGACTGTTCTTATGGGGACCAGAAACCACACAACTTTTAACTGCAAAAGAAGAGGCAGAATTAATAATGAAGATACAGGTTTCTGGCATTGCTCATTGCCTTTCCTCCACAGAGGATTACCATTTATGGTTGTGAATCTCATTATATGTTTATAACAAGCAACTTATTTTGTACAGGATTTAATGAAACTACAAGAAGTGAAAGACCGACTTCATTCTCAGTTTTCACGTGAACCTACACTAGTTGAGTGGGCTGCAGTGGTTGGGATTAGTTGTCAATCCTTGAAGTCACAAATTTACTGTGGGAATAGCAGTCGAGAAAAGTTGATTTATGCCAATTTTCGCTTGGTGGTTCACATTGCTAAGCAGTACCAAGGGCGTGGTCTAAACCTTCAGGATCTCATGCAGGTGAATTTGAACTTATGAATTTAAGACTCCACTAGGTTTTACTAAACACTAATATAATATTGTATCAGATTCTTGTGTCTAATTACCATTTGTCTGTGATATAATCATGCAAACTTGGAGAAGTTAAGCACTCTTGCAAGTTTCTATAATGTATGATTTCATCTTTTGTTATGTTGTAGGAAGGAAGCATGGGTCTAATGAAGAGTGTAGAGAAATTCAAGCCCCAAGTGGGATGCAGATTTGCTACTTATGCATACTGGTGGATAAGGCAATCAATTAGGAAAGCGCTATTTCAGCATTCTAGGACGATCCGCTTGCCGGTAATGCCCTCTTACATACTTTGCGATGTTTTATTTGACCAAAAGCTTTGTTTAGGAAAATTTATTGTCATCCACAATTTCTATTATCCAAGAACATAAGCTCATTGAAGGGAATCTCAGCTACATCCTAAGCTCCTATCTTCTCTTTTATTAAAAGAAAATGGGAAAGGTTCATTCGAATCTATCTGATGTTTTAGGAGAATGTTTATGGCCTCCTCTCCAAGGTCTATGAAGCAAAGAAATTGTGCATCCAACAAGGTAATCACCATCCAACTAAAGAGGATATAGCAGCACGTGCGGGAATGTCAGTTGAGAGAATGGAGAAATTGCTATATACAGCTCGAACGCCTCTTTCCATTCAACAGACTGTGTGGATGGACCAAGATACTACATTTCAGGTAATTTGTTAGCACCTGGTGAAGCTTCTAAGTTGAAGTCATCTTGTTATAATGGTAAATGATGTATTTTAGGGTAATTTTTTCTGAAAAGTATTTGTTCAAGTAAAACTGTAAAGCTGATGCAAAATTCACTTTCCTCCATATAAAAGAAAACATACTATGCCTTTAATGTCGACATTCTGTGATACAGTTGATTCAGAAAAAAAAATAAAAATACCAACTTCTCAGGAATTAATTGTAGATAAATTTCACAGCACTTCTCATTCCTTCCTGCATTTGGTGATATCTACCTTAAACAAACACTAATAAAAGACACATTCTTGATTCCTACAGGAGATCACTGCTGATCCCTCAATTGAAGCCCCAGGTATGGGTGTAGAAAAGCAGTTCATGAGACAACACGTACGGAATCTGTTGAGCGTACTCAATCCTAGGGAGAGGAAAATCATTCGAATGAGATTTGGAATTGAAGATGGCAAGCAGAAATCACTGTCTGAAATTGGTGCTGGTTTTGGATTATCAAAGGAGAGAGTTAGACAACTCGAAAGCCGAGCATTGTACAAGCTAAAACAGTGTCTAAACAGCCACGGACTAGCAGCTTATTCGGATATGCTCATCTAGTGTGGATGTTGTAATTAGGTTATGTATTATGTGTACATAAAACTGGCACTATAATTTTTGCTTTTTCAAGTTTTCCCCCACAATCCAATTGTGTTCAGTAGAATGTCCAAACTATTGGAAGCTCGATTGTTGTATTTCTGGATTTGGAATAAGCATTTTACAAATCCTTGTTTTCATTGAGCATATTGATCTTGGTATACTTGAAACAATACTCTCTCTCTCTCTCTCTCTCACACACACACTAGGTTTTAGCACCATGAAGGCTTCCCACAAGAGAAGAGTATACAGAGTCATCGGGTGCAATACCAGCCTCTTTCATCTCATCAAACAATTCGAAAGCTTCTTTGGATCTTCCCTCTTTCGACAAGCCTGCTATTAACACTGTGTAAGTTACCACATTCGGACTTATATTCTTCGTTGGCATCTCTTTGAAGAGCTTCAGAGCCTCATCTATCTCACCAGCTATACATTCTCCATGTACAAGGGACGTGTAAGTATACGTATCTGGCATCAGCCCATCAGCTAATATTTTCTTTCTTAATGAGCGTGCTTCCCTGATCTTGCCCTTCTTGCAATATCCATCGATCAAAGCATTGTACGTTACAATTGTAGGCTTCTCTCCATTCTTCTTCATCTCACGGAGCTTTCTATTTGCTTCGATAAAATTACCTTCCTTGCTGTATATATCAATCAGGGTAGTATAGGCAAACATGTTCAGCTTCACACCCTTCTCCACCATAGAGTATAGCAACTTCTTAGCTTCATCATGTCTTTTAAGTCTGCATAAACCATTAGCAATCGTGTTGTACACATAGACATCAGCTTCGAGCCCTTTTCTATCCATAATACCTTGCAATCTCCAAGCTTCATCGATCATCCCATGCTTACAATATCCATCGATCAACATATTGAAAATCACACGATTCAAGTCTATCCCGTTTCTATGCATCTCCTCCAGCAACATTTCCGCTGCCTTCATGTTCCCCGTTTTGCACACACCGTGTATCAATGCACCATAAGTATGCGCGTTAGGTTGGAGTCCCTTCTCCACCAACTCATCAAACAAAGCAAATGCACTTTTAACATTACCTAATTTACTGTATAAACCAATCATCAAAGTGTACACATGAATATCTGCTGCTACACCTTTCTCAGTCATTTCGTCGAACACCTTCACTGCATCTTCAATCTTGAAGAACCTCGCACGCCATTCCATCAAAAGAGTGTATGTCGCCACATTGTACTCCACCCCTGATTTCTCCATAGCAGCCACGATTTCTTCAACTCCCTTGCTATCCAATTTCTTCAAATACGCATCGATCAATGTGTTAAAAGTGTAGGTATTTGGCTTAAACCCTCTTCTAACCAATTTCTCCATCAATTTGCTTGCTTTCTCAACTTCCCTTCTTTTGCACATTCCATTAATCACCAATGTCATTGAATAAACTGTGATCAACGCACCACATTCAACCATCCTTCGAAAGAAGGCATATAACGATTCAAACTGATTGAGTCTCCTTAAGGTAATCAAGTAAACCATGCAAGAACGCTCATCAATCACAAACCCCTTACTCACCATATATTCAAAAACCTCCAAACACTCATCGAACTTTCTATTATCAATATAAACCCTAAATAACATATCAAAGAACTTAGGCTCTGTTTCGGGTTCCACACAACTCTCACCCACCAATGAAGCTACTTCCGCGAATGGGCATCGAAGAATCTCGTCTTCAACCGCAGCATTCAAAACATTCTTCGCTTCCGCAAATCTTCTGACGCCAAACAGCCGTAGAGTAATTATTATATGCGATTTAAGATCGGGTTTTGGAGGAAAAATAGACTGGTTACATCGCAGAAATTTGAAGAAACGCAAGCAAGAAGAGGTGGGAACTCGTGGGTTCGAGAGAAGAAGGTGGGTTGCGTGGGGATTGAGATTGGAAATGAGAGATGGTGAAATCTGGAGAGACTTTGAGGTGGAATTCCTTAGGGCTTTAGCAATCAAATTGGCGGTTTGTTCATTGGATCTTGAAGCAGAATTAGAGCTAAAAACTTGCTTCACAGCATTGTAAAATTTCTGGTTGGACATGGAAGTTTGTGAGAGTATGTGATGAACCCTACTGTTTAAAAGGAAGGTTTGTTTCTAGATGTGGACTGTTGACTCCAGTTTGACTATGGTTATATTGTGTTTTGTTTAAATTTTTAACAATTTTTCGTTTAAAAAAAAAGTTCATAGATTCTAAGAAATTTTCCATTAAATGGGTTGATGCTGTATAAACTTAAGTTTTGCTGAAATTGGAGTTAATAGTCTAGATAATTAAGTTGATAAAATCGTAAATAAAGGATTTCGACTTCAAAATTTGTTAAAATTATTATTTTGATCAATTTCTTACTGGATCAAAATTGTTTGATTGAGCCAACATAGTAGACTCATGATCAAACAACATTACACTCCATCAAGACTTTCTTCTTTCTCTTACCTCAGGATACAGTCGATTTTTACATTACACCGGTGTCTGTCACTCAAACACATCAATCATTCTATCCGATCGAGAGGCTTATGGTACGGTTAGGGAAGATGACTCTCTTCTTCTCTCATTCTTGAAGCCAAAATGCATCTCCTCAAGGAAATTCATTTCATTTTCCATTCCAAATACATACACATAATATTGTCAAGACTTTCTTCTCTTATTCTGAAACTCATTTTTACAATTTAATCATTATTGTGTAGCCGTGAATTGATCCGTCTTATAAAATTATATTTATAAAAATAATCTCACAAGAATGCAACTCCTAGATGAAGTCAGAGTCCAACTCCCAAATGCAATGGTCCAAATCTCAAAATCCTAATAAAAAAGCTTTGATTATAGGTGCAAATTAAACATATGATTCTCATAGTCTATACATTAAGCTAGCTTGCATGTGGCATGTGCTGTAATAAGAGATCAACCGACTAATCCAGAGAGACAATATTAAAGTAATTAATTGGAAAGGCTTAGAATACTAGATACGTCCATGCATAAAATCTGAAATGAAGATCTATATAGAGGGAAAAGAAAGAACTTGAGCAAAATAGAAACACCCAGCTGGCAATTTTGTTTAGAGTTTCAATTAAGAATCAAATATAATGAAAACCGACATGAGAAGTAATTTTAATGAGAGTATTGGACTTGGTTAATTTTGGATCTGTAAACTTGGTTGGAGAAGAGAAGGAAATGAAACATATTTTTTGGATCATGAGTCAGTATAGTTCAATTTATTTATCTGAATAAAATGATATTTTCAAATAATATCACAAAAACAGAAAAGTAGTCATAAATTGTAAGAATATGTAATAGGAATTGCCAGTTCATGAAGCATTCATTACTCATGCATGCATTTAAACCATCCCAGTAAATACATAAATAATTATGACTGACAGATCCAAAGAAATAGCAAGAAGAACTCACTATGATGTTAAATAAAAGAACTTTTGATCATTAGAAATTTACAAATGCTTAATTCCTTCTTCTCTGAGAAGCAACATTAATATAGAGTTAGATGTACTCACTCCACTCAACCATATCCGTCGTTTAAAAAGGCATTACAGCAAAAAAAAAAAAAAAGGAATCTAATTATTTATACATAAAAAAATGACTACATTACTCTCATTTTATTAATACTCAAAAAAAAGAAAAAAGAAAAAAAAAGAACCTACTCCAAAATCAAGATATGAGTAAAGTTGGAAAGAAAGACCCTCAATTTCTCTTCGTAAGTGCATGAGCAATACAATTGCCAATGAAATTTTGTACATTGATTATACCATTCACTATTCTTTTGATCGAGGAGACTAGATGAAAAACTCCCCCAACTCGACAGGAGACCGTTCAATCGGATGAAATGTAAATCGAGGGACATGTTCAAATGGCAAACTCATGTAGCATAGAACCAACATGATTCAAGTCCCAGGACAAATCTCCACACAACATACCAACTCGGTTGTACCCTAGGACATACCATTTGCTATTCTTGAAGCTGGATGATCTATAACTAGTTATTGCAAGTTGGATAATAAATTAATTGCAGTGTGAAAGCAAAGATCTTGACATGATTTAGAGATGAGAGCATTCAATGAAGTCAAAATTAACTATGTTTTGGTGCATGTGGAAATGCCTTTGAAGGTAAGAAAGCATTTGATATATTACTCTTACTAATGGGAATTAAGCTAGAAGAGATCAAACATGTGATGTGGAAGTTAACTCATTCATATTCTTTTCACAATTTATAAACTCATGTGAATATACAACACATGCACATGTATATCACATGCATAACAGTGTTAATATGTGCATTACAACATATAATCTGATTCAATTTAGATTAAGAAAATTCTTAGATTATGAAACCTATTGTATGAAGATCTGAATTAAGAACTATTGTAAAGTACACCATGATTAGTTCATTCTTGAAACCAACAAGAAAATAACATGTTTTTCATCTGTGTACTTCAATTAATGATAAATATGTCCCCAAGTTAAAATATATATATATATAGAAGCAGTTTTGCACTTGTCATAAGGATTCAAAGCCAAACCCAAGGAATCAATATTTTTTGGAAATCTAAAGCAGATCTGGTCTAGATTTATATTCTAAAGAAACACCAATAATTTGTACTTGCAAATATGTACACAAGAATTTTCTCGGTGAACTCACATGACATATATGCAATTAAACCTCTGAAAAATCAAATCTCAGATTATAATGTGTACATGGCATCTAATAAGTTTGTAGCCTAATCATTACAAAGGAGCATCTTGGACCAAACTTGATTATATTGGGGCTCCAAAACAAGAAACCTATAATTTCATAGGACCTCACTACTATTTCCATTTATTTTTGCAGTACCTATGTAATAAAAGTCACTGAAATTTGACAGATATATTAAAAGGGTAAATGAATACAACACAATAAATCTTGCATACCTTCATTCTGACATACCGTACAACAATATACGATCCTTTTAAGGCCCTATAAATAAGAGTAAAGCTGCTACTCCATTCCATCTCAAGATCCCTCCCAAAATTACCATTCTATCCCTCCAAATAAATAACCGAGTCGGTATTTGCAACTGCAGCATCATCAAGATTCTCATTCGTTGCATCGACTATATATAACGACTATCTGAATGTGAATCTAGATGATGCTGCAGTTGCAAAAAACGACTATCAATACATCCACGTATATATCAAGGGTCTTTTTGAGATCAACTAAAATATAATCAACGAAGAATCATCATAAACAGTAGTAAAAGGGGTTCTGAAGCAAGAACCCTAGAGTACTGCATGAATTGGGACAAGAATCCTCATATTTTCCACAGAAAATCAAGAGGTTGATGTTCAAACAACAGATAGATGATGGATCTGCGATCAATAGAAGTCGATCGATAGAAGAATTTACGATGATGCCATAAGAGAAGAATCTGGGTATTTCAGGGATTTGACCTTGATATACAAGATCTGAGAGAGAAAAGAAGATGTGTGATCCAGAAAGAAACTGTATTAGAGCTTAGAGAGAACATGGAAATGGAATTCAACAAGGGTTGAAAGGCAGAAAATCCGATGTATCATGTGTATTTTGATGTGAGAGAGAGCGTGTGGTTGAAATTAGAGAGAGAGAGAGAGAGATCCACGCTTACTTCCCATGTACTAGGTTTTATACTAGGTTTGGCTCATGTCCTCACCTGCCACCAACTTCACTATTATGTCTTTTTATTTATTTATTATTATTATCTATAATTTAACATTTATTATTGGAAAATTTTCAATTTCATCCCCTAATTTATATCATGTACTGTTTTTTTTACAAGAAGTATCATGTAATTCAATTTTGGATCTCTAATTATCACTTTGTTCCAATTTTCATCCGAATTTGTTCAGAATATAATTTTTATATATTGACGTCAAAATTACAAACTGGATTTTTCATATTGACATTTCAAGTAAGATTTGACCAAAATTGGATAGTTGGAAAATTAAAATTAAAATATGTAAAATTAATGGTAAAAAATGGATAAAACCTAAATTATAGGAGGAGATTAAGATTTTATATTTATTATTTTTAGCAAATTTTGGATATTCTTACCTTTTTGTTCATATTCCCAAAGTATTAAGTTCAGGTTTTACCATTCTATGATATGTAGCAAGTAGCAAGTAGCAACATAAACAGGTAATTTCACTTACATCGAACTGATAATTAAAATTAGTTATTGAACAATAAAAATCCTCGAATATATTCAGTGATTTGAGGTGACCGTTTATTTCTTTAGCATTTAGTTGCTTGTAGTTTCTCCAAACGTCTTTCGGTTTTTGGACGTTGAAGGTGATTGTTTATGATAAATCCTGACACTCCAATGACTTGGTGTTACATAATTTTTTATTTTTAATATAGTTTACAGTGACGAACATGCACTTGAATTATTTAATCATTGATTTGCTTTGTTTGATAATTATTAATATAATAATGTTTATAACGACATGCACTTGAATTATTGGATACTTAATTTTATTAGATATATACATATTTTTTATATTTGTGTATGTGTGTAAGTATATATGTTACGACTTTATCAAATAATTTGCTTGGTTGGAAATAATTATCAATTAAAATACTAATTTGTGGATATGACAGATGATAATAACAATAATGACAATAATACTCATTCGTTAAAAAAAAAAAACCGTTTTTGAAATTTTTGTTATGGATTAAGGAATATAATAAAAATTAGACAAGTACAACCTTAACTAATTAAAAAAGTTAGAATTTAAAATTAGAAAGAGAATAACATGTACGTGACATATATAAAATTATGGGTGATTTTCTGGTGCACCTAAGGTGCCAATGCATTTTTCTACTTTTACTTAGTATATGAAATTGTTTTTTATTATTTATTTAATCTAATGGTAGAAAATTAAAGGAACGTCATCTAATAGTCATAGATTAAACATGGGTATAAGTACTCAAAATACACTACATAAGACTTTAAAATAGACTATTAAACATGGGTATAAGTACTCAAAGTACACTACATAAGACTTTAAAATTATACTTCCTCCATTTCAAAATAAGTGTCGTTCTAAAGTTAAATTTTATTTTAAATTAAATGTCGTTTTAAACTTTCATACAATTTTGAAATTATCCTTATTAATATTTTTTAACAAAAATTTAGGGATTTAATATGAATTTCCTATGAGCTAAGCTACTTATACAACTCATCTTTTTTACCCGATATTAGTAGTACGAGTAACACTTATGTGAAACTAGTGCATAGGTGCAACTGGGTCGACCCGAATCCGCACACCCTTATTATTATTTTTTTTAATTTATGCACTTAACTTTTATGTTATATTAATATAAATTTCATGTACAAATATCATAACCTTTATATAAAACTTTTATTTAAAAAATAATAATAATAATTTCGGCACAATTTATACATACTTTTATGTGACATTAGTATAACTTTTATGCTATTTTAGTATAACCTTTAAGTACAAATATCATAATCTTTATGTAATACTTTAACTTAATAAAAGGAAAAATAATTTCTACACAATTTGATCACACCTTTATGTAATATTACTTATACATTTATATTAACATAAATGTTATATAATTATAACATAAAAGTTATATTATTATAACATTAAGGTTTAAAAAAGTATTACATGTCTTTGTAAAATATATTATAACATAAAAAGTTATTTATTATAACATAAATGTTATACTATTATAACATAAAAATTATACTATCATAATATAAAGATTATGTTAACATAACTAAAATGTATAATATATTTGTCAGAAATACAAACATGTGGGATAAAAGTGGACGCGACCATAAAAGCGCGTGGGAGCGTGTGTAGAATGTGAAAATTACCTTTCTGGTCGGGTTGATCCGATTACATGGATTTAAGATTCATATACCTAATGTATATAAATTAGAGACAACAGTTAACAACGAAATTCAAATTTTTACATTCATATTTACATTAAATTTTATCTTAATTTATTTATATTTAATCTTATCATAATTCTAAGTTATAATGTAGATATAATTCACATTACACTAATTGCCATTCGGTGACCTATGGAAACATGACTTGCAAAAGCAAAACGGGGATTGTCAATAATAGTGATACAACAGGTCATGGCATGTTCTGACATTAAAAAAGTTTTCTATTATAAAAATTGTTTAACTGCAAACTACCTTTCAACTACCTGCAGACCATTTTGTTCTATTCCATTTTTTCTGGATTTTTTAAATTCTATGTTTTATTAGCTTTTTTTTTTTAAGGATATTTATAGTGTTCAACCTATAAGCTGTATTTTTCTTTTCTCTCATTTTTAAGTAATTGATATTCCACGAAAATGATTAATGATTGGTTACAAGTTAAAGAATATTTTGTGACGGCCCCTGGTCCCTTCCTAGCTGGAATTTATAGTAACTAAATTTGTATAATACACATATATCAATTTTTTACGAGTTAATATACAATTAAATTGAGTTAATATACAATTAAATTTTATAACCGTCTCATAGATATAATTTCATAAAATGAAGTCTCATCGTTCATAAATCATAACCTAAATATATTTTCAAGAGTTAGTTTCTATTTTACATCAATAAATTTTAATGAAAAAGTCATATTATTGATAGCAATTTTTTTAATTGCTAGCTCTCACAGACTTCACAATGATAAAAACTATTTCTTAATTAATTGTTGTCACTAATAATAATAATTAATATCATACTATATGATTTAATTTATTATTTATAGTTCGTGACACACACATATATATCAAGATAACAAATTATTTTTATCATGATTTGTTAAAGTACTTGTGTTAATAATTGTCAATAATAATTATCTAAATACAATTTTATAACGTTATAAAAACTTTTAAAATTCACTATCGCAATACAACTTTTTTTTTTTATTTGATGTAAACAATTACAACTTTTTCAAGGTTATCTAATAAGTAAACATCAATATTTCTCTCAAATGATTACTTAATGTCTATATATAGTCAAATATTGGATCTTTTATGGAACCAATTTGAACAAAAAAAGTATTGTGCATTGTGAGATTAAGAAATTACGAATCTTTCATTTCAAGTGATGTTCCATCTTTATAAAAAAACGCAGATTGTGATTATAAAAAAAATGTGAGATAAAGAAAAAAAAAGATTGATGATAATTAAATAACCAAACATCGGTTTCAGATCAATGCTAATTAATAAATTTCGTGGAAATTATTTAATTATGTGTGTGTCCCATGCATTTTCTTTTTGTCCTTAGCTCGTAAAAAAATTAATTAATTAAGCATAATTGAGAAGAGCAAATTAAAATTAAAGTAGATTCCGAGGGGACAAGTTGGCTGGCTCCATGAAGATGATGTGCCCTAAAGAAAAGAAATACATTGATGGGATGCCTACGCATTATTATTACTAGATTTAAACCCGTGCAATGCATGGGCTTCATTTAACACTTATCTAATTTTTATTTTATAAGTATTATTATTTCATATGTGTTTGTTGATTTATATGTATGATATTTTTTTCTATATCCTTAAAATAATTTTTCTCATTGTTTTTATTTTTTTATTTTTTTCATTTGATCTTTAGCACAAAATTGTTAATAGCTAGTTTTTTTTTAGTTTTAATTGTTGAATTAGATATGTTCATATCCTTCTTTAACACTTATCTAATTTTTATTTTATAAGTATTATTATTTCATATGTGTTTGTTGATTTATATGTATGATATATTTTTTTATTTCCTTAAAATAATCTTTCTCATTGTTTTTAGTTTTTTATTTTTTTCATTTGATCTTTAGCACAAAATTGTTAATAGCTAGTTCTTTATATGTGTTTTAACTGTTGGATTAGATATTTTCATATCTTTCTCTAAAAAGTATAGAATAAATCTCATTTTTATCGCTCGAAGACATCTGTTTTGTTCCGATTTTGCCTTTGAGACTTTTTATTAGGTTTACATAATGATTTCATTTGTAAAATAATAGAATATCATCTATTTTTTCTACAATTCTCGATATGATCCACTTTCAAACTTGCAAATCTATCTACGTCTCAATGTAAACATATCCTAAGATTTTTTTAGCACCTTCTTTTTGCTAATGTCATTACTTTTGCAAGAGCATTGTTGTTTACTTTTTTTTTTTTTCAATTTGAAATGTTGGACAAAAACAATTATTAAAGTTTGGAACCAAATATTTCATATAGAAAAAGACAATACAACATTAACAATCTCTTTCAAGCATTTGTAACTTATATATTTAGTTTTTTCAAAACACTTATTTTGTGTAGAGTAGTGGGGTATATATTTAATTGGTATTAATTTTTTGATATTTCATACATAAAATATTTTTTTAGGGAATACACTTGGCAACATTGTAGAGCTCCAAGTGTCATCACTTGAGAGAACCAAACCACACTTTTATATATATAATTATTATTATCATTATTAATTATTACTATTATTATTATCATTTTATTTAATATATATTGTAATTTGGGGCCTTTAATTTCCAAATAATTTTGCAAAAATTGCACGGAAATTAATTGTAAATGTACCCTGTGCTAGCAAACCATATTACCTGACACATTTCGATGCCAATATTTGAATTCGTTTTTTAAAATTAAGTTCTTACATTTAATTTCAAACGGCTCATATATAAGTCTGTATTTCAATAAAATATTAAAATCGCATGTTTTTTTTATTGATGTAAACTTAGGTCTAATCTAACAGCATCATATTATTTACATAATTTTTACTAATGAGTTGAAATATAAAATGCATATAATCTAGATTATGCTATTTTATTTATATAGAATTCACGAGATGTATTCGTATATACAAGATCTATTGTTAACACTATACATGTCTCCATTATGAAAAGGACAAAATTTAGTTAATAGTCATTATGATAATAATTAGAGTTTTGTTTTTTTTAAGAAAATGATAATAATAGAGTTGAAACCTCATTACTATATTCTATTAAAAAATAAAAAATAAAAAAAATGAGCAAGATGAGGTTGAATGCCTCCATCATGGCAGACAACCTAGTACCAAAACAAAACTAGGGGCGTATCCTCTCTCTCTCTCCCCTCCAAAACCACCATAGCTATTTCCAAACCACCATAGCTATTCCATCTTCGAGATACAGGTATAACCGTCCTGTTAAGAAATTTATATTATGAATTTCTTCTCTAAATTATTAATAAATGTTAAATATGAATAGTAGATTAAAAATATTTACAATAAAATATGAT
Organism: Scutellaria minor; assembly: GCA_954870855.1. Taxonomy (NCBI): domain Eukaryota; kingdom Viridiplantae; phylum Streptophyta; class Magnoliopsida; order Lamiales; family Lamiaceae; genus Scutellaria; species Scutellaria minor. The sequence continues at coordinate 1,782,145 of OX940735.1, read as the reverse complement.
TACCTGTAATAAATTGACCAAAATATTCACTTTGAAATTAAAATATATGTATTAATTTTAGGTTTTGCACAAAAAAATAAAAAGTCATATTTATTTTTTCTTGGTAATAAAATATGAGGGATGAATAAAAAAAAAAATCAATTTTGTAAAGTAATAGTTGTTTTGAAATGGAAAAAATATTTCCATTCTATTTTTTATTTAACAAAATAAAAAAATTAAGTTTATTTGTAATTTTCAGATTAGTAAGAAGAATCATATTTTTCTTTCCCACTTTTCTTGTGTTAAATTGAGGGTTTGTTTTTTAAATAAATAATTAATATACTCTAGTTTAATTTTTTTTTAGAGGAGCGTAATTTATTGTTATTTTATTAATAACTATCTCATTGATGTACCGCAATCAAAGTAATAAGTTTTGATACAGTAGATCCCAACAAATTATAATATAATGAAAGATAATATTTTTTAGATGTTACACCTAACTAATTATGAGTAAGTCGTACGGATTTCTTTAAGTGAGACATAATTTTATATGAGTCAATTAAGATCCGATCAACGCGGGTTAGTTAACTCAGTCTGCATAGTCAATATGATCAACGTGAGTCAATATATTAATCCGCATATAAAATATTATTATTAGTCATAAAACAAATACTTATATATGTATTACTAATACTTTTATAAACTTGTAAATAAATATTTACTGGCTCCAAGAATATTGAGATGTCATTTATTTGGAACTTCATAAAAATATAATAATACACCTATAAGTATTCATTTTATAGTTAAATATATTACACAATTTTATTACTGTGTGAACATGTGAATTTGTCGGTCGATCGGCGTTAACCCTATGTTGGCCTGATATAATCCATACAGAGTTCCATTTCATATAAGAAGATCCATAAAACGATCTTATATAAATTTTTGCAACTGATCAATCATATTCATTGAATTTTTGCAATTGATCAATCATATTCATTGTACTAAGTTAGTGTTTGTTTGTATAAAAGCAATAAACACTGTTCCAATAATCAATATCATTCATCACATGTTAAATAAAAAAAATTACAAGGATGCAATTGCAAGTAAGATGACACACTTTATTATTGAGTTGATATCACTGAGAAATAATATTTTCTTTATAAAGAAGGTGTCCCCAAAGAATCTACGGAAGATATCAAAATTACTTTGGTTAGTGGGGCGTACTGCCAATCTGAAGAAAAGTGCCAACCACATGCCCTGCCAGCCTGCCTTAATCTTGGGGATACCAATTTCTAGAAAGCTATAATAATTACTATTATTTATTTTTAAAAATATCCATCCATTATAAAATAACTACTGTTTTAGAAAATAATATTTATTTTAATTAATTTATTATTATTATTATTATTAGTTATGAAGAAGAGTAAATAATATTATTCGTATTAAGCTTTTATTTAGTGTTAGAGGGTTACACATTAATTATGTCTATTAAATGTTGGGTAATATAATTATTTTTACACATGATTATACCTCGTTAATATTTTATTAATCCAACAATTGTTTTGAAACAGGGGAGTATTACTAATATTTATGAATTATTGATTAATAATATTTAAATGTTGGCTGATACAGTCATTTATATACATAATTATATATTCTAAATATTTTTAATTTTATGAATCAAACTTAAACGATATTTATTTTGAAACGAATGAATAAATACATATTAATTAGTAATGTATACTTGACCGAATGATTGAGACTAATGGGCTCATTTGGACATGAGTAGTACTTGGGTCGAAACATAGCCCATTAACTGAAGATTACAGTATGGGTTGGGCATTATTGCCATTAAGACATTAATTGAACATGTGATTCTATACACCACACCAAATTTCTCAATACAATCATCAATAATTGAAATTTTATTTTTACCCTTAAATTTCATTATAAAATTTTCTACGGCTTATTTTCTCTTTTTTTTTTTTTTGGCCCTTTATATAGACACAATTTCAATCTTACTGTTCAAAAAAAAAATCATTATTTGAAGTGGATTTAAATTTTTTCATGATTATTCTAAATAACTTTGAATTTTTTTATGTTGAATTTCAAGTATCTTGAAACTTGTGTTATAGATTTTCTTTTTCCCTAGTATAATCAAAAAATGGATCTATCATGTATATCCGAAAATATTACATCAATATAAATCAAAGCTTTAATGAGAAAAGGGAAGACATTAACAACTATGTTTTCTATCTACCTCTATTTTCTTCTTCTTCTTTTTCAACGGCTGCATATGATCAGAGACATAGGGTTCTCCAAAAATCTTAGGGTATGTTTGTTTCAGGTTTCACAAATCCGGATTTGGGATTTTAAAATCCCAAATCCGTGTTTGTTTAAGGTATTTTGTCAAGAATTATCAAATCTACCAAAAACCTACTCTATCTAAAAAAAAAACACTATAATTAACCATATACTCCAACCTATTACATCAACTAATAATATAATATTACATTTACTAACTTTTCCAGCATTGATTTGACATCTACAGTAATAATCTCACCCTATAAAATCTCATAACAAACACAAATTTTAACTATTCACTTTTATTTACAAATCTCAGGATTTCAAAATTCGGATTTCCTCAATCTTACATAAACCCGAAACAAACATACCCTTAAGGTTCTCCAAAAGAGATTTGTGGTTTTTCAACGACTGCATATGATCAGAGATATGAGGTTCTCCAAAAATCTTATTTGAGATTCTCCAAACTAGAGATTTTGGGTTCTCCAAAAATCTTGTTTTCCAAAAATATTTTTCTTTTTTAACGGCTGCATATAATCAGAGATTTGGGGTTCTTCACAAATTTTCACTCCTAATAATATGGTTGGACAATAAAGTTTGTCTTTCACTTTGTGTAAAAATGGTCGTGTGAATTGTGAATGAAAAGAAAAAAACCAAACAGGCTATGCTGAGAAGAAAAAAGAAAAAGAAAGAATGAAGTTCTAGAAACTAGAAAATATTTTTAAAAAGAAAAAAAAACTAAAAAAAATCAATAATCAGGGTAAAATTGAGATTTTATTTTTATTGTAACTATACTGAGAAATTTCTTGGTTGTATATTGAATCACCCTAACTGAATATTGCAGTATGGGCCGGTACCATATGTTTCAAGAACTCAATAGTCAATAGAAAATACTGCGTTTACCAGGATTGATGTTTGTACAAGATGCTATGAAAACATTTGTTTAGAAAAATAAAATAAAAAATATTATTTGGTTGTTTGATTTGAACTTCGATCTAACTATTAGGGGAAAGGTGCATCTATGTTTCTATATCAAATAAGCATTCATTATTTTCTAAGATTCCAAATTTTTAGATGAAACATCTGAGTTTCTTTTTATTACATACAAAACAAGCTAGCTCTTCTGCTAATTCTCAAAAATTAACAAATATATTTATTTGGTATAAACAAATGAAGACCATATAATTCCCTTGACATTTCGTTTGATATAATATTATATTATTTGACACTATATAATTAAATACGATAGTAAAAAGTACAGTAAAATTAGAACTAATTTTATTTTATAACATTTAAATTAAAATAGATGGAGTATTCTACAACCTACTCTTTTATTGCAATTTTTTTTAATAAACTTTGAGTTAACTTCTACATAATCTTAAGATTCTATATATATCTTACTAAATATGTGGACTATGATAGATTTACTTTCCATTTTCATATTTCCCAAATTATAATTCAGCTTTATATACTCGTATTTTAATTTTATTACCAACAAATCCGTCTTTCAATGATAAAACTTTAATAATTTAATAAATGGTAAAAAAAAGGTTAAATAAAAGGGTAAAATAAATAAGTATAGATAAAACTTATAGTTGGAACCACTTTAAATACTCTCTTAATTGTTGAGGAAAATTGTGTACTATTTTGAAAAATAGTTTAAAATATAGGCATATTGGTAGGCAGGTGGGGAGGGGACAATTATGAAGGGGTTAAAACTAAAACGTGAAAAAGCAATTGAAATCTTTGCAATTGGAAATGGGGAGAACGAGGAGACAACAAATATTGATAACTTTAGGGCTTGTTATGCTTATGGGAATCGCCGTTTACTTGCGCCTTTGGACCATTGATTATCGCATCTCTGTTGACGATTCGGAGCTTGTGAGGTTTGTTCATTTTTTCTTTAATTTTTCCTGTTTTTTTCCGTCTTATCTGTTCTCTGTAACTTGTTTTATTGATTTTCTACTCAATTGTGTTAACTTTCAATGTTTAATCTGAATTAAATGCTGGAAAATGGTAATTTCGTTACAAATTGGAGCGGTTTTGTGGTAATTTTGGTTTTTAGTATAATATAGCTGCGTGGATGTGTTTTTACTTGCGCATTGGTATGTTATTATGAATTCTGGATTTTAGAGCGGAATTATACATGTGATTGCAATGTCAATGTATTTCGTGTTCGATTTACTTCCTTGTAGGAGACAATTTGATCTTGCTAACAGAGAAGCTATGGATGAATCTGCAGAGTGGAGAAGGAGGTTTGATTTGGAGTCTGAGAAGGCTGCAAAGTGCTCTAAAGAATTGGCGGAGGTATATGCTTTGTGTATTTGGTCCTATTGATTTTCTTTTGATTAGGAATGTAGTCAGATCATAGTCATTAAACATTGCTCGTAATTTCAAAATACTAAATTTTTCATTAGCATTTTGTTTGAGAAATATGCTTAACTTAGTTTGTTGATTCTATAGTTACAATAAATACCGTGGATTGTTGAACTGTGGTTGGACTTCCTTGAAATGGATGGTTAAGTGCATAAAACATCTTTTTCTAAGGAACTAGATTCTTAACATAATAGGCTATGGTGGGTTGAAATCATGCTAGGTGGTTCTTTTTTAGGATGGTTAGAAGAGAAAGGAGCCTACTATCATGATCATGGTGTCCTTCACCACATGCTATGCAAGATATGATATGCTACTTGAGAAGGCTACACTATTTGGATCACCTGCATTCTTCGATGTAGTTTTTATTGGCCTTCAAGCAAGTTTTACAATTTAATATATTTGGTTAGATGCTGCACTTGGAATAGAATTTTGATATTCCGTGTGTTCTACATTTGATATCTTTGTGTTTCAGATTAAGTATGTTCTTCAGATTAACCAAGTCTTGATATGATGAAAAAGCCTTTTAACTTCCCCATTGCCATATATCATTCCTATTGTGATGTGGAAAAGGGGTAACCCCCCCACAGTATACTGTCAGCAGAATCACTAATTTCAGCTCAATGTTTACATAGATTAAGAAGGCAATTGGAGGAAAAACAGAGGCTTCTTCTATCCTGAACAAAAGAACGGATATGTTGCAAAAGGTGCCTTATTATTGAACTCCATTTTAGAAATTCCCATTGCTCAAAGTTCTTTTGAGCTTTCAATATGGTGTGGATTCAATCAAATCACGTTTTAATTTGTAAGCTGCCTTATGTTTCCAGGAAAACATGGATTTGCTTGAACGAGTAGAGTCTTTGAAACAAGAGCTTGAATCCGAGAAGTTAAAATGGAGCATGCGAAATAGGTAATGTCTTTGGAGTTATAATCTTGGATGATATCTTTCATGACAAAGAGGAAACTATATTAATGGCGGAGTTACTCATGATCATAGAGTATGGCCGTCTCTTTTGTGTCAGACCGGAGGAAGTACCTCTATAAATTCAATCCCGGCTCATTGTGTAAATATACTCCCAATGTTTTATACTTGTGGAATGAATTATCTGCATACAGAGATGTTCAATCTTCTTTAATTGATAGAATTAGGAAGAAGTTTGACAGTTTTCCATTTCATACGAATTGATTTCTTTAAAAAAAACGTAACAGTTTAGGATTAACTACTCAGTGTTATTGAATACTTAATATAGTATAAAATCTGTAGATGGGTGCAGTTCAACTTATTTGGATTTTAAGCTATCATCAAATCGAGTACAATTAATAGCACGATATTCAATTTGAAAGAATTTAAAATTATAATTTACAGAAAAACAATAAAACCTGTAGAGATAATTCTACTTAAGTTCAGAATTTTTTTAAAATAAAGTTCTTATCTTTTTATTTACACATTGCATATTAAGCGATACTGGTAATTTTTTTAAAACCAGATCCATGTACTCTGACATATGAACATTGTATACAATCTCTATTTATTATTACTAATTTATAATTGAACTCATGTTCTTTCAATTATATTTGAATTAGGTCTTCACTTTCATTCATTTAAAAAAAAAAAAAAAAACAGAGTTTTTAACTTTTAACTTGTATTAAAATTTAGTCCGTAACTAGGCCACTAAGCATAGAGACCAAAATTTCATGCCAAGTACAATACATGATGTAATTATGAACTGAATTCGAACAAAATTGGAAACATATAGACCTAATCTACATAAGGAAAGTATTGAAACCCAATTAAAAAGAAAGAAAATACGCTACCCCGATAAACTTTTTCCAACTAAAACCACTGATAAACATACAGAGGCCATAGGGGATCTCTTTGCTTGTCTGTCAAAGCAAATATACAAGCAAAAAAAGGCCCAGAAATAGTAGTAGCAAAATCCATTTTATCATTAGTCTCTTCACAGCCTTTATTTTATGATGCTCATCGTCTATGCTACCGAGAAGCCAAAGACCAGAAATTGAGCAGAAAAGAGGGGGAGACAGCAAACCAGCTTAGAAAAGCCATGGCTGTAGCTGACATGAACCTTGTGCAGTGGTTCAGATTACACTTGTCAAAATCATTTCCAATCAAGACGGTGATACCAGCTGATGCACACGCTGCACCAAATGTTAGAGTCGAAGTAACCTGCACCACAATTGCATATGTCTGTTTAGACAATTGGAGAGTTATCAAATAAACTAGTGATATAGGTGAAGAAAACTTATGCAATAGTGTAGAGAAAGAAGATCAAGAAAACAGAGAAAAAAAACAGAGTTCATGGGACTCCAGTAACACAGCTTCTTCAATAGCTCCCACAGAAGATTTAACCAAAAAGATTGTGGCTTTATTAATTGATCAAATCGTGACTAATAATAAAAAAAAATCATGTAAATGCTAGAGACTATGTTTTCACCTAGACAGTTGAAGCAAAGAAAGTATATAACGAAGAAGCTAGTAATAAGAGCTGATAAATTCTATTGTCTACAAACAAGTTTCTTACCCCATCACCAATGGCGAAAAAACTGACAATTCCGGTATTTCTGAAACTCCGTCTCACCAAAAGAGCATACACATCAGTAAGAGCCAGAGACAGGCTCCATAAACATTGCAAACCAACAGCAGCAACAAGGTAGCTAATCAACAGAACAAATAAGTTTTGATTCACAATCCCTTCTCATTATAGAGTTTCTCAACAGAAGATACAGGTTTACAGAAATGGAAAGACAACATAGTAGAAGTATAGATTGCAGCTTCATTAAATGCATTATACTGGTCAAGTATATTGAGGAGTAAAATACTTAGTATAGACTATAACCTGGAAATTGTTATGAGAAGCATAAACTAGTGGCTATTACTCTTATATTAAGAAAAAACAAACTATAGTTCAGAAAATATTCCTATCAGGTCTCACTATGACACCATCCTGATTAAGGGCATATCCTGAGTTTTCGATTATTACACGATCCTATGATGTCTCTGCATTTTAATCTATTACATAACTCCAGAAAGTGGAGCTTTTTTCCAAGACTTTGCAGCCTCCAATTGGAATTGAAGGCATAAAGCGTTTTCAACACTTTTTTTCTTAACTTTACCAAACCATAAACCCTAATTCCAAACGAAAGAGAAATTGATAGAAACGAGAGCATATGGAAACTTCACCGGAATGCAGTGACGGAGGGGAAATCGGAGGTGGTGGCCATGACGCAGAGAGAAACGGCGGCGAAAGCGAACTGGCAGAGGCGGAGGAGGAGTGCGCCGGTGGTACCGGTCATTCCCTGAACGTCTTTCATCCTTACCCTCGGAGGCGCCGCCTCTGTCGGCGGCGGCGGAGCCTCCACTGGGCGCACCGCGGGCCCGCTCATTTGCTTATTCCTTCAGCAATTGCCCATCAAATCATAACTATGAAAACAGAATTATCTCAACACAAAATTGCCTATATAATGATGAAATTTTCACTCTTTTGTTACTCGAGAGAAATTTCAATGCTTTTGAGAATGGAGGAGCCGGATGCTTACTGCTGACGACACTGAAGAGGGATCTTTGATCTTTTAAATCATTATATATATGTCTGTATACAAAGGTAGTTCCAAATTAGTATTAAACATTATTAAACATGTAAATGTATTAATAAAAAATTCAATAATCAAGATTCTTTAAGTAATTAAGTTTCTTTAACTATTTTCCAAATGACGTATATCAGTATATCACTTATCAAATTATATTCATACACAACACTCAACAGCTTCTGCTTTAGCATTTTCAACAGTGTCATTGCTGTCTAGTGCCTGATAACTTTGTATTCTTTTCCTGTAAGACTTGCTCCTATGTTATTTTAGGTGATTATTGACTCATGAAATACCAAATTAATGCTTGGAAAATAAATTCAAACTCTAAGAGAGATCTGGACCTAGCCAAAATCTTGATAACACACATGTGAGCTTGAAAAGTAGTGGAAAGAAAGTGAAAAGGTATTGGCTTAAATCTCAATGTACAGATTCAATTTCCCTCTAGCATGTATAACAAATCATACAGCTACAAATTATACAATTCCCTAAATTTTATAAAACCAATTGTCTATGTTTGGAAACACAAAAGAATGCTGGGTATGAGGTTGCATAACTCCTACTACTGCTTATACTTATATCCCTATGATTTAGCTTTACAAAACAGGTCTGATGATTGGAAAACCAAACATACTTCACTGATAATCTGAAGAATATATTCACAACATTTGTGGGCTTTGATTAGGACAAGGAAGAGAGGAGCAATCATTTGGACGCTAAGACCACATCTTCGAGTTTAGGGGCTTCTTGTAGGGCAGCATCCTTGTCCAGTCGGCCCACAAATCCTTGATTCTCGGCTTGCTTTTGGCAGCTGTCAAACCCATGATCAAAATATTGCACAGCCCCTTGAGTTAAACGATCAAGAAAGTCGAAAGATTTGAGCCACTTGGCCTTCTCATCCTCCCTAAACTTTTTAAGTAAAGCCTGTCCTTGAGCAGAACCAGCAGCCATGAGCAGTTCCTTCATTTTCTCATTTTCAGCTTCCAATGCAGCAATCTGGCGTTCATAGGAGGCGCACCTAGCAGCAGTCACTTTATTCTTGTGTGTTAGTTTGGAGATGGTGGAATCTGCTTCCTTCTTCTTGCATTGAGCAGCGCCCAATTCACGGTTTAGAGCTTCTAACACGGTAGACACTGGGGAAGGCCAAGTGGTGGCCTATGCATGAAAAACAACATAAGCAGCAAAATCAAAGAGAGAATAACTCTTGAAATAGAGGAGAAGTGGTACCTTGGCTTGGTCAGACATAGCTTGGCAGTCAGCAGAAGCAACACGAGCTCTTTTGGTTCGTTGGGTGTCACCGATTTCCTCTAATGAAGGTAGCCAAACTAACATCCTTAGCTCTAATGATTGTTCGAGCAGACTTGATACATAGGATATAACATACTACAGCTCAAGAACATACATACAACACATAGTTTGCATCTACTTCCAAAACAGACCACACATATACATAGGATGAGTTCTTCAACAAGCCAAACGAAACAGAGAAATCACATGCTTAAAATGCACCTACACATTCTACAAAACACATTCGGAAATAAATCCAGAAAAACAACAACAAAATCAGCACTCATTAGCACTCACCACCAGAGTTTTCAACAAGGTGAAGAGTAGAGCCAGAATCAATTCTGTAATGTGCAAGGGTGTGATCATCCTCGAGCTCTTTGCCATCAAAGAGAAGCACCTGCTTATGGCGCGGGATGTGTTCCTCCCCTTCAACTTTTGACTTGATTTCATATATAGTATCTGTATGCCTCATCTCCACAGTGATAATCTTCCACATCGAGGTCTTCACATATATCAGTGTATTCAATCCTTCGACTGACACTAAGTATAGAGTAGACTTATTCATGACATTATAGTGAGCAAGGGTCCTCCCATCATGCAAAATCGTACCGTCAAAGACCAATCTCTGTTTATAAGGAGGACACTGAACAAGTTCTTGAATTCCCTCTTTCAGCTTCTCAACTATACAATCACTCTCTACCTCCTCCACAGAAATGGTCTTGCCCGGCCCGATCATTACAGAGATTTGCATCTATCCAAACAAATGACCTAAATTAAATCAATCACCATTTGTGGGAGAAATATATTCAAATCTCATTTGCATAATCTAAACCAACTATCTTTGTAAAGTCTCATATCAGTAAAACCAGAATAAAATAACAAGAATCCAAGAACGAGTGCAAGAAGCAATAGAGATAGTTTCTAATATCAGTAAAACCAGAATAACATAACAAGAATCCAAGAACGAGTGCAAAAAACAATAGAGGTAGATTCTATTATCAGTAAAACCAGAATAACATAACAAGAATCCAAGAACGAGTGCGAAAAACAATAGAGGTAGATGCTATTATCAGTAAAACCAGAATAAAATAACAAAAATACAAGAACGAGCGGAATAAAATAAGAAAAATCCAAAAACGAGTACAGAAAACAATAGAAATTTATTAATTGAAGTAAGTTACCTTTTCAAAGAGGGGAGATTCGAGAGAGACAGAAAAGAATGTGATTTCTTTATTGAAGTGGATTCTTTTCTTCCAAACCTTCTTAAAACCAGATGCTGCATGAACCCTACTTTCGAACTGCACGACGTCGTCACGATGATCCCGATGATCCTAACTACAGGCTGCGGAGTCTTAGGCCTCTGCAACATAAACTGAGAGATTGAGTCTTTTTCTCTGCCATAATAGAAAAAACAACAATCTTTTCCCACTTTTTATTTTAAATGACTGATAGTATGGTGTTCAATATGTCTACTGTCAAGTGTCAACTAATTTTCTCCGAAAAATCAACTATATCTCGAATTAAAAAATAATATTAAATTCATGTTTTATTTTGTTACATTTAAAAATTCGTGTTGAAATTACTAACCATACTAATCTTTACCCTCGTGTACAAATATCTTTATCCTCATGTAATATTTTAATTTTAAAAAAGAATTTCAACACAATTTTTACGTATATATATTTATGTGATATTACTCATATATTTATATCAATATAATTATACATTTATATAATATATAAATGTACAACTAACATGATTAAAAAATATGACTACATAACTAAAAGGTATTAATGTATGTCACTACAACCATTGTCGTAGCCATATTAATAAAAAAACATATATATATTTATGTGATATTACTCATATATTTATATCAATATAATTATACATTTATATAATATATAAATGTACAACTAACATGATTAAAAAATATGACTACATAACTAAAAGGTATTAATGTATGTCACTACAACCATTGTCGTAGCCATATTAATAAAAAAACAATATTTTGCCACGTATGCTTGCCACATCATCACACACGTCATGCTAAGGATGACATGTCATCATAAGGATGACATCATCACTGAAATCATCATAATCAATATTATGCGTTGTGTGAGATTCGAACCCGAGTGGCCCGGTGGTGCTCTAACCACTAGACCATTGATGCCTTATGTGACAATGTCTTGCATATATTTCTTTTATAATATATTTTTGATATTTTTCAATTTTCTATTATTAATGCATTTCTTTGTTAACTTTTATAAAACCATTACTTATTAATATAAGTAATTGATTTCCAATTTTGATATATTAATATATATATATATATATAATTGAATGATTAATGACTATATTAATAATAATTAATATAATTTTCAAATTATATATATAATGAATATATTTATAAAATTAATATATTATTCAAATTATATATATAATGAATATATTTATAAAATTAATATATATTTCAAATTATATGTATAATTAATATATTTATAACATTAATGTATTTTTCTCATTAATATATTTATAAAATTAATAATCTATTGTACATATTTTCTAAAATTTCTTTATAATGAAATAAAATTTAATTCTCAAAATTAGTTTATTTCATCAATTTTATTCAACAATATATAGCATTTCTTCTTTCATTTAAAAAAAAATTTGTAATATTTGACTTTTTTTTTTAAATATTAGTCTACGACAACACTTCTACGAGGCTACGACAACGTTAGAAAACAACTCATGTGACATTGTCTTGCATATATTTCTTTTATAATATATTTTTGATATTTTTCAATTTTCTATTATTACATATTTTTTGTTAACTTTTATAAATTAAGTACCATTAGTTATTAATATAAGTAATTGATTTCCAATTTTGATATATTAATATATATATATATAAATAATTCAATGATTAATGACTATATTAATAATAATTAATATAATTTTCAAATTATATATATAATGAATATATTTATAAAATTAATATATGTATATTAATAATTAATATATTTTTCAAATTATATTTATAATTAATATATTTATAAAATTAATAATCTGTTGTACATATTTTCTAAAGTTTCTTTATAATGAAATAAAATTTAATTCTCAAAATTAGTTTATTTCATTAATTTAATTAATTCAACAATTAATATATGCATTTCTTTGTTAACTTTTATAAAGTACCATTACTTATTAATATAAGTAATTGATTTCCAATTTTGATAGATTAATATATATATATATATATATATATATATAATTGGAAGATTAATTAATGACTATATTAATAATAATTAATATAATTTTCAAATTATATATATAATGATTATATTTATAAAATTAATATATTTTTCAAATTAATATATGTATATTAATAATGCATATATTTTTCAAATTATATATATAATTAATATATTTATAAAATCAATATATTTTTCAAAATTATATTTACAATTAATAAATTTATATAATTAATGTATTTTTCAAATTAATATATTTATAAAATTAATAATTTGTTGTAAATATTTTCTAAATTTTATTTATAATGAAATAAAATTTAATTCTCAAAATTAGTTTATTTCATTAATTTAATTCAACAATATATAGCATTTCTTATATCATTTTGAAAAAAAAATATTGTAATAGTTGACTTTTATTTTTAAATATTAGTCTACGACAACGCTTCTACGAGGCTACAACAACGTTAGAAAACAATTCTTGCCTTTGCTTTTCTCATATTTCTAATATATTAGAAAGTCTTTTTATTATTACTATTTTATTTATAATTAATTTTAAGTAATCCAGGTTTTATTTGTGTTAAGTAATCAGCATTTTTTGTTTAATTTAAGCTTATAATTTGTGGTTTATAATTTGTTGTAAATATTTACAAAATTTTATTTATAATGAAATAAAATTTAATTGTCAAAATTAATTTATTTCATTCATTTAATTCAACAATATATATCATTTTTTATATCATTTAATTAAGAAAAAAATTAAAATAATTGTCTTTTTTTTTTAAATTTCAGTCTACGACAAGGGTTTTAAAATGGCTATGACAACGTTTTCTAACTCTTGTCTTAGGGGTCCTAGGACAACACGTCTACGACAACGGTAGGTTAATACCATTGTCTATGAGAGAAGTTTTCGGGCTATGACAACGGTTTAAAAATGTCTACGACAACGGTAGCTAAAACCGTTGTCTATGAGAGAATTTTTGGGGCTACGACAACGGTTTTGACAATGGTTGCTAAAAAACCCTTGTCTATGAGAGAAGTTTTTGAGCTACGACAACGGTTTTGACAACGGTAGCTAAAAAACCCTTGTCTATGAGAGAAGTTTTTGATCTACGACAACGGTTTTATCTACGACAACAGAATTTTAGGCTACGACAAGGGTTTTTAGCAAAAAACACATGTCGTAGGGGTGTTGTCTATGAGAGAATTTCTTGTAGTGTGTTAAAAAAATGTAAATGTATGAATATCCTAACATAGATGTAAGAATGTCATAAATTAAAGTATGGAAGTTATAACTAATATATATATATATATATATATATATATATATTGTTCCATAAAATACAGAAAATAAACTAAGTGTGTGGCGTCCCTTTTTAGGGGGTGGGGGCGCGTGGCCGACACGTGGAGGCACGTTTTGCTAGTTTCGGCCAATCTGATTGGAGATCCATGCACTTGGTGCACGAAAGTTTTTTGTGTTTTAATAAGGTTTGAAAATAATAGAATAAAACAAAATTTTCAATGGTAATCAATATTGATAGATAGGCCGAATACATCAACTAGTTATATATATATATATATATATATATATATATATATATATACTGACAATGATTTGAATTGGAAGATAATATTAAATTCATTTTTTATTTTGTTAAATTTAAAAGTTCGTGTTGAAATTATAACTTTCCAAATCTTTGTTTGTGATTTTATGTACCCCTTAAAAAAAAAAATTATGATACTTTTCTTTACAAAAATCACTCTATATCATAATGTGCTTTATGTTGTTGTATTTGAAACTTTGGTGTTGAGAATACAACCTTATAAAGGTTGAGAGATATGGACCTCCTCCTCGCTTGGAAAGAAATTGAAAAGGTATTGGCTTAATATACAGATTCAACTTAACTCTAGCATGTATATCAAATTATACATTAACAAAGTAATGGAACAAATTAGATCAGAGATTCAATAGGCTCCATTTTACAAAACCAGTTGTCTTATGTTTGGAAACACAAAAGAGACAGGTCCGATGATTAAAAAGCAAAACATCCTTGATTTGATTAGGACAAGGAAGAGAGGAGCCTCATTTGGACTTTAGTATAAGACCACTTGTTCAAGTTGAGGGGCATTTTGTAGGGCAGCATCCTTGTTCAGTCGGCCCACAAATCCTTGTTTCTCGACTTGCTTTTGGCAGCTGTCAAACCCTAATCAAAATATTGCAGAGCCCCTTGAGTTAAACGATCAAGAAAGTCGACAGATTTGAGCCACTTGGCCTTCTCATCCTCCCAAAACTTTTTAAATAAAGTCTGTCCTTGTTCAGTGGAAGGAAATTTCTCCAACCCTTGAGCATAACCAGCAGCTCTAGCTTCTGAATTCTTTTGATTAAAAATTACATAAGCAGTAAATCAAAGAAAGCATAACTCTTGAAATAGAGAAGTGGTACCTTGGCTTGGTGGCGAGCAACAAGTTTTAACATGGCCTCATAGTTTGGCAGTCAGCACAAAGCTTTCCATCATTAGTGTCTAAGATGGAGTGGCTAGCCTTGCTGGGGGTGGTATGGCTTTTGGTTTGTGGAAAAATGATGTCACTGACTTTCTCTTAATGTAGCCGTGGCCAATAAGTGGGTGGGTTCCCTTGAGACTTGCAGCTCATCCCTATTATAGATATTGAGCTTCCATTATTGAAAATCAAGTAGTAGTCTTTGCAGTTCCAGTTATCAAGGTACCCAATCTAATATTCTTAGCTTTAATGACCGTTCAAGCCCACTTGATACAGGACAACATACTACAGCTCAAGAAAATATGTAGGATACATGATTTGATTATACTTCCATTACAGATCACATAGCATACAAGGGCAAATATAGGATGAGTTCGTCAACGAGAAAAATAAACACAGAATTCACATGCTTAAAATGCACCTAAACGTTGCATTATTTGATAGTTGATATATTGAGTCTTAATAAATGGCGAGCATTATTTGACATTTTTACATTCTTTTGCGCATATTGTATAATCATATTTTTACATCCAATACATTCTTTTAAGTATATTTTTACACTCACAATCAAATTTAAGATTAATAATCATTACTTGTATGGTTTCATTATCTATCAACTCATCATAATTTATGTTTTGTATCAATGAAATAAATTTATAATTTAAAATAGTTATTCAAATTAATTTATAATTATGTAAATATAATAATTTATTAAATCATATTTAATAATTAGTATGTATAAAAAAGAAGGGAAAAATTGCAATTTGACAAAAAAAAAAAAAAAAAAAAAAAAAGCGGGGCAACTGTACCTAAAAAGAGAAAAAAAAAAAAAAAGAAAGAAGAAAAAGTAAGATAACTCAGATGAGAGCAAAAGTCGGCTACCTCCCTGATGTGGAGCCCAATGTTCCATAAATACAACACCATTTTCGATTAACATTTTGCCAATTTATCATGTGGGTTCAATAGCATAGATGTCACATTACCATATATTCTCTATTAACATCACCACGATGGTTTGAATGTTAATAAGGTGTGCCCATTAACACACTATGAGGTCGCCACCTAATGCATGCATGCAAATCATCCACAACACAAACACTACAAAGACACCAAACATCCAAAAACAAGGACAAAAGGTGTCTTCAAATACATAAACTCATCATACCAATTCCTCCTATGCAAATGGATACTGACATCTGCTACCTTCCTAAAATAAGCTCACTTCTCTTCTTCTTCATCATCATCATCATCCTTATCTCCCTTCTCTGATTCTTGAGGATCAATTAACTGAACAATGTCCTCAGAGACCCGTCCAGATTCACGCAGCAGCCTCTGGAACTCCTTCACAGCTTTGTCATAAACACTCACACCATGCTCCATCAAAAGCTCTTGAAATGCACCACTCTTCTTCAAGTCATCAATGGCAGACTTTTCCAAAGCCGCAATGTGATGCCGCCCAGCCTCAGATTGCAAGAAGAAACTGCCTGTCGAACGCTCCATTTCGAGCTCCCGCCTAAGTTTCTTATTCCCATCTTTTTCCTTTTGCAACAACTCCTTTACAAGAGCACCCTCCTTAGTAACCTGCGTCACCTCGTTCCTCACCTGCATCAACCTATCCTTATACTCTTGCAACCGGTGCTCAAGAACAGCCTTGACATTAAGCGTCTGAGCAAAAAACAACATAAACAGAATAAGGCCACAAATATAACTAAGTACAGTGAGAAGATCATGGCATTAAGGTGCATATACCCGAACACAATTATTGGCCATGGACTCTATCAAGGTGCGATCATCTATGGACTCGAATCTGTTAATGTCATAGGGACTGATAAGAGCTTTGGACCTCCTCCGTGCTAACCCAAAATCCTCCTCATCCCAAAACGACTCCACTCCATCCGTACGATTGGCACCATATAGCAACAAGCCCCTCGTAGAACGCTGTGGAGGTGAGGATGAAGAATCATCCCTAGCCCTCTTTGAATCAACATTGGCAGACATGATTGCAGGCTCAGCTTCGTCCCCTGTTCGTTTAGCTTTTGGTCGAGCTGCCTTCCTACGTGCTCGGATGGCAGCGATATCCAATATTGCATCATCTAAAGAAAGATGTTTAAATGCAAAGCAACAGGGTATCCCAACATTGAATGTGCCACACTATACTCAGAAAAACAACTAATTTTATGCAAATTTAAGGCTCATTTGGCATAGCAACGTATTAATGGATCATCAAACAACTAAACTAGTTATTCAGTTGCCATTGCAATTAAGAGTTATTAATCATCAATAGCCAAAAGAAACACATAAATGCAACATTAAATTCTGAGCAATCACTCACCATCTGGAATTCGAACAAGGTGAAGAATAAACCCGATATCAATGTCGTAATCTGCAAGAGAGCGAGCATCGTCGTCAAGAAGTTTGCCGGCATAGTAGAGCCTCTGTTTATCGAGTGAGATACCCTCCTTCTCTTCAACTCTTTGCTTAACATTGTACACGAAAATTGTACGCCAATATGGTGTCCCAAAATCCAAAGCAAACATCTTGCCAGTCCAGGTCATGATGTAAATCCGCATCTCTCCGCCACGCAGCAACAACAAAAGAAGGGTTGATTCATTCTGGATATCATAATCTGCAAGGGTTCTGTTATCCTCCAGTCGTTTGCAGTCATACACCAGCCTTTGCTGCTCTCGATGAATCCATTTAATCGTCTCAATCTTCGCCTTGACTTTGCCGATTGTATCAGAGCTTTCCACTTCGAGATGGAAGTTCTCCGTTTCCCTCCCCATTGTTATAGTGATGCGCATTTCGTAGAGAGATTTCGAAGATTACTGCACAGTATCTGTGAAAATTATGTTCGAAATCAAATAAAGTGAAGTGGATTGTTGATTCTTCTCTTGCAAGCCTTGCACAAATCACAATGTTCAAATTTAAACCCTCTTTTCGCTGTGTTGATTGTTAGGTGATCGTCTATATAGTATGGGATGTATTGGGCTTCTAGTCCATATTACGGAGAGAGTGTTGTTTTGATTAATGGGTAATTTGTGGATGGAGCCCAGATTTTTTATTGCTGTGTGATTTTTATAATTAAGGTTGTCCATATAACGCTTCGGGCCTAATATCACTTTCATCTGAGATCTCACATATCTAATCAAATTGGGCCGAAAGATTGAAATGATCCATTTAGTCATCAACGAATTTATGGAGCCCACATATGTTACAGTTCAAGAAATGGGAGCAATCAGGTGAGCCCTTATTTCTGTTTTGGTTCACAATTAAATTTAGGGTAAATATATATACAACCATAAAATTTCCTATTACAGCCATTTGAAATTTAAAATATTTATTTTACCCTTAAAATTCATTTTTACAACCCTAATTTTATATATTCTTTCTTCGACTAACCATATCACCGTCTTTTCATCTTAGTTTTTTTTTTTCTCAGTCATCATCTTCTCAATTCATAATAATATACAATCTCCATTCTTTGTATGCTTCATAATTTCTGCAAACAGGTCCAATAATTTTGAGAAGAAAAGAGGAACTGAAAACTGTGAAGTTGAGGAAGAAGGAATCAAAAAATTTGGACTAACAAGTTTCATGAAGAAGCTGTCAGAATTGCTAAGGAGAAGGGAGGCAGCGGAAAGTGGACTCAGAAAGGGTGACCCGCCTCAATATTAGAAAATTTTGAAGTGGAAATAAATAAAAAAACCTATTATGCAAATGCATACGTCCTCGATTAATTGGAATAAATACTTTATACGATCAATAATGTTGTTCAGGTTATTTTTTATAAGAAGGTTGTTTAGTTCTTTTCATGATGATAGATCAATTGGAATAAATACTTTATATGATCAATAATGTTGTTCAGGTTATTTTTTATAAGAAGATTGTTTAGTTCTTTTCATGATGATAGATCAATTTGAATAAATACTTTATATGATCAATAATGTTGTTCAGGTTATTTTTTATAAGAAGATTGTTTAGTTCTTTTCATGATGATGATAGATCAATTGGAATAAATACTTTATACGATCAATAATGATGTTCAGGTTATTTTATTTAAGAAGGTTGTTTAGTTCTTTTCATGATGATGATAGATCTATTAGAAATTTTCAAATATCAATTCAAAAGTAAAGAATTGCATTTTTCAATCATTTATTTTGTGTTTTTGTAGGTGTTCGTCAATCATTTTCATCATTTTTTTATTTTCAAATATATCTATTATCAATGAAAGATTGAATATCTTTTTCTTTAGAGAAAAATAATTGAGACTTCAAAATGTAGTGAATTAAAAAAAAGATGATGATTGTGAGAAGAAAAGAGTAAAATGTGGAAGATGATGGTGAACCGGTGGCTATGATAAGAAAAAACCAGATCTAAAATTAGGATTGTATAAATGGATTTAAGAATATAATTGAAAATTTAGAAATAAAATGATTGTAGTGAGAAATATTTAGGTTGTACCTTTAAATTTATAGACAAGTGATGCTTCAATGAGTTCAATTTAGATTTTTGAGGTATTATAACTAAGGATGTCCATTATCATGTTCGGGCCCAATATCAATATTAAGCAAATTTTACATAACTTTCAATATCCCGTATTCATAACCTGAACAGATTTCAGACATCTTTGAACAAAAAAAACTATTAAATCATTAGTAATTCATTTTAACATGTATGTCATTGGTTTGCAGCTCTGAAAAAAATTTACAATAACAGTGCATGAGTCTTAACAAAAATTCAGAAAAATGCTGTAGAATCAAAATATAATAGCACAATATCCCAACTAATAAATACAACTCTATAAATTACTTTTCCAAATTAAAGTTGTGCAATAAGGCATGCACGCATGTATGCAAGCAAAGTAGCAAACATCCAGAAAGCAATAACGGCAAAGACACCAAGCATATCCAAAAACAAGGACAAAAGTATCTCAAATCCTTAAACTCATCATACAAATAATGACATCTGTTACCTTCCTACAATAAGCTCAAAGATCATCGTCATCCTTGTCCTTGATTCTTGAGGATCAATTAACTGAACAATGTCCTCAGATACCCTTCACAGCTTTGTCATAAACACTCACACCATGCTCGTTCAAAAGCTCTTGAAATGCACCACTCTTCTTGAAGTCATCAATGGCAGACTTTTCCAAAGTCCCAGCTTCAGATTGCAAGAAGAAACTGCCTGTTGAACGCTCCATTTCGAGCTCCTGCCTAAGTTTCTTATTCCCATCTTTTTCCTTTTGCAACAGCTCCTTTACATGAGCACCCTCATTAGTAAGCTGCATCAGCCTATCCTTGTACTCTTGCAACCGGTGCTCAAGAACAGCTGTGACATTAAGCGTCTGAGCAAAACAACATAAACATAATAAGGCCACAAATATAACTAAGTACTGTGAAGAGATCATGGCATTAAGGTGCATATACCCGCACACAATTATTAGCCAAGGACTCTATCTATGGACTTGAATCTGTTAATGTCATAGGGACTGATCAGAGCTTGGGACATCCTCCGTGCTAACCCAAAAACTTCTTCATCCCAAAACGACTCCACTCCATCCGTACGATTGGCTCCATATAGCCTTGTAGAACGCTGTGGTGGGGTGGATGAAGAATCCTCCCTAGCCCTCTTAGAATCAACATTGACATATATGATTGCAGGCTCAGCTTCGTCCCCTGTTCGTATAGCTTTTGATCGAGCTGCCAGCAATATCCAGTATTGCATCATCTAAAGAAAAATGTTTAAGTGCAAGAGAGCACAAAGCAACTGGCTAATTAAAGTTAAAGAAAGCAACAGGGTATCCCATTATACTCAGAAAAACAACCAGTTCCTATGCAATTAAGAGTTATTAATCATCAATAGCCAAAAGAAACATTAAATTCTGAGCAATCACTCACCATCTGGAATTCGAACTAGGTGAAGAATAAACCCAATTTCAATGTCGTAATCTGCAAGAGAGCGAGAATCATCGTCAAGGAGTTTGCCGGCATGGTAGAGCCTCTGTTTATCGAAAGAGATACCCTCCTTCTCTTCAACAATTTGCTTAATACTGTACACGAAAATTAAACGCCGATCTCCTCCCACAAAAATTAAAGTATACATCTTCCCAGTCAAGGTCTTGATGTAAATCTGCATCGATCCGCCCAGCTGCAATATCAAAAAGAGAGTTGATTCATTCTGGATATCACAATCTGCAAGAGTTCTGTTATCCTCCATACGTTTCCCATCATACATCAGCCTTTGCTGGTCTCGATGAATCCATTTAATCCGCTCAATCTTCGCCTTCACTTTGCCGATTGTATCATAGCTTTCCACTTCGAGAGAGATGTCCTTCGTTTTCCTCCCCAGTGACGATATAATGATGCGCATTTCGTAGAGAGGTTTCGAAGATTACTGAGAAAATTATGTTGGAAATCAAATGGTTAAAGTGAAGTGGATTCCTTGCACGCCGGGTTGACTTTTAGTGGTGGTGATCTTCAATATATAGTATGGTCCTTATTGGGCTTCTAGTCCATATAATGGGTAACTTGTGGATGGAGCCCAAATTATTTATTTCCGTGTAGTTTAAGTTGTTTAACGCTTTCTAATTTAAGGTTGTCAATTATCACGCTTTGGGCTCAATATCACTTTTCATCTGACATCACATTTTCAATGGACTTGGGACGGAAGATTGAACATTGCCCCAATAAGTTATCAACGAATTTATAGAGCTCACTCTCCAGTGGGCCATATTTTCATTTCACATATATTTTTTATCTACTCAAAGTATGGATATGACATTATTATAACTCAATATTTGGAATATATATTGTAAATTATAATTTATCTTCTATTTGAGTACTATTAAAACACCTATAGATAACAGTCGGTTGTTGCAAATTTGGTGCATTCATAACTAATAAACAGATTTCAAACAACTTTTAATTCTATAAATTTATGTTTTTATGTCAATTAATATATGTTTATTACATATAGTAGTATCAATTGAGGGTTTTATTCATAATTTTTGAAAATTCAGAGATATTCAAAATGCGTTAAATCTGTCTGTTAGTTACGGATGCATAAGACCTTGAAAGTCATGTTAAGTTTGCTAATAACAAAAAATCATGTTAAATTTGCAATTTTGATCCATTATAATTTATAATGATGAGCTTGTGCACAAATCATTTTAAGAAAGAAAAAAAAAAAAGGGAAGAAAAACCCATAAATTTGAACACACCCTTCTATTAAAAATGGAATTTTATTGTTTTACATAAAAAGGATTTTAGCCCGAAAAGAAAACAAAAAAAGGTTTTTTCAAATATAAAACAAATAATTTGGAATCACTCCTTGGGTCTCTTTTTCTAGTTTCTAAGAAAAAAAAAAGTCAAATTACTATCGAAAGAAGTTGTTTTTTTCTTTGGGAAATTACCTTATTTTGTCATTGGTTGTTTTTATTTTTTTTTATTTTTAAAGCTTAAAATTAAATTTATTAATCCAAACAATTTTTTTTTTTTCAATTTCAATTTTCACCGTTGGCACCCACCAAAACATGGGGATTGCAGTTCGACATTGGATCTCTCAATTGCAGAAACAAATAAAAACAGGTTTCTGTGTGTCCAAACCATTGGTGTCATACCAAAGAAACCGACACTTCTTTTACGTATTTTGGAAGCTAAATAAATTATATTAGGCAACCCCAATTCCCAACCTTCTCCCTAAAAGAATTAAAAACTAAAATAAAAATACATTTATAATTTATGAATTTTATAAAAATACATTTTATTACACAAACAAATAATGACAGTAATTAATTAATAAAAAAAGAGTAAGAAGGAACATCGTGGTCTTCGACACGCCGCAACATTTGCAAAGCATATCCTTCTGCTGACGTTTCCGCAACTGAACTCATAATTATGGGGCCCACCCTTCTCACGTGTGCCTTCTTTTCTATTTCCCAAAAATGAGAAAATAAAGAAATTAGTTATGACCACTCTAATTGAATTATTATTAGGGCATCCACATTGATGTTTTTAAGTGTGTTTTTAATTAAAATAAAATGTGTGTTAATTAATGTAGTATGTTTTTAAGTGTGTGTTTTTATATAATTGGTGTGTGTGTTAATAGGGCACACAAACCAATTCATTTTGAGGTGTTATTAATAAAAACATGTGTGGTGTTAATTAATGTGGGGATGTTTTTAAGTGTGTGTTTTTGTGTAAGTATGGGTGTGTTAAGATGTTTGAACAAAATTCTTGTCCCCCTTTTAATTATTAGCTAATGATTGGAAAGAGTGTGTATTTTAGTGGATAAGGGCATCCACATTGATGTTTTTAAGTGTGTGTTTTTATATAATTAGTGTGTGTGTTAATTAATGTAATATGTTTTTAAGTGTGTGTTTTTATATAATTAGTGTGTGTGTTAATAGGACACACAAACCAATTCATTTTGAGGTGTTATTAATAAAAACATGTGTGGTGTTAATTAATGTGGGTATGTTTTTAAGTGTGTGTTTTTGTGTAAGTATGGGTGTGTTAAGATGTTTGAATAGCATTCTTGTCCCCTTTGTAATTATTTGCTAATGATTGGAAAGAGTGTGTATTTTAGTGGATAAAAATAATAGAATAAAATATAGTTGATAATGGGACCCACATGTAATGATTGCATTTGTGTTAAAAAATGTGTAAATTTGTGATAAATTGATGTAGAGATGTGTTTTAAAATTGATAAAATTTAGTGGCATGTGGACCCCACACTAAAATGGTGTGCTTAAAACACTCAAAATGAATCAATGTGGGTGCCCTAAAAATAATAGAATAAAAATTAGTGGATAATGGGACCCACATGTAATGATTGTATTTGTGTTAAATTGATGTAAATTTGTGTTGAATTGATGTAGATGTGTGTTTTTAAAAAGTAGATGTTTTTAATTAGTGTGTTGGCATGTGGGTCCCACATTAAAATGGTGTGCTAAAAATTAATGTTGTGGTGTGGTTTTGCATTCTCTCTCTCCTCTTCAATTAATTAATTTTTTTATTTTTATTTTTCCCTCATAAACCCATATATTTATTTTCTTTACTTTTTCTATAGATAATGGTGTTTATTATGTAACTCATCTGTGAAAATCTATGAAATCGTCACTTATATGTAATTCATACCAAAGTTGAATAAACTTGAATTATATATAAATTGTCAACAATGTAATGAGCAACTAATAAAATTGGTAGAAAATTAGAGTTCAGAATTCTAATCATGTTTATTATAATGTATATAATTTGTAGAATTCTATAACTTTATTTTACTTTTTCTATTTTATCTATTTTTCTACAATTTTCAATAAAAAAATGTCTTTTTTCAAAATAAAAAAATATATCATCTATTTTTTCTACAATTTCCAATATGACGTAATATTTCTAAAATGTAAGTTCTTGATAAATCTAATGAAATGAATCTTTCAAGCTTCATTATTTTAAATCTAATTATCTTCATCAATTGGATCAAAATAACCACCATTATTTTGATTTTTACTACCAATTCTCTTTCTCAAGTGAAATTGGTGATACACCTAATTTCCAATTCATAAGAATGGTAGATAGTAACCACCATTATTTTGATTTTTATTACAAAAGAACTTTCTTGGTGATACACCTAATTTCCAATTCATATGAATGGTAGATAGTAACCACCATTATTTTGAAATTTACTACCAATTCACTTTCTCAAGTGAAATTGGTGATACACCTAATATCCAATTCATATGAATGGTAGATAGTAACCACCATTATTTTGAAATTTCCTACCAATTCACTATATGAAATCTCTATAAATATGTATTTGAATTGTTACAATGATCATCCACTCAAACTCAATCAAATCTAAGAATTTTTTTTTTTTCAATGGCCGACAATTGGTGGAGTGCTTCGAATACTTTTGGTGCAACACCATCGGACCCAAATTCACCAACAACACCCAATTCAATAAACTCTCTATTCAATTCTTTTTCTTCTTCTCCTCAACACCCAACATTTGGTGATAATCCAAATTTTATGCAACATTCTTCACTATTTGGAAATTTTGAAAATGTTCAAAATGATTCAAATGTTCCTCAATCAAATCCAATGAATGATGGCGGAAGAAGACGAGTTTCATGGTCCGTAGCCTAGGATGAGGTGCTTGCCCGATCATGGGTAACAATTTCAACCGACCCAATCGTTGGCAATGATCAAAAGGGGGATGCATTTTGGACACGTGTGGCAAGTTACTACAACCAACATAAGCCGAATGGTACACCAACTAGAACCGCTAGTATGGTAAGGTCACATTGGCACAACTCCATTCAAAAGAAGTGTAATCATTTCGATGCAAATTACAATTCGATTTATAACCAATATCAAAGCGGTCACAGTGATGAGGATATACTCCGATTTTCATATGAGAAATATCTTCAAGAAAATGGTGGTGTAGCATTCAATTTGGAGCATGTTTGGAGAATCCTTAAAGATCAACCAAGTTTTTCTCCACAATCTACCGATCACTCTAGCAGCACAAAGAAATCAAGAATATCGGAAGATGGAGCAAGTCAAGCTACGAGTTGGGGCGAAAGAAGCCTAGATTTTTATCTTAATGAAGAGGATGTCCGTCCAATTGGACAAAAAACGACAAAGAGAAAAGGAAAAAAAAAGGCAACTACAAGTACTAATCTTTCGCAAATGACGCAAAAATTCGGATCTATGTATGAGAATTTTAATGCGTACAAAGAAATGAAATTGCAAGAGAATGAGCTAAGAAAGACGGAGAAATTGCAAGAGAATGAGCTAAGAATGGTGAAGATTGAATCACAAAACCGCGCAAATCTTGCAAAGGAATATGAGATTATGAATAAGGACACTTCCAATATGAATGCTCAACAATTAAAGTTCCACCAACAATATTGTAATATGATCATGGAGAAATGGAATTCTCAAAGTAAGTAAAAATTAGTTTAATGTAATGTAGCTATGGAGAAATGGAATTCTCAAATTAAGCTATTTAATGATGTTTGTTGTTTGTCTACTATCCACTGGCGGAAATTTTATAGTGCCCAAATTTATATAAAAATCACAAGACTAAAATTACAATTCATGCAAATTTTGAACAATCTGCTTCTCGGTACCGCGGTACCGAGAAGCAGATTGTTCAAAAATTGCTAAACTGCTTCTCGGTACCGCGGTACCAAATTTAAATGTTAAATTTTTTTTGGCCAAAATAAAAAAAAAAAAAAAAACCGAAAACCGAACCGCCGGTTCCGGTTTAACCGGCGGTTAGGAACCGAAACCGCAACCGAAACCATCCCGGTTCGGTTCCGGTTCCATGGTGGCTGGTTTCCCGAACCGCCGGTTAAACCGGAACCGGTGGTTCGGTTTTCGGTTTTTTTTTTTTTTTTTTTTTTTGGCCAAAAAATTTATTTTTGAGAAATTTATTGCAAGTGAAGTTTTTAGTACCTAATTTTTCACTTTCCATAACATTGAAGTCACACGATAGCAATTTATCATGAAGTTGAATGGTTGATTAAATAAAAGATTGGTATACCTAATTTTTCATTTTCCATAACATTAAAGTCACATGATAGAAATCACAAGAATGAAGTTGAATGGTTGTTTAAATAAAAGTTTGGTATACCTAATTTGAACAATATGTGAATGAAAACAAATGTTACATACATATATCCCCTATAAATAAGAGGTGATACACCTTGGTCAAATATTATGCAACACAATTCCTCCCTCTTTCTATCCAACATGTCTTCAAATGTGAATAACTTTAATCAAAATTCATCTGACGAGTCTGAAGTTGATTCGGATGAGGGAGAAATGCCTACGTCACCGGGAGAAGAAATGATGTCTATAATACTTCAAACCGGTTAACAAATACTTGACACATATCAAAGATTAGAAGAGCGGCGATGAAGACAATTCATACAACGGAATCGTGAAGCCGGACATACAAGGCTATTTAATGATTACTTCTCCGAATCTCCAGTATATCATGAAGATATGTTTCGAAGACGATTTCGAATGCGAAGACATTTATTCCTTCGTATTGTTGATGCAATTCAGGAACATTCTCCGTATTTTCAACAAAGACCGGATGCTTCGGGAAGGTTAGGGTTGTCACCATTATTGAAATGCACAGCGGCGTTCCGTCAACTTGCTTATGGAGTTCCGGTCGACCAATTGGATGAGTACTTACGAATGGGTGAGTCTACTGCCATCAAATGTCTTTTTAAATTTTGTCAATGCATGATTGAAATATTTGGTGATCAATACTTGAGAAAACCGAATGTTTATGACATTCAACGACTTGTCCAAATGCACGAGGAACGACACGGCTTTCCGGGCATGTTGGGAAGTCTTGATTGCATGCATTGTGAATGGAAAAATTATCCGGTGGCTTGGAAAGGTCAGTTCACACGGGGTCATGGATCACCCACAATCGTGCTCGAAGCGGTCGCATCTCAAGACTTGTGGATATGGCATGCATTTTTTGGGGTGGCGGGCTCACGAAATGATATAAATGTGTTGTATGAATCTGATTTATTCAATAATGTCTTACATGGATATGCACCGACGACTAACTTTATAGTGAATGATTCACTATATAAAATGGGATACTATCTAACAGATGGAATCTATCCGGAGTGGACGACGTTTGTAAAGGCTTTCCCTTGTCTAGAGGATGTGAAAAAACGATTGTTTAAGGAAAAACAAGAATCAGCAAGAAAGGATGTCGAACGGGCATTTGGAGTACTCCAATCACGATGGGCAATTGTCAGAGGACCAGCTCGTTTTTGGTATAAGAAAAGGTTAAGACATATAATGTTAACATGTATTATTTTGCACAACATGATTGTTGAGGATGAGGGAGATTTAGTCACGAATTGGTACAACGACGAACGCGATGAGCCTGCACAACCCGTTCAAGGATCACCCCAAGAATTTCGAAATTTTCTTCAAATTAATTCCGAGCTCCGTGATAATCAAATTCATCACCAACTTCGAGCGGATTTAGTTGAACACATTTGGACACGATTTGGGAACTTGTAAAAATTAATTGCTCATTTATATTAATTGTATGTCAAATGTATTGTAATGTCAATTGCGTATTTTTAATTAATTGCTAGCTATATATGCATTTTTTTATATAATTAATACAAATTCATACCAAAGATTTGGAGTAAATATTAATTTATTGTTATTTATTATTAATTATATTTTAATGTGAATTGAAAATTATTAATGTCATAATTAATTAATCCAATATACAATTTTGACATGATTAAAAAAATACAAGCAATAAGTAATTAATTTAAACTTATATAAATAAAAATAATAGAATAAAAATTAGTGGATAATGGGACCCACATGTAATGATTGTATTTGTGTTAAATTGATGTAGATGTGTGTTTTAAAAAAGTAGATGTTTTTAATTAGTGTGTTGGCATGTGGGCCCCACACTAAAATGGTGTGCTAAAAATCCATTGATGTGGTTGCTCTTATCACTGTTTAATAAAAAAAGAAAATAAGAATTATTACTAAATACTATTATTGTTTAATTACCAACAGTTGCGGCAATTGAATAGGGACGTTTGAAGTTAAAAGTTGGGTTTTGGTCCAACCACGTGACTTCTGTCTCCCGACATTAACTCTTCCTCTCTCCTGATTCTAACGAACACTTCTTCTTCTTCTTCATCATTATTATTATTATTAAAATATTGTTTTTATTTATTTTATCATCTTATAATCACATATTTAGTCAACTCTTTTTTATGATCGGATCCGCATTTTAATTTCTACATATTCGTGCACGCAAAATATACACCAGATCCCATACACACTAACATGTTTGTTTGTTCTACTTTATAAACTTTTGAGTTAATGATAATAAATGGCACATTTTGCCTTTAATGATCATTCAAATGAGTAAGTTATGGTTAATCACAATTTCAATCTTTTATTTTGGATGTTTTTGATTTGAAAATTTCGTTAAATGTCTCATTCTCGATCAAATTGTCAAGAAATTTGCATGTTATTAAAAATGTTATATGTTGAGAAATATTTTCAACTAAGGCAATAAACATTAGAGGCCAAATATGCTGAACTTATTTGGATAATTTTTGTTTTCATTATTATATATACTTAAAACTCAACTAATACACTTCAGAAAATTTGACAAGAAAAAGGGATCCCATCTGTCCAATATTCCAATTGCAAACATCCAAAACTAACTTTGATAGATTAAAAACATCCAAAATTGCAAACTTAAAATCTGAGATTAAATTCTTGAATCAGAAAGCAAGTTCCTACAAGAGCAAGTCCATTTTGTTCATGACAGAAATTGCTTAGACAAAACTTATCAAAACACCTAACATCAAATCTTCCCTAAACACATCTCATCCCAATTGTTTCTTGAGGGGCAAAAAAAAAGAAGGAAACTTCCTTATTACATGTCCAGAAGCAAAAACAAATTAGGAGCTAAAGCTTTCTATAATTCACCACTTTTGTTAGAGTTATTTGGTCACAAACCTATACTTGTACATTGTCACTGCTCGAATGAGCCACGATCGTTAACCTTCTGGCCGTTTTCATAAAATCACTGCATCACAACGAAAACATAAATCAGTAAAGCTCCAAAGAAATCAAAACAAACAAGGCATATTGTAATCAAAACAAGCATAAAAGGAGTTACCTATAAGGTTGGTCTCCAACTTGCCGGGCCGCCCCCGTGGCATCTCGATACATGACATGGTTCAGCATTTCTGAAATATCGATGTCAAACATGTTCGCCAGCTTTGTGTACAGCTCAGCGTAAGACCCCAGCGAAGAGAGATCAAGAGTCCGACCAACATCCTCGGACTCCATGAAAACCTTGCAGTGACTGGTTTCCAAGCTAAGCTTGGATTGAAACCCTTCACACGACGACCTCTCGGGTGCTTCAATGCCATCGGAAGTATTCCCCGTTTTATCCCCATTTCCATCCGAAGAGCTATTTCCAACTGTATCGCTCGAGCAGCTCAGAGAAATCTGCTTCTCAGTAAGTATTGGCTGCCCAAAAAGCGTGAAACTAGCTGCCTTCACATTGTCAGATTTTTTCGATACTTGAGTTGAATTTCCCATAGTTAGAAGACAAGATATGTTCTCATTGCTACCAGGCTTGGGTGTGATGGGACTGGAGGCTTCGGTGTGTACTGGAGCTCGGTCGAGAGGCAGAAAACCGAGAGACGATAAAGGTGATTGGAATTTATTGAAGTGGAGATTGGATAATGATAAACCATATTGAGCATGCCTGGCTCCCTGCATGCCAGCAGGATTACTGTTAGGAAGATACCCAAAGGGGTTGCTCGACCCGATGAGGTGATGGCTGGAGAATGATGGCAGAGGGATTTGGCCATCGAGTGAGAATTCCGATTGGTGTGGTAATCTTAGTTTTTTTCTAGGAGGTGAGAATGGGGATAGGTGGATTGTAGGCATGTTTGATACTAGTTCAACTAGCCAAGGGCTCACACGTTTCACGTTTTGAAGAAGATCCGGCTCGTCCCATGACACCTGCAATGATTTTATTTTATACACTAAGGCTTGGCACTAGCAAGACTGGTTTTTTCCATAATGTCTTAAAGGCAAAAGTAAAGCAAGAACAAACAATAGAACATATAGATGCAGAGACTAGTATAAGCAACAACTAATAAACAATGAGATTTGTTCGTCTAAATCGAAGTACCTGTAGAAGCCTCCAAGGCGATTCAGGCCATCGAATAGGATCAGCAGGCTGAGCAGCTGATATGGTTCCCATGAACCAGCTTATACGCGAAGAATCCTCTGTTTCAAACGCCATCTTGAACCTCATACCAGGGCTCCACCGTATCTGAGCTGCTGATTTGACGAGAGAAGCCTTCACACAGAACTCCGGTGTGCTAGCTCTAGGATAGTAAACCACATCAAAGGGGTGTCCATTGGCAGCAAGACTTGCAGCTTCAATAACAGATTCTGCTTTCACTTTTCCTTTACTATTCCAACTCCCATTAGTGTTTCGACTCATCTTGCTCTCATCCTCCCTAAGAAAGGCTGAAAACCCTCCATACGGAACGACAGAAGGATTCCATCCGGTTGGCATTTCAGGGCCACCACCAATTCCCCTCTTTGCCCTCCTAATCCCGATACAAAGATCCCCGTTTTCAGCTCTCATAAACACAATTGAATCGCCTGCCACGAGCTTCTTGTGGTTCACAAAAGTGCTCCATCCGGTGGTCAAGAGATGCCGCCTTGGCGTCCCTCTGTAGATATGCCTGAACTTCCATGTCTCCCCATGGACATCCTTAGCAAGAATTGTCTGAACCGGGGGCTCAACTGAGTGATCCAGGCGAGGAAATATCGTCTCTGCGCAGTACCTAGGCACCGAAAACCCCCCACCATTGTTAGCATCTGACTGAGTTAGTGTCTTGGCAAAGGAAGTGGGCTTATCCTGATTCTCAGAACCACTAATCCCAACAGCCCCATCATCATCAAAATCAACCTCATCCACTCTAGTTGGGACCAATCTCATTTTAGCAAAAACCTCATCAGTCTCAGGATCTGCCATGAAATTAACTGCAGAAACTCTACATGGAATGTAAGCAGGGATTCTAGGGCAATTTCTAAAATCAACATTCCCAGAAGCATGCTCTGAGTGGCCCTGAGGAAAGTAAAAAACCTTTGAATTTGCACATGGCATTTGCACCATACTACCAGCACAAGCATGCCATAACTGTGAATCCAAGAATTTCTCTGTTTCTTTCATCTTTTCCTTAGATTCCATAAAGGTAATCATTTCAATAGAATAGTTATATCATGGCAATCAAAATCCAACTCAATTGATAAAGGGTCCACTCTTAACAACCCTACAAGACAGAGAAAGAAATCTCAGAAACCAGAGGCAAAATTCATATATATATATATATATATATATATATATATATAGAGAGAGAGAGAGAGAGAGAGAGAGAGGGATAACAGAAATATTCAATTACAATTGAAAATTTTGAATTTAACATCTAACCTTCTTAATTCAAGCAGAGAAAGAAGAAGCCCATCTGCAGAATATACATATGGTTTCAGAACTCAACACAGAGAATTATTATATATGATGGCTCTCCTTCACAATCAAAATCTTATCTTCACAAAATCAAATTCCAAGTCAAAAAGTTTGTTTTCTTGAATCCCAAAATATACTTTCTTCAATTTGACCGCCCATCATCCAAAGCTCCTCATATCAGCACAAGAAATCCATGAGTAGGACCAAATAAACACCTTTTTCAATAAAAAATCTGACCACACTCTTACTAAAAAGTAACCAAGAAATAGAAATTAAATCTTTACAACCTTTTCTTCTCAATAGTGAAAAACCCACATCCAAATTCTATGCTTTTCCACCCAAATTCAAGCGTTTCTATGCAGTAAAAGAAACAATCAGAGAACAGAAGTACATCATTATTGAGAAAATTCAAGAAAAGTGAAAAGAATTATTGATTATATACAGGGGAAAATTTCTAGCCGAAAACAGATGAAAACCCGATAATTTTTGTTTACTATAACTCACTCTTGAATTCTCCTATATTTCACACTCAACTCCATTCACACACATAAAGCTCTCTCCTTCTCTCTCCTTCTGTCCCTCCAACAACTTTCTCTCTCTAAATATATGTATTAGTTTATGCTTTATATATATATAAATAAATAAAAGTTAGTGTGTAAAGTCTTCACACGTACACAGGAAGCGTCTTTTCTCGTTAATTTTAATTTTATGTTTTCACCTGATGAGTTTTTATTACTGTAATCTAAATCCTGTTTAAAAGGGATACAATAATATCTCTTACCCCTTTCTTCGGATCTGAAGAAACTTCTCTTGTATCTTCCCAACCCACCCTACCAACAAAGGTATTGAACCTAGCCATTTCACACCCCTCTATAATATTAAATTTAGGCTTATACATATAATATTTAAGTTAAATATTTATAAATTGTAACTATATTGAAACTTAGGGAAAATAGTGTTAAATAGTGGATAAACAAAATATATTTTTAACATTATTTTAAATTTAAGTCAATCATTTATGTGATTTACGACATAACCAATATATATCAATCATATTGTACATATCAATTATATGTGACAAAATTCATTACACGACACAAGGTGTCCACAATTTCGTCATCTATCCTAAAAATCAGTAAAAAAATATTTTTTATGTTTATGGGTAATATATATATATATATATATATATATAAAGATAATTAAATTTTTATCCATTATATAAATCAGGAGAAGGTGGGATTTTTTCAAATTAAATAGAGAGAATTAAGGAGAAAATCTTGAACTAAACCTAACCTATTTCAATATTTCGTGTTATTCTTTTTTTATTTTTTGCTTTCATTATCTAATCATCGGCAATAAAATACTGTTGTTAGTTATGCGTTTTGTTTTGTTTAATCTTTAAAATACTAATAGATTTATTCTGTTGCTTACGGTGTCGGATATAATTTGATATTATTTTCTTGATTACGGTAGTTCAATTAGTTTAATCAATTACTGGAGGGGTTTGATATTGAAAGCACCAAGGTATTGTAGTGAGTGAAACAGTCTATATTTATTATTATAATCTTTACTTTAATTTAGTTAAGTCAATAGTTGCCCTAAAAGATAGGCGGTCTTAAGTAGACAAACAGTTGGGTTTAACTATGGTTATTGACTAGAGTTGTATATAATTAATAACAATTTTTAATACAATTAGTCCTATTTTCTTTTCTTATTTTCTGCAAAACCATATTAAAAATATTTAAATAATAATTAGTTTTGATTAAAAAAAGTAATTTTAAGTTAATCATTTAAAGCCTATAATTGAAAACTATTGTTTATGAAGATTATACACAGTTAGATATTGTATTAAGAAGAAGTGTAACTCATACTGAAATGAATTCTGTTTGGTGTAATATTTTTTATTGATATATATGAAAATACATAGCTCTGTATATTTTTAAATGGGTTAACTACATCAAAAAACACGAACTTATGGTCTAATTTCAATCGTAACATGATTTGACTGTAACATCATAAACACTCAATTTCAAGATATATTTAAACTTTTCGAGCTCTAATTGCTGACGTGTAGCCCAAAATTTATAAATTAATCATTGTCATCATCCACGTGGAATTAAAAGAAAAAAACAAAGAAAATCCAAAAAAACAAATTAACACCCCATCCTAGTAAAGAAAATCTAAAAAAAAAAATTCCAAAAATCAAATCCAATTCCCCCACTTCTCCTTCTCCGTTGTACCTTCTTCTTCCTCTATGGTTAAACTCAAATTCAAATCAAGTAAGTATATTGATTTTTCCTTCTCTTGCGAAGAAAGATTCTTCATTTCAGTTCAGCTTTAAACCTCACTCCTTGAAATTATGCACACATAATCAATCATCTCCACTATATATAACATTCATCACCTATAAGTACACAACATCTATATTAATCTGTGAAAACTCATATCAATGATGTTGACGTCAGATTTTGTATTGCACAAAATCCTAGCCTAACACCAAAAAAGTATGCCCGGCTCGGGTAAACTGGACCGAGCAAATAATAAGAAAAAAAAAACGAATAAAGTAAGAGAAAGACTGTGCCCGGTGCCTACTCGGGCAAATTTGCTAGGCTAGTTCTGGTCGGCCTTTTCTGGCCGGACAGAACGTTTTTATTATGAAAGATGAGAGTAAAAGCTCTCTATTTGCAATGAATACAATGATTTCGGATCCCCTTTTGAGAGGGTTTAGGGCCCTATTTATAGGCTAGACCCTAGATATGAAACTCGAACCATAAGAAATAAATCCTTAAGATCCAGGGTCTAAATAAGGTAAGATTAGATACAATTTTATCTAAATCGGATACGATTTGGTGTAAGATTTGTTTCCTTGTTTGTGGACTCATAGAACTCTTTTCTGCTCATTCGGACCTCACATCCCGGATGCCGTGGTCGGCTCCTCCCATTATGGTCGGCAACTCTGATCAAACCGAGTCCCCAGGACCGCGGATCTACTGTGATTGGGTCAGTCATTCTGGTCGGTCCGACCATAGTGGGTACCACTTCAGCTCGGTTCGATCCTCACCCGGGAATCTGGTCTGGTCGGACGAGCAGGGTATCAACAAATGACAACAAGATAGAACCATTAACCAATCATATGTCTATGACTCTTGTCAATCCTAAGCCTTCAAGAGTTTGATATTTGTCGACTATTTCGGTGTAACCCAATCTTTTAGTGACGGAGTTCGCTGTCATTAAGTTGTAGAGACAGAAAATTCCATAGAGCAGTTTTTAACCACAATTGCGACTCGCGATTTGAGTTGAAGATTGTCATCATTATCAGAAATTATGAAAGGGGAGACAAAAATCTAATAAAATGAAAAATGGAGAAAGTAGCCCCACTATATATCAATTTTGATAAAACAATAATTTAGTGGAGGGAGTGTGTGCTCTGTGGTTGGAGTGAGAGGAGGAAACTATTATTTTGTGTTCGTCGGAGAGGGGAAGACGGTAGGGGTGATGACTGGTTTTCATTTCTCTGCCTTTTTTTTTTTCTCTTAATCATTTCTTTTCTGAATATTATTTATTATTGATTTTTTTTTGTTTTAATTCCACGTGGGTGATGACGGGATTAATTTATGCATCTCGGGCTCCACATCATCAATTGGAGCCCGAAGAGTTCAAACATATCCTCAATTGAAAAAAGTGTTAAATTCAACATTTATGGTGTTACACTTAAAAGTTCATGTTGTAATTGAAACTACACTCTAAGTTCGTGCTTTTTTACGTAACTAACCCTTTTTAAATAGATATTTATGTTGATGTTTTATACACTAGTCTTTTAGCAGATTAATGCTATCAATTCGAGTAACTCTTATATATGAGATCTTCTCACAAATCTAGTTATGTTAGGCAAGACAACCGATAATTCATACTTCACAATTTATATATGAATTTATTAAAATAAATTTTTTTTTGGATGATAAAAATTTGATAATTATCCGTGAAATTATTTCATTAAGTTTTTGTGTATTCTGCTTCATTTTGATTATAATGGCTGGAATGTTTAATTCCTTTCAGAAAAATAGAACACACTAATCCAAGAAAACTAATTCAGATTTTTTTTTTTTTTCAAAACTTATGTGTAGATTATGAGCATTGATCCTGAGAATGAAGAAAATAAAAACGAATAAAATTGGTAAAGCAGGGCATGATTAATTTAATAGATAATAAACATGAACTACAGGTATTACATAATTACATACTTGAATGATAAGTAAGTTATGAAAAATAGTTTTAAGGTATTACAAACATGAACTACATGTATTACATAATTATATGCTTGAATGATATGTAAGTTATGAAAAATAGTTTTGAGGTATTACATATTTGTTCTATGGTATTACATAATTACATGCTCGAATGATATGTTAGTTATGAAAAATTGTTCTATGGTATTACATAATTACATGCTTGAATGATATGTAAGTTATGAAAAATAGTTTTGAGGTATTACAGATTTGTTCTATAGGTATTACATACATGAATTAACTACAAGTATTACATAATTACATGCTTGAATGTGTGATACCTGAACATAATACATTATATGATACTTGAAGAGTATATGTGTGATACCTGAAAAGCAAATGTGTGATATATGAACATAATACATTATATATAGGCAGGTGCGTGCGGGGCATAGGAGCGTGGACGGGACGGATTGGGGACACGGATCTTAGATCCGTACCCCTGAGACATATAAGTTTTATACTAAAAACATTATAAGAATCAAATACTTCATTGTATTCTGGAAGTTTCTGGATTAAGGATCTATGGTCTTATAGCTGTTATATTGGATGTAATATTATATTTGGTAATATCTAATCCTTAATATTTTTATATAAATTAATTTTTGTGTGATTTGATCGGACGGAGGAAATTTCTTGGAATAAACTTAATTAGTGCCAAAACTGAATGAGCAAGGAAAAATATGTAAAATCAATTTTTTTTAAATACTATTAAATCAAATATTAAAGAAGCCAGATCCAGTTTAGGACCCTGTTCCAGAAATTTGCTCTAAAATAATCTTTGATTCTTTATAAATATCTTCGCGAGATATTTATTTTAGTTAAATCTATATCTTTTTTTGTGAGATTGAGTAACAAGTCTGTTCCCCCACACACCGTAAAAACGTATCGATATGTCATAAATTCGATATAATTATTAATCTCAAATCACAATATTTTAATGGAAAAAATTATATCTATATATATATATATATATAATAACAATTACCCCTCAAAATAGAAATATCAAAAGTTTTCCCGCCCATTTTCACTTCCTAATTTTAGAAATTTTATTAAATATTAAATATTTAATTTTTTTGTGATATTAATTGAATTTATGGTAATTTCTAAAAATATTGATTTTGTATAATGAATGTATATGGTATACAATCAAATATTATGTATATGGACGATATATATATATATATAACATATAATATGATTAAAATTTATTACTCATGTTAAAAAAAATCTCATCTAATCCGAAAATATAATATGTATTAAGAATAATTAATCTCTCAATTTGGTATCTAGATCATTTAATCAATTTTGTTTATTTGATGAAATTGATTTCAAATCTTAGCATGTCAATTAGAAAATAAATTCAATTTTGTTCATATCATTATGAATCTGACACCTTTTTTTTAATTAGAAGAAAAAATGTTATCACAAATGAGTGATAAAAATTGTAATTAGAAAATAATGATAAATGAAATGATTTTTGAAGTTGATCACATTGTTATTTCCCAAATGTTCGTTCAAATATCAAGCATGCAATGATTTTTTTCCCTATATAGGTGATAGATCTCTTCCAATACATTAATAATATGTGATTTAATTTTCATTTTCTTTTATTGTGGATTTTGTATCCCTCATTAATTAAATATTATTAATCTATAAAACTATTATGTGTATTTAATCTTTGCACGTCAATTAAATGAATAATTATCTATCTATTTGAATTTGCGCGGTTGTATTAAATGAATTTTGAATAAATTACATGAAATTGTTGCAATATGTACACTTTCATATGAACATTTTAGTAATTGTCTAAATATATTTCATATAAATAAAAGATATTTTGGTATAAAATTTCAAATTTTGATATGTATATAGATTTACACATATTTATAGGATAATATTTTTCTATAATATACCATATGTAATATCCTATTTCATATACCAATCTATTGTTCATATACTTGGAGTATAATTTAT
Organism: Scutellaria minor; assembly: GCA_954870855.1. Classification (NCBI taxonomy): domain Eukaryota; kingdom Viridiplantae; phylum Streptophyta; class Magnoliopsida; order Lamiales; family Lamiaceae; genus Scutellaria; species Scutellaria minor. The sequence continues at coordinate 1,743,501 of OX940735.1, read as the reverse complement.
TTTGAGAATATTACCATCTTACACAATCGGCCAGAATATCACCAAAATAATACACACTAATATGATATTATACATACATATATATATATATGATAAAATCTATATATAAAATTTAAGATGACCTTTATATTATGATTTATGCAATTTTATAGCTCTAATTAGAATTTAATAACGAAATCAACAAATATATTACAAATAAAATACAATGAAACACTTATTTAATATATTCCATCAATTTGTTATAAGTTTGTTCTTTCAATAATCGCTCAAATTTATGATAATATTATGACTATGAACATCATTCCAAGTGGGAAATATTAGAAAGTTAAACTATGTCAAAATGGTGACAAATGAAAAATTCATTGGTGATTGGAGTTTTATTCGTAGAGAACGTAATTGTTGATTAAATGTTATTTGACAATCTTCTATGGTGGTGTGTGATGAACGGTTTTTTTTTTTAAATATTTAAAAAAATATTTGTTATATCTAAAAAATAATCAAATTAATCAAGGTAATATTTCTCTTTAACAATAAGAATTTAATTTTATATTGTTTTTTGAATTTTATTTTTCTTTTTTGCATCACATCATATTTTCACTTGATTTTATGCTCTCTGATCATTGAATTGTTATCAAATGTTACTGAAAGATCTTATTCTATTCAAAGTTAGAGACAGATTTGTCCATGTAATTCAATGAGGGATTCAATACAAACTTTTGTCTGTCAATATTTATTTTACCTCTGGTGACATTCTAATTTGAAAAGAACACGCACGATAAATCCTTTATCTATTTTAAATCATTTATAATAAAATAATTATAGTAAATTTACAAGAGAAGTATAATTTTCTGTTCCTACAGAGCTTTGGAGAAAACTTTGTTAAAGAATTTCAACATAAAAATACTTTAAAACATAAAAGTTGATAGTAATTTATCAAACACATAAATTTATACTTGCATGATATGTGTATATAAACATAGAAGTGATCATTTTATTAATCCACGAGCATTTGAGCTATAAAAGTACCATATTTTAAAATATAATTATTTATTTTTTAATATTTGACAAATTATAGGTTATAAAGGTTTCATGTTTTTTTTTTCCAAAAATTCAATATATATATATATATATATATATATTTTAAAATCATTTATTATTATATTCAAGAAAAGCACAAACATCGGGATTTATTTTAAAAATTACGTTATTATTAATAGTTTTTCCAATCTAATATTCATATCTTATAATTTATAAATTGAGGAGATCTTTTAAAATCAAAATTCCTTTTTTAAAATTTCATAATTATAGGGAGTTTTCCAAATTTAATCTTATTGTTTATCATATTTATAAATTTAGTAAATCATTTTTGTTTTGTGTAATATTTTATCACATTTTTATTCTTTTATTTTTATATAAATCATAAAAATGAATAGTGGTGAAATCAAAACGTCATGGACACACACATATTTATATTATTATTTCCTACGTTTTACATAAATAATCAATTTCTATATTTTTGTTTAAAAACCTATTGTAAAAGAAAATTAATAATTTTAAGACATTTAAAAAGATGCGATATAGAATTCTTCAATAGTATGATAAATTTAGAAATTCAGTATAATATCATAATTTTTTACCATTATGAATATTTTATTGAGCATATATTTTGCATAATTTTTTCCACATTAATTATGACAAATACAATTAGTAAAATAGTCATATAATGTATGATGAGTATATGAAATATTTAAAATTAATAAATTATATGGCATTATATTAAATTGAAATAACTCTAATGCACTATATTGTTTTTTCTTGGTTAACATATTTATATCAAAAAATTACAATACTTGAACTTTATATATCCAATCATCACACGGGTACCAAATGAGATTAAAATACTTTTAAGAACTTGATTTTTTCTTAAAAATTAACATTTCATATCAAATTCGAAAATTTAAATTTTATGGTCATGAATCACTAGGTGACATATTAGATTCGAATTAGTCTAAAAAATTTATTATTTTATGTTCAACATTTTCATATCAAAACATTAAAATAATAATATTTATATATCCGTACATGGCGCGGGACCTATACTAGTTAATTAATATGTAAGGGAAAAAAGCAGGGAGTTATTAATAAATATATTTTGATCATAATTGTAATCCCAAAAACAAGGCGCAGCAGTATGACTTTTTACGTAGTTCCAAATCTACGAATGACCAAAATTTTCCGTCTTTATCCATTAATAATGTAGAATGAAGAAATCCGGAAGGGAGCTGTAAGGGGCTGTTTGATTCATAGTTTTAGGTTGGTTTGAGTTTATAAACCAACCTAAATCTATCTTAATATTGTTTTTGGGTTTGGGTAAATTTTTTTAGGGCCCGGGCCTATTTTCCGGTTTATGCTTGATAAGAGGCTGGTTTATAAACCCACCATTTTTTGTGGGTTTATTATTTGCCCAATAGTGAATTTTCAATATGCCAAAAATGCCCTCATTTTTTCAAAACATTATCTTATATTATGTCTTTTAATTATGTCTATATTATGCCTTTTAATTAAAATATTATTTTATATTATGTTTTTTAATTAAAATATTAATTTATATTAAGATATTTTAGGGATCCAAACATTATTTTATATTATGTCTTTTAATTAAAATATTATTTTATATCATAATATATTATTTTATATTATGTCTTTTAATTAAAACATTATTTTATATTATATCTTTTAATTAAAACATTATTTTATATTCAGATATTTTAGGGATCCAAATATTATTTTATATTATATCTTTTAATTAAAATATTATTTTCTCATTTTATTGTTGTGAGGGTAATATAGTCATTTTATGTTTTTTTATCAATCTTAACTAATAAAGCAAATACAAAAATGTAAATTAAACTCACATTTGTAAACTAATAATCATTCAAACCAAACATAATATTTAACTCAAACATATCCCAAAACCTACATATCAAACACCCAAAAAATGTTATTTTGTCTTCAATGAACAGTAAAAACCCACATTTTTTAACCCACCTAAACAATCCCACCCCGCAAACCAAACGGACCCTAAAACTATTTTTCATAACTTACTTATCATTCAAGTATGTAATTATGTAATATCTGTAGCTCATGTTTGTAATACATACAGAACAAATTTGTAATAGCTCATATCTTAAAATTTTCAAATACAAGATTTTTATCATCTTCTTCCCCAAAATTATGCAAATTCATATTACTCAATTAATAACCAACTATAGTGTTTGTTACATCAATTATATAGTATATTGCTATGAATCGGAGCAAGATATAAAAAAATGCAAGTTTTTGAAAAATAAAAACCCTAAATTTTTATACAAATTAGGAAGAAAATAACTTGTTGGAGTATTAGAAAAATAAGAACCCTAAATTTGTAGCAATCATATGAAGAAATTGAGAAGAAAGAGAGGACAAAAAAAAAATACAGCAGCGAAGTTGTGAAGAAGGAAGAAGAAAAAAAAAGAGGGGTGAAGTAGAGTAGGAAGAAAAGAAAGAAAACAAAAAATATATATATATATGTATATTGGGATATTTTTGTTTAGGTTTTGATGAGATAATGTAATCTTTTAGACAAGACTTTAGAGTACCCATTTTCCACGTTTTATAAGTGGATTATAGTTTGGCAAGTTTATTTAGATATATTTGCTAAATTATATATATCAGAAAGATAGAGAAAGCTGATCATAAGGAGGTTTCTGGACCATAAGAAGGCTTGAAAGCATCAGGAAATTGAAAAATGAACAATGATCAGTAAGTAGATGAAACAGTAAGTTGACTGGAAGACTGGAAGCTGTCTGCAAGATTATGAAATAGAAAGCTGTTCATAATTAGGAAGCTGACGCATATCAGGAAGCTGACAACTATAGTAAGAAAGCACTGCAACCTGAGCAGTAAACTGTAAGTCGAACTATCTTATTCAATACAGTACAAGGATTATATTGAATGCTATACGAGGAATGACTCCCGTCAAGGATCCGTTGGATAGAAGTTCATGCCTGGCCAATGAAGTTATGCCACCTGGACCCGCGCCTCTGCAAAAGCACTGTAACCGAAGTATGGCGCCATTAATGCGGATCAGAGTAGGACATGCTCTATAACCCTAATTCTTCTGTCGCATTAATTGCAAAGATTTGCAAGATCAACTTGAAATGCAACAAGGACAATATCTCTCTTCAACGGACATTTTCTCACTGATATAAATAGAAGGAATGAGTGACCATGAAGACAACTGAACTACCAACTATTCTTAAGCATCCAAGCTCTTCATTTCCAACTTCTCAAGTTATCCAAGTTCAGTCACTTAACCTTCGAAGCAGTCTATTCAAGCACTCGAACTTTCAAGTTCAAGGTTGTTTCAAGTTCGCACCAATTGAAGAAAAATCATATACACTTAACCAGTTGTTGTGTGCTAGGTTGTTTTAAGTTTGGTGTACTTAGTTTATAGGATTTGATCCTTGCTAAGTTTGTTAGTCTTGTGTAGGCTATTTACTCAGTGTGAGTTTTGTACCCTGTGTGGGATTTGGCCTAGGAATCGTTGATTCTAGTAGCTATAACTTGTTAGGAAGAGGTTTGTAAAGCGAGACTTGTAAATCGAACTGACTTAACGAAGTTCCTCCTTGAGAAGGAGTAGAGTGGACGTAGAAGGCTTACACCACCTTCGAACCACTATAAGCAATAAGTATTTATTGTTTTTATATTTGCTGCATTGTATTTAATTTCATATCTATCTTGCTGAGCATACCATAAGCATTCTGTGTAAAAGACTTTGATAAAATCATATTTGGAAAATGAAAACAGATTTTCATAAAGAAATTATATTCTAGTTTATTTCGCTCATACTGTGATCACCGAGAAAGAAACCTGAATCAGCATACTATCAGGTTTTTGATCGAGTCAGGTTACTGCTTCTCTGTAGAATCAGGAACCTGTTTCACTAAAAGTTTTAAAATCGAAAAATCGATAGAGGTTCATTTACCCTTCTAAACCTCTGACCACTTAGGACCAACAAAAAAAATAAATATATATATATATATGGGGCGCGGGTCGGGTTGGCGGCCCCCGGCCACAAGAGACCTCCTCATGTTTTTAAACATCAGTACGTGCTCGGTTCAATTAATATAAGAATTCAAATCTGTTTTTTTTTTTTTTTTTCTTTTGTTTAACATTCTTATTGTAAGACATACCAAAAAAATACAAATAATATCAGCATATTATATTGAACTCACTCAATTATTGAAGCCAGCTGCCCCACTAAAAAAATTTACAATTTCAACTTTGTATATAACATCTTACAAATTAAGAAATTTAGTTCTAATAAAATATTGAGCCAATAAGGACAAGGGGTAATCTTACAAGTCAGTTCAACCGTTACTTTTCGACTTTTTTGACATTTAACTAACAAAACTACCAACAAACCATTCTTTTGTTTTGAAGATTTATTGGTCCCAATTAATATGAAATCCTTCAACTTCCACTTAAATGTTGCATAAATTCTTGAAAGAAAATTTTACAATGTCATTTAATTCTGACTGAATTTAAACAAGAAGTGGAAGTTACTATCAAGTGAAATAAATCCTATTTTAGCATTCATGATACATGCGCGTGGAAAAGTCTAGATATCATAACCCAAAAAAAAAAACCAGTAAATGCAGTTAATAATTAATCAGTACTGACAAACAATCTAATTTTTTTACATAGACTAAAAAAATATTCAATGTAATTAAAATTGAATTTATTTCTATACTCTCCATATTTTGCCCATGCAATAAATCACATAAAAAGTTAAATTAGTAATCATTTAACTATTACATAGTATCAAAAACAAAATATGTTAATTACGAGTATTTCAGTCATTGATAAAAAATTACTATTCTTACAGTAAACATGTTTGTTTATATGTTTCTAAACTTATGAACAAACCTGTTTGTGAACTAGTTTGTGTATGTGCTTGCAAACTCAGTACTAAAGTCCGAGTTAAAGCTACCAAGTAAGCTGATTTGGAAATTACTGGTTGTTTTTAAATTATAAATTCTTTATGAGAATTTAGAATTGAATGTGCTCAACGAACTCTCAAACTTGACTTTGATTGCATATTTTAATAAGCTTGTGCTCGATAATAGACTGTGTTTCTTGAACTTGAGTTCAAACGAAATTTAATGTTTCATTCAATTTTTTACATGTCTAAGTTAAATCTACTCGCAAGTCAAACTAGATCAAAATTTTATTAAATTAAAGATAATTTCGAGCTCAGACTCCTAAGTAAGTCCAAACAAATTGAGTTTAGAGCTCTTTACTTTTCAACTTGATATTTTTTTCTGTTTTATACTTTAAATTGAGTTTAGAGCTCTTTACTTTTCAACTTGATATTTTTTTCTGTTTTATACTTACGTTAAATGACAAAAGAAAAATAATTATAATTGGAACTGTTTAACTAAAAGATGAGTTTTGTTAATAATAACAGAGCATATTAAATAGAGACATTTCAATCAATTATAAATAATGAGTTTAATTCTCAATGAAAAAATCTAGAATATAAATTTGATACATCGTATACGAAAAAGAAAAAAATCACAGTTAGTGGGATAGAAAAAATGTTTTAAACGTGTGGTTCACAGTTCACTAATTAAAAATAATACTAATATGAGCCATATCTCTAGAAGTAGCCAATTATTTCCTTTATCTTGGTAAACTAATCTTACTCTTTTCCAAAAAAATAAAAATAATATTCTTACCATATTCATGTACAAAAGATAGTGCATTTCAAGGTAAGAACATTATACCGATTTACAAAATATTTCTATAAATGATGACAATATTACAGTCACACACACTAGTGCTACAAAAGGCGGTCAAGCTAGTTTGCAGTATAGTATTCAATGGATGTAGATGGGTCCCTTTAGAACACGCTATACAATAACGCAGATTCGTGCCCCTAACCCGTCCCAATCCGACCCGGTTAGAAAATGGGTTAGTATATATATTTTTAAATTGATTTTCTTTTTCCTCTCATTCCTCTCTTCAACGTATTTCTTTTCTCTGTTTCTCCTTTATTTCTCTACTATGTTTCTCTTTCTTTATCGTTTTTGTGATTTCTTCACTTTTTTTTTTTCAATTTTTCATTTGTTTCTTCGGTGAGTTGTGATTTATATGTTAGAGTGTGAAAGATAATTGGTGTTTTCGAAGACTTTTTGAAGATTTTCACATCAATTTGTTAATGGTAAGTGTTTAATGTATTTTTCATTTTTTTCATAGATAGTGATTTAGTTCTTATAATCTAGTTGTTATTGTTTTTATTTTGTTCCTTGTGTACTTGTTTTTTGTGGTTGTATGTGTGTAATTGAATTTCTAGGGTTTATTTGAGTTTATTAGGGTTTAGTTGAATTCTAGGGTTTTGCTTGCTATTTTTTGGTGATAGATATATTAAACTGGAATTTATTAAATGTTTGTAGTTGTGTTTAGAGTTGGAATAGTTTATGTTTTTTTGCAGTAGATGCATTGTTAGAGTTTTTCTTTCACATTTGTTAAGAGAAGTGAGTGATGATGTTGATGAGCAAATTAATTTTTGTATACATGTTTCTGTGTTTCTGTATATAGGTATCAGATGAAGACCCTTGCGACATGATTGGTATGATGGAATAGGGTGATAATAGAATCATCATTCTTACCTTCATTCCTATTCTTTTGATTGATATGTTTTATAACTGGGAATGATGATTTCCGCATGAATTGATATTACCATGGATGAGGGAATGACCATTCCTTTCTACCCCCATGGTATTATGTATTCCTGTCTTGAAGAAAATGAACGTTTTTTTTTATTAATTTTGACAATTATCATTATTTATTTTATGTTTTCACAAATTAACTTCCTAAAGTTGAATTATTATATAAAATTGCATAAATAATATTAAATTATTTATAAAAAATATAAAATAATAACTAATAATTTAAAATAAATATAAAATAAAAATATAAAAAATAGCAAAAAAATTAAATACATAAATAGTATAAAAATAATTAATAAATATAAAATCTTAAAAATATAATAAAATAATATGAATATAATTTTAATAATACAAATAACTTTAGTTCTGATATAAGATTTATCTATATATATATATATATTTGTAAATACATATAAATAAGATAAATGAATATTAGTATAGATAATAGGTTATTTAAAAAAATATAAATAAATTGTAACTAAAATATTTTTTTAGAAATATAACATAAGATATTAGGATTTTAATAATATAAAATCATATAGAATAATTAATAAAAAAATATGAAAAATATATTATTATTATTATTATTACTATTATTATTATTATTTAACTACTTTAAGAATATGTAAATAATACAAAAATAGTAAACTAATAATAAAATTAAAAAATAAAATATATAAATATAATATATCTTAATATTAGTACAATGATTAATTTTCTGTAAAAAGAATTATTTTTAAATTTAAATATACTAAATATTTTAAATTTGAGTGATATATTGAATATGAATATTAAATAAAATTATAGTGGAGGGTAATTTGGTCAAATAAAGATTGATTTAATATTATACATTTTATTTATAGTTATCAATCATAAAATATACTTATAATGATTATATCATTCATTTCCTATTCCTTTGTGATACCAATCACAAGAATCAGTATTTTTATACCATTTCTTTCCTATCACCATTCCATTATTGAGTTTATTCAATTCCCACCTAATTTCATTCCATCATACCAATCATGTTGTTAAAGTATCACATGTCTTACTTTAAGGCATCACATGTATTTATATAAGTATTTTAGTTATATACTCTAAAAGTTATTTGTTGTGATTTTCTTATGCAAAAGGAAAAAATGGGTGTTGATATTGATAGGTGTTTTTCTTATATTGTTAATGTTATTGTACTCTGAATAGATATTTTTATATGTTAAAGGTGTTATGCTCTTATATTGTTTAGGTATAATTTTGTGTGAATATCCTTTAAGATATCGCACGAATAGTTTGAAGGTATTATATGTGTTTATTTAAGGTATCATATGATTATTTGAAAGATATTACACGTATATATATAGGATGTTACTCTAAGATATCAAGTGAATACCCTTATGATATGATTGGTATGCATGAATAGATTAGGAATTGAATGATTGTTCCCAAATCCATTCCAAATTCTATGATTGGTATATTTTAGGAATAAGAATACTAATTACCTTGGAATGACTATTTCCAAAAACATATGAATGATCATTCCATCTCTCCCCCCTAGTATTATGTATTCCTAATCTTAATGGAATCAAATTATTACTAATTTTTGACAAAACTATCCATACTTACATTTATTTTGACAACATTATCCTACCCAATCTAAAAACTTATTAAACCTAATTTCATATGTAGCAACCGTGTTTTCTCAAAAATCTGAATTTATGAAATCCATTTTTACGCGTTCTTCAATTCTCACGGGTATGTTTACTTTACTTCTTAATCAACTCGTTTCTTCTTGGTGAAGATCAACCGATTGTTATTATCTATCTCCATGAATTAGTTTTGTTACTCTTTTTTTTATGTTTGAATGGTTACCCATATAGTTCGTTTGTATAAATTTTCATAAACAAATGAAGAAAGATTGATTTATAAAAAAAATCTAAGTTTTCCTTTGATTAATAAATTAAAGTCATCATCTATGATGAATATGTGCCGTAATTTTTATTATTATTATTGTTGGAGAATTTTTTGTATTCTTTTATTTATTAATTCAACTTTGCTATGAATGATATTATGTAAAGGTTCGAGTGCATCATTTAAATAATGAATTTTTTTTTGGCATATTAATTAATTTTATATCATAATTTATGTTTCTTGTATCATAATTTCTTTTTAATGTTTTTTTTATCTTTTTTTTACCAAACGAAATAAATGAAAAATTATATTATATCTTTAAAAATTAGATTAAAAAATAATTTTATAAAAAATAAAATGAACTATGTCATACAATGTCCCACAAATAATGTATTGATTAAATTTTGATTTCATGATAATATAAAATAAAATTGTAAAAAAAAAATTTGCAAATTAATTGTATAATAATAATATATTGACTATATCAAACAAAAAAAATTATAATGAAATTTATGTAAGGACATTTTGGTTATTTAAGATGAATTCAAATCTATACCCATATTTTATTTTAATATACCAATCATGAGATTGGAATCAATTAAGGAATTACTATTACATTCCTTGTCAATATCAATCATAGGAATTATTATTCTTGTGTTATTCCATTCTCATCCTCATTCCATTCCTTAATTCATTTCATTCAGTCATACCAATCATGTCGTTAAGGTATTATATGTGTTACTTTAATATATCACATGTGTTACCTTAAATGTATTAAAAATTATTTGTTATGATTTTGTTTTCTTATGCAAAAGAAAAATGTATTTGGTTCTGTTTATTTGACTATACCCTTATATGTTAAATGTTTTAATATTAAAATATTATATGTATTGATTTAATGTATGACATGTGATACCTTCAAGGTATCTGTTGAATATCTTTCAGGTATTATTTGAGTATATTTCAGGTATCATATGTATACTATTGAGGTATCTGCTGAATACCTTTCAGGTATTCACATGTATACTTTCGAGGTATCTACTGTATACTTTTTAGGTACCAACTATCTACATTCAATGTATTAGTTGAATACTTTTAAGAATTTTGATGAATACTTATATTATGATAGTATTATGATTGATAGACATGTTTCTATTTTATTTTGCAGGAAATACATGAAGTTTTTCTTTGTTATAAGAGAGATTTCAATTATTTCCAATTACCATATGATGAAGCTGCTAAAGATGAAGAATAAAATCAAAAAGAAATAAGCTTACAGCTCAAGTCCAGAAATGTTTGAGTTGTCACAAAAGTTCTTTTCCGATAAGAAGCTTCTGAAATGCCATCATTTGATTATAAACAATGTTTTCAGTTTCTATGTTTGTGTAATTGGATTGAAATAATCTTTTTAATTTCTATGTTCAGGGAATTGGGGTTGATAACAATGTTTATGTTTTATATATTTGGTGATTTTGGGATGATAACAGTGATTTTGGTGATAATACCTTTAAGGTATTATCTAAATACCTTTAAGATATCACATATTTAACTAGATAATGATATTGTTAAAGAGTAAAACATAAGGAGATTAGTCAGATAATTACATATATAAAGTTCTTTTTGTTATAGGTTAATACGCAAAAGTACCAGTTGATTGCAATTAAAAGTATTAATGTTTATAGCAAATTGTTGGGATATTTCTGACTAGGTTTTGATGAGACAATGTAATATTAGATGATTTTTTAGAGTACCCATTTTCCACGTTTTATAAGTGGAGTTTTGTATGCTTATCTTATCTTTCGAAGTTGAGTTTTGAGAAGATGCTTATATCAGAAAAATAGAGAAAACTGATGTTAGTAGGATTTTGGACTTAAAGAGATCTTGAAGGCTGATTTTTAGTATGGGAAGTCAGTAAGCTGTAGCTGTTCAGAATCAGGAAGTTGACAACAGGATTCTGGAATAGGAAATTGTTCAGAATCAGGAAGCTGAAGCAGATCAAAAAAGATACGCAAGTTAGGAAGCTGACTGCAGGATTCAGGAACAGGAAGTTGTTCTGAAACAGAATCCTAGCGCATAACAGAAAGCGACTACTGCAATCAGAACAACAAGCAGTAAGTCTTTTCTAACCTATTCAATGCAGTACGAGGAATATACTGGATACAGTACGAGGTTTGGTTCTTGTCAAAGTTACTAGTAGATAGAAGTTTGTGACGAGCCAATGAGGTGTTACCACTTGGACTGCGGCTCTGCAAAGTACTATAGCTAGAGTATGACGTCATTAATGCGGATCAAAGTAGGACATGCTTTGAAGCCTTGATCTTCCACGATGCATTAAATGCAAATATTTGAAGATCAATTTGAATTGCAACATAGACCATGTCTCCCTTCAACGGGCATTTTCCAAAAGCTATAAATAGAAGGTAAAGAGGACTAAGAAGACTACTGAACAACTGAGCATTTTATATCTCTAAGCTATCATTCTTTCAAGCTATTACTCAAGCCTTCAAGATCAGTCACTCAATCTTCAGGAACAATCAAGCCAAGCATTCGAGCTTTCTTGTTCAAGGCTGTCTTCGAGCTGCACCAGTTGAAGAAACCATTATATACTTTTAACCATTTGTTGTGTGCTAGGTTGTTTTAGTTTGTTAACCTTGCTAAGTTTGTTAGTCTTGTGTAGGCTATTTTCCTTGTGTGAGATTGTGTATCCTGTGTGGAATTTGGCCTAAGGATCTTAGATTCTAGTAGGTTTAACTTGTTTGGAAGAGGTTTGTAAAGTTGTGTCTTGTAAAACAAACTGATCATAACGAAGTTCCTCATCTGAGAAGGAGTAGAGTGGACGTAGAAGAGTTACACCACTTTCGAACCATTATAAGCCATAAGTGTTTACTGCTTATCTTACTTGCTACATTACATTGCTGCATATCTGTCTTGTTGCATTTATCATAAGCATTCTGGTCAAAAATTTGTGATAAAATCATTTTTGAAAAGAAAACTAGTTTTCTTAAAGAAACTCTATCTTTACTTTTTCCGCTGCATACTGTGATACCGAGTCAGAAACCTGAATCAGTATTCTGTCAGGTTTCTGAAGCGAGTCAGGTTACTGTTTTCTCGGTAGAAACAGGAACCTGTTCATAGAAAAGTTTTAAAACGCAAAATCGATAGAGGTTCATTCACCCCTTTTTGAACCTCTGACCACTTGGGACCAACACAAATGTATTACATATACACATTTAAAGTATTACACTAATACATTTAATGTATTATATATTTAACTATCTATATACTTACATTTTAAGGTATTGAATTCATACTTTTAAGGTAACCTTAAAAGTATTACATAAATACCTTTGAGGTATCACATACATACCTTTGAGGTATTGCATATTAATATTTGAGTTATTTAATAAATATTGTTAAACTATTATATAGATACCTTTAAGATATAACATTTTAAACAACATAATGAATCATTCAAATAATACCTTTATACCTTTAAGATATTACATATGCACATTTAAGGTATTGCACTAATACCTTAAAGGTATCACATATTCACATATATAGTATTATATACTTACATTTAAAGATAATGGATATTTATTTTAAATGTATTACATAAGCATCTTTAAAGTATTTATCTCTGTGTTATTAGATACTTACATATATAAATATATTAAAACTGGTTAAAAACATAAAGATACATAGTCAGAAAGTGTAAAACATAATAATATTAATTACATAAGTTAATGGTATTCTAGAATTACAATTCCAGAATTCATCTAAAATAATCTAGGATTTGGAGTTTTAGAACCAAACTCCTTTAGTGCTGTTGAATTTGAACTGGCTTGTTTGGTATACTTGTTCTTTTGAAAATGGCCTATGTCGTCAACTTTTTGTAACTTTACAAATCTATTTACTAAATTTTGTTGTAGATGTCATGGACAAAGTTTACGTCTTGTTTGAGGAAAGACCTACATATAGTCACACATAAGGTATTAGTAATTATCATTTGAGGTATTTCATCTATTTGGCTTAAGTATCAGTAATTACCAAACACCAAATTTATCCCATAATAACATAAGGTATCACACGTATATGTTCAAGATATATGTTGAATTCTTTTAAATATCAGTCGAATACCTTTCGGGTATCATATGTATACCTTCTAAAGTATCATTTGAATAACTTTCAAGTATCAACTGAGTACTTTTGACTGATAATAACATAATGTATTAACATGTTTCTGTTAAGGTATTAGACTATGAAAGATAAAGTATTAAGAGTGAAATTCACCCAATTGTAAGATAAAGTATTAACATGATCAAATCAACAAAAATAGTCAAGAAAAAAAAGGGTCAAAGACACAGTTGAATCTACATTTTAATTACAAACAAAAATGATGGAGATTATTGTCACTTTAATTCACTACTGTTCTCGGTAGAAATCAAATCATCAAACAATTACAATATCAAAATACCACAAAAAAACAATTAAACAAAATTAAAAAAATCAAATCAGATTCCTAAATTAAAATTCTAACAGTCATTTCATTGAACACTTTGCATTCATCACTGCAAAACCCAAATACCACCCCAAATACAGAATCAAGCCAGCAAATCAACACAAACATCCACAACACAGATCACTCCACATCACATGATACAAATATAAACTCCAAAAACAATAAGAAAGTGTCATTGTGGAGAATATTTTATAGATTGATGAGCTGTGAGGAGAATTGGGGAAAAAATTGTCAAATTTCTCGAATCAGCGGCGACGGCGATGGTGCGGTGGTGGAGGATCTGTCAACGAAGCCGACAACGATGGCGATGGTGCGATGGCGGAAGGAATTGCAGAGGAATGAGGGATTTGTGCTGAGGGAAAGTAAAGAAAAAAAAACTATATATACTGACCCATATTCAGCCCGGGTCGGGGCGGGATCCATGGCCCAGGGGTACAAGGGTGATGTCCATACAATTATAGTGATCCTCATTTATATTTATTTTAGTTGTTAAAATTTATAATTTTATAATAAACAAAGAATAAAAAAAACAACGTATTAAAGGTCCACTAAGTAGTTATAGTAAAATCTAGATACATTTCTCACTTTGAGAAAAAAATATATTAAAAGTCTGCTAATTTTAACATATTAGCCAAACTTTCGAGAGATTAACTACTGTAAACATATGTTTGTAATACATGGATTTATTTGAAAAGAAATTGATTGCACCTTTTAACATGTAAATGAAAATGAAGCTAAATAATATATTAATCAACATATGAAAATCATGTTATGTCACAAATACAACATATATTTCAATAATTACAAAATATATTTAATTAACTGCTAAGTTAAATGATAGAGCATAACAAAATTATAAATATATATTTCTTTGACAATAAAACCTGGCTAGAGAAATTAGAAAATGAGAGGGTTGGAGAATATTTATATTATATTATAAATGTGTGTGTGTGGCCTGGCTGAAAATGAAATTGGCAAAATATAAAAGTAAAATTTGAGAATAAAGACAACAAGACATACTACATATTTATGTCATGACATCGACAGGGACATTACCCCACCCTGAAATAATTCAAGTTGTTGGTTTGGAACTACAAGTTTAATAGCCAATGAAACCAATATGATTTTGAGAAATTGAAAGGAAAGAAAAGTTCAATAAAATAAATCTTATTCTATTGAATAAAATTACGATAATAAATTACTAATTAATGTATCCTGATCTTAAAATAAAAAAAAACTAAAGAAAATAACAATAAATTAGCAATTTACCCAAAAATTAATCTATTAGGATTTGACTTTTTATTTATTTATAGATGTAATTAAATTGAGGCAAATTAACCACAATATTGAGAGTTGAGTTTGAGTCTATAAATAGTGCAAAACGTAGCCTTTAGATAGTTTTGATAAACTTTATGGTTTTATTATGGATATTGAAGATTGGTTGATGGATGTAAATAGTGAGTAGAGTATTATATCCCATGAATAGAAGTGGTGATGATATAGCTTGTTTAGTTAATTAGTACATAGTAAATATTCCAAAATCGCATGGGAGTAAATATTCTCTAAGTGATGATTAGGACGTGACAAGGGGTGTAGGCTGGGTCTTGACATTATTATGTCATAAACTACGACCACTGGACTTAGTACACTCGAAAACGACTCATGAACAACATCATCCATTACCTCCAATTACACCCCACCCCCCATGCCATCAATACATATATCTTTCATCCTCTCTAAACTAAATAAAACAAAAATTGTCATAATTCATTGAAAATAGCCTTATAAGATAGATTAAAAACAAATTTAAAACCGATAATTCATAACAAAAACTGTGTTCTAGTGGAGAAAAAATGGTTATTCGACAAAATAACACTCTTACTAAAATGTAGACAGAAACTATTTGTTTATCATGTTATGTTGGGATTGAGATTCATTTCATTTTGAGTATCTTAATCAATCTAACTATATTTAATGGTTTGCTATGTTTCAGTTAAATTCATACATATTTAGTTCAAAACACTTGATCATATATGATACTAAATATGTTGATTCAGTTTAGAGTTATCTTAGCAAACCCAACAACTTTATTCCGTGGTTTCAATTTCAACGATCAAGATAATACACGTCTCAATTACATCAATCCGATCCAACCATAGATTGGCCACCAACAAAAATACACAGGCATTAACCAGGATTAAAGACATATTATTCAAGTGGTTGGATGATGAAAAAACATAACATAAATGCATGTATAAGCATTAATAAATAAGTGATAGACAGATATATGCATGGGACACGGAACCCACATTCTAAACACATTTCCTCCTAACCACTCTACAACTTCAAATACTAAAAGTCAAATGTATATGTGAAAAAAAAAACATGGGCTTGGGAATTCATCTCTATATACGAGACCTTTTAGAGTAAAACACAAAAATATATGATCAATTTGAACATTATTTAATGCAGACAATATCATATCAATTACGAAGATTGTAAAATCATCCCTTTAAATATATTATTTTTACCCTTGAGTATATTTTTTTTATCTCTCCAAATTTTTTTCGATTATAATTGGTAATGATTCCGCCTCTGATGAAGTTAATCGAACTCCAATAGAATGTGACATATATGTCAATGTTGGTGGGTTATATATGGTAGGCCCCATGGAGGGGGTCACACGCTTAATACCAAATTATTTAGTGTCACTACATATTTGCTTCAAGACTTGTTACATATTTAGTAAATTGTAAAGGGTATATATTTATCCTTACTTTCTGTTATATATTGCACGTTTTTTAATAAATTGATGATGTTATTTGGTTGAAATATTGTAATTTATTTAGAAAATGACTCCAAAGTAATCTGTGAAGGAACAATTTTAATAACCACGTTGAAATATGACTCCATTGCAACAATTATAGATACTTTTTTTTTTAATTAACTCTAACCGTTTAGTCAAGCTATAGACAAACTTAATATTTTATCAATTCAATACATCAGTTCAAAGAGACACAAATGATCTATAAATTTCTGACACTCATTTTGCATATTTTACTACACAGTTTTCGCTCTTCTTATTCTTGACATATTGTTGTATTATGAGAGAAATAGCAATTTTTTATATATTGAACTTGATGCTTGTTGGGTCATGGAACCTGATATTAATATTTGTTTTAAATATATTGAAAAGATATGCATATATCGATATGATATATCAATTGGATAGATATATTATTGGTAGAATATATCGACTTTGTTCTTTTAAATAGTACTCGAGTTCGATAATCTTTTAAGTATTATTTGAGTTGGATGGGCTTTTAGGGCTAGTTCAATTTTCTTGATAAATAACCCTATGATTCATTGTATTTAATTATAGTGCCCTTAGAAATAGTCGGTTTTAGTTGTTGTGCCCTTAGAAATAGTTAGTTTGACGAATAGGTGTGTTCCTATATTTTCTGTTTTCATTACTTCTCCATGATTGCACCTTAATTCCTAACCATTATAAATTATTCCCTTTAATACAAAGGCAACAAAACATGCATATTCGAAGTTGGATATAAAGAAGATCAAACACGTATGTGATAAATTTTGTGTTGTGATCATATAGTGTGTGTGTTTTGTGAACATATAAACCAAGTTGGCAAGCCAAAGTACTGTAATTGATTTATAGCATTCCACCAACTATCAACTAAAATCGTATTTCATTGGCAGCATTTAATTGTCCAGCTCTACGCGTCGAAAGTGGGGGTATCAGTATAACATCAAACAACAGTTTAATTAATTAATTCAAACAAATTGTGCCTAAAGTCGCATTTATACCGCCAGGTCCAGGGTTGTTATACCTATTGTAACCCTTAGTATTAAAGCGCTTTGTAATATGCAAATACTGTACAAGAAACGTGTTTTTAATTAATTGGAGATAATATTGCATACCTGCCCCTCGTCTCTGCTGTGAATGATAATTATGTCTTATCTTTTCTTTAACAGTTTCTTTTGCCCCTTCTTATTTTCACCAAATTACTGTTGCAATTAATGCACGTGATAGACTTTGATTGGGAGTAAGGTTCTTATGTCTCGACACGAACAAATAGTTGGGATTTGAATTCCCTTTTTATTTTTAGGGTTAAGTTCTTGATCCAAAACTCATATTTTTGTTTTCAAAACTATATTGTAGCAAATAAAAGGAAAAAAATAATAAAAATGGAATAGATCATTAGTTTTTTTCTAAAACATGAGCTCTGAATTGATAATTAAATTTTTGGGGTGCCCTCCAAATGAGAAAAAACAAAATTGTAGGTCCAAAGGTGATAATTGTCTGTTGTTTTTAGTTAATTCAATTTTGTTTATGTATATAAGACATTTTTCATTTTTTGACAATTAAGTATCCACTTTTCAATTTTGGTCATCTATATTTTAATTTTTCCAATTTCAATTAAATTTTGATCGGAATTTTCATAAACACTGACATGACCGTTGGGAATTCTGACAAGACGGTCATATCAACAATTTTGAAAATTTCGATCAAAATTGAACTGAAATTGGAAAAAAAAATTAAAACATGAAGGACGAAAATTGAAAAACAGACAACAAAATGAAAATTATCTTACATATAAGATCAAAATTGAAATTACCCCATTTGTGTTTCTTCTGTAACTCCAATGATAAAATATACAGTTGCATAATATAATATAGCAAACTTGATGAAATAAAAAAAATTAAATATATGTCAATAAAATATGTAAATCTGATATTGCAATCTTGTGTGGATAGCATATGGACCATTAGAGTTGTGTTTTTAGAGAAGGACCATTAATAAAGTTCTATGAAAGTATAAAGTTGGATTTTCTTGTACTCTTTCAATGCCCAAATTTAAAGTTTTTTTATGGAACCTCAATGCAAACCAACAAATTAATATCAATGAGTCAAATTTCTTCTCGAGATAAAGATACAAGGATTAGCAATACTAATAAGGCATTGAAAGTACCATGGATTAGGTCCAAAACAATTTAATTAAGTTGTAGCTAGGTTAAATATTATCGTCTAAACTCATCAACCACTCAACTTGTCCCCTACACATTTTATATCCTTCCACATCTATTTTCCTATTTTGTTTCTCAATAATTATTTTATGTTTAGCATGATAGGACGTTTTCTAATTTGGAAAAGATGTGTACGTAATTTAGTCCAAACACGTTGATTTTAAATAAATATGAATTACATAAATACAAATAGGAAAACATTTTTTTTCCTTTGATGTTGTATATGGATCCAATAAATTTCTATATAGCTTGTTGTATGGGTATCATTTAATATTATTTGCATAATAAAACAATGTTAGTGTATTAGAGCAGTGTATACAAACCAAAAAAAAAGCAAATACATAGGAGGACTTTACCATTAATGCAACATGATACATGAAATCGAGCATTTGCCCTTATTTCAACAAAGGAAGCACGACCTACTTGACTAGAAGAAAGAAACGAAAGAAGACTTCCATCTCCAAGTTTAACTCAAACCTAACCCAATAACGAAAGTTTCGTAAGGGGACTGGAGCAGGCTACGATGAGGCAAAAGATCTTCATCTTATTTTTTATTATTTTTAATTCACATCATGTGTTAATTAGTGATGTTAATCAAAAAAATTTTGCTTGATATGAAATATTATGAGTTTATCTGTAAGTCAATAAGTTTTAATGATCATTTTGGAATATCTTGAAAGACTTCTATTGTCTTTGTTGAGATATATATTAATTTAACATAATTCTCACCCAATCCCCATTTAATGATATTTCATTTTCATATTACTATGTAGGGCATACATGTTTTCACTTTTTTTCTTTGTATTTTGAGAAACACATTTTATCGTATTATTAAGATAACCGGTGAAAAGGTAAATTAATAAAGAGACTAAGCTACTAGAGAAGAAGTCGTTGAGAATGTAATGTTTCTTTATATTCCTGTTATTCTAATTTATTAAAGAGATTCATGAACTCCGAAAAAAAAATAATAATAACATTTTTGTCTTCAAATGTTTTGTTAAATATACGATTGTAACCTACAAGAACTTTTACTCAATATTTATACTAATTCTTCATTATCAATGTTAATACTATACGAGAACCCCAAACAATTACTTTTAAAAAGAATGAAATCACTACTTTAAACTCATCCTAATCTTATATAAAGAAATACTATTTCGAGTAAATTATAAAATATTAGCACAAACAAAACAATTGACCAATTAACTAAAAATACTGCTTAGAGTAAACTTTAAAACATTGAAGAAACTATAAAATAGACCATTTAACTAAAAATTCAATGGATATAAAAAGCATGAAATTTTCCCGAAATTAAAGGGCAAAGAAAATCATAGAGAAAGTGATGAGTGCAAATAATAAAGCCCAATGGGGACACAGTAAGCTACAGCTAGAAGACAACAATGAGGCCCAGAGGCCCACTTTGTTGTCATAAAAATTGTGGGTTTGGACAGTTGACTCGTACAAAACGGGGGACACGTGTCTGTTGATGAGTGGTGATGACGTATGGTGTTTGTTGCTCGTGTGCACATAACCACCGACGATTATGCCGAATGTCTGTCGGTTAGTTGAGTTACCCTCTGTGGGTGGGAAGTCTGAGATAAACCAGGGATAGTTTCGTAATTTGCGCATCTCCTCGCGCCACTTTTCAGTGCTCTATTTATGTCCCCCTAATTTTACTCTCGGTCTAACCTATATGATATGTAATGTAATACAACTTTAAAAAGAAAAAATAATAAAAAAAAGGATTTAAACATTAATTTTTCGAAATGTCTCATATTTCACATATTATGTGTGACAATATTATTGACTATGGTAGGGGCGAATTATTAGAGAAGTTAGAAGAAAATTTAATGAAAGTTAGAGATGTTTTTTTAGTGAATCTTACATAAGGATCCGTGAATTTTGTGTGATGGAACGGGTCAGGTCGAATATAAAATATTGTGTAATACTTTTTGTATGTATAGATAATATTTTTGTATTATATTATGTAGTCAAAAATATTACCTAATCCACACAAAAGTACTACATGTTTCACAATTCACACATGAGGGAGAAAAGAAAGATGTGTTTTTAAGAAAACCTGTCTCGATCAAATTCAGGTCATGCATCCTATAATATAAAAGTATTATTTGATATAGAGAAAAATATTACATAATATAGGGAAAAATATTATCTGATACATATAATAGTATCACATATTTTTTTATAGTCTGACTCAACCCCAAACACATCCCATAATATAAAAATATTGTATAATATATAGAAAAATATTTCTAATACACAAAAGTTCTTATATCCAATCCGACGAGATGAGATTCGTGAGACAGTTTCACACAAGACTTTATCATATTTTTTTAGAACTTAGAAATAGCTATTATGGTACTATAATATATATATATAAGGAAAAAAAAACTTTTTAGTCATTTTGTGATATAATGAAGGATTAAAGAAAACTTTAAAATACTTGGAAAAGAATGATGAGATACGATGAATATGGTATATTAGAATTTGTGGTATTTATTTATGAGATTGTTTTGTGATATGAAGTTTCTTTTCAAAAGATTTGAATGTAAATCATCAATCTTGATTTGATACAAATATTAATGAATTGAATGAGATTTCATTTTATAATATGTGATTGTTGAAACTATTTCACATTAATTTTTATTTTGTTTAATAAATGATAGTAGGGCTCGTGGGTTTAATTAATTTGAACAAGCAATGGCGGCTTGTGTTAAAATTATTAATGTTCACATACTTTGTAAAGTCTAAACATAATGAGACAGAAACAATAAAAATTGCAATCAAATGTAGTGATACGACTAAAAATTAAAGTAAGATTAACGTTTTTCGTCTATAGACTAAAAGCATCATAACAAAGAAAATAATCATATTTAATTGACCGATGTTTTAGTAAAACAGTTTTGTGGCATGAATGTCAAAAGAGAAAAATAAAAAAAAGAAAATCAATGGACACGTCTAATTTGCGTGGATGGAAAAATTATGTCGATTAAAATAAAACACTTAAAAAGGATCGAAATTTAATTATTTTTTCAATGGGGAGCTAGGTGGCTACTGGGCTTATTGCTGTAGCTAGCCCATTATAGAATTTCAACTCTAGCCCAAATTCAATGTTATTTGGGCTATAGCTCATTTTGGGTTTTTAAGTGGACTGTTCTTATCTATTAATCTATTGGCCAAATTTTGAATGTCAGATTTTGCTATGAAATAAATTGAAATAATAGGGCTGCAATTTGGAAAAAAAGTGGAAAGCTATGTTTTTTTTTTTTTTTAATTTAGTCATTTATAGTATGTTCATTATTAAAGATAGATAACTAGTATTATCTTTAGTCTTTTGATTATATATAGCATTTAATGCATTATTAAACATGGATAAAGTTTGATAAAATAAAAAGTAGTGAAAAAACTAATGAGGAATACGATGAGAATATATTAATTTTGTTCTACAATATTTGACGCCGATGGTTTGCACCAAATTTTGGTTAGTTGACCATTATTTTTGTGCAAAATGGTGGGAAATGGTTTTATATCATTGACTTAGTAATTGCACTAATATTCACGTTGAAAATCCATTTTCATGAGTCCAAATGGAATCTGTTTTACCTGTTTCATAAAATTAGATTTGTGAACAGTGGACCTAACTTTAGAGGACATAACCTTATTTATTAATCAAGATGAGCGTAAATTCCAAAAAAGAATAAAGTGAAAATAAAAATATTGAGGGAGAAAAAGAAGGAGAGTTGGATAAGTGGGCATATATATTGAGTTCATGCAATAGACTCGGACCACTCTCACTCCCTCGGAATTATTCAACACTAACTAACTAAACCCCTTTTCACGTTTCTCACTTTTCTTCTTCTTCTTCTTCTTCTATGTTTCTTGATGATAATAATAATACTGGAGAATTAAACAAGCTTTTCCTCATTCATCCATGGCTTTCTTGAGGCTTGGCTCCAAATCTGAAGCCTTTCACCGCGATGGCCAGACCTGGTATAATCACACACACACACACACACACACACACTTCTCTTCTCTTCTCTTGTCTTCACATTCTTTAATTCTCATTAACATATTATTAATTACATTGAAAATGACAGGCAATGCACATCTGGCCTCCAGAGTGACGTCACTATCGAGATTGGAGAAATGTCTTTCCATCTCCACAAGGTTTATAACCTTCTCAATTTCTACCATGCAATTAAAGAAATATAATTAATATTGATTAATTATTGCTGAAAACATTACAGTTCCCATTGCTGTCAAGGAGTGGACTCCTGGAAAAGCTGATCGGAGAAGCCACGAGCCAGGACGGCTCCGCCACCGTCCTCCAGCTCAGCCACCTGCCAGGTGGCACCAAGGCCTTCGAGCTGGTGGCCAAGTTCTGCTACGGCGTCAAAATCGAGCTCACCTCCATGAACGTCGTCAGCCTCCGCTGCGCCGCCGAGTTCCTCCAGATGACGGAGGACTACGGCGACGGAAACCTAATAGTCCAAACGGAAAATTTCCTGAACGAGGTGTTCAGCAATTGGACGGACACGATCAAAGCCCTGGAAACCTGCGAAGAAGTCCTCCCACACGCCGAAGAGCTCCACATCGTGTCCCGATGCATCCACTCCCTCGCCATCAAAGCCTGCGCCGATCCCAACCTCTTCAGCTGGCCTGTCTCCGACGCCGGCCGCGGCGCCACCGCCGTCTTCTGGAACGGCATCTCCACCGCCACCAAACCCCAGCCCGTCAGCGACGACTGGTGGTACGAGGACGTCTCCTTCCTCAGCCTGCCTCTCTACAAACGCCTCATCCAGGCCGTCGAAGCCGCCGGCATGAGGGCCGAGAACGTCGCCGGAGCACTCGTCTTCTACGCCAAGAAGTACATTCCTCAGATGAACCGCCAATCCAGCTTCAAGAATCTCAACCCTGGCTCCACCATTTCCATCCCCACCGAGGCCGATCAGGGGGCCCTTCTAGAAGAAATCGTCGAGCTTCTCCCCAACCATAAAGGCGTCATTCCGACCAGGTTCCTTCTCCGCCTCCTCCGAACGGCCATGCTTTTGCAGGCGAGTCCTTCTTGCAGGGAGAATCTGGAGAGGAGGGTTGGTTTGCAATTGGACCAGTCTTCGTTGGAGGATCTGCTGGTGCCCAATTTGGGGTACTCTGTGGAGACGTTGTATGACATTGATTGTTTTCAGAGGATTTTGGAGCATTTCATGGCCGTAGATAACAATGCTTCGACAGCTGCTTCTCCATGCATAATGGAGGAAGGTCAGTTGGTGGTTGAAGGAGGGCATTCTCTGACATCCTTAACCATGGTGGCTAATCTTGTCGATGCGTATCTTGCTGAGGTGGCACCTGATATTAATTTGAAGTTTCCTAAGTTTCAGTCTCTGGCTGCTGCCATTCCTGACTATGCTAGGCCTCTTGCTGATGGGATTTATCGCGCCATTGATATCTTTCTCAAGGTATATCACTGCTTATAGCTCAATATCTATGTTTCTTGAATCCATGTTAGTAAGAGAAAGTGGAACAGGCACATCCATGGCTGACGGACGCAGAAAGGGAGCAAATCTGCAGGCTGATGAACATCCAGAAGCTTTCATTGGAAGCAAGCACCCACGCAGCTCAGAACGAGAGGTTGCCACTGAGAGTGATCGTGCAAGTCTTGTTCTTCGAGCAGCTAAGGCTGCGCACTTCAATCTCAGGTTGGTTCTTCGTTTCAGACAATCTCGATAACTCCCAGGATCCCAATTCAGTGCTCAAGAATCGACAAAGGGGAGGCAGAGGATCCGACATGGACGACATGAGGGAACGTGTCTACGAGCTCGAGAAGGAATGCCAAACCATGAGACACGAGTTTCAGAAGCTCAAAACCAAGAGGACTTGGAATATTTTCTCTAGAAGAAAATCCCACCAACCTAATCACAAAGATAATCAGCAACGTCAAAATAGCGACTTGGAACCTAAAGTTTGAATGCTACTGTTTTCTGTGTTTTTTACTTATATATGCTGCAATTAATTGACAATATATGCTTTTCTGAAGAGGAAAAATTAAACATGTTATGTTTGTTGGGGTAAACAATGGAGAGGGTGTTTTAGTCATTTTGCATGTTTCAATTATCTCACCTTCTTGCTCACTACTTCACACTACTCTTTTGAATATAAAAAGTTGATGATACATTATCTGAAAATGAGAATCACAAGTTAAATAAAAACGTGGTTAAAAACAAAAAACCACAGATGGTCCCTATCTTGATATTTTGTCTTGAATATTGTGGAACACAGTTGGTCCATTCGTGCCACGTGGCGACCACGCTCCTCGACTTTCCATGGAGATAGTTATTTTCGATTTCGGATCTTCATTAGGTCTCAGAATATGTATCTCGAGAAGATTTTCTTCTTATATAGTTTACCAAAAGGGATAGAAAAGCTGATTTCCATTAGTAGAGGAAATTACATAATCCATTAGTAGTTACATCTTCCAAAATCAAACTAAATTTCCATGTGCATGGATCATATAAAGCTATTACATATTGAGAATCAATCCCAAATAACTTTACAAAAAGATTTCCTAAAATTCCATGTTAGCTTCTTCATCAACTTCCAATTTTCATCTCGACAAATCATAGTCGTGTGCGTAGCCCAGTTGCTCCATCTCCCAGCTCAGCTTCGAAGCAACTCTTTCATGGCGCGGTACATAGTCCTAAAAAAAGGCGACAAAATCTAAGTATTAAATCAAAAGAGTGGAAACAACAACTTGGTTAATGTTTTTATGATAAGACCATTTTGTCCATTCATCTAACATGTTGAAGTGGTTAGAAGTCTAATAAATTTCCATAGCAGCCCAATTGATGTCTCAATGGCCACTAACAAAGATCAATTCTTTTCAGTGGATAATATTCATCAAATATATTTCACCAAATTGTCAATAAAAAAAATACCTCCAATTTCTTGACCAGCTCTTTAGCAGTTGGAGCAGATACAATGATGTGTCTTGCATCTGGACAAATGAATCCTTCCTCTACAGCTTTGTCGATAAATGACAGTAAGGAGTTGTAATATTCGTCCACGTTGAGCAACCCTACCTGCAAAATACCGATATTTATTTATTTGTTTGAAGATTTTTCTTAACTGGCGAAAATAAACAAGCAACGATCATATCAAGACATACATACCGGCTTATCATGGATGCCGAGTTGTGCCCAAGTTATCACTTCAAGTAATTCCTCCAAAGTTCCATAACCACCTGCACACATAACCAACATTTAAATAAATAAACCAAATTTTTTTTGTCACAATAGTAACAATTAACAAATAGCATAGTAGCTACACAAGAATGCTTGCCTTTCTAGATTAGGAATTTATTAAATGAAAAGGGGGTGATACTCTGCAAGAATATACTATTTATTGCAGAACAGAGTAGCATGGCAACATATAATTGATGAAACATGCAATCAATAGTGGATTAAATGGAGCAAAATTGCAGAATGAATAGCTCATCTGAGAACTAATTTTCAGTGCAAGATGAATAGAATAGGCATCAATATTTTCCAGATACTATATTAGTCGATATTTTTGATCATTAGATCAAGAATAGTAATATGAAATATATAGGAACCTGGTAAGGCAATAAAAGCATCAGAATGCCTAGCCATCTCAGCTTTCCTTTGGTGCATATCTGCAACTGCTTTCACTTCTCCTACTGTTTCACCAGTCAACTGCAAAAAAAGGTGCCAAAAATCCCATAAAGCTAAGGAGAGGAGAGGAGAGATTAATTGTATTGGTTACTGTGCAGTTTTGCAGTGAAGTATAATGATGGCATTTGCAGAAATGAAATTGACTCAAAATTAAAAGTATTGGGAAAACAGAAAAGGCCAAGAATGAAAAAAACAAGAAATGATACTCCTACTAAAGCATAGGCAGAGGTGCAGAGCAATGTGAGGGTGAAACAGAAAAGGAAAAATGAAGGGAAACTACTTTGTACACCAAATATGAATACAACATTGTCTGAAACAACCACCACCTCAATTCATTACCATACCATGTGGATAAGGTTTGCAAGGACCAATCAAGAAATAGTTACTTTTAATGTTACATACATCAAAAAATCAATCATTTTTTTAAATTAAAGAAAAGGGTTTTCAATATAGTTAAAGGAATATAATAATAAAAGGGGGGAAGACATTTTTGAAGCATCACATACCTCTCGGGGCATGAGGGTCTTGGGAATCACCCTGCAGAGGGGACAAGAACATGACAAAAAGGTAATTAAAGAAAAGATTAAGGATAAAAACAGATTAAACTCAAACTAATCATTTAAAGCAAGTGATGAAGAATAGAAGAAGTAGAATACAAGGAAAAGAAAGAATTAGCTTTCTCCATTCTCTCTCTTAAGTCTTACCCCATGACATGGCGACCACCATTATGAACAGCTTGTGAAACCAGACCCATGAGGCCTATGCTACCTCCTCCATAGACCAAATCAATGTTTCTTGAAACCTTAAAAACACACAAACTCATTAGACTCAACTTCCAAGATTCAAGAAAATATGAAAGCAAGCAGCTTTAAGTACTACTACTTACATTCCTTTGGCACTGTAAAAAAGTGAAATAAAAGAGAGAAAGAATAGATGAAACAGTACAGTGAAGAGTACTTGTTGTAGTACATCCAACCAAGTATCATGTTCTTATCCATTTGAGGAAGAGAGAAATAAAAGAAAAAGACTATTATTGATGGCAAAAATTGAGAGAGACTGTAGATGAAAGTAACAGGACAGACATGTGGATGGATTGATATTACAAAGCACCAAAAAAACATGTAAAAATCTCAACTTTCTTATCTATCTCCATGATGCATTGGACATTAGAACCCTAGAAAGGAGAAGAGGTGTTATTACCAGAACTTTGCCGAGTTCAATAGCAGCATCTTGATAGCTAGTTTTCTTGCCTTGGCTACTGCCACAGAACACACAAATCCTCTTGAATCTGGATGCTTTCACTTCACAATCTCTCTCCATTTTCTTGATTTGTTGTTCTTCTCCCACTATCTCCCCCTTTTATATATTTTGTCTTTTATCTCCTAATGTAGGTGACAACCTAGAATAAAAGAGGAATCTTGCTGCTACTAACACTATCCCCTGTGTATACACCTAGTTTTTTTTTTGTGGGCACATATGGTGCCTATATCAGATAATGTATGTATATATATCTTTGTACTTATGTATGAGAGAGAGAGAGAGAGAGAGAGAGAGAGAGAGAGAGAGAGAGAGAGAGAGTGTTTGTGTTGTTATGATAGATAGAATAGAAGCACTAAACATAAACTGGAGCCCTTTTGCTTGGCCTATCTTGGCTCTTCACAAATTACATTGCCCAGGGTTTTTATTTATAGGGGATTTCGCACGTGATAATAGTACGGCTCAATACTCGCCCACTCACTGGCACGTGTGGACCACGCCTTTATTTATTTAATTTTTTTTTATGTATAGGCATGGGTTTTTTTTTTTTTTGGCCGTGGAAGAAAAGTTTCTAATTTCAATTCCCTTTTAATGTTTTTCGCAGTTTACATAAATGGAAATTTTATTATGATCTAAAATACTCAAATTATTTTGGCAAGTCGTAAAAAGGAAAATTACATTGAATTGCGCTTCATGTGAATTTATTGATATTAGCATCCAATTCTTATTTAAATGGCTTTTTCAAGGTCAATTTTATTTCTTATTTTTTGATTTTTTTAGGTATAATTCCAACATTTCTTCCAAGTTTACCCTACGGATCTTATCTTACTACCTCATTCCTAAAGCTTTGTAGATGAGGAAAATCATGATTTTGTTTGTCTATGTGTAAGAAATGTTTCAAGCCAAGTCATTTCAATCTTTTCTTTTTGCAGATCATAAAATAGGAATTTTATTTTGTATCGAATAATAGTTATATTGAATTAATTGCTGATATATGTCACGCCAAATATACTAAAAAAATAATAATAATAATAATAATAATACATTTTTCTTCTTGTTATTTGCTGACTTGATTTTCGTTGGTAAAACATCAATAAATCTCAGGAAACTTTGCTTCACATGACTATTGACATATTGTTTTTATTTATTTTCTTAATAGCACCTACATAAATTGGACAAAAACATTAATGTGAATGTGAGATTCGAACATAGAAACTCAAATACTATATTAATGATGATGATTACATCAAAAACAGCAAATACTATGTTTTTTTTTTTTTTTTAATAAGTTAGAGGGAGAGGAAGAAGGGAATAAAGACTCAAAAATTTGAGTGATTCAATTTCGAACCTTGGACGTTATCACAATCTGCACATTTATAAAGGTGATGTACCACTTAAACTATAAAATTTGTGGTTATAATTAACAAATACTATATTTGTAAGTATTGTTGTTTTTGTTATTATTTATTTATTTTTCTAAGTATATCCTCTCTTATAGTCATATGATCAAACTATCAAAGGGTTAGTACTTTTCATTGTATATTGTTCACATATTATGTAACGATTTCAATAGTAAAATTATAGTTTTCTTAAGAAATTAATACACACATATATCATAGAAAAGGTTTTGCCCATGCTTTTATATTTTAAATTTTTACCATGTGTACTTTATTTTCTACACTTTCCTCCCTATATTTTAATTTATTTGCTTTTGTTTCCTTTTTTTTTTTTTTGAGAAAAACTTTTACTCCTTACACCATTTTTTTTCCTTTTCTTTTGACTTTTGCTCTTCATTCTAATATTAAAGAGGCAAAAGTTAGAAAGAAATAAAAATATTGGTGGGCAAAATGTAGAAATAGGGCAAAAGTCAAAAAGACTAAAAATATAAGCAACAAAAAAAAAGCACTTTTCCTTTATTTTTATATGCTTGCCACAGCCACAAAGCCTACAAATTAATGGTGAACGTGTCAGAAATTGTAGCAGAGAGGTAACAAAAAGGCCATACATCCAAATTAGAAAGGTATATATATTAAGTATTTAAACATTGATGATAAACTTAAATTTACATCAATAATCATATAACAATATTTGTAAAAACGAATGATTTGTTACAATTGGCAGGCATTCTTCAGAGAAAAGCTAAAGCAACAGAAAATATTTTTGCTATATTTTAAACAAACCATAAAAATAAAAGGTCTGATCTCCAGTTTAATACAAATTAATTTGAGCATTGGGATTAATGTTTAATTGTAATTAATGACATGCAATTGTTGAAAAGATGAACACCTTTTTAATTACCTGGTAATTAATTAAATTATAACCTTAAAAATGGACAGTGTGAGATGGGCAGGGTCATGTGCATGCGTATTAAAATTGTAGCAGACTGTTTATTTAAATATGGGTAAATTTCAAGAACTCAGTAGTGGTTTTACCATAGAGCACTGTGTAAAAAATATATAAAATTAGAAGATAAATGATTATTGAATTAATAAACAATTTAATTTAATTTTGGGGGGTGGGGTGGTATCAGTGATGAGGGTGTATTAAGAGACAAGTGTGCTGTATACATAGGAAACATAGTATTTATATTATAGGATGCCCCCATTCCCTTCCCCATAACACTTGTACAAGCATGCTGTCCCCAACCTCCATCCTTTCTTGCTCTCTTTTTTTCTATATATTTTTATACATTTTTTTCTTTCTTTACTTGTTTTTTATATTATAAAATAATTATGTGTCTTTTGTAGTATAAGGTTTAGCCCATACATACATCTAGTAAGTTAAGTACATGAACTTATAAGTTATGGTGAAAAAAAGTGTATATATGTATGTATTTAGAGTTTAATTTTAAAAGTAAGATTGATGTTCAATGAGTTAAAATGTATATTGAGAATGAGAATATTTTTTAATAATTTAATGAAAACATTTTGGAATAAGAGTATAATGCAAGTTTAACAAGGAAAAGTAAATAAATGGAGTATGGTTTGTTTATAAGTGCGATACAAGTGTGTAGTGGATGGAGTGTAAAGTTTAGTGGTTCCAGCAATGACTGATTAAACTAGCTAGAAAGTTAATTAATTTAGACATGACATTTATTTTGTATGCCACTTCTCTCATTTAATTTGGTCAAACTGCATGAGAGTAATATCTTCTTCAACCCATATTTAGACATTTGTGAAATAATAAAACAAGTCATAGTTTAATTTAATTTTTTTCAAGAAAAGTACCCATATTTATTTTTTATGATCAATGTAAATTCTTGAATGTTTAAGCTAAGTTAACCCAAAAAGGGATTGGGAAAAACCACTCTTACGTAAAATTAATAATGATGAGACAAAGTTTAGATATTTACATAGAAAATAATAATAATAATATTGGGTAAGTAGTGAAGCCAAAATTGGTGGATCTTAAAATAAACAAACACTGGAGTGCAAGAACTGAGTTAATCAACCAATAGCCTTAAACTAATGCCTTAATAAATCCAACATATTCCTAATCCCAAAGTTTGCCACTTTCTGGTTTTTTTTTTTTTTTTTTGCCTTTTTCCACCTGTTTTGTCTGCCTTCCACTCACCTTTTTTTTTTTTTTTTTTTGAAGATAATAAAATATGGACTAAGTATTCTTTTATTGGGATGCTTACAGTAAATAGTACTAAAAATGTGTGTTATAATTCTTGCACGCGTTTAACGCATGTTTTAGTGTGTTAGTGAGTATACTCATGTACGCTAAGTTTTTTAAATGATGGCACATAAGAATATTGAGTTATTCAATGACATGTTATTTAATTATATATCTATTTTTGGGTAGGGCTATTATAGAAGTAGATTTAATTTTTAAACCCATATGCTAGCGATTCAGATTGTGTATATATTACATTAATTCGACTTCATAAAATATGATTTCTATAACACTATTTCATTGATCCAATTGTGGTGATCAGAAGGATCAATCTTCGATTGTAAACAAGTCGAGCCTAGCTAGCTAGTTGGGTACAATCCAGCTCAAGCTCGATTAGAACTCGATCGAGTTTATTTTTGTAAAACTCAAGCTCGACTCTACAAATAACTCGATAAGCTCTAGCTCAACTCGGTACAGAAAAGTATTTATGAAAAAACGTAAATTCCTTTTAAAAACTTGAAATTGAAAACTTTTAAGTTAAAAAATAAATCATTAAAAGCAAAATTGTAAATTTAACACATGTTCGGTTATGCTCGACTATGCTCTCGTGTCTTGTATTAACTTGGGTGAATTTCATATTATAATGACATTAATACTTAAAGTTTGTAAGTATGAAGCAGTGGGCTTCAACTTCATTAGGACCTAAAAGCATATTCAGCCGCCTCTCTCTCTCATCTCCTTTGGGATGGGAGATGAGAGAGAGAGAGAGAGAGAGCCACAAAAATTGACTAGTATTGAAGAGGGAAGCAAAAGCATGCTTAATTAGTTTGAGTGCATTGCTGCATGCTCATTGTCTCTGCATTTCTACCTCCAACATATCTGTGCTATATATCTGGATATATTATTCATATTCCACTACAAACACCAATTTCTTCATTATTATTAATTTCTAACTATTATTTCTTGACAAAATTTCGAAATGAATCAATTATCTTTTTATTAGGAAAAAAGTCTAGACTAGGAAAATGATGCATGTAGACAAACAACAATATCCTGGTATCTTTAATCATTGCATTTTCATTTTCATATCTGTCATTTTGACTAACCTCTAATACATGCCCCTATAGCATGATAAACCCTAAAATTTTTGCCTAGACTAAATGTTGCTTGGCGTTTTGTGTCTTTTTTTTTATCTTGGAGACAAATCATAACATAATTTTTGCACAAAATCTGTTTAGGATCATCTTTATAATCAAAGACAAAACCCAAGTGTTTTTTTTTTCTCACATGCAATCATGTTCGATAACTTCGTTAGAGCAAAGACTCAATGTGTAACAGTACAAAAACTTAAATGAGATTCTTTCACGAATATAATTTTATAATCAAATGAAGTATCATTATTCATAACTCAAACTTATTTTTGTGGATTATATTTGGCTACAGATCGACTCATTTCATGAAATTAGATCAGTGAAATAATTTCACGTCAGCAGAAGTTAGTGAGTGAAGATATCATGTCGTGGATGGTGATAAATGGCAATTTTCACCAATTGGCTGCGAGTAGTATGCAATCTTGGTCCCAACAAAGAGATGACACGTGTCTACATTAGCCAATTCCCACCAAATTAGGGGTCTGTTCAAGTTTCCCTATCCTTCATCTTTCTTTCGACATCTGGTCTCATAAAATTATAACACAACTATGACTTTGTTGTCATCTCCTCAATGGAAAAGACCAAACTATTCATTCTAGAATCCTGAGGAACATTTTCTTTTTAGCAATATGCCATATATGGAAATCCAGTGATCTTTAAGATATCATCATCATTCATGTAGTGTTGAATATATATATTTGATAAATAAGTAATATATATCAATTATTGAGTTTCAAATTCAAATAAATATCAATCAATCTTGGATAAGTTGCAACATCATCTACAATTACCAATACCCTCTCAAGATCTTGATAAAAGAAATAAAAATAATGAAAATCTTAAGTTCAGTTTTTTCCTTCTTAATTAATATTTCAGAAATCTTTATTTTTTTTTTTTCATAAATCCATTTATTGAATCAATCCATTGTCGGCATATGTTGTAGGTTATTTGCTACAAATTGCCTACAATTTTGGGTTTTTAGGATTGGTCGCTTTTCCTCATTGGCTGAGTCGACATATCACTTCATTACATTTTACCTTTTAGCTTATCTTCCCCTATATATTATTTTATTTATTTATTTATTTTAGAGAAGTCACTTTCATACTAGAATTAATTAATATTAATTCTTGAAATCGATATTTATTTTTTGGCAGTATATAACTAAGTAGTTAACTAACTTAATTATAGAGATCATTGTCTTGGCTATGGGTCCCCCTACCCCCTTGTAAAATGGCATTCAATATTCTGAAAAAAATGAGATTGTTTAACTTTCATGAGCCTTGTAGTAGGAAATGAATCTCAACCCTATGACTTATGAGTTATTCTTTCTTTATTTATTTGGGAATCACAACTCCTATGAGTACTGTTTCATTGTTTCTTGGTTAATATAGAATATGTTACAATTATTATTCATTTTTAATCTATGATCCTTTGACTAAGGTGCTTTTTGGAATAAGGAATTTCATTAATTGCTAAGCTAAATCAATCAGTGTTTTATGAAAATAGAAGATCGTTAATCAAATTAATAAGATGAAAAATATAATCATAATGATTATCTTCTAAATCTTGAACCAATCTAAATTTGGTAAAACTCAAGATTGTAATTACGCTAAACGAATAGCATACCAATTGGTCTGAAGCTGATTTCAAATTGATAAATGTGATTATAAATAGTCCATAAAAGAATGGAACCGAATCAAATCAAATTTGATTAATTTCAAAATAATTGAGTTTAAAATTCATACCATGTAACAGAACTCCACTTGTTAAAGAATAAGAAGCACAAACTTTCTAGAAGCAAGTCACGGTTAGTCATAAAATTATTCGCATAATAATGTATTAACTATTCGGATTCAAACCCAATACATCATTGACTTAAAACGTTAACTCTTTTTTTCCGTATTAATTCCTTGTATTTTCTTCAATCAGTTATTTTAGTTCTAAATCAATTCATCCCTAAAAACAATGCACATTAAGTTCTAGAATTTTCATTGTTGTGACGTCATAAAATAAGACTCAATTTCCTAATATAAATTCTTGGTTCCTCAATCTTTTCCATATAAATCTCTGCCGTTATTTTTAAAAGTAATAATATAAAAAAATAAAAAAATTCATCTGAGCCATTAAAATTCAATACCTATTTAAGCTGGATAACATAGCTAGCGTCATGCGACTGTTAATAAATAGTTGTATTATGATGATACAGTTAAATAAAGGCAAGATTTGATTGACAAATCATTTTTATACTGTTTAATATCCTAATTAACATGATTGTAGTGGTTGAATAAATATTAAAACAGAGCATAAAGTTGAGAGTTCAACTGAAAAACACAACATCAGAGATCAGAAAAGGATCCAATTAAGAAAACTATTTTCAAAATTTTAAATCATTGTCGATGATGATTGAAAGTCTGCTTAAAAAAACCGTAAATTTGAGTTAGTGGTTTACTGACAATTTTACATATTCTCTCTGTAATAACCAAATACATTATTTTTATGAAAATATCAGATAATTAAAATAGTAGTACATAGATAACATTATCAGAATAAAGATATATATTATCAAGATTCAAGCTAAAAATGATCAAGTGACATAGTTCGATCATTAATGATGTGTTAAGATCACACTGTAAAAAAGTTGGTTTTCTAATCTAAAATCAATAGATAAGATTTTAACATATATATTATTAATGGGATGAAATCATTTTTCATCTCGTAATTATAGCATCTTTTGATTTTGATCCCATAAGTATCACGATATTTA
The DNA here is from genome assembly GCA_954870855.1 of Scutellaria minor. Taxonomy (NCBI): domain Eukaryota; kingdom Viridiplantae; phylum Streptophyta; class Magnoliopsida; order Lamiales; family Lamiaceae; genus Scutellaria; species Scutellaria minor. The sequence goes on along the minus strand of OX940735.1, from coordinate 1,707,755 downwards.
ATTTAATCTCATAATTTTGATCTCATAAGTATCACGATATTTAATTTAGTCTCATAATTTAAGAATTTATTTGGTTTCAGTTTAATTTTGACTGAAAATTTTGAATTTCGCTACAAAATGTCACATGTGATGTACGTGACCTTCAAATTGGAGAATTTCGGTGACCTAGAAGTGACATATATAGTGATACATGTCTATTAATTAGAATTTGACACATGTTGTCATGTCACTTTTAGGTTATAGAAAGCCAAAATTCGACAGATTAAAATATTACAGATTCTTAAATTATGAGATCAAATTAAAAATCATAATAAATATAATACAAAACTTGAAAGATATCATAGTTAAGAGACTAAAAATGATTTTAATCATGTTATGAATAGATAAAGGGTAGATATAATATAACTAAATGAAGTTAGTTAAAAATAAAGAAAGGAGTGATGAATGTACGGAAAAGGTAACATTAAAGTTAGGGTCCAAATTATTGACCTGAAATCAATGAAACAGAGGCGTTAAGATACTTTTCTAATTGGTGGAAATTAATGGCCAAGACAAACATAAAAGTCTTCTTATGTATATGTTGCTTATCTAAATGCAAACATCATCTTCTTCTTTACTAATTACTTGTACAATTCTTAGGTGACACAAATTCTAAAGATCTACAATTTTTGTTTTTGGTTTTGCGAGATTTCAGCTTCCACTTTTATTAATTTCGTGTATAGGATTAATCATAGTTTAGTTCCTACAACATATAAATGCTTTTGAATTAAAAATATTAAAGGAATCCTCTTAAAAAAGAAAGGGGGAATATTATTGAAGTACTTATTTTCAACATTTTTAATATGTATAAATTACAACACACTGCTTTCTTTGAAATGAATGCAAACACTCCTTTTAATTTAAGGGAATATTTTAATTTGCTACCTGAACTAACTTTTCTTTTGTAGGTGTCTAAACTTAAAAGATTTTTTTATCAGTAGCCATTTTTTAAAAAAAATTCAGTTACTACCCCAAGAACATAATTTTAGGTCAAAATTCATCGAAAAACATAAAAAATGCAATTCACCTCCAAATATTAGTCTAAAGTTCATGATTCATATGCCAAAATGATTGAATCTGTAGCACAATTCAGATATTCGAAAGAAATTGAGAATTTTATTGAATAGATGCATCTAGGGCGAATTCGCCTTGAAGCGACTATTACCTAGATACACACATCGTGTTATTTCACAATTGAATCAAATTAAAAAAAAAAACCTAAAGTTAGGGATTTATCAATAGGTAATGTTGCACCAATACCCAACCAAAGGGCGACTGCAGTACCAATCAAAAAGACGGTTGTTGCTACTCTATTTCGAAATCAAATTATAATCCTAAGTTAATTTAACTATTCTTGTTTGATTTCAACTTGAATTGAACGAAAAATGTTCAAATTCCTAAAATGATTTGTGTTCGATTCATGATCGGTTCGAATGAGAATCGTGAAATCAATCCTCTAACCAAAACATATATATTAAAAAGAAAAAAAAAATCAAAGTAGATAAAATATGCATCTACAAACTTGCTGATCATCACTAACATGAAGAAGATGATGAATTATATATGGGCCAAATGAATAGGTAGAAAATGAGAAAGAAGATGCAATTAATGTAGGCAAATTAAAATAATGATATAATATATATTTGGATGGATTTAAAAAGCCAAATGTGAAGGAATTGGAAAAGGTAAGAGATGAAGCACATGGTTTTAAGAGGTGGAAAAGTGTACAACTTTTTGACCTAATAAGAAAGAATTGAATTAGTTTGAAGGAATGGAGTTATTGGCAGTTGGGTCAGATGCCGGTGGTTGGTATTCACTATTTTAGCCGACACCACACAATCATTCATTAACTTCTTTTACCAATCTATCATTCAATTTACGAGCAACAAAACATACTTCACTTCTATTTTCAGATAATATTAATTAATCTATCTTTGACTTGAGGGCTTTCTTATAAGCTTGGATGAGTCGGTAAAAGATTCGAATTGGTATTTGAATCCTATTTAATTAAACTAGAGATTAATCTTTATTAATAATTATAACTATATACTGTAGTTGTTTATATGTATATATAGAATATCAAATATTGATGAATGCAATATTTATATTTGTATTTTCTTATTGGAATTTTGGAATTAGAATTGAATGAAAAAAGTTTTTTCCTTGTACATACAACATTACAAGTGATTCATTTAATTTCCAAAGAATTATGTTTAAAATCATTTATTTATTCTTTCGAAATTGACTTATGTTCATTTTCCAAAACGAAATACTATTTGATGTCTTTTCATACAACAAATTAAATTTAATGACTTTGGCATCTTTTATATGTCGACTATTATTAAAATACATACCACTTTAATTCTATAGAAAATTTCAGAGATTTACGTACTAATTAATTTAAACATGATTTCATTTCACATGAAAAGCTGAGCACGTAGAATGGTAACATGAAAATGATAATAAAAAGAAATCAAATTAACGAGGCTCCAAAAATTCGAAATTTACTAAATCAATCATGATTTGAACAAAAAAGTAAAAATAAAATAAGTTCTGTGATGATTTTGTGTTCTTGAGGGAATTACTTCAAAAGCTAACAGTATGAATTATTATTTATAATAATGCATGTCCCATCACATACTTAAAATTATATTAATTAAGACCTAATCGAAGTTGAACTTAAAAAATTTGCATAAGATTCGATGGCCCACCAACCTAATTCTAACAATCCCAACGGCTAACCGGACTCTCTGGTAGTTAATACCGTTATAATAAAAAGAAAATAGTCAAATTTAATATTTGTCAATATTCTAGCTACTTGGAAATATAAAAAAAAAAAGAATAATTAATATATTACAAACCTACCGAAAGTACAACGCTCTTTTCGTCTACGGAAAAAAAGTGGAACATCTTTTGGTATTTTATTTATAACTCTCTCTATATATAATCTTGTGGACAAAATAATTTAAGAAATATTTTGACTTTGCAGCCATCATTGTGACGTTCTACTTTCGTAATTGCTTTAGAGCATTCGTTGATAAATATATGGAGATTTTAATTAGCTAATAATTTTGTTTGTCGAATATATTCTTGTAGGAATAAAAACATCCATGTTTCCTCAAAGTAAAAACTAATAAAAATGTCTGTTTTTTTTTATTTATCAAAATGCAAAGTGTAAAGATACATGACGTTTTTCTAACTTTATTGTTTTTACTTTTTTATCCTCCAATCATATCCTTCACTGAGGTTTTGTCCTTTACTTTTTATGTTGATCATCATTTCTTCTATCGCTTTCTTTTTACCTGATTTTCCATGAGCTAAAAACGCGTTAATGTCTAACGCTTTCTTGAAACCCGTTTTCTTCGATGCATATACATATAAGTTAGAAGGTATCTCTGTCTATCGCAGTCATTCACGAGTCATAATTGTAGGTCAATTTTTGCCGACTATATATGTCACCGAAAGAGCTAACCATGCACGACAAAAATCAAATTAAATAAATATAGAAATATATAAAATTCGTTTATAATACAAAATGCCTTTCTTGTTCAAAAAGTTTAGTTAATACATGCACAAATCATACGTATCGTGTAGCATATTGTGTGTCATAACTTAGTTGGTATTGTAATTGAATCGAGATATCAAAAGTATACATATATAGTAAATGATTCTTTACATTTTACTTGTACTAAATTATTTGGAATGTTTTCAAATTATGCTTAAATAAAGCAAAACGAGAAAAATAGAATTCCAATAATAGTAAGCATCCTGCTTCAAAGTGATTATAATTAATTATACTGTAATTTTATATATTTTCTTAGAGATATAATTTTTTACAAAGATTCTCTAATATGAATAAATTTTAAAGGTAAAAGAAAATAAGAGGAAAGTGAAAGAAAAATAAAGGGGGTAGCAAAATAAGGTGAATGGGGACCGAGTCTGACTAGATATTGGGCCTACTGGCAGTTGCTGATGCTGTCGGGCATTTCTAAGGAATTTGTGTCTGGCCCATTTTCACTTTGTCTACCTTTTTCAAACTCCGATTATCATTTTTTTTAATTAAATAATAAAATATCTCGTTTATTGACTTGTCTTTATATTTGACTATCTTAGCCTAGGGATCGATTAATGTGAGAGTATACTTCTCCTTTGCTCAAACAAAATCAAGAATATCCCACCTAAACGTAACACAACAGTAAATAAATTATTTGAAGATCGAGTTCGAATCCACGTAATATGTTTATGATCCAAATAAAATGATTTTTCAATTTATTTGGAAAATGAATTTTTAAAAAAAAAATCCTCGTTTCTCAAAATTAATTTGACAAATTAAACCATTAATCGGTGGAAGAAAAAAGTCTAAACTAAAAGTGCATAGACATATGTGAAACACAAACAATTTGAAAGAGATTTTTGGTCCTTCCTTTAAAAACTTTGCTAAATTAGATGTTAGATCGAGATTAAGAACAATTCAATGATAATTTTTAATATACATGTTGTATATAATAGTTATTTTAAAATATTAAATAAAATACACTTTGAAATAAAGAATCGAGTAAATAAAAGAAGATTTGGAGTGAATCAATCATTCAGAATTATAAAAAAGAAGCAACCGAAAAAAGGAGAAAATTTAAATGGTGAAACTAAGGGAAAAATCATATGATACTTTTGTTTTTATTATTTGGACTTTGGAGGGTCAAAAGTGAGGCGTGATGGATTCTAGCAACCAATTCTCACTCACGGAGTCTTGAGTCCAGATGGACGATAAAATATAAATATGAAAAATCATATTAACTAATAAATGGTACAACTTTTATTCTATACCATTTCATATAATCAAGTACTATAGAAGGTAAAACATGACACAAAGAAAAAAAGTTGTAAGAAAAATTGGGATGCTTGTTCGAATGACAAAATATAATCAATCATTATGAATAATATTATAATGAGAGAATATACAATAATCTAGCAAAATAGCAATGTTTAGCTACATGAGGTTTAAGTCAAAATAAAGAAGACATAAAGTTGTAATTAGAGTGATTAATACTACACACCTTTATATTGCATCACAAGTCGATTGAAATCACCTGCAATAGTATGTCAGTTATTTAAAAAAACAACGATAAATTGAATTAGTGGTTATAATTTGTCTAATTTAACACTCATCTCAAACTGCTCTATAATCATTACCTAATCAAGTACTCAACAAACTCTAACTCCCCAAATTGTGCTCAAATTCAAAATCTCGATTTTTCTTTATAATAATCAATGAAGCAAATTATCATTATCTTTGTCTAAACTTTTGAAATGTGATAATGGGCCCCTTACTCTTATAGATGGGCTCAGTTCCCTTGAATATGATGGAACGGTTAAATCACCAAATGATGAGAAAGTTAAGTAAATAGATGGTACAATATTCTTGTTAATTGAAATTCGAAATACTTAATAAATATTTGGGCTCTAATTGGACCTGATTTCACTGTATTTGGGCTCGCGAGTAGCAGCCCCTAATCCTTATCTAAGCAAATAAGTTGAATGAGATAGCTTTTCTTGCTGATTAGAAATATTTAACTTGAGATTTGCCTGCTTTTATATAGCCCATGATCATGGTGTTCCAAGAGACAGAACTCCTCTCAGGCATTTTGTCGAACACTCCTCGTGCATTTTCAACCATCCTTTTTCCAATATAACTCCTCATCATTACATTCCAAGAAACCAAATCTCGAACACCCATTTGATCAAATATCCTCCTTGCATTCACCCATATATCAATCTAGTTGTGTCGAGACTTAACCATCTATTAACATGAGTCATCTCCAATGCACGCGAAGTGTTCGATAATTTGCTTAACTTAGCTGCAATTTTCTCTAAACTTATTATTTCTACAAATCAAGAAATGCATCACAAGAATCTGCATTTCATGTTTCATTCGCTATCATCACTAGAAAAATCAGGTTCCACAGGCTTCTTCAACACACTAATCAGATCCATTGCCCGTCCAGTACTCGAAGCAAAACGCACCGCATACACAGCCAACCGCGACCCACCTTGTGGCGACGACGCACATCGTCCCATGGCCAACTCATGGTGCGAAACACTAACGCTCTCACGAGCCTTAATCTCATCTGCTTCCTTTCTTCTTTTATACCTAAACCATGCAGCCTGCACAAAGCATGCAGCCCACGTTCTCCATTGATGCGAATGGAACCTAAACTTATGCTTCAATTGCTTGCTGTGCAGCTTCCTGAACTGCGAAGCAACGAACTTCACGTCCTCAGAAACGAGGGCGAAGGCCTCGACCTCAGTCATGGCGGTGACAGTTCGTGTGGATGAAGGCAGGAGCACACTCTGACGTGGATATAAAGCCCACGTGAGCAGCTCTTCGCCACAGAAGTCTCCAGAGCCTAGCTGGCTCGTGTTGAAGAAGCCGGTTCTACCTCCGTTGGTCGTGTAGGACTCGAGGTGGCCACGTAGGATGAAGAGCATTTCGATCACAGGATCACCCTCACGAACAAGGCAAGTATTAGGTGTGCATAGAACAGGCTTTAGTCTTTCGCATATTGCATCTAATGTACTTCCATCCATCTCATCGAACAGAGAAACCTGTCAAAACAGAGGTATGAGGTTGCACTAAACTGATTGATTGATATCAAGGATGAAAATTTCCCGAAAATAATGTGGATTGATTTGCAGTATGCGGAAATGAACTCACACGTCGAACAAGGTCAAGACAAATGTGATGCTTGATGTCTCGTCGGAGATCCAATGGAAGGCCTTTTAGAATAGATTCTTCGTCGACTCCTCTCGTTGTAACCCATCTATACACATCGTATCTACGAACTCGTTCCTTCATATCATGAGGAAGTTGCCTATGGCGCATCCATTGTTCAGTATCGATCCTTCTCACCCTCCACTCTTCTAACCGCGCAGTTGATGATTGGAGGTATGTCTGTTTAATGAAGAAAATACAAAAGTTTTCAGATTTTGAAGAATGTAAATAAGCATTGGTGAAAATGTTGAGACTTGATATGTCTTACTTGCATATTCCCTATGAGCAGAGCAAAAAGCACCAACCCCAGAATTGCAATTGTTATGGCAAAATTGATTTCTCCAATATATGTAGTGGTCAAAAGATTCTGCCCAATAGAACTGCAAGAAAGATCAGTGTAAAAAAAGATCAAAAGTAAACAAGAATCCTTAGTTTGATGGTACTACCTTAGATTTCTCACACCCCACCAGAGACAATAGAAGTATCTGTTAAGAAAGCTCGATTCTGCAACTCCGTATGTCAGTGCATCTGCATAGATTCCAAAATTGTAGAATTTGCTATGAGGCCCACAGTGTCTGGTGATATTGCTAATTCCAAGCCAAGATCTTCGACCAGGGTCCATTATCGTTTGACAGTCAAAATACAAGTAAAGGCAACTAGGTTGTTGAAGATCGCAGACGTTTTTCCAACACTGTTCTAGCCTCTCGACAGACAGAAGGTACCAGCAAGAACCAATGACCTATGGAGAATCGAATCAATGTTCTTGATTTGCAAATCTTTGTCAAAGAAAATATATATACTTTCAAGGAGAAAACTTACATGGCTTGCCAGCATGAAGAGCATAAGGTTAAAAGCTGCACCGGCCCATGCAGCCTCGACCACCACCCCAGCAGTGGTGATGATTTTAGATGAGAGTGGAAAAATAAGATAGAGTCTTAAAAGAAACTGGGATATGATTGTAAGACGAAGGCCATGTTTGGCACTGATCGCATTGGAGCCTCTCATGCACGGTATAACAGCCCAAATCAGCATCTGGGACGAGGGAAATATCATCAGATTATATCATGATCAAAATGCTTCATATCTCATCAAGTAATGCAGTTTTATTTACCTGTGGAAGGGGCAGGGAAGATAATAAGTCAAGCCAAAAGTCTTTACGAAGATATCTTGAAGCGATCTTTGAGGGGTCAATGACGAGCTCTCCCCTCCCAAATATGCGAGAAGATGGGGCAACATAAGCTGTTCTAAAGCGGACAAGAATCTGGACCATGTAGAACGAATCAAGAATGGAACGAACGATGGTAAGAGTTATCTCGAGGTGGATACTTGCATGCATGCATGCATCTTGTTCGACTTTAGGCAAGTAAAAGAATAGGGGGTCAACAAAAAGGGAAATGAGGCTTGAAATTAGGAAGTATTTATTCCATCTGCTTAAAACAGGTCCTCTTGGATCTAATATCTTCTTCTTCACTATTGTATAGTCCTCTGAAAATACTCTTGAAAGTTTCTTATCCTGAAAGGGAATGCTTGGATTCTGCTTATTGCTGCATCTTTCTGGAGATAACTTTGCAGTTTCAACATCATCTGGGAATCTGAAATTTCATACAATATTCATCAATGGAAACAGGTATAGAAACTACACGAAATTTCATACAATATTCATCAATGGAAACAGGTATGGAAACAGGTATAATGTACGCTGAACACACGAAACAGCAATGAAGTACCTTACAGTTTTGGGCCATGTAAAGCTCATAGTTGATGATCGCTTTAAATGCTCTAATAATCTGCTGAAGATTCATAGAAAAATGGCAGAAAAGCAATGATAAGCTGATAAGCAATTGCAAGAAAATAAATACTATGATTTCAAGATTGGAACTTTAGATAGAAGGGTAAGGGTTATGATCTGAACCTGAAAACTACATGTGAGGAGCCGTTTTGTTAGTGAGATGAGAACAAAGTATTGAAAGAAAACATGAATGGAGCCTTTTTAAAGATTTGCAGACCCGAATTGAATTATTACTGGTGTAGGAGTTTTTCAGATTATCATGACACTTTAGAATTTCTGAAAACATTAGGTTCAAGAATCAAGATTATGGAGATGGTAGAATAAAAACAAAACTAGGCATAAACGAAACAAATTACTGACTTTGTTTCTGCTCCTTGAATTGAACAGTTAGCAAAAGAAGTTTATATTTTCTTTTCAATATTCTCAGAGTTCCATTTTTTCCATCGAATGAGTTGATTCTGACTATATAGTTTTAGTATTTGACAGTGTATCCTCAAGTGTAAAATCAATAGGTTATGAAGCAGGATGTTTTAGAGAGAGAGAGAGAGAGAGAGAGAGAGATGCAGTTTCCCACTTCCAGACAAGAGAGAGAATCCTGGAATACAGTTCAATTTATTTTACCAAATTTACATCGTAATAGTTCTTCATTATGTCGGTTTAGTACCACTCAAATGAAGTGTAATTTATCTCAAACAAAAATCAGGACAGTGTTTAGTCTTGTATATTTTGCAGAATTCATCGGAAAATCTAGGTTCGGTTATTGATGTGGATGTCAATAAGAAACCCAACTAAAAGATCTGGACTGATCCAAGTGGCTTATGTAATTAGAGTTTTTTTATTAAAAATAGATTATAACTTTACTCTTTGTAAAATGGATCTAAATAGTTGAAAAGTGGAACTTTTCCTCCCAAATTATTGATTCCCAAGCATTTACTTAGATCTTTGTCTTCTATCCAATTCTCTTATGTAATTTATGAAGAGTATTTTTCATACATTCATCAGTTATGGAGCTTCACTTCATATCCCGACATGACATGCACCAAGATTAGCAGATACACCAAAAAATATTCCTACAATTTGGCTCTCAGTGAAGCTCAAGTTATGGTTTTATTTGATTTAGACAGGAATAAACAAACCTGCAAATTGGTTTCAAATAACGCCCCCACAAAACTAAATACCAGAAATCTACCGGTAATATGCAAAACTTATATCTAGTGGATCACAGAGAAGTTCGATTTCGTGCAAAACATGCATTTACAATGTTAAATACACCAGACTAGCAACATAGTAAATAGTAGAATCCATAGTCGGTATTTCCTCCAGCTCATATGCATCAGCTTCAGGACAGGTCTGATACAGAAACAAGAAAATAAGTGAAAACCAGCATCCAATTGTAAGATACAATGATGAAACAGTAATGTGAACAGAAGTGGAAGACAAATGTGATAACAAATCTTAATCTTGTCGAATCATTAATCTATGAGGAAAATAGCACATTTAACAGGTAAGGATATAGCATTTAGAAATATACCTGGAATATCAGTCCTTAAGTTTAAGGACGGTCTCCAGCAGGGCTAACTCGAATAGGTCTTCCATCAAGGTCCTGCGCCAACAAATTTCATCAGTTAAAAATGAAAGGAAAAAGTGGATCAACATTGATGCCACAGGATGTCAAATATAAGGGTCTCGACCATACACGTTGACAAGATATGATCCATAGACAGGGATTAACAGTTTGTATTTTGTATGAGTGGCACTAACAAAATCAGTCATGTCATAGATGTGTGTCTGAATTAAAGCAATAAGAGAGGTGGGAAAGTTAAATATCCAAATTTACTTCAAGATTTCAAAGTTCAAATTTCAAGTTCACAATGTTACTATGAACATTTCCAAACAATGTGAATCCAGGAAAGATGAAAACACAAGGAAAAAAGAGGATACATGAAGATGAACAAGCCTCAAAGAATCAATAGCTAGCATGATAAAACAGAGCAAATAAATACCAATAAAACAGTTAGAATCGTCTTGATAATAAGATACTTACAGCACCATCCAATTCTTCGATTGCATTGTTGACCTCTTCAGGTGAACTGTAAGTTACGAATCCGAACCCCCTTGATCTACCATTTTCTCTGTCATAAACCACCCTGGCTTCCTTAACATTTCCATGCTCGCTAAACAAGGTCTCAAGAGCAAGATTGTCTACACCCCATGAAAGGTTACCCACATGAAGTTTGTTGGAGTTATCAATCGTTCTTCTTTGTCCCCTCGCTCCTCCTTGGAATGAAGAACTTTCACTCTTAGATGGTGGTGGTCCACAATTTACCCTCAAAGCTCTGCCCTCGAGTTCCTGCAAATAATCATAAACTTAGCAAATCAATTCTAACAGCCAAACCAAACAAGAACATACAGACAGAAACGATAACAAACAATTGAAGCTTACATATCCATTGAATTGTTGAGCAGCAGCCTCAGCTTCCTGAACTGTAGCCATAGTCACAAAACCAAAACCCCTACTTCTTCCTGTGAATTTGTCATAGATAACCTGCCAAGTTCCATAATTCAGTCAACAAGTTTAAATTGTCTTCTACCAATAGTTTAAATAGATAACCTTCCATTTAACCACAGGCATAAAAGAATCCCAAAATCTCATCCAAAATAAACAATGAAATCAAAACCCTAAAAAGATAATAAAGGCATTTTCCCCTTTGCAGAACCTTGAATAACAGAAAGAACAATTCAATCAATGGTTGTAACTAGTAAGAGAATAAGTTTACCTCAACTTTCTCTACACTCCCCACTTGTTGAAACAAGCCAGCAAGCACCGCGCTGTCAACAGTGAAAGGCAAATTCCCGACAAAAACGTTCAACTCAGGTGAAAAAACCGGCTCCTTCTCGCCACTGAAATCGATGTTTTCATCTTCTTCCACCTCAGAAGAAAACGCGACGTTCCTTATGAACTTGGAAGTGGGGTGGCCGTAATTGGTGATGGGAGACAAGGCGAGGACGAGATTGGGCAGAGGTTTGAAAGAAGAGGGAGTGAAGAGCGTCGAAGCAGAGGCTGCTGAGGCGGCGGAGCTAGAGTGGTGGAAGGTGAGGGTTTGGGGAGTTAAGGATAGGAAATGGGTAGAAGCAGCCATTGCTAATTTGCTACTGTGTGCTGTGTGTGAAGATAAGGTTTTGTGAGGTTTCTCTATCTCTTCTTCTAAAGGGTTTATGGAGAGATACTTTCCTTTTTCTGAAGCATGGAGAGATACTTATGGGACAGGAAATAGGTAGGGCTGGTAATTGGGCCGTATAGCCCACGGGCCAGATGGTGTGGTCGGATTAGTTGCATCGGCCCATCTTTTTATTGGGTCTACAAGCCCAGTTGAATTAAACATTATTTGGTCTAATTGGTCCAAACCCCTTTTTTCAATCAAAAAACCTTATTAATTAATTTAATTGAGAGACCAAATTATAAAAATAATATAACTATAATTTAGTAAATTAGATGGTCTATTGTTTTAATTTTTTAATAAATTTAGTAAAAAAATTATTATTTTTTATTTTTATTTTTCCCCGCTTTTTAATTTAAAAGTTTTATTTTATCGACATTTGATAATTTATGGTGGATGAACTTTTTGGCAAGTTATTACTATAATCCAAGTAGAGCAGTCAAACTTTTGGTGCTTTCATAATAGAGATTTTCATTACTCACCGTTATGAATTTAGGACAGAAGAATCCGTTTCATGCACAAGAACTCAGTGGCACTGAAAACAGAAATACTGCAAATCGTGTTCCTAGAAGGACAAGAAACACCAAGAATAATTGAAATGTAATTGCTAAATATACACTCAACTTACTACATTACAGAAAACATCAGATAATTGAACTAACAACATGCATATATCAACTTAATCTCAAACAAAATGTCAAATTGCAAATTCAACAAAATCCAGAATTGCAAATTCCCCCAAAATCACCCAAATGGGGCTCCCAACAGCATTGATGAAGCAGATAATGACTCATGAAAACAACTAATATAAATCAGATAATCGCAAAATCGTTCTCCATGTTTCTACAGAAACATATCCAGCTTCCACTGTAACAGGAAAATCAGAACATAGAAACCCTGGATCAATGGAACTAATCCTCTATAACTGGACAAAACAGCTTTATTAATCAGTTTAAACTGGTCTTTTAAATTCGAGGGATAAAGTTCTCACCCCAAAGATGGCTGAAATTTGTGAACTCTTTATCTAGTTAAGAACTGCAGCCTTTTTCTCTCGTTTCTTGCTACCGGCCAGCTTGCCCTTTTCTTTGATCATCCGAGAAAGAATGTCTGCTTGTTTTGTGTGGCCCTCATCATTGAGAGTCTTGATCAAGTCTTTGCAGCTATTCCAATCAGAATCTCCTCCTTTCGCCATGATCTTGTATAGTATCGAGTATGCATTAAGAGTCTTCCCACTGGCTAGCAAAGCATCCAACACCTTCTCATAGCTTGAGACGTCAATGTTATAGTCTCTCTCCAAACCATAATCCAATAGTTTCAAAGCAGCGATTGTCTTTGTCTTTTCACATAGAACGGATAAGAGGCTATCAAGATCAGGGGCGATGCCACTTTGCATCAACCTTTCAATTCGTCCGAGGGCTTCCTCAACATGGCCCCTCATTAGCAAAGCTTCCAATATCTTAGCAATCAAGTCTTGATGATCTGTAATTCCCTTGTCCAACATCATGTTCATCACTCGGCTTGCTGTCTGTACTCGTCCATCTTCAAACAAGCTGCCCGTCACCGACCTGTACAGAGATGAATCTGGAAGATGGCCATTCTCAACCATACTATCCAGAACTGCTTTCGCTTCTGAAGGATCGTTCTTCTTCAAGTAGCTTTGGATAAGTGAGTCGTAAGCACTTTTTGCTGTTTGAACCTTTCTCCTAAGCATGATTTTGAGAAGCTCAAAAGCAGAATCAGGGGTCCCTTCATTCGAATGCCCACAGATCAGAGCATTCAAGGCAGCAGAATCCTGCACACCCAACTTCATCAACTGGCGCACTAGCGTTTCGGCTTTCGAAGCTTGCCCATTCTTGCAAAGATACTCAATCAAAGGGTTGTAGGCACTAGGCTCCATATGCAGAGTACTCTGAGGACTCAGGATAACATCCTTTTCCATGAGCGAATCCAACAACTTAACAGCTCTATCATACTCACCAGCCTTGCAGCAACTCTCAATCAAAACCCCATAATGGCCAGCTTCTGTAGGAACAGTCAATTTAGACATAGCCTTGAGCACATCCACAGCAGCATCTAAGTTACCTGCCTTGCATTGGCCACAAATCAGGCTCATGAAAATCGAGTTATCAGTTGGCGGAATAAACTTGTGTACCATCTCCTTCAATATACTCTGAGCTTCAGACATCTTCTCTGCACTACACAGCCCTGGCAACAAGGTTGAGTAAGTGACAGCATTTGGCTTAATCCCAAATCCCTTCATCTCCTCCACCAATCTCAATGCATCATCAACTCGCTCGACTGAAACATACCCTTTAATCAAAGTCGTATAAGTAACTACTGATGGCTCAATGTTCCTACCTTTCATCTCCACAAAATACTTCTCTGCCTCCTCCATGTTCTTAACCCGATTATACCCATTGATCATCGTGTTATACGTGACCACATCCGGCATAATTTCACGACTCTTCATATCCTCAAAAAACCTAAGTGCTGTCTCAACTTTCCCCGAAAGAAAAAACCCCCATATCAAAATGTTGAAAGTATGCCTAGTTGGTTCGATGCCCTCGCTCAACATCTTATTGAAATATCTCTTGGCCATCATATACCTACCTCTGCGCAAGATCACCTTAAATAAAACATCATAGGACTTGATAGTCCTTTCAACTCCCAACTCCTCCATTTTAACAAACAACTTCACACTCTCCTGAACAATCCCTGCCTTTCCATAACTTTCAATCATCAAAACCCACAAATCCTCATCCCATTCCAAGCCCTTCTTAGGCATATCCAATAAAATGCACCTGGCATGGTTGAGCTTCGAAGATTTTCCCAAAATCTCAATGATTTTGAGATGGGTTTCTCTATTATGTTCGAAAAGATTTGATCTTTCGACCCAGCGAAAGAACTGGAGCGCGTGCTCCGAGTTCTTAGCACCATGAAGCACATTGTAAACAAGTTCATGATCAAATCTCGGGACGAAATTCCGGATCGAATTCTGTAAACGGGTTGTCCACGCCCGATTCGCCATCATTCTACATATAATATCCTCAATCTTTTCCGGGTTTCTACGGCGCGTACCTTCTTGACGAATTGCTGCTGGCGCTGCCGCCTTTCCTGAAGAAGAATCGGGATTTGTAATCTCAATAATGGAGTGTTCTTCATTTGAGTTAGGGTTTGGAATCGAAGGTTCTGAGGGAGCGGAGGAGCAGAAGAAAACGGATTTGAACGAAAATGAGGATGAGATTTTTGAGAGGTTTTGATTGAAATGTGGCTGTTTCGATGCAGCTAGCGCCATTATAGCTCAGCTTGCGCAAACAAGAATACGAACAAAATCTCTGAAAACTGTAATGGAGGTGGTGGGAGTTAGGGTTTTGTGGCAGGATGGGTCCACTGAAAATGTGAGTGAGGGTTAGGGTTTAACTTCAGATGAACCGGTCCGACCCGACCCACTGAGTTTGCAGTCTAAATTCTAAAATCAATTTTTTCTTTTTTCCCCCGAGTCATTAGAAACCTCAGGTTTATTGGTGTTTGTGTGTCAGAATTTGAGATTTAGATTGATTTAAATTTCCGTTTATTTTGAGTTTATAAGAGAATTATATAATTTATCAAAATACTATTTTATTTAAATAATAATACAATTATTAATTTTATACTATAAATCTATTAATACACAAATTTCAATACACACTTAATTTTCTACTATTATAATCATTCAATTATTATTATTACATCAACTAACAATATAATATCACACAATAACACTTTTTCCAGCATTGATTTGACGTCTCATTACTAATTTTACCCTACAAAATCTCTAAACAAATATAGAATTTAACTATTTTTTTTTTTTTTTAAAATCCAAAATTTTAAAATCGAATTTCTCCCCTACATAAACCCAAAATAAATATACCCCGAAGAATTCCCCCCCCCCCCCCCGTATTTTACTGTCAATTAATTTCGGTTAGTTTTCTAGTACTGGTAAATTGATAATTGGGCAGAATGGCGACCCATTTGTTCTTTTGAAACAATGGATCAAATTAGGCCCACTAAATATAATAAATTGAAACTAAGTTTTAAGCCTTCAGTCCAATATGAACATTCTGGGTTACAATTTCTACAATATGGGCCAACTAAAAGTCTACTCCCAATTGATTAACAAATTTTAGATAAAACCAGGAAGAGGCCCGATTGCTACAAGCAGTCCGGCCCATTTCTTACAACCATGAAGTAAAAACTAAGGATGGTATAGTATATGGTTATAAAATTTCACGTTTATTTAGAAGAAGATTAGATGCAGTGAACCGACTACCCTTAACATTAATCAAAGTGAAAACCATAATAAAAATGAATTATTACGAAACCCCAAAAATCACAATCTAGTTAACTATAATTAACAAAATACTAGATTCTTGGGACAACCCTGTAGGAATTGGTCACCCTTAACGGTATCTTTAACTACCCAAAAAGTTGGGTTAATTTCAAAACTCAAAAATTTATATAAAATTATCTTTTTGAATGTAATTTTGTAAGATGAAATTTATTAATCATAATTCGAACCAGTTTTCATAAGTGGTGAGTTTATATTTTACAAGTTATGGATTGTGATTTGAGATTTAACTCATCTCATGAAGTTAGAGTCACGAGATGATTTTACACTCATTTCAAAATTTCTATTTTGGTATTGAATTTAATAAATAATATTTGTGGTTAATCTACTATTCCAACATGGATTTTTTGTTCATCAATTTATAATGTTTAATAATGTTAAAGAAATGGAAGAGAATATTAGTGTTAAATTTGTAGGGACTATAATGTCATACGTTGCTTAATGCTTAGTCATGTATGTATATATGCTGCATCAAAACGTTAAGTGCAATGTATTTGTGTGTGTCAGAACTGAACCTTATTAATACTAAATAATAGTCATAATAAAATTATATAATTGTTAGAAATAAAATATTTGTGTGGAATTTATTTGTTGCTTTGGTACAATGAATAACCCAAAGGCTGAATCCAGCATGTGCGCAACCTACAAACTTAGCAATAATTGGAGCTTTAGAAACGTAATCTGTCTTTTTTTGAATTATTCCTACCCATATTTAAATAAGTTAACAAATAATAATGTTTTAATTATTATATATTTTATGTATAGAAAATGTACAGTATGGTCATTCATTTTCTTTAAAAAAAAAAAAAAAAGTATCTCGTGCATTTTTCTCAAAATGAACGTCATTTTTTTTTTTATGCAGTGGAAAGAATATATTATTTTCATAATTTCTTGAAAATACTTTTATGGTGATTCAACTATGGATAGCTGGTCCTACGTACTTTCATCTTCTGTCACTATTAATCAATTAATAAATTGTAATGTTAAGTGAAGAGAACTCTTTGATATATTCATAATGTATATAGTATATATAATGACGTTAGAATAGGAGAGAGAATATTATTTATCATAAAATCTTTCATGAAGAGTGGAGTGCTCCAACAATCAATAAAATGGTCAATTTAAAGCTAACATTAACTTTTGAAAATGTGGTCTTCCTAAAAATAAATAAATAATTGAAACATGATTTTATTTTATTTTTTTGGACAGAAAAAAACAATTTGTGTATTTAGCACAGTTTATGATTGTATATCAAAAAGCTGAAGATGGTTAAATAGCAAAGTTTTTGTTCTAAGGCAAAAACTTATATGTACCCAGGACACGGATCTAAGATCCGTGTCCCCAACCCGCCCCGCGACCAATGCGTGTGCGTGGGCACTTGCCGCGCGTTCATGCCCGCTCACCTGATAAGTATCTCATGTATACTTGAAGGTATCCATGAAATATCTTCAAGTATACATGTGGATACCTTAAAGATATTACATGGATACCTACGCGCATCCCACCATGCTACGCGCGCACATCGCGCGCCGATGCCGCGCACCTCATAAACACGCATGTCCACGCCATGGATACCTGCGCGCACCTTGGTCACCAAGTCGCGCGCGCACATCGCGTACCCATGCGCCCACGCCGCGTGCACCTCATAATGTGGATACCTTGAAAATATTTCATGAATACCTTCAAGGTATACATGTGGATACCTTGTCCATGAATATCTCCAGTATATACATGAAAAAAAGAATTGAACGATTTTTTTTTTTAAATTTATGGGTGTAGCCCGCGGTTGGGTGTAATTCGTGTAATTTATGATTAACGAAATCAGTACAAGTTTTTTGACTGAGTAGACATCTAATTATTGTATCCTTTTCAATAAAAAAAAAAAGTTTCTCTTATTTTTCTGCAAGCATATGTACTTCGAGGGATTGTTGATGGGAAAGGCAAAAGTACAGAAACAACAGTTGCACGCTTATTTTAAATCAGATCAGAATTTACATTAAAAAATCAACTTTAGTCTCCAACTATTGGATGATTTTTCAAAATTAATTTGACTACTTTAATGATAATCAAATTTAGTACAATTCGACCAGAGTACAGAATTAATTGGAAATTAGCTAGGACTCAACAATAGAGATTCCCCCACCACTTAAGTGAGCTGATACAATAACACTATCGTGGAACATATTTGAAAATTTTAGTCTAAGCTTTTTTTTTTTATTAATGCAAGACTTAAAATGATGAAAATTTATTACGTTTTACTACAAGATAAAATTTGTTTTGAATTTAACTGTCGTTTTTTTATTACCAATAAGAATTAATGTTTCTTTCCAACTTTAACTTGTTTTTGTTTTTTTTCAATACTAAAAATTTACTTAGAGAAATACGTTAATTATACTTAACAAATAAAGGATTATATGGTCATTTTATATACATAATTAAACACACTTTCTTAATCTATGTGTAACAATAGTTATTATGGAATTGAGAGAATATAACATACTCATATTTAAGTTAGTTGATGATTCATACAATGGAAATGACACCAAGCCTTAATTTAATCTATCGGCTCAAGAAGTCAAAGAAATTAAGAAAGTGGAGTTTCCTTAACATAAGGGTCTAATCCTAATTCCATTACACGTTTCAATATTTTTGGGAAGAGCACTGCTTTTTTTAATTCTAAGTGTTAATTTGCGGTCCAACATAAAATGTCAATCTTATTATCAAATGATTAATTATTGTATGGAGCTATGTTCTAAGATATATTAAATTCCAACCATATAAAATTTTCCTAATTGAGTGAGACATGCTTACATTCTCTGAGTTTTTTTAACATAAATGATTTACATATTAAGTATATACCTTCAAGTGAACAAATTATCCATAATTCAAATTTATTTGATGTATACAATAGTGAAATGTAATTTATATGCGTTTTTGGATGTAAATCCAATAAGTACATGAAATGATAACATTTATTTCATAAACATAGCCAGATTTGCAATAATATCCTTAAAAATAGAAGATTATTGATAGCTGGTTTATCAAAAGATTATGAAAAATATACTTAAATAGTGGATGTATGATTTTTTATTTTACTATCTTCGATTGTTTCGATATTAGTTGAGATGGTTGACATGATTCGTATGGTTGTCTTTATGGGGATAATTTTGCATAAAAATATAGTTAGACATATGTTGCAATTTATCTATATCGACAAGACATATTGGAGAAATAAGTAAATTGTAAATTTAGATTGATAAAGAATTAAATAAGCTATTGTTTTAATAACATGTTTAATTCACATTTTTAACGAGCAATAGATCACATTTAACTTAAAACTATTAGCGTACATTTATCTAAACTTGTGTGTACATATACGTACATATAATTTGATTTTTATGTGTCATTTAGCCTTGAGTTAATTTGATTTCTATGTTTCTTTCATATAAAACTGTAAATTGATTCGAAACTTCAATTTGCTAATTTTATTTTTGAATCATAACCAACCAATATAAGTAAAATTCATAAACTGGGTTGATCTAATTTAGTTGGTTTGATCACGTTTGATTGGTTTACCATACAATCCTAGTTCAATACTCTTCCATCCCAGTAAGATTTTTACAATCATACTTTGCTTTCTATATCAATGCATATTAAATGCTATTTTTTTCTAATGTACCTTTATTTAATGTTTATAATTCATTGGGCCAAGTTTTTTTTTTCTTTTTACCAATTTTCACAAGATAATATACTTTTCTATCCATAATTATATAAAATAAATAATCTACCCAGTTTTTTAGCAAATCATTATTCACTTTTAAAAAAACAACATTTTTATCCATTTTAAGATAAAATCACTACTCAGTAGAAGTAATTTAAACATTTAACACTATAACATGAATAGAAAAATTGTTTATTATAATCATGTATAAAAAAGTAAATTCGAAATGAGTAGTTGAAGATATTTTTATTACAGTATTTTAAATATCAATTGAAAAAAAAAATGAAAAAGTTATAATATGATTCTTGGAATACATCAAATATATTTCTTAATATTTATAAAAACAGAACATGAGAATCTGTTTAACGAGGTTAGCAAGTTTGGTTGGATAAATAAGGAAACTCATTTAATTGGAAATATCTCTAGTTAAACAAAAACTAACTCGATGAATTAAATTAAACAAAACTCCAAGTTCAAAGTCATAAATGAAACTTGTTTCTTTCTCTCTCTATCTATGTTCTAAGTATCTCTCTCTTACCTCAAAAAGGAAAAGAAAGAAAAGTATTTTGTAAAATCTCTTTTAACATTTACTGTGATTTGGTTAATTAATTATTAAAAAAAAAAAAAACACAAAACTTAAAATACCTTTTTCTTGGCAGTCACCATATTTCCCCTTTCCCCAAATATTTTTTATTATCTTAAAGGAAATCCCCACCCCCCCTCGCAACCCCCCCATACCCCCCCCCCCGCACACACAAACATGTATGTATACAATTAATATATGAATATAATAAATGTTCTCTTTCTTCTCTATCTACACTCCCAGCTCACACTATTCTCTCTATCTCTTACATGTCTTTGCTGTATCTATACGTGTATCTATAGTTTGCTTCTCTCTTTCATTCAGTAAATATATTTATCAATTAACGCGTGGCGTTGTTGAAGGCCTCTGATCTAAACTCTTGAGTACGTACGGCTAAAGGGGGACGCGAAAAGGTACAGAATAAGGGATTACAGTAATAAAGTTGAGGGAGATGAAAAACCCTAATATTATATGCTCCAATTTGTCCAATCTCTGTAATTACTGAGTGGTTTATTCTGTGTAATGCGTCTGCTTACTATTCGTCTTCTGTATGTGTACGGATTCATGGCTTAGTTTCGTCGCCAATCAGGTTCAGATCCATTGGTGGGCGCGGTGAATTAATCTGCATGATTGTTGTGTTTGTTCGTGAGGTATGATTGACTGGAAGATTTCGGACCCGTTCTGGGTTTTCGAGTTCACAGTATTGTTTGACGAATTAGGGTTTTTTGGGGGTTTCTGTGATTTTGTCGTGGTATTATTCATGATGTGAAAGATCTGTTGCGTGTTTAGTGTGATGTTGTTTGCCAGTTGTAGAATTTCCTGTTGTGCTGCAATTCTCGCTCATTAAGATGATGATTTCCATTTCGGGATTTTTTTTCCATTAGTGGTATGACTTAGATTTTGAGTTTTGAGAGGATGATTGTTTTGATTTTTTCTTTTAGTTGGGTTAATTTTTTTTTCAGTAAATGATGGCTTATGGATTCTATTTGAGCAGCCAACATCTTCTTGTTATTCCTATTTACTTGAGGCGATGGTGAACTTGTTATATGTGCAATAATATCTGAATGAGTATTCTGATTCATTTGTTAATAAATGTGCATGGGGTTGGGATTGGGGTTCTTAAGCCATTTGTTAATGAAGATCAATTATTTTGGAGACTGCTATAACTGTTCATGACTTAATTCTTTTGTTTTCCATATCCGTTGAGCATGTTATGATGCTATAAAATTTCAGATTTGTTTCTGTACTGGATATCACATTTATCTTTGGAAATGTGCTATTGTATCAGGATTGTTGAGCATGTTATGATGCTATAAAATTTCAGATTTGTTTCTGTACTGGATATCACATTTATCTTTGGAAATGTGCTATTGTATCAGGATTGGCAAAGCTCACTCCGTGAAGAAGTGTTTCAGCACTGTCCACCTATTTGGATTGCAAATATTCATCAACATTTGCTTCTATTTATTTTCACTGTAGGGCAAAAGTCTAACTCAACTGGTAGTTTCTTCCATGGCCAAGCTATGAGAAAGATTTCATAGTGAAATCAACTCTTTGAAAATGGAGTTGAATAAGCATTGGCATGAAGATGGTTTTATTTGGAGTATTACTAGGCTACTAGTGTCTGGGTGCTTCTTTGTCAAGTATTACTGACCGAACGACACTGGAATTGGGGAGGATAAATACTCTTGCTAAGTTGTGGACTGACTTTTATCTCTGCTGATGAAGTTATAGTGTCTAGTTCTCCTGTAATACTAAAGGATTTCCTGATTATTTTCACAATTGGTCCTTCTTTGGGTGGAAGCTTTTGAGAGGCAGAATGTAATTAAGCTTGGTAACAGTTGGCCTATTTTGCAGCTGCTGGAAAGTTACCACTCTCGAAGGATAATGCTGTTCTTCTTTCATTTCTGATTATAAAATATAAATGGAATCAGAGACATTGATGACTGATTATCAGTCAAACACTAGAGGGCGGGTTCTTGCTGCTGTTGGACCAGTGCTTTGGATAGCTATAAGCTATGTGGACCCCGGGAAGTGGGCTGCATCTCTAGAGGGTGGTGCTCGGATCGGTCTGGATTTGTCTTTAGTGGTGCTTATTATAAACTGCGTCGCAATTTTATGCCAATACCTTTCTGCCCACATAGCAGTTGCCACAGGGAAAAATCTTGCACAGGTGGTTATTTTCCTTCAACATTCTGTTTCTCATGAGATGCTCTAGTTTCCTTGTGGTGTTATTTCCTGTGGTCTTTGAATTTGAATTTGAAGTGATGGATGGCGTTAGAAGTTCAGTAGTGTGCAGAAATTTAATTTGCATGAGTATGCTAAAATTTGATTTGTTGCAGGCATCATTCAGTTGACGTGACTGACTGAGTGTTTGAAGTTATCAACACCAATTCTTGAAAAATGGCATGCTTCAGAATTTTTATCTCTTATCCACTTTGAAACAATATTGAATATTTCCTGTGCATATGATTTTGTAACCATTAGTGATCTTTTGATTCCGAGACAATATTGTTTTGGAATTAGTCTACTTGTTTGAAAGTTTAAGTGAGTCTCTCTCTCTCTCTCTCTCTCTCTTGTTTGAAAGTTTAAGTGAGTCTCTCTCTCTCTCTCTCTCTCTCTCTCTTCTCTCTCTCTCCTCTCTCTCTCTCTCTATATGTAGTGGGCTCTGTTTTAGAAACATTCTATTGCTACATAAACTTTGAAAAATGAACTTATTGTTCTTGATGAGTATATAAACTTTGAAACATATGAACTCATTGTTCTTGATGACTGTATAAACTTCAAAAAATATGATCTCATTTTTGTTGATGATGTTGTAGATCTGCAGCGAGGAATATGATGATTTGACATGCATACTTTTAGGAATTCAGGCAGAGATCTCAATGATTGTGGTAGATCTAACAATGGTAATTTCACACTTTTGAGCAATCATCATGAATTTAGTTTTCTTGAGAAATATTCTATTTCTAATTGTACAAATGATTGTTCTGGTAGGTTCTGGGCACTGCTTATGGCCTTAATGCTGTCTTTGGAATCGACCTATTTAATTGTGTTTTTTTGACTGGCTTTGATGCTGTTCTATTTCCATTTCTTGCTAGCCTCCTTGTAAGTTTTACCCGCATCACTTTTTTACAATTTGTTAGTTGGGTTGTTGCAAAGTATTAGTTATGGTGCAATTGTTTTCCAGGAAAATCCCAAAGTGAAGATGTTATCCATATGCTTAGCTTGCTTTATATTAGCATCTTATGGTTCTGGAGTTCTTATCAGTCAATCAGAAAGCTCAATCTCCATGGGTGGGATTCTTAATAAGCTGACTGGGGAAAATGCATACGCGTTAATGAGTGTCCTTGGAGCAAATATTATGCCCCACAACTTTTACCTCCATTCTGCTATTGTACAGGTTCCCCCCCCCCCCCACTCTCTTAAAAAGTCACCTTTTGTCTTTGTTGTGATGCTCCTACAGTTTGTATTTCTGTGAAATTCTGTAAGTTTGATTACTTAATTTTGTGAACCACGCTGATCATCCTTAACTTGTTTGCAGGGAGATCAGGAACAAACAAATGCTTCAAAAGGGACAGTGTGTTATGACCATTTTTTTGCCATTTTATGCGTCTATAGTGGTATTTTCCTGATGAACTCGATGCTGATGAACTTGGCAGCGAATGTGTTCTATAGTAGTGGTATAACTTCGCTTACTTCACAGGATGCATTGTCATTACTGGATCAGGTTGGTATGGGAAGTGCTACATGTTGATATATCCATCATGTAAATGCATTTTGCAGTTTTCTGGTGTATTTCACACAGTAATTCAACTCTTGGTTGATGATGCAGGGATTTAGGAGTTCATTAGCTTCAGTCGCTTTTATTTTCATGATGTTTGTCTCCAATCAACTGGTGGCTGTTTCTTGGAGTTTTGGAAGACAAGCAACTACCCATAATTTCTTCAGATTGGAGATTCCTAATTGGCTTCATCGTGCTACAATTAGAATACTTGCCATAATTCCAGCACTCTTTTGTGTCTGGAATTCAGGAGCTGAAGGTATATTTCAATTGCTGATCTTTTCACAGGTCCTGGTTGCTCTTCTGCTTCCATCTTCTGTCATCCCCCTGTTTCGGATTGCTTCCTCCAGATCAGTTATGAGTGTCTACAAAAATTCTCATCTGGTGGAATTCTTTTCTCTAATCTCCTTTGTTGGGATACTGGGTATGACGATTGTGTTTGTCATAGAACTGGTATTTGGAAGTAGTGATTGGGTTATTGGTTTAAGGTGGAACATTTGGAGTAGTGTGCCTATTTCATATCTTATCCTTCTGATAGCTGCTTTTGCCTCCATGTGTTTGATGCTTTGGTTGGCAATCACTCCTTTAAAGTCTGTGAGTTCTGGTGTAGATACACAGGCGTTGAATTGGGAGAACAAAATGACTGAATCATCAATAGAGAGAGATCCAACTGAAATTAGTGAAGTACAACATCAATTAGGAAAGTCGATTGAAAAGCAGGAACCCATATCATTATCAGAGAATTCCTCCAGAAACCATCAGAACTTACCAACTGATCTGAATTTGCCCGAAACACTTTTGGATTCTGAGATCAATCTTAATTTGACTACGATTGATGAGAATATATCTGAGATTACATTTTCAAAGCCTGCCATAGGCAATCCAGAGGCACCTGCAACCATTTCAGAATCTGTCTATCATGGATCTGGCGTGATTGATAAAAGTGAATCTCTGGATGATGCCACCTTGAGAACTGAATCAAAAGACATGGAGGTAAAAACTTTGAAAATTGAGGGAGATATGCAGAATGAGAAGGATGACGAAGGGGATCCTTGGAAGCCTGAAGAATCAATTAAAGATGTTTCTGAGAGCAACCAGTGTTTGTCATCTGATGGCCCAGGATCATTTAGAAGTCTTGGTGGTAAAAATGATGATGTAGGAAGTGGTGCAGGAAGTCTTTCAAGGTTAGCAGGATTAGGTCGCGCAGCAAGGCGCCAGTTAACTTCTATTCTTGATGAATTTTGGGGACAGCTGTTTGATTTCCATGGTCAAGCAACACATGAAGCCAAGGCTAAGAAACTGGATGTTTTACTGGGAATTGAATCTAAGGTAGACTTGAAATCCTCGTTTGCTCCAGTTAAATTGGAAAGTATCAACAAGGATTCTACTGGATATATCCCTTCACCTGGTGGAATGGGAGTTGATCTTTTGAGAACTCCTAGCTTTTACAATTCCTCGATGCAACATATGGGACAGAGTAATCTTGGATCACCTCTTGGAGTCCAGCAAGGATCTTCCATGTGGTCTAACCATATGCAACTATTAAATGAATATGTGCGAAATTCTAGCCAAAATTCCCTTGACGCTGGTGAGAGGCGCTATCGCACTGTACATGCTCCATCATCCTCTGATGGCCATGATCAACAGCCAGCAACTATTCATGGTTATGATTTGGCTTCATATCTGGGTCGAGTGACTAAAGCTTCTGATTATCAAAAAAGTCAACTCGAGTCATTAACACAAGCCTCAACACCTCCAGTGAAACCAAGCTCTATAGATTCATATAGTCGTCCATCAGGGCCGAAGCCACAAAATGGATTGCGGAAGCCACCTGGTTTTCACAATGTTCCTGTTTCTCGAAACAATTCATTAAAATCTGAGAGACCTTTTCAGGACATCTCCTCTCCTGAACTGATGGATTATGGCGGTAATCCACCCAATGTGAAAAAATTTTACAGCTTACCTGACATTTCAGGGCTCTATACTCCTCGTCGAGATTCTATGCCTGATAAGAGTTCTCAGTGGGATAGTACCATGAGCTACGGGCAGTCCTTCAGCCGCCCATCTCGTGAGCAGATGAGTTCAAGTACTTCATCATGGGTTGGTACTGCATTAGGATTTAATGAATTTTCTCCTCCAAAGGTTTGTACGGATGCTTTTTCGTTGCAATACAGTTCTAGTTCAGGTGCTGGTTCATTGTGGTCTAGGCAACCTTATGAACAATTTGGCGTGTCTGATAAATCTCCTACAAAAATCCCTGAGACTGCATCAAGTGTGAATATGGAAGCAAAGATTCTGCAGTCTTTCAGGAGTTGCATAAACAGACTTCTGAAGCTGGAAGGATCTGATTGGTTGTTCAGACAAAATGATGGGGCAGATGAGGACCTTATTGATCGAGTAGCTGCAAGGGAGAAATATATCTATGAAGTTGAAACTCGGACTGCGGACAGAAAGTTTAACACGACCATGAAAATTGATGAAACAGACCATGCAAAGTTTATGTCAATAACCAATTGTGGTGATGAATGTGTTTGGCGTGTAGACCTTATTCTAAGCTTTGGGGTTTGGTGCATCCACAGGATCCTTGAACTTTCCCTCATGGAAAGCAGGCCGGAACTTTGGGGGAAATACACTTATGTACTAAATCGTCTTCAGGTAAAGCACTACTATCTCTGTGCTCTATCTAAAAAGCCTTACGTTTGCATCTCTCTTAAAAACCGGGGACAATATTTTTCTTCAAATTCATTTGCTTGCACTCGTATCTTTGTAGATTTTCCTACCAGAAGACCCTAACCGCTCCTGATGGATTATAGAATTCTTGCTCATCTAATATCTGGTGGTTTTTTCTATGTGATCTCAAATACACATTTTTGTATGTAGGGGATAATTGATCTGGCCTTTTCAAAGCCTCGTTCACCAATGGCTCCTTGCTTCTGCCTCCAGCTTCCTGCTGGATACCAACAAAAGTCAAGCTCGCCTATTTCAAATGGCAGCTTGCCGCCTCCTTCAAAACTGGGCCGTGGAAAATTCACGACGGCAGCAATGCTTCTAGACATAGTCAAAGATGTTGAAATCGCTATATCTTGCCGAAAGGGTCGAACAGGCACAGCGGCCGGTGATGTTGCTTTCCCCAAAGGCAAAGAAAATTTGGCATCTGTCCTCAAACGATACAAGCGTCGTCTGTCCAATAAACCAGTTGGTGAGAAGCCAGTTGGTTCTCAAGAAGTCGGACATGGATTACGCAAGGTAACATTATCAACTACTCAAGGGTTGTAACCCTTGCTTTTAAGTTCATAGGTGTTGGGATGAGAACTTATTTGCATTGATTCTCAAGAAACCTCCACCCTCCCATGAGAGGTGCACCTCAGCTGCTATGAACTTGGTATCCCTCCCTCCCCCCTCTCTTGTGTATTAAATCTTTGCTGCAATTTGTTTCCTTGTACTTTGTCATCGTGTATACATAAGAGGATAAACTGGTTCTTGATGCAACACATGAGCAAAAGGGAAAGGAAGCGAAATGAAACGGATAGAAGAAAGGTGGAAGTATATTGTTGTTATTGGAAGTGGAATGCTACCCTAGTTTTAACTTACTGGGGAAAAGTCACACTCTAGCTGTAGTGGTTGGTAACTGGTGTAGTATATAATAATGATCGGAACGTTGTTTTTGGTAGTTATTTTGTGCCCATCAAGTTCAAGTTTCTCTCTAACAACACATCAATGTTGCTTTCTTTGTGAGCTTCAACCATATCTCTTTACATCTTTACAATCCCATTCTGTACTTGCCAATTCACACTTTCTTCTTTTTTTCCAATTTGATTGATGATGCATACACACATAATCGATGCTTTTCTTTTTCTTATTTTTGCACTTGAAGAGGGAATACAAACCTCAAGGTGTGTTTGCAATTTCATGATATAATATGGATTTTTGTAAGTAGATCCATCTCAAGGATATTTTTTGCAGTTTGTGTAAATATCAATTATCAGTTTATAACTAGTTTAAATGGACGGCTGCGGTTTGGAGACACCTGCAACTTTCGATTTGTCAGTAATTTCACTGTTCGATATAATTTTAATTTTTGTTGAGTTGAGTTTATTACATTTTATTTTTTCGTAAAAAACAAGAAAAGGTGCCCCATCATCATTTATACGTCTCATGATATATGGAGGACTTGCCAGTCAATTTATATCTAATTTCAATTTATTTTTTTAATGAATTTGTTCTTAAAGCGAGTCAACTTCTGTTATATATTTGCCCATATTTATAAATCGGATCCGATCCTCTTCTTTATTTAATATGTCAAATGAGTTGTCACTTAATGCCTCAAATAAAAGTACGTGGGTAGACGAATATCAACGATTCATATTTATATACGTATAAAAGGGTAATAAAATTATTTAATATTTCATATGTTAAATGAATGGTCATTTAAGTATAGCGTTAGAGACTATACTAGATTACTACTCCTAAACGATATCTCAAATCTTGTCGCCATTCATTTGAATTGAGACATTAATTGATTTTATTTCCCATCCACACATAATTTTTTTTGAAAAATATAATATATATATATATATATATATATATATATATATATATATATATTGTATTTCTGTTGTACTGCAAACATATAACGAAAACAAAATAAAGCTGAAAAGAAAAGGACAAAAAGGAAGAGGGAAAATAAATGACTTATATACCTCGAAAAAGAAAAAAGATGAAATCACTTTTAAATTGCTGATCCATTTCAATTTGGCAGCATCTCTCTCTCTCTCTCCCCGACTTTCTCTCTCATCAAAATCATCCTCCTTTTCTGGGCATACAGAGAGTTAAGTAAGTACGAGATTTGATCTTCTCTTTCACTGTCAGGGAAGGTACGCTTTCATAACTCTTCTATTTTACTATTTTCCTTTCTTTTATTTTATTCCACATCAACTCTTCTTCTTCTTCCTTTTTTATTCTCTTTAATTTCTATCGATTTCAAAGTTAATTGCTGCATAATTTCAATTCTTTCTTTTTTTGGTGCATGTTTTTATTATTTATTATAATTAATTCTAACTTGATTTGGAATTATTAAAGCATGAAAAATCCAAAATTCAGCCGAAAAAAAGTCTGAGGTAATTATTTTTATTATCATTATTATTATGAATTGTTCGAAAGGAAAATTAGAAGCTTATGCGTCTTTATTTCTGGTTGTAATTTGTGCTCTATCGTTGTCGGTTTATCTAAAATTCTTTTTTTTTTTAAGGATATAATTTTGCTGAAATGAATTTAAATCTGTTCCATTGGAAAACCCAAAAGAGCTTTTAGGAATAAATTTAAACATGCAATAGATAGTCCAATGTAGGCCCAACACCAAGTCGGCCCAAACAAGTTGTCAAAGACCACTCCAATTCAAATTCGAATTCGAATTCAAATTGTTGTCATTTGCGCGTAGTATACAATCCACTAAACTATCACATTGTTAGTAGCTCATTGTGATCATATTGCAGAAAAATAGATATTAATTAACATGAATACACAGATTAAAATGGGATTCGTGGTGGTGATATCTCTACCGGTGATCTTGTTCTTCTTGATCGTTGCGATTGCTTGTTATTTGATCGGAAGGGCGAGAGGCCGTCAACAAAATGCCAGACTTCCACACTATGGACCTCCGGTTCCGGTTCCACCTCCGCTTGCACCACACTCTCCTCCTTCTATTCCAAAATAATAGCCTTATATATATCATATATAAATATAATTTAAACAATGTTCGATATTTAGAATACATACATCAAGAGGATGTTAATATTTTGCTTTATGTGATTTTGACGAATTATAGGAACTTTTTAAGTGGATTTATTTTCAAAAGCCAAAGTTTATGCTCTACTTGGGATAATGCTCTTCCAAATGTTATGATCATTGTTCACTCTTATATAAGTTATATATTTTGAAAATTTTGACTAATTTGATTGGTCATTACATTTTTTAATAATCATATATATATCATTGCAAAATTTTGATCGTAAAATTTGACTAATATACATTCAGTTTCTACCATATTTATTGTTATTTCATTTCTTCTGTGTATAATTTTAATGTCAAAATATATGTAATTATATAGTTAGTTTTAAGGATCATGGATGGTGCCATGTGTTTTTATTGATAATACTTTCATATGTATGAAAGATTGAGATATTTTGCATACACACTTGAAACATGTATCTAATCTGCAGAGAGTATATTATTAAAAATTGATAGTTGATCTATACACAGAGACTTTAGATTCTAAACATTAAAAAAAACAGTCATGTTTTGAAATTACAAACATCTTTTGAGATTTACATTTTTGTTGCAATCTCTTAATTAATAGATGCAATTTGTAAAACAAACGTCGAAATTACTTTGAAATTTTATTGAAGATTTTTTGTTTTTTCAAATTGAATGTAGTGCCAGCTAACTTATCTTCCATAAGCAAACGTCTACATAAATGGGTCCCATTTATGAAATTAGGTTTGCTATAAATTGTGGCCTATAACGGAAGTTAGCTTCCCGACAAAATTGTGCGATAATGATAAGCAACACGTTATACATCACTACAAGAAAAATGCACATAGACAACACCCCTAAGACAACGGTTTTTTGAAAAAACCGTTGTCGTAGCATAAATTGTTGTTGTCGTAGCCCAAAAAATTCTCTCATAGACAACGGTTTTTAACCTACCGTTGTCATAGACGTTTGAAACCGTTGTCGTAGACCGAAAAATTCTCTCATAGACAACGGTTTTAACCTACCGTAGTCGTAGACCGAAAAATTCTCTCATAGACAACGGTTTTAACCTACCGTTGTCGTATCTCAAAAATTCTCTCATAGGCAACGGTTTTAACCTACCGTTGTCGTAGACGTTTTAAACCGTTGTCTTTGCCCGAAAAATTCTCTCATAGACAAGGGTTTGAACTTGTCGTTGTCGTAGACGTGTTGTCCTAGGACCCCTAAGACAAGAGTTGTTTTCTAACATTGTCGTAGCCTTGTAGAAGCGTTGTCATAGACTAATATTTAAAAAAAAAAAGTCAACTATTACAAAAAAAAAATTTAATGATATAAGAAATGTTGTATATTGTTGAATTAAATTAATGAAATAAACTAATTTTGAGAATTAAATTTTATTTCATTATAAATAAAATTTAGAAAATATTTACAACAGATTATTAATTTTATAAATATACTAATTTGAAAAAAACATTAATTATATAAATTTATTAATTGTAAATATAATTTGAAAAATATATTGATTTTATAAATATATTAATTATATATATAATTTGAAAAATATATGCATTATTAATGTACATATATTAATTTGAAAAATATATTAATTTTATAATTATATTCATTATATATATAATTTGAAAATTATATTAATTATTATTAATATAGTCATTAATCTTCCAATTATATATATATATATATATTAATCTATCAAAATTGGAAATCAATTACTTATATTAATAAGTAATGGTACTTTATAAAAGTTAACAAAGAAATGCTATATATTGTTGAATTAAATTAATGAAATAAACTAATTTTGAGAATTAAATTTTATTTCATTATAAAGAAACTTTAGAAAATATGTACAACAAACTTTAGAAAATATGTACAATAGATTATTAATTTTATAAATATATTAATTATAAATATAATTTGAAAAATATATTAATTATTAATATACATATATTAATTTGAAAAATATATTCATTATATATATAATTTGAAAATTATATTAATTATTATTAATATAGTCATTAATCATTCAATTATTTATATATATATATATTAATATATCAAAATTGGAAATCAATTACTTATATTAATAGGTAATGGTACTTTATAAAAGTTAACAAAAAATATGTAATAATAGAAAATTGAAAGATATCAAAAATATATTATAAAAGAAATATATGTAAGACATTATCACATGAGTTGTTTTCTAACGTTGTCATAGCCTCGTAGAAGCGTTGTCGTAGACTAATATTTAAAAAAAAAAGTCAAATATTACAATTTTTTTTTAAATGAAAGAAGAAATGCTATATATTGTTGAATTAAATTGATGAAATAAACGAATTTTGAGAATTAAATTTTATTTCATTATAAAGAAATTTTAGAAAATATGTACAATAGATTATTAATTTTATTAATATATTAATTTGAAAAATACATTAATGTTA
Organism: Scutellaria minor; assembly: GCA_954870855.1. Classification (NCBI taxonomy): domain Eukaryota; kingdom Viridiplantae; phylum Streptophyta; class Magnoliopsida; order Lamiales; family Lamiaceae; genus Scutellaria; species Scutellaria minor. Next base: position 1,675,258 of record OX940735.1, on the reverse strand, counting down.
TAAATATATTAATTATACATATAATTTGAAATATATATTAATTTTATAAATATATTCATTATATATATAATTTGAAAATTATATTAATTATTATTAATATAGTCATTAATCATTCAATTATTTATATATATATATATTAATATATCAAAATTGGAAATCAATTACTTATATTAATAAGTAATGATACTTTATAAAAGTTAACAAAAAATATGTAATAATAGAAAATTGAAAAGTATCAAAATTATATTATAAAAGAAATATATGCAAAATAGTATCACATGAGGTATCAATGGTCTAGTGGTTAGAGCACCATCGGGCCATCCGGGTTTGAATCTCACACAATGCATAATATTGATTTTGATGATGTCATCCCTATGATGACTGTCATCCTTAGGATTGTGAGCTTTTTCTTGTAGTGCATATTGTACAAATGAGTATTTATCAAATAAATATCATTTCTTTATCACCACCTTTTGATAGGTGTTGTGTTGTAACTTTCAATATGAGACTTTTTTTTTTGGAAGTATAGAATTGTAGAATTTGAAACGTGATTAGGAAATTAGTTATCAAGATTGAGTTGATTAGTATGAGAAGTTTATTTATTCGTGACGATTTGAGTCTGGTCCTTTTTTGTTAGTTAAAGAGTTATTAAAAGAGAGATCATTAATGTATTTCCTGAGTCAAGTGATGAACTCAATTTGGTGCATTTTATCAAGTATCTGAGAAATATTGATTTGCACCATAAATGGATGACATGCCCGTATGTAGTAGTTTCAAGTGATGCATTACGATAATTTTAAGTTGTCTCTATCAACATATTTTCATTTCAGGCATTTGCCCTTAAATAAAAATGAATAAATTCGAATTTTTTAGGTTGAAGCTATATCTTGGGTGCATTCAGTTACAATCAATATTAGAATATCATGATTTCAAATCCTCACTATATATATATATATAGGTTGATGGATTTAGCACGAGAAATGCGACGGATTTGTCAATTCTTGACAGGCAATGGAATATCGAAAATATTCATATCAACTATAATTATCACAGTTTCATCTTACATCTAAAAGCATTGTCAAAACCCATTTCTCTTGCATCTAAAAGAACTGTCAAAACCCATTTCTTAAAAATATAAATTTTCTCTGCTAATTTTTCTATCAAATTAAACATAAAAATAGAAGCTTAATTGCTTACACTTATTGTTCATTTGGATAGACTAATTTGAAAGTTATGATTTGAATTGAATGAATTTGAATCAATTCAAGTTGGAGTGGATTGAAAGTCATCCATATTACTCAAAATTTAGTTCAAAATGAAAGTGATGGGTTTCAAATTTGTATCTATCCAAACACCACCGATATATTTACTGCAAGAATTTCAATCACTCCATCCAAATAGAGTTGTATTTCACACAACAAGATTATTTTGATCTTTTGAAAATTAACTCGTTGATAAGTTTTGCTTAAACCTCTAATTTCATTAAGACAGAGATCATCTTCGATCTCAAGTAAAGCAAACTTCATACAATTTTTGACAATTAAAACATGATTATTTTTTGGACGCATATTATTTTATTAGTAATTTTATTTAAAAATAAATTAAAATCTCCGATTCTTCACCGCCTCACCTAGATATCCCTAATGTAATTTATAGTACACAACTACTATAAATAGGAATGGTATGTACCTAGTGATCATGTTAGAAAAAAACAACAACATCCAAACGTCAAAAGCATGAAGTTTTATCCAAAAAATGTGACAAGGAATTGTTAGTTGATTAGGGCATTAATAGTAGTTGGGTTTTGGTGTTTGTTTGTATAATGGATAGTGAATTTTGACCGGTTGGAGGAATTGGTGGCTGATACCATATGAATAAATTGTCCCATCCACCAACTCCTAAATTAGGTGTGCTGCTTATGACCTTGTCTTAACTATATTCTTTAATTTCTCATCTTTCATATCAATCAAATTATACATTAATATCTATTTTATCTCTTTATCAATATTTTTCCAATTTTCAAAAGGGAATTTTATCCATAATTTTAGAGATTGTGAAAAAGTAGTCATTAAGGAGTAGTAAAAAAGGAAAGTTGTTTAGTGGGTGGACTAAGTCTATTACCAACTTACATAGAAGGGTGTTGAAAATTGAACTATTTTTGTGCATGACTCCATTAATTCTTTCCAAACAAATATAATCCTCCATTAATATTTATGTGACAATAACGTACGCTATTTCTAGTATGGAGAATGGCTGTAGTTACAAGTACGATTTCTACAGAATTTGTATACATAAATAAATAAAAACATGAAATTAATGGATTTGAAAGGCCAGGTCCTTGAAAATTTTTCAACCATTTATGAGATTTAGTTATTCCGTGATTTTTATTCTTTTGAATTTGGCCGTTTGATTTTAATTTTGTCATTAAGGACATCTCCAACAATACACAAAAAATATTACTATTTTTACATTATTTCCATCTAAAACTTATTACTCGTCTCCTTCAGTGTGCATTACTATTCACATTAAAAAGAAATATTCCATAAAAACAAAAGAAATATATTATAACGCAATATTTGACTTCCATTGAATCCAATTCAGAAATGAAAGTTGAGATGGTTTACCGTGATAATCTAACGCACTGTTGGAATTAAAAATATTAAAATGTGTTGAATTCAACACATTATTCAAGGAGATGCTGCAACTGTAGTTTGGCCATTTTATGAATAAATGTAAAACTACATACATGTATAATGATATAAAAGACACAGACACTGAAACCCAAATTATACATGCAATTTTGATTATTTTTTTCTTATAGGTATTGTTTTATTAGGACCCTTAAAATTGAAAATTTAATTTATCGTCAAAGAATGCTATTACTTTCATACCACAAGTTACTAAAATTGCCCCAAAATAAAATCATGATTAAACTAAAAATTCTAAAACAATTGAAGAAAACAACAAAATAGCATATAAATTAAGATCTGAATTTATTTATTTATTTGTTGTTTTTGGCGGTTGAAAATGGGGTTGAATATGAGTTGAAATCACAGTTTGGTTGTTGGAGTCAAATTTTTATTTATTTATTTATTTATTCTTGAGCAAATAAGAAGTTTGAGCCGCCAAATACGACCAACAACTAAATATGGGAAAATCGCAAACTTACCTTATTTATTCGGACAATATATGAATTACACAAATATGTGCAACACGAGCCCAATTAGAGCGCGGCATTGACATAATACACCAAATGTTAAATTTCTAATTAATGTTGGACTTGTAAATTGATAATTTCTTTTTGTTGTCATTTCATCATTACATATTAACAAATAAATAAATATAGGTAAAAAGACATAAATGCAAGAATCGTGTTTAGTTCTGAAGTCCAATTAATCAATTAAATGTGGCTTACGTGTTGAATTCTTGTTCTATGCTGTCTAGGAATGGTAGTGGGATTGGGATTCCTCGTTTCCCATGGAAATCCGCTCTGAAGGGGACGGGAATTCCTTGAAATGCACCCAGTGGATGATTTTTTTCCCGACTGGAGGGATGGGGCAGGAATAGAAATCATATTCCCCACCCGACATGTCCGCGGGTCCTGAAAATTATATATATATATATATATAATATAATTAAATTATTATAAAAAATAAATTATATTTTAATACACAAATTAAAACTCAAAACCCTATTTCTCATTCTCTTATAAGAGAATTGAAGTATTGAACAATGATGGAAATTAATGAAATGTAATAAGATAATTTATATTTGTGTTTTAGCTAGTTTGATTAAATTATGGTTTATCTTTTATTCAAATTATGAGTCATTTTTTTTATGTTTCTGTTGACATTTTAATTATATATAACTACATGAATTATTTTTATATATTAATTAAACAAAAAAATAAAAAAAATTATTCAGAAAAAAAACATGATGAGGTGTGTGGGCGGGGGGAAATTTTCCCCGCGAAGCTAGCGAGGACAGGGATGAGGATTGTTCCTCAGTCTGGTCCCGTCCCGTCCTATTGCCATTCCTAACACTGTCTTTCAAGATTCTAAGGTTACTTGTTTTGGATGAATCTGATAACAAAATATCTTTTTTTCGTTTTTTGTTAAATGGCACAAAAGAATCTTATAAAAGCTAATAGAATCTTATAACATTGAGCAAGTTCATCATTTTGGTCTTCTTTTTAATTATAATAAATTGGGAATTTAAACTACTTCGTCATGATTTGACAAAATACGTTCAATTTTGGTTTGTTCGTTAGGTTGGTCAAATTAAATTTAGAAAGATTGACCAAAATGGTAAAATATCTCAAGAGATAGCTATATGCATGTATATTCTCAGAACTCCCTTATGACGTGAAAAGGGGAAAGAAGAGAATTGTAAAAATATATAATGTAATAGCATGATTTATGTTCAAAACTACAATATAATTGAAAAAAAAAATGTTTCTTGAAAATTATAAAAAAATTAAAATTATATATATTTTTATTGACCTAAAATTCATAAGTGAGATTGATTTTCTTATTGACCTAAAATTCTTTCTCCACACATCTTTTTCAAACTATCTCATTTGATCTCCATCTCCATACATCTTTTTCAAACTCATCTCATTTTATCATCTCATTTTATCTCCTTTTTTTTTTTTGCCGTATTTAACATTAATACTAATTTTCAATTTATTAATGAAAAGTACTTAGGAATTTTTTTTCCTACTTAACATTAATACTAATTTTCAATTTCTTTTCTTCTCTCCTAGTTTCATTAATATCAATAGTACTGGGAATTTTTTTTTTTCTCTACTTAACATTAATACCAATTTTCAATTAATTTTTAATTTCTTTTCTTGTCTCGTAGTTTCATTAATATCAAGAGTACTTGGAATTTTTTTTCTCTACTTAACATTAACACTAATTTTCAATTTCTTTTCTTCTCTCGTAGTTTCATTAATATCAATAATACTTCGAAGAATATTTTAAGATTTTTTTTAATTGTACATAAGTATCAAAAGTAGTTGGAAAGATATTTTAAGATTTTTTTTTTTTAATTGTACACAAGTTTAGAATTGTCTAAAAATTTCATATACTTACGTTTCAATTAGCACTTATCATTCTTTTTTTATTTTATTGCATTTTTAAATAATTTTTTTTTTCTTATTCACCTAAAATTCTATCTCCACACATCTTTTTCAAACTCCATCTCCATACATCTTTTTCAAACTCATCTCATTTCATCTCCATTTTTTTTGTATTTAACATTAATACTAATTTTCAATTTATTTTCTTCTTTCATGGTTTCATTAATATCAATATTACTTTGGAATTTTTTTCTCTACTTAACATTAATACTAATTTTCAATTTCTTTTCTTCTCTTGTAGTTTCATTAATATCAATAATATTTCGAAGAATATTTTAAGATTTTTTTTAATTGTACATAAGTATCAATAGTACTTGGAAAGATATTTTAAGATTTTTTTTTAATTGAACATAAGTTTAGAATTTTCTAAAAATTTCATATACTTACGTTTCAATTAGCATGTATCATTCTTTTTTTATTTTATTGCATTTTTAAATAATTTTTTTTTCTTATTCACCTAAAATTCTATCTCCACACATCTTTTTCTAACTCCATCTCCATACATCTTTTTCAAACTCATCTCATTTCATCTCCATTTTTTTTATTTAACATTAATACTAATTTTCAATTTATTTTCTTCTTTCATGGTTTCATTAATATCAATAGTACTTTGGAATTTTTTTTTTCTCTACTTAACATTAATACTAATTTTCAATTTATTTTATTGTCTCGTAGTTTCATTAATATCAATAGTACTTTGGAATTTTTTTTTCTCCACCTAACATTAATACTAATTTTCAATTTCTTTTCTTCTCTCGTCGTTTCATTAATATCAATAGTACTTGAAAAAATATTTTAAGATTTTTTTTTAATTGTACATAAGTTTAGAAATTGTCTAAAAATTTCATGTAGTGTAAATCTTTATGTGTAATCTCAACCATCTACTTTGTAGATTTTTATGTAGTAATCTCACCATCTATTTTGTTTTAAGTTTAGAACTTGTTTAGAAAATTGTCTAAAAGTTCTTGTTTATTTTATGGGGTAATCTCAATCATTTATTTTTTTAATTCTATATATTTTTAGAACTTGTCTATTGTTTATTTTATGGGTTAATCTCAATCATTTATTTTTTTAATTCTATATATTTTTAGAACTTGTCTATTTTAAGTTTAGAACTTCTCTAGAAAATTGTCTAAAAGTTCTTGAAGTTCTTGTTGATTTTATGGGGTAATCTCAATCATCTATATTTTTAATTCCATATATCTTTAGAACTTGTATATTTTAAGTTTAGAACTTGTATAGAAAATTATCTAAAAGTTCTTGTTCATTTTTAATCTCAATCATCTATTTTTTTTAATTTAATATATCTTTAGAACTTGTCTAGAAATCAACCATTTATTTTATTTTTTTTAATAAGAATGTTTCGATGTTTTTCTTTTATTTATTTTTATTTATGTCAAGAATAACAAATAAGAATGTTAGGATATTTTTTTATTTTTTATTTTGATATTTGATAGGTTTTATTTATTTATATTTGTAATCATCACAAGGAGGTGACGAAAAGCTATTAAATGACAAGTTCTAAACTCATGTACAATTCAAACAAAATAGATGATTGATATTACACAAGTTCTAAACTTATGTACAATTCAAACAAAATAGATGATTGATATTACACCATAAAGATCTACAAAATAGATGGTTGATTTTACTCCATAAAGATCTACAAGTACATAAAATTTTTAAACAATTTTTAAACTTATGTACAATTAAAAAAAATCTTAAAATATTTTTCCAAGTACTATTGATATTAATGGAAACTACAAGATAAGATAAGAAATTGAAAATTAGTATGAATGTTAAATAGAAAAAAAAATGTGGATAAAATGAGATGAGTTTGAAAAAGATGTGTGGAGATAGAATTTTAGATGAATAAGAAAAAAGATTTACTTAAAAATACAATAAAATGAAAAAGAATGATGCACGGTAATTAAAGTAAGAAAAGAAAGAAAAAGGAAAAAAAAAAACAAGGTGTAGATTGCCAAATAACCAAAATTGTCTCCATAAGGAACACAACGATGAGTTTCTTATCATTACTATATATATATATATATATATATTCATTTTATTTATATACTTATGCATATTAGTATTTTTTTTAGTCTTCGTAAAAAAACTCTAAAACTGTGTTTAGCTAATAAGATTTGAAATGAATGAATTTCAAATTCACGTAAATTGCTAAAAAATAATTTAAAATGAAAACGATAAATTTCAATCCATATTTATCTAAATAAATTTATTACTAGGAATTTCAAATCTTTCATAAATTCCTCCATGCATATCGACCCTACATAATGATACAAAGAAGATGTACGTAGATGAATTGTAAGTTATTCCAATTACACTTACAATAGCACACTTCGAAGTTTCGAACATTCAACAACAAAAATTAATCATCACATCCTTTCACATTCATATCCAAAAAAAATGGACACAAATTTAAAATTCATAATAACAAATTAATTATTTGATTGGATTCATCACGACCGTTGAACTGTTCTTAAAGTTTGGTGGTACATTCAATCATTCGAAGTCCTTTTCCTCAATTCTTATTCGAAATAATTCTATTACGTAGATCTTTAGACAATTGATTTTAAAGAATGTTTGGTAATATAATTTGATATTGTCATGTATTCAAATTGAAAGATTCAAATGATGGAACTTCATGATAACAAATTTATTAATTCTATTTGGACATATTCATTTTATACTGTATTCCAAATCCATAGCTTCAAATTATAATTTATTTGAAATTCTTTAAAAAAAAAAACAAAAAACAAGTAACTAAGTTTTTTAGTGATTATTTTCAACACAAAATATTTCTAGTAGGGTGTCACTCGAATCAATGTCTAAAATTCTCTCTTCGATTCCTACGTAATTATTGTCATTTGAATTCAAAATAGATTTTAGAAAATAATAAATTTATACTGTAGATTGTGAAATTTGGTCTCATATAAATATTTATATGGTTAATTGCATTGTAAGTGAAATTACGATAAAAAGTAGGGTTAATTACAGAAAAAATTACAAATTTAGGATTTAGTTCCAATTACAACATGAGCGTTTGACCATAACGTCAAAAACATCCAATTTAACACATGTTTCAATTCAGACAAATTTTAATTTTTCGAGCTCCAATTTCTAATGTAGAGCCCGAAATATAATATTGAAACACGATCATCATCCTAATCATCAACCCACATAGGATTAAAAAATTAAAAAAGAAAATTGAAAAAGAAAAGAAATAGAAGAAAAAAGTAATTTCTTTTTTTTATAACAGCTTGCTAATTTTCCCCTTCTCTGTCTTCTTCTTCTTCTTCTCCCTCCCTCCCTCTTGTCACCACCGACCATCCTTCTCCCGTTGTTGTTTTTATTCCCTCGTCATCGCCGCCCTTTCCCCCCTCTCACGGTCGTCATCTTTTAAAATTAAACTCTAAAATTAAAATCCAAATTTCAAAAGTTGATATGAAAATTGAAGAGTTCAAAACAAATGAAAATTACAAATCAAAACATCTTTTGAAAGCTTATATATTGGAGAGCGAAATTTCTAAATCAATTTGTGAAACCATATGTAAAAACGAGAATCAAGAAATGAGTTTTGTTTTGGACTCCCGAACGTATTTCGATCGATTTAACTAAAAAAATTAACAGTTTTATGTAAATTGACATGGGTATGTGTTTAGTTTTGAGTAAATGATCGTTTTGGTACCAATTTTGTGTATTTTGGTTGAGAAATGAAAAAAAATCAAATTTTGAAAGCTTGATGACCAACAATGGAGTTTTCCGGCGAAATGAGTGGAGGGTAAAAAGATGTTTTGGTGGATTTAATGAGTGTTTTTTAAAAAAATTGAAGGGGAAATGATTTGGGATTTATTGAGATTCATTTTGTAAAGTTTGGTAAAAGATGGAAAAAATTTGGAATTTTCCGACGGTGGTCCGATGGCGGCGAAGCAGTGGTGCCGGTGGGAAGAGATGCAGCAATTAAATTTTATTTTTTAATTTATTTTTATTTTTTGCTTTTTAATTTTCTTTTTCAATTTTTTTTTTCTTTTTTAATTCCACGTGGGTCGATGATTGGATGATGATTGGACTTCAATTTTACATCTCGGGCTCCACATCAGTAATTGGAATCCGAAAAATCCAAACATGTCCCGAATTGAAACAATAGTTAAATTAAACGTTTTTTATGTTACAGTCAAAAGTTCATGTTGCAATTGAAACTAAATTCTAAGTTTGTGATTTTTTATGTAATTAACCCTAAAAATATTGATCATGTCAGCTTTCCTTATTCTCCTTTGAGCGACAAATCTGATAAGTTACGTATCTATATAATAATATTTAGGTTATATTTATTTTAGAGAAATTTGTATTTCACGAAACTTGTGCAATTTCTTATCATATTTCCATATCTCGGGAAGCCACATCAAACTAGGTCAGGAATTGTGTACTGTTGTGATCTAAATAAATACTAATTTTAACTAAACATAGAAATAAACAGAAATAAAATTATATAATTATAAACAAACAGACTTTTATTTTAATTTCTTTGTCGTGTGTTGTTTGATAATAAATATAAATTTAATTTATTTCGTTATATTTATTATCTATATTTTATAGTAATTATATGTGTTCCATTTCTTAGGGGGGGAAAATACATAATTTATTGAAACTTGGACACAATTTTTTTTCTTTTATCAAATTTAACACATGATGAATTAAAACTTTTTTTATTTATTTATCAAATTTAACACATGATGAATTAAAACTAACATTATCTGTCACTTATATATTGTGAATTTATTTGATTCAGGATAAGTAATGGGTAACTCTTGATGGTTATCCATCAGGCCATGAATGATGAGCAGAACAGGCATTTAAAAAGTACACACAAAAAACATAAAATAAGACGAAGAGAGATTATATAGAAATTTATTGTGGATATAATTGATTTCTCTATTAATATATGAGATTAATTCATTGCATGTTGTTTACTTGGTTTATCCACCCCAACTTTTGGTTGTCTTATAACCTTCTTTTCTGAACCATATTATATTATCTACACACACACATATTATTACAGATAATATCTACAATATATACAAGATCAAATACTATTTATTGAGAATTGCATTTTAAAAAACTGAAACAATGAATATCAATTTAAATTAAGGGAAGAAAAAGACAAATCACCTACTCTAATCTCATTTCTTATTTTCGACTAAAGTATAATGGCTTGATAAATTCAATGCTTATTCTCTATACAAGTAATGTACATCTTATATAGTGGTACCAGTAAACTACATTAAAGTCTATTAGATCTTGATTCATATAATTTCACTATATATGCATTAAAAAATGTTATAATGTAGGATAGAAGTATATTAAATAATTATAGTCAAAAATTGAAAGTGCACTTCAAATGTGAAAGCTAGGGCCAATGAGGAGGGCAGACCATCCTTTGCCAGCGTTGGTGGATCAGATCCTAACAATTAATTAATTAAATTGTTTCTAAGTGCATTTTCAAAATCCACTAAAACACCCCCCTACATCATGACCATATGTTTCTTAAATAAATTCATCTCAAATTTAACTATTAGAAAGTTTGATGAAACATAATATAGTAATTTATGTTTAATAAATAAATATAACATAAATATAACGAAGAAAGGAGAAAGGAGAAACTAGTTATAACTAATTTACTCTATTTACTAATAATCCAATCCCCACCAACCACCACAACTTATGAGACAAGAAATTGAAACCAAAAAAAAAAAAAAAAGTGTAAAATGGAAGAGCCAATCTTGACCGTGGGAGAAGATGGGAATCAAGGGTTGAGATTAATCCTCAACCAACCCCCTTGGTGTTGACCTGTATGCCTCTTCCTAACAAAGAAACCCACCTACCAAAATCTACATGTAACATGTTTTCATAAATTCCCCACCCATCTCTCTATTTAAAGCCACATACTTTACTAACCACATTTCAACACCTCTATATAACACACACACACAAACACACACATTATTCAGACAGAACCGAGGTCGAGTCGAATAAACCTTCTCTCTGGTTCTTCCACTGTGTGTTTGTGTGTGTAAAGTTCTCAGACTAATTCTCCACAATGGAAAACGGACACAAACAATCGAACGGACTCTGCGTGAAGCAGCAGCAGAGTGATCCGTTGAACTGGGGGGCGGCGGCGGCGGCGCTGCAGGGGAGCCACCTCGACGAGGTCAAGAGGATGGTGGCGGAGTTCAGGAAGCCGGTGGTGAAGCTCGGCGGAGAGACGCTCACCATATCGCAGGTGGCGGCGATTGCGGCCCGGGATAATGCGGTGCTGGTGGAGCTGGCGGAGACGGCCCGGCCCGGCGTCAAGGCCAGCAGTGATTGGGTCATGGAGAGTATGAATAAAGGGACTGATAGTTACGGCGTCACCACCGGCTTCGGCGCCACCTCTCACCGGAGAACCAAGCAGGGCGGCGCTCTTCAGAAGGAGCTCATTAGGTATATTTAAATTTCCATCTTATTAAAAATTATTGAATGCTTAATTGTTTCTCTTCAATAATTTTATTAATTTATTATGTATCTCTTGATCATGGTCTGGCTTTATGAATTAGGTGTTATTGCACTGTTTCAATTCTGCAAACATGTTTGCAGAGACGGTTTGGTGAATCACACACGATTCAATTCGAATATCGATCGTTTATTTTTATACATGATGATGATCGAGTATATATTTATGTGGATTTACCTAAAAGATGTATGCATACATCTGGTATGAATATGATCTATTGGTGGTGTAGGTAAGAATATTAAAGAGATATTCTTTTTGTCATATACTAGTAAAATATAATATTTTTTTATACATCACAGTCTTTTATGCCAAGACTGTCTAGGCCATTAAAATCGTTAAACCATAATTTGGATCATGGTCGTTCCAGTTGATCCAACAACCAAGACTGGACATAATTGGCAAAAAAAATTACTTCCTTTTTTAATTCATTGCCTGGTAGGAAAAAGGTGCTTGATGTTGACATTGTTGAGTAATAAATGTCTTAGAGTTTTTCTATAAAAATCATTCAAAATTCTAATCCCTAAAATATAGCTGGCCAAGAGTTGACCGTTAGTTAACTTCCCCTAACATATAAGTCCTTTTTTTCTTTTTTCTTTCTTTTAGGATAAGATTATTCCCAAAAGGTATCAATTTTTTCCCCTCCAATTGCATTTAAAATATAACTAAAAATTCCAATAAATTATAACCTCAGACATGATCGACACTCATTGCAGTAAGAATATTGTCATAAAGTGATTCGTACAGATTTGCAAAGGTGTATGGATCCGTAAATGTTGCAATATTATACGCTCTCTTCACTGAATAACATAACTAATTAAGTCAACGTTAAAATTAGTGAATGATATAATAGTCTCAAATAAAATTAATTGTTTCATCATAATATATATATATATAGTTTTGTTATTTTTCTATCACAATTTAGATGAAAAGTGTAAAATAATCCTTGCATTCACTCGTGTATAGTGCATCGTTCACGGATATGATCAGAAATGTTATTTAGGTCTTATAAATATGACCAAAATTGTCTTTTTTATATTTATTTATTATGATATAAAAGTAATTTACTATTATTCTAATCGTGACTGTGAAACAGGTTCTTGAATGCCGGAATATTCGGAAACGGCACAGAATCTCAGCACACTTTACCTGAGACGGCAACAAGAGCAGCAATGCTTGTCCGAATCAACACCCTCCTGCAAGGATACTCCGGCATCAGGTTCGAGATCTTAGAAACCATAACCAAATTCCTCAACAACAACATCACCCCATGCCTGCCTCTCCGCGGCACCATCACAGCCTCCGGCGACCTCGTCCCCCTATCCTACATCGCCGGCCTCCTCACCGGCCGCCCCAATTCCAGAGCAGTGGGCCCCACCGGCGAAACCCTCAACGCCGAGGAGGCGTTCAAGCTCGCCGGCGCCAACGGAGGCTTCTTCGAGCTCCAGCCTAAGGAAGGACTCGCACTCGTCAACGGGACAGCTGTCGGCTCCGGATTGGCCTCCATCGCTCTCTACGAAGCCAACGTTCTTACACTGCTGTCCGAAGTGATGTCAGCTGTTTTCGCCGAGGTCATGAACGGAAAGCCCGAGTTCACCGACCACCTTACTCACAAGCTGAAGCACCACCCTGGCCAGATCGAGGCTGCTGCTATCATGGAACACATTCTCGATGGGAGTGCGTACGTTAAGGCTGCTCAGAAGATGCATGAGATGGATCCATTGCAGAAGCCGAAGCAAGACAGATATGCTCTTAGAACATCGCCCCAGTGGCTCGGCCCTCAGGTCGAGGTCATTCGTACGGCTACGAAGATGATCGAGAGGGAGATCAACTCGGTGAACGATAACCCATTGATTGACGTTTCAAGGAACAAGGCCATCCATGGTGGCAACTTCCAGGGGACCCCCATTGGAGTGTCTATGGACAACGCAAGATTGGCCATTGCATCCATAGGAAAGCTGATGTTTGCTCAGTTTTCAGAACTGGTGAATGACTTTTATAATAATGGGTTGCCATCGAATCTTTCTGGTGGGAGGAATCCGAGCCTGGACTACGGCTTCAAGGGGTCGGAAATCGCGATGGCTTCGTACTGTTCCGAGCTTCAGTTCCTGGCGAACCCTGTGACGAACCATGTTCAGAGCGCGGAGCAACATAACCAGGACGTCAACTCTTTAGGCCTCATCTCTTCACGAAAGACGGTTGAAGCTCTCGACATTTTGAAACTAATGTCATCCACATATCTGGTTGCTCTGTGCCAGGCTGTTGATCTGAGGCACTTGGAGGAGAATTTAAGGCTCGCAGTGAAGAACACAGTGAGCCAGGTGGCTAAGAGAACCTTAACAATGGGCGCCAACGGTGAGCTTCACCCATCTAGATTCTGCGAGAAGGATCTCATCCGTGTGGTCGATCGTGAGTACGTGTTTGCGTACATCGACGATCCCTGCAGTGGGACCTACCCCTTGATGCAGAAGCTGAGGCAGGTGCTCGTGGAGCATGCTTTGAAAAACGGAGAAGCCGAGAAGAACGCCAGCTCCTCCATCTTCCAGAAGATCGACGCTTTTGAGGAGGAATTGAAGGCCCTTTTGCCTAAGGAGGTTGAGACTGCAAGACTGGCTCTGGAGACTGGGAATCCAGCCATTGCTAACAGGATTACGGAATGTCGATCTTACCCCTTGTACAGGTTCGTTAGGGAGGAGCTTGGAACGGATTTGTTGACGGGCGAAAAGGTAATTTCGCCCGGGGAGGAGAGTGAGAAGGTGTTCGTGGCGTTGAGCAAAGGCCTCATTGTTGATCCCTTGTTGGAATGTCTGGAAAGTTGGAATGGTGAGCCTCTGCCCATCTGCTAGTCCATGTTTGGAGTTTGTGGAGATTAAGATTTTTTTAATTTCTTTTTTGTGGACAACTTTCTTTTGTGTTTGTATTGATGGGGATCACTGTAATCTCAAGTAATAATGTGTAAAAGTTGCTGGAGATCTTCATGTTTATAGCTATCTATGCTCCTATTAATCATGTCTTTTCGATGATTAAGCTGTCAATCTTTTTAATATTTAAATACTAGTACTCCATTCCATGAAAATAAAATAAATGGATGGTTGGACTATTTGAAATATAACTTTTTTTAAAATTAATTCTAGGCTTCAAATATCCAATTTCGGATCTTCTATTATATGTGTTGTTACATCTCGTGTATCATGACATTTAATACATGTCACATGTTAATTAATGATGTAATTTGATACACGTGGATCATGTTGATTAATTTGATATTCTTCAATTATTTTTACGTTATATTTTACCACTTACCATCAGGGGCGAACCTATGTGTATTGGGAGGGTGGCCTTGCCGCCGGCCCCCGCGTTTCAATTTTTTTTTTACCCCTTACAGTATTTAATTTTACTTTTTAATATATTATATTTTTACCCCTTCAAAACATTTTATTATAATTGGTCCCCTCAATTTTGGTTTCTGACTCCACCCCTGCTTACCATATTATATGGGCATATTGAAAATTAAGTGTTTAAGATCTTAATTAACTCCTTTTGTTTTGGAAATAATTACTATAACATGTTAAAAATTGAATCATTTTATTCAAGAACCTTAATAGTTTCTTAGCTAAAAAGTTAATTTTTGAATTATAATGGTTTATTGTGATCCCCAACTACAATCTTTTCCATACACATTTATCATACATTCTTTTGCAAATACATTCCATTTCTCAATACAGCACATCAAAATCATTTTGGTGCCAAAAACTCTCAAAGCATAACAAATACACCCTAAGATATTTTTAGTTAGTGTAGCCATTTAGTTAGTCAACATATATTTTTAATCTCTGTTGAGTGGGCAGAATTAAAAACTTTTCTTAGTTGTTTATTTCTGTTTGAGGTTTGGCCCACATTAAGCCAGTTATCCACATTAAGCCCATATCTTGACCCCATCAATAGTTTAATTTGAGCCCAATTAGTTTTCGGGACCGTTTCACTAAAGTAATTGTCTGCTTCTTTTGGTGTCTTTTTTAAAATTTTCCTCTCTTTAATCAGTAAACTAGTATACACGGGTTATTTTTTATGATAAATAAATTTTATTAGTTTTGTATATTATTTTATGTTTTAAGTTTGAATGATATTTATCTTAATTTATGATTTATTATTTATTTATTTCATATGTATATGCTGATAAATGCATAATTTATTTGTCATTTCACATTGATCATATTTTTTCCTCAATTTTGTAATTTTTTTATTCAAGTATATTTTTATAATTTTGAAAAAAAAAATTCTCGAATGTATAAAATAAATAAATCTTTCAATAATGATATATGATGTAATAATTGTAGTAAATTAACCAAAAAATATCTCTATGGAAAATTGGCAGTTCGCACCTTGCAGATTGAAAACATATGGTCCTCCACCTCTGTTAATCGTTGTATCGATTTTTCTTCCAATTGAAGTAAAATTGAACATCAAGTTGTATGCCCGAATATTATTAATGAAATTCTTACTTCTAGAATTACGACCAATGACATCTAAGAATCATCAATCAAACATTTTTAATTAAAAGTGAATTTAAATAACATAAATATAATTGAAAAAAACAATAAAGATTCATACCTACTAAATGGGTTTCCAAATCAGGACATGAGATAATTTCTTCGAAGGCAGTATATTCAAAACAATACATAGGGATTGGGACTTTAGGACAAAGTTTGATTGTAGTAAATTTATGGATGTTCAATCGATATGCATGTTTTGTAGCCCGAACAGTTCCTTGATTTTGACCTATTTGAAAGTTTTTTAACGAACAAATTACTCCCTCTTTTAGCAAGTTTTTGCATCTACTAATTTGACTACGTGCAACAGTAGTCTGGATCCTTGTAAACTGAAAATGAATCATGAGAGAAAAAATGTTAGAATTAAATAAATTTGAATTGTAAGCTTATTATAAGATTTTTAAAAACATAAAAAAACTCATCATTGAAGAATATATATACCAATTTTATGTAATAATATAATATGTTCTTAAAATACCTTATCATCCATCAAAACCATCTCCATGAGACTATTTTCCGGTGGATAATTTTTTTAAGGTACAAACCATGATCTAATAACTCGAACTCTTATTGCATATGTCTTCTTTGATGGATCAATGTCAACAATTGCAAGGTATTCCATGCCCACTTAAAAATGCATAAAAAATGATTAGGTTAGAATATTATGTAAAGAAAATTATAATGTTCAATTTTGAAATACAATATCACATGAAATATACAATTCAAAAATTGAGAAGGGTTGGGGTACTGTATGAAATACAGAAGCAAGCATGCAAGAATATAATAGTTAGATGTTGAGATTTATAATGACAAATAAAATTGAAGTTCTCAAATAAGGCATATGTAAAAGTAACCGTCATTTGCATGATTATAGTTTATGCATAATTGCATGATCATAGATTTGCAAGATTTAAGTGTAATTGCAATTTGACATTAATTATCAAATCACATTAATGTTTATGGCATGACTCATGTTATTGAATGTAGGATTCATATCTAAATATTAATTGATTTGTTCACAACATATGAGTCGATCATATGAAAATTTAGAATATTAAAATATAAAATGTATATAATAAAAAAAGTTTATTATGTCAGATTTAAATTTAAAGAGTATATATGTAAACAAAAACATCATGTATAACATTTAAAAAGTATATTTATAAAGTATATATGTAAACCACTATATAAATAATAGAATTTATTTATACATGATATTTTCTAAAATTTTATAGATGATATTTTTTATATTTATACATGATATTTTTAAAGTTTTATAGATGATATTTTTTAGATAATATTATGGTTATTAAAAATGATAATTGTAATTGTTAAAAGTATATTCCTTCAATACTATATATTTCTAATAAAGAAAAAAGCTTACATATATAATAATAGTAGTGGCAAAAAAAGAAAAAAAAATCACTTAATAAGAAAATTTAATGTGCAAAATTTGAGAATGTATTATAAATTTAAATTAGATTTTAAAAAATATATAATAATATTTATTTATACATGATATTTTTGAAATTCTATACATGATATTTTTCAAATAATATTGTGGTTATTAAAAAAAATGATCTAATTATTAAAACTATATTCTTTCAATAATATATATTTATAATAAAAAAAAACACTTACATATATAATAATAGATTATCTTTAAAAATAACATTTAATAAGAGAAATAAATGTTCAAGTTTTGTATGAATGTCATGTGGCATTCTTGGTCCTTCTTATATATATATATAAAGATTAGAACCCAAATCAATAACAAACAAACAAAAAAAAAGAAAGAAAGTCGTGGATTCTCCTCTTGTTCTTTAGATGTCTTCCGCTGGTATTTGTTAGCACTTTCTATATTTCTTCAAATTAATCATGTGAATTAAAAAAAATCTGTAATTGGGTCAACACTTTATGAATTAGGTAGGGGTGGCAATGGGCGGGTTCGGGGATGGTATTGACAATACCATCCCCATACCAAGTTATCATATCAAATATCATCCCCGAAACCATCACCGCTTTGGGAATCTGGTACGGGGATGGGGATTCACCGCTCAGGGACAAATTTCCCGCGGGGGATTCGGGTTCCCCAAATTTAATTTTCTACCAATTAAATTTTTTGTTCTAAAATAATTTTCAATAAAATAAATATCAAAACAATTAAAACAACTCATAAACAATATCAATCCAACATAACATCAAATATCTTGAAATCATAAATCTAGTCTTTAAAATAAAAGTATGAAATACATAATCAAAATGACAAAACAAACTAACAAGTTTGATTGTTTTGAGTTGATTCAAAGTTTCAATTTCAATTTGCAATCTTAGATATTAAATTATTAATTAATTGGAAATGAGTCATGAGGAGTGAGGACTTAAAGTACTAATGGAAATTTTTGGATGTTTTGGTATATATATATATAATATTAAATGGGGAACGGGGAATCACCGTTTCATATAAATTGGGCCGGTTTCGGGGTCAGGGATTGGGTGGGGAGCATAAATACCATCCCCATACCATCCCCGTAATTTTTAAACGGGGATTCACCGTCCCCGCCCCATTCCCCAATTTGACCGGGGAATCCCCGCCCCATTAATATTGGTACTCAACGGGGATGGTTTCCAGCGGGGAAATTGTCACCCCTAGAATTAGGTATTGAAGATGAAAACGAAGAAAAGTTAATTTGTAGTAACTTTAGAACGTAATCTAATAGCGCCCCTTGTTTCTTCAATAGGATCATGATATTATTAATACACTTAATCCAAACACAGCTTTAGATAAATAACGCCCTTGTTTGTTTTTTAGGATCATGTTAATATCAAATCACTTAATCCAAAACACAATTTTACATCATTTATATCTTTCCTTTTATTCCATGAGATTATATGTGGCGCAAATGACATATGTGACATAGAACCAAATTTTGACACACAGGTGGTTTGATGCAAATGTGGATTTTACTTGAAGGAGTTGTTTTCAGTTAGCCAGTTGTTGTCTTACCTACCAATATGCTAATAAGTAATAACCAACCTTTTAAGCCAGAGATACGTGTATTATTATTATTATTATTTTTTTGTAATTTATCCAATTCTTTCTCAAGTACTGAATTATGTAATTATCAATTCATTTTACCAAATTTTTTGACTTAAATGTACAATATCATAAGAACAAGAGCGAGCAACTAACATTGATACATTATCCTCTACTCATAAACATTTTACAACAAAATTAATATTTAACCAAACAAAATTAAATAATTAGTACATCGCTAAAGGGGATGAGATCATATTTCCCCTTTAAACAAGCTACACAAAAATGGCGAAAGAAGACACCACTCTGCTAAAAAAAAAATTACAAGTGAAATATGATAATATCTCACACTTCCCTAAACAGTTAGAAATTAAGTAGACACACAGTAACAATAGTAATTATAATCATAATCAATAATCCTCTGATCAAAGCTTCCAAAAACACCTCCAAAACCAGAGGATTAATGCCTTAATTAAATTAGACAAAATCCTAATTAATCTTCAAATCCAGTTTGCTTCCAAATCGCATTTCTCACTCTACTCAAATCCCTACCCTTAAGCGTTCTTCCCACCCCTTCATGCACCGAGAATGACGCGACTCTGGTTCTCGCCAAATACTCGTGAGGGGGTATTCGGTCATTTCCACTCTCTTCCTCCTCCTCATCCTCGTTGCAATCCCCGGCGCGTTGCTTGTACTCGCCTCGGAGGATCTTCGACCAATCAGGAACTCTCACCGGCAGAGATTTCGGCCCGATCGGAAAGTGATCGGGCTTTCTGAGCGGCTTTCGGAGCGGGCGCGGGTTGGAGAGAGGTTTTTTGGTTTCGGGGAGGTTAATGACGTCGTCGGTGGTCCAAAGGTCCGCTTCGTCGAACTCGAATTGGTCGGAGAAATCGGCGGAGTTGAGGCGGTCGGCGGCGGCGAGGAAGCGGTGGGACTCGGTGGCAGCCATTGGTGGTGGAGAATGTTGGGAAGAAGGGAGGCTTGGGTTTAGAAAGGGGAAGGTACTGGCTTGCCTTTTCTCGATTATATATAATGTCAGATAGTCAGTACTATTGGATAAGCTCTAACTTTAATTTTGGACTTTATCTAATTTCTACCAATAAGAGCTGTTGCGTTTTGCTAACAATCTACTTAATTACTTATTATTTAAGAACCTAAATAATAATATTTTGTGGATTTAATCCACAGTGCCATTGTCATATATTGGTGATTGCAAGAATTGAAAATAAAATATTATGTTATTTGAAATATCAAATCTCTATTGGACTTGTTGATTACATGATCTAAATTATATCTGTTGCAATGTGAGTTTAGATTGTATGGAAGAATATGTCAATGACGCGTTAATCGTTATAATTAGGTTCTTTCATTAAATGTGTGAATATGATGTAATTTATATTTTATAATGGATGGGGTTCACTAATACTTTAGTGAAAATACCATTTAATTTTCACACCGAATTAATTGCTAGACTAATTAAATTTTGTTTGACTAGAAAAGACGTTGCATTATCCTAAATGATTATTTAAACATATTTTTAGAATATAATTTATCTTGAAATGTTATAATACTACCAAATTATATGTATATATAATACATATTCAAGAATTAATAAACAAAAATTTCAGTACATTGTCACATATGTGATATCTCTACGCAATTAGTAAAATAATGTATCATATTATTGAAAATTTAGGAACATTTCATTAGCATCATAAAATGATGTTCCTTTTCTTTTATCGTACCATCACTGGAAATATTTTAATTATCCATTCAATGGTTTTTTTATTTACAGTCCTTGTGATTGATTGTACATTTGTACTGAAATTGTAGAGTATTCACAAATAACTCTCCAAAATCCAAAAATACCCTTGTTTGCATCTATTAAATGCGTTCAAGACAATTTGTCAACTATAAACAAGTGAAGGATAAATCCACACATATTCATAGATATAATGTGATAGGTATTACTGTTGTCCTTGTCTTGCAGTTTCTCGTTGCCACATATTACAAACGCTTTTTTTATTTTTAGAAAATTTACTATAAATCATTACAAGAATATAACCAAAAAAAAAAAAGCAACCAGACAACCTTATTTTCAAACACGTCCTCATTTTTCACAATGTAAATTCATGCAGAGGAATATTCAAAATTGAAAATAAAAATGACAAGACAGCCAGGCAAGCCCAAAACGTGATCCAAATCATTCATGTGTTGTGTGGACAAAGGACAGGTGGACGAATAAGAGAAGGGCATTTAAGTACATGTAGTACATACACGTGGGACACTCACGAAGTCGAAGGTGGTCCCCACTGACACATCACCGTCCTGCCAGCACCGTCGCGTTCAAGTATTTGGCTCCTCCAAGCCACAACTTCTCTAACCTATCAAACAAACAAGTATTTAAGTTAACCAAGTTTTTTATTTTCTGCAGAAGATAAGTTTTTATATTTGGGAGTTTTTGTATCAATTTAATAGGTAAATACTTATTTTTTATTTTTCTTATGGGGTATTTTACTACTAATTGACGTGATACCGAACACTTCATCATATATTTTATTATTTTAATTTTGTAGTGTTTAAAAAAATTTAAAATTTTACTTTGATGAATCTGCTGTAGTAGGATAGTACTTCGTCATTATTATTTGTTATCTAAATATATGTGTTGGCATTTTTTTTTTAATCTACATGGTGCCTATTAGAATTTTGACTTTTTTTTTAAATAACGATATAATTTTTTTTTTCATTTTTATTTTTAAAAATAAAGTAGTTATTTTACACGGTTGGTTGGAATCAAATCAAAAGACATATTATACATTCATAAATAATAATTTATGAATCAACTATATGATTTATTATAGGTTAATCCAAATATTCATAAAACACAATTACTGATACATCACATAAACAAATGAAGTAATTATCGCTGTAATAGTAGGCATGGAGAACACGAGCAAATAATGTAAAGATGAAAAACAACGTAAATATTCCCTAAAGTATATGACACCACCAAGGAGCAAATTATGAATTGATTAATGATGACTTAAAAATTAAGTACCTTGAATGGTTTTGTTTATCAAATAATCAAAAATCTTGTATTTATTAATTTTCATTAATTCAGCGTGCATGCTCAAAATCCTGTAATTCATCTACACCTTGAGAATTAATTTCCAAAATACAATTAATTTTGATGTCAATTATAAGTGTAGGTAACTAGAATTACATAAATCAAATTATCAAACAATATAAACCATAATAATTGTGCATTAATCATTTAAATTAATCCCGCTTGTTCAATCATCTAGATCTCATTTAAGAGTTATAAATAAATTCAAGTATATCCCTAGGGAGATTAATTTCCTACACGACATGACTTCATTGGTAGGGTGGGGATTCATTATGGAGCCATCCAAGTTTTCTTAAAGTTCGAAGAATCGTGTTGGGTGGGAAAACGTCACTTAGATAATATTACAATATTATATGGGATTTATCCTCATAACTCTACCAATTATTAGCCCTCTCCAATTTTTTGTCATGTTGTGCATTGGGTTATGTAACATTATTGCAATTGTCTTGTGTCCCTAGGGGAAAAAAGTGTGAAAAGATATGTTAGTTTAATAATGCCTTTGTTCCAAAATAAATGTCCAATTATATTTTTCACACAAATTAAGAAAGATTGTTATAAAAAGTAGCATCTATTTCTATTTAAGTATAAGTATTGTAGGAGTTTTTTCTCTCTCTCTCTCTTTTTTTTGTTAAAAACCCTCTTTGATTTAGTAGGAATAAATGGGGTATCTTTTGTAGATTATAAATAAATATATTTTGAAATTTTACAATAATGGTTCTTTTGAAACATTTTTTGTTTACTAAATAGACGTTTATTTTGAAACGAAAAGAGTATATTTTGTAATGAAAATGTTTTCATACAGACTATAAATGTATATAATGTATAATAAGATATATGATGAATGATACGATGGATTCAGATTTTAGGGAAATAACAAATATCAATGCTAAACATGCATTATAAGCTGCATAAACTAGAATACTTGAATTATACAATCCGATTTATGCAGTTGCCTGGTGTGGAAGAAGAATGATTTTCTTTGTTCAACAATATTAATTATGCACCAATTATTGGCCAACTTCATAAACTTGAAATTACCAAGAGCACCCACGACAATGTACCGATTCACTAAAACATACTTTAGTTGATTAGTATGTGTGTTGTTTTAGGTATTTTTGTGCGTGTTTTAAATCAAAAACACCACCACATGAGAGAGGGGAGAGAATATATATATATATATATATATATATATATATATATATATATATTTTTAATGTTATATTGATGCATGAATGTGTTTTTAAATAAAGATATTTTTATATTGATGATGTGTAAGGTGAAATCCATAACAATGGACATGATTACGATCTACAATCCATATACAATCCATATACGATCAACTTAATTGTAAATGAATTTGATTTCAAAATAGTATCTAAGCGATGAATCCATATGAATTAATTTTAACACACATGAAATTAGTGATATGTATGAACTATGAAGATATCATAAAAATATTGACAAAGACAATTCTCAATAACTCGTTGAGTTTTTTTTTTTAAGTCACCACATCTACATCATTAATATAACAAGCCTGAATTTAACAAATTCTTAGTTTAAATGGGAGAAAATCAGACTAGAATGGATAATTCCACATAATGAAAGGAAGATAAAAAAAATAAAAACAGTAAGTAGTATATATATATTTTTTTATCAGTGTTCTAATATTTATTTAATAAAGATGACAGTTAACCTTACATTTGCAAGATTTTGCAACTTATTTTTCATATAATATTATACCAAATTTCATAGTTTCTAAAAGTATAAGTGTTACTCGCTCTAATACATGTTAGATCTTTTATTACACTTTATATTCATTTTCTATTCCAAAATAACTATCATATATATATATATATCAAGTATATTAATAAGATCATTAATTAGCATGTGTTATGTATTAAATATTATTCGGTCCCAAAAACACTTTAATTGGAGTAAGTACAAAAATTTAAATCTTTTTAAAAGTGGATTTAAATGGATGTCGATCTTATCGTTAAAGGTGTACCTTAGCTTTGATTTCTAGTGGACCCTTCCTATATTTACAAACCCTATATACATTTTCTTTTTTTCTTTCTGTAAACATGTAGAAAAGAAAATTATTATATGAATTAAATAACAAATAATTTGATTATGCATCTATTGTTACATATTTAGCCAGATTATAGATGCATGTCTCAATTTGATGCAAACTAATATTCTGACCTATTTAATCAAAATATTTATAAAGATAGAGATACAACTTGAATGATAGAACTCGTAGCTAATTTAAATTTCTACTAAACGTGTGTTCTGTTTAATTTTTTTTTAATCGAAAAATAAAAGTCACATTTGTACTGATTATTCATTTATATCTAATTGTTATGCTATACTTTAGATATATATAAGGATGTACAGATTGAAATAATTCACAATGAGTCACTATAACCTTTATAAAAATACTGCAATACCAATCTCATGAGAGGCCTTTCTTTCTTGGTGTCTGCCTAACCATTTTTTGACTTGAGGGCCCGTTTATAAATGTGGGTTAAAAATATATATTCATTACCCCACTATTGAAAATAGATAGATATTATAATGAATATAATCGTATAGTATATTAAATAGCATTAAATAAAATTATAAGATTTTTCAACATGAATATTGAAGAATAAATAGTTAAATATATAATTAGTATATAAATGAGCAACAAACAATAAACAAACACTAAATAAATATATCTGCAAACATGTTCATGTACACAAACTTACAAGTTTGATCTATCATTTATTTATATTCATTAAAATTAATAATAAACAGATATAAGTCCGAACTCTTAATAAATTGTTTATTGAAACTTCTGTTTGTTAGTTTATGAAAAGAGAGGAGCCGATTTTAACATGGGTGAAAGGCCCGCACTGAAAGCTTTCCATGGGCCAAATATTAGTGATTTATCGAACAATGGGCCACTATATTAGGGCTTAGAACTTCTAACGGCCCAACAACAAAAGCTGCATTGGGCCCAAACCCAATCCATCTAAACAGATGGCAAAGGGTGAAATCGTCATTTCGCCACCATCATCTCCACAAAACCCTAGCTAAATATAACTCCACCTCAAACCCCGCAGCACATACAACACAGCACTCTCCACTCCGCCACAGACCACCTTCTTCTTCCTCAAAATGCCGCCAAAGTTCGACCCGAGCCAGGTTGTCGACGTCTTTGTCCGTGTGACCGGCGGCGAAGTCGGCGCGGCGTCTTCCCTTGCTCCCAAAATCGGTCCCCTCGGTCTCTCACCAAAAAAAATCGGAGAGGATATCGCTAAGGAAACCGCCAAGGACTGGAAGGGCCTCCGCGTGACCGTTAAGCTCACCGTCCAAAACCGTCAGGCTAAGGTCACCGTCGTCCCCTCCGCCGCCGCCTTGGTCATCAAGTCGCTTAAAGAGCCCGAGCGTGACCGTAAGAAGACGAAGAACATCAAGCACAATGGCAACATCTCGCTCGATGACGTCATCGAGATCGCGAAGGTTATGCGGAGCCGGTCTATCGCGAAGGAGTTGAGTGGCACGGTGAAGGAGATTTTGGGAACTTGTGTATCTGTTGGTTGTACGGTCGATGGGAAGGATCCGAAGGATTTGCAGCAGGAGATCACCGATGGTGACGTGGAGATTCCCCTGGATTGAGATTCGATGATGAAGGTCTTGAAGTTTGTTCTTTTAGCTTTAAGTTTTGTACTTTTTATTTAATCGAATGCCTGGTGATGATATTGATGATTTCTGCTCCTGCTTTTACTCAGTATAAAATGAGACCTAGTTTTAATTTTGGTAATATTCGCTTTTATTCATCGTTTATGGATATTGCTGCTTGTCATTTTGTGCAATATTGAAACTGCATCTTTTGATTAATTAAGAATGATAACTTTGCAATTATCTTAAAATGCCTCTTGGCTCTTGCATGTAGTTTCTCTGAGTGTCTTGTGATGAATTGATGATATAACCTACAGAAAATAATGCCTAGTGTTTTAGGGAGATCAATGGATGCTATCAATGTTATTTAGCTAAGTAAAAGTTCTTTCAAGCCACCATCTTTCTTAATCTTGAACTTCACCTTTCAAGCTACATATGGGATGGGGTGCTCTAATTTATGCTCTTGATAATGATAACATCATACTAGTTGTTCTCATGTGAGTTATATTTGGGATTGATAGATATGATCATTTGCAAGAAGAAAGATGTATTTTCATAGGGTGTCTAAGTCATACATAAACCAAGATGACATGAATTGGAATGAAAACAGAGCATTAGGCACACTTTCTGCAAAAATTCCTGTTAAAACTTTGTGAGTAAAGGGGGTTAGAACATCCGAGTTCTGAGATATCAGCTTGTTTTAAGTCTTAAAGTTGCGAAGACAACAACTGAGTTTTGCCCCCCAAAACCAAATATATGGCTGCATTGAATGAAACACTAAATCATCAGTAGCTTTGTTGTGTGATCTAACTGACATTAATATACATTGGTAGTTACGATGATTTAGATAAGGAAAGTTCACATAGCGACATTTACTTCTTGCTGTTTCTTTACATTTGGGACAGTGTCAATGGTGACTTCTGAATCCAAGTCCTGCAGATTTCAACAAAATTAGGACATGATACTGTTAATATAGTTGTTGAAAGCGCAGTTGACGTTTACAAATTGGTTGATTGTTGGATGTAATATTGTAACCAGCCAGTATTGATTCCTTTAATTGTTGCTATTGCTTCCAGTCCATCGTGTGTGTGTCCAATAATTGACTAAATCAGGGAAAAACCAAGTTCGGAACAAGCATCTTAAATGGATCAAAAACCTTAATGAAACCATCATTTTTCACCTTGGTGGAATTCATCTTTATCTCAGAAGTATCATCTTTAAATACTTTCTTTATTGCTTTAACCTCAGGCTCATCTCCAGCAATGGTCGATGTAGCATGAGCATTCACATAGTTGACCTCTTTAGGGGTGACTCATGCATCTTCCGAACTCTTAATAATGCAATATGAGATTCCAATCCCGTCTGGATGGGGATATATAATCCGATTAGCATCACAGGTGGTAGCTCCTCCCAAGTACTCAGCATGAATCTTGGCTCCTCTTTTCATTGCATGCTCTAAAGCTTTCCATGATCTGTGATCATTATAGTTTTTCTATATAACAATTGAAGCTACAGGTGTCCTAATTTATTAGTCAAGTATCAAGTGGTTGTGAGTCGCATACTAGAAAACCGGCACCTTCACCAATAACAAGCCCATCCCGGCTTATATCCCATGGCCTCGATGCCTTGTCTAGTTCGTCATTTCTTTGAGACGAGGCTCCATGTGTTGTTAATACTCCTTGATCCCACCAATACTCCCATCCTTGTCTTGTCCATCTACCATGCACGCAAACTATTTGTTAAATTATCAATTATCAACTTTAAGTTTAAGAATAACAGAAATGCTTACAGTTTGAAGGACTTGTTTCCTAAGGTTGGCATCATCATGTGCTCTGTTGCCTGCAACCAAGCAGCATTTCCAGCAGGTATCAAGCCGAGGATCTTTCTTCTCATCGACGTAACCTTCGGAAGAGAAATCATGGATTTTGGCCGGCGAACTTGACGGAATATTCCAAAGTATCAAATCTATCGATTGGAGTAACTCCACTGACCCCATCAAGTAATTTATTGTAGTAAATATCAGTATCACTGCGAAAGAGAGAAACAAGACCCATCCAAGTTATCACAATCCTTTTCTTGGGATCTTTCTCTCTCTTCGGAGAGGAAACTATTGGGGAAGCCATAGCCGTTGTTTTTCCACCTTTTGCTATGGAAAATAGATAACTTGATCAGAATACTTACAATTCATTTAAGTTTTTAAAATTTTGAAATTACTCTATTAATATTTCAGATATCCATAGCCCCTGAAATTAATAGAGTGCGTAAAAGAAAACATTCTATTGATGGTCTCAACAAATTCTTTGCTCCTCAGGTTGAAGATCATAGTTGAAGAAGGTGCTTGACATTTTCCCACACCAAAAACACCTAAACAAAGAGATTGAATGCTATTACAAATTTACCAAAAAAATTAATTTAATATACCTGGCTATATACAAGTGTAAAGGGTTCACAATCAATACCGACTTTTGGGGATTTTCTTGAGTAATCAGCCAATAGTCAGAAAGTCATGAAGCAACTTTATTTGGATAACTACAACACTAGACTTCCAGGCCTCATGGAAATTATAGTTTGATTTAACCACTTAATGAATTACTATTTTGAGTAAATATAATTATAACAATGGCTGCATAACCTATATATATCCTCACGATCTACAATGTACAAAAATCTACAAAATAATTAAATCTGGAAAATAGTTTTAAGAAAACAATTCAAAATAATCTTTGAAGAACAGTGAATATATATAGAAGGCCGAATAACTTGTTCACGCACCCGTGTGACAAGCACATATTTGATTTAGTTCGAATTTTTCAATGCATATCAAATTTCTTCTTGTAGGAACTCAATTATTAAATCTTGAACTGGTCCATATCCATGACTAGTCAAATTTGTCCATATTACAGGTTAATGTCATTCGACAAATCTCTGCAATTGTCATTCCAAATTGCAACCACAGAACCTCTATCTTCATTTAGACTAATTTCTGTGGAAAAAAGCTACCATTATATAGAAACAAATAGACTAGTGAGTAAATTAAGCAAGAATAAAAATGGCTGAAATGCAGAAAAAACTCCATGCCATAATGATCTGTCTTCCATATCAAGGCCATATTAACCCCTTTGTCAACTTAGCCCTAAAGCTTGCTTCGATGGGCTTTTCCATCACCTTTGTTCATCTTGAATTTATTCACCACAAGTTATCTCAAACCCATCATGACCAAAGTGGACACGATTTCTTTTATGAGGCTCGACAATCGGGTCTTGACATACGTTACACAACCATTAGTGATGGTTTTCCTCTGGAGTACGATCGAGATGTGAATTTTTTCGAGTACTGGGATATCATGTTACGTGATTTCCCAGGTCTCGTTGATGAATTTGTTGGGAAGATAATCGAGTCGGATCAAGATAATAGTCTTCATTTCTTGGTCACTGACACTTGTTTCAACTGGCCAGCAGCTATTTCCGACAAGTATAAACTTGTGAATGTTTCTCTATGGACAGAACCAGCCTTGGTGTTTGCTTTACTTTACCACTTGGATCTACTTAAAGAAAAGGGCCATTTCCCATTTAATGGTACGTAAAAATATTATTTCAATTCTGCAACAAAAGTGGTGTTTTATTCTTGTGCAATTTTAGTCCTCTAAGTAGGACCATGTTTGTTCAATATGTATACAATTTGCCAAAAAGAGTATGCTACTTTGTTGATATAAGTTTCCAATTGCAAAAGGTGTATATTAACTTTCAGTTTTATGCACATTTTTATCTTTTTGCATGAAATTCTTGATATGATTTTTTTCTCCCATGGAAACGCCTCTTCCTATCCCTTTGATCATGAGGGGATTTACTTTTCTATATAATTATAATACACAATTTTTTTTATCAATTTATTACAACTAAATGACTAAATTACCCTTAATACAAAAAGTAAATGATCAAGTATAAGGGTAAAAAAATTAAGGGTCTTTTTGAAATTGTAAAGTAATTTCACTCTAAAATAGATAGAAAAAATATTTTTTATAATTATGAGTAGAAAAGAATTCACCTATATATAAAAAGGGTAAAAAAAGACATTGGCCCTTTTTTTCTATTGGGACCACATCAACATGACAACATTTTCCATAAGTCACTAATAATTTCAAGCAAAGAGTTACATGTGTGCACATAGTTGAAATTTGTGTACATTTTTTCTAATTCATGAACTCAATGCCCTTCTTAGAGGATTAAATGAAATTATCATGATTTTCCAATGCATTCATTGGTAATCTATTCGATTTCTGACACGTGTACAGATAATACTGAGGAGACTATAGATTACATTCCTGGAGTTGAGTCAATAATAGGAACAAAAGATTTGATGCCATATCTTTCAGAACCACCCACAAGTGTAACAATGAGGTTTTTATCCATGGCATTTGAAGGTGTGAAGAAGGCTGATTTCATCTTACACAACACTATCCATGAACTAGAATCTCAAACACTCTCTGCTCTCAACAAATACCACCTAAATTACGCGATTGGCCCGATTAATATCTCCAAGAATCTTGCAACTATCAGCAAGAGCTTGTGGTCCGAATCCGACTGCACCCAGTGGCTCGACTCCAAGCCCCCCGGCTCGGTCCTATATGTCTCGTTTGGGAGCCTTGTCCAGACCAGTAAGGAGGTAATCGAAGAGATAGCTTATGGCCTTCTTCTTAGTGAAGTAAACTTCATTTGGGTTGTTAGAGATGGTGTTGCTGGATTTTCTCAGACAAGTGTGTTGCCAGTTGGGTACGAGGATGACGTCATAGATAGAGGGCTTATTATTCCGTGGTGCGACCAAATTAGGGTTCTGTCGAGTCCGGCTGTTGGAGGGTTTCTGACGCACTGCGGGTGGAACTCGACTATGGAGAGCATGTGGTGTGGGGTTCCGATGATTTGTTATCCGATAATGTATGATCAACCGACTAATCGGAAATTGGTGGTTGATGATTGGAAGATTGGAGTTAATCTTTGTGATGGGAAAGAAGTTGAGAGGAAAAAAGTTTGTGAGAAGATTAAGGATGTTATGAGTGGAAGTGAAGTGAAAAGGTTGAAGGAAGAGGTTGATAAAGTGATGACTATATTGCATGATGCCATGGGAGCCAATGGATCATCTCACAGAAATTTTCAATGTTTTGTCCATCTTTTGAAGGCTAAAATTCATGAAACAGCTAGAAATGTGGATACGTAATAAGCAACTGGTGCTACATATCATGTTTCATAACATTTAATATGATATTAATGATGTCATTTGATACACATAATGTGTAGTGATTATTTTGGAATATAAGATGTAATATCAAGTGTTATTGAATATCTCATGTGATAGTTTATAGGTGCATTATTATTTATACTACTATTATTTTTCGGAAAAATCTCAATTTTCGTCTTATAACTTCTTAATGTCTAATTTTATTTACTTTTTTAACATCAGTTTATGTATTTTAATTATAGTCTTTCAACTATCGTGTTTTTTCAATTTTGGTCTTATTTTATTCGGTAGGTCAATTTCTACCTAAATAGACGTTGAATTGAAAAATCCACGTATTACAATATTCACGTAGGCAAAAACTAAAATTTCAAACATAATAGGATGAAAATTTGGACAAAAAGGTATAACTAATGGACCCTAAATAATTTTTTTTCGATAAAACTTAAAATAAGGATGGAATTTGTAATGTTCTATTATTATTTTCGCAAAGTATACCATATAGATATAGTGAAATGTGAACACATATTTAAAAAAAAATGTAGAGTTAATTTTTTTTTCCGACACATAGCTTTTGCAGGACCATGGATATATTCATGGCGCGCGGTTAGTTTGATTCCATCTATTACAACCTTTTGGAAAATAAAACCAGACATGATTATGGCTTCAATACCAAACCAATTTAGAACAAAAAAGATGGATGAACTGATTAATTAAGCACAAGTAAAGAATTAAATTTGATATTCAATTCCCAGTTCGTTAACTATAATGATATTTTATATTCAATTTGAGTACCAAAGTGTTGTGAATAGTAAGAGTTTTATTTGTTTGAAAAACGAGAAGAGAAAGTGGTAACAATAGAAGAACTTTGGTAGTGGGTTTGGAGATTTTGGTTTTGACTTGCGGATTTTTGAAAGATTAAACCCACTTTCATATTTTTCAATTTTTTTGAAATTATGATGTGGAAAAAAAGATTATGATGCTGAAAATTGGTATCAATTTTTGAAATTTTTTTAATGGTCTACCAATTATAATAAAATGTTGTATGGTGCCACAATATCACTAATTATGGTCAGAAAAGTTCCAAATTAATTTGTTATCAGTCACATACAACTTAGTTGACATATTTTCGACATTTAAATTTTCAATTAAAACTGAACCAAAATTATGTAATGATTCGAGAATTGTGACTACATCTATACTTATATAAAAGCAAAGAAGTTGGAAAAATTTACAGAAATACCCTTTTCCCTCCTAAAAATGTCAAATCATTAATATTATTTATTTATTTATATATTTTGGTTTTTTGCATATTTAATTTAATAGTTTTCCCAAGTTATTATGCAATATATTTTTTAAATATAATAGGCCTTTACATAAATGAATTAATTGTATTAGGAATTGTAATATTGTATGGATCTTTCAATTTATATAATTGGTCCATTTGATTTAATATTATAATTATTTTATTTGTTCATATATATTTTCTTGGTCTTAATTAAGTTATTTTTTATTGAATATAATTTCATAAATCCCAATAACAGATATTGTTCAAAAATAAACTTAATAACAAATATTAATTTATTTAGGGATATCTAATATCATATTTAATATAAATAATAAATGTAACATTGTTAAAGAAAATTATATATATATATATATATATATATATGTGTGTGTGTGTGTGTGGGGTATGGTAATGGAATTATATGTCATTCTAAATATTTTTTACATTAATAGTTGTATATTTAAATATGTAATATCATCAACAATTTACGGGAAATATTAATATCCTTTATCGATATATTTTAATGATGAAAATATTATTAAATATTCAAATATAAAATACATGATTTGGCTATCTGTCATTTTCAATGTTAAGTGATATTAAAAATGTCATTTTTTAAAATTCAATTTATTTTACAATGAAGGTCTAAAATACATGATTTACATTGTTTACATCAAGTTCTTAAGTAAAATTTCCATTTTTTGTGTATTGTTTCTATTATATATATATATATATATAATATAAAATTTAAGTAATTGGGTTTAATTTGGAATTCATAGTTGATACAAATTGCCCAATTAGATATATATATATATATATATATATATATATATATATGATAAACAAGATTATTATGAATTAGATAGATATTTAATATATATATATATATATATTATATAGTAAAGTAAATTCATATTTTTTTAATTGTCAAATATTTTATATTTTCAAAATGCTTATAATTAGTTAAACTGTATTATAAAATAGTTGATATTTACTACATATTATATAACAAATCGTGCAATGCACGGGGACAACTACTAGTTTTAATAAGATAAAATTCGTTCATATTATTTCCATGGGTCAAGTAGACCATTTCTTCTTCGAATTTGACTTGATGGATATGAGTTTTGCATTATCGATATCAAGTTTTATTCAAACAAATTCATTCATATTATTTCCATGCTCCAATTGATAATTTAAATCATCAACTTCCACTGTCTTATGTTATTTACAAGGTGGTTTTAGTGATTCCATAAGTTTTCCAAACACAACAGTCAATGAAAATAAGATTTAAATTCTCCCTCCATATCACTTTGATTATGTCATCCGGTTACAACAGTGAATTAAACTTTAATTGATAAATTGATTGTGTTATTAATTGAATTCATGGATATCATGTTGTTTCTGATTTTTGCTATTACAAGGTATTGATGCAATTACAGTAAAATTGAATGGTAATTTCGTCATGTAACTTGATTTTTAAGGTTGTAAAAGTGCTTTACATTTATGCTACTTCAAAGCTCATGATTCCTTAATTAAATAATCAACCTAAATTTTGGGATGATAAAATAAACTCATATTTCACCAAATTATTCAAAATTGAACCGGGCCATGGAGTTGTAATTAAAGGATTGTAAACCCTTGAAGCAAATATAGATTTAAATGGCACAAGATGTTGATATCCCAACCAAACCTATTAATCAAACGGGGTGCTCGAGTTTTGTTACATAATTATTATTTTTAAATAAAACCAACAAATATATATATATATATATATATATATATATATATATATATATATATATATATATTAAGATACCAAATTTCGCGAGTTTTCGTCTCATATATGGATTTATTTTATTTAAAAAAAGAAAAGAAAAGTTGTCACGGAAGATCCACAAGACAATAGTATTTAACTACCGGCCAAGCAACCTAGTCCACAACTCCTCATTCATAACATACTCAAAATTCTTAGCAGCAGCATAGGACCATTATTTCATGACACGTGGCATTATGGCATCTAGCTAGAACTAGAAGGCTCCTCAGAATTTAGCTTTGGCTGTATTTATAGAAAATGATTGGATGATTAAGCAGTAATAATTAAGCTTATTAATTAGCACATATGATTGGCGTGGCCTGAGTGACGTGGCGAGAAACTAGTGGCTGATTCATGATAGTGGTTTAGTGTGGACGGTGGTGATTCTGAAATTGGAATTATAACCTTTCTTTGATGGATCAATGATCATGGTCGGTTCCTCTGACGTGTCACACCACCCTCGTGATTTTGATGTCTTCTCTTCCTCCATTATTGTTGTTTTCATTTCTTTGCCAATTTCCTATTTCACTTTTTATTTCAATATTATTAATTT
Organism: Scutellaria minor; assembly: GCA_954870855.1. Taxonomy (NCBI): domain Eukaryota; kingdom Viridiplantae; phylum Streptophyta; class Magnoliopsida; order Lamiales; family Lamiaceae; genus Scutellaria; species Scutellaria minor. Next base: position 1,640,284 of record OX940735.1, on the reverse strand, counting down.
ACATAATATATATTATTTCAAAATAAAGAAATTTGAGTGTTTCTTAGTTGTGTTTGAAGATCACTAAATATAGAGATTGAAGAATTATGTATTGAGACATAATCGATATGTTCATCCTACACTTAAAAGTTAGGTTGGAAAATAAATACAAGCATATATTAATTTATTATTTTGTGAAAAATGAAAGCCACCACCAAAATTCTTCATTTATAATACCAAAAACTAAAAAAGGGGTGGTGTGTGGTAGGGTCAAGTCACATAATAAGAAATAGTGCAAAATTACTAAAATGGGGCGGCAAAATTCAATTCAATCAATTATTTCATACCTTTACCTTTCTCTCCACAATATAAATACCCCTAAAGTTCATCAGCATAGACAAGCAAGTGAGCAACCAACAACTTTGTTAGTAGAATCAAGAAAACACAGTACTACACCAAGTGAAGTGCAAATGGCTAAGGATATAGAGGTCGGGCCCACCGAGTACGCCAATAAGGACTACCAAGATCCGCCGCCGGCGCCGCTCATCGACACGGAGGAGCTAGGCAAGTGGTCACTGTACAGGGCCGTTATCGCTGAATTCGTCGCAACCCTTTTGTTTCTGTACATCACCGTTTTGACGGTGATTGGCTACAAGAGCCAGAGCGCCGCCGACCAATGCGGCGGCGTTGGCATCCTGGGCATTGCTTGGGCCTTTGGTGGCATGATCTTTGTCCTTGTTTACTGCACTGCTGGCATTTCTGGTAATTAACCATACTAGCACTCTCTAAATTCAATAGTAGTAATTTTAATTGTTTATTAATAATTGATTTGATATGTGTAGGGGGGCACATCAACCCTGCAGTGACATTCGGGCTATTCTTGGCCCGAAAAGTGTCGTTGGTTCGGGCCGTGCTGTACATAGTGGCTCAATGTCTAGGAGCAATATGTGGGTGTGGATTGGTGAAGGCATTCCAGAAGGCATACTACGTTAGACACGGCGGCGGCGCCAACAGCTTGTCGGAGGGGTACAGCACCGGCACGGGCTTGGCGGCGGAGATCATCGGAACTTTTGTTCTTGTCTACACCGTCTTCTCTGCCACCGACCCCAAGAGAAATGCTAGAGACTCCCATATTCCTGTAACAATTTATACCAACATATATATTAGTCATTCTTTTGCTTAATTCAATTTTGGTTTAATTAACAAAACTGGGTTAATTAATTGCAGGTGTTGGCACCACTTCCAATTGGATTTGCCGTGTTCATGGTCCACTTGGCCACAATTCCGATCACCGGAACCGGTATCAACCCGGCCCGGAGTTTCGGCGCCGCTGTTATCTACGGCAAAGATAAGGCTTGGGATGATCAGGTATATATATTTTTCATAAAACACTAAACACAAATTAATTTAGCAAAAAGCTAATGTTTTCTTAAAAACAGTGGATATTCTGGGTGGGACCATTCATCGGAGCGGCGATTGCGGCGATCTACCATCAATACATTCTAAGGGCAGGAGCCATTAAAGCTCTGGGATCATTTAGGAGCTCTTCTTATTAAGAACTAAACTGCAACAGTTGGGGGTAATTAAGTAAATGTAAATTTGTTGAAATTGTACACGTGGGCCTCACAGTTTGGCACTGGTTTTTAAGGTGCCCAGATAGATGTGTTGTGTTGTGTTGTTCTACTCTTTCATATTTGTTTTCGGTTCACTTTCTTGTTTTTGTTTTTCGTAGCTCTCTTATGTTTTAGATGGCACTAAGTATGGTGTTCTAAACATCAAACTAATAAAGTAATGGTCCAGTCTCATATCGCTTTCGTTGTCCACCACCAAATCTTATCTTTAAATTCAGTTTCAATATTTTTAATCTCCTGTTCCATAAGTGAGATGGGCCAACCAATTACCCTTAATTTATACAGTAATTACATTAATATAAGTTTTTGTATAAAATATATCTATAGTATATTAATGTACTATTTATTTCTTTGATGATACAGTGATATATGCATTATAAATTGCAATTTTAAAAAAAGTACTTTAATGAGATTCCATCGTAATTATACAAATTATAACTAAAATTCAATCTAAATAGTAGTTTAAAACCAAACATATATTAACTATATATAATAATTAATCTGCTAAATATTTGATTTTACAAAACAAATGCACATAGAGTGGGACTATAAAATAAATACAAACCTTAAAAGATGTTTGCAGTTCCTAAAGATGTGGTTTAATAATGGCAAAAATATGCCCACTTTTGTTTTTAAAAAACGAGGAAAACGATCTTTTATATATAAAAAGAGGCATGATTCATAGTTTCATACTCGACAAGCCATACTAACAGTACATGTGTAACATAACATGAGCACAAGAGTATTGTAATCTGTATAATTATTTACTTTTATTTCCACCCAAATTAAAAAAGGTATCTGAAATGACAAATATGCAAATAAATATATTATTTTGCCACTACTTGATAGAATAAATTAGTTATAATAATATAAATATCCTGTTAAGCTAAATTAGTAAAAGAGATTTTAAGAAATATTTAAAAGTACTAAATGTAGAAATTAAAGAGCATTATAAATTTTAAACAACTCAAAAAGGAAATAAAAGGCCAAGGATTCACATAGCCAACTATACTGAAACGATTTTTCTAACCAAACTAATATAACTATCCTTAATTAATGGGACAAGCCCTACATACTATCCATAATATAAACTAGAAACAATGTTAAAATGTTCACAGTGAATAATTTTTAATACATCCATTAATGATGAGTTGGTCTTGTGTACACTTGGTGTATATGCAATCTGGGTCGATCCAGTTTTTGACCTGGATCCGCGTGTTTTTGAATTTTGCTTTTTTTTTTTTTTTTGCTTGAGGTTGTAATCTTTATGTTGTAAATGTGTGACCTTTATGTTATAAATGTGTGACTTTTATGTACAACTATCATGATTTTTATGTACTGTAACTTAGAAAAAAAATGATGATTTTCAATATAATTTGAACTGTACACTTTTATGTGATATCAATGCGACATTTATGTTATATTATGTCACATTTATGTACAAATATTCTGACTTTTATATAATATATAAAGATGCATAAATGTCAGAATATTTGTACATAAAGGTGACATGATATAACATAAAAGTCACATTAATATCACATAAAGATACATAATACAAATTGTGTTGAAAATCTTCATTTTTTTCCTGAGTTACAGTGCATAAAGGTAGAGATAGTTGTACATAAATGTCACATATTTATAACGTAAATGTCATACATTTATAACATAAAGGTCAGGACAAAAATTTGGAAAAAAATAAATAAATAAAATAAAAAACTCGCGGATCCGGATCGGATCGACCCAGATTGCACGGATCTTAGATCCGTGCACCTGGTGCACATGAATTTTTGTGATTAATGATATATATTAATTTTTTTTTTTAATTAGTTATGGACTGTAAAATTAATAAATATATTAAATATGTATCATATCAATTTTTAATATATATTAATGTGTCGAATTGGATATATTAACAGTAATGTATAAAACAGAACATATGGAATAACTTATGGATCATATGACAGGGACCATAATTAATGTTATCTACATCTTTAGAATTTTGCTTTGGCTATATATTGAGAAAAGATGATTGGTTGATTAAGAATTAATAATCAAGTTTAGACAAATTGGTGGCGGCTGAGAGTGACGTGGCACAAAATTATTGCAGATTCTTTATTCAAAAAAGACATTACGACTAAGGGTGTGAATGTGATCTTATATGCTATACATGAAATAATATTTGAAATCACGCTTTTGTTATGATGTAAGAGAATAATATAATTTAAAAAATTATAGAAATATTAATTCTATATTATTGTTATATGACGATAAATGCATAAGAGCATACACTAAAAATATACATACTGTGATAATATATGGATTGCTTGGTTGTGTTTTGAAAGAAAAACATACTATACAATTCTTTACGAAAATATGTTTTGATAAAAATTTCTATTACAAAAATAATTTTTAATGATAATTATGATACACATCAACTTGTTACTATGTATTTATCATTAAAAAACATATTTCAAACATAATTTTAATTATTATATAAAAAAATTATAAAATCGGAGCACAAACAAATGGAGAGGAGTCTAGAATTTGTAGTGCGGACGGTGGGTGACGTGGAACTGGAATGGCAATTTTGTTTGATGGATGAGTGATGGCCGGTTCCTTCTGATTTGATATGTCGTCTTTCTTCTACTTTTGTATAATAGTTTTTTAATATACCACAAAATTAGATAAAAAAAAATTTAATTACAATATATAGCTTTGTTACTAGTTATAATAATTTGAATGAAAAATTTAAAATAATTTTTACATTTATATATGTACAGTGTGTGGTTGTTGACTGATCTGATGAGTACAGTGTGTGGTTGTTTACATAATCAATATTTATTGTGGTAAAAAATAATTATTTATTATGAAAAAGAAAAATATATTTGACTTTTTGGTTTCTGTATTTTTATAAATTATAAATAATAAATCATCGATCTATTCTGTATTACGGTAAAAATACCAACTTTAGGTAATCTTAATTTATAATATGAAATTTAATATTATAATTTATCAATTTTTCTTTTGCTTTAATTTGATTCATAAATTAACTTTTGGAACTTTAATTACTGAAATAAACTCTTAAGACGCATGACCCTTTATTGGGATGAATATAATGCTTGATATGTTCTAAAATAAATATCGTTTTAGGTATTTTTACATAAATTAAGAAAAGTGATAAAAATTTGATCTACTTCTAATTAAATATAATTATTGTATGAGTTTATATTTAATATGGAAGAAGCAAATGAGGGCATTTTGGTAGATTATAGGTAAATATATTTTAAAATCATATAATGATACTTATTTTTGGGATGCATTTATTTTGGGACACATGGAGTATTATTTACTTTACACCTACTTGTAGAATCCTTTTACTATGAAAACATTTTGACCAATTTTTGAGTAATTTGATTTAAACTTATTCATTTTCTGTCTATATTTCCTTTGTTCCAAATCTGATAAAAAGATTGATTTATCATTATTTAAGTACAGCAAATTATATGTAAATTTCTAATAATTGTTTTGTATGTCATTTAATTTTATTTCCATCAATTTCAAAGTCAATTTAATAATTTGCTCACATTCGAAGATAATAAATGTAATTCACTCTAAAATTAAAGATTGATAATACTACATAAATGCAAAGTGTAAGATCTTGAAAACCAGTAAAACAAAGTCTCATTTGTAGGTGTATAACATAAAAACGTGCCTTAAATAGTTAGCGTGAAATGAATGTTTATTATCCAAGAACAAATCTTATTAACATAAATTCCTATGAATTGTGGATAATGAGTGATTCATTTCATATAAGACTCGTTGGGTCCAATAGGCATGGTGGTGGGGTGAAGTTGAATCATGAGAGATGAAATTACTGAAATGGGGCGGCAATATTCAATCAATATTTTATCCCACCCCTGCTTCAAACAACTACCATATAAATACTCCTTCCAAGTTTCAAACCATATTCATCAGCACATAGAAGCAAGCAAGAAACACACGATCACTGCTAATGGCTAAGGATATTGAGGTCGGGCCCACCGAGTACGCCGCTAAGGACTACCAAGACCCGCCGCCGGCGCCGCTCATCGACACGGAGGAGCTGGGAAAGTGGTCACTGTACAGGGCCGTAATCGCCGAATTCGTTGCAACCCTTTTGTTTCTGTACGTCACCGTTTTGACGGTGATTGGCTACAAGAGCCAGAGCGCCGCCGACAAATGCGGCGGCGTTGGCATCCTCGGCATTGCTTGGGCTTTTGGTGGCATGATCTTTGTTCTCGTTTATTGCACTGCTGGCATCTCCGGTAATTAACCATACTACCACTCTCTTACTTCATTGAATTCAATACAAGTAATTTTAACTGATAATTGATTTGATATGTGTAGGGGGGCACATCAACCCTGCAGTGACGTTTGGGCTATTCTTGGCCCGAAAGGTGTCATTGGTTCGGGCCGTGCTGTACATAGTAGCACAATGCCTAGGAGCTATATGTGGGTGTGGATTAGTGAAGGCATTCCAGAAGACATACTATGTTAAAAATGGCGGCGGCGCCAACGGCTTGTCGGAGGGGTACAGCACCGGCACGGGCTTGGCGGCGGAGATCATCGGAACTTTTGTTCTTGTCTACACCGTCTTCTCTGCAACTGACCCTAAGAGAAATGCCAGAGACTCCCATATACCTGTAACAATTCATACTAAATTTCTAACATTATATTAGTAAAAAATATTATTAGATCCTTGCTTCAATTAACAAAATTGGGTTGATTAATTGCAGGTGTTGGCGCCACTTCCAATTGGATTTGCGGTGTTCATGGTCCACCTGGCCACAATTCCGATCACCGGAACCGGTATCAACCCGGCCCGGAGTTTCGGCGCCGCTGTTATCTACGGCAAAGATAAGGCTTGGGATGATCAGGTATATATATTTTTCATAAAACACTAAACACAAATTAATTTAGCAAAAAGCTAATGTTTTCTTAAAAACAGTGGATATTCTGGGTGGGACCATTCATTGGAGCAGCGATTGCGGCGATCTACCATCAATACATTCTAAGAGCAGGGGCCATTAAAGCTCTGGGATCATTCAGAAGCTCTTCTTATTGAGAATCAAATAAGGATTGGGTGTTTGGCACTGGTTTTTTTTTAGTGTTGCCAAAAGTGTTGTGTTATACTACTCTGTTTCCTTTGTTTTCTCTTCACTTGTTTCTGGGCTTTGGCACTATAAGTATGATGCTTTGCCTTATGTTTCAGACTCACTCAGCTTTGTTTCTTCACAATCAAATCTCATCATCTGTAAAATCACTTCAAATGCTTCATCTAATTTGATGTTTTAATCTTTCTAGTTTTACTACTAATCCGCAGTACATACGAGATTATTATTTATTGTTTAAAGTATATACTTCCATTATATATCACTTAATATAATTATGAAAATTGATATAAAAGATAAGTGGAAAAAAACAAAAACCCATCTTATTGTAATAAATGAAATCACATATAAATATTTGTGTTATTCAGGTTTCATACACCCAAAAAGGATAAATTGAATAATTATTCAGAAGTACAAGTAAAATCTATATTGTATCACGTAGTTTCAAGGACCATCGATTAAAATTGAATTTACAACATCCTTAAGCAAACTTCAATGCTATTTAATATAATATTAGATAAGTGTTTTAAAAACCTAAAAATAAGAAAAATCATGAATGATATATAGTTTATAGTTAACATTTTTATATATATAAAATATCATGTTCTTTTAAGAGTAGTATCTATAAAACATCTTTAAAGGAGTGTTTTTAGATAGAGCATTAATGATATTAATTGTATGAAACATCTTTTTTCTTTTTTCCTCTCAATTGTAAGAGTTGATGTTCTAATGTAATGAAATGAAGATAGGTCTTAGTGATTGTATATTATTCTAAGGATTTGTTGAAAATTTCAATTTGCAACATGGATAATGAGTCAACTAACATTGAAGTATTTCAAATATTATAAGTTAAAATTTTTTATAAAAAATTTAACTTAATGATTTTATTATTGGATTAATATTTTTCATTCTGTATTATGGGCTGAGTTGTCCAAAGGGTTTATATTTATAATAATATCATTTTTTGTTAGCCATCAATATCATCACACATATTTATGTTTTTTTTTTTTGAAAGAACTTATATCTATTTGATTCATTCAATTTTATGGATATTATTGGAGAAGTTTAGATTTACTAAAAATTATAATATAAGAAACTCATCTTAGATGATGTCGCGGGTCTATACTAGGGTGTATGCACATCAGCACATCCAAGCCCAACCCTTCTATCTCGTATTTTTCCCGCCAATATAAGAGGCGTTGTTTACCTAAAAGCCACCGAGTGACAGAGCCACCACAAAATCAAAATGTCTCCGGCGGCCGATTCACCGTCTTCTCCGTCCATCCCCACCGCAGAATGCAATCTTCAGGTTAATTTTCTCAAATTTTTGTAACCAATTCTAAGTGATAATCAGTAATTGATACAAACCGATTATAAGAATTTGCCTATTGCAGCCTTTCTTCGTTCTTCACAAGGCTACTCCGAGAAAATTCACCCCAAAAATTCGACGAAGAATCGATCTGTCGCCTCAAACTTCCAATGGTCCTACAGAAGAATCTAATGATAATTTGCCATTGGAAACCTTCAAGTTTCTATGGTCCAAAACCGAGTCGATTATAAAGGTATACGCTTCGTTCTCTTCTTCTTTGTTGTATTAGCCCACGCCTTTTATTTACTGATCGCATTACTGAGCTACAAAATTCACTACAAAATTTCAGGAAGTTTTGGAAAATCTAAACTCTAATGTGTTTGATGAAATTGATAAGTGGGTTCATGCGTCGTTTGATGCAATTCGTGCCTGCCGAACTCCTGAGTTCACTGGGGCCACACATATGTATCCTATTATAAACAGTGCAGCAATCATCTCCTCTGGTGCATCTAGACAAATATTCACTGCATTGCTTTTCACAAGTAAGCCTTGCTTCCTGAATGATGCTGTGTTTCTTTCTATATGTATTTGTTGATTTCACGTTAAGAAGGTTATTCATCTTGCTTTGCTGCACTTATTATTCATTGCTATGCTTACTATTGTTGCAATTGCTGGGAGGTGACGATTTAAGCTGCGGGATTTGCAGAAAATATGGAGTTTGTCGATGACATAACAACATTTACAGACCTTGGTGTCCATTTGAGATCCCATGGATGTTATGCCGCTAACCTTACATCCTCGAACTTCTCTGCTAAAAATGGAGTCGGTGGTTGTCTTAAAACTTTACTGAGACAGTTTCTGATGGTCAGAGTTGATGTAAGCATGTACCCAACTTGGTTTACACTGGGGAATTATAACATTTCATGTGATGCAAAATGGTCACTAGATCTGACATTTTCTCTTGCGTTTTGTGTTTACTCCCTATAGGCGCCTGACATGTCCATTCTAGCATCATGGTATGCTGAACAAGGGAATTATGAAAAGCCACTGGTTCTCATAATTGATGATGTCGAAAGGTGCTACGGTCCAGTCTTAAATGATTTCATTGTAATGTTGAGGTATGGTGGCTTTTTTTGTTTTGAAAACATCCCTTGTAATCTTGGATTTTTAGTATCTTCTGATCCTACATACACATAGTATGCTCACTTATGAGCTCGGCTTTCCATTCTTATCATGTGATTCCATCTTGCATTCATTTATCAATACAGTATGTTATAGAGTTGTTTTGTTAAGCGGAGCAATTTTTGCCCCAACCACCTTGGACTATGATAGACTGAAGAAGTTACTTGGGCGAGGATTCAGATAGGATGATTTTAATATGTGGTATTAGCATTGTTCATTTCTCGTGTACAAGTTTAGTCGTATGCGTGAGTTCTTTGAGTGAACCTTTATAGGTCCAGATTCCTCAATTACTACCTTATGAGTCTAGAACCTAAAGAAACACTGCATAACTTTTATGAAATTCTCTAAAAGTTGTCGACATGACATTCAATATTATCTGCATCTTTGATTTTTTAATTTTTATTTTTCAAAATGATTCATATTAATTCTGAGTACTGTCTATTGTGAAGTAACAAATTTTAATGTGATTCAGTTAAAAGTCCAATTTTTACGAGAGTGATCATAGACCAATTTATCTATGTGATTTTATTCCCTTGGGAGGGTTGGGAAGGAGTTGCTTTTTACAATGTCGGAAAATGGTGGAAGATAGCTTCATTTGTGCTGCTAAGGATTGTGCTGGCAATCAGAGTGCAGTTAGTTGAAGATTAGTGAGACAGATGGTTCCACTTGTTGAGTATTAATGTCATTAAACACATAGTTGATGGGTCAAATTTTAATAATCAAACTACTCTCATATTTGGACGGGAGAACTATCCTCTTTGCTAAGTAGTATGTTCATAGCTACTACATTCATTACTTGGTATGCTTTTGTAAGTGGTGATTTCAGGCTTTTCAAGATCCTCTTTCCTGCAGATGCTAACAACCTTGTTCTTGACAGGGAATGGGTTGTAAAAATTCCAATAATTTTGGTACTGGGTGTCGCAACGACTATTGATGCTCTAAGAAACATTCTAAGCTCGAATACATGCTTGTATCTATCTGCTTGTGAATTCAACTTGGGAACGCCAACTGAAAGGATGGGTGCGATCATTGAAGCTGTTCTTTTCAAAAGTTGTCAAAGCTTCAGTATTGGAAAACACGTCTCAACTTTCCTGAGAAATTACTTCTTAAGACATGATGGAACACTGACCTTATTTGTTAAAGCTCTAAGGGTTAGTGTAAAGGCCTTGACTATTTTTTCTGTGTGTTTGTCTAAGGTGGTGATCTTCTCATTTCTGCAGAACTTATTTCCCTTAATTTTATTTGTTCAAGTGTTTTCCAGATTGCTATGGTCCAACAAGTTTATGCAGAACCTTTAAGCTTCATTCTAAGGAACTTAACTGATGAAGAAGGCGCCAAGGCAAGATAAACTTATCTATTTTATCTGAGAAACTTCCTTGTTTCCCCATAAGTAAAACTATAAAAAGTATATATCAAATTGTTTAATTATTAATATTATATTTTACGAGCTATCTCAAGAGCCTTCTAGTGAACCTACTCATGAGCTAACTAGTTGAGTATCTTCAAACTTGAGCTTGTTTATTTATTTTAATAAATCACATTAAATGATCTCAAATGAACTTTTGCCTAATCGAGCTCCAAATAGCTCACAAGCAGCTTGGTTCATTTACATCTATGCTCTAGCCAGCCCACCATATATGATTTTTTCACTATTGCAGGGCTTTGATGACAGTAGATTACTCAGAGGACCAGTGATCAAGCGGGCAATTGAACTTCCATCTATACAAAGGTTTTGAAGAGTCAAATGTCTCTAAATTTATTAGACGTGTCAACTTGAGTTACATAGGTTTCTGATGTTGGTCTGACAATATTTTAAAAGGTTTTGTCAGCCTAGCATCAACCATATTGACTGGGAGTCTGCTTTGAGTGAACTAAAAAGACTTCATAAGCTATGGAGTTCTGCGGTTATGGTAAGATCCTTAGCTAATTAATTAAATGTTAATGAACCATTACATAACTTCCTCAATTTTCTAGTATTGGAATGTAAGTTTGGTCTGCAAACTCTGAGAAAGAATTTTGGATTACTTTTGATGTATATGATGACCCCCATCATTAGTTTTCTTGACGTGTTTCCTGGTGTGTAGAATATGTGCAGTTAGCTAATTAAAAACTTGTTTTGGTCTTACATGCTAAGATGTATTGGCAAAGCTATTTTTGTCCTTTAATTTGTCGCTTTTCCTTGGTTATCTTGTTGTTTTCAGGATTCAAAACTCATCTTAATTTTGTACCTTTCCTCTTTAGTAATTGGTAGGTTTTGCACTGTTTCTAAGCATCATTGATGGATGTCATATATGTTCTTGTCATCTTAATAGGTAGCCTAGAACACTTCATGAATAGACATAATGATGAGAGAAGCTTATGGATTTGATGAACTAACTTTGTTGCAGTGCCTGTATGAAGTTGGAAAGTACCGCAAAATCAACCTGTTTGATGTATACTGCGAGATGCTTGAACCTGAGCCACTCAATTCTAGTGCTTCTGATCATATGCAATTGGAAAAAGATGGGAAATGCTTGAAAAATGAAGGTTATGTTGTGTGGGCATCTCAGATACTGAGGTAATGTTTTGGCTCAGTAAATATGTCTATTCACTGGATTTTCCTGGATCCTCCATGATATGGAACTAGATGGAGTTTAAAAGACCAAGTTTGTGGAAAGCACTAAGACAAAAGCAATCATATGTACGCAAAAATATTAACTGAAAAAGGATTGCTGCACTTGTTAATCTTACAAAGCAAGGAGATCCAGATAGAATCTTATTGAGCCTTTATTATTTCCTCATAACAATTTTCACCCAGAAAAGTAACAAGTTTTCCAAGACATTTTTCATACTACTAAAACATATTTTAAATCCGTTCTCCAATCAAATGGATTCCTGTATTTAATCTCATACTTCTAACAAAAATAATTCTGTATGGAGTGCAGTATTTAAATCTCAAGCTCTGAATTGCATGTTTGTGCAGGGATTTGTCCATTTTGGAGCTTGGCAAGTTGCTCAAAAGGTGGGAAGTGCTTACCAGAGGTATACCAGAGGTATGGTCAATTAGTTCTTAAAAATCATAATGCTCTAAACTGAACTCATGACAGCTTCCATGTCTATGGATTTAAAATCTATTATTAATCTATATTCCTGTTTGAGTAATTTTGATGGATTTCATATCCATCGTATATGGAGCCAATTGAGATCTTTTGCTCATCCTCTGCACTAATCTAAATATTTCTACTCAAAAGCGACCTAAATAAACTGGAAAAACAAAAATAAAAAATTATGTCGAGACATGATGCTAATGGAGACATGGATTTTAAGGAAAAAAATTGCATTCATGAAAAGGCAGGCAGTATGTTTTTAAGGTTTCAATTAGGAATGGATTGAATTGATTCTTAATTGCCATTGACTGATTAACAAAGATGTGTATCCTCAAAAATGCTGTATCGAAATGACTACAACTTTTGGTTCAAGTTAGTAGTTCGTTTGATCGGCTTCATATCTTTTAAGATTGCTTTCTTGAATACTCATTGTATCTAGTCATGCATATTTTTATAAAATTTAGTTTTTTCTTTTTCTTTGAATTTGGATGTTTACCTTTTTTATTTACGAGGTTGATTATGCTGCAGTGTCTATTCCAGATTGATGATGACTCATATAGCCGGTCCATTTAATTTATATCTGATTTTCTTACTCGAACATTGATGTCTCTAGATTCATGAAAAAGTAAAGGAGCTACAGCCCCTGACAACATTGGAGAAGAATAGTCCTAAACGCGATCGAAGAGAGGAATCCAAGTACTTTTCACTGCCTTATATATTACTGAATTAGATAAAATAAATGATTTTACTGAAGGCTAGTCAATAAGTCTCGTTATCTTGTTTATATATTACCCTGCTCATAGTTCTTAAATTGAGTGGCCATGTTTTACATCACAAATCACATCAGTCCACCATCAGCTTATATCGGGCATCCTTCCTTGGGTGAAATATTCAGGAATTTTTTGGTTGCTTCCTAGTTCTTCCTAATCTTATACTAGTTGGTTTACAATCAAAAGATTGATGCTTTGATAATTACCTGTAATTTTAGTGGTCACAACAGAAGATGCCTCCTAACATATTTGAACTCTATCTTGGAATTTAACTGAACATGTTGGACCTAACTTTTATCTTTCATTTCATAGTTTGTTTGAACTAATGAATCTGTTAACTTTTGTTGATGCCACAGAAGGCCCACAGCCAGGAGTCGTATGAACGAGAAACCAAATACAACCACAATAAATGAGAAAGTTGCTTCATTTCTACTATGTATGGTCAGGTAGGAGGAGTTCAGCTGTATATCCTAATTTCTTTCCACAAATATGACTGATACTTTGTTTCACATAATTCAATTTTTCAGAACTTGTTCATGAGGACAGAATTGCAAAGAACAAGAATCATGTATTATTTGAGCTTTTCCTGAATTTTTTACCATTTCCACTGAATGTCACAGGCAATATAAATGTGTAAAAAAAAAAAAAAAGAAAGTCTTCTGAAGCAACTTATTTTACTTTTTGTGTGCTCAATCTTTTGTGTCATGTGTTATGCTTTGTGAGCACCAACTTGAAGCATAGGAACTATGCTGTTTCCCAAATAAACTCTTAACTTAGATTTGAAAATTTAAAAGTGAAAACTGAAGAATCAGATAAAACGTGTACCATCAATCTGTTTGCTGGTATGAATTTAGTGAGGAGCTGCACGTTTTCTGTATGCTAAATGAATTGGTAGATGCATTTCCAATTCATGCTCTATTTTGGAGACCTATGCATTAATTATCTGACCTTTATATTTATCGCCATTTTTTTCTATTGAATGATTTCTGACTCATCTGTTTTGCTCATTAATCAGGGAACAAATCCAGCCAATTCAAAGTATACCTTTTCATGAAATAGTCTTCTTCAATAATGTTGACAAACTTCAAACAGTTACGTATTCTAGAAAACCCTTGATTCTACAATTTTCTTGAGCTTTCAACTGAATCTAGCTGATGAGTACAACCTTTTCATATTTTGTTTGCAAGCTGATCTCTGATTATAACAGTGTTTAAAGACCTACTAATTCTGAATGAAACATAGTGTAGGGTTTGTTGAACTGGAAATTAATGATTGGGTGAGAGTTTGATAAAGTGTTACCTTATTTTGGGTAGAAAATAAAGTTACATCAACCAGTTTCTGAAAGTGATGCCTGAAATTCCGTAAAAGAGGAAACACTACATTACGTGTTAAAATTCAACTGGTTTCTTCTTCACTTTGGAAGATTTATTCTAAAAAATGGTCAACTATGTAAATCTTATTAGGACTGTTGTAAAGATTATAGACTTCTGGGGAACACTGAAATGGTTGAATCATTCAAGATGGTTGAAGCTTTGCATAGATAATTTCCAAAATCAGGCATGCTAATACTATAGTTCGTTTCTCTTCTGCTTTGATCATATTAGGCTTTGATTGGTGATCCTAGAAGAAGAATTCAAGTTGACCTATTAGAGTCCAACAAATTCCTCAAGTGTTCGTGCTGCAGCAAGAATGGCGGTGCACCAGTTCCATCCATGCACAATACCTCTATAATGTAAGTATTGCATGGACATGTCTTCCTATGGCCAAGAATGGGTATTGATATAAATTTTACTTTGTTATACATTAAGCAAAACACATGCAATTAGTGAGACCCTAACTAGCAGATACATGAGGTTACACTAATCCTATAAAACTCTGTTGAGCTTACACTGCTCTTCCATTGTACTTCCATGATAAATGATGAATTAATCCTTACATGAGGTTACACTAATCCTATAAAACTCTGTTGAGCTTACACTGCTCTTCCATTGTACTTCCATGATAAATGATGAATTAATCCTTACAAGTTAACTTCATTTGCTTGGTGTAGGTACTCCCTAGCTCAAGAGCATGGTGATCTCATCAATCTTCACGAATGGTATCACTCTTTCAAAGCAATTGTTTCAAGCCCACCTTCACAGGCCAAGAAAAGGTCGAGGCTGTTACAATCACCTAAAAAACGAAAAGATTCTGATGAACCTCAGAACAGAAGTGATTCATCAATTCAGTATCCTCTTAACGTTTATTTTTCCGTCTTTTTTTCCTTTCAATTCTTAGGCTCCATATATGAACTTGGTTGCGCGTTTAGATGAAGACGGATTTGAAATGTTACAGATGTATAAATATCAAATCCTTCAAATTCATTTATTTCAAATTCTTAAATTTAAAATCCTCAGATTTCATTCCTTTTAAGTTCTTGGATTTTGAAAGGTCCTTGACTCCACCATTTGCAGAGCTGAATTTTGCAGGGCAATTACAGAGCTGCAGATTACAGGGCTGCTTCGAATGCCCAGCAAAAGACGCCCAGATTTTGTGCAGAGAGTGGCTTTTGGACTATAAGTAGGGATGTAAATAATACAATTTGAACCGAACGAACAATTGTTCAAACTTGTTTGAAATATTATCGAGCTTCAAAATTTATGTTTAAGTTTGTTTGATAATTAATTGAATTGAGCTTGAACGAGTTTTGGTCTAGCCGAATTCGAGTCGAGCTTGAGTAGTTTGATATTTTTACACTTGTTTTATCTTTTTATAATAAGCGAGCTCGAGTTCGAGCCAAACTTTAGATTTTATCAAATGCAAAAATATGTCCAACTCATTTGACATATTCATCAAATTGAGTTCAAACGGAACTTCTAACAATCGATCTTGAATCGAGTATCAAATAGTTCGTTTGATTTTCAATCCTCAGTATAAGAGGATTCATCACTCAATTATGTAAAAACTAAATTAGATCACAAATTTTTTTTTCAACGTGAGATATCAGTTCATGTTTTTTGAAATGATTTTGGATGGATGCTATACAGGGTATGGAATGCCTGTGCTACCCATCACAATCACACATGTATATTAATTCTAAGAAAATGCCTTGAGGAATATTCTAGGAAAATATAGAATGTGGAGAAAATAAAATAAGAAAGGAAGGAAGATAATAAATCCCAGAAGTGCTTCAACGAAAATTGAGGTCGATGTAGAGGGTGTTTGAAAATAAATTTTTAAAAAACTTTTAAACTCGTTTATATTTTATCTATAAATAAGTTGTTTAAAATGTTTAAATATGATGATAAAACTTTTATAATGTTAGTAACATGATGACAAAACTTTTATAATGTTAGTTGCAACAACTTTATAATTAAAATTATTAAGTTTAAAAAGTTGGTGAAAAATAAGACTATATGCCATGTATACAAGATTGTTAACAATATAATAGTATTATATTGTTAAAGTGGAACTGCATTTCAAACCAAATTCAGTGTTTCTATGTACATCTTTTAACTCCGTCAAGTACCTCAAAAATTTAAAATATAAGTGATCAAATAAATAAAATTTATGTAAGTGAAAAATATTCATTTTTTTAGAAATAAGTGAAATATTTAAAATAGAGATTCATGGAATATTGGAAAGCGCCTCGACCATGAAAATTTATCAAATTTATGTGCGATTTTATTGTCATTTAAAAAATAAAACCTTAAAGTTACATGTGACAATTCTACATGTAAACAAAAGGAAAATGATTCAACCAAAAAAATAAAAATCAACATCCAAAATGTTAATAACATGAGGACATTACAGAAAAGTAAAAAGACGTCAATATCTTGAAAATAAGGAGAGGCATTTTTTCATTTACTAAATATATTAAAAGGTATGTCGACAAAGCTGATGCATGTAGCCTTGGCAGTGTTGTTACGAACAAAATTGTCGGCCAACACAAGTAAGCTAATAGCACTACAATTGAATACGTAATTGCCAAATTTAATTCTCTATTTTATGTTGGAAAAATTAGTGTGTATGGTGTATTGAAAAAATGCACAACTATGGGGTTAAGTCAAGGCAAGAGCTAGACTCTTTCTCCGTGAGACGATATTGCTCCGTATCCAAGTGCTCACGGTTAACGACAATCGTCCCCAAGATACAACGACTTCAAGCTTATTGCACAACAACCCAAAAACTAAAGACAATCGTCCCCAAGATACAACGACTTCAAGCTTATAGCACAACAACCCAAAAGCTAAAGGCAATCGTCCCCAAGATACAACGACTTCAAGCTTATAGCACAACAACCCAAAAGCTATCGGCGAACTTACTCGATACTCGAGACTTTCTTAATATTGACTATGCACAACAACCCAAAAACTATCGACGAACTTACTCGATACTCGAGACTTTCTTAATATTGACTATGCGTGATTTTCTGAATGAATAATGTTGGAATTCTAAATGTTCGAATGAATGAAATGGGGGTCTCCTATTTATAGGAGTAAGGACACCACCCTTGGATCCAAGAGGTGTGTTCACACCTCTTCCCAAGGGTCAAGACATTTGGACCCAAGGGTCACACCCTTCCACATCCAAGGGTCACACCACTTCACACCTGGCTCAGCCCGGCCCGACCCACGACCCGACCCGTGACCCGACCCGAGTGCGATGGTGCCACGTGCGGTTTGGATGGTGCGTGAGTACTTAGCCAACTAGGTCCAAAAAATGGCACTAGGTTCCACCATAAGGGAGCACATATGATTATCTCTTATACATGTGCTTCTACTAATAAAGTGAAACTTTTTCCACCATTTTTCCGATGTGGGACAACATTCCATTTTCTCCTATTTTCCTTCACAAGAAGGATCCAAGTTGCCAACTTTGTGTATCAATTTCTCATTCACCTGAAATTGGAAATTTGAAAGTAAATACACTACATTCATCTACACGGAACGTAGATTCCGATTTAGCAACTTATTTCCATTTATTTAAAATAGAATCAACATTAAAATTTGGTCAAAGATTGGTCAAAACCAACATTCTCTTCCAATTTCCAACAATCTCCCACATGAATGATGAAATTAATGCATGCATATATGCAGACACCTAAGAAAGTCCCGACGAACCATTGTTGCATCAGGATAGATAGCTTCCGGCTTTGAATCTTCCCTAGTGGAATACTATCGGATATACTGGCGATTTGGTGGACGTGATGCCTTGAACCCCTCCACCGTTTGTGTATACCAAGACAATAATACCCACACAACGATAGTTCTGATATTTTTCAATTCTCACGTTGTGTCCGTTTCGGCCATGGACCATATCTTGGATACATGAGTGTTCTCCATTCTTTGGAGTTGAAGCGACCACACTTCTCACTCATATAGGTGATCTCCCATAAAGAGTATCCTGTCATACCCCACCTTTAAAGACTATATGAATCATTAAAAACATTCGAAATGCTTACCCTCACCACATTGCACAAGTTCTGCACTTGGGGCAGCCTCAAGAATGGAGCATTGGATAAATTCCAAGTGCATATCTAGACTTAGATCATAGCTTAGTTGTCTCATTGAACCAAGTTTGTGGGATCCTCTACGCTTCATGGTTGAGTTACCACTATGATGTCTGTAATGTGTGGTTTTTCAATCTCATTCTCTTCACTGCACTATACATCTGATCTCTGTTAATACCTTTCGTTAGCGGATCCGCAATATTTTCCTTAGACTTCACATTTAGACTTCACATAGTCAATGGAAATTATACCACCAGAGATCAGTTGTCTCACGGTATTATGTCTCCGACGAATATGGCGAGACTTACCATTGTACATACTACTCTGTGCCCTCTCAATTGCCGACATACTGTCGCAATGTATTATCACTGGAGGCACAGGTTTTATCCAACACGGAATGTCTTCTAAGAAATTCCTAAGCCACTCGGCTTATTCACTGGCTTTATCTAGCGCAATAAACTCAGACTCCATTGTGGATCGAGCTATGCACGTTTGCTTAGAAGATTTCCAGGATACTGCTCCTCCACCTATAGTGAATACGTATCCACTTGTGGACTTGGAGTCAGTCGAATCTGATATCTAATTTGCATCGCTGTATCCCTCTAATACAACAGGATATCTCGTATAAAGTATGTCATGGTTCATGGTATGTTTTAGATACCTTAGAACCCTTGTCAAAGCTATCCAGTGGTCTGACCCTGGATTACTCGTGAATCTACTAAGTTTGCTAACTGAGTATGCAATGTCGGGGCGTGTACAGTTTGTGAGATACATCAAGCTACCAATGACTCTTGTATATTTCAGTTGAGATACTGGGTCACCTTTATTTTTGGCTAAGTACAGACTTAGATCAACCAGAGTTTTAGCCAGAGGTAAGTCCCAAGCCTCGAATTTCTTAAGCACGTTCTCGACGTAATGAGATTGTGATAAGACAATTCCTTCAGATGTCCTAGAAATCTTTATTCCTAGTATGATATCTGCTAAACCCATATCCTTCATGTCAAAGTTACTTTTTAACATATTCTTAGTTTTCACGATTGCATCATGGTTGTTACCCATGATCAACATGTCGTCTACATAAAGACAGACAATCACAAAATCATTTTGTGTTCCTTTAATGTATACACATTTGTCACACTCACTGATTTTGAACCAATTTGATATCATCGTTTTGTCAAATTTCTCATGTCACTGCTTAGGTGCCTGTTTCAGCCCATACAGTGATTTGACAAGTTTGCATACTTTATTCTCTTGTCCGGGTGCTACAAACCCCTCGGGTTGTTCCATATAATCTCCTCGTCCAGTTCCCCATTTAGGAAAGTTGTCTTTACATCCATCTGATGTATTTCAAGATTGTGCAGAGCTGCAGTAGTTATTAGCACTCGAATGGATGTGATTCTTGTGACAGGTGAGTAAGTATCAAAGAAATCATATCCTTCCTTTTGTCTGAACCCCTTTGCTACCAACCAGGCTTTGTATTTATCGATTGATCCATCAGCCTTATATTTTCTTTTAAGGATCCACTTGCATCCTAAAGGTTTGCACCCTGGTGGACGATCAACTAACTCCCACGTATGATTTTGCATGATGGACTCAATTTCACTATTGATAGCTTCCTTCCAGAGAGGAGCATCTGGGCTGGACAGTGCTTCTTGAATTGTCACGGGTTCAGTTTCTAACATGTAAGTTAGAAAATTCGGACCGAATGACTTTATCACTCTTGGTCTCTTGCTGCGTCTCGGTTCATCTTCCTCTTGAGAATGATTTTGACCAGCTTCATAAGTTCTCTTGTTAGAACTAATCTCTTTCCTTTATTTATTCGGAAAGACGTTCTCAAAGAACACTGCATTTCTCGACTCTATGGTCATTCCTTCAGTCATGTCAGGAATTTCTGATTTGTGTACCAAGAATCGATATGCACTACTGTGATAAGCATATCCAATGAATATACAATCAACAATCTTGGGTCCTATCTTCACTTGTTTATGCTTAGGTACTTCTACCTTTGCTAGACACCCCCACACTTTCAGGTAATGGTAAGAAGGCTTCCTTCATTTTCATGATTCATACGGAGTCTTGTCCCTTTTCTTGTGTGGTAATTTATTCAGAATGTGATTTGCTGAAAGCACGGCTCCCCCCACATGTTCTGGGGTAGGCCAGAGCTAAGCAACATTGCATTCATCATCTCTTTTAGAGATTTGTTCTTGCGTTCTGCAACGCCATTTGATTGAGGTGAATATGGTGCCGTCGTTTGGTGAATAATCCCATGTTCAGTACAGAACTCCTCAAACGGAGCTACATACTCCCCACCTCTGTCCCTACGAATCATTTTGATTCTTTTGTTGAGTTGATTCTCAACCTCACTCTTATAATTTTTGAAGGCCTCAAGAGCTTCCTTTTTTGCTTTCAAAAGATACACATAAGAGTACCTTGTGCAGTCATCTATGAACGTAATAAAGTACTTCTTACCCCCTCTAGTTTGCACAAATTTTAGATCACATATGTCTGTATGGATCAACTCTAGAGGTTTAGTACTTTATTCCACTGAATGAAAAGGTGTTTTGGTCATTTTTGCCTCAACATATACTTCACACTTATTTTGTGAATCCATTTCCATTTCAGGCAATAAATTCAAACTTACGAGCTTTCGCAATTTATTTAAATTTACATGTCCTAATCTATCATGCCATAAATTAGAACTCTCAATCAAGTAAGATGAATTAATTACTTTATTATCATCAGTCCGCTTAATATCGCGGTGTACAGTCATTACATTCAACTTAAAGAGCCCCTTCTCAAGATAGACCTTTCCAACAAATTGACCAGCCTTGGTCAGTACAAATTTTCCGGCCTCAAACACTAATCTAAATCCGGCTTTGCTCAACAGTGAGCCAGAAACTAGATTTTTGCGAATGTCTGGGACATGCAGAACATCCACGAGCGTCAGCTCCTTTCCTGAGGTCATCTTGAGTACCACTCTTCCTAATCCAGCCACGTTGGAGGTTGCTCAGTTTCCCATATACAGCTTCCTGCCAGTGATTGACATATAGGTTGAGAACATCTCCCTGTCGGAGCATATATGACGCGTAGCTCCAGTATCCACCCACCAATCTCTCGGATTGTCCACCAAGTTGGCTTCAAATACGACAGCTGATAGGTCGAGCTCTGCCATGTTTACAGGTACATCTTCCTTAGCAAGGTTGGCTTAACCTTGATTGCCCTTCTTGGGTTGTCGGCATTCTCTAGCAAAGTGTCCAGACTTTCCACAGTTATAGCAGTTTCCTTTGACTTTCTTCTTAAATTCTTATTTAGACTGTGAGTTGCCCGACCCCGTACTCTTATTGCTAGGACGTGTTTCGGCCAGGTTCACTTTTGCCTCTATTGATGCCCTGCTGCTCTTGACTTCGGATTTCCGGTTATCTTCCTCGATCCTTAGTCTCACAATCAGGTCCTCAAGCCCCATTTCTTTTCTCTTGTGCTTGAGGTAGTTCTTGAAATCTTTCCACAGAGGCGGTAGCTTCTCAATAATAGCAGCTACTTGAAAATATTCACTGAGTTGCATCCCTTCAGCATGTATGTCATGTAGGATTAGTTGCAACTCCCGAACTTGGTCCAAGACAGTCTTTGTATTGACCATTTTGAAATCCAAGAACTTGCCAACAATGAACTTTTTCATTCCGGCGTCCTCCGTCTTGTACTTCTTCTCCAGAGATTCCCATAACTCTTTTGAGGTCTTAGTAACCGCATAGACGTTATATAGGGAGTCGTCTAGCCCATTCAGAATATAGTTCCTGCATAAGAAGTCGCTGTGATTCCATACATCTAGTGCGGTGCGCATTTGTTGGTCTGTTTCATCATCGGCCACTGTAGGCGGGTCTTCTTGGATGAATCTTTCAAGACCGAGGGTCGTCAGGTAGAACAACATCTTCTGTTGCCACCTTTTGAACTCACTTCCATCAAACTTTGGCGGTTTCTCTGTGAAAACTGGTGCGAAAGATGTGGATGTCATCTCTTCAATACACAAAAAATCATCTTACGAATGTTGGAAAAATTAGTGTGTATGGCGTATTGAAAAGATGCACAACTACGGGGTTAAGTCGAGGCAAGAGCTATGTTTTTTCTCCGTAAGACGATATTGCCCAGTATCCGTAAGACGATATTGCCCCGTATCCAAGTGTTCACGGTTAACGACAATCATCCCCAAGATACAACGACTTCAAGCTTAAGGATTATAGCACAACAACTTCTATGTAAGACGATATTGCCCCGTATCCAAGTGCTCACGGTTAACGGCATGCGTGATTTTCTGAATGAATGTTGGAATTCTGAATGTTCGAATGAATGAAATGACTTACTCGATACACTTTCTTAATATTCAGAATGTTGGAATTCTGAATGTTCAAATGAATGAAATGATCGAGACTTTCTTAATATTGACTATGCGTGATTTTTTGAATGAATGTTGCATGCGTGATTTTCTGAATGAATGTTGGAATTCTGAATGTTCGAATGAATGAAATGACTTACTCGATACTCGAGACTTTCTTAATATTCTGAATGTTGGAATTCTGAATGTTCGAATGAATGAAATGACTTACTCGATACTCTGAATGAATGTTGCATGCGTACATAATGAAATGAAATTGGGGTGGAATTCTGAATGTTCGAATGAATGAAATGAAATTGGGGGTCTCCTATTTATAGGAGTAAGGAGATGTGTCATTTCCCACAATGGATAGGAGTAAAGAGATGTGTCATTTCCCACAATGGACACCACCCTTGGATCCAAGAGGTGTGTTCACACCTCTTCCCAAGGGTCAAGGCATTTGGACCCAAGAGTCACACCCTTCCACATCCAAGGGTCACACCACTTCACACCTGGCTCAGCCCGGCCCGACCCGACCTGAGTGCGATGGTGCCACGTGCGGTTCAGATGGTGCGTGAGTACTTAGCCAACTAGGTCCAAAAAATGGCACAAGGTTCCACCATAAGGGAGCACACATGATTATCTCTTATACATTTGCTCCTACTAATAAAGTGAAACTTTTTCCACCATTTTTCCGATGTGGGACAACATTCCTTTTTCTCCCATTTTCCTTCACAAGAAGGATCCAAGTTGTCAACTTTGTGTATTGATTTCTCATTCACCCGAAATTGAAAATTCGAAAGTAAATACACTACATTCATCTACACGGAATGTAGATTCCGATTTAGCAACTTATTTCCATTTATTTAAAATGGAATCAACATTAAAATTTGGTCAAAGATTGGTCAAAACCAACATTCTCTTCCAATTTCCAACATTTTATTTAAGTAAGCTACACGTTAAGTTGATTCCTAAAGTTAGACATAAATTTTTCTATCCGATTTGGACATATGAAAATGTATAATCTTTCCAAAAAAAAAAAAAAAAGGTTCTTTTATGATTTTTATTTGTCCACGTCAGACAAAAATAACATATGTTCACACATCTCTTTGTTTATCTCAGAGTATAAGAAAAAACTTGTTTTTACAAATAAAAATTATAACATTATACAAGACAAAAAATTTTAGTTATATTTCTTATAAAAACCATTCAAGAGGTTTATAATAACGAGTTTTTGAAAAAAAAAAAAACAAAAACAAAATTTAGACAGTAAAAAGAATTATAAGACTTTAATATGTCCACGTACAGTAAAATATATGATAGTTAACTTCATGAACTAACAGAATTGCTGGTATAATGGTCTTGAAAGAAAATGAGGTTATTAATTTGCTCCATAAAGTCTAAGTGAATCAGAAAAATACTTAAAGTCTATGAATATATAAATATCTCGACTTAATTATTAATTAATAGCTATTAAAAAAGACAATAAATTGTTGTACAAATGAGACCAAACATCACTTATGATAAGATATCATTTATTAAATGAGTTTTGATAACAACTATGATATAAAGTATTTTACCACCTCAATAGACTTGAATCCAAGAAAACTCAAGTATATTTAATCATAGTGGAAAGTTTAGTGAATTGTATTGTTACAATTTAGTATTTATATATCCCACTTTTTCAATATTTGGAAGAATGGGGTACTTTTCTTCTTTAATTGTGATTTCGATTGAATTATTAATAAAATTTACATATATTTTGCTTAAAAATATCCACATCCTTTTCTTGGTGTACACTATTTTCATCTAGCTTTCTTTCTTATCCCTTTAATCGTGGAAAAATTCTAACAACCCATTCTCACATTCATCGCTGTTCACCAATACTATAAATAACTAACTAATTTCCATTCATGAATTTCCAGCCCATTCTTGTCTCTTTTTTCAGTATTATTATTATTATTTTTTGTTTATTAATTAGGGTTTAACTTTTACTGCAACAAATACTATAAACGTGACGATGGTAGAGATCTGCAGTACGTATGCCTATGGCAGCAGCCACATTTTCTGTTATAGTGGGGACCTCCTTTCTTTTGCCGATAAAATCGCTATAAAGCCAATTGGCTGTACCAGAAGAAAACTCACAGTGTTCAGTGGCGGCGGCGGACGGCGGCGGACGATGAGCGTTAACGCGGCGGCGATGGAGAGTTTGCAGAAAGGGATAGCGGAATTCTACGACGAATCGTCGGGTGTGTGGGAGGATATATGGGGGGACCACATGCACCATGGATACTACGAGCCTGGCTCCGACGTCTCACTCTCCGACCACCGCACCGCCCAGATCCGCATGATTGAGGAGTCTCTCCGTTTTGCTTCTCTCTCTGGTTCGCCTTCCTATCTCTTACTATAAATGGCACGTGATTTTTTCTTCTAAATCAGATTATAAGTTTTTTTCAAATATATTGATTTTTAAATTAAAAGTTATTATAAATTATAAGTTTTTTTCAATATCAAAACTACGTAATTTATAGTTTTAACGTGTCACACGGGACATAAATTTTGGTATAGAGAATCCGATATTGATAGATTAAACTTTTTAATTTCATTTTTTTAGTTTAAACTTAGGTTGAAGGGATTTGGGTTAAATCTCTTTCTAAATCCGTTGTTCTAGTTGTTTGGATAAAAAAGTAAATGAATGGACTCTCAAATCCTAATTTTAAAATGAATGGACTTGAAATATGTGATTTGGACCATGTTGATTAGTTAAATTTTAAAGGATTTACATTACTCCTCAAACCCTAATCATTTGAAAATCTCTCTCTCTGTCACAAATATGTGTTCTCTTTCTCCTCATGTTTCTCTCACATCAAACAGATCTTATCTTCTCATCAGCATTGGATCTGCTTTGTTTCTCGATGGGCTCTGTTTTTTTTCACATCACGCTTCTCTCTCATCAGTATTTGGATCTGCTTTGTTTCTTGATCGGTTTTATTTTTCTTCACGGATCTCTCATCTGAGTTATCTTCTCATCACGTCTCTCTCATCAATATCTGCTCTGTTTTTCTTCTCGGATCTCTCTTCTCCCACGATTCTCTCTCACACGGATCTCTCTTCTCCCATGATTCTCTCTCATCAGCGATCCGCTATCCGTTCTGTTTTTCTGCTCGCGATCTTCTCTCTTTTTCTGCTAGCGCTATCTCTCAACCTTTTAGATCTTCTCTCTTCTGTTCCCCTATTCTCTCATATCTATTGTTTTTTTTTTGTTTAAGGGAGTTTATGGGAAATTTATTTAATATTGCTACTTTGTGTTTAAATATTATGGGAAATTTTTTATGTTTTAACATAATATTAATTTTTTGTTCCCCTATTAAATTTAAACATAATATTAATGATGAGCTCTGTTTTATGGGATATTAATTTTTTAATATTAAACATAATAAATTTCTCGATGGGAAATTTTCTCGATGGGCTCTGTTTTAACATAATATTAATTTTTTGTTCCCCTATTAAATTTCAATAAAATTATGTTTTATATTATTTATTAAATAATAACAAAGAAAAAATGATGAAGAGAAAATTTTAAATGCTCATTAAATTTTGCCAAACAATGAATTTGAAATCAGTGAATTTGTAAAATAAATCCATACTTTATCCAAACAAGGAATTTCAAATCAGTGGACTTTAAATTGAAGGAATAAAAAATTCATTCCTTTCAAATGACTTAAAATCTCAAATCCTTTGATCCAAACAGAGTCTTAAATAAAATTGTTTTTAATATTTTAATCTTGTATCACTGTATAAAGCTCCTGTGACGTCATATTCTAAGAGCTGGCAAGGGTTTCTTCTTCAATCTCTGATCCCCATTTTTCATGAGAAATCTTTGATCAAATATAGGATAATATTCATTAATGCATTTTATAACCAATAGAAATGGTCTAGAAAAGAATAATTGGAAAAAATGGAGAAGAGAAATGAATATTAAGTAAGTGGTTATATTTGTAGATTTTTACTATCTTTACGTTTCAATATTATGAATTCCTTGTGAATTTTGAAGAGAAAAATACTTACAAAAATAGATATTGGGTGGTTTCCTTTCTTTCCCTACCTAAAATACACATAAAGAAATTAAATGTGAAGAATCCACTAAAGAGGGACCAGTTTACTAGAAATCAAGTTTGGAAGGACATGATGGATTTGGTATAGTTTTTATAATACATAAATTTCACCCTAATTTGTTAACATCAACCCAATATTACTATATTTTCTATATGGAGGTTTAGGTTGTTTTTTGAATTGTAGATTCTCGTTGGATCAAAGTTGTTTTTTTGACCATTGTACGATACAATAAATCTTTGAATCCCATAATTATATATATGACCTATTTGGAAAAATTTAAGTATTTCAAAAAATTGTTAGAAAAGATTGACCATTGGAGATAAAACTGTCCTTAACCTAATCTGCAATAGTTAGATTGTTCGAAAGCTCTTATATTTGCATGAGAATTCTGCGTTTTTGGGCAGATGATTCGAGGAAAAAGCCGAAAAGTATAGTGGATGTGGGGTGTGGTATAGGAGGTAGTTCAAGGTATCTAGCAAGAAAATATGGGGCCAAATGTCAAGGCATCACCCTTAGCCCTGTCCAAGCTCAGAGAGCTCAACAAATTGCTGATTCTCAAGGATTAAGCGATAAGGTCAACTAATTAGTTCAAGCAAAAGTCTCATTTGCCCTGCATTAGAACACACCCTTAGTTTGTTTTTTAAACAAGAATGAAATACAGCAGGTTTCATTTCTAGTGGCTGATGCGTTGAACCAACCGTTTCCAGATGGGGAGTTTGATTTGGTATGGTCGATGGAGAGTGGAGAACACATGCCGGATAAGAAAAAGGTTTTCTTGATCATATTTGCAAAGTTGGTTGTGTGTGATTTATCTGACCACTAATACTCTTCAAATGGACATGTAGTTTGTGAACGAGCTTGCTCGTGTGGCAGCCCCAGGTGGAACGATAATCATAGTTACATGGTGCCATCGGAACCTATCTCCTGGGGAAGATTCCCTTCTTCCAGAGGAGAAAGATCTCTTGGACAGAATATGTAGTGCTTATTATCTACCACCATGGTGTTCTTCTGCTGACTATGTCCAATTACTTGAATCCCTCTCTCTTGAGGTATCTATCTCATATATTCATTCACCTTATTCTGCTTTCTTCATTTCCCCTGCATCTAAATCTGCCTAACTCTGCTATGGCAGGATATTAAGGTTGATGATTGGTCCGATCGTGTTGCTCCGTTTTGGCCAGCTGTGATTAGATCAGCATTGACATGGAAGGGTATCACCTCATTGTTAACCAGTGGTAATCAAGAATCTCATCTTATTGTTAATCGATATTCTTGATATTACTCCTCTCATCTTGCACTGTGCATGCTTTCTTTGATTAAAAAAAAGCAGGATGGAAGACGATAAGGGGAGCATTGGTGATGCCATTGATGATCAAAGGATATAAAAAGGGTCTGATCAAATTTGCTATCCTAACATGCCGAAAACCTGCATTGTCATAATTATTAAGGCATAATTCATTGTTTAAGTTATTTGATATGAGGTAATGAGAGATGTGTGAAATACTTGTGGTAAGGGCCTTGATATGATATGAATTATTTATGCCACATTTCCTATTTTATTATTATTTATTATTATTATTATTTTATTACATTTGCAACATAAGCAGGAAATAAATATTTACCTTCACGATAGCGATTTCAGTATATGCAGAAGAGTGGGTCTTGTGCGAGGCCGTCTCACGGATCTCATTCCGTGAGACAGGTCGGGTCGGCCCTAATTAAAATTAGTCGGGTCGGGTCAGCCCTAATTAAAGTTAATGGATCTCAATCCTTTTTAGCGCGTTTCTTCCTTACGTTTTTAGAGTTGCAGCTGCGAAGAACCTTCTTCTCTTCCTTGCGTGTTTCAAAAGTTTCTTTCTCCTCTTCTCCATCACTCCAGCTAAAGCATTTTCATGATCTCTCTTTCATTCTTCTTTTCGGCTGCAAATCGGTGAATTTTCCACCTACAATGGTGATTTTCTGAAGAAAATAAAACAGCCACATATTTTTTCTAATTGAATTTCGATTCTTACAAATATCTATAAATTAGAAAGTTTTGAATATGGAGAATCAAAAGATTGTACTTATTTCTGAAGAAGAAGACATGCATGAAGAACAAGAAGAAGATGTGCAAGAAGAACAAGGTAGAAAACCCAATTTACATCTTGAAAATAAAGTATTACATATTGTATGTTAAAGTACTACATATCAAGGTGTAAGTGGGTGTGGATTTGCCTTTTTGTAATGATCGAACAACATCAGCTTTTCCAGCTGGCATTACTTCTACCCTAACGTCTGTAATGCTGACCTAAATGGAAACAAAGAATAGGATGTGAAGGAGCCTTCATGTATAAAATTATTTAGAAATTTCAAATGGAATAGAGTTAATAAAGAAAGCCTTCATCACATTAGAAAGAAGAAAGATACACAACAAGATAACTAACCTCCTTAGCAACAGCTCGAGCAGTTCTCCAATTATCTCCAGTAACCATGATAGGATTGACACCCATTTTTATTGTTGTTTGATAATACTTTTTAATGTGTTGGGTGATACTTTTGGAAGATTAATTTGAAAAAAATCAACTCTTAATATGTAGTACTTTTAATGATGTTAGGTAATACTTTTTAGTGTATTGGGTGATACTTTTGTACGATTAATTTGAAAAAATATCAATTCTTAATATGTAATACTTTTAATGTTGTTAGGTATTACTTTTTAATATATTGGGTGATACTTTTGTAAGATTAATTTGAAAAAAAAAATCAACTCTTAATATGTAGTACTTTTAATGCTGTTAGGTAATACTTTTGCACGATTAATTTAAAAAATATCAACTCTTAGTATGTAGTACTTCTATTTCTATTAGGTAATACTTTTTAATATATTGGGCGATACTTTTACACGATTAATTTGAAAAATATCAACACTTAGTATGTAGTACTTTTATATATAATAGGTACTACTTTTTAATGTATTGAGCGATACTTTTGCAAGATTAATTTGAAAGAATATCAACTCTTAATATGTAGTACTTTTATTGTCGTTAGGTAATACTTTTAAATATATTGGGTGATACTACACAATTAATTTGCTTAATTTATTGTTCTTTTCTTAGTGTGTGTTTTTCGGTTTATGTGCTAAAGTATTACATATTATATGTTAATGTATTACATTTTGTTTTATGCAGATGATAACATTCGTGAGGATTTTAGTGGTTCTCTACTTGGTTTCGAAAGAAAAACACTTAATGATATGCATGATTTGTATCGTAATCATGCACTTGCCGTGGGGTTTAGTGTTAGGAAATCCACTACTAGAACTTCAAGTAATGGTGATGGTGTCGTAGTAGAGAAGTACTTTGTATGTTCTTATGAAGGATAAAAAAAACACAAAGTTCAAATTCAGAAAAACCAGATGATCTATCTAAACTCAAAAGTAAAAAAAAGTTCTTATAACTCGAACATGTTGTGGAGCTTCATTGAGGGTTAAATTAAATGATAATGGTCTTTATGAGGTTGTCCATCATGTCATTGTGCATAATCATGCACTAACTAGGGGGAATTGGAATCATCTTCACCGTTCTCAAAGAATTATCACCAATGAGAATGGGAAAACAATTGAGAAAATGATATCCTCTGGATGAGAGCAACTGATTCATTTCGATATATGGTGCAAGAAATACATTGTTGGTCATACAATGCGAGATCACATAAATTTTGTAAATCGTTTGAAGATGAAGATAATAGAGGCAGGTGATGCACAAACCTTGATAGATATATTGCATCAACAAGAAATTGAAGACAAAGATTTCTTTTTCAGGTAAATGTAATACTTTTCTTCTTAACTCATAATACTTATAGGAATAGTATGTAATACATTTTATTTTCAGAGTCAAATTAGATGAAGAAGGCAGATTGACTAACATATATTGGAGGGATTCAATGATGAAAGAGGACTATGGAGTATATGGTGATGTGATGATTTTTGACACCACATATCGAACAAATAAATATAATTTAATTTGTGCACCATTTGTTGGTTTTAACAATCATTCAAAGAACGTTATGTTTGGTTGTGCATTTATTGCTAATGAGAAGGTTGAAACATTTGAGTGGCTTTTTGATGTTTTCAAAAAATCAATGGAATATAAACCTCCTATAAGCTTGTTCACTGATCAAGATCATGTAATTGCCAATGCAATAGAAAAGGTAATACTTTTATATATAATGATTAAGACTTTTGTGTGTATGACATAATATATTAGTATAATATTAGTATTATTTTGCAGGTATTTCCAGAAACAAGACATAGGTTATGTATATGACATCTCCATTAGAATGCTATAAGCAGATTTGGACAATTGAAACGGAACATCTCATTCAAAGATGCATTTAATAAATACTTGACAGGTTGTTCTAATGAAAGTGAATTTGAAAAATGTTGGAGTTCAATGATATCCACTTATGGTTTGGAAGAAGATACTTGGTTTGCAAGGTTATATAGTTTGAAAGAGAAGTGGTGTACTGCATTGAATAAACAATACTTTTCTGCTGGGTATTGTCTTCACAAAGGAGTGAGGTTACAAACAATGCAATATGCTTCAATGCAAAAAAAACAACAAATTTGATTGAGTTTTATCATATCTTCAATCAGACAGTAAAAAGATAGAGGGAAGGAGAACAACTTGATGAATTTCAATGTTCACGCTCACAGCCTACGTCTCACTTACTATTGAGTG
Organism: Scutellaria minor; assembly: GCA_954870855.1. NCBI lineage: Eukaryota > Viridiplantae > Streptophyta > Magnoliopsida > Lamiales > Lamiaceae > Scutellaria > Scutellaria minor. The sequence goes on along the minus strand of OX940735.1, from coordinate 1,608,483 downwards.
GAATGTTAAAACATGCATCAGAGGTATACACAATGTCTCTATTCCGTGACTTTGAGGCTGAATTTATTTCTTCTATTTCTACTTCTTGTACACTTGTTGATGAAGAAGATGTTATCAAGACTTGTGACATTGCAACAAGTGATAAGGGGGAAGATTGCCATCGTGTCATGTTTGATCCTATAAGAACTTCGATCACATGTTCTTGTAAGAGATTCGAAGAGGTTGGTTTATTATGCAAACACAGTCTAAGAATATTACACATGCATTTCGTTCTTCAAATTCCACATGTTTACATTCGTAGAAGATGGACAAAAACAGCAAAATATGGAATATGGGACAACTTACCTAACCAAGTTGACATGACCAAGAAATCAAAAGATTGTATTGTTTGGCGTCAACAAATGGTGCGCAAATATTACAATCTTGTGATAAAATGTGAAGAAGATGAGAGAGCAAGAAAGATTCTTGAAGATAGTTATAATAGAGATTTTGTTGTCATTGATTATTTGACTTCTACTACTGAACCTTCTCAACCTTTACTTTGTTCATCCAACACTGTTGCAGATCCAGTTCGTAGTATTATGAAGGACAGGAGCAAGAGAAAAAAGGGCATTTTGAAAAGAAAAGGAAAGAAAATACACGTGTCAACGAATTTGGTTCCAAGACTCCAAATGCACGATTAATTTGATAATATTTTTAGTATGTAGTACTTTTATTTCTGTTAGGTAATACTTTTTAATATATTGGGTGATACTTTTGCATGATTAATTTGAAAAATATCAACTCTTAGTATGTAATACTTTTATATGTAATGGGTGATACTTTTAAATATATTGGGTGGTACTTTTGCACGATTAATTTGAAAAATATCAACTTTTAGTAAGTAGTATTTTTATTTCTATTAGATAATACGTTTTAAGGTATTGGGTGATACTTTTGCAAGATTAATTTGAAAAAATTCAACTCTTAGTATGTAGTACTTTTATTGATGTTAGGTAATACTTTTTAGTGTATTGGATGATACTTTTGCACGATTAATTTGAAAAAATATCAATTCTTAATATGTAATACTTTTAATGATGTTAGGTAATACTTTTTAATGTATTGGGTGATACTTTTGCATGATTAGTTTGAAAAAATATCAACTCTTAATATGTAGTACTTTTATATTTAATAGGTAATACTATTTAATATATTAGGTGATACTTTTGCCGATTAATTTGAAAAAATATCAACTCTTAGTATGTAATACTTTTATATGTAATAGGTAATACTTTTTACTATATTTGGGTGATACTTTTGCACGATTAATTTGAAAAAAATATCAACTCTTATTATGTAGTACTTTTATATGTAATAGGTAATATTTTTTAAGGTATTGGGTGATACTTTTGCATTACTAATTAGAAATATCAACTCTTACTATGTAGTACTTTTATATGTAATAGGTATTACTTTTTAATGTATTCGGTGATACTTTTGCATGATTAATTCGAAAAATATCAACTCTTAATATGTAATACTTTTATATGTAATAAGTAATACTTTTTAATATATTGAGTGATACTTTTGCTTGATTAATTTGAAAAAATATCAACCCTTAATATATAATACTTTTATATGTAATATGTAATACTTTTTAATGTATTGGGTGATACTTTTGTAAATAATTTATCCATAAATAATTTAATTCTTAATATGTAATATTTTTACATTTCTAAGATAATACTTTAAAGCATATTATATAATACTTTTCTGTTCTATCAAAAAACCTACTATCACAATACAATCATATCATACTATTATCAAACTAAACAACCAACACTCTTACATTAAATTAAAAAAAAGCAGCCTATAGAAGCAGACTCATATTTGCAACAAATCAACGATCAACAATCTCTTTTAAATTGTGAAATATATGTAAGCAACACCATAACAATTAATCAATGTATATCCTTTCTAACAAAGAGGAAAGACTTCCCATAACAACATGTTCTTAGAGAAAGATAGAGTCACTTAAGATGTATCATCCTTGCAACAAATCATTACAAAACTATTTCTTCAGTTTCTTTTTACCCTTCTTTGCAATCAAACTTGACTTTTCCACACAAAAATTGCGCACTCTCTTCAGCAAAGATGACTTGTCATCATTCAAATCTGATAACACGATACTGATTCCAATTTGTCCTCTCAAAGCATTTCTTATAGCAACCTTTTCACAAAATATGAAGAAAAAAAATTAAACATGTATTACTTCCCAAACAGCACTAGAATACACGATATTATTGAATTTTTCAGATTATAATATCATAGTACCTTTGTCAAATCTGTATGAGAATATACTATTCCTTTGAAAAACTGCATGTGATGCATCATGTAGACTCCACAGTCAACATCACCCCTCCTTGTTTGCCAAGTGAATTGAATGTTCTCGAATTGAAAAACACTAACATCATCAGCTTTGACATGATTTATTGATTTCAAAAAAGTAGCCATTTGAGTTTGCTACAACAATAAATCAAAAAAAGAATAAGTATAACTCAAAAAATCTATTCAAAACCAAATAAAAGAAATAACATCATACCACAATATCAATAGCATTCTTGTATTCCAGAAAATCAGTGTGTATCCTGTTATCTAGATATTGCAACTTTTCTTCTCGAAAGTTGATCACAACAGCAAAGTAATAATGAAATAGATTAACAGGGACAAAAACCTACATAAAAAAATTATATACATATAAGTTAATGTATAATAGTAAATTAAAAAGGTTTAAAAAATTACTTACCATATCAATGTTGTTTAAATCTCTATTATTTAGCTTCAACCAAATATTAAAGCAATTTGTGCATGACTGTCCATTATGCTCAACTTCTTTCCCTTTCATAATCTTGTTCAAATAAAACTTCAAAAAAAAAACAAACAAATAAGAAGGCTAAGTGATACTTTTAAACATAATAAGTAATACTTAACAATTGAACATATAATACTTACGGTGTGTGTAAGACCGTAGTAGAATCATAATGGATCCGTTGCTTCAACACGATTTAACAACAAACTTCATGCATCAATGATACTATTGAAAATCATTTTCTGAGGATATAATGATAACATATCTTCCCTCGAAACACTGTACTTATTTCCATGAAGAAACAAATTCTCGCTACAAAAAATTACAAAATAGAAAAATATTTGGAACCAGCTTCTTGTAATTAGCGTTCATACTAAAATATAATTACTTAGAGAAGTAGATAAAAAAGACTTACAGAGAATCTAATGACGCATCTTTATTCATGCAATAGTCCAACACATCTTTGCTCATGATGTCCGTATCAGAAAAGTGCTTCTTATTTGCATTCATGTACCGAGATACATATCCCACATCTTCATCAAATGGCCAGTCATCAAATTCTAAAATTCTCCTCTTCGATGCAACTGAAGAAATGGCTCATTTGACTTCATCAATGCCACAATCTTCATTTTTCTCTTCTCCCACATTTTCATCTGGCTCGAAAATGGCAGCAACGACATTCTTATTTTTAGCAACTTTTTCATTTTCAGGGGTTAGAAGTTCGAATGAAGGCATATCTTCAGAAAACTTCTTCACAAACAATTTTTTTTCCACCAACTCATCGATGTATTTATGAACTTCAGCATCAAAGAAAAACTTTTGTGAATCACAAATGACATTGGACTGTGAAGGACTTTACAATTGCTTTTGTTCAACAGTTATTTGTTCCTTCACTTTACAAAGTTTTTCCAGGTGGAAACTAGTGACAACAGAAACATCTCTCTTAATCAAGAGGAATGTTTCATGGACATCCTACAAAAAGAATTGCATGTCCAAAAAAAAAAGTAATATTTTTATTCATAACAAGTGATATTTTTATTCATAACATATAATACTTATATAAAAATAAACTTAAAAATAATTGCATACTTATATCTTTTGCAATTTTCTTTATCGCTGCATCATCCATTTCATCATTTGGAATAAAAAAACTGATGAATTTGGGATTTTGCTTACCCATTTTAATTTCACTCATCTCTTCATCAACAACTTTTTTCTCCCCATTGTGTTCTACACAACTTATAGGATAAACATCTACCCATCCCCTTTGACCATAATGCCCAGCTTCTTTATCTTCTTTTAAACGTTTCACCAACTTCTCTCTTGACCAATTTTTGATTAATGGTAGAGAACATGGTTCGACTACTCCTTTCCAGCTAACTCTGTGAAGGTAAATAATTTGGAGAACTAGAAGACAACCAGTGATATTCTTTGTACCAGCTCTCCTATTAAAATTATCTACCCCAACACAAAGTTTATCAAGCACAAACGAACACCAATAAAAAGAAGAAAATTTTCAACATCCAACAAATATTTCAAAGGAGACAAATCAACACTAAGATTTGCCGTTGGAGTCAAGAATGAAGATAAGCTATAAATCACAAAAAACCTTTTAAAGTCATCTTTCCCATCTTTAAGACTAAGTACCAACTCCTTCAAGGATGCAAGAGAACCAATATTAAATTTTTTCTTAAATTCTTCAATGCAATCTAAGTTCTCTTTCTTTCTAGCATCCACAACTACACTACCCCCACTCCTAGGCAACGAAAATACATCACACACATCATCTAGTGTCACAACAAAACTCCTTTTGCTATCTATGGTAAGCAATCGACTTCTACCATTAAATTTTTTAACCAACCATTTAACCATATGAGTGGGGAAAAATGACAATGAAAGATCAAGTAATCCTCCAAAACCTATATGCCTAACATCATTCTTTTATTTTTCAGTAAATTGTTGCATAATATCACAAAGACCATGAGGTCTACATTGAGTAACAAATGTCCTACAAAAAAATATAAACCAATTTCAGAATGAAAAAAATATAAACCAATTCAAATCATGAATAATGTATAATACTTTTCTACTGAAAAAAATATAGATAACCTGGCTGGCTTCTTTTTTTCAGACTTCTCTTCAATAGTTACCAAAATTTTACTTCAAAAGAATGCACCACTTATTTTAATAAAAAATTGTTATCAATATGATATACTACAACAAATTAAAAATACTACCAGTCATTCCTTTTTTTTTTTCTTATCTCACGAACAATCTGAATCTCCTCTTTTTCCATTTTCAAACTTTTACTACAAAATGAAAATATGTAATACTTAAATTTGGTCATATGCAATATTACATATAACTACAAATAAGGTAATACTTTTGTTAATAGAATGTAGTACTTTTATTAATAGAATGTAATATTATAGCTATAAAAACTGCTAAGCAACATAAAGATCTTAGAATAGAAACGGTTGCAGGTTTAGTACTTCAATCTGTTAACTTATGTTATTTTGGCCAGGTTGTTTTGTTACTGTATAAAGACATATCATTCATGTCATCTAAGGCCTATCACAACTCCATGATCGACCAGATAAACAAACTTCAAATTCATACTTTTATACTTACCTGTTTCCAATTTCTAGGTTCTTCACTTCATTTTTTCTTCTTTTCTTCTTTCAGTTTTCAGCATTTCATTGTCATCACTCCTTAAATTTCTCTTCATCTCACCATTTTTTTCTTCAGGAAATACATTCTTCTTCCCACACATCTTCTTCTTTTCCATCAATTTCTTGGAATCAAACATTCACAAACATAATTGGATCACACAATACATGGATATAGGTCTGCTGCAAAATAAATTATTGACAATCAAAAAGTAAGTGGAAAAGAAAAAAGATTTCATAGCAAAGTGAAAAACATAACAACAATTGTCTTTCCTAAGAGTTTGCATGTTTCTCATTTGCACAAGATTTCAGAAAGCACATGATTGATATCAAGATACCTTTCACATTCAACTCCAATATATATGCATCTAATCAAATTAAATTTGCAGAATGAATCTAAAACTAATCAACATGCATCCTAATAAGCCCAATTCACATAGGACACTGAACTATTAGGCGGTATGGCCCATCCCACACCATCTCCAACTATGTGCACTGTTTGTGCTTCACAACAATGCAACAATATAGTAAACACATCCATGGTTATTGCAATCTTCTCCATTGCAATCTAAGAAGTGATGATGGTCTATTTATGAAAAAGTATGAGATCTGAGAAGATTTTTGTGATTTTTGAAGTGCTTGTAGTTGGTGGAATTCGATGAGTCAATCAATCGAAAAGTTGGTGGACTAAATCAACAGAAGAAAAACACAACAAAACACAATACAAAATCGAATCCTCCAAATCCTAATAAGTTTAACAAAACACATCAAAAAATAATAAATCGAACTAAATACTTATAAAATCATGAAAGAATGTCTTATAAACACAAAAAACACAACAATAAACCAATACATATAGAGAATAGCAACAAAATTTTCAAATACACTAAAAAAACTATAAAAAAAACAAATATATAAAACGTCGACCGTTGCTGGAGAAGCTCACCGTTAATCAAAACGCCGACCGTTGCTGGAGAAGCTCAGATGAACTTCGACAGGGATGAAGAAAGCAGTGAATGAAGAAAGCCGTGAATGAAATTTGAAACTTTTGAGCCTGAATTTTGTTGTAAACCTTGCATTGCTAACTTGGGCTTGAGTGTCTCATTAGTTGGCCTGATAGGGTTGTTGTACTCTTCATTTAATTGGGCTGAGCTGGTCATGGATCCAACCCGTCTCACGGAATGGGATCTGTGAGACGGTTTTACGCAAGACTTTGTCTATGCAAAATGCAAACACAGAGAGAGATAGAGAGAGAGGAAATTTACTTTAATTTTATCCAACCAATAGAGTGTCCTACTAATAGCTTGTAAATAAGTTTGGTCAACGTTGACTTATTAATCTTAACGAATAAAATGAACTTTTTATTTAGTGTATGTTTTGATGTTCATTTATTTGGGAATATTATAATATAAATTTATCTTATTTATAGATAAGTATTTTTAATTTTTCGTGCGTCACATATTGAATGATTTACTTGTAAACAATTAATAAACATATTCATCATCCAAATATATTCCTAAATATCTTCAACTATTAAATTCCTGACTATGAACGATTCTTTTAATGGGGGAGACATCGTAATGGATATTTTGACACCTGGAATGACTTGTCATTGTCTTTCTTTCGCTTTGTGGGTTGTACAGTTGTACTTGTACTGTACAACAGACAATATTGCACATGATGAGACTCGTACACTTTCTTGAAAATATCTATCATACAATACGGTAATTTTTTTCAAATATATATAAATTTGTACATGAAATTTTACGAAATGAGATAACAAATTTAATAAATAAGATATAAAACATCAAAAAACTAATATATTTTTGGCAAACGTATATATAATAAACTATTTATATAATTTCTTGTGTTAAAGTAAATGTTTAAAGTTATTTGATACAGCTAGTATCAAAATAATGTCCTGTAAGATTAAAACATAGAAGATGTCAAGATGGGATCCCTTTTTTTTTTTTCCAAGAAATGCTCACTTCATTTTTTATTTTTTTAAATAACTTTTTTTCTGATATTGTTGACGCATTATCAATATTAATATTAGTATTTTTAGATAATTTACTGGATTTGGTTGAAAATTACTACTTTAACAACCCAAAAAAAGAAAAAATTAAAAGCAAAATTTTCGAATACTTTTTTTGCGAGATTTTCATCCGAGCCCAATGCATTCTATTGGGTAATAAATTGATGAGGCCGGCCCAAAATAATCACATGGATCCGAACTTCTTCAACCCTTTTATATATAAGATTAAGCCTATCCTTATTCTCTGGTTGTGGGCTGGGCTGAAATTGTATGAACTTTCATGGGCCCTTATCGGACCATGGGCCTTGTTATGATGTTATATCAAGGACCCATGGTTATTTAAGACCAATGGTCTGATTTTAATTACCTTGTCCATCTGGATATTATCATAATCTCAAAAGATATATAACGATACATCTTGAAATATTAAAAAAGATTGATGATAATACTTTTGCAGGCAGAGTAGAATTCGTTAATGAAGTAAAACAAATTTCTCAATCTTGTTAAAAATAATTGAGCAAAAATCCTTCTCTCTCTCTCTCTAGAAAATTTAAAATAGTAGAATATAGTAGAGATGGAGAAGGAATGCAGTGCGATGTCTGTTTAATGAGATAAAAAGACAACATTTGCAGTATTTCCCATCTCCATAAGATCTGTTGCTTACCTGTCTCTTTATGTCTTTTTCATATCCCATATTTATAATAATAATACTCCTTTGGATTCTTTACTTCACACATATGCTCCACATCAACTTGCTCCTTTTTGTGCTACATTCATTTCATTATTCTCCATTCACCTTTTTTATTTATTCTTCAACCCCAACCATTTATTAGGCCACAACTCTTTAATTATATATTTAGTCTATCTTGCAAATAGAGAGAATGAGTAGTTTCCATAATGATGATGGCAATGCATGAAGATGTTAGAATGTAAGAAATTAATTAATCAAGATGTTAGGATGTTGTAATCACACATAAATATACTTCAGCACGAAAAAGCCGAGATCCTAAATTCTATGATGATTAATTGAAAAAGGAAAAGAACATTAACCATAAAGTGTATGCTTACGTTAATCCAATTTACCAAACTACCAGTTTTACCCTTCTTCACTCTTCCGTAGAGAGAATACAATACGTGGGATGAGAATACTGATGTTTGAACCATAATCTTAACTTATAGTAATGTGTTTCCTTTATTTTCAATTTAGTCCTCAACAAATTGAAAATCACCTAATTATGGTATCTACACATAAAAGTCTATGAATATTTTGATACTGAAATAAGCAATAATAAACTTTAGTGAACCGTTTTAATTGAGTTTCCTTAAGACATCTATACACATTTAATTTGACACGTGTAAGCCTCATAAATTGGATATTCCCAACACAAGAATCGTAAACTGATTAAGTTGTGAATAATGAGTTTTATCACATGGAATTATATTGATAAAACTGTCTTATATGAGTTTTTTTGTTTTATTTTTAAGAAACACTCAAAATTGACTTTACCTCTCACATTTGTTAACTAAATAAACAGATCTCAAGTTTGTTACATTATATTAATTTTAATCACTCACTGACTTGTGACTCATAAAAAGTCAAATCTTATATAAATATTCAAACAAAGAAATGAACAGGTCACGAGCGCATGTATACTTTAATGTGGTAATAAAATAATATCACATCAAAATGTATAAATAACGTCTTGCCAGCCCTAAATGAATATGCATGTTTCATATTAAAATAATCGAGTACAATCATGTAGATTCAAGAAATTAATGCTTCTTAGCTATAAATGCAGAAATGGTTGCATTAAATTTTTTATTTTTAATTATTTTCTTGATTTCACCCTCTACGTACATGACATATCAGAAGTACTAATTAAGGGGGTTTATTTACTTTTTTTTTTTTTGGGAAAATATTCAATTAAACCTCCTCACTAATAGTAAAGTTCAAGTATCTATGTGGAAATCTATCTGTCTTTTTATATTCAGACAAATCACATGAAGAGTCAATGTATTTATAGCATACAAGTGGTTATAGGTGCTCATATTCAAAGGCCGGCCCATTTATCAAATTGACGCATTATGACTATTCCAAACATGCAAATGGGAGTTGGGAATTTTTTATACATCTCCTTGTGATATTTAATGAGTTGTGTGCTGTGATTTAAATATTATATTTTGTGTAGTATAAAACGAATTACTTTCTATGTTTTTATTATGTCCATTTGTTAAAAAAATAGCAATATATAAAAGCTTAGTCACACAGAAGTTGAAACTTCAAAACCTTACTAAACCCTAGAACTATGTAAGAATTTAATAAGAACAAAACTGAAAAGTTAATTAATGTGCTTATTAATTAATGGGTTTTGCTTAAATTCCAATTTTCAAATGTATGGCCACATATATATAGACTCATATATGATATATATATATATATATATATATATATATATACATTGAACCTTTAATTAGATTGGATACATATATGACTGTTCAACTACATTTTGGGCCATACCACATCATCATGCATGCATGTTCATCTTCGCTTCACATGCTTCATGGATTATTACATAAACTATTTTATTATTTATTTTTTTGGACTGCTAATTTGTGTAGTATGTCTCAATTTGACCAAGACCAACACCAACACATGCATGCATGCATGGACACACCATACATAAATGATTTTATTTACACTCAGATCAACAGCAATAAAATTCTTATAAAAAATATATTTTAATAAAGAATGTATAACAGTTGAATTATAATTACACAGGGGTTATAGCTACTTGTGTTGAAAATTTGGTCTCTAATAGATTAGCATAGCATGGAATGCTAAAGTGTATATAGGAAGAGGACAAATATATATATAAAATTTTAATTGGTCTAAAAAAGTGACCTAATATGGGGACAAAGATGAGAGAGAGATGCAAGAAGCCATAACCAGTAACTTTTTTTCTCATAAAAAAGTATCTACAATCTTCAATAACATACAATAATTACTGTAAAAAATGTTTTAATACTTTGATCGATACATGATATATTAAAATTAATAAAATCAGTTAATTATAAGAAATATATTCCCTTAAACCTTATTAAATATATCATTTTAAAGGTTCAATTTTATTTCAGATAATTTGATTTTTCAGTTATAATCCATCTTTCTTTCCAAGAGATATTGTTTAAGAACATTTTTATCCAATTTTATTATTTCTTGATTTAAGATTTTTTTCCTAAAAAAGTCATTTAAGGATTGATGGAGTATTATTTAAAAATAAAAACAGTCTTTGAAATGGAAGATTATAATGATTACAACTTCGATAAGATTTGTATATTGGCCAGTGGTAGCTCAAGTAGCCCACTTCAATTCCACATCCATTAATGCTGCCCTACATGACGTATTATATGATTAATGATCTCGTTTCGTTAAATTAAGAAATAACATCTTTACTCGACTTTCCATTTATTATAATATGCTCTGTTTGCAACAAGATTCCTCAATTTTGTCTTAAAAAAATCATAACTTTCACAAATCATTCACTCAACATTATTATTTCAATAACCAAGACAGTTTTTGGTGATTTGAGTACAATGTATACATTGTTTTCAAGTGATTTTCTATTCGGTCCAAATCCTTGTAAAAAATTTTATACCTCACTTGTATATTAAATCAAAACTAAGTAGTTTTGAATCAACAAAAGTTTTCCACATTAATTGTTAATTGTAATCGATATTATTTTTCTACAGTGTCTCCAGCATTGCTGTAAAAACATTTAAATTTAATGTTTTTCTTCTCAAACTGTGTTATAAATGATTGCACCAACAATTCACAACTATCATTTCTGTATCAAGTTAAAGCAGACTTAAACCTTATTGTATTCTCTTTTTTTTTCCTTTTTAATTTTTCTAATTCATGTTCGTTTCCTTTTCTTTTATTTTCATTATTTTTTACAATACTAAGGAATATTATTAAATATTCATTTTTAGTGTAAAAAATTATTGTGGACTACTGGATATGAATGACAGTTTTTACATTAAAATAATGCAAAATTTACGGAAAATACCGTGCAGTGCTAGAGATGTTCATGCAATGCAATGTGATAGAAATTTTAAATTCAGAGGATCTAAATTGCTATTATACAACTAGTATTCCAAACATACATTTTATGTTTCACATATACTACATATATTAAATGAAACTCATTCATCCAGAATAAATGTTTGAAAACCTGGAAATTTAGGGTGAAATGAAATCCAACCGACAAAATCATCCTATGAAATTCTGTTTCAGGATCAAGTGTATCTTCTGATGGGTCAAAATCATTTACTCAGAAAGGAAAATATAAAGAAGCAGACAAGATGAAGAAATCAGGGCCCAAAACACAGTAAAATCTCCAGAGATTTTACTGCAAAAAAAAACGGACAGTATATTCAAGGTTGTTTTCGCAAGCAAGAAAGAACACTGATTAAAAATGGCCACAAGACCCACGTTCTCTCCTCATCACCTTCACAACCTCATCACTGTCCCCTCTCTCTCTTCCCCACTTTCTCTCTCCATGTCCTTTGTACTAATCCTCTGTACCATTGTCGTCGACCATCATCCTCATGAAGATCTCTCTCAATCTCAACCCCGCATTCTACTCTCTCCCACTCTTTCTTCTCCTGAATCTCGCCGCTTCGGCATGCGGGTTCGGATCCATGGGCCCGATTTCGGCGTCCTTTGGAGATTACGGCCTGTTTTGCGCCATTGATGCTAGTGGCAAGCAGGCGGTGATCTGTTGGGACGCTAATAATAGCTCCTCAACGGCCTCCAGCTCGTCGCCTTACTCCTCCGTTTTGCCGCCGATGGCGGCGCTCTCCGGCGGGGAGGGGTTTCTCTGCGGTATTTTGGCGAACAATTCGCAGGCATTATGTTGGGACTCGATGGGACTTGCTAAAAGCTCTGATCTTGTTCCTGCGATGTTTCAGTCCAATGCTTATTCTCATGTCGCCGCTGGTAAGGATCATGTTTGTGCGATTAGGGGATCGTATTATTCTGAAAATGATTCTGGTACTGTTGATTGTTGGGATATTGTTAGAGTGTCTAATAACAGTTTAAGCTCGAAACAGAGTAACCTGTTTTATAATCAGAATGCTAGTATACTAGTATTCAGAAAGCTTGTTTCTGGTGATGGCTTTAGTTGTGGTGTTATTAGAGATGGAGAACTTTCGTGTTGGGGCCCAAACTCCGGTGATCTTAAGGTTTCTGGTGCATCGGAGACTTTCGTGGCCCTAGCTTCCAGTGTAAACTCGATTTGTGGTGTTTCACAGATATCTGGTGAAATAAAATGTTGGGGTAATAATGGTTCATATGGTGCACCTCCAGTTGGGATTAGATTCGTGTCTCTAGCAGCTGGTTCTCAACATTATTGTGGGATTAGAGAAGATACTCATGGGATAGAGTGTTGGGGGAACTTCAATGCGTCGTTGATTCCAAAAGGGCCTGGTTTTCTAGCCATTGCTTCTTCGAATTTACTCACTTGTGGTATTAGGGAAGGTGATTTGGTTCTTGATTGTTGGTCTGCCAATGTATCATCTCGAGTCGATTATGATCCTCCGTTGCAGCTATGCAGTCCAGGTCTATGCACTTCCGGTGCTTGTGGAGAAGGGATGTTTGCCTTCAATGCAAGCCTTCTCAACGAGCCGGATTTGACTAGCTTGTGTGTTAGAAAAGAACTAAAGATTTGTTCACCTTGTGGGCTCAATTGTTCAGAAGGTTTTTTCCCTTCAACTGTATGTACTTCAGAAGCAGATAGGGTTTGCACACCGTGCTCTCTCTGCCAGAACAGTTCTTGTGAGGATGTTTGTAGGCTTCAATCGTTGCCTGAAATACGAGAGAAGCATTGGGATCAATTACGCCAGCTGCTCCTTATAATCGGCTCTTCTGCTTCAGGGTTCTTCCTTATCTTGATTGCTTGGTGTCTTTTACCCCGTGTGATTGTCATAAGCAATGAAGAAGGGAAAAAGAAACGATATCTATGCTGCATTCGAAGCTCTGACTTAGAAGCTGATGAAAATGGTGATCAGCATCCTCCAGCATCGGTGGCCCCGTGCCCTGGAGTGGCTCAAGTTTTCCGGCTCTCAGAACTAAAGGACGCGACTAATGGGTTCAAGGAATTCAACGAGCTTGGAAGGGGGAGCTACGGGTTTGTGTACAAAGCTGTCTTGCCAGATGGGAGGCAGTTAGCAGTGAAGAGGGCTAATGCAGCAACGATAATTCACTCCAATAGTCGGGACTTTGAAATGGAGCTTGAGATACTATGCAATGTTAGGCACACTAATATTGTGAACTTGTTGGGGTATTGTGCAGAGATGGGGGAAAGGCTTTTGGTTTATGAGTTCATGCCATATGGGACTCTTCATGATCACCTACATGGGGGTCTATCAACCTTGAACTGGACCCTCAGGCTGAAAATTGCAATGCAGGCTGCTAAGGGGCTTGAGTATTTGCATAAGGAAGTTGTACCTCCTATTGTTCATCGTGATGTTAAGAGCTCGAAAATTCTGTTGGATGCTGATTGGGGAGCAAGAATTTATGATTTTGGGCTTTTAACACCGAATGAAAGGGATCTTAATGCAGATATGAGAAAGGATGTTTATGGATTTGGAGTAGTGATTCTTGAGATTCTTAGTGGAAGAAAAGCTTGTGATGAGGAGTGTACACCTTCGAACATAGTAGACTGGGCTTTACCTCAGATTAGACAGGGCAAGGCGGCTGCCATAATTGATCGGTATGTGGCTCTACCTAGAAATGTCGAGCCTCTGCTAAAACTCGTGGACATAGCAGAGCTTGCTTTGAAAGAAGATCCCAATGAAAGGGCTTCAATGTCAGATTTGGCACTTTTATTGGACCAAATAGTCAAGGATGGATTGATCTTGTAGCTCCAGATTGAGTTTCTGTATTCTTTTGGTTTAATTTTTCGTTCAAAGGTGAAAACATAAGATAGCATTTGTTTGTGAGTAACACTCTCCTACAACTGTACATTTTCTTATGAGAATTTGTAAATCATGTTGCTTAATAATTTAAATCTCAGCTTTTCTTGAAGTTGCAGAAATGAACTAACTTCCCATTGCCCCATTATCTTCTGCTGTTCTTATGCCTTTTCATTTATGATTTCTCACCTTAATTCTATGTTGAAGTTAGACTTAGCAAGTGTTACTGTGTTAGTCAACAATGTGCACAAACCATACACAGTGAGAGAACAATGAAGAGCATGAATCTCAGCATTTCAAGAAATTCCAAATAAAATAGCCTAGCTTCTAACAGTAGCAGGGTACAACTCCAAACAGCAAAGAAGATTCTGAGAAGGCCCCTCAATCCTTGGAGTTTTCTTCTCTCTGATTGAGCCTTCCACAGTCTATCTGCTGATAAAGAGAAGAAACAAGAAGTGATAGTTTCAGGTTAAGTGTTTTCTTCTGCATTTTCTAGCTTTATTAATTTATGCCAACTCAAAAGCACCATTTTGACAGAAAGTGGTTGAAAAAGGAAACTAGTATTGGGGGGGCCATCCTGTGGGAGTGAATTCTCATCTCCCTATAATTATATCTGCAGATTCTTCAATGGTTATTCAACCAATTACTCTGTTTTCAAAAGCTTTAATGGTGGCAAGATCATTCCACTGTCGAGGTATGGCGTGAAACGAGTGCATGCCTGGCTCCTTGTATGCCATTCGCTCAGTACACCCGCTGGTGGTGGCCTTCGTGGATGGCATGCCTGGAGCTGTGCATACGTTCATCTACATTGTTTTGTTTTTCTTGCTTACATCTTCTTCAGCATATCTTGAGGCTACTACTGCATGAGATGCTTATTATGAGTCAATCATTTGATCTGCCAACGTTTAGGTACCTTAACAACCTACTCTAAATTATTACAGCACATGTCTTGTAGATCAATCCAAAATGACTCCAATCTGTAGCTTGGTTGTTAGCTAGCAATAGATATCTCAACTTGTTCATATCCTGTGTTGTAAGTTTTAACCTCATCCTCATCTGGATGATGCTAAACAATAATGTTTTCATTCAACTGAAAAAATGGAGTGATACATAAATACACTTCAAAAATCCTCTTTTTTTACAATGAGTCATCTGCTTCAAGAATTCACTAACTACACTGCTACAAATCTAAACTGCAAGTTTATGCAATATATGTCCATAAATCTATCTACATTCACGTTTTCTCTAATCTCTTCGTGCTTGGAAACTACCTGTACTGCTCGATGCTGGTGAAGACGTAAAGTTTGATGACTGCTTCCTCCTTATCTTGACTTCCATTAGATCAGCAACGAGCCCTGGTTGCGAAATCTCAACACCTTCTATATCAATCTCATTGTTCAACATCTTTAAAGCTCTCGACATTGCAGGCCGGAGCCTGGTGACCTCTTGAACGCATAGCAGCCCGATTTTCAAGAACCGGACCCCTTCTTCCTCTGAGAATTCCCCCTTCAATTCCGAGTCCACCATCTCCATAAGGCTGTTGCCATTGTATAGCTCCCATGCCTGACATTTCAACACAAAAACATGCTCATTTTTCTCATTCACTAAAAACCCTATAGTTTTTTTCCACCATTCATATTAATATACCTTCTCTACGAGATATTGTTCTCCGTATTGCAGGTGGTAATCAATAACCGGACAGCCACTGACAATTTCAAGAAGAAGTACTCCAAAGCTATAGACGTCGGATTTCCTGGTGAGATGGCCACTGTGTGCGTATTCAGGAGATAGATAGCCTCTGAATGCGATCAAAGCACAATAAGTTAACCAAATTTATGATCTTTAAGCAAATATATGTCGAGTTCTACTTACAATGTGCCAGCAACACGAGTACTAATGTACGAAATGTTGTCTCTAAACAGCTTAGCGAGGCCAAAATCCCCGAGCTTGGGTGTGAAGTTGTGGTCGAGAAGTATATTGCTAGCCTTGATATCACGATGTACGATATGAGGATTGACTTCTTCGTGGAGGAAACATAGTCCCCTTGCAATGCCTAATGCAACATGTTTTCTCAATTCCCAACTGAATTTTGCCCTGTTTTGATCCATCCCTGTTGTGTTCTTCATCTCATTAATTTCTTGTCTTTTTTCCAGAAAAAAAAAGAACAATATAGCAATAGTTTTATTAATTTACCAAGAAAAGTGTGGCTAAGGCTGTTATTTTCCATGTAATCATAGACCAAAAGCCTTTGAGCTCCATGAATGCAACAACCTCTGAGAGTGACTAGATTTTCATGCTTAATATCAGAAAAAGCAGAAATCTCAGAAATAAACTCTCTTTCTCCACGCATTGTTTCCAGTTCTACTGATAGAACTTTGACTGCTATATACTCCTCACCTATTAGCCGCCCCTATATCATTCATCCATAGTTGACCAAATTTTCTTTTAGCATTCATTAACAGAAAAAGAAAAAGAAAAATAAGTAATCAAGATTCAAGAGAAAAAAAAAAAAACCTTGTAAACAGAACCAAATGCACCCTCTCCAATCTTGTTCTTGAAGCCCTGAGTGGCAGCTTCCAGTTCTTTGTAAGAAAAAACACGAAAACCCTGATTTGGAATTGCTTGATCATCTGACATAATTCATAACAATTAGTCAATGGAATTAAATTTAAAAAAAAATAATGATGATGAAATAAGAAAAACATTGAGCAAATACTTACCAATTTCTTCTTCTTCGTCTTCCTCAGCTGCCAAATTGGTGGTGAAAGTGTGGAAACATCGGAACATAGAAGCAGCAAATTTCATGTCTGAATTAATGTTGTTTCTGAAAAGATATTTGCAACGGCAAGATTAGGTGGAAGATCACTATTTATTATATGGTATGATTAATTTAATAAGAGGGATAAGTGTAAAGGTAGTGGGAAAAAGTGGGGAGAAATGTGGAATTCCACAGACAGAAAAGAATAGAAGAAACATGTTGAGAATTTGTGTTGTTTATTATTTATAGCCAGCGTCCATTAAATTGGACCAAATCAACAAGCCCACATCTTTTTCTTACATTAATATGTCTTTTTTATGGTTTTATGGTATTCACGTGTGGGTTTGATTGTGAATGGTAAAAAAATAAAATAGTTGAATAATATGTCACTCATGATTGTATTGAGAGTCATTGTTACATAATATTGATAATGAGTGATTTTTTAAAAAAAAAATTATAAGAGATAGTTTTATTGATAGTTATCATGAGATTAATTTTTATTATCTAGAAATAAAATTGGGTATCATTGTTTTATATGTGAATTGTGAAGCATGGATTATAGATTGACATGTCTCAAATAACTAGATTCGTGAGACGATCACATGTTTTTATGCATGTATTTTTTTTGTTTTTATAACATTTTTGTACTATTCAGTCAAGTTTATGGGTTATCTAGAAAGATTCAGAGGCAGTGACATAGCTCTTTATCAATGAAGAAAAGAAAAAACGACAAAGAAGATTCAAAGATCATACAGGTGATTAAATCTATGTCTATTCAACCTTAAACGGGTTTCTATCACTTAATTTCAAATCTAGCATTAATTAAGTGGATTTATTTTTCTTAAAACTTATATGAGATCGAGTATTACAGACATAATTTCACGAGATGCAATTCAATCATCCACAATCCAAATTCATATTAAAACAATAAACTTTTATTTTATAAATTATGAAATACGAATTAATTCGTCTTACAGATAATTTATGAGTCGATCTTACAATAATTATACCATAATATTACGAGCTAATAGCAGTGACATGGCAGAGGTCGTGGGCCACACACGTGTGGTTGGTCGTTTATTTGATTTTGAAAATTTGAAGTTTAAGGAATTTATTAATCATTTTCTATTTTCGCAGTTCATTTCAATATTGGGTGGCAGCCGCCAATCCTTCTTCCCCTTGGCCAGTCAAATCTCCCAACAATTGCAATGAGAATTTTGGATTCAATTAGATTTAATCATTTAAAAAATAATATTGGGAACAAAGGTGATAATAAGATTGTGTTAGGTTGGATTATTATATTAAGGTGTTCTAAGATTGAATGTAGAATTGATCATGTGTTTCTAAGTTCTAACAAGAATCCTTTAATATTTAAAATCATATGGAGATGAAAATAGATAATAAATCGACATTGAATGTTAAATGAAGAAAGTGATTAGACGAAAAATTACTTCAATTACACTTGAATGTATTCATAGTGCATCGAAAAATATGTGAATTTATTATCATATTCAGATTGTTAATCTATTTCATGTGCGATAGACATAAATAGTTGATCATGTCATGGACTTAGTTGAAAAATTAGACAAATACTTGTTATGTAAAATAATTTCAAAACGCATCAAAAGAATTAAGCCTTTTCATAAGTTAGTCTAATAATGATCTTATTTTTAGATAGACCAACAGCTCATATGATCGTATCAAACACCTCACTTGAATAGGAGTACAAATGTTTTATAAAATAAATATATGATTTAGCAGGGCTACAAAATAATAACAAAAAGATAGACAAAAAGGGATAAGAGTGTCTTGTTTGACTTTATGATTAATTAGCTCATTTTCTGCCAATTGAAGAATTTGGAGGAGACAATATTATTAGTATGCCACATAAAGTAACGCTCTATTATTGTTGACAAAAAACTTATATAAAATCGAATTATAGTTATAATTTTTCAAATAAAAGAAAAAAGAAAATGAAATATTTTAAATTCAAAAGTCATTTTCTTCCAAGGTCAATTGTAAATATTTTATGTCATCATGTATAAACGTACCAATTCAGTTAGAAACATTTTAAAGTTTTTTTTAGATTACATTCACTAAATATTAGATTATTTGATCTGCTCACATATAAAATGAAAAAAAAAAACTATATTATCCTAGTAAAGAACACTGCATAGCTCAAGGTCACGTATGGATGACGTATATTAGATATTTGCAGATGTCATGACAGTTGTAAAGGTTGAATTCAGAAACATTAAAACAATAAAAAAAAAAAGTTGAGAATATAATAATCCAAAAGGTTAGCTCTTTGTTATTAATGGTTGAAGTCATACACTATTTGCTCTGAGATGAGTGTTTGAAATTGCATTATTGGGTTTATATTTATATGTATATATGTAATAAGTGCTTGAATCATGAATTCTTTTGCGCATGTAAGATGACTTGATCAACCTATATATCTTCACTTTGGAAGTTGAATTTTTCCAATTTTTGTGATAAAAAAGCTTCGTCAAAACTTCCATTTCCACCCTTAATGGCCGCTCAAGAGTGCAATTTATTGTTTATTATTTTTATTTGGTCATCACATATTTGACTTATTCTTTCAAGTCACTTTGATTTCTCATTTGATAAATTTGTTTGTCTTTGTTAAAATTATCGTGTCGACATGTTAATAAAATTACATGGATTATCTTAATTTTAAAATTATTTTTTACACAACATTTTCATTGACTTGTGGGTTACATATTGAATACGTTGATACATTTAATATAATCTTAGTAAATTTGTTAATAAGGGGTCAAAGGAACTCAAAAGAAAATTTTAGGAATATGGCCGACTTTGATTAAAGAATAGTAGCCAAATGAACCTCAGTTGTATAAGTTCTAAATTCCTTAAAAAAAAAAAATTTAATAATTTTAAGCTACTTTTTCACAAATTAGACGTGAAATGCTTATTGCCTAGGTTGGGTTTTTATTAGGGGTGGTGAGGCCCAAAGTAGTTGCTTATGGGCCAGAATGAGTCTCCATTGCCAGAAGCCCAAACTTGTAACAGAAATTAAGGAATCCACTTTTCGTGCAGTGCTGGGCTGATTGTATAATTATCCAAAAAAACAAAAACGGAAAACTTTATTCGACCATATCCAAAATATAATTATCCATATTAAATACTACTAAACAATGTTGCAGATAGAGTTCACGCAACGCAACCACATTATCCACTACCTAACAGTATTCCTCCTAATACTCATTATACATATTAATTATTATTCCACTCATTTCTCTCTCTAAACTTTTATATACATATATATATGAGGTTCATGTCCGAATTTTAACACACATCTAACTATTAATTATTAAATTAATTTTCAAACAAGTTAAAATTATATAAATAATAATTCTCTCCTTATCGGGACATATCTGTCAATAGATTTCATTATTTTAAAATATTATAACTTGAAATTAATAATTAAATATATATTATGATAATTTTGAATAACAGACCTGAAAATTATATAATTAGGGATAACAATGAAATTGAATTATTAATTAACTTTTCGATAATCGTATGATTATTAGGAGTGAGTACACCCAACACATAATACGTGTCCCTTTCATCTTCCATTTACGAAACCCGAAGTTTGTTACTGAGTTTTTTCCTCTTCTTCGATTTCTCTCCAATTTCTCCGTAATTAGATACAGTACAGAGCATCTACAACCATGGGTAATACTGGTAGCACCGGATTGCAAGACCGGCGAAGGAACTCCGGCGGCCGATCGCCTCCTCCTCCGCCGCAACCGGGGATCACCGCCAACAATTATGTTTACGCGGCTGCTACTCAATACCCGAACCCGAACCCGAACCCGAACCCGAACTCGACCTCTACACCGTTTTACCAGTACCCGGGGTACTATCCGCACCCGGCGACGATGCCAATCTCTATCCCGGCGCCTTACAACTACCACCACATGGCGGCGCATAGGTACCCATCCGCCCCTGCTATGCAGCCTCCGGTGTACGTGGAGCATCAGAAAGCCGTCACTATACGAAATGATGTTAATGTGAAGAAGGAGACGCTGAGAATCCAAGCTGATGAGGAGAGTCCTGGCAAGTACCTTGTTGCGTTCTCGTTTGATGCCACCGTGGCCGGAAGGTACGGTGGATTAATTCCCTCCTTGTTTTATTATGCATTGTTTTGATTGGATGGTGCTGATCATATGAAATCTATTTACTGAATTTGCTTGTTTTGAATTTGCCTGTAGAGTAGAAGATTTTCAATTTGATTGAAATAGTTCTGGCTCTCTGTTGCGATGTTGCCGAGCTGTTACCTAGTGAGATTTCATCTTAGGAAGGTTAATTCTGAGTACACAGTTTGATAGGCTAGCATTTCCAACGTTCCTGATAGACTTTGTTTTCGAAGCCTCACTATAATTGTCTACTGGCTAGAGATTATATAGATTGTTATTGTGAAGGAAGGTTAGTAGTTTTAACATGGAGCTAAATGCAACCAGTAGATCCTATTCTTGTTTCAGATCTTCATTTTTTTACTGGAAGATTGCCCTGTGATGGCTACGTGGCTCTTTGAAACCTTGATTGTGGCAATTACTTTTCCTAAATTTAATCTGATAGATACATTTTCTCCCCACTTTCATGTCTTTCCTTCTTTCAAGATTTGAAGTGGAATGTTGAGATTGTTTGATCCAAGATCAATAATGGTAACTTGCAACTGGTCATCCTTACAGGTCTCTCTTGGCTTAATTTTCCTATTGGTGTTTTTTGTGTATCTTTACTAGTTCAGATCACACTGACTTACAGCTTCAAACGAGGCTACCTTTAGCATGATCCTGTTTTTCAAGTTTAATGTGGCTTCAGTTTGTAACAGTACACGAATAAGTAGTGGATTCTTATCTTTTTAAATACAAGGATAGGAAATTAGAGGGAGGGAGTTCTCATTATCTTATTCTTTTCTATGTATTATGTTTGTCTTAGCTTCTTCGTTTGCTGTAGGATGATTAGTAACTGAATTTTTTAACTTCGATGTTACATGCAGCATAACCTTAATATTCTTTGCTAAGGAGGGTGAAGAGTATCACTTGACCCCGATGAAAGAAAGCTTGTACCCACCCATCACAGTGCAATTCGAAAAAGGTCTAGCCCAGAAGTTTAAACAACCCTCAGGAACTGGGATAGACCTGTCAACATTTGACGAACAAGAACTATCAAGAGATAATGACCTGAGTGTGTACCCTCTGGCAGTTAAGGCGGAGGCCTCGCCGGATGATAAAAGTGGAAGCACGGATAGTGGGCCCACAAACTCCCAGATAACTCTGGCTGTGCTTGAGAAGGACAAAGGGGAATATCAGGTTAAAGTTGTAAAACAAATATTATGGGTGAATGGCATGAGGTATGAGTTACAAGAGATTTTCGGAATTGGAAACTCCGTTGAGGAGGAATTTAATGGTAATAATGATCGTGGAAAAGAATGTGTTGTGTGTCTTTCAGAACCACGAGACACCACTGTTCTTCCATGTCGACACATGGTACACTACCCTCCCTCTCCCCCCATTTTCTCAGACACAAAGTTCTAACATATTTTTGTTGAAACATATTGTTCGTATTAGCAATTTTTCAAGGATATATAATATTGAGTTGCTTCATTGATGCAGTGCATGTGCAGTGAGTGCGCAAAAGTTTTGAGGTTCCAAACGAACAGGTGTCCAATATGCAGGCAGCCAGTTGAGCGTCTTTTGGAGATCAAGGTCAGCAATGGGAACGATGAGTGAAAAAAAATCAACTCTTGCTGCTTCTGGTGCTGTAAGGTTCTCCTTCGCTAATTTTAATTTTTCAAATTTTGCTTTGCCTTTTCAGTTTGTTTCCATCAATTTTTATTTTCCGGATTTTTCCCCAGCAATGGCTGCACAGTAAGCAAATGTGTATGTATGTATATATGATATAGCTTAGTTTTTACTGGTGCATAGTTGCATTTTCGTCTAAGCATACTTCTGCAAGACCCAAGATACGGATAATATAATAAGGCTTAGTTTGGATCACCATTGAATTTTACTATATTCCGTGTTCATGTTTAGTATCTGAACTGGATCTGTCTCTTTAGCTACTTGGCCGACTTTTGTTTCCTCCTCAATGTGCATGGAGGAACAACTAACGAGTACTAGTTGCTCTGGAACCCAATAGAAATCTGTCGATCTTTCTTCTTCAGGAAATCAAAGTATTGTTTAGCCGGTAAGCATGGGGTTCTTGTTACTCGGTTTTTTGGAAGGCTTTGTTATGCTTAATTTATGTGTTTTCTGAAACTTGATGAGGCAAGGAGACTGGTTTTTCTTAATTGTCTGATGGTTGTAAAGGCTTGCAATTTTCTTTTATCATTTGGGCTATTTATTAGTTTATTATCTATCTCCATATGATAATCTGGGTTGAGATCGAACATTGAAAACTTGGTTGATCTCGGTTCTGTTAGCAGGTTGTTGAAGATTTGAAGGGCGATTTGAACTCGATAAGTAGAGTAATTTAAATATGTTTGAATGATCACACTAGATTTTGATTTGTATCAAGATTGAGAAACCTTGTTCAAGTTTAATTCACTTGATAATAAAACAAATGTAAATCCGAACTCTAGAGTTGGATAAAATTCTAAGAAGTTGAAACTTGAAATAGTATAAAGAAGAGTCCACATATTTATATGGGCTACTAATGGGCCTTCGAGTGGGCTGAATTTGGTTGCCGATAATTTTTGCCTGTAAATTATAAACAGAAAAATGAAATTATCCAAGAACGCTTAAAATTATTTTAATTTGGTTCTTCAGAAAATAATATTCGAATTATAAAAAATGTGACTTTAAATAAACTGATCAGTAAATTTAATTAAAAAAATAGTATGGTTCCACATCATATTATATAAAATTTCATCAGTTGATTATGAAATCAGTCAAGGTTGCATTTCGATCGAGTGATGGATTTTAGATTCATAACAATACAAACATTATTATTGGTAGCGAAAATCCATATCAATACAAACATCATTATTGGATTCGCTACTGTGAACTACTGTGAATTTCAAACACCTTGGATCCAAACAAAACCTAAAATATTTATCCAGTTTCAAAATGTCCCTTTGCAACGGAATCCTTATTTATATCAGGTTCTGGTTGCTATTTTCCGTTATTTATTCACTACTTTTATGATTTTCTTTTTCTAAAAATAGAAATTATAATTATTGTAACAGTGACTAGATATATTAGTATAAGTAATTAGGTAGGATTCGTATCTTGGATTTTAGTAACAAATATATGATGACAGAGTATACTGCAAGAGAATATAATTCAAACATAGCAACCAGATCAGGATTGCACCATCTAGTTCTTATGAACAATTTATTTTATGAAAAAATTAAAAACAAATAATAATTGTACAATGAATTTACTACATCTAGTTCTTGTGAACAATTTATTTTATGGAAAAAAATAAAAAATATATAATTGTACAATGAATATACTATGTCGGATCGTAGTTTCGAGCTTGCCTGAACTATTAATGATTCAATATTCCAAAAGTTTGAGTTCAAGAATTTTTTTTATGAGACCATCTCACAAATTTTATTTCATGAGATGATCATCAAATAATATTTTTATGTAGTAAGTGTAGCTTCGATATAGTTACTAAAGATTTAAATGGACAAAATTCATTTTTCGTCCTTCCCTAGAGACGTTGTCCAATTTTAGTCATTTATCTTGTTTTCCGATTATCAATTTTAGTCATCTTAAATCGCTAGCTGTCCAATTTTAGTCTGATTGCCCAATTTTGGTTCTCCTAACTTGATTTTCCGGTCAGTTCCGGACGAGCGTACAACACTCGCCCCCAATTTCTACAGTTGATGATTTTACGCTGATGTTGCTTATATTTTCAAACGTGTCATTTAATTCCGATTTTTTTTCCATTCAAAATACCACGTCATATGACATGTCATTATTTTGGCACCAAAATTAAATACTTAATAAAAAAAAATTGCTTAATGAAAACTAAACAAAAACAAACAAAATTAAATACTGAATTGCTTAATTGATAAAACTAAACAAATCTGAATTAATTAATAAATCTGAATCCTAAACAAATAAAATTTGAATCGCAAAATAACAAAAAAGAATGTCATGTATGAAAAAATGCGCAACATCAGCGTATTTTCACGGGTTTGTTCAAATTGGGGGCGAGTGTTGTGCACTCGTCCGGAGCTGACCGGAAATTCTAGTTAGGAGGACCAAAATTGGGCAATCGGACTAAAATTGGACAGCCAGAGATTTAAGAGAACTAAAATTGATGATCGGAAAACAAGAGGACCAACGTCCCTAGGGAAGGACGAAAAATAAATTTTGTTTAGATATAAATTATTTCATTTCTATATAATTATTACAGACCTTATTCTGATTAGAATTAAATTATAGTTATAGATGGTAAATTTGGAATCATTCAATTATTAAGTTGGTGAGTATCCAGTGGAGAAGCCATGCGCACAAATATCTCTTTCTCTACATATAAAGATGTATATTCATCCTCCACTAGTTTTTAACTCAAAATTAAGTTGACATTATTTATGAATAATACAAATGAATATGGTTTTGTCAGAAGATTATCCATTGAAAGAAACAAGTAGTTGATAATGACCCAAAACCAATAGATGGAAATCTATATTGTTTGGTAGTCTCATGATTAGAGAAAGTTAAAGTGGACATTATGTTCTTTTGCTTGAGTCACCAATAAAATATTACCATTTTTGTTTTCTAAGTTTTATGTGGTTTAGTTTGTAATGTAGTTACATATAATGCATTTCATATAATTAAAAAAATTGTTTTATAAATCTAATCATGTAAGATGAGTCAATATACAATTTGTAAATCACAAATTAAAGTTTGATCAGCAGAAATGAGTTGTTGGATTTCGTTTCCACGGAAATATTTCATGTCAGATGGTCTCTATAAACTTTTGTTAAAGAATTTGATTAAAAATATATATATATTTTTAAACTTCTTTATCTTGGGAGATTTCTTTATCGTGGTGTTGAGCTCTCTGTTTTGGCAATATAAACTATAATGCAAATCTATGGGGTTGGACGAATTGGAGTCCACATTAGTGGGATAAGATTATTAGGGTTCAAATTGTTTCTACATCTTACAAAGATAAATGCCATTAAGCTATATATGGTTTATGTGGACTTCTTTTTTCTCTTTTTTTCCTTTTTTTTTTTTCGAAAATGAAGAATAAAAATTGGACTTCTTTGTAAAATCATATTTTGAGGGTTGACTTTATGGATTCTGACATATGTATGTTGATTATTCGCATAATTAATTATTGATATTACTAAATATGAAAAGCTTATAGGAATTCCACTCCTTCAAGTGAGGATGAGACTTGGCCTTTCTACCTTTCAAAAGCAGAATTTTAAGCTAAAAAATAACATGTGTGTGTATATATATATATAGCATTTTAATGATGCCAATTAATCAAATTAAAAGTTTGAATTCACCTCATTGAAACAAGTTTGAAATTAGAGTTATATATAATTTGGGATTAACAGTGATTAGCACATTAAGGAATATTTGAATATGTCAATACAAATCTTATCAATGATTTAATTAGATAAGACAATTAATTCTCTTATGATATCAAATTAATGGGTAATTCTACTATACACCGTTGTATTAATACACCGATTTTTTTTACTGCTGTAACTTTTGTGTAAGGTAACTTTTTTAAGTTGGGCTGGGCTGCAATGGTTTGGACCTTCCAACACTCATTTGATATCCATAGACCCTATTTTGCTTGCATTTACCTATTTTGCTTGCATTTAATCATTATAAATCAATCTTGTTGTATGTATGTATACATCGAAATCAATGTAAATGAAGTATCACAATAATATTTGTTAATCCTGAATTTATTAATACATAATATTACATGTATTTGCATCCAAATCTAAGCCATATATTGTTGCATCCAAATCTAAGCAATATATTGTTGGGATATAACTAAATCCATTGAAATCAATATTCAAAATCTTAATTATGATTTAACAGATTGAATTAATTCACGTTGCATACTATATTTAATGTAAGTCATACTATATTTGCATCAATTGCATCTTATTTCATCGGATATCAGTTGCATGCCAATTCATTGAAATTAGGAATTCATCTAATTCAATGCATCATTCCTTGCATTTGATTTTGCTTGCATTTAAATAGGAATTCATTTAATTCAATGCATCATTCCTTGCATTTGATTTTACTTGCATTTACCTATTTTGCTTGCATTTGATTTTGCTTGCATTTAATCATTGTAAATCAATCATGTTGTATGTATGTATAAATCGAAATCAATGTAAATGAAGTATCACAATAATATTTGTTAATCCTGAATTTATTAATGCATAATATTACATGCATTTGCATCCAAATATAAGACATATATTGTTGCATCCAAATCTAAGCCATATATTGTTGGGATATAACTAAATCCATTGAAATCAATATTCAAAATCTTAATTATGATTTAACAGATTGAATAGATTGAATTAATTCACGTTGCATACTATACTTAATGAAAGCCATACTATATTTGCATCAATTGCGTCCTATTGCATGGGATATTGGTTGCATGTCAATTCATTGAAAATAGGAATTCATCTAATTCAATGCATCATCCCTTGCATTTGATTTTTCTTCCATTTACCTATTTTGTTTGCATTTAATCATTGTAAATCAATCATGTTGTATGTATGTATAAATCGAAATCAATGTAAATGAAGTATCACAATAATATTTGTTAATCCTGAATTTATTAATACATAATATTACATGCATTTGCATCCAAATCTAAGTCATATATTGTTGCATCCAAATCTAAGCCATATATTGTTGGGATATAACTAAATCCATTGAAATCAATATTCAAATTCTTAATTATGATTTAACAGATTGAATAGATTGAATTAATTCACGTTGCATACTATATTTAATGTAAGCCATACTATATTTGCATCAATTGCATCCTATTTCATCGGATATCGGTTGCATGCCAATTAATTGAAAATAAGAATTCATCTAATTCAATGCATCATCCCTTGCATTTGATTTTGCTTGCATTTACCTATTTTGCTTGCATTTGATTTTGCTTGCATTTAATCATTGTAAATCAATCATGTTGTATGTATGTATAAATCGAAATCAATGTAACTGAAGTATCACAATAATATTTGTTAATTCTGAATTTATTAATGCATAATATTACATGCATTTCTATTGTTGCATCCAAATCTAAGACATACATTGTTGGGATACAACTATCCATTGAAATCAATATTCAAACTATTAATTTTTAATTATCAGATTGAATAGATTTAACTAATTCGTTGTTGCATACTAGCAGTGATATTTTTTAAACTAGGGTTATAGGAAACCACAGTACACAATTAATTCGGTGAATGATTCGTACACAAAACAAACAATCAAATGGGTTGATTACTTTGTGGTATTTCAAATAATTATAGACAGTAGAGATACTATCATGGTATAAAGTGAATGCAGCAGTACAGAAGCAGACTATGTGAAATTGTAATGACGAGATTTCATAACAAATATCCAAACATATTGAATATGGATGTCAAATGATTCGTAATAACGAGATGCATAATACAAACATATTTGATTGTGTTTTTATGGTTGCAGATTAATGCTATATACAATTAATGAAGAAGGTAGATTTAGACTTAATTGCCCAGGCTCTTTTGGTTGTTGGGGGAAATTCTTAGTTTTTACTGCGGTAATTTTTCAAGGCAGGTAAAAAAGGTAAAAAGTAAATGAAGAGTTAGGATGAGATCATTCAAGATCTGATGGCTGAAAACACCGGTGTATTAATACAACGGCGTACTATAGAAGGACCCCAAATTAATTAGGATCTAGCAGGTCCAATCATTGAGTTTTGACAAATAAATTTTGAAATTGCCCCACTCATCCAAATTTTTTTTTTGTTTCTTAGTCATATTTAAAAGGATCTTTAAATTTTTGGAATTTATTGGACAAGCAAAAGGCAGAAGTAACTAATAATCAAAACTAGTATAATTCATTAATTATATTCTTCTTTCCAATAAAGTTTAATCAAATTAGCCATTAGGTCTCATATATTTTCTAATATGGATTGATTCATCTCCAAAATGAAATTTTGTAGACGATCTCACAAAACTCTGCTTAATATGTTCTGTTTTTAGTAACCATTAACCAACTGAATTTCCTAAGGCTGCATCATTTTGTGGAGGTGGGAATCCATCACTAGATTAGGTTGCCAAATTGTTGTTTTAAAATGATTAACAAGTACCAAGCAAAATAATAATAATAATAATAATAATAAAACCAAAAGTATATTCTTATATAGGAATTTTAATTAAGCCAATCAAACCATATATATGAATTTATGAAAATGAGTTGGGTTTGATAGTTAAGTTTCATCTAAAAAAATTATACCATGAAATCATCTCATGTATGTTTTTGTGAAGTTTTCTTATTGTATGTATTTACTAATTATTAATAATCTTTTTTCTTTATTGTGGTTATTGGAATCATGCCTACATGTATTGCAAACAATCGAAAAGAAGAAAATTTGTAAGATTACTAATTGAGCAAGCATTTACTTTTAATTTGTAATCATTCTTTACTTAATTAATTTTCTCGAGAAGCCAGAATAATTATATATTAAAATCTCTATGTTGTGCAAAGGTTGATGTAACTTATTTAATTTTTCATCTAATTGGTATTGTTATTTCACTTGTATTAAGTAATTTAAATCATGATATATGTAGTAAAATATTATACTTTTAATTTTTTTATGATATATCATGTATTAGAAAAAGAAAAAAAAAAGGAAAATGTATTAGAAAAAAAAATATTATACTTTTAATTTTTTTATGATATATCATGTATTAGAAAAAAAAAAAGGAAATGTAGCATGAACAATGCTGCACTTGCTTGACAAGTAGCGTCGAACTTAAGTCAACAATTGGACAAGCAAATAAGCATTATTTTGGTCCATGCTTGGAAATGGTCTTAATATATTTAATTCTATAACACATCCCATATATTTAATTTACTATTGCAAATTTTGCTAAAATGTAAATTTTGATTTATTGATAAGTGTTTTTTTATGTACTTCATTCATCCTAAAAAAAAAGTCACGTTTTATAAGATTGTAAAATTTACAATAACCTTATAATTAACTTCGAATTTAATTGCTGAAATTGAAAGAAGAAGTCCCAATGATTATCTAAGATCACATATATTAATACATGTACGGTTGTCACGCCCCATTTTCATAGTTAAAATATCAGGGTTTTCTTGTGGACGTGCAAGAAGAAAGAGGAAAGAGACATACATTTTAGAATAGAAGAAGATAGGAGACGATAGAAAGATTTACATATAGGAAACATCGGCAACAACCGAGTCAAAGAGTTTGAACCTTGAGCAGCGGAAATATACTTATATAGGATCCATCAAAGAAAATACGATATAATTTTTACAAAACATGAAATAAAACAAAACATTGTTTCAACACTAAGTTTCGAAAGCAAAAAGAGAAATCTTGATACAGCACCACCCTCTCTATACATCTTGGTTCTCGTCAACTCCTGTAATGCGATTACAGATGGGGTGAGTGCGTTGAATACACTCGTTGGAGTAAACTCCATATTTTTAACAGTTATTTAAACAGTTATAACAAATCAAACATATATAAGTTCAGTAATTAAACACAACACGTAGAATGCATAACACTTAACTTCTAATAGATGCGGTATAACCCGTCTTACCCTACAAAATGGTATAAATACCGTTGGTGCATTTTACGGATCACCAATCCCTCCGTGATATATTTAACGGTATAAATACCGTTGGTGCATTTTACGGACCACCAATCCCTCCGTGATGTTTTTTACGGACCATTAGTCCCTCCGTGACATGAATGTGGATCTTAGTCCTTTCATAATATAATAGAATGAACACAATATTCACAACATATAATCACAGCACATAGGGTTCAACAATTCATATATCAAATATGGAAAACAATAAACATATAGAGATTAGAAGTTACCCCCATCTTGTTCGGTGGTTAACCACGTGTAATGTCAAAGTAACAAGTTTTTAAGACGTTTGTTCCGATTGAGAGCCTACATATGTAAAGAGGTTTTTTAGATCCATATTACATTAATTACGTATAATTAATTATATAAACTCTTTCAAAGATGAAACGATAGGGAAAACGAGACAAAACGAAACGAAACGAAAGCTTTAAAGATCAAGGATGAAGAAACGAGTGTGGAAGGTCAAACATGTGATCATAGGGTGAAAAGGAAAATATTAGGATTTGAACGGAAGAAAAACGGGCTTAAACGGAGGAAAAATGAGCTCAAACGAAGCGTTTAAAGGTGTAGGGACGTTTTCGTAATTTTTCAGAAAATGGTTGACTTTGACCAAGACCCCTGACTCCCGACCGACGACTTCATGTCGTCGGCGACACCATGCACACACACTACGTGGATTGACACGCACACACGCACACCGGGCGCTCACGGCGTGCCCCGACACTGCCCGGCCCGCACACAGCGTCCTTTCCGGTGCGCCCATAGCGCCCTGATGCTTCCCGACACGCGTACAACGTGCACACACGGCATCCGGCGCCCTCCGACGCACGTACATCGCGTATACTCAGCACCCGGTGTCCCCCGACATGCGCACGACGTGCATACTCAGCACCCGGCGTCCTCCGGCGCGCGCACTCAGCACCCGGCGTCTCCCGACACGCGCACAACGCGCATACATGGCACCCGGCGCGCTCCCGTCGCGCGCACCAGCAACCCAGCAGCAGTCTCGTCGCCCTCCACCTGCAAGCACAGGTGGTCGCCGGCGACCCTCACCACCAGCAACGGCGGCGCAACGAGACGCCGCCCCAAAACCCAACTCCGGTTGGCGACCTCCCATCGCCAGCAACAACCAACACAAACCCACCTACACACACCAACACACACCAATACACACACACTGCAACAGCCCGACGCCACCCCTTTCCTACACGACCCACAAGCTCGTCGGCGACCGTGGGAAGAGAATCCGGCGAGGTAGAGAAAGAGAGAAAAAAAGGGTTTCCCGGAGTTTGACCGGTCGTTTCCTAGCTAACTAGCCGTCGAAACGCAAAATCAAGCCCGGATCTAGAATGGGCTCGTCGAAATCTATAAGAGGGGTAAAAATCGGCCGAAGCTGAGAAGAAAAATATTCTAGCAGCGCCGCCGGCGCCCAGAAAACCAGAAGAGAAAGGAGAGAGAGAAATCTTACTT
Organism: Scutellaria minor; assembly: GCA_954870855.1. Lineage (NCBI taxonomy): Eukaryota > Viridiplantae > Streptophyta > Magnoliopsida > Lamiales > Lamiaceae > Scutellaria > Scutellaria minor. The sequence goes on along the minus strand of OX940735.1, from coordinate 1,575,813 downwards.
TTTCGACTTTTGGTTTAAATTATTACTTTTTACGATTCGTTTCGTATTATATATACACTTTTTCGAAAATATCTTACTTTTCGAAAATATCTTACTTTTTACTTTTCAATCGAAAATATCTCTTTGTCGATTTCTCATTTCATTCGTGATTTGAACTACGGGTTTCCGATTGGCCTCATTTTCGTTTCTCTCTTTTCGTTTTTCGATTATGAATCTTTTGATAAATTTTAACTTATGTTTTACGATTTAATTATACATTCGATTAATTAATCATGCATTTTATCATTTTTCTGAAACGCACATAATTAAATCAAATAATTAATGATTTAATTATTTAATTAACCAATTATGCTTCGTTTTGTTCTAGACGCTACAACTGTATAGTACAAAGACCCTATAGAACATAGTCATAAATATTTTTTTAATAAATATAAAAATAAAAACTACTAAATAAATAGACATCTACTTATATAATATTATCATGAAAAAGAAATGCGGGGAAAAGCGAGGAAATGGCATGTTTCAATGCTTCCAAAGGGACAAAGAGTGTAGGTGAAATGACCCAACTAACCTAATCCAATTTCCTGGTATTGAAAGGACCCTTCGCAAATATTACATAATCACAATATCTAATTGAGAAGGTTTATTTTATTTTATTTTAATTTTCAAAATTTTAGTTGTACATCTGAGTCACATGAGTGTTCATAAGCAAGAACCAACCACATTTATTTTCCACCAATATTATTTTTTAGGGAAAAAAAAGGGAAAATTGTTAAATGTGAAATTTTCAATACACCACGTATATATGTGAAAACAATTTCGTGAAGAAGATGAAAATTTATACAATTTGAATTTATTTTGTATCAAGCTGAATGTATAGATACCATTTCTTGAGAAATTGTGTTGAATTTATCCTTTAGTTCTCTATTTGTTGACTTTTGTGTGTTTTGGAGCTGCGAATAAAATAAAACCATAGGATGGGTGATTGATGACATTTAGTGGTTTTTAAACAAGATATAGTTTTATACCAGTAAATCACTTTTATATTTGCAAAGTTGTAGCATAATAGCCAAGAAAAAAGATTTAAAATTAATTTCACTTTTTATACAACAAATATAGTATATAATTTATTTATTTATATTTTGAGAATAGAGGAAGTAATATTTATTTATTATATTAGTAAATATTTGATGAGGATAAAATAGGTGCAGAGAAGAAATAGGTGCTTTGCGTCCAGGAAAAGGAAAAATATTAATTAGAAAATTAGAAAATAGAAAAAGAGAGACAGATACGCATACACAGTTTAGGAGAGAAGAAGAACAAAGCTGCCACTTTTCAGACACTTGGTTTCAGTTACTACCTTGTTTCCATTACTACCTGTCTACCTGCCCCTGGATTTTACCCCCCTCTCTCTCTCTCTCTCTCTCTCTCATGTTATTCAGTTTTACAAGTTGTGGTTTAAGCTCGATTTTCATTTTCAGAATAAATCAAAAGCTTTTCTTTTTCGAGGGTCATTCTTTCTGCTAAATTATGGACACTGATGAAGGAAAATCTTCTGCCAAAGAAAGTGACGAGGGCTTTTCCAGAAACGACGACGTTCTGAAATTATCACCTCCTCTACTTCCAAAGGTATTCTTCATACACTTCTCTGATCTCTGATCATTTCCCTTAATTTTCATGTTGTTTTTCTCTTTCTTGGTGTGATTATTTGTGCTTTTCTGCTTGTATGATTTAATTTTACTGTAAAAATTGTAGCTTTTTTATCTTTTTGAACTGCAGAAGACTCAATAATTGGAGCTTGTATAATTACTTATATTCTTGAAACAGTTACGACAAAATGTGAATTGATGAATTTACGAGGAAATAGGTGTTCTTTGTTTGTAATCATATTAATTCTGGTGTTTTCTTGTACTAATTGTTTTTAGATGCCAAGTGGGAATTCTTGTAAGAAAGTTTATGCAGAATTTATTACCTTTGAATTTTGATCAGCTCTTTTGTAAATTGGTCCTATGTTAATGCAAAAATTCACCTGTAACATAAACCTAGTGGTTTTATTATGCAAGTACTAATTTGCAACCACCATTTTTGAACCTTGCTTTTCTGTTTAATCTGATTACTGAATTAAAACCTTGGGGGCTATTCATTGTTCTTACTAGGCTGCAGAATTAAGTGAAATAGTTGTCGAGGAACCATCGAGCAATCACCATTATCAGAGACGAGACCTAACCTTGAACATACCCAAGGTAACAAATGAGGTATATGTGGAGGATTCTGTACTAATAAACATGCCACTTTCACCAATTCCGACTCCCAAAAGAGTCAACTTTTCCCCATTACCAAGCCCTAATCGAGTCAAAGTCAACGGATCCCCGGGCCCTTCATCGTCCAAAGGAGTAGCCTCCATGAAAAATTTGCTTCCTAAACTGAGCTTCAAATTTCGGAACACAAACTCAGAGATAGAAAAAGCAGCCATGCTAGCACTCGGAGCTTCCCCTGAGATGAGGAGGAAGACATCGATTCCTAGGACATTCTCTCTTACCAAGATTTTCACTCCCAGAATAAAACGGACATCATCTTTGCCCGTTTCTCCGATTTTCCACTCTAATCCTGAGTCTGCTCATGGAGGAATAAACGGCACCCCAGCTGATTCAGTTGTGAGTACTTTGTTGATTTTATTTGGACAATGTGAGAAAAAATACGAAAAGTTTCTGTTTTCTTGATATATTAGTCCTTTATTTTGTTGATCTTAGAAAGGTGGGACCCAACTATCAATACATCGTTCACGTTCAGTTCCTGCGTTGATTAAAGAAGGAACCATAAAACAGATGGACTATTTAGGCAGTGTGTATCGTGTAATTCATACTACTCCAAGAGTCGAACATACTAGTGTAACATCGTTGCCCAGTGTAACAACCGCTACAGGTAAACTTTTTCATCGAATGATACTTATAAAGATTTTTATGCTAGTTGGGATTTCTATATCCAACGTAGTACTTATCTTTGCCATTGTGTTTAGATGAGAACAAAGATTATACCGAAGATATCCCTCAAGAAGAAGCCGTTTGTAGAATCTGCTTGGTCGAACTCGGTGAGGGATCAGACACCCTAAAGATGGAATGTAGCTGTAAAGGTGAACTTGCTCTAGCTCATCAAGAATGTGCCATTAAATGGTTTAGTATAAAAGGCAACAAGACTTGTGATGTCTGCAAAGAAGAGGTTAAGAATTTATCTGTCACGCTTTTACGAATCCCAACTCAGACTCAAGGATACGGAACTCGTGCACCTGAAATTACTCGATACAGGCAAGTAGATAAGTTTTTCGAGCTCCAATAATAAAGAGAAACTCGGTGTTGAACTAGGTTGCTAGCTAATGCAACTATTTATAGGGTTTGGCAGGATGTCCCCGTTCTCGTGATTGTTAGCATGCTCGCGTATTTTTGTTTCCTCGAGCAACTTTTGGTGAGTGAAATGACTCTTCTATGGAATTTTTATTAGTGGTTCTTTTTGAATTTACGAACTCGAGTGATGATATTAGTAGTTGTATGGATGCAGGTTAACAGAATGGGATCCAGTGCAATTGCGATATCTTTGCCCTTTTCGTGCATATTAGGTCTCCTTGCGTCTATGACATCTACGACCATGGGTACGCCTATTTTTCTTGTCAAAATAAGTAAATGTCACTTTTTTTTGACTCGTTGTCTTGTGTAGTAAGGAGGAGATATGCTTGGGTGTATGCTACTATTCAGTTTACACTGGTGGTTCTCTTTGCACATATCTTTTACTCTCTGGTAAACACAGATTGAACTCAAAGTCATGTTCAGTTCTTGATTATTAGATCAAATCAATCTAAAACTATGATGCCTTTGTTATGGATCCATAGCTCCATGTACAAGCAGTTCTGGCCGTTCTTCTGGCAACGTTTGCGGGTTTTGGAGGTGCAATGTGTGGAACTTCCATTCTTTTCGAGACTCTTAAGTGGAGACGGACATGGATCGCTTGGTCAACTTCCCAACATGATTCTGCTCAACTGAACCAAGCTTCAGGGACCAGTGATGTGGGCCCAACGGATTCACAAATACACGAGGGTGAAGCACGGAATCAAGGCAATGGCCGTGAAAGCTAACAAGAACACACACTCTTGATAAAAGGACACACAAACTCATCTCTGTAAATGATATACACATTCTTGATTGGTTTTTTTTCTCTGTTGCCTTTTCAAATAGTTTGAAGAGGGTAAATTGTATGGTTGAATGTTGTGAATAATGGTTGAATGTATAACAGATTGCAGAGAAAAATCAAGTCAAAACTTGTATATTATGCCTCTATTTTCTTCCATGTTAAACTCTGTTTGCACAGAAACACTACAAGTGACAATATGGGGAAATAAACTCAGCTCAAAAGATCAATTTCCTAACAAAAAATAATAATATTCATTATGTTTGTAAGAAAGGTGTATTTGGCCAATCAAAATATAAAATAAACCATTAAAACTAGCTATCCCGGGAAAAATAGGCCATGCAAAATGGACATTCAAGAAACAGGGGAGAGACAGAGAGAGGGGGAATTTCGAAGGCCAAACATCGATTATTTTCATCCATAACTAAAATGTTGCTCATCTCTCTCTCGATCTCTCGTCTCATACTTACAAAGGGGGTTTGCATTGCATACTCTATATCTCAATCTCATGGTGACTCCAAAGGCACCTTTTGCCCTCTGTCTATACACTCTGTCTTTCGTCAGTTAATCTTACAGCACGAGTTAATCATATGCATCGTCGTTTCAGTGTACTTCATACCTTTGTCATTGTTTGTGAGTGGAACCAACAGCCACCTTCCCAGATGAGATTGGTGGCTTATCTTTCAAGCTCGTACTCATCAAAGAATCGGAGTTGCTCGATTGGGTCTCAGCAGAGCCTGGTCTCACCCAGACCTTTATGTGGCCCTCACGGCAAACTGTGAGGACTGATTCCTGAGTGAATAGGAGCCCAGAAAGAGGCTCTGTGTGGACACGATGAACCACGAGGGGTGATAGCTTTGGAACGTCTCTCATGCTTGGAGAAGGCTGCAAGGTGCCAACGGGGCACGCACTGTCCCAGTGAGATGATTGACTTCCTGTGCTGAAAGTCGGAGACCCACCTGGGGGACGCCGAACTGGGACTACGAGCTCGCCCAAATCTAGGTCCCATAACAGCAATTGTGTGTCCTGCACCACATTTATGTATCAAACATCTCAACATTAAAAGAAACAAAAATCCAAGATTTGTCATGACTATGTACCTGACCAACAGAACCAAAACGATAGACGATGTTTTCCCCAATGCCATCTGAATTTGGAGCCAGCCAATATGAATCAAATGCCACTCCACTAACCTGTCATAGCACATAATTTAAAGAAACGGAATTCATGTCACTTCTATGGAAATAATAGTCAAGAATCCTTCTTAGTTGCATCAAAAAAATTGATTGCAAAATGAGTTATTCGATGATAGTGAAACTCACCCATGAGTTGTGTCCCTCGCCCCAGGCTACAATCTTACGATCATCCATACTCCAAACTTGAACGAGGTCGTCCTCGCCTCCAGTCAATATGTATTTTCCATCCATGCTGTTGATCAGTTAAAATTCTTATAAACACTGATTTAATTGTGGAGACGGTGACTTTGAGAGATTTGAAACCTTGAACAGAAAGTTAAGTACACTCACCTCCAAGCACAACATAAGAGAGCTCCATAATAGCTTTTTCCACCGCATATAAGTTGTTCGTTTTTATAGTCAAAGATTCGCAGGTAACCTGCATCCATCAGTTTTCTACTTTTAAAAAATAGAAATGGAGAAAAAAAGAGGCCAACATTGAAAACTAACAAGAAAAATTCCGTGTAATGAAAGGAGAACAGACAATGACAATACCATCCCTTCCTACAGTTGCTAGATAAGCACCATCTGCTGAAAAAGCAATGCCGTTTACTGAACCTTGGCATATATGCCATCTAGCAACTGGATTCTGCAAAGAACCATATTACATTATAGCAGAAAGCAATTTAGTCTATGGATGGTGTTTACACGAGAAAAAAAGGAGCATTAAAAATCAGCAAAATCAAACAACCATGTCAAGTCCATGGGTAGCAATTGCTTCCATTATAGAAGCATTCATAGTAAACAAGGAATGAGAAACGTATTATAAACCAAAACCATAGTCAAAGCAAGCTATTCAAATGGAGTTATGAAATTAAGAGTTGTCCTCAAACGCTTTACACATCTAAACGCATATATGAAGATAAAGCAATCATGAGTCATCTAGAGCAATAACAGATCAGAGTCCCGAAACTAAAAGTCCACCTGAATATTGGCAGATAATAATATTACTAAATCCTCTGCCCACCCGTTAGACTAGTACTAATTCCAATTCCAGTTCTTGAACTTGCCAATGATCACCTGATGATATTGAACAAAATAGCTATAATTCAATGATGAAAAAGATGGGACACTGCATAGAAAATTGGCTGCATATAACATGCACAATTTCCAGCAAAAAATTTCTGGAGAATCAAGATGCTGACAACCAGTGAGGTAGTACCAGAACTCCAAAATGTGACAGGGAAATGATGATAATGCACATATGCAACTAATGAAAGAATAACATTTCGTGATATATAAAGGCAATACACTAAAAACCCAACCACAATAAGAAATATATAGAAGGGAGTCATAATTTGATGAGTTAGTGTTATAATTAAGTCTCATCTCGTCCAATCTATTGAAGCATAGATGATAGATGATAATTAAGTCACACCTAATATATAGATGAACAAACCACCCTACTAAGAAGAACGTTAAAAACTTGATGAATCTAACTGGTGGGCAATAAATAATCAGCAGTTCTGTAATATGGAAAATGGAAAAAAATATTACCAATACCTTGCTGTAGCGTGCATGTGATACTGAAAATTGAGTTTGATCCTTGATCACAGGGAATGAAGAATCACCAGAACCATCTTTGTTCTGAAAAATAATATGAGGGTGTATGAGTTAGCAAAGCTAAGGCAATAAGAGTATGACATTGATTCATTCAAATAAAGTTCAAAACTTGCCTTTTCATATACATACATATTTCCATCTGCATGAGAAACTACAAATGAACCATCACCATTGGGAATCCATGCTATACAAGTACAGCGACTGTCAAAAAGGAAATAGGCAATTGATTAAAAAAAACACAGTTCTTTAATGGATATATCACTATATACATTTTGTTAATATTTATCTAAGATATAAATTTACTTTTCAGCATTCTAATTCAAGATTTTCAATAAAATAATCGATGTGGCAAATGATCAAAATTAAATGATATGGTCTCGAACCCAATCAGTTTGAGATCAATACTTATCATGCTAATTTTCTCATCATGATTGCAATATATCATCACACTCGAGAGAAAATGGAGTAGTCAAGAGAAATCCCACTTCTACCAACAACAAATAAGTTTTTGCATGATGTCTAACTCTATTTGAGAAAGAGGAAAATGAATAAGCTCTTTTCATAATTAGCATCCACTAACCTGAAGGGCAAAGAATTATCTAGTCCTTCCCTAATTATAATGCATCAGCATTAACTCAACAAAGTATATTAAGGAAAATTATAAATGAGCCAACTCTGAAGCGCACCTCAGCCTCAGAATCAGAGAGTCTTTAACTCAAAAGAAAAGTTGAAAAACTAATAGAATGATACCACTCTTACAAAATGGTGCAGACATAGTGTATAAAGTCTTGTACAGTGCACAAGTATTATCTTTAATCTTTAGATAAACTTAAATTGACTAATTATTTACTAGAGTTTCATTTCGTCAAAATATTGTATATGGGACATTGAGACACATCTTTGACAAAATCATTTCAGTCTATGAATTCACTCAACAATATCTCTTCCAAACTTCTCTCACTAGATATGGAAGACATTTTCATACTATAAGCCAATAACCGCAAGGAGAGTTTCTAATCCAATCTAATTTAGATTAGATTAGATTTCGTGGAAGATAAGATACAGATACATAAATAGCAGGACAAAATGAATGAAAAGATTTCTTGCCTATTATTAACAGAACCATCTTTATTATAGTGCTGAGCCCCCACAAGCTTCTTCCCAACATCTTGTAATTGTTGTCTAAGAGACACAGAATAAACTACAAAACAACAAACCAAATCCATTGAATAAAAAAACTGTAAACTGCAGATGCTAGTCCAATTAAAATTCAGAGTGAAAGGGCATACCATCTCCAGAGTTCAAACCAATAAGCAAATCATGCCCATCTTTTGCGTCGGGATCATATGCGTGGCAAACAGGATTTGAATTACTAAAATGTATAGACTTTATAGGATCCTATGCAGCACAACAAAACTCTTGATATCAATTCAATTTCAAATCCCAAAATAAAAGGGTAAAGAGAAAAGGACCACCAAAATACCTTATCCTGAGAATTTAAGTCACTCACGAAGATTGCATCGCCAACGTTGAACACCAAGTAAGTCCCTTTTCCATCGAAGTTCAAATTACCAATCACATTGTTCGAGCTTGAAGCCCCTAATGATCCTATTCTGGTACTGCTGCCAGCGAGTGGTTTACTTCCACCATTCCCTCCAACAAAACTAAGTGTCCTACTCCCATTACCCCCACCCAAGAACCTTGCTGCGGCTGATCTCACACCACTGCTTACACCTAAACTTGACGATGATTGTGAGGACGCCTGCATTGGCTTATCCTTGAGATGTGCTAGTGTGACCTGATCACCAGAAAACCGGAAAGGAAACCACACCACAATCTGTTAAAAGTATGATTTCTTAATCTATTCTTTCAAGAAGAACAATGCAGTTTCAATGCTTGACTAAAAGACACTCAAAGTAAAAAACTTCCCAGATGCTTTGATTAGTTATTGATGTCGGAAGGCTCCACAACAAGACTATAATCATTAAGTTGCAATCAAAAAACAAATCGATTTCAGATTCTCAGAAGAAGTTGCATAAAAGTTCCATCATCTTCATGTGAAGAAAATACACATTACAAGTATAAGAGGTACTTTAATTGCTTACTTCCAGTTTAACTAGAAAATAAGCCAAAGCCAAGATTCTCACCAACCAAGAAAATTCCATCATGCATGTTACAATACATTCCAAACACAGCAAAAGATTTCCAAAAGACAATCTCCCAATAACAATCCAACTAAAACCTCAAAACACATTGACCATCAAATCAATCAAAAAAATCGAACCTTTCAACACAATCACTGGAAAAACAATCAACACCCATCCCCAAAACCCCATCTCTTCTAAATTCACACTATACGCGACAGAAAACCAAACCAACAATCAGAATTTCCAAAGTAAACAAATACTCAACAAATCATAGCCACCCAAAAAGATGCAGTTTTTCAATTAACCAAGAACTTGTAGAAAAAAACCCAAAAAGGGAAAATCATGAAGAGAAAAAAGCCCTAGAAAAGGAGGAGAAATTGACGAACCTGAGTGACAGTTTTGCCATGGGCATAGTGAAGAAGGCCAGCAGGATGAGTCTTCTCATACTGAAGCTTATATTTGCCTTCTGGGGTTTTGAAATACGTCTTCAAACCGGGGCCCTGCGCGTTGCTCCCAGACGCCGCCGATGCAGACGACATCATATTATTATTCGCACCACTGTTCATCATATCTTCCCACCACTAAATCTCAGAATATTGATAACAGTTCTATAAGTCAAAAATTTAATAAGATCATCTACTCAAAAGGGGGGTTTTGAATTCTTTCTTTCTCAGAAAAAAATAAAAAAATAAATAAAGGTGAATTCTGGGATGTGCTTCAATGCTGGACCGGAAGACAGATTGTGCGCGTATGCATCAATACAAGGGTTTTTACCTTTTTTTTTTCCTCTTTTTTTTTTTTTTTTTCCTTTTCTCGTTAATCTCTGGGTCTTTTAATGGGGACCCTTCCGTTTATGTTGAGTTTACTCACTGCAAAGAAAGCTCTTTGTGAATTGTGATGGAGATTTTAATTATCTATTGACTTTAATCTCTCTCTCTCTCTCTCTCTCTCTCTCTCTCTCTCTCTGCTTTTAAGATGCTACTCTCTTTTTTTTATTACTCAATTGATTTCATTAATAGGTTTTGGATCAGAAAATTACTTTGTCTACCATTATGTAATCATTAACATATTAGAAGTGTTATTACATATAATGTGTAGTTATGAGATAAAACGAACTAACATTATTTTTAACTGATAATTGTAATAGTAAAACAAAAAAAAGTGGTATTTCACTTTTGGAAGGTTCTAAAAAATTGTAAAGACAAAGAGATGTTGATGATGATGAAGTATCCATCAGATCGTGCCGTCCAATTTAGTGTAATCACTAATCACATGAGGCATGACTTGGTATAGTCAATTTAGGAATTATTATTCCTTTGTATCTAGTCTTTATTTTTATGGGAAAAAGCTATATATTTATTTGAACTTTATTTAGTTTGACAAATTTTAAAATTAAAATACAAATCAATTGTAAGATGACATTCCCGCTTTTAAATATTGATGAACATAGTCCTGGCCTCACTTTATAGTTTATACATGCTCTATAATAAATACTTGAAATACGTTAAATAAATCAATTAAATTCAGGAATTAGGTCCTTATAGGATTATTAATAATAATTAATGATTTTTTTTCAACTGTGCCTCTATCTAAATTTCCAATAGATCGAACTTTGTGATAAAATATTATTGATATTCAAATAAATGTTCAGCGGAAGCTTTTCACCAGCATTGATTAATTATTGAATTATTTTGAAAGATGGCTCAACGGATCAGCCCAACATTAATATTGGGCTCAATCTGCTGTAAATGCTAGAGCACAACTCGACTAGCCTAGTCCATTATTTGGGGAAAAATCAATATTGTTAAGACTTATAAAACATGAAAGTATCCATTTGTTAACAGGCCCAACTTTCTAAATGGGCTTCCATCTAAAATAACTGAACTTATCAACCTTTTTCTTTTTCTTTTTTTTTTTTGAAAAAACACTGGGCCTGTTAACCTCAACACTACAACATTTAACAAACTTCAGAAATCAGTCACACATTTGTTCAAAAGTGTTAGTTTATAAAATCCCTATTGTAAAACTTTAATCTAAAATTAGCTAATGCTACATGACATCTTCATAAATGAACTTCCGTATTTAGACATGCATTTGAAATGAGTTTCCAAAAACAACCACCTAATCTCTAGAAACATCCATAATCAAACCTAAACAAAATTAATTTTTCACAAAACATAAATACGAAATGATAACACTCCTATTACAAACGAATGTCTATGTAGACACAATTTAATGCGCTCACTAATCTCATTGCAAGTCTAGATGAGATTTCTTTATAATCATTATAGAAAACTCCACAACATTACATTACATCAATGAATTGACATATTAAGTTGTGAGAGAAGTAGAGATTATATGTAACAAAAACTCTTGATATTTACCTTCAATATGTTTCTAAGGAAATTAAGGGTCAATTAACCTAATTTCCTAAAACCAATCATTCTCAATTTGTGAAGGCCCAGCTATATATTCCTTAGAACCAAGCATTCCCAATTTTCAAAATTTCATCATGTTAAGGCATCCAATGCCAGCACATGAACCCTTTCTTCAATCCAATTCTTTGTAACAAAGAATTGATAATATAAGGACACAAGGACTACACTTAAGTTTGGCAAGAAATGAAGAAAGCATATAGAGAAAATGTCATATCATCATTATAGCCCTCCCTATCTGAATACTTGAACCAAAAGAATGGTCCAAAAACTGTCCCAAGCATCAAACATATAACAGAAAAACAATGATTAATTGATACCTCATCAATTCTTGTTCTATCTTCAAACCCAAGCAATCAAGTAGATCCAACTCAACATTTTCAAAACACATCTTCCCACCTTAAAGCATTCTCTCACACCTAACTCCACCCCACCCCACTTGCCACTACCATTCCAATCGAGTAACATTTTCCATCATATTCGTTTATTTCAAGTAGCGTTTCATTTTGACAACATGTGAAAATGAAACGCTATTTGAAACAAAACTCAATATAAAACGAGAGCTCTCTCCAAAAAATCAGATCACCTCCATTTTCTCAAAAAGATGAAACAACTATCTCTCACATTCCTCCTCCTCCTCCCCCTAACCCTAACCTCCGGCCAATCTCCGGCAGCCGCCCCTGCACCGCCAGGGCCAACCAATGTCACCGCCATCTTCGAGAAGGCCGGCCAATTCACCACATTCATCCGCCTATTACAGAACACCAAAGTATCGGACCAAATCAACACTCAGCTCAACAACTCGAACCAAGGCCTCACCATCTTCGCCCCAACCGATGGCGCCTTCTCGAATCTCAAACCAGGGATGCTAAACTCCTTCTCCGATCAGCAGAAAGTCCAATTGATACAATTCCACGTCCTCTCGTCCTTCTTCTCCCCATCGCAATTCCAAACGGCGAGCAATCCGATGCGCACTCAGGCCGGCGGTAGCGAAGGCTCGTTCTCGATGAACGTAACCGCGTCGGGGAATCAAGTGAACGTTACGACGGGGATGACGAATGCGACAATTGGCAACACGATTTACACCGATGGCCAATTGGCGGTGTATCAGGTGGATCAGGTGCTGCTTCCGCTTAGCCTCTTCGTGGCTCCGCCGCCGGCGCCGGGTCCTTCGAAGGCGAAAAAGGCGGCTCGATCGGCGGATTCGCCGTCTGGATCGGTTAGTACTGATTCCTCCGATGCGGTTCGTGTGGGCAGAATGGTGGCCCGTGCGATGGTCGGAGTAATGGTGGTGTTGGTGGCGATTGTTTGATTAGCATGAGAATGGTGATGAATTTTTGTATTTATGTTGGTGTGAATGTGATCTCTAAAATGAGGGGATTCTTTTTCTGTATTGTGTGAAATTTTGTCATGTTCAGCTACAAGATTTCGTATGAGTAATGCAAAGCTTTTTTGCTAGATGCTAATGCTTCCTTTTTATTTGACATGCCCAGTATTATTTGAAAAATGCTCAAAAATAGACAGATTTTGCATTGGTTTAATTTCACCAACCGATCAAATTATTTGTGATTTTGCAAATAAATTGTGGATTTTTTGTGTGGCATCGATACATATAAACTATACAAATTTGACATTTAAATCATTAAACTAAATTTTTAATCATTTTTCACCAGAATTTGACATGTGATTTGTGCATGACATATATATTAAGGTTTTTTTGTCTAAACATCTGAATTGTTATATTAAAAAAAAAACCTAGTATATAGTAAGAACACAACGACTTAATTGTTTGGACAAAAAAACTCTTCACATCTGAGTTGTTATATTCAAGAAAAAATCAAGTATGTAGCAAGAACACAATGACTTAATTGTTTGAACAAAAAAACTCTTAAAAATATGTCACGTGTCAAAATCTGATGAAAAATAGTCGGAAATTTAATTTGATGCTTTAAGTGTCAAGTTCGTATAATTTATATATCGGGACCACGAAAAAAGTTTAGAAAAATAACCGGAAAATTAATTTGATGCTTTAAGTGTCAAGTTCGTATAATTTATACATCGGGGTCACGAAAAAAATTTAGTAGTTTGTGTACAAAATAGTTGAAAGTTTGATGAAGTCGCTGCAATTAATATATTTTATCAACTAGAATTGCCGAATAGCCAATAGCTGTTTTAAAATGTTAGTTACATACTTGCATGTCTACATGATTTTTTTCCATGTAAAACAGTATTAAATAAACTAGTTTTAGGGCAAAAACAGGCGAGTTTAGGGCTGCTCTAAATGGTAAAATGTTAAATTTGTATATTTTAGATGAGTAAGTGTAAGAAAATAATAATAATAAAAAATAAAAAATCGATGAAAAAAGTCCAATGGCAGATTATAATGTAGCCTTCTGATGTTGAGCAAATAGCCCCTCTTTCATTGAATCACATGTTATACATACAATTGATTGTTCATTTCCATGTCGTGTCTTACTAAAGTACAATCTTTTGCGATAAAAAAAAAAAAACATTGAATAATCGCCTATAAAATTAAATGAACTGCATCTACCAACGGTTATGTCAAAATTGTTCTTCCAAAGTAAATCAATGGTATACGAGACTCCTCATCCGTAAAGCATCGGAGAAACACACTCACTTTTCGTAGATTAGAAATGAAATCCTCCGAATCCGCCACCGGGAAAACCTCCTTCAAAGTGGAAGGTATATTGCTGGCCCCCACCCCCAAAAGGATTGTATCCCCCTCCTCCCCCTCCCATTCCGTTGTCATCAATATCTTCTCCACGGTCGTATCTTGTACGTTTATCTTCATCACCCAGAATCTGTGGATAGAAATACTTGTCAATATCTCTAAGCAATAATATAACAAAAGAGAAAATGGCATAATGTGTATGATATAATGAAAGACTATAATGAGAAAACAAGACGTGTTTAGTTGAAAAAATATGTTACCTCATATGCAGCTGCTATTTCCTGAAATTTGGCTTTTGCTTCTTCTCTATTGTCTACATTCTTATCTGGATGCCACTGCAATGCAAGCCTCTTGTAGGCCTTCTTAATCTCTGATACAGCTGCAGTTTTTGAAACTCCTAAGATCTTGTACCAGTCTTTCCTTTGGCTCAATTTCAACGATCTTTCAGCCCTTGACAGAGCTTCACGGATATTCATATCCTATTGAAGGTTTCCAACTCAGTTGACTATTGAAAATATATCATAATTTTATAATATAAAGACGGGCTTTGTTATTAATTTTTATTTTAACTAAAGGCATAAGAAAGATTAATAGTTAAGGGTGAGTGGTGCGCTTCTAAGGCATGTGCCTTATTAAAGTGATGCACCTCCAAGGCTCTAAGATGCTAAGGCTTGCACCTTGTGCGTCTTGTGCCTTAAACAATTGTGATACCTCTTATGTGTGGAGTAAAAAGCCAGATATATGAAATATAAACCAATGTACATCAGTAAAAACATACAAAAATGACAAACCTGGGGTGACTTTTCAGCAGCTGATTTTAGATCAGCCACAGCTCCCTCCCAATCTTCAACTAAAAGTTTAGCTTCACCCCTCTGGAAAATAAATTTCAAAGGTTAAAACATGGAAGAAACTTTGAACAAAGCTTCTAGTCTAGACGGAGAATACAGGTCCAGAAAGCATTCATAGTATAGTCTTTTAATTCCCCTTCCATTGAGGATAATATGTGCAGTTACAGAAAATTAATACCTGGACTAAAGCTTCAACTAGATCTCCATCAATTTCAAGTACTTCAGAGCAACTTGTTACTGCATCCTTTCCCCTACCAAGTTTAACGTAGACCTTACACAGTCCAAGATGAAGGTGTATATTGTGTGCAGTATGGTCTGGATCCAAAGCAAGGGCAGCTTTATAGTCTTCCACTGCCAGGCGAAGCTTACCCTTGCTTGCATTATCTTCTGCCTGCATGAGAATAAATCAATTTGAGATTCAACCCAAAATAACATAATAATGAAGGATTACTGCTAGAAATTAATTAACAGGCCATTACACTTTTTGTCTTTTTGAGGAGGTTTTTCAATCCAAAATATGCCTTCTTCAGTTCACCATGTTCAGGGTCAGACCGAAGACCTTTCTGGTAATGCCTGGGGAAAGAAAATGTAAACCAATAAAGCCATAAGAATTCAATTTTAAGGTTCAGATACCTATTATAGCATGAATTCACTTCCTACCCATCCTTAACCTATTCCGTTGTGTCATCACATGTGGATGAGGGGTTGAAGAAAATCCTTTACATGATTCTAAACCCACCTAGTGGCAATGTCGTGATCAGCCAAATAATAGTAGGCACGACCTCGCAACAGCAAAGCCTCTAGATTATCCTCGTCCTCTTTAAGAATGTATCCTGTCTCGGATATGGCTTTTGAATAATCTTTAGCTGCTATTAATAGCCTCACTTTAAGGAGTTTAGCCTGACATGAAGTAACATTTGTTAAACTTATAAGGAAAACTTATATTAATCAAATATAATTCTTCATTTGAACTAAAAAACAGACCTTGGAGCATGCTGGAGAAAAAACAAGCACAACTTTATCAATATATTCCAGTGCCTTTGTAAAATCGCCTGACTCGAAAAGATCATTAGCTGAATTTAAGGCATTCTGAGCTTGATTTAACTGCGAAAGCTCCTTCTCTGCTGCTGAATTCCCAGGTTTCATCTCCAGAAACTTTTTGTAACTGTTCTCCGATTCCTCAAATCTACATCAGCAAAAAACTTCCTGAATTATATGATTTATCATCAGATATAAACAAAAGGGAGAGATTGAGACCGATCCATTTTTCCAATAGTCAATCATATGACTTACAAACTACAAGCGAGCTCAGAACATCTGTTGTACATGTGAATAGATAATCACACCAAAATGTCTGGTAGAAAACCAAATAATATAATGACTCTTTCCACAAAATAATTCTGATATAAATTCAGTTCAATTTTAATTTCACAAATTTGGGCAAAACAAAAAACCAAAAAAAAAAGATTAACAGGTGATATCAACGTAGTCAGGTTTTCGAAAAAAGCAAAAGAAAGTTTGTTTCTTTTCACATATAACAAATAAAATTTTCGAATTTTAGCTTAATAGCTACCAAAGAGAACCTGCATAGCTGACGAAGAATGGATGCTCGATGCCGATATGCTTCTGAGAGTACTGGATCTGCTTCTATAGCAGCATTAAGTTCAGTGAGAGCCTCACTATATTTCTTCACTTTTACACTCTGTGAAACTCTCTCAAATAGAGCCGCATCACCTGGTTTGCCATAGGCACAATGAATAAAGAAGTATGCTTAAAGTAAGAGTTACTTCAGTTCAACACCATAAGAAAACCAAAGAAGCAATATTCATATAAATCCAGTTTCCAATGTATTTGATGTGCGGATTAACTTTGATCGCCAAAATCAAGGTAATATCATATCTTTCAGAACTAATAAGGAAAGCCTTTTAACCCTAATGTCATGAATCTCACAGAATGACATTCACAAAAGAATATTAGCTGAATCCAATAAGAGAATATGCAGACATGCTTTGAGCATTTCTCATATTAGTGTTAAGTAGTACTGTACTGAACTCCCAATGCACCAATTAGATTGGGCAAACCACGTCAACCAACAAGATGAAGAACCAATATTTAGTTCACTGAGGCAATGTAGATGTCACGCAGAAGGATATCATAGCTCAAATAGAATCATGTGAAGAGGAGAAACCTGTTGATATGAAATTCAAGCTAAATGGGTAAATACGACTTCTACTTAGAGTTTGCATTATTAGACGATATATTCAAATGAGCCTTTAGCAGCAGAAGAATCACATGGTGAATTTTTTCAAATACAGACAGAAGGTTAGATGTACATGAAGTTTTTGGAAGAAAGACCTAATATGCATCAAAATCAGATGCATTGTAATCTCATGGTTACAAGAATGACACCTGATATCAGCAAATGAAAGCAAATTTTATTTTAGACCCTGCTTAGTAAATGAAAGCAAATGAAAACCCTGCTTCGTACAGGTGAACATGTTCGGTACTAGGATCATGAGCATATTTTAGACCTACAGAGAAAATAGAATATAGTGCCAGCCATAAAAGCCCTTACTCTATCTCAGAGTTCTTATTTATTCAATTCTTCATAAGTGTTGGGTCAATTTGGCCAGAATGATGAAAGATGTATTCTCCTGCAACTGAAGGCACAATCTTCAAACAAAACATAACTCGATTCTCATCCACCATAACATAATTCCTTGATGTAGCTTAATTTAACAGAGCCCTCTCTTTATATGGCCTATAAACTACGGCGATTACACCAAATGCAGCCCTAACAATCAAAGTATTCCCCCAAAATAGCATCTTCACAGCATTGCGAAAAAAAGTTTATTCACATTAAGCTTTTCAGTTCCTACACTACAACAAACAAAAATTTAAATCGAAAAATACATATATAACGCAACCGTAAACAGATCAATGAACTGGTTAATCTAATCCACACACACACAAAAGGAAGAACCTGCAGCTGCAGCAACAAGAGGTTGGAGGAGAACGAGTTGGCAGCAAAACACGAAGTTGAGAATAAGGATTGCATAAGTAAATCCTCTCCACGCCACCACATCAAAACTACATAGCTTAATCTCCATCTCCACCTAAATTTCACTACCTTCAAATATTCTTTAAAAATTGTATCGGAGATATAAATACATGTGCGAAACTGCGTGTGAATGTGTGTTTTGCTAGTCGGGGATTTTAATTAGCAAACTGAGAATTAGGATTAGAGTAGGAGAGTTTCGAGTGGCCATTCCACGTTGTATTGTCCTATAGGCGCTTGCCACGTGTAACATCTTTTACCATAAGAAGAACGCCACGTGGATGGGCCCGTCTTTCTTCTTTTCTGAAAAGAAAGCTGAAATTTGCTTTGGGCCCATGTATTGTAGGCTTATGTAGGCCCAAATTTAGTAATCTTCGGTCCAATAAATGGAGCATGTTCTTTACTTTTGACGGCCCAACAACGGCCCAGCACATATATTATGAGGCTGCATCAGATGATGATGATATTGATTACATTAAAGTGATTATCATTAGTCATCATTATTATTTTATAAGAAAATTATCAAAGTAAAGATGAAAGGATCCGTTTCTAATCATAATATATTTTGGTCTTTAAAGTATATTAGTGATAAATTTGAAATGAAATCGTCAATCACAAAATTTACCAACAATTTCAAGACAAACCATCTCTATCTCTAATATTCGTCACTAATCGGATATTAACGTGTCACAATTTAATGACAAATTCTATCCATTACCAAATTCGTATCATTGAACTATTGCACATGCATGTAATGTTTTGAAGACAAATAATTTATATCTCTAATATTCATCACTAATCGAATATTAACATATCGCTCTTTGATCACGAATTCTATCCATCAACAAATTCATATATAATCCAAAAAATTCTCATAGTGTATGATATGATACCATCGAACTAATTGCACATGTAGTGTAACATCAAATCGCAAATAATCGGACTAATTTCATTTATTTTATTTTATTTCATGAATCTTGGAACATAAAAAGGGATAATTAGACGGCAGATAAGGTAAAAAAAAAAAAAAAAAGATTCTGATGGAGGTTGAGGACAGGCAAGTGTATAGACATAACGAAAAGGTCAGGCTGGTCAACGTCCACCACACAAAGTTTTCCTGTGACCCAATGTAAAAGCCATAAAAAATATTATTTTTATTGATATTTTATTTAAGCGTAATCATAGATGATGAATGAAGATAGACACAGTCTCTACGTTTGTGCATTTTATGGTGCAACAATTTAGAAAAAAGTAGTTAAAGGAAAAATTATGTCCAAACATATGTATAAGACAAGCATGTGTTGGATTCCAAGATTCATTTTCATACTTCCTTTTCTTTTTCATTACCTAACATTCTGCCCCAATTCCACCCCTCATATTTCAATACTATAAATTCCAATCGGATCAGATATTTTGGTATATAATTTATTTATATTTCAGAATAATTATCAACTGTTATATATAAATAAAATCATTAATTAACATATGTTGTGTATTAAAACAATGAAATATAAAATAAAATTTTCAAAATATAATCAAAGATATATATTATTATAAGAAAAATTCTTTAGTCGTAATCAACGTCAAAGGTCCAAGTCTTTTATATTAATTCTAGCTATTGCTTGTCATATACTTGTGAATCAATTTTGCTTTTAGGCAACTCCACATCTTACAACTCCACGACATACGACATATAGTATTTTAGAGATTTTGTTTTAAAAAAAAAGATTGTTGTGAAATTGTTTAACGGGTGTAATTTCATGAAATTTATTCAATCTAATATTAACAACTCATAATTCATATAAAATTGAGAAAATAAGTTTAGTTTATAAATAATTAGATTCTTTTTACAAAATTATATCCATAAAATTATGTGAATTTTACAAAGAAGTAAAGCAGGAGCCACCATAGTTGACGAGGTCGTCTATAGCCCTGACACTCCAACTTGTGGTCAAGGAATCCCATAATGATAAATTAACTAATATACCCATCAATTTCAATAAAATTAAAAATACCAAAAAAGGGATTCCATATAATATTCAAATTGATTATGACATTGTATTTTTCATGCAATACAAATCCTAATTTACCTATTTGTCAACTTCAATGCAATTTCTTAATACAAGCAGCCATTAGAAACCCTACTTCCAGATTAATTGGGCCCATATTGTTTCTTATTTCCAAGAAATAGAATTTTGCATTTATGGCTTTTGTCATTCATCAGTTCGAATAACGAGTAGCAAGAAAGCCAGCCAAATTATTTTTGTTCTTTGCAAAATTGGAAAAGAGAAATAAATTAAATCGGTGAAATTAATTAGCTGGCCATTCCGAAAACTGAAAACCTATTTAAATCGTATTTTTAACTTGTATATTGATTGTAGCTAATTTTGGAATTAAAGCTTCGTAAGCTCACTTTTTTGTTCTCTTAGAACAACATATATAGTATATATAACAATGTGTTATTTACTTTTGAAGAGTGTTATAAGTTCATTTGATTTGCACATTATTTTATGATAAATGTCCACATTATTCACGCAGTATATCATTACAATACAATATGGATAATTCATATAAGACATGATTGTAGCTAGGATCTCATAATTATTAATGCATAAGTGCATGTCTTATTTAATAAATAAGTTGGACACTTTAATATTCAGACAGTAATTATATTTCACAGTATAACGTATCTTGATTAGTATAATATATATGTTGATGTGCATATTTTTTCACATTGATTGGAGATAAGTTCTGTTGGAAGGAATAATAGCATTGGTCATGTTATTTCTCAATGCCCTAGTCTAAATATAAATAAACAAATATCTTTTTTGAATAATTAATAACCATTGTTTAATATATTATAAAAAAAATAGCTTGACCATAGTACATAATAATCATTCAATCGATGGCAACGAAATAAATTATATGGAATTTTAACATAACACCCTCTTGTTTGTAATAAAACACATGACTAAAATATGAAATCAAATACAAATTTCTAAAATAAAATATTGAACTTGGGCAATAACTAAAACATTGATTTATATGTGGAAATTGAAGGAGGAATAAATCTGAGGTGGCCTATCACGATAAGGTTTGTAATAGGCATGACAACATTATTATATGGTACAAAAAAACACAAACAAAAAGAAGACACATGTAACACATTGGCTAGTGATTGCTAGTGAAGTGGCTGAGCCCCATCGCTGAACTCATCGACGCAAACTTCGCCAGCTCCTGCGGCAAGAACGGCCCTCCTCCGCCGCCGCCCATGCCGAGAAAATCCCTCGTGAACCCATGCTCCACCCCATGCAACCCCGAATGCAAGTTCAACGAACCAGCAGACAATTGGCGAGCATGGTGATCCAGATTGTTACTGAAGCTCATCATCGCATCGGTGGCGGTGGGGATCTCGAACACCTGGTGCAGCTCGCTTCTGTTCTGCGCG
This sequence comes from Scutellaria minor, assembly GCA_954870855.1. Classification (NCBI taxonomy): domain Eukaryota; kingdom Viridiplantae; phylum Streptophyta; class Magnoliopsida; order Lamiales; family Lamiaceae; genus Scutellaria; species Scutellaria minor. The sequence goes on along the minus strand of OX940735.1, from coordinate 1,554,211 downwards.
AAGGAATTGGAGGACGAGGACGGGGACGAGGAGGTCATTACTCCCATGGTGTTGCCGAAGAAGGTGGTGTTGGATTTCGTTGAGCCCATCTGCGCTGCTCTTTGGAGCAGCGCAGTGGCGGACATTGGAGCGCCGCCAGGTGGCGATGATCTGGACGGTGGATTATCTGAGTATAGTGAAGCTAATGAATCCGCCATTGATGTGTTTCCTTTGGGCTCCTCTTTCATGGCTTGCTGCGAAAGCGAGAGGCTTCCGTAGCTTCCCATCGGTGAATTCACGTTGAATAGATTGGTCGACGCCATCTGCATCATCTCGTGATTGAGCTGGGAGTTTGCTTGGTGATCCAACCACAGCGACAGCCTCGGCTTCAACAGATCGTCTCCGAGTAGAGAGTTTACGCCGTGGATTCCGGTGGAGTGTGAAAAGCCATGAGAGAAATTGGACTGAGGATTAATCGGATTGTTATTATTATGATTATTATTATTTCCACTGAAGCTGAGATTATTAGTACTTCCAACAGTAGTTGTAACTCTTGCACTTTCTTCAGCTAATGCATCACAGAAAGCTCTGTGTGTGATAAAGCTATCTTTCCTGCATTTAAACGAAAAGAAAAGAGTCATGTGATGTATACATGTTCACAACACTTATTACCTAATCATTTGCACTTGTCAATATTAATTAAACACAGAGAGAGAGGGGGGGGGGGGGGGGCATTAAATTCTTACAAAGATATTCCCAAACAAGGAACACATGTTTTGGTAAGGAAATGAATAAAAATACCTGGAAAAGAGGGTGCCACAGTCGCATTTATACTCCCTAGTTCCACAGGTTTTAGAATGGGCTTTCCAATCGGATTGAACTGCGTATTTCTTGGAGCATTTCTCACACTTCCACTTCTTCTCACCATGCTTTCTGCTGAAGTGCTTCTTGATCCCCGTCAGATCTCCCAGGGCCCGGGCCGGGTCGTGGTGGACGCAGCTCTTCTCGGGGCATATGTACACCTTCTTCTTTATTTGGTCCTTGTTGGCTCTTTGCTTAAGCTTCCATGGCAGATTGTGGCCCCTTCTGTGGAGCTGCAGATTCTGGTCTCTTTGAAAACCTTTGTTGCAGATTTCACACAGGAATCTGTTGGTCGCCATTAGTGTCTTTGGTGAAAGCGCAAGAACTTCTGCATCTGGATCTGTAGTAGAAAGCCATCAATATGTATATCTAGAGAGAGAGAGAGAGGGAATTGTAAGAATTAATTAATTAAATACCTGGTGTTCCTGGGAGATTTCTTCTCTTCTTGGTGGAAGGGGGTTTAGAATTAGGGTTTTGTTGGGATTCAAGAGGGAAAGCTTTGGCTGCTTGAGAACTGGGAACAGAAAACACATCACCAGACATCATTTGGTTAAGTGTGTTTTGAGGTTTTCTTTTTTGGTGTTTACACAGCAAGCAAAAAAATGAAGAGAGAGAAAGAAAAGGGTTTTGGAAGGCTAGAAAACAAGAGAGGTGTGGAGTTGAAATTAACTCCAAATACAAACAGATAAAGATATATATAGTTTGGTATTATTCAAAAGTGTGCCAAAATAACGAAGAAGAAGAGATCAAAACCAGAAAAGTATATAGTAAGGGGTTTGAAGAAGAAAACAATAATATTAATGGACTCTTGCTGCTCAGAGAGATCTGGTAAAGGGCTTGTTTGATTTGAAGAGAAAAGAACCAAAACAATTCATTTCAAACAAGAGAATATTATTTCCTCACTTTCTCTAACAACCCAAAATCTCTTCTTTCTCCTTCTCTCTCTCTTTCTCTCTCTTGCAATTAAGTTAAGCTTCCCTCTTCAACCTCTTATCTCTTTATCTCTTTAATTTTTCCACCTCGGTCAGCCACAGATTTAGCTGATGGGCCCACCTCTCTCTCTCTCTATAGATACACTTGTTTGTACGTATGCATTGGCTGTATGCTGCTTGTAACCAGAATGTGTAGAGCTGTGTGTCCTCTGTAGTTTTTCGAGCTTCATTCCTATTTTCAAGACAAGAGAATTTAGGGTCTATTATTTTCTTATGTTTAATTGGAGGGTTTTTATTTTCATTCTTTTTATATATAATTCTTGGTAGAAATATCTATATATGTGTGATATATTGGAAAATGTGATAGAGTAACTATTTTGTACTAAAATATTTAAATAAAAGTTTTTTCCTAGAATCATGTATATCAGTACTATTGTACTAACTAAAACCAAACCACTAATTAATCACATGTGGCATAGTCCCACAATGCAATTTCACACCGGTCTAGTTTCATTTTGATAATATTTGAGTGTGAAATTTTACACTTGAATTATCATAAGCCACACAAATAATGTTTTCTATATAAGGATAAATAAATAATAAAACAAATTCCCAAAAAGTGGCCTAAAATGAAGCTAGAAAAGTCAAAGGTAGAGTGGTTTTAAGTTTTAACTTTTGACAAACATCGTGCTTCGTGATTTTTCACATTATAATATGCTAAATAGTCCACAGTTTTCTTCTTTTTTCCAAATTTTATAATATGATTATATTTCCCTACTTTTGGTTAAACGCTTTTAGATCCCTTTTGGGAAAAAGAGTAAAAAAGGCAAAGCAGTTACAGTAGTAGTAATATGTAAAAAGTGAGTTGCCTTTATCGCTCGTGTGTTCAGGAATAAAATCATTACAACATAATTAAAGTTTGAATACTTTATGTAATAATTAAGTTTATTTGGAGATAAAATAATAGTAATAAATAAATAATTATGGCAAGGAAGGGCACAGAAGTGTCATAAAGAGTTTTCGCAATTCCCAATGAGGTTTCAGCCACCCGTGACCCCCCCCTGTCACTCTCCTTGTGTCGCAGTGAAACTGACTCGTGGGGCCCACTTTGTCTATGTAATGTGTTTTTGAGAAGAGAGACCAATTAACGAATATAAGACGCGTTATAATTGACAAGTAATTTTATGAAATGAAAACTTATTACGTAAATCAAAATTCATTTTCATACATTAAATGTTATTTTTTTCATAAGTTAAATATTATTTTGTTGGTTATTAAATGTGGATCAATTAAAATTAGTGTATTTGGATTGGGATTGTATGACCTTTTGAAGGAGATGTAGTAGGAGTCTGATCAACAACATTGGTAGGATTGGTTGACCCAGTCGGAAAAATATAGAGGAAACCGTGTCCAGCTCCAACTAGAAGAGTCCATCAAGGTTGACCTGACCAGGAGCTCGGACCTTGAGGTGCCAAATTGAAGGCAAACCGAGTTGACTAGGATCAAACAGGTGCACTTGGCTTTTCTCCTCAACTCATCATATGTGGAACAGTGAGCTCACTTCAAGGAACACCATCGAAGTCAACTCAAATCGATAAAATTGTTTGGGGCTATACATTGTACAAAAATTATGTGATATCTATTTTAAATTATAAATAAGATCTCATTTTACAACAAAAATATCAATTTGAAATTCATTGTAATCAAGCCCATATTATATGAATAAAATAATCTCTACTTTAGACTATAAATATGATCTCATTTTATGGTAAATGGATTTGAAATTCATTATAATCAAGTTTATATCGTATCAATTGTAATCAAGCTGATATCATATCAATAAAATAATTCGACCCAACCGGCCAGGATCATCCTAATCCATTTAACCAGGATGTGGCATCCAAGTTCAAATCATTTAGTTTTGATTAATTTCTTGTTGGATTTTAGTTATTTGACTCAATTTGTTTGTATAAATTTACACATCAACAAAATTAATGAAATTAAATTCCTAAAACAATTTTTACCAAAGTTCACCTATTCTTCTTTTTGTCATAAGTTAATAAGTTAGATGTATATCTATTTTATTGCATTTGTATGGTTTGCATAATTATGTATCGATAAACAGAGAAATATTTGGGCCCCTGTACATATTTTTTTCTTTGAGGAATGGCCCACTTTATTTTTTTATTATAAATACAAAAGTATCTTTGTATGATCAACGTTTATAAATGAAATGTTGTATTCCCTCTCTTTTTCGGAAAAAATAAAATACAGAAATTGAAGGATTACTTGGGACTGATAGTCATAGTAGAGAGCTCACAATTTCGCCATTTTATAAATTATATATATATATATATATAAAATAAATAGTAACTGTAGTTAAAACTTCCTATATTTATTTTAGAGAATTGGTGTGTAGATATTAAGTCAAAGATAAAATAATAAATATATAATATATTGTAAAACATCCATTAACTGATATTTGATAAATTAATAATTTCTATCATATATAATAATTATTATGGTCTCAACTTGAGGCTAACTAGATAATTTTTTTGAGAAATTCTTATGTGATCTATGGTTCATTCACAACATAAAAGATAAAATTTAGTATTTACTATGCAATTTTGTTGAAATGGGACTTTATAACTATTAAATGTTTAAAGGACAGATATATGCTTAGGGATATCCTTTGATTAATGAACCCTAGTTTTACATGATTATTGATATTGAAAATATCTGTATTCATAGATTGATTGAGATTCAATTTTAAAACTTCTGGCTAACTAATAAATCATTTTTCTGTAGAATTTTTAAAAATGATCAGCTTTAGTCAATACCTCTGATCTGATATACTCCCTCCGTCCCAGCTCAACTTGCCTACTTGCCATTTTTGTTTGTCCCAACTCAACTTGTCAGCCCATAAATGGCAAAAAAAAATTTACATTAATATCCCTATATTTCAACATTATTACAAAAATGTCATCAAAAAGTGCATATCCACTTGATTTGATGTGCATATTATTACAAAAATGTCATCAAAAAATGCATATCCACTTGAGTCAACTGCATTTTCTTAATCTCCGTGCCCGGTCAACGTAGGCAAGTTGAGCCGGGACGGATGGAGTATCAAACAATAGAAGAGACACCATTTTGTCCTATATATTTTGAAGCAGATCTCATGTGAGATCTTATATAAGATGATGTTTATATAGATCACTAAAATTTAATCAATTCATTTAATATAGTTAATATTAATCTCACATGATATAATATAAAATTAGCCTTGAAATAAAATTCATGAGACATGCAGTCTCCTAAAATTTTCAGCAAACTAGCCTTGAAATTCCTCTTAAATTTGTGGTTCACAAAATATTAAACTTAAGAGTTTGTTTCAATTCGAATGTGTGTCCGGATTTGGGAGGGTAAAGTATCAGCCATGTGTGTTATAAAATTTACAAAATGTTATAACTTTACCATATGCTTTTTGCAATTTTCAATAACATCCACCTTTTCAAAATATAATAACATACACCTAATTTTTCTATAATTTTTAATGAAATAATGACATATTAACAAATAATTACATCTTATAAATTTCAAAACAAATACAAGATTATCAAAATTTAATTTGTTTTAAAAATCAACTTAAATCTTAAATCTAAACTTACACATCTCAATCCAAACATACCCATACAGCGGTGGTGCATCCATCTCCATTCTTTCGCTCATACTAAATAATTAAATGGAGTTAGAATATTAGTATGAATTATAATAAAGTATATAGATGAATAATATAATAATTTTAACTGCTTTTGGCACTACGCACTTGGATGTTACTACAAATCGAATTATTCTCCTCTCACATACCCTACCACCATACCCAAATATCTCTCTCATATTAATTCTCTCTCTTTCTCTCTCTCTCTCTCTGCATTTACATAATCCTTTTATTTTTCCTTTTTAAGGAAAATTACATATCAGAATTTGGGGTGAGGATATGAAAAATTATTATATCTTATATTTAAAAAATAGTTCAAATTTTTAAGGTTCGGTAACTTTAATTATAAAAATAAAAAAATAAAAACTAATCAATAATAATGTATCAATCTAAATTCAACCTTACAATAATTGAATTCACATGAGTTATTCACTGTGTATGTAGCGTAAAGATCATAAGGAAGAAAGAGTACTTATATAAAATACTATATAGTTGCAATATTAAACATTATTCGAATTGAATTAAATATAAAGAGAAGTAATTATTAACATATATACATATGAATTATTTGGTGATAAGAATAAATTATAATATAGAAGAAGCATGCACATGCATACGTAGGGACATATGGGACCTAAAATTGGCCTACAAAATTTGAAGACCTAATTCCGAGGGTGAATTTAATTATGGGGTTTAGATTTGATTTGCTGTCCGACCACATACGACATTGTTTCCATCCATAACTTACCTCTTCCCTATAACTTTTATTACTCTTTTTTTTTCCCCTCTTCAACATCTTACTCAATTCTTCACATTTTAAATTTTTTTCATTCCAACGATACGTTAATTAGATCATCACGATAAACAAATTTTGCATTAAAATATTTTTCTTTTATTTTCATTAAATATTACCTTTTTAATGTTAAAAAATAGTGCACACACACCATTGGAGACGAGTGACAATTGTTACATGAAAATAATGCAAAAATCGCAGTATTTTTTTGTGCACGGCTGAAGATACCCTAATAACCTGATTCCAAACATATGTGCATTTAATTTGATGATAACCATTCAATTCTTTTAAATTATTTTCATGCAAATCACGTAATCGATTTACCTAAATAATCACATTTGATGTAGTTCTTTGTTCTCTCTTTGGAGATATATGACACACCATCGTAACCGTAACCATCCTCGACACTATATCATAATCAATTATTATTATCATGATTTGAAATTAAGTCATTTGGATTGGAATATGAATATTTCAATATATGTATATATACATAAAAATTGTAGCTAAATTGATCTGCAATTTTTAATTGATGATGAAGAATTATTGGTTTGAAAATAAGAATCCTAAAAACGCGTTGAGTGTTGCATTTTCAAGGTGCCTATAGGAATTAGTGAAACCCTACTACCAAGAAATTTGGGTCTATCTTCAAATCCTATGCTATTCTCTAAACACACTTTATATATTGTAATATTTTATTGCATGTACACGTTTAATATATATCGGGCCCGATAATCTCGGGTTTACTTGCACATTAAATAATTTTAGGTCGTTTATTATATTAATTTCTAGTTTTAATGTTTTCTTAATTCCCTTCCTAAAAAATGTTATTTCTACAAATCTTTTTGTCCCAAAAAGTATATATAGTATTTTTTGATAGTTAGTTCTAATTTCTAGAATTGTTTTTTTTTTTTTTTTTTTTTGTAGTGTCGTTATGATTAATATGCTAACGAGTAAAATCTGATTACACAAATTAAATTAAACCAGTAAATAAATGGAGCATGAGGAAGAATTGATCTATAATGTATTAAAATATATTTTTCATTTAGTTGATCAAAAAAATAAAAGATTTTACATTATAGCATGCAATAACTATTGAATTAATTACAAGAGAAATTTAAAAAATATATGACATTACATATTAAGATGAAAAACAAAGATTCAATATCGAATGTATAAACAATGGCTGTATCTATATTTAATTATTTGGGTGACGAACCAGTAGAAAAGACTCGTCCTTTTTTTATTATCAAGATTACCAAAACTTGAAATTTCACCTTACCAATCCTTAATTCGTAATGTATAACACAAGTGGCCATAAAAAACTAATAAAGTGGACAAAGACATTTGAGATAATTACTAGATATTTCATATATATATAGTAACAAAAGAGAAAGCACATCCATAATGAAATATATTAATTGTTGGTTTTTCGAATTTTCTCCCATATGATATAATTTACATATATGATTAAGATGTATAAATAAATAAATAAAGAATATAAATTAATAAACACAAGTTGCACGTTCGCCCACGGCAAACAATTCCATTTGGTTGGGGACTGCTTACACATGGGGCTGTCTATTTCTAGAGAAAAAAAGACGAGAGTATCCAATGCTCTATAACACATCAACATCTCTAATTCTTCTTCATATATTTACATTTTTTTGTTTTTTTTTTCAATTGATTTTTTCACCCAAAGCTCGAGGTTCTTGCAATTCTTGATCAAGAAATATAAAATTTAAAAATTAGCACAAAAAAAAGAACCAAAAAAAAAAAGAACTATTAGTAAACTCGAGGTTTTGAGGCCACTAGTATTGTAATAGTAGGATATGGTTTGATTTGTCAAACCCAATATCGAGTAGGAAAAATTAGGACATGGAAAGAAACCTAGAGTCATAAAATTGATCTATGAAGATCCTTTTGCTTTTTTTTTTTTCAATATTACATGATAATAATTAATATCGATTCTTATAAAAATAACAACAAATGCATATATAATTATTAAAAATATATATAAATTAGGGTTTGGACTTGGAGTGGAATGAATATGAATATATTATCAAACCATTACTTAAATCTAAGACTGTAAATCTAAGACTGTAAATCTAAGACTGTGTTTGGATAGAAGGATTTGTAAAGTTGATTTAAAATTTACTCATATTACTCAAAAAGTAGTTAAAATAAAAGTGATTAATTTCAAATACATACAAATCCAAACACCATAAATGAATTTACTATTATGAATGAATTTTATGTATCTTCTCAGATTCCGTCATACAACAACCTTAAGGAAAACTGGCAAAACTGTTATGTAAGTATATCATAATTATGAAAATATATTTAATTATACTATTTTTTGAAAAGTCTCGTAACTTTTAATATATTGTTAAAAATGTCTAACGAACAGCAATTGAAGGTACCTCAACTGATCACAAACTGATTTGACGGTCAAAGGAATATATGATAGCCAAAATGAAAATATATGCTTACTACGTACCCGTTATAGACGGGTTTGAGTTGTTTAAAATGCCTCATACATATAAAAAGTGGGACGTAAAACTGTTTCTCTACCAGTTTTAGGTTGTAACTTAACCGGTAATTGCTAATGTGGTGTGTTTTTTCTTTTTCATATGTACCATTAAAATTTACCATTTTATTTATATGTACGTCATTTTTATAAACAATTAAACTATTAACAAATATAACTATAAAAACATTTAATAAATATAAAATTTTAATAAAATCAGAAATATTGTAATATTTTTGAAAATTATAAAAAAATATCAAAAAGTCAACAAATAAATTTGTTGGGATATTTCTGGTTAGTTTTGATGAAACAAGTATTCTTGTATAGAAGTTAGAGTACCCCATTTTTCCACATTGTTTAAGTGGTTTGTAGCTTGACAAGTTTATCTTTCTGGAGTTGCATTTTGCTTTAGTTGTAAAAGATCAGAAAGAAGGTAGTTACTGATGATAGCAGGAAGTTGACAATAAAAGATTTATGGATGCTAGTTCTCAACAAGGAAAGTCAGCAAGATGTATCAGAAAGCTGGCGCAGAACAGTAAGCAACATACAAAAAGTTGTAAGGAGGACTGGAAGTTGACTACATGATTCAAAAACAGGAAGCAAACGCAGATCAGGAAGCTGACGCAAGACAGTAAGCAGTAACTGCAACCTGAGCAGTAAGCTGTAAGTTACTTAGCTTTATTTATTGCAGTACGAGGTCTTATTGAATGCAGTACGAGGTTTCTGCTTGATCAATGTTACCAGTAGATGGAAGTTAACAACTGACCAATTAGGTGATGTCATCTGGACCGAGGACCTACAAAAACATTGTTGCCGAGGGATGACGCCATTAATGCAAGTCAGAGTAGGACATGCCCTATTTTCCCAGTTCCTCCAGGCGCATCAAATGCAAAAGATCATGAAGATCAAGTTTCGAATTGCTACATGGAATATGTCTCTCTTCAACGGACATATTTCTACAAGTATAAATAGAAGGTGGAAGTGACCAAGAAGACTACTAAACTTACTGCGAATATTCTAAGCTATCAAACCTTCAAGCAAATACAAGTTTTCTGCAGCTCAGTCACTCAACCTTTAAGAAGCAGTCAAGCCAAAAGATTCAGAGTTATCAAGTTCTTAAGGCCAACTTCGAAAACAACAGTTGAAAACCATATACTTTTAACCTTTTGCCGTGTACTAGGTTGTTTTAGTAGGTGTCCTTAGTTGGAAGGATATTGATCCTTACTAAGTGTTTGTCTTTGTGTAAGACTTGTAACTATGTGAGTTTTGAACCCTGTGTGGGAAGTGGCCTAGGGATCGTTTTGATTCCGGTAGGTATAATTCTTTAGGAAGAGGTTTGTAAAGTTGTGTCTTGTAAAACAAACTGACCTAGTGGAGTTCCTCCTTTGTGAAGGAGAAGAGTAGATGTAGAAGGATTACACCACCTTCAAACCACTATAAACCCTTTGTGTGTTTTCTGCTTTATTTACTTGCTGCATATATTTTATATCTCTCTCGCTGCATATATCTTAAGCATACTGCTAAAAGGATTCTAATAAAATCATACTTGTGAAATAAAATCGTTTTTCAAAAAGAAAATCTATCTTAAATTTCCGCTGTATAGTGTGATACACCGAGACAGTAAGTTGAATCAGCATTCTGCCAACTTACTGAATCGAGAGTTGTTGCATTCTCTGTAGAATCAGCAACCTGCTTACAGAATAATTTTAAAACGTAAAATTTGATAGAGGTGCATTCATCCCTCTGAACCTCTGACCACTTGGGACCAACAAAATTCTAAAAACATATTTAACGATAAAATTAATAACAATAATTTTCGAAATTATGTTTGAAAACTTGGTATTAAGTATTAACAAGTTTGAAAATTATTTACAAATCTATGAAAATAATTCCAAAAATGTACACAATATAAATACACACTGAAAATGTGCCAATTTTTTTTTTATATCTGAAAACTATTATTTGAAAAATAAAATAAGAAATCAACTCATCATCAGGCTGGCTGAGAAGATGAATTTGAATAAGCTTGCAATTTATCCCTGCAACTGCAAGTACAAAACGAAAAGATTCAAAAAAACATGGCTTCAAAAAAGCTCTTCTCTCTCCACATGATCAAACAGCATAGTGTCAGAATAATTAAAAATGAAACAGCAACATAAATTGTTTTCTTATTATACTCTGTATTTGTTACAGATGTTAGTATCATTTATAGATCTCTCTGTTTAAAAATACGAAGAAATCCAGAAATTCGTCAAACATATATACTTTATGATGATACACTGCTAGTAACATGCATGGGCCACGACAATCTTGGCCTGGAGCTGTCGGTATACAATTTATTATCCTTTTTTGTTAGGTCATCAATCTCAATCCTTCCTTATTATTATTACCTATATCTATATATATATTACTCTACCAAGATAGCTCAAACTTTTCTCTTTCTTGGTTCAATAATCTTCCTAGCTTTGATATATACACTTATATTGCATTTAGATCTAGAGTTTTGAATGTAGATTCGATTGAGGTGCATTGATTTTAAATAGATTGAATTCAAATCGTCAATTGTTAGAAATTAATTAACCAAATAGCATGTTTTAATCTCACATAAACATGCTTCAGCACGAAAAACCAATATACCATAATCGAAATAAGAGAAGTGACAATAATCATAAAAGTTGGAGCGTACCAGAATACATGCATGAATCAGTTTGTTACCAAAAAATAGAAGCACACTTAAATACATGAATATGGTTTATCAAAAAGTGAAAGAGTACCTGAATACATGAATGTTTCACCATTGTACACTCTTCCGTAGAGAATACAAGATGTGTGATGAGAATACTATAACCATAACTTATAATAATAAGTCTTTTATTTTAGTTTGATCCCGCAACAAATTGAAAATCACCTAATTGTATCTACACATAAAAATCCATTAATATCTTGATGCTATATAATCCCATAAGTTAAACTTTAATAGATCACTTTAATCGAGTCTTCTTAAAATAGTTAGTTATACACTTAATTTGACACTTTTTTTTTTTTTAGGGAACTTAATTTGACACATTGATTCAACGTCAATTTCTTGATCATCCCAATATTATTTTGGGCAAATACATTCGTTTTGAAACTCTCGTGGAGAAAAACACAATTCCTATTTCAATATCTTACTCATTTTGGAAATGGGTCTCATATTACATTGTCCAAAAGGAAAAAAATTCCTAAATTAATTTTTCCAACAGGATCAATTGATCTGACTCGAATTTTGATCTGTTAGATCTTAAACACAGTCCAAAAATATATTGATCACTATTGCTCCACCACATGAGATCTTCTATTACACTTGGTGTTATATCTCCTACTCCAAAACAATCACCACACGTCAAGTGTATTCGATGACATTACTATTTAACACATGTCATATAATAAATGCTATGAAATATGAAATGTAACACCAAATGTAATAGAGGATCCAATCTAATTGCTCCATAGTTTCTTGTTAGTCTTTCCAAAATTGGTATGCATTTTCACTTCTCTTGCAATATTTTCCCCCTACAACATGCATGGTTGAGTTTCAACCTCTTCTGATTAATTAACCAATGAGTAACAGAAATACTTTTAACCACAGTGAAAACATGAATCAATTATGGTTCTGTTTGCAGAGTCAAGACTGACAAACGAACAAAAGAGATATTTGACTAAGGAGAAAAGTACGGATGAAAATTAGGTTTTGTTTGCAAAATTTATAAATTCAAACTAAATGGAACGGTTTGGCTCCGTGAGAATAAATATATTTTATTTCTGATGTTATATTAGTTAATTGGATTCGGGTCAAGTGATATGGTCAATGAATCATCCATGTACGTAGACTGATCCTATCCACTGCTAATTAATAAATGGTGGTATAATACATCGTTTTATTTTTTTCTAATCTCGTTCAACCAAACTAAATTAAGAATGACCAACATTTTTATTTAAATCAAAATCAATGTCCAATTAAGAAACATGTCCTCTCATGTGAAATATATTAACAAAACGGTCGTCAAAATCACGAGTCAATCAAACAATTTTAATCTATGGTTTCACTATCAATGAGATAGTGTGAATTGACTCAATTATCATTTTATTGATATATGTTTGGACCTTCACAAGGGCAGTTGCATTCATTCATTCTGTTGGTATTTTTATCATTAAAAATAATATTTTAATAATTACTTTTGTTAAAATTAATAGGAGAGAGAAAGATATAGACTTCATTATTATATTACTTTTCTTCCTTTTTTTTTCAACTTTTTCATTGTATTATTTTAATATATTATTAAAAAATTAATAACACTAGTTGTAGACGCTCTAATATATTTGAGGGAGTGCGTAATGAAAAGTGTTTTGAGTAGTCTAATCATATTGTGAAGTTCAATATGCATGTGTCATGTACATATGATTTTTGAAACGTATCACTTTGATTAGTGTTTTATATTCATTGAGTCAAAACTTATAGAAAATATGAATGTACATTAAACAATGCACTAACTATTATTGAAATTATCACTAAAATAATTCACTATTTTAAAGAACTACAATAAAATTTTCATAAAATTATAAACCAACTATATATTTGGTCTACAAAATTGAAAAAATCTCAATATTTAAGAGAAATATCAATATTTTGCGATATGTTCGTATTTATTTCGTTATTTTTCATTTTTTAAAATTTTATATTAAAACCCAATCGATATTGATATTTTTAATATTTCATGATATATTTGAAATATTCCGGAAAAAAAGAAAAATTGTATGGCCCCCTCCAAAAATAGATATATTACAAATATATAGCAGGAATATCAATATTCTCATCCTTGATTATAGGTGGTTGCTACTATTCAATGCCTAAAGAGTAAAAAAAAAAAAAAAGCAGTCAGCGTACATACAAAATCGAGTTATGTTAGAGTCGCACTTTTATTTAGCGATAACTCGCTTTTAGTGCCCAACGATTTTAGGGGTAAACCAGTGTTCAGCTCCTTCCATCGCATTGTAGCCCAAAAGCATAGCAGGCCTGGGCTATTTTTTTTAAGCCCAATTATTTTAGAGCTCATTCATTAAATAATACTAATTTTTCAGATTAGGGCCCAAAAAAAGAGAACTCAAGTATCAATTATTTTGTTTACTTAAAATTAAATTTTGTTGGTCTCTACTTGCTGCATTTAGAAGTTATCTTCTCATTTAGTTTATCTTTAAATTATATAACTTTATTAAGCAATGTATTAGAAAATTGGTCATCTATTAACAGTAGAACAAAAGTTAATGTGATACAGTCTTACATGATTTTATTTTCGAGACCTCAAATTAATTTGACAATAAAAGAAATAAAACTTTGTGTATAATGATGGGCTTCGACTTGGCCCTCCACAACAAACATTAAAGTCATCAAATATTATTAAATTTGCTCAAAAGAATTTATATGAGATCGTTATTTCGAATATAATTTGATGAAAAATTGATAAGATGATTTCACAAAAGTGGCATGTAACGTATTTTAAAATAATCAATAATTAATAATTTTTTATTTGTCATATATTATGTAGGGTTATGAAAATATCCAAATATGTGCTTTTATCATTATATAAAGTTTCTATTGTGGTGGCCCTCATGCTCCTCTTATTACATTTTCCTATTTTTTAAAGTGTTTGTGCTGTTTTTATTTATTATTTTTCGAGGAAAAAGAACAGGAAAAAAAAAACCCAAGAATTTACTTCTTGTTTACTGAGATCTTTTTTCCGAAAATCCAATCTCGAAGGAAAATTTGGGGCAAATTCGAAATAATCAAAATTACTTTCCAGTGATGGAACTCTGCGCTTCAATTTCATAGAGATTATATGTACTCTCTCTATACGGTGACCATTCCTCTACTCTACGCTCGTATTATGTATTTTTTGGTACCGATCACCGCTTAGGGTTTCGGATTTTCGATAGCGAATATGTAATTTATTCTTCTAATTAGTTCTGTTGTCTGAGCATTTTGATCGGCTTTTCGGGTTTATGCTGCCGTTTTCTTTGATTTCTCTTTTTTGATTGAGTTTTTGGGCTGCTGAAAAGATGCTAATCAGTTCTTCTTATTTCATGTTCTAAATGTAGTTGCGTTTTGCTGTTTGCTAGTAGTTTAGCCTATTAGGATTTAGATTGAAGGTAGATATGCTGTTTGCAAGTTTGATTTTATAGTCAGCAGGTGGAAATTGTTGATTTGAAATGAAATTCTTTATTTGCTGCACATGATTGTTTGAAATTGCTTTGAATTCTCGGTTTCATTTGCTTTTTCTGGAATCATTATTTGTGAGCTGAATTTGATGCTGTTGGATTAATTGAATGTTTTTAAGCTCCTCATTTTCATTTGATTAGTGGTGTGGAGTTCAAATACATTTTATTGAATCTTGTTTTCGGAACAAGTTGTTGATTATATGTTGTTTTCATTCTGAGGATCCGTAGAGGGAAGTGGTGGAGTGAGGCGTAAAGTGTAGATGGAGTGCAACAGAGATGAAGCTGTAAGAGCAAAAGAAATTGCAGAGAGGAAGTTTCTGGTGAAGGATTATAAGGGGGCAAAAAAGTTTGCTCTCAAGGCTCAGAATTTGTATCCTGAATTGGAGGGCATATCTCAAATGGTCATGACACTTGAGGTTTATATATCTGCTGAAGAGGACAAAAGAAATGGGGAGTCGAATTTGTATGGTGTGCTTGGTGTGACTCCTCTGGCTGATGATGAGACGATAAGAAAACAGTATAGGAAACTAGCTCTTCTGCTTCATCCTGATAAAAACAGATCTATTGGAGCTGAAGGGGCATTTCAACTAGTCTCACAAGCTTGGAGTTTATTGTCAGATAAATCCAAGAGAACGGCGTATGATCAGAAGTTGGGTAAGACGTCTCAGCCAAGAAATCACTCTAAGAAGGAGGGTCCTTCACCGCCACCACAAAATGGGTTTTACAACTTTGCAAATACTGCAGCTCCACAAGTAAGGGTTCAAAAAGGTAATAACAGTAAGAGAAATCCTTCATCTGGTCCGCATGCACCCCGCAAGAAGGATCGCCACACTTTTTGGACGGTCTGTCATCGATGTAAGATGCAATATGAATATCTCAGGATGTATCTGAACCACAATCTTCTCTGCCCCAACTGCCATGAGGCCTACTTTGCAGTTGAAATTGATCCTCCATCTAATAGGGGTTCTAAAATATCTCAGACAAGCAGTCCTCACCGGCGGAAGAACATAAGCCAGCAGGAATCTGAAACCACAAAAAACTGTAAGGAGTCAAATCAAAAGAACTTCCAGTGGGTTCCTTTCACTGAGTCAACTGGTGCTCAATCAACTGTCCAAGCTGCAAATATGGTTCAGCAGGCTTTTGAGAAAGTCAAACGTGAAAGGCAGAAAGCACAGGCTGCTGCAAGAAGAGAGGAGGCATTACGACGCAAATATCTTTCTTCCAAAAGAACAATGGGTGGTGAATCCTCTCACCACACTGATGCTTCCAAGAGAAGAAAAAGGGCCGAAGATTGTGGTATGAACAATGAAAAAATGGAACGGTCGAACTCTGAAAATGGCATGCTTCGCCAAGTGAACTCTCCTAGTCTCAAACATAATAGCATTCAGAAACCTAACAACAAGCATGAGGGTGCTTGTCCAGTTGACATCAAACATTTGTTGATCAAGAAGGTTCGCGATGAAATAAATAAAAAAGTCAACGAATTTACCTCTGCTACTATGGTGAGGAATGTAGCTGGTGAGGAGGCTCTTAAAGAAATGAAAGAAAAAGAAGCTGCAACCATAAATGATGGTATAACTACTGATGTTTCCACGTGCAATCAGAACAAACTTTGTGAGTCATTGGAGAGTGAGAGTCATATGTTTGTAGATGTCTTGGATCCTGATTTTCATGATTTTGACAAGAGCAGAACAGAGAAATGTTTTAGAGACAATCAAGTATGGGCTGTGTATGATGATGATGATGGGATGCCACGGCACTATGCCATGATTCAGAAAGTGATCTCTCTAAATCCTTTCAAGGTGAAGATGAGTTGGCTCAGTTCTGCAACCCACAACAGAGTGGGTGAAATAAGTTGGTTTTTGAGTGGCTTTTCAAAAACATGGGGGGAATTCAGATTAGGAAAGCAAGAGATTTGTAGCTCAATAGACTGTTTCTCACACAAGGTCAGATGGACGAAAAGCACTTCTAAGACCATTTCAATATTTCCTCGAAGGGGGGATGTCTGGGCTCTATACAGGAATTGGTCCCCAGAGTGGAATGAGCTCACCGAAGACGAAGTAATTCACAAATATGACATAGTTGAAGTACTTGAAGACTATGATGAGGAGCTGGGAGTAATAGTCATTCCCCTGATTAAAGTTGTTGGATTCAAAGCTGTATTCCATCAGCA
The DNA here is from genome assembly GCA_954870855.1 of Scutellaria minor. NCBI lineage: Eukaryota > Viridiplantae > Streptophyta > Magnoliopsida > Lamiales > Lamiaceae > Scutellaria > Scutellaria minor. The sequence continues at coordinate 1,536,970 of OX940735.1, read as the reverse complement.
TTTTAACCCAAGTGAAATACGCAGAATCCTCAAGGAAGAAATGAGTCGGTTTTCTCATCAGGTGCCTTCACATTTCCTTACCGGCCAAGAAGGAATGAAGTCAGTTAAGGGTTGTCTTCAGCTGGATCCTGCAGCCATTCCTTCACAATTTCTTCAACTGATGTCCAACATTAAAGGAATCGAGTTTATGGAGACGGATGAGGATATTGAGTTTGTGGATACAATTGATTGTGATTGTAGTACCAGCGCCAATGTGGTAGAAGGCATTTCTTGAGTTTATTGCGATTTTCTTGTACAAGTGAATGACTTAGCCAAACATCAGAAATTCAAATCATGGCCCAGAAAATATTCAGAAGACTTCTACTCTATTGTCTAATTGGAGTAGCAGATGAACCAATTTACAGAACATGGAGTAGGATACTGAATATTTTCACCGAAGAGGTTGAATTTGCCGGTGCTCTTGAAATCCCCTAGCCCTCTCTCTGGCGTGGATGTTTCTAGAACTAGTAAGTTCCGCTCAATCCTTTGTGTCCATGCCAATTCGGTGATGGAATCGAACTACTCACTTTGAATTACATCGAAACACCGTCCCATATTGGTGATTAAACAGGTGTTTTTTGTGGGAGCTGTATATACTTGCTGTGACTTCAGTTCACCAGTAGGTAGCCACTAGTCTGAGATTCATGGACCACTTTTTTTTCTTTTCTTTTTAATCTTATAGTTTAGCCCACTATACCCTTTTGTTCTTTAACTGTCAACACATTGCTTATATTCCACACACTGAGATTTGCTATGAACTGCATAACTACTTAACTGTATTGATTCTCAATTTTGATTATAATCTCATCTTTGAAGTTTTAAGTATTATTCTTGGTTCATTCTGGCTTTGTGCTTGCCTGCTTTGGCAGTCACTAAAAACTGCCAGTGAGTAATATAGAAGCTAACTTGCTTGGTGAAGTTCATAGGTAGTACACAAAAAAAATGAATATTGCATACTTATATTATTTTCATGTAAAAATTGTCATTTGTCTCTAACAGTGTGCACAAAAGAAAAAGATTTTAACTCAAGATTTGATTTGTGTTGGATCCAACACAAGGATGACAACTGAGATGGTTTATTGTGATGATTCAATGCATTGCTGGAATGAAAAAGTCCTAAACTGTAAAGAATTCAGTGCATTTTTGGAGATGCACTTAAATGTTCTAGTTTTGACTGTGTATTAATAGTAACCATTCCTATTGCAAAGCCATTCAAGTTGGATATTAAAAATTTTGAACAAATTGGAGGATCCAAGAAAGTTGGGTAAACACTAACTGGGTCCTCTCCAATAATTTGGATAAGAAGACTTTATAGCCATTTTATTTTCCAGTGTCTTATCTTTCATCACCTTACATTTTGCCATATATAATGTTGAATCTTCTACTAAGTTATTCTAATTTAAAACGAATAGTTTTTACACCTACAATTCTGAAAATTCAACTGTGTTTTGAACTTGTACAAAAATTTGAATATTAATATATCAAATTAAATTAAAATATGGAGAAAGTTGGGTAAAATGTCCCGTAATATTGGGTTTATAAAAATGTCTCATAAGTCACGCCATTTAAAAAAAAAAAAAAGTTGTGTGTTGCAAAAGTTTTGTAATCATTTTCATTTAAATTTTACACGTGTTTAAAGAACAAATAATATATATAAATTTGTATACACAAGTTCCTTGAAAATAAAGAGTAAAACAAACAATATTAATATCTACTATTATTAATTCAAAAATTAAAAAGAGATCACACGTAAGTTAATTTCAATGGAGAAATAAAAATTCGGCATCTTTTAATTGTGATTATGATTGCTTTAATATAAAAATTTCCATCATAATCTAATGTTATATTGATCGAGTCAATTGATGCCTAACTAATTATCATCTATTTGATATGTTTCCTGTAATAGTTAATAATCAGTGTATTATATATGTTTCGCTAAAACTTATATGTTCCGTGTGCCCAACCCGCCCAACGCGTGGGCCGCTCCCACGCATGCCCATGTTGCTGCAACCTGACAAGTATCACACATTTGCTCTAAAGATATCACACATATATTTTTCAAGTATCACATAGCTTATATAATGTATTATGTTCAGGTATCACACATTTATTCTTCAAGTGGGCGCGCACCTAACAAGTATCACGCATTTGCTCTAAGGATGTCACACATATATTTTTTAGGTATCACATAGTCTATACAATGTATTATGTTCAGGTATCACACATTTACAGGTATCAGTATTATGTTCAGGTATCACACATTCTCTCTTTACGTATCACACATTTACTCTTCAGATATTACATATACACCCTTAAGGTATTACACAAGTATCTTTTAAGTATCACATATATTTCTTTTGAGTATCACACATTTACTCTTCAGGTATTACATATATACTTTTAAGGTATTACACAAGTATCTTTTAAGTATCACACATATTTATTTTGAGTATTACATATCATTAAGCACATAATTATGTAATACCTGTAGTTCATATATGTAATACCTATAGAACAAATTTGTAATACCTCAAAACTATTTTTCATAACTTACATATCATTAAAATATGTAATTATATAATATCTATAGGACAAATATGTAATACTTGAAAAAAAAAAAACTGTGGGAGAAAGCACACGGCTGAGAATATGTGGCTAAAACCACACATAATCGATTATTGAATGAATTTTTAGTTTCAAAGGAAACGAATGATTCATTTTTAAGAATGTGTTTGATAATAAATCCTTAATTAAAAAATTACACTGTTGTTAAAATTAAAATTATGATATAATTTTTTACATCATAAAGTTTGTTGTTTCTGCAATTCTTTTCTTTCTTTGTGGTCCTCGTCCACCTAAATTCCAAACTCCACTTGTTCCCCTCCATCTTTTTAAATATAATAATAATAGTAATTAAAATTTATTTTATTACCATCCTTTATTTAAATACATTACCATCCTTTATTATTAAAATTTAATATATTACCATCCTTTTTACTACCTATATTCCTTTTTCACAATATTTTGCTTATTTAAACAGGAATACGCAACCCATTCATGAATCAACCGCTATAATACATTTCATCGCTTCCTCAACACAATTGCCTTCTCTTTTTCTCTCTCTACAATCTTTCTCTATAATCTGTTCGTGTTCCGTGTGACTTTAGACTATCTATGCAGGCAAACCGGTCGCCGATCATCCATCCGACTAACCCGATCATCGATTATTAAGGTTTTTTTTTTTTTTTTTTTTTTGTTGGACTTAATTCTGGTTGTGATTTTTTTGGTGGAATTACTTTGTTTAAATATAATCTGTTTGTGATTGGCTGTTGATGGAATTTGCCTCGTGGGTTTTTTGCTCGCCGATTACTTAGTTTTGTGTCGGTGTATTTGTTTCGATCGTATGATCGTGGTCTAAATTAGGTGACGCTACTCTTTTTCTGTCAATTCGAATTTTTATTTTTTTTTATATTTTCTGTTGAATTTTTGAGTTTTGATTTTGGGTTTTAGTTGACAATCTAACAATCTATTCTGTTTCCGTTTTTTGTTTTGCCCCCCCCCCCCTTCTGTTATTCTGATTGAGTATATTATTTGTTTGCTTCTTGTTTGTGTTATACTTATAATTATATTTGGTGGTCTATCTGCTAGATGGTGCTAGAAGGTAGTTTTCTTATTTATTTTCTCTTTAAAATTATATTAATTAATTGAGCAGTATAATAGGAATTTGATAATCTATATATGGAAGAGAGTTGGTGCAAATTTTGCTAATATGCTTGCTTTTATGAAGGCTTGTAACGCTATAAAGCTTCTTGTTGGAGGATTTCCCCTTTCAATTAACTCCACTTGCATGAATGGTTTTGCAGCACACCTTAGATAATGATTCAGTTTATTGCTTATCTGAGAAAAAAAAAAGACGCGGGTACCATTGTCAAAATTCTGAGATATCAAATCCGTAAAGGCTTCATACTCCCAAACTTTATTGTGGATGAGCAAAAACTTAAGACACCCTCATTCTCAGAATGTGAGCTACTTATGGCAGAAAATAGTAACTGCACCATACTTATTAAAGTGAAAGGTTTTACATTTAGAAAAGCCTCCACAAGAGGAAAATTTTATCACTATGTCATAGTGCTTTTTTTGGAAGCATTAAGATTCAAGTCTGGTGTGGGAAAGACATTTTTACTGATCATGGGTGACCATCTTCTGGTTTAGACTAGGTCACCAAGTAACCATATTGTGTAGTCAAACATGACACCGTGACATGTAATATGATAGATTTATTGAAACTATACCACATTCAGGGAACAAGCCTTTCGGTTGACACTTAGGGAACAACACCAGCACGGAACCAAATTTTGATGTTTCAGATGTGTTTCCTTCATGTATCACCCACTTTCTCACACTAAGGTGTGATATTTCTCACAAGTGCAGTTGCTTAACCTTTCCAATATTTGCTGAGGACACAGGTAGGAACCTGAAAATCTGAAATATTATTAATAAGCATTACTGGTTTGACATTATGACCTGCAGCCTTCTATATCAGATATTGTAGAAGTTTGTAGTTGTTTCATACTTTCAATTTTCCTTTTGAAGTTTTTTAATACCATCTTTTTCAGGTTTTTGAGCAAAGAAGATTTAAGAACGACACCCTTTTGCTTGTTGGAAAGAGGCTTTGCAAATTTGCGAGTATTGTAAGTTTGATCACCATGTAATTTAATGCTAGACAATTATCAGATTGTTACATGATTTCCTATGAGTGTTATGTATGAAATGGTATTTAGCATGGTTTACTTTATTTCCTTTCTCATTTCCTGTATAGGGAAAATTTCAAAATAGCTGAAGGCTGCTTAGACAGTTAAAATAGAGATGACCTGGGTAGGTTATAAAGGAAATGGTATTTACCCCGGCTGTATTTATCCATTTCCTCAGTAGAAGAACTTCATGACAGCCAAAGGCTGCTTGAATTCTTTATGATTAAATTTGTTGGCAGATGTTAAATTGTAATATCTTCACTGACATTTGTAGGTTCGTTGTTCTTTTCAAACTTTGTACTTTGTTACCTATATAAACTTCCTACAGGACAGATTTTGAATTGATTTACTTCTAATTTGAGATGCTGATAGGTCTACACCTTACATTTGATATTGTCTGCTGAACAAGATGTCCTCATCCAGTGAATCCTCTACCTTCAGTACCACTATGAGTCTGGAATGTAGTAGTTTGTACCTTAAAAGGAATAAAAGAAGGGAAATGATTTTTCACAAAATATTTCTTTAAGTTACAAGTTATTACAACTTCTTTTTATTCCATTACTACTGCTAAAAATAACTATTATCATTTTCTCTTTGTATTCGTTTTGTATGGTTTTGATCTTCCTACATATTAAATTTGCTTTTTTTTTTTGTGGCTAATAGTAACTATGTTTGAACAATATTAGTTTTTGTAATTTATCTGGTCTACATGTTTTGCCATCTCTTCATGTGTCAGCTACATATTTGTTGATGATTTTTGAAACTGGGCTCAGTTCAAAAAGCTTTCGATTTTGGTTTGGGTGTAGATTTTTTCTAATATGCAGGCAGGGGTTTCTGGCAACATTTATTTATGGAAGATCTGGCCTTTCATTTGTAGGAATCTATATGTCAAGCCTAGTAGTTCAAATTTAGGGACCCAGTTTCTTGAGCTAGCATTTGCCGACAATGACAGTGTATCATTTTTGTCATTTTGTTTGCCTAAGAATGAACCTGAGTGAACGAAGCATATGGATGAGAGTGTAATTCGCAGGTGAGATGTCTTGAAGCTCAATTATCTTATCTCTCTTTCTCTCTCTTTCTCTGAACTCAATTCTTTATAAGTAGCATCCACACATTCTACCAATCTTAATCAATTGCTTTCAGTTCTAAAATCACAGTAATAAAAGCTTTTATAGATTGTAATTCAAGATAACATCTTAGTACAGCTAGTATATTTTAAAATACATTAAGATCTTAGTTTTGTGCATCGCTTTTAGCTTAGTGATAATTATTATATTAAAAGATTTAGAATTAGCAGTAGCCACCTACAGATAGGTTTGGGTACATATTTAGGGATAGCTGCTTAGCCTCTCTAACATAAAGAATCTGAATTACAAATGGTATTGCAGGCACTTCTGATCTATCTGGATCACTGACGAACAGATTGGTTTTGGTTTCTGGTGTTCCCTACAAGAATTGTTAAAATGACCTTCTGCAGTTGCATTATGTTTTGCATCAGCCTTTGAGTTGCCAATATAGAAAAAACATATATATATATATATATAAAGTGATGATTCGTTGGGAAACTGTAATTAGTTGCCTTGTGGATCTTACATGTAACAAAGCATCCTGTTGCTACAACAAAGTGATGATTTGTTGCACATCACTTTGAATTAATTTTAAGATGGCCATTTATCCTTGATGAGCGACGAAACCAGCCAAATTTTTGGTGTTAGGGAATTTTTTGTGAGAGACTTCTCGCTTGATGTGTCTTATCCTTGATGCTTCATGATATGGCACCTATGTCTCTGCAAGATAATGTTCTAAGAACTGCTTTATGGCTCATAGAAATTATTATGGCCATATCTTTCCTTGGTTGTAATGGTTAACTTGGAATTTGATTATTATGTTGGTTTGCGATTCTGGATTTTCTGGTATAAATACTTCTCTGTCATGGTTTGTGCAATGGAAGAGAGAAGAGCTGCCTTATTGTCATCTCTTGCGTGCCTCTGGATACCTATATGTAACACTTAGATTAGCTCCTGAATGAACTCTTTCATATCACTGCATGTTGGCAACACACTGCACACCCTTGATTCAGTTCCCACAGGTTGATTATCCTTTTAGTTTGGAAAGCACTTTGAGATAGTTATGCTTAAGCTGACTTAAAGGTTACTACCAGTGATCTTACTCAAATGGGGACTATCAGTTGGGTTGAGTGAGGGCCGCAAGGATGAGATGTGTGGTGAGATATCTCATGGTCACATAAGAGGAAGTACAAGGTCCGATTCATATGGCTGTTACCAAATTCATGGCAAGTCATTGTAGCACATTGACAATGTTACCTGAATTCTTAGATGGAGAGACGTCAACATAGTACCAGCATGATTGTCGCCTATTGCTACACTTCATTACTGTTCCTGGTAGAAGAAGACAAATGTTATAGCTAAGATGAGCTGAAAACATCCTCCCAAACTGTTAAGCTGTTCCCTTACCCAATCTTCTTATCTATTAATAAGATTATTTCCCTGATAAGATGGACGTACTGATTCTTGATGGCTGTATTAGCTTAAAGGTTCTTGGTTATCCGAGATGTATGATTGCCCCAGTATTGCATGTCGAGTTATGTATCTCATCATTATTATGTATTTATGTTGATTAAACTTTGTCCATTTGATGTGAGTTACTAGATCTCCTGAAAGTTTTGGATTTTCCCTTCTTTTTGGTTGTTATGGATACAATCATGGAGGTCCTTTTGGTTGAGGGAATTTTATAGAACCTAATGCAAGATGGATCTTCTATGATCACATTGATCTACATATATCTTATTTTTCATTTGAAAATTCTACCTCTGATACAAGGTATTGTAACTTGGAGTGGCCAATTGGTTTCTTATCCTTTTGAATTCACTTGTGAAAGTAGAAATGATTTATTATCATTGGGATTGTAGGACTTAACATGTTTAATTTTTGGTTTTATTGTTGGAATTATTAAGGTGCAATAGAGCATTAGTTGAAGATACGATTTCTGTGTTCAAGAAAATTTATCAACAGCTTGGAAGTATTTCTGGTTAAAATTTATTTGAAGTTGTGGTAGTTCAAAATTTTGAGTAATTGAGGCTAATTGGAGCCTAACATGTTTCCTTGATTCTGAAAATTACATTAAGATAATTCAATATGTTTGATAGATGCTCTATTAGTTATTCCATTTGAATTATAAGCTGCATGCAATATAATCAAATGACATATAGGACTATGACACACTCCCATTTTAATGGAATTGCATCTTAAGATAATGAAAAATCTAAAAAACGTAGTTTGGATCATTGAAACCACTATATGAGTTACATGGCTGGTGGCTCTGGAGTTTTAATTAATTTCACTGTGTTGAATTTTTACATTTATATGGTTTGAGTTTGTCATTACTCTTTCAAATGTATTTACTATCTAGTGTGCGGGCCAATGGAGAGTAGTTTTGTGGGCTTATGACAGTGCATTTACATAGGTTCTCTCAACATTTCAAAGAAAAAAATATTAAGGTTAGAGTTCTTTGATAATTTGATGATATTTTGAACTGATTTCCAAAACCAGAAGGTGCTGCTGCAGATGTAGAATCCTGAAGGCAGAGTCCATATCTTACTATCAATCACCTAATCGCCATTAAGTATCACTAACATGGGGAGGATGGGACTGTTAGATACCAATTCTACTCTTTGCTGTGCATTTATTTAGTTTACCTGAAGGTTCTTCTTGCCATTATATATGTGCATGAGAGGCAGGTGTGATGGTCCTTGTTTCCTAGTAGAAGGTATAGACTGGTTATGTTGCATTTGTTTGTGGACATTTGTGTATCATTATAGTTTCTCTTTCCATTTCTAAGTTACTTCTCCAGAAGGTTAGAATTTAGAAAGATAAAAACGTGAAGTTACACATGTATGCATATTTATAATAAAGAAGAAAAAAAAGGGACCAGTTACTGCTATTAATGTTGCAGAATTGAGCAGTATACTGCTTACAAATGACAGCATTTTTGTCCTTCAAATTCTTGGAAACTTATTTGTGATATTGTGCTGCTTCCTGAAATAACTTTTAATTCCTGCAGGTTTTCATTTGCTGGAGAAATTTGTCCCGTACTGGTCAGGCAACAATGGGGCACAGGCACATGTTCAACACACCTCAAAATTTTGAGACAGATAATGAACAGGGATGGAGTTATGCAGAGCAACCTTACATTCCCATTGGTATAATATTCTATTGCTTTAAAAAAAATTCTCTACTTTCTCTTAATTGAAATGGAATTGGATTTTCTTCCTGTACCATTTTTCACTAATAGTAAGACCTGAGTGCGATCAGTTAAGCAAGCTTTCTTAGTCATAATGATCTGATGAGAACCATAGCCTTTTATGTGAACTTTTTTAATTCTTTTTGCCTTCAGTTGAAGGCATATAAATTTTTGCGACTGTGTTGAATGAGTACAGGAAGTGTGTACATCATTTTAGTTTCTAGAGGATTAAAGCATTGAGTGAGTTGCATTGGATTGGTGGACCATCCTTCTCTTTTGGATGTGGTTTACTGGTTATCTTGATGTACTCTATAAAGCCATGAGGAGGAAAGATAAGGAAATTACGGTCATAATTCTTTCTCGTGAATTGTTTAGTAGGTATGTCTTGTAGTCTAAAGTATTAGAATTGGCTTGAAGCCTTGAATGAATGAAATTATTGTCATGGTTAACTGTTGTTGACTTTTTAGTAGTTGTGTTTTCTAATCCAAAATATTACTCTAGGCTTGTAGAAGTACACATGTGAATTGTTCTTGTAACAGTCATTGATAGCTTTTCTTTATTAATGTAAATTTCTTTATGTTCTTCTGTTTTGTTTTTTAGTAGCAAGGGGTGCTGCTGAAAGCAGCTCAACTGTTCATCCTGTGGATAATGTTGCAATTCAAAGTGGACACTTTCCTTCTCAGTGGACCCCTACTTCTAGGCCCAGTGGATACTCTTCATCTATGCTTAATGGTGAATTGCCTCATTATCAACCAATGGCTCCTGGACCTTCCCGTGATCCTTTTCTACATCAACCTGCAGCTGGGAATCTCCACATACATCAAGATAACTATTCACATCACCCATCTTCATCCAACATGGGTGGGCAAACGGTACCTGGAGTAGATGGTGGTTTTTATGATCAGACAATAGTCAGTGGGAGAGGACCATATAAACGGAAAAGCCCTGGCATCCCTCCAATGTGTGACAGAGGGTCTACAAGCAGATATTATGATGTTGGAAGTTCATCTGATATTCATTTGCCAGCGGACCCCTGGCAGGAGAAGCCAAATGCTGAATCTTATCAAGCACACTGGGAGTATCCTCCGAGTTATGGAGTTAATAGCCTCCCCATAGGCAGTGAGGGTACACTGAGAAATGTGAGAAGTAGAGCGGTGGTTGACCTTGAAAACAATCCGACCATGACTCATTTATCAAGCAATTCTGTCCATCATTCGTTATCTGGTCGATCCTCTGATCAATCTAATTTGGGGGATTTCTGGGGCCAGAGTTCAAATGCACCAGCAAGGGATTGGAGTTGTAATTTTGTACCACCTGCTGCGCATGGGCTGACTTTTGGCTCGGGTAAGTTTTAACAAATACTTCTGATTGTGTGTGTATCCGTTAATGTTTTACTAAGATATTTTTCATTTTACATTTTCAGATTCCAGTTTCTTTAGTCAGGATCCAAACTCCCTGAGTACCCTAAACAACCATCCTAATAATTCCCTTGAGATAGGGGGTTACAACAATGATGATAACTCAAATAGGAATCATGTTCCTCAAAATGGTAACAGTCACTTGAATCAGTCTGTCAGAGGAGTCCGAAGTGGTCATGGTCAAAGATCCGTCCCTAATTTCAGGCCTTCTTCAAGCAACTATCGCCCTGGACATCTAGCGGCCCCAGATGAGGGGCAGCAGCTGGTTGCAGAAAGTTATCCCTCTAGGCATCCACGTGCTTTTTCCAACTTCAGGTTGCGTAATGCTGACAGGATTGGGAGAGCTTATGCACCATCAAGTGAGAGATTTAGATCTTTCACTGAGGAGGCTAGATTCCGTGATCGTTTGACACCAGAGGTATGTCTTTATCTGAATCCAATAATATTTTCATGGGAAGTCACTCTGAGAATATGGGGGATAAAATGCTATCTTGAAAAATTCCTTGATGTTTTGTGGTAGCCTGAACTTTATGAAATTGCAGTAGTTCCTCTCTTTTGTGGCAATGTCGGTATTTCCTTCTCTTATGAGGAGCTTAGTGGATTTTCTTTTGTACCATTGGCATTTTTTATTGGCAGTCTTTGCTTAAAGTCTAAGTATTGGACAGGCATCATTAAATAAAGGGTTAAATGCAAAAAACAACCCAAACTATTGACTTTTTTTATTTTGCAACCTAAACTTTTTTTTTTATCAGATTGCAACCTGAACTATTAAAATTTATCAAATTGCAACTTTTGAACCATTTTTCGGCAAAAACGTGAACACTTGACATACACGCTAACTTCATATAAGTGTCACATTTAATTAAAATATTACAAAATTACCCTTATGTTTTCGGTGTGCCGGTTACGTGTTCTCGTTTTCATCGAAAAATGGTTCAAAAGTTGCAATTTGATAAATTATAATAGTTCGGGTTGCAATCTGATAAAAAAAAAATTTAGGTTGCAAAATGAAAAAAGCCAATAGTTTGGGTTGTTTTTTGCATTTAACCCTTAAATAAATCTCCTTATTGTGCACTTATTCAATATGACTTCAATTCAGGGTCTCATGGTAGTGGACCACTCTTCACTTTATGGATCGAGAGCTCTGTATGATCAGCACAGGGACATGAGGCTTGACATTGACAATATGAGCTATGAGGTCATTTCGCTTTTACACTCTTATCTTCATATTTGTTCAATTTCATTTTCCGTGTTAAATTATCTTTTTTTTTTTCTTTTAACTTATTTACTAAAACATAAATGATTTACATTAGCAGGAACTCCTAGCACTGGGAGAGAGGATTGGAAGTGTCAGCACTGGATTGTCAGATGGTTTAATCTCGAAAAGCCTTACTGAGTCGATCTATTGTTCATCCGACTGTCAAGATGAAGGAACTTGTGTTATTTGCTTGGTGAGTATCTCGTATGATTATGCATGTATGAGCAAACATTCACCCAAAATTGAATTTTTCTCCCAATACCTTCCTCCATAATGTATTACACTCACAATACATTCCATATCATATTCAAACATATACACTTCATAATTTTTTGTTGGGATAACTTTTAGCTAGATATACTGCATGACTGTTGCATATTATTTCATGATTGATTGTTTTCGTTAATGCACATATGAATGATACTATTAGTTACATAGTTGGTATTCATTCTCATTAGTCTGTGCTCTTTTAACTGGAAGTCCTTGCAACTTTCTTCGACAGGAGGACTACAAAAATATGGATGACGTTGGTACGTTGAAAGCCTGTAGTCATGATTTCCATGTGAGCTGTATTCGGAAATGGCTGTCGATGAAGAATTCATGCCCAATCTGCAAGGCAACTGCTATTGCTGACAGCGAGTGAAGGAGAAGTGAAGCGACTTCATTTATGGTTAGCCTATAATTATCCAAACCTCTTGTACATATTTGTTTCCGATGTTTTCCTCAAAATGGAGGAAATGACTCTTTCTCAAGTAGACTTTTGAAAGCTCTTGTTGTATCGACGTTTATTTGACAGTCCGTTTCTTTTGCATTCTTCTGGTTATCTATCCGATCGATGCTTCTTCTCATTTTCAGCTATCATTTTGATTTCTGATTCTAAGAATGAACATGACTGATGGTGTGGAAAAATGAAGGGTAGGGTTTCAATTACTTTCTCATCACAAATATAGTATTTTCAAAATCCGCATACACTCTTTAATGAGTTGTTTCAAGTTTGTTTGTTTGTTTATTGTTGTTTTCCCCATTAAAACTAGGAGTGGTTCTCTCATCGAATGCAAAAATGTGTATTGTTACCTTTTTGAAAATTTTGGTATATACCGGCAACCATTGTACCAAATGAAAAATATATATTGAAAATTTTGTATTTTGAAAATAATGAAAATTATATTTCGAAATTTTAAATATACCGAAATGTATAATATTAATATTTTAATTGAAATACCGAATTTTTTTTAATTATTGTACCGTGCTGAAATTTTTAGTATTTTCAATCATTTTTGATATGATTAGTGTAGTATATTAGTATTTCGGAATAATTTCCCACTCCTAATCGAGACAAATAACATTCAATCTTGCAAACCTCACGTACGTTTATCCAAACATGCCCTAATGGGTAGTGTTGAGATTTAGAAAACCTTTTGGGAGGTAAATGAAATAAAAAAAATATTGAAAAGAAAAAGGAAAGAACAAAAGAAAAAGAAATAAAGCCTCTTTTCACTAATACCTCAATTCAGTTGAATCCCCAAACCCAAAATGCAAATCTTTGTGAAAACCCTGACCGGCAAAACAATCACTCTCGAAGTCGAGAGCTCCGACACCATCGACAATGTGAAAGCCAAGATCCAAGACAAGGAAGGGATTCCGCCCGATCAGCAGCGGCTCATCTTCGCCGGAAAACAGCTGGAGGACGGCAGAACCCTGGCCGATTACAATATTCAGAAGGAGTCTACGCTCCACCTTGTCCTCCGCCTTCGCGGCGGCGGCACCAGCTGGCGGATTCCTTTCGTGGCCAATCACTTGATTAAGAAAATCAAGCAGTTGAATCAGGATTCGAAGAAGGAACTTGTTAAGACATGGTCTAGGGCTTCAACTATTATTCCAGAAATGGTGGGGCATCGGATTGCTGTTTACGATGGGAGGAAGCATATGCCTTTTCGTATTGTGGAGAATATGGTGGGGCATAAATTGGGAGAATTGAAGCCTCGCCGTATGCAAAGGAAGGAGGTTCATGCGCGTGCTAAGGCTGCAAAGACTCCAAAGAAGAAGTAAGCAAGTGTTGGAAGCTGAGTTCGTTGGTTGCTATAATAATTAGAAAATAGTTGGATTTGGTGAGGGAAAAGTGATATTCCCTTAATTTGATTAAATAGAACTCAGACTCTCTGTGTAATTCTCCTGTTGTTTGTTCCTTGTTTTGGAATGGATTAAGGATCCTTTGAGCATTTCAGTTGAAGTTTCTTTGTTGCCTATCCATTTAATGTTTCATGTTTGAATTATTTTATTGCTTTAAGATTCATGGCCTTTATTAGGAGAAATCTCCTACATTAGTTTCGTGATGAAAGTGGTCCCATCTTCGATCTTATATGAGCTCTGTCTGTTGAGACAATGAAAATTATATTTTTCTACTTCCTATGTTCCAATTTTCTTAAGCTCGCTTTTGTTGTAATGCATCAAATGAACAACGGATGAGCCACAAAGTGGTGTATCCGAGCCTAAGTGAGTTTTTCTTTATCTGCTTCCTTCCAGCTTTGTGCCAAGTATGCAGCGCTCAGCTACTCTTTATTTTAATCAGAAATTCTTCTACTGTTGCTTTGTTGGGATTTGGTAGATCCATTATGTTTTCAAGTGGAAAGGCATCACCTTTAGAACAAGTAGCCAAGGGCTTGGGGTTGATGACACCGTGGCAGAATGCTACCCTTCATCTTGTAGATCTACTATACATCATGTTTACTGAAATGTTGGAACCGATTATCCTCTGTGCTCTTTTATTATTCTTGATTTCAGTCCATATTCATCATTTTCTGAGAAATCCACGTGTTGTTCTTATCTGTAAAAGCAAGCACCAGTTCAGAAAGCTCTGTGCATATTGATGACTAATTTATGTCCTTTCTTGGTGGATCTACTGATCTTGCCTCATGGATTTGATCTCTGCCAAAGTCCATCCAATGTTGTGTTTGTGAACTTCATCCATATGGATATCCTCATCCCGAAGGTGGGAAACCCAAGATTGCAAATATTCTGGTAAAAGGCAATTGATTCTTCTCTAGTATGATAGCTAGATAATCTTACACATTTTTTCAAATTTCCTTGTGCAATGCTGCATATCTGTTCTTAACAGTGCAGGACAGAGGGCTTCAAAACTTTGTCGACTGATTTTTGAACAGTCACATGCATCCAGTACTGTGTTGTCATCTTAACTATTAAAAAACCAGGCTACGCAAATTGGGATGTCATTTGAACTTGTTGGTATTTAGTAAGACTAAAAGTGGCAAACATCTAAAATACTTAAGGTGGCACGCACTTAAAAAATTTAACCATACAATTTTCTTGTCTTGACATCCCAAAAGAAAGAAAGAGGACTTGGAAGATTAAAGGACAAAACAAATGAAGAAGTATGTCATAAGCAAGCAAGTGTAGGAAGCCGAGTTCATTGGTAACTTTACTAATTAGGAAAAAACTGGATTTGAGTAAGGAAATATGATATATTTGCTTGAATAACCGAAACTTCTGTGTGATTCAGGCAGCAGTTTGTTTTGGTGCATCTTGTTCGGAGTGGACATGGTTGAAGGACCCTTGATAAAAAGACCTTATAAAAAGAAATTCAAACAATTTCTACCTAAGAATGCTGTTGATATAGCCACTGAGACACTCGGGCTGCCCAAATGCTAATCTTCTCTACACTTTTCAGGTATTCAAACAATCGAGTTTTTCCCAAACGAAAATTCTGCTGCTTTAATCTTGTGGTCAGGGTGACGAAATGGAGAGTTGGGATGTTCTTGAATCTCCATCTCTTCTTCGATCTCTTCATGTGTCCTTACATGGCGAGACAGCGTAGAATCCTCTTCATCATCGGGAATTGTTGGTAAAGAATTTACACTGTCAAGCTCGGTTTTGTAATAAGTCAACAGATTATTTGGGAACGAGCCATGAAGTGGAGAGTTTGGCATGCTTGACATTGGTGTCACTGGGACTGAGCGGTGATTTTTCTTTATCTGCTTCCTTGCTGTTTGATGCCATGATCGCAATGCTTTAGCTACTCTTTCATTAAAGATGGTAGGCTTCATGTTTGATCCCATCTGTTTGATATGCAAGCACATTAGAACTAGTTCAATGTGGTCCTATATGAGATTCTTGGAAGGAAACTGATGGATTTGATCACCTGTGTAACTAAGGCATAGAGTGGAAGAGTAACATAGCTGCAGAGTACTTGTATCAGTACCCTATCACCAACAAAATAATTAGTTACATCTATATGTTTCCTATTTCCTACATTATTTAACTTTTTACTATGAGATTTCAGTGAATAATCTACTAACCCCATTGATATTGCGATTATGGCGTCTTCAGTTTTTTGGTGGAAGCAAGATCGTATCCCATATTCAAACTGCAAGATGTTGATGGAAGCATCTTCATCAGATACCACAAAATCAAGCTGAATCGTGATATGATTAACTACTCATAAAGAAGCTTGCTCACCCATGCCCAAATAAACAAGGCCAGCTGAAATGCATTCTTTAGGAGGAGATCAAAGATGAAAATATCAGGTAAGCATCAGAATTTCGTAGTTAATTGGAATCATGATTTGTAAATGTAATTACAGCTCAATCCTCACCTGAAAGAACACAAAATGGATGAGGTAAAGTAGAAGGCGTGGACTGTTGAACCAGAATAGCTTATCACCTGGTTGAACTACAAGATCCCCTTTAACCACCTCTCCTCTTTCTTGAATCCTTAATCCCATCTTAGTGATGATAACCTGGAGGTCTGTCCCTACCCACAAGATAATCTGTGCAGGCATCACGCAAAGCAGGATATTAAAACTATTGTGAAATTATGCATAGAAGGAAAGAGTTGATAAAGAGCTCACAACTAGTGGGATGAAGGGTAGCCACAGATGTGAATACCAGCCTGTTTCCACCATCAGAAAGAAACCTCACTAGTAAGTAAAACTCTTGCTACGTTTTCACATGCTGATTGGTTTCATATGACTGTTTGTAATTAAAATTGATGAAGTATGTGAAAATGAGCTGGTGTGTGTTGAGAGGGGGGGTGGGGAGGCTTACCATGGGTGTTGAACATCAAGAACAGAACTGCAAAAAGCCAGACAGGGGGACTGAGAAAACAAAGGTAAGCTGTGTTAACCTGATTTGATCCTTGCACTCAAGACTAATCAATATTATATCACCCACCTGATGCCTAATACCACTTTGAAGTCTTCTTCAAGTGATCTTTTTATGTACTTATGGAAATCAAAATTAGTTTGACTCTGTGGTGCCAAATGAGCCTGTCAAAATATCATACAAAATTGAAACTTAATATCTATCACCAGAAGTATAATAGAATGTTAACAACATTAACTTGTTCAACTTACAATAATGAATCCATGGCGCAGAGTCATGTAGTCTACCTTTGGAACTGATCTTACAAATTGTCGAAAGAAACATACCTGGCATTTTGGAAGCAAAAGAAAACTTCTGCATAATTAGTAACTAAAAGACATTTTAACAGCATGTGTAAGAACTAGAAAAAGATGCAATGATTTCTACATTACCACCCAAATAAGGATGGGTGATCGGCTCCAATAACTCATATGCCTTCTTCCAAATGAGGTGTCCCTTGCAAGTCTGAATCTCTCTGGATCTATAACATAAGTATTTTCAGTTTTAGCGTTTTTCTCTCAAAGCTGAGTCCTAATACTGTATTGTCATTTTTGTGGAATATGTAGTTTAATCTATGTACCATGAGAATATTGATACTCAGCTGTTCTTGTTTCCTTTTCCCATGCTTTCCAACTCCTCATCTGAAGTCCCATCAAAACACAGATAACCAAAGAGGAAAGGGAAAAATTTATCAGGTGACAGAATTTTTTAAGACTGCAAAACAATTAAGGGAGGGAAGTATGTACCTTAGCCTTGCCTAGAGCCACAGTGATAATACAGCTAGCAACATGAAAAACAGCTAACACAAATATGAATATATGCAGTTGGTGTATTCCATCAGAGGAAACAAAGGGGACTTTTCCCTGAAAAATATACCACCAAATTTTAATCAGAAAAAACCAGTTTGCAAAGATAAGAAAGAATCTTAACTCTTGTCTATAGTACTCATCACTGTCCTATCTTTTCTCTGCTACAAACAAGTTTGTGTTGTTTTGTTGTTACTCCTACTTATAACTTAATATTGCCTCCAAAGTGATTATAATATTAGTTATTTGTTGTCACATTTGAAACAATGTTGTAGTATATAGTATCTGATCATGCCTTTTCTGCGCATTTATCTTTTCCTCCAGCAGCTAGGAAACGTCTCTGAGTGCCATCGAAATCTAGAAAGGCAGACAGCAGCTTTCTTCTTGAGTTATTGTCATTGAAATCAGCTTCATCATCTTCTTCATTTTCGATTTTCTTTTGCTTTCTATCACATGGAGTCCAAGAATTCCCAATTTTATGTGATACACAAATATCTGATATTGGCCCTTGTCCTACTGATAATAGCAACGATATGAATCCTAGCAGCATCAGTTCTGAGGATGAAAAAAGAAAACTTAAGACCACTTGAACTATCTGAGCTGATCATGTATAAACAAGATCTATGCTTACATGACGCATAATTTACGAACCTGATTTAACCTTTTCAAGTGCTTCTTGTAGAGCTTTCTTGTTGTTCTTCACCAACCACTGGAAACAAAAAAAAAAAAAGTAGTGATTGAGATATTTAACGAATGGAGAACGCTAATCAAGAAACATGCCAATATCAGGTTGGCAAATTCTTTATGCCCCTTATGCTATCATGCTCATGAATCATGCATGATTATAAGTATTACCTTTCCTATAAGATGAATTATGTATTCTATAACTATAGAAATTGCTATTAGCACAAAGCATACAACTGCAACTGCCCAAGTCGGTGTTTCTTCCAGGGATCGACCACCCTTTGCTGCCATTTTATCTTATCTAAAAGAAAGCTACAACAAATTGGTATTGAATTAGAGAAAATTCATTATTAAAAGGTTGCTGAGTAATGTACAGTTTGCATATAAGATGGCATACCAAGAAGTGCTTCCCAATTTATAGGGGTGGTGGTAATGGTCTTGTTGATGGTCTAGATTATATAGAGCTAAGTAAATGTGAGGAGAAAAAGAAGTTTCTGATGGAAATCTTGAAAACCTGACTTCTGACTTATTGAAACTGATCAAAATCAATCTTTCTGTTGGAGATTTGATGAATTAATGTGAAATGATTTTAGTCCATTTTCAACCAGTTGCCAACATGGATAAAAGTTTTTGACCATGGATGTTGTCCATGATTATCAACTGGTATAATGCAAGGTTTTCAGTCTTCAATATAGAACCACATTCTATATATGTAGTCAACTTCAACAAATATACTGGTGTTTTGCATTGAAGTTAGCTTATCAAGATATCAGATTCTATATCAATTCCCCAAATATACAAGTGTCTTGATAAGGAGTCCAACAGCCTATGTCGAGTTTCTTATGGAGCCAACTTCAACGCAAAATACTGGTGTTTTGCATTTGAGACAACTCAATAAGAAATTATACACCATTATTGCAGTCTGATAAGGAAATCATGTCTATACATTTTCTTGAATTCGTGTACAGATACGTCCAAGTGTAATCACCTCCTTAAATTTTGAGTCATACATAATTAAAAATACAGTCTAACTACAGCACAGTAAAGTCCTTCCACATTTAGGGTTCAAGCTCTATTATTTTTCTCAAACTTTTTATTTTAATTTGGAGAATATAACATTTTGTAATGAATTAAATCTTACTTATAAATCTTTTATTTTCGTATTAAGTCAAACATTTAAAGTTTATTATAATAATAATAAGCCCTTTACACTAATGGCATATTCAATAAAATTCAAAGGAACAGTTAATACTTCACAGACTTTTAGTATATCTAAATTCAAATTTAGTATACCTATTATTCCTTTTATTATCCCAAGAAAAAAAAAAGTATCCTTCAAGGAGGTAATAAGCTACAGTACTCCACCCAACTTGTCATTGACCACAATAGATTTGGATATAAACCCTTTCAAATCTCTGTTTGATAGAAATCTAAAATAAGATTAAATAAGATGCATAATAAAACTGGTTGAGTTTATAAGTTTCTTAAAATATCTTTTAGTATTTTTTAAACTCTTCAAAAGAGTGATAAATGTATAAAAATAAAATCTTATTTCATGTTTAAATAAGATTTCAAGAGTTTATGAGTTATTTTTGAAAAAGAAGACTCATCTTATTTTGGACAAACTACTTTAAATTTCATCATTTACATTATACAGTTGATATTCCTTACATATTATAAGCTCCATCATTTTATTTTTCAAAATACTTCAACAATTTATTTTTTAAATAAAAGAAAACATCTTATACTTTTAAAAATATAAGAGTTTATAAATGTTTTTATTTAAAAATATAAGAGTTTATAAATGATCTTTAAATAGGTTTAACCAAACACTTCTTTTTAAAATTTTTATTTTATTTTGACAACGTCCCTAAAAGTTATCATTTAAACTATTAACATCTTATAAATTTCGTCATCTTATTCTATTCAAACACTTCAACAAGTTATCTGTAATTGTAATTATGATGAGACATCTTATAAAAACTAAAAATATCTTATAAAAAAAAAGATGACACCCATTTCTACCACAATTAAAGGGTTATTATACCTTTAAAAAAATATGAAAACTTATACGATCTTTCAGATAAGATTAGCCAAACACTCATTGACTCGAATTTAGAACCTAAAAAGAAAATTTGGCAAATTTAGGATGACTACATCAAAATTCTATAAGTTCATAGTCTTCATCATCATGATCAATATTATTATATTTATTTTATTTTATTTTTGAATAAAAAGAGGGTGTATGATCTAAAATGTTAGGGGTTTAAATTATTTAGTACCTATAGGCAATGACAATTATATATTGGTCCAGCCTTCCAGGTAGTTGTTTTATGGAGGTAACATAATTTCAACGCTTTCACCTTATATTTTTTTGCCAACTTTTACAGCTGGCTGATTCAATCAATATCAATGGAGATGCCCAATATCTTAATTTAAATTTAAAATTTTCAAATCTAAACATTTAATGAAATGTACAACCACGGATCACTATCCCAAAAAAGGCAAGAAATCGTTAATACCAGTGGACCTCTAGCCCTACTTATTGTTATTATTATTGTTGTTAGTTTTTTTTTTTTTTTTTTGGGTTTTCTAAAATAAACTTTGAAGTTGGAGACTTGAAAATCAATCAATAATACACTTTATTCTCAAATCAAGTCAATAACCTTTTAAAGCCACCCCCACCTAAAAATGCCAACTCTTAGTTTTTTATTACATAATTAAATTTTTACTTCACTTCTTGATCCCAATCTTCACAAAACTTATCCTTTTGGCTACTTATCCTTATCCTAATTAGAATATTTAAAAAAAAATCTCAAAAATAAATAAATAAATAAATAAACCTTTTTTCGTTGGGTTTCAGACCACAAATATTGCCCAAATAGAAAAAGAAAAGAATAGGGGCATTCCGAGAATTGAACTCGGGACCTCTCGCACCCTAAGCGAGAATCATACCACTAGACCAAATGCCCATCAACATCCTTCAAATTTCTATTTCATTATACATATCATTTAATATTTTTTCAAAATTTGAAATTAATTTATTTCTGGTCCATGAACTTTTAATTCAAGTATTCGAGATTCGTGATGCAGTTGGAGTGTATCACACTTAATATGAATATTCAATTTGTTGTTTTCAAGACACATTGTTTTTCGATCCTCCATATTAATTAATACATAACAAGTTTAATTAACTAACATTGTTAATTTTCAGTTAATACGTTAATTAGTGTGAATTCATGAACTTTAAACCATGTCAATATTTCTGGAAGCTGAAGCAATCAAACCTGCATTTTCCTCGTTGTCAAATAACTCATTTCCAACAGTGAAGAACCAAGAAACACAAATATAAATAAACTCTAGTTTATAACCAAGAAAACAACAAACCATTTTCCTTTTTCATTTTTTAAAAATAGTAATAAATCCATGGCTGCCGGAGACTCACGCGCCACCACTCTAGAGCACACCCCGACATGGGCTGTCGCCACCGTCGTCTTCATCATCGTCTCCGTTTCCATCATGCTCGAGCACTCAACCCACCTTCTTACCAACGTTAGCTCAATCTCAAACATATATTCATATATGCATGAATTTGTAGCTTTTGAATTATTCACAGTTTATGTAGTGAAATAAAGCTGCATGCTAATCACTGCAGTGGCTCAAGAGACGTCGAAAAACCGCCTTGTTTGATGCTGTTGGAAGGCTTAAATCAGGTAAACATTTTGGTTGAACATCAAAGTGCTAAGTTTTTTTGGTTAATTTTTTAATAAATGTGTTGGTGCAGAGCTTATGCTTCTGGGGTTCATGTCTTTGCTACTAGCAGTAACTCAAGAACACATTTCCAAAATCTGTGTCCCATCTGACGTGGCGGATACAATGCTCCCGTGTAGCAGAGTGGTAACAGCAGAAAGGACTGATACTTGCAGCTCTAAAGTATGTACCTTTTCGACTTTCTATTCTATGTATCCATAGCCATAAGTATAATCAAGATTTGTTATGATTAAACAGGGAAAGGTTCCATTCATGACAGAGAAAGGGATTCAACAATTGCATAGGTTCATATTTGTGCTAGCAGTTATGCAGATTGTGTACACTGTCCTCACTATGGCATTAGGCAGGGCTAAGGTTAGTACAAGATTATACAAGCAAACGACTTATGTCCGATTGTGATTCAATCGTTGTCTCTGTAGATGAGGCGTTGGAAAGCTTGGGAGAAAGAAACTCAAACAACAGATTACCAGATTGACAACGGTATGTATTTTGCTAATCTTGAATAAATCTTTCGTTTTCAAGATTACTAGCTACTATGTCAGTTCTCGTTTTGTCTGATTCAGACCCGAATAGATTTAGATTCACGAGACAGACTACATTTGGGAGGCGCCACGTCACTTGTACAGACACAACAATTCAGCTATGGATAGTAAGTATATATTATTGTTAACATTAAGTATTATATATAGTATGAGGTAACTAACTATAAGATGGAACAGAAATGTTTTTTCAGGCAATTCTTTAACTCAGTGGCAAAAGTTGATTACTTCACCTTAAGACATGGCTTCATCATGGTAATGATAATACTTAGATTTTTTTTATTTTTTTTTAAAGATTGAATTTTTTTACTTCATGGGATTTTCCAGGCTCACTTGTCTTCGAGGCTTAGTAGCTTCGATTTCCAGAAGCACATAGAGCGTTCGTTGGATGAAGATTTTATGGTTGTGGTTAGCATCAGGTTAACTGATTAACTGAATTTATTTATTTGTTTACTTAAAACCATTTGATGCATTATTGAATCTTGTATCTTATATTTTGGCAGCCCTTCTATGTGGTTTCTAGCTGTTATCTTCATGCTTGTTGATGTTCGTGGTAAATTCCTAAACCAGTTATCTCTGTTTAAGAAACATTAATTAGGCTGTAATATCTATATAATGGTTTTAATCTTGTGGATTAATCAGGTTGGCATTCATATCTATGGCTATCATACATTCCATTGTTGGTGAGTTGCAATTCAGACAATGCCACTACTTTTACCATGTCTTCTTCGAATCTATCAAGAAATCGAACATCTTGACATGCAGATAGTCTTAGTACTTGGAACTAAGCTGGAAGTGACTGTTACAAAGATGGCCCTTCAACTCAAAAGCCAAAGCCAAGTCACCATAGGAGTCCCTCCAGTAAAGCCCAACGACGATCTCTTTTGGTTCAAAAGGCCAAGATTTGTATTACATCTCTTGCATTTGACAATGTTTGTGGTACTTGATCTAAACTGCCTAACTTACCTAAGCTATATATCATCATGTTTTCTGAGTTGCAATAACGTTTCTTTCTCTAGAATGCTTTTGAGCTGGCGTTCTTTGTTTGGGTCACTGTAAGTGTTTCTTGATCCTTTTGAGACCAAAATTTGATCAAGAAAGTTGGTACTTATGTGTGTCTTTACAGATACAATTTGGTATGGATTCTTGCTATCATGAGGAGGCAGGGATTGTAATAACGAGAGTAGTGTTGGCGTAAGTGTTTGAAAACATTGGTTCGTTTGTTCCATTTACATTGTCTCGATTGGAGCTAACTTTTGCAACCATTTGACAGAGTGGCAATCCAAGTCGTTTGCAGTTATGTTACTCTTCCCCTTTATGCCCTTGTGACACAGGTAGTATAGTAATAGTACTAATCAACATTTGCATTATACTAAATTACCTAAACGGGCTTATTTGGAGCGTGATTTTGATCACAGATGGGATCGGAATTCAGAGGCGAAATGGTAAAGAAAAAAACCGCACAAATTCTGAAGCAATGGCATGCTCAAGTGAGGGATAGGAGGAAGAAATCATCCAACATAAGTGAAGCAAATATGTGGCTTTAAATGTTAATTCATGTATACATTCATCTGTTTTGAATGCAACTCTTTGAGTCGTATTTATTTTATTTTTGGATGAGAAAAGCGCGTAGAAGATAAGATGTCAAATCTAATGTACAAAACAGGAAAAACATGGCTGTTTTCTATACTGAATCATGTTGCAAAATGTGCAAATATAAACCAGCTGTAGAATCCCAATATGAAGAAGCAAATTCATGTAAACTAGATTGAAAAAGGCTCATCTAGGCCTTTGTCGGAAACACGAATGAGGAATCCTACAATTTGTGTGAAAATGTGTATTAAAGATAGAACTTCATCCAACGGTCTAGATTGACCCGATTGCACCAAAAAAACGACAACGAATTTAGCATTGAGTTTGTCTTTATGAGATTGTGAGAAAGAGAATAGACACATATAGTGGCAAAATTGAAACATGTTTTTTTTTTTTTAAATACATGTTTATGATGTTGAAATGTTGCTTTTCTCTTCACCACATCTCATTTCCTCTCATTTATTCATTCCTCGTTCATTTCCACCACAACCCCATCATCATTTCTGCTTCATTTTCTCAATCTTGATTCCACAAAACAAAATCTGTTAATGGCAGCAGAGGATTTGCTAGAGG
The DNA here is from genome assembly GCA_954870855.1 of Scutellaria minor. Classification (NCBI taxonomy): domain Eukaryota; kingdom Viridiplantae; phylum Streptophyta; class Magnoliopsida; order Lamiales; family Lamiaceae; genus Scutellaria; species Scutellaria minor. Next base: position 1,512,122 of record OX940735.1, on the reverse strand, counting down.
CCATGGATCACCTCTGGTTTCACCACATTATTCTTCTCTCAAAACCATCTTCACTTCACTCTCATCAAGATTCCAAGAAAACGGAACAAGATTCAAACAACACCTCCCAAACATCACTGATCTCAGAACAAGAAGACATCTTTCTGGTAAGTTCTTTATGTACTTAAAACACACACAAACACACACACCGAGAGTGTAATGATGAACTGAGACATTGCTGCTTGTGATTATTACCATAATTAAGGAAGAGATTAGCAGCGAAGAAGAAAGTGTTGTTAAGGAAAGACCCACGAGGTTAATTCTTCTTGCAAGCAAAGCAAGGTGCCACTCATCTTCACCTATTTCATCTCAAAGAAAATCAAGAAATCTTGGAATATTGCACAAAATCATGAGCTGCAAGACCTTAATCGAGCTCGAGCTCGAAGAAGTAAAGGGCTTCATGGATCTGGGCTTCATTTTTCCTAAAGAAAATCTGAGCACAAACATCACCAATTTACTCCCAGGCTTACAGAGGATTAATAATGATGATGATGATGATGATGATGAGAGAGAGTGTGTAATGAGACCATATTTGTCAGAATCTTGGATCATAAAACGACCAGATTCTCCATTGCTGAATTTGAGGATACCCAGAATTTCAACCACTGAAGATATGAAGAAGCATTTGAAGAATTGGGCTCAAACTGTGGCATCTACTATTCAGCAAGATTCTTGATGTGGTGAAGGGTATTTTTGTAATTATCGTAAGATGAGGGGAGCCACTCATTTTCTGGATGTGAAGTCTTGATGGATTCGACATGCAATTAATGTGATTATTTATGTGTCCCATTTTTTCGATTTAATTTTGATTTTTGATAGCAGTTTTAATAAAAAACAAAAAAAATATATTGTTTATAAAACTAGACAGTGTGAGTTTTGTCGATGTCTTTTCAAACGGATTGTGGAACTGAATTATAAGCTTGAACTTTATGTATGAACATTTGCTGATGTGGCAACACACCTGGGAGATAAAGTAACAACTTTTAATGTTGTTTTTGAAAAACAAAAAGGGATTTTTTGGAAAATAAAATAAAACAGTGGATGTAATTATAAGAAATAGTATTTTTAATTATTTTCTTAGTATTTGTTGATTTTTAATTGACTTTGTCCATTATACCCTTCTTCATTTTAGTGCTTGATTCGATATTTCATTTGGATCGACTAAATTTTAAATATATGTGTAATTCACACACATTCAAATTAATGACGATTTAAAATTCATTCCAAAAAAAAAAAAAGACACTGAAATTGATTCAAATTAAAGAGTCATTAATTTCTGAACCAAATCAATCCATGCTTTATAAACTCACAAATGCAACACTTTTATACAACAAACCTTTTGTTGGCCCAGGCCCAAACTAAAGGGGCCTAAGTGATTAGCTAAATATGCTTCTTACAAAAATCCGAGACTTGCTTGGACAAACTGGCCCAATTATACAGAACCCACCAGTCCACAATCCCCATGGCCCATCATATAAAAAGAAATAAAATATTTAAAAGAAAAGAAACAATGAAAATCAATTCTTGGGTTCATTTAGGCATATTTAGGCATGCGAGGATTTGCAGTTCACAAATAGTGAAAGTGGAGGAATGAGTTTGTCTCTCGAGTATTTATAGGAGAATCGGCGTCTCTTCGATTTTCAGGCGTGCAGACGGCGACACGTGTCCCTACTAGGCAGGTAGGATGATGTGGAGCAGATCATCAAGTTAGACGAGCTGGTGGCAAGAGATGTCGGCTCCCGATTAGAAGAGACCTCTCATCGCGACCCGAGGGGCTAGTGTTGACCCCCCACTCATCCGACCAAACCGTTAGCCGGAATGATAAAGGAAAACCGGGTACCAAACCGGGCCAGCATCACCTCACTGTATGGTTGGGACCGACCAGAATAGCAGACCCGAGCCGAGACATCGTTGGTCATAGAGACCAGAGTGGGTCATTCGAGCCGACTAATGCAGGAGGATCCGACCAGAATCAATGTAGCGGGGACAGATGTCAACTGCGGGTGCTCCATTGTTGAGGAGTAATGAAGGCTAGAGGGTTTGGAGGTTCGATCCGGACGAGCAGGAAAGAGTTGGAATATTTCAAGGAGCCTTCATGAAGGGAAACAAATCTACAATCAAATCATATCCGATTTAGATAGAATTTAATTTGTTTTTTCCTTATCCGTACCCTAAAATCAAGAGATTTATTTCTTACCTTCCAAGTTTCGTATCTCGGGTCTAGCCTATAAATAGGGCCCCTATTATCATTCAGGATGAGGGAATTCTAGATGTGAAAATCACTGTATACCAGCAATTAGAGAGCTCTTTACTCTCAATTCTTATTAAAAAAAAAACGTTCTGTCCGGCCAAAACTGACCGACCAGAACAAGCCTAGCAAATTTGCCCGAGCAGACACCGGGCACCATATTTTTCTTATTTTATTCGATTTTCGTGTTATTTGTTCGGTTCGATTTACTTGAGCCGGATCGAGATTTTTGGTGTTAGGCTAGGATTTTGTACCCTACAAAATCTGACGTATAACATGGGACTTTAGAAGTAGGAATATTAACATTTATACTCATCTAACGATACACTTTATCCAATAAATTTACTACATTGAAAATTGATGTCTTACACTCATATAGTCCCTTATCTTCTCTTCCAAACTAACACTAAAAGTCTAAAGATGTGACTTAAGCTTTACTTCAAACACAATTGAGCCATTCACATAATCTGTTTCTATCACAACTCCACTCAGGATTCCTCTATTGCCATTAATTTTTGTGCATTCCAAAAAGTAGTTATTTGTGGAGGATCAACAATATATTTCTAATAATTACCTATTCACTATTTTCTTTATCTCCTTGGTTTATGATTATGTGGTCTACATGCATTCATATAATTTTAGGTAATTATTAGATGTGGAAACTACTCGATCCGAATCCAACATGTAAGATTATTGGGAAATGAGAAATCGTCTTGCAACTCATAATTAATAAAACAAAGATTAACTTATATAAATAGGTTTAGGTTATCGAACTGTTTATGATATTGAACTTATTTCAATTAGATACCATAATCAATAATTGATAAATTATTAGAGCGAGTTGGACCCAATACCCCAAATAATTAAAAAAAATTAAAGGAATTCATATCTTGAAAAGATTTTTTTTTTCTAATAAGTCATAGACAAGAGTATTTTAGAAGCATCTCTAATTAATCATCTTTTATGTTTCTTGTCATTTCATTATTATTTATTATATTTCTTTTGTTTTTTTTTACCAGCAATTATGTTTGTTTTATTAGAAAAAAAAACATTAATTGCAGCATAATACTGTATAGTGCCTAGTTGGGGCGGCAGTTGCCACTCCCATAAATAATGCACGTGATAATGGAATAGCCTCTCTTTCATTTCATCATAAATTAACATTGCAATTTCATTTTAATAGTCTCAACTATAGTAGTGATATATAGGAGAATTAATGAAATTTAGTTGCCTATAAATAGTATCTCGTGTCTCATTAAGATTTGAGTTGAAAAATGAGTCAACTATTAATTGATGATTTAGAAAAGTATATTATTGATTTGAAACTTGAATCATTTAAAGTTGAAACTTACAAACATCATATTTTAAGATGTTGCTTAGAAGAAAAAAATTTGAAATCCGAAAAATTCTTGTCAGTTTTTCAGAAATAAAATTATATATACTTTTGGCGCACACACGAAAATAATAATAATAATAATAATAATAATAATAATAATAATAATAATAATAATAATAATAATAATAATAATAATAATAATAATATTGTGTGAGATGAGTAACAAATTATGTCTTATTACAAAGGTTCTAATTACACATTATCTAGAAGAACTCGAAAATAGTTTAAAAGAATTGGCCAAATAACCAACTGTTGTAAAAGTTTTGAATGTATTGACTGTTATATACATGTAATTATTAATTATACATACATATTTTATTTGTGTAATATTAAGAACGCAAATATATTTAATTTTCTTTATAGAAATATTTTTTTAGGTTAACGTTAATGTTTTATAACCAAAAAAATATGTACTTATGTTTTGAACATGGGGATTACTCTAATTAGATATGCTTGTATTAATTTGTACTACAGAAGTGTACAGATTTTTAAATGTGTGTACATCTATTTAATGCGTGATGTTATATATATTTAAAAAATCAAACTAAAAATATATGTTAGGTTTAATCGATTCAAGACCTTAATTGGTGGCATCTTTTCTCTCAAACCCTTAATTGATAGTGGACTTTATGTCATGAGTTCTAAATGAATATACTACTATAATATGGAATAAGTTTTTATTTTTTATTTTTTATGATATAATAAATTAATAATAATGGTGGGGTGAAATTGGTGGGGACATGAAATAGAAAGCGTGGTGTGAAATGGCGGAAAGGTGAGACTATTGTGGGTAAGTGGAAAAGCCTCTAAAAAAATTGCAACTAATGTGGCTATGCTTAATTGCCTATTTAAACATATATAATTCCTTCATTTTGTCTTCAAACACAAACATGGCTTCTTTTCACTCTAATCTCATCCTTCTCTTATTGCCATTGCTCTTGCAATTTTATTCTGGTACTCTCTCTTCTTCTTCTTTCATGTTTGTTGACTACTTGCTATCTTCATCTTGTTCCAATTATCCTTAGTTTAAATTCATTGTTTTGAAAATGACAAGTCAAAGAAAATGGAAAACCGATTTGAAAACGATTGACTAAAATTCAACCGGTTTGACCTCTTACAATTTTTTTTAAAATTAAGTAGTTATTATTTTATATGATAAGATAAAATTAAGTTTTAGATTAGATAAGTGATTGGTAGCATGAGCAACTTGATCACCAATCCGGTTATGATTTTCAGAAACTTTATGTGATACTAAAATAAAGATGTTATCATCAATTCATCAAATAAAGAAATTTGAGTTTGTTGAAGGTGAAAGTGAACTGCAGTTGAATCACTACTCAGAGAGTTGCCCTAAAGCAGAAGAGATAATAAAAGAGCAAGTTACCAAACTATATCACAAGCATGGAAATACAGCTGTTTCATGGATCAGAAATCTCTTCCATGATTGCATTGTTAAGGTAATGCATTCATCATTCTCAATTACTCACTTCTTCTGTTTTTTGTTTAATTTGGAATGAATAAATGCCTAGTCATGCGATGCATCGTTGTTGCTGGAGACTGCAAACGGCATCGAATCGGAGAAAACGACGACGAGGAGCTTTGGAATGAGGAATTTCAAGTATATAAACACAATCAAAGCTGCTGTTGAGAGTGAATGCCCCATGACTGTTTCTTGTGCTGATATTGTTGCTCTTTCTGCAAGAGATGGTGCTGTTATGGTAATTTTCTTCTAATTTTTTTTCTAAATCAAATATCATCAAGGGTATGTATATATCAATGAGAACCTCAAGTATAATCATTTTCTAATTTGTAATCCCAAGTTTAAAAGTTTTTCAAAATATAACATTTTCCGATCATTTTCTCCTACCAAAAGCAAAACATGTGACTTATATACCGACTCTATTCATAAGGGTAAATATGCCTTTTCATTTTCTTTTAGGATAGAAAGAAAGGGAACCTAGCCTGTCGGCTATATTTTAAATTGTTTTGTTTATATTATCTTTAACTTAAAATATTGTTGGATGACGGGTCATATTCATATATTTTGTGACTTGTACTGATAAAATAAAATACGAAAAATAAATAAATTATATATGTTGGTGTTACAGTTGGGGGGTCCACATATAGAAATGAAGACAGGGAGAAAAGATAGCAAGGAAAGTTATGCATTAGAAGTTGAAGACTCAATCCCGAATCACAATGACTCAATCTCATTAGTTCTTTCAACATTCCAATCAATTGGAGTTGATACTGAAGGAACTGTTGCTCTACTAGGTATAATTTCTCATACCATCTTATTCTTTTTTCTTTTTTTTATACTATTAAAATAAACATATATATGATCAACTAATTCTATATACGATCAACTATGATGAAGGTGCGCATTCAGTGGGACGAGTTCATTGTACCAACGTTGTGCATAGGCTCTATCCAACAGTTGACTCGAGTTTGGACCCTGATTATGCTGAGTACCTTAAGTTACGATGCCCTTCACCGTATCCAGACCCTAAACAGGTGAAGTATGCGAGAAATGACCGTGAAACTCCGATGGTGTTGGATAATGTGTACTACAAGAACATATTGAGGCACAAGGGACTATTGCAAGTGGATCAAGAATTGGTTTCTAATCCAAATACATATCCATTTGTGGAGAAGATGAGTGCTGATAGTGGATACTTTCATGATCAATTCTCAAGGGCTCTTCTTATTTTGTCTGAAAATAATCCTCTCACTGGAGATCAAGGAGAGATCAGAAAGGATTGTCGATTTGTGAATCATTAGATTTTGACTGATGAATGTGAAGTCAAACTTAAAAAGAAAAGTGCTTTTTTTTTTTCTTTTTTTTTTTTACTTTTGGGGTGTATGTTTGCAAGGTACTGAAAATGGGCCGGACATGGGCCTTTAACTATTGGGCCCAGTTCTAAGTTGTAAGGCTATGTAACAAATATATATGGTTTTTCTTGTTCATCTGTTCCTTGTTAACTGATGAAACAAAATGCTTGGTACTATATCCAATTTGATAAAAATGGAATGGTTTGGTACCAATATTTATACAATTTTTCAACCAAAATTTAATACCAACAAATAATAACTTTAGTTTTATTAACAAAAGTGCAGAACTCGATTTAATACATAAACAAGTAAAAATACAAGACTCAATTTTTGTAAATATAAGTATTGAATCATAAAAAATATGAAATGGCAAACCTTAATATATTTCATGTAATTATTCTTTTGTTTTCTTCCTTTTATTGTCCGATGCTGATTTTAAATTTTTACCTAAAACAATAAAGATGGTTTAAATGATCTCTCTCTCTCTCTCTCTCAATTATTTTTTCTTGATTTTCGAAGCTAGTTCACTTCCAGTGCCTCTTGCACACTGTCAAATTGATCAAGTAGAATTAAAATTGTTTCGATGCATTTATTATTTAGTTAACAAACACTCTTATGGTAAAGCTAGCTACTGATTTCAAAAGATATTGAGGTAATAGCAGCATGGAATAAAAGATATTGGAATTATTGAAGGATGTTAACTAAAGTCAAAGTTAAGAGCCTTAGTATAAGTGCATTATATGTCATGGATTTCACACATTATTGTTCAGTATAAATTGCTTGTTATATTTAATATTTCATTTTTTGTTTCTTCGCATTTAGTATGTACATGTGATTTAAATATGTGGTGTATGATAATTATATTAAAATATAAAATAAAAATATAAAGTGAAATAGATGACGTATGATTACCGAGTATCAATATAATATAAGGAAAAGAAGTGGAAAATGCAAAAGCAAATTAATAAATAAAATAATAACAGCTCGCTCACATGGCATCGGCAGAATGCTGAATCAACATGAAGTATGTTGCTTTGCTTTTCCACACTCCTCTATTATGAATTTATCATCAGCATTATCTTCGTTTCATTTATATCAAAAAAATAAGAAATAAAATAATAATAATAATAACCACACAAGAAGATGACCTTTTTAAATTAATAAGACTTTAGTGATTATTTTTAAATAATGATATATACATATATATATATATATATATATTTGCAGTAATTTTAAATAAGTAAAAACTTTTTAAGTAAGATTTTTAGAGGTTAATGTTTGTTACTGCACAAAATTGTAATATTTTGATTAAAATTTGGATATCAGATAATTCGTATGATGGAGGTGTTAATATCAGATTATAAATTCCCATGATTCCTAAAGATTGACGAGATTTTCCAATCTATAGAAAGATAATCACATTAATGGAGGTGTTAATGTCAATTTATCGTCATTTACGACTCAGCAAAATAAAGGTAATGATCATAAACTTCTTTAAACTCCATTAATTAGTTGGATATTGCTGTTAGTAGCCATGGAAGAGTGGGAATAACTTGACTTTTTTATCGATCACATGTAATGTAATACTATTATTCTATACAAAGAAAAAAATGTATCTACATTTTAAAATTGTAGATCGTATATTTAATATTCATTAAATAAATAAATAATACTCTATATATATGTTTGTGTTATATGAGAATTAACTTTTATAACTTCAAGAAATTGACATAATTGGTGTGCTGTCGCCGGCACCTAAAAATAAAATATTCACCTTAACTAACCCTCTAGTGTAGTAGGATAAGTAAAGGGTCGAACCCACAGAAAATAGTGTAATTCAATTAAATAAATTTGTGTATGAAACCAATAAAATAGGGGAGGGTTTGGTTGGTTTGGTTTGTTGAGTAATCATGCAACAAATAAATTGCAATAAGAACACAATAAGATGAATAAGCAATGTAGTGAAACGATCTAGCCCTTGGATAGTCTCCCCTAAAATGATTCTTCCAAATTAATTAGTAACCCCGATTAACTATGTCCTATCTCGAATCTCACCCCTAAACCAGTGGTACGACCAAACTAGTTCGAATTATTTCTTAAGTTTAATTAATTAGAAGGTACGACCCCTAATTAATCTACCCTATGAATAACCCCAAAACATGTATTCAAGATTCAATTCATAGAATGCATTAACGATTCAAAATAATAAGGCAAACTAGACCATGAAAGCGGAATGTCCGAATCATGCAACCTAGACCTTGTTATCCTAAGAGCTACAATGATTACACAATATAACAATTACGGATTATACGTGCAATCTAGCTATAAATAATAAATCAATCAAGCAAGGTGATCAGGCTTACACAATTAATAAATATCCTATGCATAGCATAAACCAAATAACAAGGAAATCGAGATAGAATAAGAAATCGTTACTACTCAATTAATCAGTCGAATCATTCAAGGTTCTGACGTCTCCTTGGACTAGAACAATAATTTAGCCTCTAAACATGGCTATGAACACCACAAAAGTCATGAAAGAACTCTCTCTCTCTCTCAATGTTTTCTCTCTTTGTCTAAGTCTCTCTCCCTCCAATGTGTCACGGCTGCTGGGATCAGCCTGTTCTTATACTTAAGCCCTAAAATACAATTAAGGAACTAATGGGTCTAGTTTAATGGACTTCTAATACGTTCATTCACATTCCCAACACTGATCCCCTTAGTGTTGGACTTCTTCTTCACTTTCGGCGACTTGCACTTCTCACATCTTGCTTGTTTCACCCATTGTCATAGAATATATCAAAATGACCTGAAATCCATGGAAAATACAAAATCAAAGCCAAGAATCGAATATATCAATAATTAGGTAATAGTGACAAGATAGTGAACAATTAGATGCGAAAATTGTCACATTAAACATGTAAATAACTCACAAAACCCAACTTATCAATAATACAATGAATATTCCGTCAATCCAGTCATTTCTTATTGACGATTAATCCCATAAAGTAAACAGGGCTTTAGTAGCCAATTGAAGAGTTTGAGATAATTTTTTATTCCATTATATCATCATTATACTGGATGATAGATAATAATGTGTCCTTTCAAATCATATTTTATATACAATCAAGATTAGGAGGAATATTTTCTAAATGTGAGCATGTTGATTACATTTATACTCCAAGAAATTTAAGAATATGATTATTACGAAACTATCTCATGATTTTAGTTTTGCTATTCGAATGAATCCACAATTCACAACGTAAAATCAATATATGTGTTTATGAACATTGATTTAATTTATAAATAATTAGTATTGTTTTTATATGAATTTGTCGTTAATCCATCATTTCAATAATTAAACATGACATGATGGAAGCTCCATGTTGTACGGCCCAAAATTGAGCTTGTGATTGATAGTTTAACTAACGTGACCTATAAGAGACCACATAAGATCTTTTATTACATTTGATGTTACATCTTCTATTCCATAAGAGACCACATGAGATCTTTTATTACATTTGATGTTACATCTCCTATTCCAAAATAATTACCATACGCCAAGTGTATTCGATGACATCACTATTTAACACATGTCATATAATAAATATTATGAAATATGAGATGTAGTATCAAATGTAATAGAAAATCCAATCCGCATAGGAGACTAGTTGTATGTTTAAGACATTCAAAAATCGATATATTATATAGGACAAATTATATTGGTAACATTAAAATAGAATATATATTAAATATCGTATATTTTCATGTTTCATGTCTAGAGTTAATTGGAATAAAAAAATAAGGTACATAGATGTAGGTCAACAGAGTAAAGAATAAAAGTGCAAAGGTTGTGGAAGTGCAAAAACACTTTATATTCTGTCCTAAAATCCATTTTTCTTTTTACGGTCTGTTTTATGACACCGACCGCAAATAATATTACCGTTGGAACTGACACGTGGCGTCCACTTGTCTTCTCCTATCCCCTCTTTGGATTCTCTCCCTCTCTCCTTTTCACTCTGCTTCTTTAATCTTTCCTCTCCTTTGTTTTATTCTCAAGTTTTCTGATTAAAGTTATCTTTCCTGATCTCTCTACCCTTTTCTCTCTCCTCTCTCATTTTTCTGTGTGGGAATTACAGAAACAAATCAAATCTACACTTCTATGATCTGATGGGTTGTCCTGAAATCTAAACAATGACGTCACTTTCCGGCCGGCATTATTTCTGTTTCGTTTTCGTATCGATTTTGGTTTTGTTTACCTGTTTCTCCGGCAATGTCTCAACGGCGGCGACTGAATTCGACTTCGGGACGATGACTCTGTCCAGCATGAAGCTCCTCGGCGACGCCCACCTGAGCAACGGGAGCGTGAGGCTCACTCGCGATCTCGGCGTTCCCTACTCCGGTGCCGGCAGGGTTTTGTACTCCAAACCGGTTAATTTCCGGCGACCTGGGAGCCAGTCCATGGCGAGCTTCTCCACGTTCTTCTCCTTCTCCGTCACGAATCTCAACCCCTCCTCCATCGGCGGCGGCTTGGCCTTCGTCATGTCGTCGTCCGACGAGTTTGTCGGCGACGCCGGCGGCTTTCTGGGCCTCATGGATGCGAAGGGCGCGCAAAACGGCGTCGTGGCGGTGGAGTTCGACACTCTGATGGACCTTGAGTTCAAGGACATTAACGGGAATCACGTGGGCTTGGATCTGAACTCAATGGTCTCGACACGATTCAGCGATTTAGACATGATCGATGTTAAGCTGAAAAGCGGCGACCTGGTGAACTCGTGGGTCGATTATTCCGGGTCAACTCGGAACATCACAGTGTACGTTTCGTATTCCAATTTGAAGCCCAAAGAACCGATTCTATCCGCCAATTTTGACCTCAGCGACTACATTTCGAACGATTTCATGTTCGTCGGATTCTCCGGGTCAACTCAGGGCAGCACGGAGATTCACAGCATTGATTGGTGGAGCTTCTCCTCATCCTTCGACGAAACCCCGAGTTACAACCCGGTCACACCGCCCGGGCCTCAGCCGCCGCCGCCAACGGCTAGTTTGATGAATCCGGCGGCGGATACAGTCACCCCGCCGCCTCCCTCTGCATCACCGGCCGCTGACAACGGCAATGCGACGTCGCATGATCAGAAAAGCAGTGGAAAGTGTCACAACCAGCTCTGCAAAAACGGTGCCGGGGCGGTGGTCGGAGTGGTCACCGCCGGTGCATTTGCAATGGCGATTTGTGCCCTAGCTTCGATATGGGCTTACAACAAGAAATTCAAACGTGAGAAAAAATCCGATACTTTAGCCTCGGATGTGATCAAAATGCCCAAGGAATTTGGGTACAAGGAGCTTAATATAGCCACAAAAGGATTCGATTCTGGTCGTATAATCGGGCACGGTGCATTTGGGACGGTGTATAAGGGTATACTCCCCTCCTCCGGCGAGGTTGTGGCGGTGAAGAGGTGTTGCCATAGTGGGCAGGGGAAAACAGAGGGGAAAACGGAGTTTTTGTCCGAATTGTCGATAATCGGAACTCTCAGGCATAGGAATCTTGTTAGGCTGCAAGGTTGGTGTCATGAGAAGGGTGAGAGTTTGTTAGTTTATGATTTGATGTCTAATGGGAGTTTGGATAAGGCATTGTTCGAATCTAGGATGATATTACCATGGCTTTATAGGCGCAAGATTTTGCTCGGTGTGGCGTCGGCTTTAGCCTATTTGCATCAAGAATGTGAGAATCAGGTGATTCATAGGGATATCAAGAGTAGCAACATTATGTTGGATGAAGGGTTCAATGCAAGATTAGGCGATTTCGGATTAGCTAGGCAAATCGAGCATGATAAGTCCCCCGATGCCACGGTGGCTGCAGGGACAATGGGGTACTTGGCTCCTGAGTACTTGCTAACGGGCCGGGCCACGGATAAGACGGATGTTTTTAGCTACGGGGCGGTGGTGCTTGAGGTGGCGAGTGGGCGGAGGCCGATTGAGAAGGAGATAACCGGGGTGGGGAAAGTCGGGCCGAGTAGTAACTTAGTGGAGTGGGTGTGGAGTTTGCATAGGGATGGTAGGTTGATGGTGGCTGTTGATCCGAGGCTTGGGAACGAGTTCGATGAGGAGGATATGAGGAGGGTGTTGTTGATCGGGTTGGTGTGTTCGCACCCTGACCCGATGGCTAGGCCGACTATGAGAGGGGTGGTTCAGATGTTGGTGGGTGAAACAGACATTCCGATTGTCCCTAAAACGAAGCCTACATTGAGTTTTAGCACGTCGGATCTCCTATTGACGTTGCAAGATAGCGTTTCTGATTTGAATGGCATGATTACTTTATCCACGTCCTCGTCGGAAAGTAGCTTCATTGATGGTGGCGGTAGTGGTGGTGGCGGAGGAGGCGGCAGCGGTGGTGGTGGTTTGGACTTGGTGTAGAAAGTTCGATTCCAAGTGTGCATAAGCATTGAGATTGTTAAGGTCATGGTTGTTCTCTATTTTTTGCCTGAGTTTTGCTCTAATGTTTCATTTAGCCGGTGCACATTATACGTTAAAGATGTCGTATTACTTGGATGATGGGCGTTGGTGAAATGAAATACGAGATTAGAACACGATAGAGAACATCAGATAGCATGTTTGTTTATTAACCTACTATGTATTATTCATTCATTTATTATTAGATTGTATGTAACATCAATAACTTGAAGGCTTTTTATGCACTTTGCACAAAGTTTTGGATTCTTGCTTTCTTGGTAAGTTTTGCATTCTTACATTGCACAAATTAAGATAGACAAATTTAATGTAGAGGTCATTTTCTTGCATTGGCTTGGATAGATTTTAGATATGTGATGTGTGGTTGTTGTCGTATCAAGCTGTGAGCCAATGATTTTCTCTCAAAAATTAAATAAATAAAAAACAAAAGAAAAAAGGGAAGGCAATGAGTCAAAAAGCAAGCATAAAAAGTTTGAGTAGAGGTTTGGTAAAGTGCGATATAATTGGCATAAGAAAGGCATTTGCATGAAGTGATAGTATTATAGATTTCCACCTCCTTATCTTGTGGATTTTCTATGGAAAAAGATTGTTTCATAGAGATTAAAAAAATATTTAATAGGTATAAATATGTGTATAATCTGGTAGAAATATCCTAGTATTTATATCTCAAATTATTCTCAATAGTCAAATGCATATGAAGTGAAGTGATAATTGGGCAACTGGTCCAACATCCACCACTATATGCAGAAACTGTTTCTTGCTGAATTTGAGTGATGGCACATTATATGGAAGGTGACTTTCACCCTAACAAGCTAAGCCCACTTGCTTTTTAAATTAATAATCCCATTTTCAATTATAATTTAATGAATAAATATGTTACGGATGAGAGTATGATTTTTGTGAAACTATCTCCTATGATTTTTTTTATTTATTAATAGTTTATAGCATGGACAATGTTTATCTATTTATTGTTTTGGAGGAAACAAATTTATAATTTTGAACATACTACTCAAATATAAGAAGCAGATATCCTCAAAGATAAAAGAAGGAAAGCTAAGTAGAAGTTATGATCGTTTGGCTGTGCAACTATTTAACTTCTATTTATTTGCAATAGTTTGATGGGCCTTAAATAAGCCCATTTAAAAACGAAGTCCATCTCTGTTTGAATTAGCCTTCACTTTTGCATTTCTAAGAGTCCGTGGCCAAAATGTCACATTATTTAGGGATTATTATTATATTGATAATTTTATTACTTTTCCACCACAAATCAGAATAATTGTCAACATAGCCCTTCAAGAAAATGTAGAAAAGTAAGTTTTATGTCCAATGTTCACTATATTATTCATTCTTGCTGAGATTAAATGATACGTACAATAAACTCTATAAAATACACTTACTGTGTAACATAGCCCTTCTAGAAAATGTAGAAAAGTAAGTTTTATGTCGAATGTTCACAATATCATTCATTCTTGTTGAGAAAGAGGAAATTTTGCATAATTCTCCTGATTCATGGTAGAAAAGTATTCTCTATTTGGTTTTGTGGTATTTGAAGTATTCTTCCTTGTCTTGTTTGATGTTTATAACTGCACTCGATATAAAACATATGAATGAAGATATAAGAGGAACAACAATTTGACACATGTCCTTATCTCACATATCCTGCCCATAAAAGGCTTATGCACAAACCAAGTGACTAAAACCACATATCATATATAATGCATTCATATACAGGTTCTCAGCAACACAATCATATAAGTATAGAGTTTGTATAAAGACATGAAACCATGACCTAGTTATACTCACGGCCCATGGTCTGTCCGCCCGGTGGAACCATGACCAAGACCGGTTGGGCATTGAACCCAGGATGAGGAAGCCTACGACGAACCTCACGCCCCTCCTGGCAAAGGGCACAAACGTGGCAGAAGACATGGGTAGCAAAGTCGCATGCTGTTTCACATTGCTCGCGTTGAACCTCGTCCTCCACAAAGCTTCCACAACACCCACATGATCCTGTCAGCGCCTCACAGCTTCCCTGTTGTGTAAGTTCATGAAATTACCCATCTTTTTTTTTTATATGTGTTTATGTACATGTTCTTAGTGTTCTACTCAATGCAAATGCATATTTGTTTATGGGTTGACAATCTTAACAAGATAACTAACCTCTAGATTGAACTTTCGGCGAATGGCTGTACGGATGGGATAAGAGAACCAGGGTGCAAGACAATTCCATCCGAAAAAGGTGTTCCCGATTACATAAAGACCAGTGTATGGCAAGCAGTGATTAGCAAAAGTACCAGGAGCAGATCCAAGTCTCTCAACATTGCTTCCATAAAGCATACAAGGGGCCATACTGCCCAGCAAACCTGCCAAATATTCGAATTATCAAACATCCATAAAGCCAAAGGAGAGTGGAAGTGTATTATTAAAACAGCAATCTTGAAGCAGTGAGTGTTTATGATGATAGATAATACATTATGCAACCATGAATTCGATCCAATTTATAAGCAGGCTTAATCAATCAGCTCGTTAAGAGTTAAATCCATTGATCTCACAACTTAGCAATATGTTGCACTGCATCATAGCAATATAGACTTCAGTCAAAAACATATTTTGCAGTACAAATCCTTCTTCCCATAACTCTACTTCTATGATCACATTTTCATATTTCTTTCAATTTCTTGATAGTCTCCTAAGCTGAAAACCACCAATCTATTGTCGGCAATAAACAACAATTCAACTTCAAGCTATCCAATTTATCAAAATTGTTTCTCTCAACAGTTAAGATCAAGGATCTAAAGCCAACATCAAAACCCACAATACCAAACCCAATAAAATCCCAGATCACCAAACTTCCCTTCACACAATCAAGAACCCAGTTCAAAAAAATTGAATCTTGGACAAAAAGATTAAAAAGAAAAATTACTCACAAACTTCAAGATCACTACTGCAGAACTCATCGTTCCTTCCAAGGCAAGAGAAGATGCCGGAATCCCATTGGGCCCTCTCCATCATGGGCTCACCCACCGGCAGCCCATCGGCCGTCCACCCCACCGGAATCGTCGGAGCTCCATATTTCTTGCCGTCGCCGCCGCCGCCGCCGCCGGAGGGGGTTTTCTTCTCATTCTTTATCCCCGATTCCTGATCTTGGTTTGGCAAAAGAGGGTTCGATTCCTCAGAATTCTCCATTTAGACCGAATTTACAGGATCACAGAGGATAAATGAAGAACTGGTGAATGGTCTACTCTCCTATTCTGTTAGCTCACAGCTGTTTGCATTTATTGATTGATTATTTGATAAGTCTTATTTTAATCAGTAATATTTATTACGTAGTTGAAATCGCCGCGTGGAAGACGTAGACGTTAGGTGGATGTTACCCTCGTTTTGGACATCAACTTCGTGTCCTCCATTACCATCACTCATAATTTTATTTCATACCTAAATATTACAAATGAGAAAATTACAAAAATACCCCTTCTTAGTTCTTAGCCCAAAAAGAAAAGATTGATTTTTTTCCTTGCAAAATTGTTCCTTTTTGGGTATTTGAAAACGCCATATAACCTTCAGTTTTTCCAACCGATTCTAGTTTACAAAAATGAGAATGACTCGTAGAAGCATTTATTCATGGCCTAAGGTATAAATTTGGTGGAACAATGTGTGATTTGAAAGACCTTAATTTTATTTTTATGTAAAAGTTGTCACATGAATAATGATGACACTCTTTGATTTGATGGATGTTTATTTCACTATTTTGTGTACATCTACCATCATGGGCCGTAGGACTGGTTTTGAGAACCAACAAGTATTCCTTTGTTGGGTCATATATTTAACGATCCGAAGGGGATGTGATAAGACAAAATTGCCCATGAGAAAATGCAATATATGCAATGCTGACCACTCTCTCACTGTACCACAGATACCCTTTAACCCAATCCATCTTCATACTTATGAATTTTATATAAATATTTTGACAAAAAAGATTCTTTTTTACAAACCCCAGAAATTAAAAAGAAAAGAAAAGATGAAAATGTCCAAAGGACCAAAAGGGCATCTTGTTGATGATCAAGTAATCAAAACAACTTCATTCATTAATTGCCCCCTCTGTAATTTCCTTTATCAATAAACAAAATCACAATCTGCTCAAACTAATAAAAAATTATCTTCACTCATTAATCACCCAAAATAGAAAAAAATAGCTAAGAATTTTGTTGTGAAGGAGGTTGAACATCATCTAACCTTAATTTCTGCCTCAACAAAATGGGCTCTGGATTTAGCCTTTCTCCAGTTCTTGCAGGCTCTGATTTACACCGTGTGAGTAGCAGCGGGTGCACTGCACCTCCACCTCCCCCAATCCCCTGGTGCAATGCACCACCACCAATCGCCTTGCTTTCTTCACTACTCTTCACTGATTTCTCACTCCTTTCTTCTTCTTCTTCGCCATTTTCAGAGCTCGGATTTTGCAGTTGCTCTGTTTTCTCCTCACCTTCTTCTTTTCCAGCTAAAGGAGAGCCCCAAAACCTACCTCCCAATGACGAAGATCTATACGGAGCAGATCTACACCTCGTCAACATCAAAGCATTTCTAGGAGGAGATGAATTCGACGAAGATTCGATAAAACCCCTCTTAATTTCTCGAGATCCATACTTATTGCTGTAATCATCGCTCTCACTGTTCTTCCCACTCTTCGAATTGGAATAAACCCTAAACGAATCCTCTGTGGTCGCGTCCATCTTCTTACAATACGCTGCCCTAAAAAACCTGCAAAACATTCTCCCAATCGCCTTCTTCCCAGACCTAACCTTTCCGAAAAACAGAGCTCTCTTCCGCCACCAGCAGCGGCGGCGGCGGTTCCCGGCGGCGGCGGACTTGGCGGAGCGGCGAACTCTGACCTGGCCAATGCAGGTGACTTTGGGAGAAGAGGGCTCTTGGGTGGGTTCGAGAGCTGTGGGGGCACTCTTTCTAGTGCGAAGGTAGAAGAGGGGGCTTGAACGTGACCTTCCTCTACTTCTGCTCCCCACGTTGCTTCTCAAGAACCTCATCAATGGCGGAGGGAACTTGTCGCCCCTGCTTGGGCTCGACAATGGCTTCGATAAACCTTTCATCGTTTTTTTACTGTCGCTGTTATCTTAATCTACGCACTCTGCACAATGGTGGCGAGAGAGAGAGAGAGAGAGAGGATACAGGTGATAAATGAATGAATATACTTGTAAGCTAAGCTTCACTCTCTCACTCTTGTTTCTCTCTCTTCTCTGTGTCTTCTCTTGTGTTTCTTTCTTGTCATATGTTGGGGGTGTGGAGTCGGACACGTCATCGATCCTTTTAGCACAAAATGTATTTTATTCCAATTTAATCCCCTTTTATTTTGCACTCTCCTAAGATTAAAACTAGGTGATTTTAATGATAATTTTAATTGATTGGTCGAATTAACTACAAAAGTTATGTCATTTTTTGACAGTTATGGTAGATGATCCTAGGAAGAATAAGTATGACAAAATAAGTAATAATTTAGTTTATAAATTCAAAAGGATAGATTAGTGAAAGTGTTGGTGATTTAGTTCATAATATTAATAAATTTTATTCATTATGTATATATCAAAAACATTATTATTGGAAACTGGAAAGGAGGCCATTGATGTGATGTGTCTTTCTATTTTGTCCCAGTTGACACATTTAAAAAAGAAAAAAGAAAAAAAAAACTAACATAAGAAGTTGTATAGTGTAAGTTTGGGAGATAGAATTTAATATTCATAATTAAATTCATTTTCATAAGTTATTATTTATTTAGTTGGTTATAACTTGTTAGCTCATCTATCTCATAAAGTTAAAGTCAGTGATATAATGCCCATCCTAAATTAAATTATTCTTTTTGGTGACAAATTTCAGTATCAATTGGTTGTTATGATATGATTTGAATAGTACATGGTCACATATGAAAATAATGATTCAAGAAATTAACTATTTAATTGATGGGAGGGTGTCAGAAGACTGAATTTTTTAACCCTTAAATTTCTTTAATAGATCTTAATTAAAGGGAATTAATTTTGACTGACCAATTTAAGGCAAGTTGACTAGAAATGAATTAAATTTACGTGGGGTGTCGCTATTAAGGTAGTGATCAGTTTAATGGGCAAAATGATGTATCCGGTTATTAACCCCCATCCTATATCTTTTTCTATCACTCTTTTTAACAGCTTGAGAGAGAGAGAGGGGGCATCCATTATGGCTTGTGCCAAACTGGATAAGGAAAGGAGAAAATACTATTTTTTATATTTTGTGGATATCACACGGTTGATATAATAATATATTGTAAATTTAATGGAAAAATGTGTTTAGCGTAAAATATGGGTATTGGAATGATTATTTATTTAATTTAGAGGGGCCTACATAAAATTAGAATAGATACACCAGAAATGATTAGATGGGAAAAACACTAGAGAGTGAGTGAGGAATGGCTCCACTGGATTTGACATGAAAACTACTTTATCTATTTACCCTTTTCCCATTGTATTTTGTGCTATATATTTATTTTGTAGGCCAACTTCTTCCTTAAAGTCAATCCTTAAAAGTCAGGCCCCCCTTCCAACACCCACTAAAAGTCAACTCACTTATCAACTTCTTTCTTTTTTCCTTTTTTTTTTTTTACTCTTTTAGAAATTACAGAGAGAAAGAGAGAAATGCTTGATAAGGCAAAAGGAAAACTACAAAGCTCTGGTAACTAGGATATATAATTCAACAAGGATGGTTGTAATACTACACAGTAAAGCTCACATGTATATATATATATTTTAAATTTTGGGGGGGGGGGGGGGGGGGGACCATTGCATAGAGAATGGCAAATGGTATCATGAGCTAATAATATTGTCAAAAGGATCCTTACAAAAATATATTTATCATTTAGGCATTTGATGATAATTTCTCCACTTGTATGTGGTTGAAAAACTGTCAGTTTTTGGAACAAACATATGCTTCATAGCCAAGTGTTCGTTTCATTCCAACCATTGATTTTGTGGACTCAAATCCCAGCTTCTCTTTCATCTCATCAGTCACTATTTTCACCTCCTCTTGATCCTCAGTTTCATAGTCTGAAAAACAAAATCAGTTCTTCAGTCCATTGAATCACGGAAATTTCACATTCATGTTCATCTATCTATACAAGTTCTTGTTTGTTGAAACTAAAATCAAGATAGAAACGAAAGTAGTCGTACCTGAAGCATTGGCGAGTGAAAACTCAGTGAGACGTTTGACACAATCTTTGAGTGCTTGAAGCTCGGCTTCTTTCTGATGGAGTTTAGAATGTGCCTTATGCAACTCATCTTCTAACTCCCCTATTTGGCTTTCTTGTTGTTCGATAAGCAAATGACACAATTTCTGATCCAGTTCACCTGGCAATACTCCATTGTACTGATCATATGAGTTTGAATTCTTGAAAATTTCTGGTGGCCCTTCTTTAGCCAACTCATCAGCCTGCATGTGACGTAAAATGTAAATCTCAGCATGTGTTGAATTATCTGAACCAGTGTAGATGGATTTATTGCCACCGGCATTCTAGGCTGATCTATTATGACTGTAATGAAAGCCTAACCTACCACCAATCTAACCCATTATCGAGCTTGCTGTTTGTAGTTAACATAACAATCATATGAGATATGAACACCTATTTATCTAACAAAACAGGACCAAATGAATCATTGAAAAGGATGGACTGTTGTACATGGAAGAATTAAGACAAAGTTTGATCAGATTTTGGATAATCAATCATATCAAGATTTACCTCAATGATGTCAGTTCTTCCTTCAGAGCTTGAATCTGCCATTGTACCCCATGGAAGTTTTTGTAATTCTGATTCCAACTCTACTTCTAAACGATGCATATCCAACACCTCAGGCTGCTGGTCTACTGTAAGAATACTACTTGAACATTCACCTTCCTCAGACAAAGTAGGACCAAATGTTTTTGTGCTGTTTTTGCTCTGAGGCCTGAGATCAGTGAGTAATGGGCCATTGTAGTTTCTTTCTGTTTCAGCAACTGAAACATTCATATTATGAATAGTTTTCCTTCTTGAGATCTCAGCTTTTAGTTCTTGGACAGATTTCACTGTCTCATCCATTGCGGAGCTCAACCTAGTGATTTCAGTTTTCCCAGCTGACATCATATACATAATCCCAACACCAACTCCCCAGCCAAAGGTATTGTCTGAAAACATAGAATACAATGATGCATTATTTAAGTGTTCAAATGGGTACACAAAAGAAGTAACAACATGAGAAAGAGAGATAGGACAGCAAATCTTTAAGGTGACAGAATATTGATCTCCATGGTAAGGAACGAAACCACTTGGGAAAGAAGATAAAAGTAACAACAAGCCATCATGCCTAGTATATACTGAAAATGTGCCAACAGAACATCGACGATCATACATTTTAGAAATAACTCGGAAACACAATTCTCTATAATGCTGCCAATTTTTAGATTGTGCACATACAATTGGCATGACCATACTACAGATGCATCCCAACCATGTCAATTATCCGACTTTCAAGCTCATTGAGACATTTTAACTTACTCATGTTACTATTAACCTAAAGTAATACAATCACTACTAACATTTGGAGGTATCATTGAGGATATTGGATCACTTTATACCATTTCCCCTCAAAAAATAAATACAATCACTACTGAAATTTCCTTTCACATGAACTTAATTAGCTGTGGAGATATCAACAAAGAGCTGTACATGAACTGTATGTTAATAATTTAATTAAAGAACAAAAACACCTAACCTTTTGGAGCACAAGATTCACACTTTGCTGCAGCATTCTTGCCAGTTCTCCTCTTCTTTAAGCAAATAGAGATCCTTTTTCCACTTCCATTACCAATCTGATTCCCCACTTCTTTTCCACCACCTTCCACCACCCCATTTTTGTTCTCTCTCTTCGAGCCACCCTTTTTCTTCGCCACATTCCTAGCATTCTTCCTCAATTTCCCAGACCCTGTCTCTCCACATGAAAACCTAAAGATCTTGCCATCATCACTGAGCGCTGCTTCCCTCCTTCCTTGATCGATGTTTTCTTCGAAGGTTGAATCTCGGGGAATTGAAGAGTTGTTCTGATCAAATTCTAGGTCATTTCGCTCGCAATCGAAAATGGGTTTTTGGGTATCAGCGTGGGTTATGAATTTCTTGGCTAAAATCCCAGATCCTGCTGCTGCTGCTGCTGCAAATAGGACTTGCCACATTTTGCTGTTTGAAAATTTAGATCGCTGAGACAACTACTGGGTTTTGAAATGAAAACATTGGGAACAGAGAGAGAGTGAGAATCATTAACTCTCTTTGAAAAGCTTTGCAGTGTTGGGTGAAAGCATGTGAAATTCTCAGAGAGAGAGTAATATCACACTACAGTGGTCGTTTAAATGGACCAAGTCACGTGCTTCCCGCTTTGAAATTTTTTTCTATTGGAGCGAAATTTTCCTGCATTTTTATTTTACCTATCAATATACATATAAAGATTTGTTCCTAATATTTGTATTTGTTAACAATGAGTTCCTTTTCTTTTTGTTTAAAGATCATTTGATCTACAATTTGTTTGTATTAGGTCCCCTAAATACAATTTTACATTGATCAAAATTGAATTTTTGTATTTTGTTTTTAGTAATTTTGATTTTTATCACCAAATATAAAAACTAAATTTTAATGCAAAAAAGGAAAAGGAAAAGGTGCTCGGTTTCTTCAATTTGGAAGTCTTCCGTAAAACTCTTTCTTTATTTCCATTTAGTGTGTATTAATTTATAGGTTCTAATCATTATGGTTGCTTATTAAAGATTTCACAACTGAAGATAAGATACATTGATGACATTAATACATCCACCAATTTAAGAACCCTTCCAAACACAACACTGTCTTACGACTTTTTGATGATTTGTTAGAACAATTTTCTAATCCACAACTGTTACCT
This sequence comes from Scutellaria minor, assembly GCA_954870855.1. Taxonomy (NCBI): domain Eukaryota; kingdom Viridiplantae; phylum Streptophyta; class Magnoliopsida; order Lamiales; family Lamiaceae; genus Scutellaria; species Scutellaria minor. Next base: position 1,489,195 of record OX940735.1, on the reverse strand, counting down.
ACGTATACTTTATAACACTTAAACACCAAATGTGCGAGCAAAATGTGAATAAAGATTCTAAATACAAGAGAGCGTCGAAGATTATGCGTTAAAAAGTGTAGCGATTTATCTATAAGCTGCGACAAGCTCCTGAGAATGAAGTTGCTTGTCATCAAGATTTATGTTCCTTCAAGTGATCCAAATTCTGCGCTTTTCTGTTCTACCGAATCTTGAGTAGCACTGAAGAAATCTACATAAAAAAGATTGTGTAAATTAACATAGCCGATGAAAGGATGCATTCAATATAAATATGATATTATTATGTGCAATTCAGTATAGCATACAAAGCATACAGTGTCGAGTAAGTAGTATAGTAAACAATCATCAAGTAACAATATGCATTCAGTGATTGAAAAGAATAAGAGTAAGAACACTATCCTCAACTCATTGAAAATGCAAATCCTTTTCTTGGACAGAAAATTTGGATTATTTAAATGCAAATTGGACCGTTCATCCTCACCCAGGGCCACAGACAATAAACACAACTGAGACTTCTTATCCCGTACTTAAACCTCAGGACTCGAAAATACTTTTCAAATAAAAAGGACATGCAATTAATAATCTGTAGATACAAACAACTAAATCTGGCATGGACAGGAGCTAGTCCAAGCAATGCCAATCACTCCAAAATAAGAAGGCCTGCCCAAATGAAGCAAGAGAAGTCTTTCACATTAAGTTGATGAATTAACTCAATGCAGACACTCAAACGTCTCCCTTCTCATCATTTTCTGTTCTAATACCACCACAAGCCAAAATCCTAATCTGCCGAACACTATGAGCGAAATGGATTCCAAGGAAATATCCTTTTCAAGCTATACGACAATGGTCAATCATCTGAATTTCAACACATGAAACCACAATGTAAGCTCTAAATACTCATTCATTACCAAGCAGTAGTCCTAACTCCTAAGTAAACCATGCCAAAGTAATCACTAAGATGCTAAACAAATTTAGCTATTTTCTGTTGACAAGTTATGCTCACATTTGAATGTTTTGAGTCAGAAAATATGCTAAGCACTCATTAAGTTATCACTATATATATCTTTCATACACTATTGCACTTTATAGTAAGATTATAGTTACGGTGAGCTCTTCTTATCTAATTTTCACATGATGATACCTACAAAATATCAACTAAATCATCGGTATTACAATTAAACTATTTTAAACTATTTAATAATTTGTTATCACTGTAACTTCCAAATTCAAACAAGCTTAGTAACAGAGTGTCTACAGATTCACACCAATATAGACTCCACAACAATCACATCAAACATTTCAATGAAAAAAACCTCAACAAACTCAACTAGACTGTTTGAATTGGTCATTTTCCTAACAAAGAGAAGCATAAACCACCCCTTCCTATCATAATTCAGCTGAAATAAAATCATTAAAAAACAAAATTCACATACTCACATGGAATCATTCCATCAATCTGATCTCCTGTAGGAGGCGTGTTTCCTTGCAGCCCTGGCGTTTTCGTACTCAAACTTCAACACATTCGGAATATGCGAAGTGTCCTTCACATAAAACAACCTACCAAAGGCACTCTCCTCAATCGCCGGAAAATAACACCTCAGCCAATTATTCACCACCCAAAACCACCCTCCACCGAGCACCGCCCCCAGCGCCGCCCCGGCAAACACCTGCGCCACCGTATGGTACCCTAAATAAACCCTCGAATACATCGTGAATACCGCCAACGGCCACACCACAAGCCCTAGAAGCCACATTTGATTCCGAAACAAAACCCCAATTCTATAGCTGGTCATGAGCGTGAAATAGACGGCGAAGAAGAACATGTACTGGGAATGGCTGGAGGGCCAGCCGTGCGAATCGCACATTTCTAGAAGGGCGCAGGTCTCGGGCCGGGCCTGCTGGACGGACGTTTTGATGATTTCGTTGATGAATTGAGAGATTAGAAGGCCGAGAGCGAAGAACATCCCTTGAAGCTCGCGGCGGAAGATGAAGTGAGAGACGAAGCCGCCGAGGCTGATGAAGACGGGGACCAGAGAAATCCATGCGAGGAAGAGGCCGAGCCGATCTCCCCTCTGGTATCGAACGTGGGTTAGGGATATGGCTTTGAAAGGGGAATTGTGATGAAGATTCGCCATTGGAAGGAAGGAGCAGATCTGTTCAGAGCTTTGTCAGTGTAAACTAGAGGAACACGTCACGCAGCCTACAAGAAAGGAAGGAACAAAGCTTCTATTTTATGCTTTAAAATAAAATAATAAAGTTAAAGTATTACTTATATTTGAAAAAATTAGTTATTGGTTTGGATTGTGTGTCCCATCATCCAGTTTAAGAATTAAATATTTTTTTTGTTGTTTGTATTTGTTAACGGACATAAATTCACATGGGAAATAGCTCACTGTACCATTTTTAATGTAACAATTAAAAATTTTACCACATAATATAAGTAAGTTATAAAAATACCATAAAAATTGATCGGTCTCCATTTGAACAGTGTTTCAATCATGTCATTGATTTAGTGTCTGACAATTCAGTTTACTTTGGGTAGGATTAAACGAATTCAGTTTACTTTTGTTAAACGAATTCAGTTTACTTGAGTATTAAACGAATTCAGTGTTAAAATTTTTACTTTTGTTAAATGAATTAAATTTAAGAATTATGAAATTCGTTTAAGAATTTAAGTTAGTTTACTGTACCATTTGCACTTAAAAGTTTCATTCGTTTAAGAATTTTTTTTAACAAATTCGTTTAACAAATGTTTTTAACAATTTTTTTAAAAAATTCGTTTAACAAATTTAACAATTCCTTTAAGAAATTCATTTAACAATTCATTAAACGAATTCGTTTAACAATTCACTGAAAAATTCGTTTAACAATTCAAAAGTCCAACCCAATTGAACCCCAAATTTCGTTTAACAATTCATGTCTCAAACGAAAATTTTCAAATTATAGGCATTAAACATAAAACTAAAATTTTTCAAATTTGCACTATTAAACGAAAAGTTGTCAAATTTGAACTATTAAACGAAAAATTGGAAAATTTGAACTATTAAACGAAAAGTTGGAAAATTTGAACTATTAAACGAAAATTGCACTATTAAACGGAAAATTGCACAATTTTCACTATTAAACGAAAATTGGCAAATTTTATCAATAAATTCGTTTGATAGTTCAGATTGCTAAACGAATTTTTGTTTTTCGTTTAATAGTACAAAGAATAACCCTTCTCGTGTAATAGTACAAAGACTACATTTCGTTTAATAAAATACTTAGGTATTAGGCTACTCCCCCACTTTCATTCTTGGCCACTCTTCACCCTTCACACTTTTCATTCTAATAAACAAAAATTGATTCTTGTGTTTATCTTTAATTTAACTTTTTATTTTGTTTAATTGATGTATCCATATGTTAAAGTCTTCTACAAGAACTCCTCAAATAAATAGATATTAATACATAAGTCTCGTACAACATTAATAGTTAAAAATATTTCAAATTCAAACATACATGACAATCTATCAATCCTTTCACACATTCTGTGCCAAATAAATTGAACATTTTCTTCTAGTATGTTCTATCGAACCACACACAGAGGCTGATCCAGATCCATCTTCTACATTGACAAAGCTGATCCAGATCCATCTTCATCATTGTCCGAATCTATACACAAGATAGACATAAGTTAAACAAAATAATTTTTGAAATGAAGTAACTTGATTAGGTTTTTTAAAAATGAAATAAAAATTATTACCATTTTGATCATCATGTCTTTGTTGTAGTCCAAAGTTTTCGCCAATTGGAAGTGGTAATTCATTACGTTGTATTTCTTCATGTTGTCTAGACACAGTCGGAAACCTATTCAAGTTGAATATGTCAAGTCCCGAAGTCACTGTCACGTCGTCTACACGACCAACCGACGATGACCAAGGTTCCCACTAATCACTTGAGGATGTCCCAACTTATCTCATATGAACCTCATTCGATAAACCAAATTTTGCATAAAATGATTCATCATTTTGTAGTCCATAAGGAACATTTGGATTTTCCAAATTATTAGCAAAATAATCATTCCAATTTGTCCTATCTACAGCACATGTAGAAGGATGAACATTTGGAATATCATCGGGCGCTTCTTCCTTCCGAGTACAAGTTCACTCCAACATCCATCCCTTTAAAGGAAACAAAAACGATGACCTCCTCATTTCCCATTTGGAATAATCGATCCAGATCAAAATCATTCTTTATTTTCATATTTTTCACAAAGCCATCTGTCTCAATTAATACATAGATCACATATCCCCAAAAATTCATATCAACACGTACAAGTCCATGAATTGAGTCAAGTAAATCGGGATATCTGATTCTTTGAAGGTGAATCCGATCTTGAGAACCATTTTTATACTCCAACCCTTCCCAATACCCTCCAAACCAAACCACTACGGAGATAAAACTCATCTTTTTGTGTCACTATCAGAAAACAGAATATTAATGAATATTTATACAAAAATGAACAATATTATCAATTTAAAACATTTAATTATTATATTCTAAATGAAAAATATAGATGAATGTCACATGTCTAATTTTCGTGTAAAGATCGTCAAAATTTTAAAAAATTCAATTGATATAGGTGTAAAACAGTGAACAATGATATTAAAGTCTATCTTCGTTTAACAATATTAAGGTGAAAAACAGTGAACAATACTTTTCAATTGATAATAGGTGTAAAACAGTGAACATTAATAATTAAACGATTTTAAAAAATCGTTTAACCAATATTATATTAAAAATTCGTTTAACTTATTACAAATTGGTTTCTGCAACTATGGCATTACAAATTCGTGCAATAATGGCATTACAAATTCGTGGAATAATGACATTAAAAAATCATTTGTTAATAAAAAATTCGTTTAAATGGCATTACAAATTGGGGTTAAAAAATTCGTTTAATTGGCATTACAATAATTATATTAAAATTCGTTTAAAATGGCATAAAAAATTCGTTTATATGACATTACAAATTCGTTTAATAATGACATTACAAATTTGTTTAATAATGACATTTTTTCTTCAAAAAATTTATTTCATAATGGCATTGAAAATTTAAACGAATTGATGAACCACTATTAAACGAAATCATGTTTCAAATTTGTAAATTTTCGTTTAATAGTTCATGTGAAATTTAAACGAATTCAAATTTTAAAACTATTAAACGAATTCATGTTTAAAATTGGGAAATTTTCGTTCTAATAGTTTTATAATTTGAAAATTTCATTTAATATTGATAACCATTTAAATCTGAATTCATGTTGACTAAAGTGATTTGATAGTTAGTTGCATCAAATCCCATCAACTCACTATTCATATGAAGACCAGTCAAAATTTGTGGTATTTTTGTAACTTTATTATAATTTATGGTATTTTGATATATTGACTATATTTTGTGGTAAATTTGTAATTCCTTATAACTAATGTGGTACAGTAGGCTGGAGACCCTAAATTCATATGTCAATTGATATGTTATTTAATTTTATTTTTTTGTGTGTGTTTATTTATATGGTGAAGAAAAACAACTCGGTTTCTAAAAGAAATTGCATATTGTATTATAAACCAAGGTTAGTATCCTTTACTTCATTAACTAAAGTATGATTAATAATATGTAGCCCAACTTTATTTTAGACTTTTTGATTATTTGTGTATTTTAATTTCTAAAATAAAAATATAATTATTTTCTATTGCTTCATGATTACAACTTTTGACATATTTTTCAATCAAAATTTGACGGAAGATTTGAAAATGCAATCTATCTCCAAATATTAATTAATGAATCATATGCCAGAATGATCTTTATTCGAAATCAAATTATAATTCTAAGTCGATTTCTTGATTTCTATTCAATCCGATCACGAATCGAACAAAAATCATTCTACGGTTTTGAAGGTTTTTTATTCGATTCAAGTTTAAATCAATCGAGAATCGATAACTTAACTTATGATTATAATTTAACTTCGAAAGGGAGTCATTTTGGTATGCAACTCATTCATTTTGGTTGATGTTTGAAGGTAGTTTACGTTTTCGAGTTTTTTCGATAGCTGTATTTTTCCAGAAAAATGTAATATAAGAATGTCAAATCATGGTTAAGACAAGAAAATGTAATAAAAGCAAGATAAAATGAAATTGAAAATCATAAAACGTGTTTGAGGATGTCTATTCCTATCTTAATAAAAGCGTAAAGAAATGGGATAATTCTAAAACCCTGTTTAATCGACATCATGGTTAATTTTGAGCTAAAACCCTAAAACCATTTCCTGCAAATACGAAGTAGTTCTAGAATCACATACACTACAAACAAATTGAAGAGGGTAAATTTTCAACTATTTTTGGGCCGATATATTTAGTTAACGATGGAAAAGGACACCTCCTTTCTGTTCTCCGGCATTACTTTTAATCGCAAAATGTTTGCGAGTGATTTCGCCAGATTTGAGGTAATTCCACAGAACTCTGTGAATACAATATTTATGAATTGTGAATGCTAAATGCCTGTTTTCTCTCGTGTTTTTGTGTATTTGTTCTGTTTGAATGTGGGGTGCTTGTTGTTGTTTACATTCATTAACGCTGAATTAGGGGAAAAGGGAGGTTGATGCTGCCTCAGAAAAGCTCGGTTTGATTGAAAACGAGAGTTCTGTAATGGAGGAAGTTTCGGTGGAGCGTGTTGATAAGAAGAGGAAGAGAAAATCAGCTCCTTCAGGTAATAGTTTATGTTTTGTATAAGTCGATTGAATTGGATGAAAGAATTTCCATTTGGAATTAGAAAGATTAGGGGTGGTTTGGGTGTTCGGTAGATGCTGGCCTGACTTGTGAAAATGGTTAAAGGGTCGTATTATTGGGATAACAATTAAGTGTCGGACTCGAATATGATGTTGTGAGGTCTTGTGACACCGATGATGTGATGAGATATTTAGTATTGTCTGTGTTGTTATTTGTGAATAATTGGAGGAGTGAGAGGTATTATATATGATCCCTTGAGCTGATTTTTACTGCTCCATTGCTTTGTCTTTTAGATCCAGTTGACGGGTTTAGTGTGTTCAAAAGTTCAAAATCAAAAGGTACAGATGAAGCAGAAGACAACAATGAAGACAAACTTCTGCTGGGGAAGAAGGAATATCATCAGCAATTGGAGGTTCTCTTTCCATATCTTGTTCATTTATGAGTTGTCATTTGTTTCTATTTCCTACCTGGTCAAAAGTAGAAGGAATTATAATGACATGCTTTTACTGAGCAAATGCAATTGAAAACAAACATAATATGATTTTTTTCCCATCTCATTCTTGGTAATGGTTGTTAGAGGGATGCTCTATTCCGGAAGAAGCTTAATATCCATGTTTCTGGGAGTAATATGCCATCACCACTTCAAAGCTTCACTGAGTTGAGGTCGAGGTAACAATGATATTTTCAGTTGAAAATCCATTATGCTGCTGTTTAGGTTTTTTTATTTCCATCAGCCAATGTTGGCTCCAACTCCTGTCTATAAGTACCATTTTAATGATCTTGAATGGTTTCTGTGGCTTTTACAGTTTGCAGAGTTGTTTATAAATGTTTTCTTCTTCTTTCTAGCCATTACCTTAAGCAAATTCTTTATTAAAATTGTCAGTTAGGGTCTCTGAAAATTCACTTTTATAATTTACTTGGTGCAGGCATAAATGCAAATCATACTTACTACGCAATCTGGCGGAACTGGGTTTTAAAGAGCCAACACCTATCCAAAGGCAGGCCATTCCAGTTTTGTTATCTGTATGATCTTTTATTTGAGCCGTTTCTTCTTATATTCGATTTTTGTTAGAACTTATTTCCTTACTGGCTGTAAAGGATTGGGAACCTTTGAACTTCCATGCTTATCCCAGTTTTTTATATTTTTTTCTTTCTAATTACTTTTATATTGACAATCATGTCCAGGGAAGGGAGTGCTTTGCTTGTGCACCTACTGGTTCTGGGAAAACATTTGCATTTGTCTGCCCAATCCTTATGAAACTTGGGGTATGTAGTCGTTAAAATTCTACTTGTAATTTTTCTAAAGTCTTCTGCTAAATGACCTGTTATGATCAGCATGCTTCCAAGGATGGTATTCGGGCAGTGATCCTTTGTCCTACACGTGAATTAGCTGCTCAGACAACACGAGAATGCAAGAAGTTGACTAAAGGAAAGAAGTTTTACATCAAACTAATGACCAAACAACTTGCTAAAAGTGCTGATTTTTCAAAACAGCCTTGTGATATCCTCATATCCACACCTTTCCGGGTGCAGTTTGCGGTGCGGAAAAGAAAGCTTGATTTAAGCAAGTAAGATACCTAATCCATAATTGTTCTGCAGTTTCCTTTTATCAGATTATGACCGTTATGATGCAATCCTTATTACCCACCTAGAAGCATCTGTTAATTTTAAGAAGTACTTGCAGTCATTATGATTTTTGTTTGTGTTGTGCCCATTCATGTTTTGGCCACACCTAATTGCTCAAGTACATGGAATGGGAAGAGAGAAGGTGTGTTTTTGGTGATACCATATTCACGTATATTATGTTTAGAGTACTGGATATTAATTTCTCTGTGATTTATCGCTCCTTAAGCCAGGGACCATTAAAATTTACAAGTTGTAAGTTGAAAGGATTCTGAAATAAGTTAAAGCAGATTTGCAGAAAACAAGTATCTGTACTAGAAAATACACCATCATTGTTTCTTCACTAAAACTACTTCTTGTTCTGAATAGTTATCTCGCTTGCATCTCCTGTATGATTTCATGTTTTGGTCTAGGAATCCTGCTCCACCAATTGTAAGTTGGCCTTGGCTCCATGCGTAACAAGACTTTAGTTGTGTGCAGGGTTGAGTTTCTGGTGCTGGATGAAGCTGACAAGCTTTTTGAGTTAGGTCTGGTTAAGCAGGTTGATGCAGTGGTCAAAGCATGCTCAAATCCTTCAATCTTGCGCTCACTGTTCAGCGCTACTTTACCTGACACTGTTGAAGAACTTGCACGTACAATTATGCATGATGCAATCCGAATAATTATTGGCCGAAAGTAAGATATGGTTTCTTTATTATGATGGCTTGTACAAGTTTAACTTAATTTCTTTTTTGTTAACTTCTTTTCTAGTTTATCTAAAGAGATCATCAAGTTGATATATGTAACCTCTGCCATTTTTAATTTCTTATCCACGTGATCGATGAACTGTGATTACATTACTGAGTACTGGAATATATTGGTTATTCCTATGCTTAAATTGCAATCCCTTCATATGTGAACAGAAATTCTGCTTCTGAATCAATAAAGCAGAGGCTTGTGTTTGTTGGAAGTGAGGAGGGAAAGCTTCTCGCTCTTCGTCAAAGCTTTGCAGAGGTATGGTTCTTGCTTGAAGGCTCAGTGTACTCTTATCTTTTCTTTAAGTTTCATTTTTGTAGATGAGAGATATGCTACTCTTATATGTTTTGGGACTTCGACATTCAAGAAGACCTGGGGACAGATTTGATTTATTAACTATCTTTTCTGAGAGGGGAAGTCTATTGGAGTTTGTTGTGTATTTTACGTAATTGAAACATATTCTTACTTTAGACAATTTGATTTCCAGCTGCTAAATATCTGCTATATATTTCCATGCCCCATTTTAGGTGAATGAGTGTTTTCCATAGGACTTTTGTCTCCCTTTGTCATTAATTAAATAATCTTCTAAACAACTCATGTTGGCATGATCTAATGCATATTCTAATGCGTGTGACAGAGTCTGAACCCCCCAGTGCTCATTTTTGTCCAAAACAAGGAGCGAGCCAAGGAACTCTATAATGAACTGAGATATGATGACATTAGAGCCGATGTCATTCATGCTGATCTTTCTGAAGGACAGGTAGCTTTTGCTTGCTACCCTAGTTCAAAATTTACCTGTGATATTTTAGTCACTTGCTAGCTCCCATGCTTTTAATACTTCTTGCTTTGAGATTCAAGGCTGAATTTTCTTTTCCTTAGCTGCTTGGAAACATATCTGTTTTATCAGATACTGATATTTTCTGTCTGAGTTCCCTTTGGAGTTTCTGGGCAGTAACTTCTTATCTTTAATTCTGTTGTTGAACCTAAATATTGCTTCCATTCACTTTTTTAACAATGTGGATTTTCCCTGATCCACAATCATCAATGCAGAGAGAAACTGCGGTTGATAATTTTCGATCTGGAAAAACATGGGTTTTGATTGCTACTGACGTTATTGCCCGAGGCATGGACTTCAAAGGTGTCAATTGTGTGATCAACTACGATTTTCCAGATTCTATGTCTGCATACATTCACAGAATCGGTAAGTTATTATTCCTTGTTTCTGGTGCTTTGAACCCTGATCATTCACGCTCCACTTCTTAAATTGTAGTGATAAGAAATTCGGTGTAGCAATAGCCCTTTTGGTTCTGAAGGACATGGTAATTGTTCCTTTTTATCCTTAATTTAGTTGAACGGTCAGACATATACAACAATATATAGGCAAATCTACATCAGATTATTGTTCTTCACTTGCAGCCACCCCATCAAATCATTTTCTTCCAATTTCAACCATCTTACCTTGCACGATGTGAATTCTATATTTGGTCATACTAAGTCGTTCTTGCTTCTCGTTAAAAGGTCGTTCTGGCAGAGCTGGGAGGAGCGGAGAGGCAATAACATTATATACTGAAGCTGATGTTCCATATCTACGTAACATAGCCAATGTGATGACAGCTTCCGGGTGTGAAGTGCCAGCATGGATCTTGTCATTAGCCAAGAAAAAATGGAGGAAGCATAGGCCTCAAAGGGAAGCCATTTCTACCAAACCTCAAGACGAAAACCAATAGATGGTTGGTGTGTGGAGACACTGTTCAGAATTCCGACCGAGAGCTTCTTGTTGTGTTTGTAATTTAATTCAAGTCGCATGAAAGGAACTTTTTATTAACTGGCATGTTTCTTTTCATTATATAGTTGATTTGAAGGTGTTTTCGAGCTTCTTCATCTATCTTTACACACTGGAATTCTCAGAAAAACAATTTCTTTGTTACTTGGCATTTAAGCCAGATTTTGTTTGGACAGATTAGATGACATCCATTTAATTTCTCAGGTTTGCGGTGAAACCTGAGTAGTATTGTAGTTAGAAAATATTAAATATGTTAATTGGTGGAATTTCTGTGCAACACCTCTACATTAGCAATATTTAATGCGTGACATGTCACTTCAAAAGGTCAAAAAAAAAAAAAGTTGAATTTTTTTCATATGAAATGATTTTATGGGTATAATTTTGAGATAAAATCATTCATAAATTAAATTTATTTTCACAAACATATATATATATATATATATATATATATTGGATTGTATAATCTTACAAAAATTGAGACTATACACAACTCAAAACTTATTAGACATACTTTATTATTTAATTTATTTATTATTAAATTTATGAAAATGAGAGATAAAAACACAATTATTTTGAAAATGAAAGTTAGGAAAACACAATTTTTATGGTGTGTATAGCCACCTCCTTTGATCTCTAAGATCTTCATTTTGTTTCGTTTCGTTTCCTTCAACGCTTCTTCTTCTTCGAAAGTTCTATTAAGTATATGCAATTATTGTAATAAGAATCAAAGAAAACCCTTATTTACGTGGGTAGGCTATCGAGTTTAGGAACAATCAAATTCATACACTTAGAAAGGACATCATTGTAATCGCGTGCCAATTTTACAAAATAGGAAGGTAATTTACCAAAATACCCCTGATGTCCGAGGGTACGACGCTCACTCTTCTTGCAGACTTCTTTTTCTCCTCTTCGAGAAAAACCCTAAACCCTCAAAAACCCTATTAAATTATATATTCAATCTCGCCATTTTTATCCCTAAAGCATTTCTTCAATTTGCCATGAATTTACTAGCCAGAGCGAAATCATCCACCCATTTGATTTTCTCCTTTTCTTCATCAGGAAAACACCTATTTTGCTGTCGCCCCATTACTGCTCTTCAACAATGCAATTTCTACGCCACGAGAGCTACTCAACAACTAACGAAACCTAAAACCCAGAAATTTTCTGAATCTTCGTCAAGTGTTCCTCAGATAATCAAGAAGCAAACAGATGCGCAGACTGCTGTTTGGCCTAAGCCCAGCGAGATGCCGTTCCAAGCAAAAGTTGCCAACTTTGTCAATCTGATCGGTCATGTTAAGATTCCTGTTCAGTTTGAGTGTGATTCTGATGGGAAACACTTCGCCAACACTGTGATTTCTGTAGGGAATGAGGGTGGGAGAAATTCATTGATGATTCCTGTTGTGTTTGAGGGGGATTTGGCTCATATTGTGGCTTGTCATGTGAAGGAGAACGATTGCATTTTCGTGGCCGGTCAGTTGTGTGTCGATCCTAAGAGATTGGTATTAATGGAAAATCTTGGCAAGTTTCATGTTGTGGCAGAAAATCTTAACTTCGTTGAGGGATTAGAGAAGGGTGTTTTGGATAAGAAAGTAGATGTGGTGAAACTTGTTGAGGAGATGGTAGATAGAGTGGATAATGATGTTGATTCTGTCCAGCTTTCTATAGAGAGTGAATTAGCAGCTTTTGATCATGGAAATATTGCTGAGAGAGGTGATAGCAAGAGTGGAGTGAGTGTTACTAAGAAAAAAGATGGTGATCAAGTCTGGGATTTGTGGAGGGATCTTGTTAATAATCCCCTGAAATGGTGGGATTATCGCAAACATAAGGCCGATGGATTGGTTAAAGATAAATTCCCTGATTTTAAGCAGAAGGAGAGTGGGGAGGCACTCTGGGTCAGTAGTGCTCCAAAATGGGTGTTGTATGGACTTGGAAAGTTGGTGTGTGATGTTAAGGATATAAAACCGAAACAATTGCAGGGAGGTGAAAAGCCTAGTGATCATAAGCTTGAGGATTCTTGGAAGAATTTGGTGGAAAATACTCAGAAATGGTGGGATAATAGAGTGGGTAAGAGAAACCCGAAATCACCGGATTTTAGGCACAAAGAAACGGGTGAAGGGCTGTGGTTAGAAAGCTCGCCGGTTTGGGCGTTGTCTAGGCTACCACCATTGAAGGGTGACCAAAATGCTACGCATGCTGATAGTTTCAAGAGTCTTTAGGGACTGTTTGGACCGGTAATTTTATGTGCTGTTTTGAATATTTCCAGTTCCAAGATAAGATTTTTGATGCTCTAGAAATACTACTGCAATTGTTGGCTATGGAAGCTACAAGATTTTGAAGGAATGCTTGAACTTGTTAGTGTTTATATTTTCTAGTTGCATCTGTCTATGAAGATGGTATTGTAGGTGAATGAATGTATAACCCATGTTTATGCGCCTTATTTATGCCTTTAGACATGTATTAAGTTGGTTTTTTTTATGTGTCTTAACAATTTTGTTTTCTCTGCTTCACAAGCTTATAAGTTCTTTTCTGATAGTGATTTTTTTCTTTTAATTATTTCTAATAGTTCTTGTATCACTGTCAATGATAAGTGCTCGAGAGAAATGGTACTAACTAACTTAAACCATTTGTTTTATTTCTCTTTATTTTTTTCTTGTCAATACTTTAGGTGGATCATGAGTTTACATCTCAACAACTATTTGGTGCAGAAAGCAATAAACAGTTGCTATATTTCTTATATTTCAAGGCATGACTCTGTCAAGCCAAGCCCACCAATGAAAAGCTTCTTTAATTATATTGCAATACATATCAAACTATTTGCATTCTTGTTTTTGATTCATAAATACTATTGGAACCCATCTTCTGTAAGTTAACCAAATTCTGGGATTACTGAAATATGGGATCTTTAGAAAGATCAAAGAAGAAGGTCCAATTATGGAAGAAAGCCACACTCCATTTCTTGCTCTGTTTCGTAATGGGATTCTTCACCGGCCTCGCTCCAACGAGCAAACCTTCAATATTTTCTGGTCAAGTTACAATGTCTCTTACATCAACCTATTCACCACAGCCAGTGGAAGTGTTTCATCAGACAGAAACACAGAGTTTGAACCAAAGCTTGCAGGTTGAAACAGAACCAACAGAAGAAGATGAAAAAGAAGCCGAAGAATCGGACCTAAGAAGGCTTGTGATTGTGGTGACACCAACGAGCAAGAAAGATAAGCTTCGTGGGGCGTTGCTAAGGAGGCTAGCAAACACGTTGAGACTGGTGGCTCAGCCGTTGCTGTGGATCGTCGTGGAGCAACAGTCAGACGAGTCCGAGGTTTCTGAGATACTAAGGAAAACAGGGATCATGTACAGACATGTTGTGTTCAAAGAGAATTTCACAGATTCAAGTTCGGAAATGGATCATCAGAGAAATATTGCTCTGAATCACATTGAGCATCACAGGCTAAGTGGGATTGTCCATTTTGCAGGGCTTTCTAATGTTTATGATCTCAGTTTCTTTCAAGAGATAAGAGCAGTTGAGTAAGTGTTTTTCTCCACTTTTAATCTATCATATTTTATCATTAATTACTGAAATTATTCTGAATCATTGCCAATTAGAACAAGTAATGACTTTTTGATCATTAATTAATTAATAACTTCAGTTAGGTGTTGTACAAAATATTTGATGTAGTTAGGTACGAATCAGTTGAATCCTAGCCACCAAATAACAAATTGTTTAGCTTTAGTAATAAAATAACATAAAAAAAGTGATTGCTTTCATTAATCATTGTCATTTTATTTCTATGGCATCCTTTATTATTATTATTTTTTTATCACTTTTATATGATCCATATAAAATTCTTTATCATTAGGCACGGGCTTTTGTTTTAATTCTTGCATGTTGGGCTTAGGCCCAAGAAAATAATAATGCAATCGAATTTTAAACTTATTAAATAATTTCCACACAAATATTATATGTGGAGTTGGAAGCTTATTGGTCATGTCTCTTTTAAAAGCTTTAAAAAGAATATATTTATATAATTTAGAATTGAGTACTAAGATGGAAGAATTATCAGGGCATTTGGGACGTGGCCAATAGCTAAACTGTATGCAAACAAGAAAAAGGTGATAATTGAGGGGCCAGTTTGTGAATCCTCAGAAGTATTGGGGTGGCATTTGAATAAGATGAAAAATCCAACAGAAGAAACATCAACACCACCCCCTCTTCATATCTCAAGCTTTGCTTTCAATAGCTCTATTCTTTGGGATCCTGAGAGATGGGGCCGTACTTCATCTCTTCAACACTCCACTCAGGTATATGATATTATCTTAACTAAATATATCCTTTTTTTTTTTTTTTTTTTTTTGGGGACCAAATGTACTTATTACCAAAAAAAACATTATAATTGATGTGCAGAATTCTCTGAGATTTGTAAGAAAGGAGGTTGTTGAAGAGGAGGTGAAGTTGAAGGGAATTCCAGCACAAGGTTGCTCTAAAGTTTTGCTATGGGCACTCCACATTTCCCAGTTACAATAGAACAATATCATCTTCTCCACCTCAGCCCACACCACTCTAGAAAATATTAAGATCAAATGATTCTTTTTACCTTCTACACTTTTTTTTTTCCCAAATTTTTCATTAATTTTCAATCTTGTAGAGTAATAATCTCATTTTCCTTTCAAGATTTTGTAATTTTAAACTACAAATGATATGCAAATGGCAAAACATTTATAAGATTCAAACTGTAATGCTAAAAAAAAACCATGATGAACTGTTTATTGAGCCATAAGAAGGAGAAATTGAAGTGACCAAATGACATATTCTTTTGATATTGTTGAGCTTTCTATTTGATGCATCTATTGTCAGTGCTAAGGTTATCAGACAACTTTAGATTTCCGACATGAACAGGAGCATATCCATGTCCTCTATACTGTAATGTCGAAAACAAGAAACATCTCATACAGTGGTAGATTTAGATTTTAGACTCTACCTGAGTCGAGGCTTCTTCTGTATCGTCTTTAGTCAGAGTTTTATCTACAATTTCAATGGGGCCTTCTGGGTTTCCAAAAACTGCTAGGAATATTTTCCGGTGACATTCATCACAGAGAGAGAAGTACGAGAAGTGCCCATCTTCTGGAAGCCTATGCACAATGGCACTTGGTAGAATACGGGCCACAAAATCAGTCATTGATGGGGGAACCACCCTATCATCCATCCCCTGTTCAAAACGGGAAACGTTAATGTATTGTAAGAGGAATGAGAAATGTGAATGAGAGAGACAAGAAAATCATGCAGACCTGCCAAATGTGGATCGGGCCAAGATATCCGGTCAATTCACATTCGGGCTCGCCATAGATGAACTGCAGCCAAGGGAGAATCCCTTTTCTTGAACACTTTCTTTGCACTTGAAGATCCGTGAGGCTGAAACCCCAATCGGACACTTGGAGTATAGCTTCCTCGACAAAAGGTCTTAGGTTGCCCTGACGAATCGACTCTTCAACATCCCTGTGCCACGTTTCTTCAAAAGCTGATGTCTTGACAAGATCTTTATCCTACATAAAGTAAACGAGGATATCACCAATTTGATAAATATCCTCAATCATTGATTCATAAGGTTTATCTAGATTACCTTCTTTCCCAATGACAACGACAGCCATTTCTCGATCTGACCATGCTTTCCAGAGAGAAAAGTTCGATGATAGAAGTAGCCAAGGAACTTCGGAAATCTTCGAGCCAAATAGAACAACGATTTTCTTCTTCGAATCCAATTTCCCCAAGTTCTAGACATCTCTTCTCTAGTCATCCTCGAATCATATGGATTGACCAACGGGGCAAGCATGACAGCACCTGCAAGTAAAAGCATTTCAAAACCATCAAAGTAGGCTAAATGCAAAATCATTACTTGTTTTTTTCTTTTTTCTTTTTTCTTGCAGGAACTTTAGTGTATACCTGCAACTTTATTCGGAATATATTTAAGAGCAGCCCAAGCATGCAACGAGCCACTTGAATATCCCAAAACCCAGAATTTGCCCTTCACTCCCACAGATTCTGCCAGGTGTGACATATCCAGAGCCGACGAATTAAGGTTTCTGTAGGGATGAGGATCACTCTCCCCAAAGCCAGGAAGATCATAACTGATGAGACGAACACCAAACTCTTTTAGCAACGATTCTTTGATGCCCAGAATACCTGTCATTTGAGAAGAACTTTATACAACCATATACATACCAACTTATTTATCATTTTCTATAGTGCACAACGGCCAATTACCTAAAAATCGAGAAGAGAGGAAACCATGTGGAACGATCAGAGAAAATCTTGCTTTATCAGCTCGAACTCCCATCTCATTATAGGCTATGTATCTACCATCCGGGAGCAATGTACGTATGGCACTTGGAGGATGTAGAGAAACTCTCTTCACCGTTGATATAGCAGTGCTGTATTTGCTATTTACACTCAGAACTGTACCACATTAATAAGATCAAATCAAATGTCCAAACGAATGGAAATCAAAAGAATGTCCTAAAGAAGCAGTCTATCTTTTAATTGTCTGAACATCGTCCATTCATCACAGTATCTGGTAAGTTTAAGTAAAACTCTTTGAGATTAACTGCTGGAAGTAATACTATAAATCGCAACCACATTGAAATTAAATAAATCAATTAAAATTTAAAATAATCCACAATATGCAAAAACAACAATTCGGAGTTGCTAATATTATTGCAGACAATTTCAGAGCAAGTAATCAGCAGAAATGCAGAATTAAATTAAACTAATTAGTGAAAAGGCAAAAGAAAAATTACCAGCAAGAGCAAGAATAAAAACGAAGAAAATGACAGGCCAAACGTGGACCGGATCGCGATCCTCCGGCAAGAACTCATTGAGAAACCTCAGTTTCTCCGAAACCTCGGACATAAGCCCCTTGGTTTTCTTCACAATGTAAGAATCCTCGGTCAATATAGTCTGCTGCACAACATCTCTAAACCCTCTTCCCAATTCCAGCCCCAATTCTCCCCACGCCTTCGCGAACCCCTTGATTTGATCCTTCAAGCTCTCCGCCTCCTCCTCCGCCGCCGCCGATGGCGACGGCTTCGCCGACAATTCCGGCGCCAGAACCGCCATCGAATCTCCGGGGAATATTATTCCCGTGTCTTCAACTAAGCTCGCGAGCTCATCTCTCCATGACTTGGATTCCGCCGATACCTCCATGAATACGTATGTAGAAACAAGTACATACACACCGTATACTATACGTATATTTAGTGAAATTTATGAGTAGCTAAAATTTGAAGCAGATAAAATGGGAGATCATCATTTCAGTAGAAGCGGTGGTACAAGAAAGAGTGTGTGTGTGAGTGTGTGTAAATCTGTGTATTGTAAGAAAAATGCAAGAAGAAAACAACAGCTGTAAAGAGAGAATCAGAGCTCAACATCAAATTTAATAAATAAATTTAAAAAAAAAGGCATATACATATACATATATATATATATATATACATACACAGATATATTATTACTTGTCTCAACTGTTTGGTTGAAATCAGATTCTCTATTTTCCCGAGATAATTATATATTCATTAACTACTTTTTTTTTCTTAAATAAATACAACTTAGGTAAATTGATAATAGTGGCCATCATCATCCATACCAGATTTTGTGAGAATTTGTTCATTTGATTTCACATGATTAGATGAGCAGTAACTTTAGAAGCGTGAAGTTCAATCAATTATTTAAACCCTAAAAAGGAAAAATAAAACTATAAAGAAAAAAGAAAAAGAGAAAGAAGAGAATCGAATCCAAATCCGTATAAGCAACCGACCATTAGTGAGAGAGAAGAATCAAATCAATCTTCACCTTAAAAAAGTGCAGAAAGTGATAAAAGTAGAGTACCATATTAATCTACATTTTTCTTACATTCTGGAAAAAAAAAGGCAAAAAGGTAGGTGCCCCTATGGCTTCTTATTTACTACAGTCACTTTCACACCCACCACTGTGTGCATTATATGCCAATAACACTGCATTTTCTTTGATCAAGAATGGATAAGAACTCTCGAACCGATCATAGGCTCCTTTATCGGTTTTGATTGTAGATTTTTCAATCGATTGAAATGTAAATCTAGGGATATATTTGAATGACAAATCAGTGGAAGAAAGCCAACAGAATACCAATCCAAAACAAATCTTCACTATATTTCAATAAAAAATATATGGAGATTTGAATTTAGGGCCACCTACAAGTACCTGTTACATTCTTCAAATTCTACATGCTATAATGTTGTTTTAGGCACCTAAATGTTATGTAATCATTTTTTGGTACGATTTTCTTTTGAATTGGTAGGTTTAAATGTCAGACCTTTCACATAAGTTTAGTGGACGCCTATAATCAGCTATTTGACTTTGTTAATTATAAAATATTTCTGCAATATTGCTTTCATCTCATTGTTATTACTATGGTCTATAATTTTAGTTTATTTTTTGTAATATTTCATATATGTAAGCGTATAATTAATATTACAAGTGCATAATTATTGTGTACATTGATTGTAAACTGCAATGTCACTATGTCAGATGTTATTTATGGCAGTGGATTTAAATTGCATTGAAAAATGAATATAGGGTGAGTTGTGAGATTTAGACTTGAGCTTTGATCTGAATGTGCATGCCCCCATTTAACCTTTTCTATTATAACTGCATTTAGTTGACACAGTAGTATTATTATTGATTAAAGTCAGCACATAAAAACTTGGATAAACAATGACATTGATATAGTTTTGTGAGACCTCATTACTCACAAATCAATTTCTTTCATGAGTTATGAGTATGATTATGATAGGACCGTCTCACTAATTTAATTTTATAATACTCAATAGTTTATAACTTATCAAATAAAATATTGTCTTATCAAAATGGTGATGTAATATGAGTAATTTGGCTCTAGTTTTGTAACCAAAAAAAAAAAAAGAAGCTAAACGCAGTCGAGTTGGTAAGACGTGTGGTGATGTGTATGTTCAAATCTTGCTAAGGTGGATTTTTATTGAAATATCGTGGAGGTTTGTCTTAGGTTTCGTATCATGTTGATTTTCTCCTCCCACATATATCTGTCAACCGAGCATATCTCTAGATTTACATGCCGATTTTTATTGAAATATCGTGGAGGTTTGTCTTAGGGTTCGTATCATGTTGACTTTCTTCCACATATATCTGTCAACGGAGCATATATCTAGATTTACATGCAGACATTCCACAAATTTTAATTGAAATACTATGAAAATTTGTTTTGAAATTTATAACATATTTACACTCTTTCATATATATCCGTCACTCAAACATATTTATTGATTTACATCCAAGTCAATCATAGGAGTCGAGAGGAAGGAAGTTCTTTGTATATCCCGGGAAAAAAAAAAAAGCTTTAGGATGGTGGTCCAATTTAGATATTGGAGATGCAAAATTGGGATTGGGATAGAGTTAATGCCAATGTAGTGCTTTTATACAAGCAAGAAGATTTATAGGGTGCAACTTTGCAGGTTTTGTACGTCTGTGCTTCTGGTGGTGGTCCCCACCTGGTGTTATCATGCCGCCACATGAGATCCACGCCCCCCCCCCCCTCTTTGCTCACGCCTCTATTATAATAACTTATAATATATTTTTATTTTTTTGAGAAATGTTGAATATCATATTATAAACATATAATAATAAAGTCGTGTCATAATAATATTAATAATAATAATAATAATAATAATTCAAGCTTAAAACAAAACTATTTTTCAGCTCCTTTGATCCTATTGTAGCCCAAAAGAATGGCAGGCCCAACTATTTTAAGCCCAATTATTTTAGAGCCCATTCATTAAATACATACGGACAGTGTTCTAAAAATTGACTTACACAACCGCCTAGACATAAGCAGCTCCTAGCCGCATCAATTTTTGTCTGTTTGGTTGCTTTAGGCGTTAGGTGGGGCTAGACTGAATAATTCGGGCCATAGACGGACTTTTAAAAAAAAAAAATTTATTTCCTTTACTTTTTTAATTTTTTTTTCACTTTTTAGCAAAATGATGATATTATTAATGTATTATAAACTTCTATCAAATTATTATTATTTAATTAGATATATATAAAATTTTGATAAATTGAAAAATATAAATACAAATAATTTTATAAATAAGATATGAAATTTTTACTTATCCTCCTACATAAAATAAAAAATAAAATAATATAAGAGTTCCATAAATATTCTGTAAGAATAAAAAAATTAAGAAAAATAGGTAAAATAATAAAAAAAATTATTTAATTTAGATATGGCGCCTAGGCCCCGACCAGGCATTCCAAGCGCCAATCAAACGCCCGACTGGAGCCTAACGAATTTTAGAACGCTGCACATGGGAGAAGAAAAAAATAACACAATAATTTTTCAGATCAGGGCCCAAAAAATTAAACATAAGTACCGATTATTTTGTTTACCTCATGGTACCATGAGTTGTAATTGATTTGTGTTATCTCTCTAGTCTCTACTAGCTGTTCATACTGCAGTTAGAATTTATGTTTCTGATTTTGTTTATCTTTAAACTATATAAATTTATCAAGTAATGTAGTAGGAATTTGGTCATCCATTCATCTCGAATTAGGGCATGAATCTACAGTGAACTGTGCGCCAACACTTGATCAAGGTAACTCCTTTTCTCTCTAAACTTGCCTGAAATTCTTAGATTTTTTTTTTCAATTTTCCGGCCACGATTCGCGGTGGTGTTCGCCGGAAAACAGACTATTTTTGAGTTTAGAAGAACCCATGCTTTGGCTATATTCAGAAAAATAGAAAAACCTCCTCCTTTGAAGGAAGGTTGCGTAATTACTTACTTATACCTACGAATGAATTAATTGATATATAAAGGAGGAGGCTGCAAAGACAGTGACTTGATGATTCAGATTGTGTTCGATTGTAATGGAGTATTGTGAATAATGTATGTTTTTAGAAATGGAATTGATTTACTCTTTGCATATTTCGAGTCATCCTCATGCATGAAACTTGAAGCATTTTCTGCCAATTATTCAATAATTAACAAGTTGTGAAATAAGTTATGCGATCTTTGAATATTTGGTTCGTTAACATGTGTACTGCTATACTACTGCTACTAGTTTTATGATATAAAGTATAATTGTGGCAGTAAACAAGTATGGAAGATCAAAGAAGACGAACTTTGGAAGCTCTAGATCGAAGATTTGCACAAGCAAAAGCAGAGGTTCAGACACAGCAACACAAGAGCAAGAAAAGGGCTGCTGAAGATAGCGAAAAAGTTGTTTCTAATGTTGAGTCTTCATCAAAGCCTTTCTCTGAATCTTCATCTAGAAAAGGTTAATATTTAAGTATGATTACCGTTTGGCTCTTTTATTCGAATTCTAGCTTTAGTGGTGAATTTTTAATTTTTGGCTGACTTTATTGATTATAGAGGATGTCACCGATATGTTGGAGAAGGTTTCCTGCGTAGGAAATGTGTTCTGTAAACCGCTTATCTTGAGTCAAATCTATAATTTTATTGTATTTGGGTTTTTTCCGGAATTATATGGATGTAGGTAGCAAAGAGCAAAATAGACAGTTGAAGCTTGATATGCTTATGATAGAATTTGGAAAGCTGTCAATACCTTCTTAAATATAACCAATCATCTCTCTCTCTCTCTCTCTCAATGTTTACTGTCAAGAAGTGCTCATCTGTAGGGACAGTGTGGAGTTTATTGAGCCTTTAATTTCGTCCGATTACTAGATTATATCGAGGTTAAAGAAATCTCTTAGCTGAATGTTTTAGGTGAAAAGTATGGGAGGATCATAAATGTAGCTTCTAGTATGGTTTGTTGATGAATTGAACTACATGTTTGAGCTTCAACTAATCTTTGTATATGTACTGCCATTTCTAGTTCTACAATTATTTAATATCTCCACTGGTCTGATATCATGTGCCCTCCCTGGATTATTATGCAGGCAGCTTTTCTTTCCCGGGGTATACCTCCAAACAAGGTTTAGTTGTATAATATGATTGTTGTTGATATTTGCAATCTAAACTTGATATTTATATAGATTTCTTAATATAGTCTTTACTCTATTTTACAGATGTAGGAGTAAATGAGCCTGCATACTTGAATCTGTCTCACTCTGTTCATGAACATTTGCTACCAAATGGTGTTGAGGTATCCCCTACTATAGTTTATCTACGTTCTGAATCATTTCACCTGTACTTACTTGAAATCAGGTTAAATATGACTTCTGCATTCTCTACACGATGCAGGTTTCTGATAGGAGACTCACAATTGATCGGGTTTTGCATGACCTCTTCCAACATGGTGATTCAGCTCAGAAATACATGCAGGGATCCAAGAGCATCAAAATCGAGAACACAATACTTCTTGATAACTTTGTCCCAAAAAGTAGCATATCCAGTGCTTGTAGTATTCGAACACTACAGCATTGGTCAAAACGCTCTAAAAAGCATATGTCCCTGAAACAACATAAGAGGATTGGGTCATTTGATTTGCCAAAAGTGTTCCATAAGTGAGTTCATTGTACATTTCATTTTTTCTGGTTCCCCAGAACCCCCTATCCAATTCTAATTATTATACTTTTTCATGTCTAATACACTGTAGTGGTATGATGACAACTTTTTGAAACTAGAGTAAATAGGATATATTATTTATACAATAATTTTTTTGATGTCAACCTATCATTCGATCTTGCTTTATTGTTGTTAGAGATAATCATATGCTCTGAATTGTCACAGGACTTCATCTGCTTGATTTTCTTTAATACCTATAACATTTTATTTTTTTTGTAAACCTTTTCAGCTTTGAAATCTTTAAGCCTATGCATGAAAAGTGGAAATCCTATGTACTGCAACTATTGAAAAATGTCGGGTTAGTGTGTCTGCTTTTTTTGTCTTTTAGTAATGCGCTGATCTTGCAATATATGTGAGCTAATAAGTTCTATTCTCTTTCAGGAAAGATCAAGTGGCACAGTGTTTCCTCAATGCCGACCTACATGGTGCAATCATTCTAGGTTCAAAAATCTTACTCAATACTTTAACCACTATCAATATATGTCAAATGTGATACATGAACCCAGAACATACAAATCAAAACATTCTTTACTATAGTCATCGACTCATTTTATGATTGAAGTATGATGAAGATTGAAGACCTCATGCTATTCTACAGTTTTACTGGCTATAGTAGCAGTCTTCTGGTTTTCTCTTACCATTTCATTTCTACCATGCTGGCTATAATGGCTTGAAGATGTTATATAACTATTGTTGGAATATATGAAACTGAAATTCTCTTACCATTTCATTTCTACGGTGCTGTTTATAATTGCTGTTGTATTTTTGTAGTGGTTCAGTGTAAGATAGTTGACCATGTTGGAATACATGGAATCATGGTACGAGAAACTAAAGAAACATTTGGAATCATTACTCAAGAGAACAAATTCAAAGGTGATGCGTATATCCTTATGTGGTTTATCTCTGGCGTTGTCTATTATCTATACTGAATTTTGTGCCTGTAATTGATTCAAACTGTTTTTTACAATGTTCAAAATGTTAGCGTACTTAATTACCTGCAGTTCAATGCACTTGAAGCATAGCAAATACGACATTTTATTTGTTACTTGTTGATATTTGTTTCATTTCTGTCATCATGAAAGTTTCCATTAAGACCATTTATCTGAAACCTTTTGGTTCCATTTCTGTTAGAGTAGATTACTTTGAAATGCAATTTATTGAATTCTGCTTGGGCAGAGCTTTACAATATTGCAGGATTAGCACAATCTGAGTGTTACACATGTCTGATCTCATGTCATCTATTTGCAGTTGTGCCCAAAAAGCTTTCTGTTTTCGTGGTCCAAGCAAATTGTTGGAAGATTACACTTCATGGAGATAGACTTGTATCTAGAAACTTAGTTCCATGATTTAGTGTAGGTAAGTTTATCACCTCCTTGTTCCTTATACTACAATATCTTATTATTGAAGTTGTGTTGAATATAGATTATTGTTTTCACGTTTGTCATTTTGCTTGATCTAAACCCCGTTGCTTCGGAGCTTATGTCAGCTGTTCTAGAAAGCCGTCCAGTTGTATGAACCCATTGAGAACTCGGAGGAGCTTACGAGCAGTTTGATCACGTGGTAAACGTTAGTTAGAACCTTCATACATGGAGCATTGAAATTTGTTCTTTCAAAAGTTTTGCTTAAAACGTTAGTTTAAGTAAATACATTTTAATATGTTTTATTTATATTTGAATTTGTTACAATCATTTTAATAAATACATTTTAATATGTTTAAATAAATTTGTTTTATTTTAATTTTAATGTTCCAAATCAAAGTTTAGCTGACCCGGCTCAGCCAAAGATCTAGATTAGCCTAGATCGGACGGTCCCAATTACCTCTTATTGTAATACGTACCAACATCTAAGTTGAGCAGTCTTCTTCGATTGAAATACAAGTATCATTATATATATGTAAAAATGCATGTATTTATATTGTCTTTATCACTGTGCAAACGAAATGGTGCCCCTTTCTATTTTAGCATTTGTCTGTTTAGTGGGTAGTGACTTAATTTAAGAGAGAACTGATTGTTGGGAATTGTTTGCATGTAACGGTTAGGTCTACGTCAATCCAAATATTTTAGCAAATTTTTAGTATTATTTAAAGTCATCGTAAGACACTATTTCAAGGAAAAAAAAAAGACGTGGTATATGTAATATGTTGCTTGGATGTTACATTGCGTGAATTTATATTAATTATAGATTGATGTGATTATTTATGTGGTTGTAAATGTCTGAATGAGTGTTAAATAATGATAGATTTACAATTGAGATAACTTCATCAGATATAGAATGTGACTTGGGGTACGTATAAAGATTATTAATGTATAAATAAATATATTTAAAATCCAGTTATTATACTGTATATAGGAGTAACACTTCTGTGCACCAGTTGCACAGAAGTGAAATTCGTGCAATCCATACATTTATGTTATAAATGTAGTACCTTTATGTTATAAATATAATACCTTTATGCATGTTCATTTTAAAAGGTACGGATATTTGTACCTTTATGTTATAAATGTAGTACATTTATGTTATAAATGTAATACATTTATGCATGTTCATTTTAAAAAGTACGAATATTTGTATATAAAGATACTACATTTTAAAAAATACGAATATTTGTACATAAAGATACTACATTTATAACATAAAGGTATGAATTGCATGAATTTCACTTTTGTGCAACTGGTGCACAGAAGTTTTTGTGACTGTATAGTTATGAATAGTTAAGATCACTACAAAATAAAATCTTCAATTTATTATTCATTCATTCAATTCATAATACTATATATATACATATTTATTTATATTTTTTGGTTTGAAGTTTGACGGTTATTGCAGTGAGTTGTAATATTTTATTTTTTACATTTTAGTTTTGTAATCCATCACCCCAATATATTTCATTCACGTAATAATATTACGAATAATAACGTTATTCAGGAGAAATGTTTATTTATATCGAATATATTGTGGAGGGGTTTAAATGAACTGGATGAAGAAAGAAAATTTAAATAGAATCATTGAAACCATTCTTTTTTATGATTATATATTTTAGCTGTTGAGGATATTTTCTTTTAATGCTTGAAATTAAATAAAATAGAATGATTTTCATTAAATGCTTCGGTATTTGATTTACATAGGAAATATCAGCTCCAGAAACAGCACTGAATTTCTGATTCACGATTCACCAACCAAATCCACTTCTACATCTGCTAGTATATTCTAACCGTTTCTTCTAATTTAATGCTTAAATTAAATAAGATATTAAATTTATGTAATACCGAATTAATTGGGGGGTTTTGTTTATGTAATTCACTTCCCTATGAGTGTGAAATTCATGACTTTTATGTTTAATTATATTTAAACTATTTTAGTCGGTTGATGAAAACTGTGATGTATATTAGTAAAATTTGTTGAATAACAGAGCATTTAATGTTTCTGTTTAAAAGAATAAATTAGAAATTATAATATACAAAAGCTAGTGTTCAACAAATAACTATGTTTAGATTTTTCTTCACTCGATGAAATTGTATGTATATTAAAGTTGAATGATTGTTACATTCGATACATTTTCTGGCTAAATTAATTTGAGGAACTTAACATTTTTCTTCTAAATAATGGACGAAGAAATTACATGTCTTTGGAAAAAAAAAAAACATAGTAAAATATAATAAGAATTTGGTGGTTAAAATATCACAATTCATATAAGAGATTTTTTTTTCCACAAAAGATAATTTTGTTATTTTTCTATTACAAATCAGAATTTGATCAAATTGCTTTTTGGAAAATAATAAAAAAATTCAGTTTAGTGTTTGAGCTTACACAATATGTGTTTTTTCATAGGATTATACGATATGATTATATCATGTAATATCCGACAAAAAACTGATTTTTACTACTTTTATCACGTGAATTTTTTTATCAATTTTCCTAACTTGTGATAAAAAAAATATATATCTTACCTAAAATGTGGTATTTTAGGATATTTTTTCCAACTTAATAAATACCTTAAAAACTACACCAAGAATTTTTATATGTACCAAACACACCGTTAGCAATGCAATTAGTCTCCCTCTTCAATTTTCTCTCACTAGAAAAACAAACAGAGGAGAGAGAGAGAGAGGCTGGCAACTGCCGTGCAGCAGCTGCTCTCACATTGTACAAAACACATACTCTCTCTCATATTATCTCTACTGCTATTTTTCCTTTTCCAAACTGACAGCCTTTCCTACTTCATTTGATCATCTTCTTGAAATCCAGTGAAGAAAAGAGTTAAAGAGACGATCTTTCACAGTCTGCAGAGCTGTAAGTGGTAACATTTCCAATCATAAAAAATGGAGATTCTGTTTTTTCTTTTATAAAATTTGAGCTTTTGTATTTTCCGCTCAAAACCCATTTATAAAGATGAGAGCTTTTTATTGACCATCACCAATACTGATTGTATGAATGCGAGTTCACGTTTTGAAGATTGAGTCTTGGATGCCATGCCAGCATTATATATAGCATTTCTTCTTCAAAAGATTCCATAATCATTATTTGACATCTCAGCTTTATATAAATATACATTTATATATTAAAAATCAATGATTCTACTTCTCTTCTATAATGTGCTAATATATGGATGGTTCAGTGAGATTCTTTCCAGTATTAGTTTTTGGTCTAATAATTTGGTTGATTATTTCCAAGAGTGCCAAATTAATTAATGGGATTTTCCAAAAAAGAAATATTGGCCAAGTCTAATATAGATATTTTGGCAACCTCATGCTTTGCTGTATATTCCTTTTTCCTCATTATTGTTAACCCACCTGGGAATAAAAATAAATGAAAGACAGTTTTGAGTTATTAATGAATAATAAATATATGCCATTTTCGAAATATACATTTATACACACACATATATACAGAGAGAGGAGAGAGGGGACAAATAAGTGTGTTTCACGTTTCATATCAAGGGTGAATGGGGGATACTAATTCTGTTGAATTATTGATTATATCTCATGATATGCTTTTATGATGTTGTCTAAATAATGTTATTTCTAAACAGTGGAAATTCTTGAGTAAAAATGAAGGGAAAAAAAAAGAGAAAAGTAATATACTTGCTTGCATAAAGCATAATCATATTTGTTTATCATCTGATAGCTACTTCTTTAGCTCCTTTTCTTTTCTTTTCGATTTTCGTCTTTTGTCTTTATGTTGTGGGATTGGTTGGTGGGAGTGGAGGTTGTTTCTCTGTTCTTCCTTTGAAGGGAAAATGGGATAGATAGCATTGCTTCTTTCTTTTCCTAGTTTGGTTTGCAACTTAATAATATGGATTACAAGTTGCATTTTCTATTCTAATATTTGTTTAGCCCTTGTTTCTTGTATACTCACACCAATATTTGCTTCTCTTAGAAAATCCTCTGTGAGTTTGCAGGGCTGTGGGGCAGGTGGCCCTTCGAGGACTTCGACTTTTCTTCTAAATCTTCGTCATTTCTCAGCCCCGAACATGCATACCCCTATATCAAGGTGAACTCGTCTTACAAGATCATATTCGTGTCTATAATGTCATGGAAAAGGAAATGAGCTTTGTTTTCTAATCCACAATGTATCATTGCAATTGTTCTGACTATGCTTAATCATGGAGATGAATTTACTTTTTAATCCTTTGTGCAAGTTTTCTGTGTTAATCATGTGTGTTTGTGTGTGGTTTGAGTGTAGACCTGGTCCTCTAGATGTGCCACAAAAACCATCTCCTTCTATGCCTAAGCCTCGAGTTGCTCGGAAGCTCAAAACTCTGGGATCAAATTCTGACTCGGTTTCATCTCCGAGTCCAGTTGGCAAAACACCCAATCGAAGTCCTAAAGTTGTTGATCGTAGATCACCACGAATTCCAGTAACTGAGGTATGTATGTGTAGATTATTAGCCAGTTTCTATATCATATATCTATATTTGAATTGCCGGAACCCTGAGGGTAAATATATCTTTTCATTTCTTTTTAGGTTGCAAATTGAAAATGACCATATTTCGGACTGTTTTTTGATATTAATCTTAACTTAAAAAAGACAAGTTTACCCTTTTGATTAGGGCATGCAAGTCATGTGTTCTGCATTTAGTCGGAAAATAGGTTTAGTAAGCAAATTGAAAAATGATCGTACTTGAGTTTGTTTTTCATTTTAACCCTCATATGTATAACTCTCTTTCTCTGTTTGTGTCAGAATAAGAGAGCAAACAAAGAGTCTGAATTGGAACCTCAGATTGCCCAGCTCCAAGAGGAACTGAAGGCAGCAAAGGAGCAGCTCGTCTCGAGCGAATCATGGAAGAGACGAGCTCAGCACGAGGCTGAAGAAGCTAAGAAACAGCTGGCAATCCTGTCAGCGAAACTTGAGGAGTCTCAGAAGCAACTGAATGAGCTTTACGAATCCGAGGAAGCTCGTGTCCAAGAGCTACGCAAGATATCTCAGGATCGAGACAGAGCATGGCAATCTGAACTAGAAGCCGTCCAGAAGCAATATTCGATGGACTCTGCCGCCTTGGCCTCTGCCATGAACGATATCCAGAAGCTCAAGATCCAATTGGACAGGGTTTCTCAATCAGAAGCTTCTCAAGCCAGGCATGCTGAGTCAGCTCATGCTGAGATTCAAAGCTTGAAGATCGAGCTCACGGAAACTCTCGTCCTGGTTGAGAAATTGAAGGACCAGTTGAACGAAAGCAGAGAGTACGAAGCTCAGGCGCTTGAAGAAGTTTCTAGAGCTCAGAAGCAATTGACAGCTGTGAAGAATACTGAGAAGAGGCTGGAATCGGAATATGCTAATATTATGAAATCGTACGACTCTTTGCTCAGTGAATTGGAGGAGTCGAAGAATAGAGTTAGATCATTGGAGGAGCTCGTTGTGATTAAAGCCTCGTCTCAGAATGGGGATAGTGATGAATCGGAAAATCTGAAATCTGAGGTTAATGATTTGAGAAGCGAAGTGAGTGAGTTGAGATCTTCACTCGAGGATGCTGAAAGAAGGTATCGAGACGAGTACATTCAGAGCACATTGCAGATCAGAAATGCGTATCAATTGGTGGATCAAGCAAAATTGGAATCATGCCGGAGAGAAGCTGAGTTGGATGGCAAGATCAAGGAATCAATAGCAGAAGTTGAGAGATTGAAGACCAAATTAATTGAAAACCAACCGGATGAATCAGCGTTGGAAGATCTAAAAACGAGCTTATTGGACAAAGAGGCGATGCTACAAACCATTGCTGAAGAAAACGAGAAGCTGAAATCTGAAATGATGAAGACGGAGACAGATAGAAGAATAGCAAGCAATGAGGTCCTAATGAGGCTTGAATCTTTGAGTGAAGAAACGGATATGAGTTGTAAAAAAGTTGCTCGTGTGACTGAAGAGCTCGATGCAACTCAGGCGACTAACAACGAGTTGGAAGCTGAGCTGAGGAGATTGAAAGTGCAGTGTGATCAGTGGAGAAAGGCTGCTGAGGTGGCAGCTGCAATGCTGGCCAATGGTAGTAACGGGAAGTACGTGGAAAGAACAGGCTCGTTGGATTACATTACGATTGGTAAGAAGATGAGTCCTCCGAACTGTGAAGACACGGATGATGATTCGCCGAAGAAGAAGAATGGCAACATGTTGAAGAAAATAGGTGTGCTGTTGAAGAAAGGGCCCAAGTGATTTGAACTTGTTTCATTGTTTCTTGCCATTGAATTTGTGTAATCTTGATTAGTTCTTCTATAAATGATCATGCTGAAATATGATCAGTTTTGGCAGAGATTCTCTTTCTCTTTGTAACTATTGTGTCATTATTAGTTGTAAAAGAATTATTGTATTTGAATTATGAAACTGTGTACTGATTTCTTTGTAAGGAAAAATAATGCTAGTAATATAAAATTAAAATTAAATTGATGAATAAATGGAAGAATGCAAGTAAAATTTCATAATATACAAAATGTCGTAAACTATTTCATTGAAACTTTAATTAAGGGACATATTAGGGACTTTATGTCTTCTGTGCATTTATTCATTCATTTAATAAAAAAATAAAATTTAAAAAGTTATTTTAGAAAAATATGACTATATTTTTTTAATGGAGCCTAATAGTTGCTTCATATATTTTATCCCGCCAAAAAAAGGACGCGAATTTGAATTGCCGGAACCCTGCCTGCCGCCGCCGCCGTCGCCGTCAGTCGTCATATACGGACATCCAATGGAGATGAAGATTAGTAAAACGAAATCCCGATCGTCGGAGACAGGTGATTTGTGGCGCATCATGGCCTTCTATTTTCCCCAAATCAGAGGCGACGATTCAGAGCTCAAATTTCATCTCACATCCTGCCTCGTTCACTTCTTCTCCTCTCCTCAAGGACAACAACTTGTCCGTCAGGTGTGCTTCTTCTCTGTTTCTGATATTTCTGTCATCTCTACTTAACGAAGAATGACTAATGGAGAAATTATGGATTTCTTTGATTTTAAGGCAAACACGAATGTAATTCTAGAGAATTACAATTATGTGAGACATATTACGTTCGTCTTCCTATCAAAATACTTGATTGTCACTATACAAAGCTAAGAACGGACGCTGATGATGTTATAATATTAATGCAACTGAATTTAGGTTTTAAAACTTTTAATCGATCTATTCTTCATTTTCTATAGCTAAACGCTGTATTCTAATGGTCCACTGTTGAACATCGACGTGTTAGTGGATGAAAGTTTTTAATTTGGTTTATCAGTCCCATCATTTCCAGATGCATGCTTGTGTAATAAATAAGGTAGGCATAAAATGAACTTATTTAGTGGAACTTGTGAATACAATGGCTAGGTGAAAGAAGATGATGGATTATTCTTCTTGCCGCTTGACTTCCAGCAGTTCCGGAAAGTATGTGACATAGAAGAATTTTATTTAGCGTTAGAAGAAAAGCCTAAAGATGCTCTGCTGTGTATGAGTGCTGCAATGCACAAGGTAACATAAATTTTGGCCACTTTTGGGAGATGGTCGTATGTTATGCTTGTTAAATAATTGTGCACTTGAAAATTTTGAGTAGGTCTATTTCATGAAAGGAGATCTCATAGAGGATTGTGCAAAGATTAATATCCGTCTTCATAACTACCAAGACTCCAGGATTGCTTTGAAGAACCTTAAGGCTGCTTATATAGGTACTTTGCTCTTTTCTCTTGTTGAACACTTCTATATGAGATTACTTCTGGACATGACTAATTATTGCTGCAAATAATGAAGTGTAATTGCACTGGTTAACATCATAGACAGGCTAGTTTCTGTTAGGGGAACTGTAGTAAAAGTTAGCACAGTCCG
This sequence comes from Scutellaria minor, assembly GCA_954870855.1. Lineage (NCBI taxonomy): Eukaryota > Viridiplantae > Streptophyta > Magnoliopsida > Lamiales > Lamiaceae > Scutellaria > Scutellaria minor. Next base: position 1,456,415 of record OX940735.1, on the reverse strand, counting down.
GCCTTTGGTGATGCAAATGAGTTTTTCATGTGGTAAATGTGGGACCATCATCACCTGTGAGTTTCCTGATGGAAAATTTTCTCCACCAACAAAATGTGAAATGCAAGCATGTAAAAGCCGAATTTTCAATCCAATCAGATCTACTGCTCGGCCAATAGATTTTCAGAAAATAAGGTATACTTCTTAACATATGAGAGCACCCATATGAAAGAATGCTGACTGTGAAGACTTTACATAGACCATCCTGTCTTTCTTTTATTTTCTTTTGTCTGTGCGTGTTTCTGTGTTGTGATCTGGTGTAACCTTCAGAATTCAAGAGCTTCTCAAATCTGAACATCATGAAGAAGGACGGGTTCCTCGTACAGTTGAATGCGAACTGACCCAAGATCTAGTGGATGCATGCATCCCTGGAGATGTTGTGACAGTAAGTGGCATCATAAGGGTGATTAACAATTATATGGACATTGGAGGAGGTAAGAAAAGTGATCTAGAAGAACCAAAATATCCTGTCATAATCTTACTCATTCAAGTACTTTATGAATCTTTTTCCTCTGATTTAGATTTATGTTCTGTTTCTGTTACCATGAGGGTAGGGCTAGCATCCATGTACACAATTAGAGTGTTTTTAAGGCTAATTTCTTCTAAAATGTTGTGGTTTTTATCACTTACTGCTTCCTCCAAATCTGGTCACTCCTTGGTTATCTCATAAGAAAATTCTGATATTTCCCTTCTTAAGTTTAAGTAGGTCGCTTATTTTCAGATGCATACAGTTTATGCTCAAGAATGACTTGGAACTGTTTGTATTTTTTCATGGTTTTTTTTTTTAATTAGGAAAATCTAAGGGCAAGAATCAAGCACTGTACTATTTGTACCTTGAAGCAGTTTCCATAACAAACTCAAAGTCCGAGTCCAATCCTGAGGATACGCAACATACTGACACCAATGCAAGGGCCTCAGAACATTTAAATCTGTACTCGTTTTCTCCAAGAGATCTAGAATTTATTGTTAAGTTCTCCGAGGAGCATGGCTCTGACGTGTTTCGTCAAATTCTGCAATCAGTTTGTCCATCCATTTATGGACATGAGCTTGTTAAAGGTATATGAAGGCGGCTACTATTTTTGTCTTCTTTATGGTTATATTGAAGCATGGATGATCATAGTTAATACCACTGTTTTGCTAAATCTTTCCAATTTGAAGCAGTATAGTCCAGCTCCGCCTAGGTACACCATTAGGTATATTCAAGGGTGCCATTGCCCTTACTCTCAAGCCCTGGATATGATATTCTACAACTTGGATTCTTTAAGAGGAAGTATGGTTTATTGTATGTTTATATAAATGCTTAGATTAGGATAACAATTTTGACTTTAGAATATAAATATAGGTTCCCATCTCACTAGCCAGATGAAACCAAGAATTTCTCAAGGGCCATTTCGCCTACTATGCTAGTATAAAGTTATAGGAAATTTGATCTATCCTAACTTGAAGTTTATTTACCGATTTTTGCATATGTACATGAATATACATATCTGTGCCATATTAGTAAAATTATGATTTGACAGTTTATCATTGTTGCTTAGCATTTTAATTGCTAAATATAATTGGTTTTGAGGATTTTAGTCGATTTGAGTGTTTGGAAATGACACTTTACTCTCTACCTTCTCTTTTGCTGGTCAAAGCGGGAATTACATTAGCTCTGTTTGGAGGTGTTCGAAAGCATTCAATGGATCAGAACAAGGTGCCTGTCAGAGGAGATATCCATGTAATTGTTGTTGGTATGTTGATTTTCATATGCTATATACTACCTTGATGTCTTGGGAGTCTTCATATGCCAACAATTGATGTCCAAGTTATGAATAGGTGATCCTGGACTTGGTAAAAGCCAACTACTTCAAGCTGCAGCTTCAGTTTCTCCACGTGGGATATATGTCTGTGGTAACGCCACAACTAATGCTGGCCTTACTGTTGCAGTGGTGAAAGATTCTACAACAAGTGACTATGCATTTGAAGCTGGTACACTTTCTTCTTCCTTTTCTATTCCCAAGCTGGCAATATACCCTTGAAAATAGATGGCTTATCCATGTTCAAGTTTCTAATGGCAATAATAAGGATTGTGTAAAGATCCCTTCCTCATCTCTCTCTCTCTCTCTCTCTCTCTCTCTCTCTCACACACACACACACACACACACAATACAATAGGACTCCTGAAGTAGGCTATACTTTAAACTCTAAACATTTAAACTCACTCCCCTTAAAACTCCAGGCACCTAATGCAAGCTATAATTAAAACTCCAAATATTAAAACTCCAACACCTAACTTCTTTGCAATCACCATCTTCATCTGACCCTAATATTATTTTCACCTCATCTTTACCCTTATAAAAACTTGTATAAGTTGCTAAAGTTAACTGTCATGTTCATTATACAGGTGCCATGGTACTTGCAGACCGTGGATTATGCTGTATTGATGAGTTTGACAAAATGTCAGCCGAACACCAGGTTTCTCCTGTCCTGTCGACTTCAAATTGTTTATCTACAAACTTAAAAAACTATGCTGATTATTTGATGTCTTCAGGCCCTATTAGAAGCGATGGAACAACAGTGTGTCTCTGTTGCAAAGGCGGGACTTATAGCAAGTTTATCGGCAAGAACTTCTGTTTTAGCTGCAGCAAACCCTGTCGGGGGTCATTATAAGTATTGAATTTACATAAATTACCTTGATTTTTCCTGGATATTGTTTTTTATGATTGGAACTGTCAGTATGGGCCTTTTTCTGGTATGCTTTAGCAATGACAGTTGAGAAATCCTAGTGAAGTTAACCAAGTCTTGTGGACCACAACATGTTTAACAGCCATAAACTTTCAAAAAAGCTTCTGTTATGTTCTTATATTCCTCTCATCAAATCATTTATATTCAATCATCCCATGAGGAATAACTTTTTAAATACGAATTTTCTCTGTCCATGCCCTTAATCAGATGGTCGGAAGGTTCCTACACTTATCTATTGATTTCAGGTACAATATAGTGCCTCTTGTATTGAATCTCAAACTCTCATTGCAGCCGTGCAAAAACAGTGAATGAGAATCTGAAAATGAAGGGTGCTCTTCTCTCACGATTTGATTTGGTTTTCATATTGCTTGATAAGCCTGATGAGTTACTGGATAAGAGACTTTCAGAGCACATAATGTCAGTAAGTCTTCTTGCTTGCCTCTAAACTCATGCATGAGTAGTAAACTATACGTACCTTCCGATGGAATCTGTTTGGTGAAATGCTTACCACTTATCTCACCGGATGCATGCCTAATTTTTTTCTCCGACCAAAGTACTTAAGTATGCACAAGTATTTATTTGTGTTACATGAATATGCTATACAGTAGTTCGAAAGATATTGTCAATGCTCGAGAAAAGCAGAAATTGTTTCTCTTTTACAACAGAAAAAAAAAAGAAAAAGAAAGTTTTATGACACACTTGGTTGTAAACATGATGCATAGATCTTCTGTTAATTCTATTTCAAATGGAATCTTTTTGCAGCTTCATGCTAGCAATGGACAATCTTCACCATCCACAAAGAGGTTATGTACAGGTGATGTTTCAACCTTTGTTAATTTATTTAGCATAGGATTCTTTTGATACAATCTTTAGTTTGCCACTTGCAGAATCACGGAATATTAGAGAACCAGACATGAATGTAAAAAGTGGTTCCCTAGTTGCTAGGTTGAGACTTGATCCTAAGAAAGACAGTGATTTTGCTCCACTGCCTGGCCCTCTTCTGCGAAAATACATAGCTTATGCTAGAAATTATGTATTTCCAAGGTGATCACAGGTTCTCTATATAATCTTAAAAAATATTGCTGAATACTTTTGTAGAGAAGTACTCAGAATTTTATCTTTCATCAAGGATGTCAAAACCAGCTGCAGATATCTTGCAGAAGTTTTACTTGCGTCTAAGAGACCACAACGCTTCTGCTGATGGCACTCCAATAACAGCAAGGCAGTTAGAAAGCTTGGTAAGGCTGGCAGAAGCCCGAGCTAGAGTTGACTTGAGGGAAGAAATAAGCACACAAGACGCTTTGGTAAGTTCTTGTGAGGAGTGACTGGTTCTAGATGACTTTTCTATTTATGTGTGAATTAACCATTAAACATCACAAAATTAGCATGGTCAATAACCACTTCCTTGCCCTTACAATGTTCCCAAAGAACTTCACAGAACTGGACAGGATTTATCTTGTATTCGTGCATCAAAGTATGCTGTTTGACCTTTTTTTTTTTTCAAGTCTATGTGGTTTTACTTTTCTACTTCCTTCATGCACTGAAAGCCATGCAAATTATTATAGATTATTTATGAAGCATAATTTGTACAGGATGTTGTTGAAATAATGAAAGAGTCCTTATACGACAAATATGTAGACGAAAATGGGCTTGTTGATTTTGGGCGTAGTGGTGGAATGAGTCAACAGAAAGAAGCCAAACGATTTCTAAGTGCATTAAATAAGCAATCTGAATTGCTCCAAAAAGACTGCTTCTCTATATCTGTACGTAACATTGTTCCATTCAGGATTTCCTTTACTAATCTGTATCGAATGGAAGTAGTAAAAGTCCGATGTTTTGGATCATTTGCTCAGGAAATCTACAGTTTGGCAGATAGGATCAGTTTAAGGGTCCCTGATATCGACAGTTTTGTGGATAATCTTAACAGCGTCGGCTATCTTTTAAAGAAAGGCCCGAAAACATATCAGGTACGAAACTGACTGTGGTAACTAAAGTTGTCTGCTTAATTTACAGCTAATGAATATAGTCTCTCACAAGAGTCCAAATGAAACTACTGCAGGTGTTATCATCGTCTTATTCTCGCTCTCAATCGTCGAGATCAAGATGATTTTTGCAGGTGAAACTCTCACGTTATCTATCTGACTTTCCTATGATTATGCAAGAGATGTTGAACTACTATCCCATTGTTTAGAATGTTAAACTACAATGTGCTGTAAGAATTGTCATTGCAATGGATTTATCAATTCCTATTTGCATTAAAATGCAACTTTGCAATTTTCCTTGTTAGAATTCAAATACGTCATTCAAGAATGTGTACTATGGAAAGTCAGTCGTCTGTGATTATTTAAGAAATAATGATTGACTTACAAAATTGGAAACCTTAAACAAAGACTGTAGAAACAAAGACCATGATTTAGTTTCCTTCCGAAAAAAGAAAAAAAGAAAAAGCTTCCATCCCAAATTACCTATGAACATTCCTTTTATTTTATTTTATCTATATTTACTTATTATTTTGAATTGAAAACCACTTACTGGGGGTTAGGATTTTCCTATCCCGTTTACTAATCATAAAATTGAAGACAGTTTAAAAAGATCATGAAAAATCTGAATAACCTCAAATGTGATCTTTAAACATTTTTTTGCATATATAACAATAATAATAATAATAATAGGAAAGAATACACCTCGATGTGATCTTTACCTGATGAGCACAAATTTGGGCAATGATCCATCTATACACAAAGGGATCAAAACTATAAACAGAGAAAAAGATACAACAATACTCCATTTCAACTTATCAACTACCATCCCTACATAACTATAATCCCACTCCATTTCTTAAGCATACTAAAGTTTTTCATTCATAATCTTCTTCAGCAGAGTCAAGTCTCCACTCACTCCCATAGTATGAGTTGGGCAATCCCAACCAGAACTTGAATGCCTCTGCTGCATGTTTCCTCTCTTTTCTTCTATCTTGTCGAGCCCTCGATGCATGCTTACTCGTAAACATCCTTGAATGCATCTCCACATAGATTCTCTTATACTTAGTCTTATTTGGATGTATCCCATGTTCCTCCATACAAGCAACTATCTCCAATGCTTTCTTAAAGAAAGCTGCCCTCACACATATGTCAGCCAGTGTATCCAAAAGCCCTTCATCGGGTTTTAAAGGGGGGACGGGGGGTGATGAGCTCGATTCTTCACCTCCATTATTCTCAACCCCACACCTCTCCTTTATCTCATTCCATAGTAGAAGAGCTTCCCCTGGTTTTCTTGCCACTGCTATTCCGTTTGCTAGGCTTCCGTAGGTGGACACATTGGGGTACACTCCGTTTTCTTTCATATTCTCGATTATACTCTTTGCTTCATCCACTCTTCCTAGTTTACAGTACCCTTCAACCAGCATATTCCAAGCAACCAAATCAACTTTCACTCGCGGGTCTTTGAGCATCTCATCAAACACTTTGTTAGCTAGTTTTGGTTGACCGGATGTAGCGAAGGCTTTCATCAAAGTGGTGTAGCTCACTTTTGTGGGAGCTATACCTCTTTTTCTCATCTCATTGAAGTATGTAAGAGCTCCTGCACAATCATCCACTTGTATGCATCCATCAATCAATGTATTGTAAGAAACCACATCTGGTTCAATTCTTGCCTCATCAACCATCTCCCTCATGAGATCCTCTGCCTTATCAATCTGCAGTTGCTTGCAGTACCCTTTGAGAAGAATATTATAAGTGATTAAGTTAGCTGGAATGTGATTTCTAGCCATCTCTATAAGCACTTCTCGTGCCCTATCCATTGATCCAACCTTCACGAAAGTAGATATAAGTGTGGTGTATGTGACATGGTCAGGATGGGAAGATCTGTCCTTTTGGTTCCTCATCGCCTCAAGCATCCTCACAGTGTCAGCAACACGGCCTGCCTGCATATAACCTTTCATCAATGTCGTGTAAATTCTTGAATCCGGTGGAATGGCCTCAGGCAACAGTGGAGGCTCACTACTACAATCAATTGAATTCGGTAATAGTTTGTCAAATGTATCATCACCTTCATCCCCTGAATCCTCATCATCTGAGTACACATCCTCATAGCATGAATCTCTCAAAACCTTGCAAATGTCTCTCCTTCCTTCTCTCATTGCCTGAACCATTTTCTCAGCAGTGTCCAAATCGCCAAAACCAACATAAGCTGCAACCAGAGAATGCAATGTTGTCTTACACAAAGCTACCCCCTTTTGAATTATCCTCTCCAAAACAAACACGAGCAGATCCTTCCGATCAACTCTCGCACATAATTTAATCATCACGTTATAAGTCAGTGCATCTGGCTCACATCTTAACTCAGACATTTTGTCGAACAGTTGGAGAAATTTCTTGGTATCACCAAGATTGGCACACGCATTGAGCACAGCGTTGTAAGCCCCGGTATCTGGATACGAGTCCTTAACAATCTCAGGGTCTGCGAATCTGCATATCTTCTTTGTCATGGAATTGAATAGCTTAATCGCCTCAATCGGACCATCATCACCGGAAGCAGCGAGTTTGCTTATCACGGCACTCCACGCCTTGACATGTGGGAGATAACCTGATTTAAGCATGGACTTCACAATAGACGCGGCATAAAGAGTGTGGCCGCCTTTGGCGGCAGCCACCGCGAGGAGGCCGAGGGAATTGGAATCGAGGCGGTGGAGCTGGCGCTCGCGGCGGAGACGCTCTATAATGGACTGAGCTCTGGTCAAGCCCTCGGTGGTGTTAAGGTAGGACAATTGCGAAACTAGGCGGCTGAGGCAAGTGGTGTTTGGGAGCTGTGGGCATTGGGCGTACAATAGCCATGCTTCCTCGGTTTTCCTTTGCTGGAGGAGCGTGAGGAGCACGTAATCTTGGGAAGTAGCGAGTTTGTTGGTTGCGTCGGTGGAAGAAAGAGAGATTATGGAGGACGATTTGGTGGCGTGGACGCGGAGGAAGGAAGGTCTGGAAGTGGTGGCGACGGCGAAGAAGGTGGAGGTAGGCGGCGGCGCAACCCAGTGGAGGGTGAGAGTGTGGGTAGCGTTCATGGCTGCTCCATTTAAAAATTCAGGGAGAATGGTGGAAATTGGGGTTTATACTTAATCCAAATGTTTATTTTTAGTGAAGATAATGGGATATTTTAAAAGTAAAAAATAATAATAATAAATAAAAATGATCAATGATTTTGGGTGGAGAAGGAAAGTACTACGTATATTAATTTTCTTTTCGTTTTCTTTTATTTCCCCCTCCACTCAATTTTTTCTACTAAAAACATAAATGTATTTTTAATTCTTGATATCTTATAATATTTTATCTTTAATTTTATGTTCAAGCATAATATTTATTTAATTACAATTAAAACAACAGCCTTATATATGCAAACATAATTAGTAAGTAACATCTTAATTCTAAAAAAATTTGGAAACAGAATCTCACCAGAAATCATTACATGAACATTTTCCATCAATGAAATGATGAAATCTATTGGAATCACGCAATACAATCTGCCTAGGAACAATCTGTGAAATGTACTTAAAAGCCGAGTGACAATCTCCACAAACTCGAAGATTCTTCATAATTCTTATAGGCAGTTCCGAAGTGCGTGTAAGAACAAAAGCAACTGCAAGTCTTTCACTGTGATAGCTCAACACTTCTTCTTTGTTCTCCATTTCAACATCATACAGAGCATATCTTATCTGCGCTGTATATCCCATTGCCTTCATTTTCCCATGCAATTCAACCAGTTTTTCGTATATCAAATCCGTCTCAGGATGCGATTTATCTCCAGAGACGAAAACATGTATCCCGTCTTTCATAGCGACCCAACTGCAGCCCGCCTCTTTTCTTGCTGCTGCCACCTTCATTGCATGTCGGGCCTCTTCAACGTGTTCCCATTTCTCCGAAGAAGCATACATGTTAGCAACGAGAACGTAGTTCACTGCGTTTTGAGGTTCTAACTCCATTATCTTGTCAGCAGCTCGTCTCCCTAAATCCAGGAGGCGACCGTTTGCTCGCCCACAAGCACCTAGAATGGTTCGCCATATAAGAACGTTGGGTTCTATGGGCATTCTGTTAATGAAGTCCTCTAACTTGTGGAATTCACCTGCTCTACCTAGGAGATCAACCATACATGAGTAGTGCTCGATCCGAGGTGAGAGGCTGTACACTTTGGTCATGGACTCGAAATGGTCATAGCCTTGTTTGACCAATCCGACATGGCTACAAGCTGAGAGGACCCCAACAAAGGTCACATGGTCTGGTGGTTGGTTTTGCAGTTTCATCTGGGTGTATATTTCGAGTGCTTTGTGGCCATCACCATGCCTTGCATAGCCAGTTATCATGGAGTTCCAAGAGTAGATGTTTCTAAGAGGCATTTGCTCGAAGAATCTGGACGCGTACTCTATTCTTCCGCATTTAGCATACATGTCAACAAGTGCACTCCCAATGACCACATCGGATACCAAACAAGCTCTGGTTGCACAAGCATGAACCTCCATGCCATGCTCCAATGTTGCAACAGAAGCACAAGCACTGAGCACTGTGGCAAAAGTGAAACGATCTAGCTTTTGGCCGTTGTGTAGCATAACCCAGACTAAATCCATGGCCTTTACTAGAAGCTCACTGTGTATGTATCCAGAGATCATGGAATTCCAGCTTACATCATCCCTTTCTGCAATTCTGGAGAATATGATTTCACAGTCATTGATTTCCCTGCACTTCCCGTAGCATGCGAGTAGAGAATTCTTGACTGCATTGTCATCCATAAGGTCATATTTTAACACCAACGCGTGAATTTGATGTACAAGTTCAACACGAGAAAGAGATGCTGCTGCTGCTAGAATGTTTATTATGGTTATGCTGTTAGGGCCCCATCCAGCTCTTACCATCTCTTTGAAGTATCTTGTTGCTTCAATAATGGATGCCTCGGAATCATTAAATGCCCTGACAACCGTGTTCCATGACACCTGATCGTGATAATGCATAAAGGAGAACACCTTCCTGCATTCAGTGATACATCCAGTATCAGCATACAACGAAAGAAGGGTATTTGATACTGAAACATCTGAATCGAGTCCCAACTTTACTGCTTCAGAGTGTATATGTTCTCCCATGCTTATCCAGCCCAGACTGCTGCAAGAACTTAATGCGCTGATTAACGTGAAATTTGAAGGGATAAGTCCAACTCTCTTCATTGTGCGGAAAATCAGCAGTGCATCTTCAAAACGCTCGTTTTGGTCAAGCCCAGAGATCATGGAACTCCATGAAACTGAATCTTTATTAAACATCAAATTAAAAACAGAAGAAGCATCTTCAATAGCACCACATTTGGCATACATATTAATCAAACTGTTACCCACAGAAGTACTTGAGTCACTGATCCCAGTTCGTGTGAGATACCCATGTACCTCTTTCCCTCCTCTTCTTCCCTTTACAACACATGGGAATTCACTAAAGGCACTCAATAGGAGAACATAGCTGTCAGAGTTTAGCCTAACCAAGTCCTTCATCTCCAAAAAGACCTCAACGGCTTCCTCACCTCGCTTAAGCTTCACCAAGCCAACCATCAAGCCATTTATGGACACTGCATTTCTTGTAATCATGTGCTGAAATATACTCTTGGCAATATCAATCATACCAAACCTAGCAAAACTACTCACTAGAGCACTACCCACGTAAAGATCTTCTGCAAATCCGGACATCACAATTTTTGCAAGCAGCTGTTTTAGCAATAAAGAACCACCATTGGTATTAATGGATTCAGATGCAGCAGTTATTAAACTGCCAAATGTATACTCAGTAGGCCTAAAACTAAACCGTGAACCCTCCTTTTGCATACCAGAGAAAAGATGAAAAGCAGAATCAACGTCACCTCTCTGAGAATAAACTGATATCATAGAATTCCAAGATATTGAATTCTTGTTTGCTATCCCTTTGAAAACACCCCAAGCATAATCACTACCAATGGGACCCACAACACAACTTCCATACATGGATATCAAGACATTGCACACGAGTACATCAAATGCAAAATGGGTTTTCGAAACTAAACCATGAATTTGCATTCCATGTTTTAATCCCTTGGCACCCATTCTCTGACAAGCTCTTAGAGCACTCCCAAGTGAGTAATGGTTCGGAATAAACCCTGCAGAAATCATTCTTGCAAATGCAGCTAATGCATCTTTAGGCATTCCATTCTGAGTATACCCAGAAATCAAACACGCCCACGTGACCAAATTCCTATCAGGCATTTCATCGAACACATCATGAGCAGACACCAAGTCTCCACTCCTAGCATAAATATTGATGAGTGTATTACCCATAAACAAATCGCCAACAAACCCATTCTTGATTATATCTGAATGGACCTGTTTGGCTTCAAGATCAGATCGACAAAAGCGGCATTTTTCAATCAAAAACTCGCATTTCTCAGATATCGCAAATTCAGCTCTTTCGGGTGGAATTCCAGCCATTTGATCACTGTTCTCGGATCGAACTTGAGTTTGTTTACGGTCATCAAAGAAAGCGAACAAATGGTGCTTTGGAACCGAGTTTGAGCGAAAAACTGAGGCATTGGTGAGCGAACTAAAAGCTGGATTTGCTGAAATGCATTTGCAGAAAAATCGGCGTGATGATGATACAACGTTATTGGGAGAAAACATTGAGAACAGCTAATCCTTCGTTTCATCGTTCTTTCCGCGCCTTTTTCAATTTTAAAACATCAAACTCATGCTGATTCATGAAATTCAATCCTCCCTTACAAGTCTCAAGCTTTGTCAAAAACCATCAAGACTGACTAATGATTAATAGTTACAGTCAAAGCCGCATATTTATAGGAAATAATATAATTATTATATTATATAATATATATATGAAAAAACATAATTATTATATGCAGTCCAGGCTCCATGGGAAAAGCATATGTAAGATCAAAGACTTGGTGCAACAAATTAAGTCAACATCCTAATCTTACTATATAGATTATAATGTTGGGTCAAGACATGTTCTTATTTATATCTAAAACATGTCTTGGTCGATCGCAACAGTAGATACACACAGATGTTAATGAAATTAAAGTCCCAAATTGACAAGAAATAATGGGATGACAGAAAAGTATAATCTTGCATTAAAGTAATGTGAATTAAACTAAATAACACAACTCTGCAAAGTTTATATAAAAGTAGAAGCAAAACTTGCCACTAGAAGCCACCAAAATCATCAAAAATTCTAAAACAGTAAAGACATAGGTGGGTTGAATTGTCATTTCTCTCTCAATCTATCCTTCCCATGTAGGCTCAGTCTTATACTTACTGTTTCTTATTCTTGGAAGGATTGTTTTTATTGAAGGATCTGAAATCATTCGTGGTCTCAGCCGTGTTCTGTTTCTTCATCCCTTTCTTGCCTCCGAACCCAAATTTGGAATCCCTACGTTCCCTGCCTTTCCTCAATTTGTCGATTCCTTTTTTGCCCTTTCCAACAGCTTGTCTCGCCTTGCCCCCAGAACGATCCCCAGGCGACACTCCTGGCCGCTTCTTACTTGATCTCTCAAATGATTTCCCATCTGCGAAAGCAAAACTCAGGTCACCTTCTTTATCACCTCCTGCAAAACCACTCTGCTTCCTTTGCTTCCTCCAGTTCTTGACAGATTCTATCTCGTCTTTCTTCTGTTTAACCCTCTCCTTCTGCTTCTGGGACTGTATCTCCTTGGCTAACTTCTTGTTCTCCCTTGCCTTCCTTCTCTCATCAGCCTCTTCAGTCCTTCTCTTCTCTGCCAAAAGTCGCCCCTTTATTTTCTCCATGTGTGCGTCGGATTTTACCATTTCTGCATAGTAGTCAGAAGGCCTGAGAAAAGGGAGGCCCATCGATTGAAACTTCCCTAATGCCTCCCTAGCTCCTTCAAGTGCCTGTGTGTAGAAAGCAAGCTCACGAGTAAGGTCATCATTCACATCCACCTCTTGATCCAGATTAATATCGACTGTGAGCTTGTGCAACCAATCTACATTCTCGGGCCAGCTGAGATCTCCAAGTTTATCAAGCAATCCAGCTTTGTCATGTATGGCAGTCTTTGAAGGCTCACTTAACTTCACATCTCCATCTTCTTCTGATTCAGATTCAGAAACCATAGGATCATCATCTTCCATGTCCATATTGTTTGATTGCACATTTTTCTGCATTTTTATTTCTTCTTTGGGAAAAGCAGTGGACTGTTAAGAAGACAGAACAAATCAGGGGTGAGCTGGGAATATCAACACACAAAAACATTGCAATGTTAAGAAGACCAACAAACATTATATACATTGGCACACACAGTAGAACCGGACAAATAATACCACTTCCTCAAGTCGGCTAAATGTTCTCTATCAGCATACTATTAATTGGTTTAACCAACAACTCCCATTTATTTAATCAATCTTCTTAGCAACTTCTCAGACCTTTAACAAGAAAAATTGCTAACTCGCATATAATATCAAGAAATTTCAGTAAAATTTTCAGAATTAGAAATGACTTACCTCACAAATCCAACATAATTAATTAAGACCAGAAATACCAAGAACCATTCACTCATAGTTTTTAAAAAGAAATCTAAAAACGAGAAAACCTTGTGATGCAGCGGGCATGCGTAACAATATAAACATTCAAGAGAGACGAATAGGTAAATAAAACCTAGAACTTTATTCACCAAATTTCAAACAACCATCCTCCGTCTTTTCACAACTATTTAAACTAATGAAAGCAAAGAAAAAAAATAAAAGAATTCTAAAATTTAAAACAAAAGATTAAATTAAAAGTTGCATTCTCTTCCTAAATTTACGATCTCATACAAAGTACTTTCTTTTCCCTCTTAAAAAACCATTGACATGTCTGAAAAAAGCATTTCTTTTTCAATGGAAATTATCTAAATTGCAACTAGCATCATTTCTAACTGTTAAATAAATTTAGTCTAGGAGATAAGAAGGTTGAAGAAAGACCTGACGATTATATGCACCGCCGTCGCCGTCGTTGTCGCCGTCGACTCTATTGGGAGAGTTTTCAGTGTTTGAGATGTGGCCTCTAAGAAAAGCCCTATCAAAAACCCTAACATCGATTTCCTTCCTTCTGTTTTTCTATTTATTTAATTGGATTGACCCATTTGAAAATCGGGTCATCCAAATTAGATCCTTATAACCCGATCCCAATTAGATGTCTGGATTTGGGTAAATTCTGAAATGGGCTTAGCTTATGGGCCTGTGGCCTTGAAACTCAAAACCCAACAATGAAACCCAATAATCTAGCAGACCCAAATCTATTGAAACAAATAACGATAATTATATTCACAACCACCAATATTTCTCAACACAGCCACAATACATTCAATTTTTCTGTTTTATCCATAATATTTTTTATTTTTTTCAAAACCATCATATCTCCACCACCTTTATTATCTCAACTGTTAACCCTCTCTCTCTCCAAACAAAAACAACATTTGTTTCAGTCTCCATTATTCCATAAACTATAAATTTCAATGATTTGCCTCACAATATTTAGATTGAAATGAATAATTAATTTTTTTATTCGTATCCATACATTTTTTTTGAAGTTATTTTGGATTTAGAATTTTTCAAAAAAAATTATATCCCTCTACAACCATGACTCTCTCTTTTTCTACATTTGATATTTCGATTAATTTATAATGTATAAATACATAAATTTTTCTGCATTGTCCTGTGTTTCTTAATGTGGGAACGATTTTATGATTTATTTTAAGGAGATATATTTATTACCTTACAAACTCAATTTTCTTATAATGTTAATTATTTAAATGAAATATTTGGAGATATTAAAAAATTGTTGAGAAATTAAATGAGCGATGACATAATTTTGAATAATAATAAAAAAAAAGATTTGGAGTGCATAAAATTGAATAATAATAAAAAAAAAGATTTGGAGTGCATAAAATCTCTTTTTACGTATATATAAGGAAAATAGAAAAGTGGTGGTTTCACAGAAAAAAAAAAAAAAAAAGATTTAAAAGGTCAAAATAGAAAATTTACATGTATAATGGCGGTAGAGAAAAATAATGCGGTTGCGAATAGAATTGCCCAACAAATAAAACCCAATATTTAGCAGGCCCAAATCTTTTATAGAAAAAATTTAATAACCCGATACCCAACGGTCCTGAGGATTAGGATAAAACTGAAAATCTACATAAGGATAATTTAGTCAATTTATGAGAAGTTATTTTTGTCTAAATATTTTGGTGGGTGTATTAATAAGAAATGGGGGTGTTAACATCCGCATCCTAAGAATAAATTATTATATCATAGTACAATCAAGTTTTTCTTATGTTGCAATTCTTTTATATCATATAATTTAAAGTTACATTATTTATACCAATTAAAGTTACTTTCAATATTTTCTGAAATATATCCAAATACTGATTAAGAATATCTGTGTCATCCCTCAATTCCCAACTCAGTTAATATGACTTAGATACAAACCATCTCAATTCATATGAAATTATATTACTATAAAATCCAAAATAAAGACTTATATACGTAGATGACATATTATGTACTGATTTAAAGATGCAAAGTTCTTCATATTGGCATGGGATCCAACAATATTATCAAATCAGACTTGGGTTATAAATCATGATCTCAATTATAAAGCAAACAAATGACTAGAATGGGGAATGCACAATCTCAGACACAAAATGCAGAGCAACATGTAGATAGATAGTTTCAATTGATTTCAAATTATTAGAAATCTAAAACGTACGATCTATATACATACGATAAAACGGACACTGTACAGTCTTTGCACAACGAGACGTTGGCGACAAAAGAGGTCAACGATAAAAGATATAATACGGCCCCCTACGCATTCATCATGGAACCAACCCAACCCATCTAAGCATGTTAATCACCCAATGTCATATATACACATTTCATAGCTATAGTGAAAGAGTGCTTCTCCGTTTTTCAATCTCCATCGTCCCACCAAGGCTATGCATCATCCACATCTAAACCCCTTCTTGCATGTTATGTACACATCACCAACCTAAATCTATATTCACATGCTATATATAACTGGTTTCAGACATGATATGAGATCTTACGAAAGGTGGAACGACCCCTGTCCCTCTGTTATGGCATATAAGAGTTTCTCCTTCATAATTTCCTGCAAAATGCACGTTTGAATTCTGAGTATTGGAATTTGCAGAAGACAATGAAGAAAAGACATGTACAAGAGAATGAGATGAACTTTAGTAGAGTATGGAGGAAGCTTCAAATAATTTGCACAGGTCATCACACTAGGCAAGTCTGCATCTATTCCCTTGCTGCAATGCTGAAGAAAGGGAAAAAAAAAAAAAAACGAATGCATTATTTAGATATTAAATAAAAATATTAAAAAAGCAATACGAACAATTATGAGGAAAACCAATTATGAGGAAAACCATTACTCATACCTTTCGAACAATTGTCAATTTGGGGTTTAGAGAAGCCAACCCTCCAGTTGGAAGGCGGGGTGCCCCAGTTACAAACAGCAAGAATGCTCGTTGTTGTGCCAGATCAAACTCTTGCATGATCTCCAGTAACTGAATGTTCAAAAGGTATATCCATTATTTCTAATGTAAAGTTCTGAGATCTGAAATCCAAAAAATAACTAACAGATTTACACTGACATTAACAATAGGAGAACTGCTAATCGTGTAACCATGGTCAAATTTGATGTGATCCAGAAGTTCGTCTGACTGTATTCATGAAGATAAAGTTAAAAAGGAAAAGCTTTAGATTCCTGCTGACGGAAAAGGCAAGAACTCATCAAGAAAAGTCAGACTAGAAAGTGTAATTAGCATACATTCCAAAGAACATGTTCTCCACATAGCAAGCGTTCCAATTCTTCTTCTGTGAAAACCTTGAGATGTCTAATTGGAAAGACCTGGATGCAGTATTAAGTATCATAAAAGATGTCAAACAAGAAAAGATGAATGTAAGAACAAAGAACACACAAAATTGTTTCCAGAAGGACATCTAAAACCATGCCATCTAATTCGGAATTAACCATCTAAAACACAAGGTAAATAACCACTAAAGATTAGAATAATATACCTGATCAAAACCAGATTTGAATGCTTCCACTTGTCTTGAGATCCCAGATTTTACTGTTGCATCAACCATGAGTTTGACATATTCATCCAAATTATAGATATCTACCTACATCAAAATCCATGCAAATAGAATCAATGCTTTGAGTTTACCAATTTAAACATCAGATAATGGGGAAAATGGTAGGAAGACTGAAAATTCTAACCATCTTCGAATCAGACTCCGAACCAAGAACGTAATCTGGATAACCAGGAAGGCTAAAATCAAGGCATATGTCATCAATTTTTTTGCTTCGCAAGCACACGTCAAGATCATGTGATTTTTCTCGACAATGAGACCTCAGATACTCCATCCTTTCAACATCAGCCTGGAACTCTAAAAGAGCCCAACCAAATGATGGATCAAATGACTGGATGTCGTACAGAGTAAGTTCCTGCATATATAAAGGATAATAAAGTAGCAAAATCAATGGAAGTTTTGTAAATAGTAACATACCAAGTGGTCAATACAAAAACCATCATACCTTCTCAAGAATGAGTTTATAGAAAGCCTTTGAGAATGGAAGATCTAACACCCTACCATCTTGAAGAGCTTTAGCAACAATCTGTCCCAAAAGAGTGAACTTTTTAATCACTTCCATAAATACAGTGTCATTTGATGCACTCAGCGAAGGAGACCAAGGATGGGGGAAGAGTCCAAAAGGAAACATGAGAGGTTCAGGGTTCTCATCCTCTAAATTAGTTGTGCTGTGAGGAGATACATGGTCATCTCTCCACATACCCAAGCCACTTCTCTGAAATTCATGGCAGACCAATGTATAAAATTCCAGTGTTGGACCAAGACCAGTGCCCACCTCTTCACTATACTCCACTTCAACAACAACCTTCTGACGAGTATGGAGTTCCATCATTTGGGTAGCAGATTCTAGTATTTTGTTTCGGTGAACCAAAATCTTCTTGCGAGGAATGTATACATGATTTTGCTGCCTGCCACTGGAACCTCCGGTATCAACATGTGATGCTGAATGAGTCTGATTTGCAGAACGACCTAGGGCTGCCAGATGAAAATACTTGCACCTTGCTTCGAAACCAAACAAGTAAGGGCACCAATCAATTAACTGGGTACACCATGAAGGCATTGCACCAACAGAGACCGCCATAGGATCCCGCATCTGCTGTTCTAGTTTCTCTGTTAACTTGTTGTTTACAAACTCATTTTGGGGAACCTCATAAGCAGTTATATTTAACTTATTGAAATCATCTGCTCTTCCTTCCACAAACTCAGATGTTCTCTCACGACACATCAGATGAAAGCTTAATCTGTTTATTCCTTCCAAGCTTTTCAGAAGGGATAATATATCATAAGTTGGACCCAATTTCCCACGGTTGCATTCAGAAACAAACATACAAGAGAAGAATGGAATATATTGAAAAACTGAGGTACTTCTAGATAAATATGACGATAGAGACTCATGATGACCATGCTTGGCATGGCTTGGTTTGATTGTCGTGTGTCTTCTGTAAGTGATCTTGTATGTACGACTCCACAAACTTGCAGTTGAAATATTGTCATGTTCTGTTTCAGTTTGAAGCTGGAGAATAGACTGATATAATGTCAATTTGCAGTTGAGTTGCTGCCCTTCCAAATAAAATAGCAACTTTCTTGAAGTATCTTCACTATCAATACATTCTGGATGGTGAACGCCCGAACAGCCATCCTCATGCAGAGGATTATGCTCCTCTTGCTCAGCATGATCCTTGAACAAAAATGGGTGGGAAAGATATTACTATTATGTAAATGGCACAATGATTACCAGACCATCTCAATCAGAAAAAAGTGAATGGATAAACAATCAAAATTGCTAGGTGAATGCAACAATAGGAGATCAAAGTAGGTTGAAAGTTAACTGAAAAAAAAATTCAAGACACAAATATCAAGTTATGAACAGGAAGAACGAAACATACCGTTTGAACATCAGCAGCTGAGTCCACAGCCTTCTCTGCAAAACTGGAAATCTCTCCAGGTGAAGACAACAAACCTGTTTTTCCCACCTGTAAATGGAAGGAAAAAGAAAATAGGTAGATACCGCAACTTGTGTCAAATAAATGAATATAGGAATATTGTTAAACTCCATGTTACAGGGAGTTTGGTACAAACCTGCAGTTTGTCAGCATCAACTAGCATTTCTACATCTCCACATTTGCCTTGGGAAGTACTTGAATCTGATGGTGAATGAGAATGTGAGCTGTTTTTCTCCCTTGGATCCTTAGAGCCCATGCTCAAATTCTTGATGTTACCAACACACACTCTAGTCCATAGATATCCTGCAATTTCATCGAGAGGCACAAAGGGGTCAACATGTACATCTTCTTCAGGATAATCACGTAGACAATCTTCCCCATTTTCCCTCACAAATTGAATTTTCAAACATGGGTATGAAGTACAACGTCCATATGGAACTGTGGCATATGAGTTCCTGCGCCTAGATGTATGGCTTGAGATGACAGGAAAATTTTCTACTGAAGACAGAGCACTTTCTAATCTTCGTACTAGTGTCAGAAGTGGAAAATCCTCCCGAACTGGGTCAGCACAGGACAGTAATAGGCATCCAAACACCTGAAATCTTTTCTCCATAATGCACAAGTGGTTTGCTGATTTATAATCTTCTATTCCAACATGATGCATAGCATTTGATAGGTAATCTACTAATGCTTTTACAATTCCACTCTCCACAAACTCAAAAGTGGAAATGGAGTCTTTCTCATTAAGCTCCCACATGATTTGGTGCAACAGATTACAAATTTTTTCTTCCTGTTGACTAGAATTTGCATCTTCCAGTGACTGATTCACCAGTGCTGTTAGTGCAGTGGAAAAGGTTCTGAGCTTCAGAAGAATATCAGTTACTCCTTTCTCAGGGTTCAATGATTCTGTTTCAAAGTAAGTACTCCATATATGCTTTGCAAGACTATGAACAGTGTCTCTCTGAAGCTTGCAGGTTCCAATTTCTCGGGACTTTGAAACCTGACCCATATCAAATGCAAAGCATGGACATCTGAGGACATCTCGTGAAGCAGGTTTTGGAGACGCATCATTTTCCAACCGAATCCCATCAAAAACAGTAGAGGAATTCAAATCTTTATCTGGAGGAATGAGTGCATTGATGGCAAAAAGGACGCCTTCTTTGATAAAGGATTTCATGTAAAGATGCGGAAGCTTGACCATTATAGTTTCAACAATCTGAAGGGCCAACAGTATCACATGATGTTCCTTTCTTGCAAACACTCCAGCCAAAAAACTGTTGTTCAATATGTATTTCGCATATATTAGATTAGAACAGAGTAATATGAAGTTCTAACCACTTAACTAAGTCACAGAATAATGAAGGAAATCCTTTCACCTTGAAAAGTTAGCAGTTTGTAGCAAAATATGAAGCGCGTCAGATGTGCTGAAATGAACTAACTTATTGATAACTGATAGACAGCCGTAACATATAAACAGATTCACACCAGAATTCACCACCTGTTTGACAGTGGAAAGGACAAATAAATGACCGGGCAGAAAAACATATGAAGAAACATTAAAAGTAAGACACCAACCTGAATCAAGATAGGAAGAAGATCAACTCCAAACTTCTGAAGAATATCAGGATGGTTCAAAAGAAAAGCTTCTTTGTCCAACTTCTGTTGATCATCATGTTCAGCAGTCACTGTTGGAAGAAGCTCATTCAACAACTTCAAAACCTCATTTATCTGAAAAATAAGATAAGGAAGCCTCAATTTACATGATTTTACACCATTTAACAAATGTTACAACAATTAACCAAATTCAGAAATCTTGCAACAAGAGTCACTGTCAACCTTTTTGCTCGTGTTGTGTCTCATGTGTGTGTGTGTGAGAGAGAGAGAGAGAGAGAGAGAGAAAGAGGAGAACCTGGCAGTGATGTCCATCCACCATGGGAGTAGACTGCACTCCGTGTGACAGATCATAAGTAGATAGCATGTCCTTAACAATGTTGCTTATATTGAGCTCAAAAAGTGTCCTGAAAGCAACAGTAGAGCCAGTTGCCAACTTGACGAGTAATCCTATCAAACCCTGGCAAACCCAATTATGAAATTTACAGTTCGTAGAACTTAAAAAAGAGGAAACCCTCAGAGGTAGAGTTCAAAAGTCTAAAAGGGAAAAAATATTGGAACCTCTACTTACGATACATGTTGGTTGACTTAGGGTAGTTCTGCTATTTAAGCCTATGAGATGTAGGGTGTGTGGAACCAACCCATGCTTACAGAATTCATCAAGCATATCTGGAGAACTATAAACTTGCTCCCCGATTCTAATCAAGCAGGTAGCCACACTCTCAACAAGCTAAAAGTTAGAAACAAATAAATAAAGGTCAAAGAAGGGAAACAGAAATGCTTTAAAAGACAGATGATTCACGAATTAAGTTTGCGCAGGACTTATCATACCTGTCTATCCTCATACTGGAGAAGATTACACAAAATCGGAACTGCTTCCATGAAATGTGAAGGTGATTCAGAAGATAGTTTCTTGCATATATTAACAACTGTGGAAAGTGCAACCCTCTAGCATCCAAGACACCAAACCAAAAGGAAGAAGCATGAGGAGAGAACAGCAATAACCACGTTAACAGAATGTGTATTCCATGTAGAAGTGTATCAGGTATGCTAATGTGAAAATACCTGCATACTCGTTGAGAAGAAATCAATATAACTTAAAGCAGCCATTATTCCACGTGACTGCAAGCATGCAAGTGGTTGCTCTCGTGATACTTTCTCTAATGCTTGCAAGCACTACATTGCAATAAAAATAGATTCTTTATTAAAAATGACACCAAACCATAACATTACATAATACACAAACCACAAAGTTGTACAAGAGCATATAAACAATAAACAAACTAAATGTGTATCCACATAAAGCTTCAGCACCATACTTGCTCTGCCACATCCAAATATTCAATAACCATTAGTCGTTGACAAAGGGCAGGAACCGCATCATGCCTCACAAGAAAACCTGAGGCTCGAGGATTAACATCACACAGGTAAGTTATAGCCCTTATAGACAGGAGCATTATATTTGGATTGCTTTCATGCCTCGCCAATTTAACAAGCACCGGCGAAAATGAGTCCACCATTTGGCTCGACAAAGAACTCTCACTACAAAAGGATAACAATTCACATAGTTCAGTGAGTAAAGCCAACTGTCCTGATTCCTCCACCTCCTCACCTAAACTTGAGAGCACTTGCTTAAACTTGCTTTGATCACTCATTGATCGATTCCTATAGTAATCATGGATGCTATTATCAGAATCACAAGAACCATACGCAGATTCTTTCTCTCCATCACCCTCGGATCTAGTTGATCCAGAAGTGGAAGATGAGGTATCCATGTCAGCATCATGGCCTTCATGAGGAGGGGTGATCAGTGTTTGAGCCACCGAATTGGAGGAACTAGGCTTAAACTCCAACGAACTGCACGCACGCTTATCTGCTGGCAATTCATCCACTGATTCATTTCGCTTTTGACCTCGACTGGCCATTAACCACTGCTACTGTAAAAGATTATAACTGTATTCAATAAACAACCTACAAATTGGCAGAAATACACACAAACCATCAAATACAAAAATAGATTAAACTAAATAACATTTAAATGGCTAATCACCCGATGGTGTAAGTCATAAATGAACCCAACAACCGGAGATACCTTAATGCACGGAACTTCAAAACTAGAATCAGTCAAAACAGAGAGAGAAACAGAGTTTGCAGTTGGGTGAATGATCAAAATAACAAAATTCGCCAAGAACACGAAAAATCAGTAAAGACTTGACTTTTTAAGAAACTCAGAAACACTGATCACTTGTAGATATTAAAAATCAACACTCAGGCAAAAATTAAACAAAAGGCTTGACTCTTTCCACAAGAACAAAGCGAGAAACGCGAATTAAGGAAACCCAAATTAATTTTTTGAAACAAAACCAAAAGGTAAAATCAATTAAATAAAAAGCTTAAAAAATCGAAACACCGATCAAAAACGCGATCATTGTTCTCCATTTCTGTTACCTAAAGTTATTTAAGGATAATAATTGATCTTGCCAGCGTTATTCATAACCTAGGGCTTTCTCCCAAATTCCACCTTCAGTTGCTGTTATCTCGAGAGTAAATATTATCATGTACGTATACGTATATATATATATATATATATACAGGTGAGGAAGTGTATGTAAAGACGAAGAGAAGATTATAGAGATACGACGATGATGGATAGAAACAAACAAGGTGATAAGAGGAAAGAAGGGGTGTTTTTATCATTATTATAGGAACTACCAAATAAATAACAAATAATTATATAATATAAATATAATTATAAATACTAATAAGCAATTATTTAATTAATTAATTAAACTTAAGTTAAGAGAGTTTATTATGTGCCTCATCGACCGATTAATGGTGGGCAGCTGTTCGTGACACGTGTAGGGTGGAGATGTCATAAGATTTTGTATTTGGGGTTTTCTTGAACATAGCTTTGTGCTGGTCTTCACCCTTAGAATGACTTTTGGAAAAGAACATATATATTCATTGTCAAAAAAAAAAAATACACTTAGAATATGTTTTTTTGATAGTTAATTAAAATTAAAAAATTTAATTCAAATATCATCAAAACTAAATAATTCTGACAGTAACATATGAACTGTGAGCTATTATTTCTCACTGTAATATTAAATTTTTGCGTTTTAGAACCACAATATTGGATCAGAAATTGATTTGTTTTGGTGGGATATTATTCATTAATATTTGCAGCATTTAAATGCCTTATATTCAACAACTATAAGCACAAAAGTTGCCTCCAATTTAGGGATCTTCTAACAATTTGGATCTCCTCCAACATAATAATAGAAACTGGGATTTGCAGGTAGGGACAAAATAATACATTTAACTCAAAAATTAAATAACTTTTGTTTCTATACAACTATTGTCCAAGAATCATTGAAAGTTGAAAAATATCTCTAAAAAGTCGCAGTTAGGTATGATCGATACAAAGTTTTACATTTTCTAATGGATGCGGAAGGAAACTCTATCTTGGCTAGGCGGTGGTTTATGCATATAAACATTTTTACTTAAAATGCATACTATATATACACGATAAAATGTTTAAAGTTTATACTTTAGAAATCACAAAGTAGAATATTAATTTTTTTTTATCAAAAATTTGTAGACTTTACATTTGTTACAGTAAGTGGGTGATGATTTACACATATATATAAATATTATATATGCATATATATATATATATTTCCTTTTTGTACACATCTTGGATTTATGAAATAAAAATTAATTTTATAATACTTGATGGATTATACTCTATATAAATTAATATTTATAATATGTTTTAAAAATCATATATAAAATTATATCAATCTGAGTAACCTCTCAAGTTTGCGCCGTTTAATAGAGATAAAATATGAAGATATCTATCTAATTGATCTAAAGATGGAAGGAAAAAAAAATCACATCTTCATAAGTAATGTAGTAATTTTCAATTACTTTTCAGAATTCTGATCCTATTTTCACAGGTGAAGGCAAATCTAATTTAGTAAGGTAAGATTATATTGTAGATGTCATATTAATACTAAAAAAGATTGATTCATGCAATATTTTATTGCGAAAAAGTGAAAAATGTGATATTTTATTATAAAAATATATATTTAATAATGATTTGATAATTATAATAAAAGTAGTAATAATTTTGTATGAATTTTATGATTCGAATTTAAATACAAAATAAACATACAATAGGATTTTGGTGATATAAAATGTAAAATCCTCCCAAACATGCCCTAAATTATTTGCAACCAATATACAGGAATAATTCTTTATGCATTGGGTTTCACTACCTTTGTTCTTTTTCTTTTTTCTTTCGGGGTAAATCAGAATTATGTACTTTTATCTTCATTAAAAATTGGGCTCTTGATATCATTATCATTATTTATAAAAGACTCAATGGTCCAACCCGAAAGGCAAAAATAAATTTTAAAAAAATAACCACACATATGTTAATTATGTAAAGTGTTGAACTGGACTTTTAAGATGCCTACTTTGGGGCCACGCAAGCAATTACTTTCTTCTACCACCATCACGCCTCATTTAATCGTGAAAAGAAAAACAAAAAAAGAAGCCAAATAATTTCCCCATATAGAAAAAGACCAGCAGGTTCACAAATCAGAATAAATCAATAATACCAAGTCAAACAGGAAAATATTATTCCCTCAAGAATTCTTCATAACTGGGTTTCCCTATTTCTAAGCAGACATGGTAAAACTGTAAAACGAAATGGGGGGCTTGTTTTTACCAAATATTAGATTAAATCAAGCTGCAGTTGCAACCACAGCCAAATGCAAGCAAACATAAGAGAAAAGTGAAACACTAGATATACAACCAAATTACGAGGATAACAATGATGATAGAATGATGAAAGTTTACAAGGAATCATGCTTGTCCAACATAATTGTCTACCCAAGAATTTACAAACATCTATTAGAACTAGAATACGGCTCGCTATCAGACACATTGCCACAAAAAATCATGAGAAAAAGTTTACAGAAAGAAAGAAAAGCATCGGGACCTTTTGCGATCTCTCTAACAGGATGAAGGTTTGGCCAAAGATTTTCGGATTCTAGTCCATGCCTCGCATCGGGACCATCATGTGCTGACCTTGTTGCTAGAAGTACAAAAGGGAGAAAATCAGATAGAAAGAGGAAGCAAAGCGACTGAAGTTGCTCGAAATAACTTATAAAACCAGGAGGTCAATACAGTGGAGAATATTGATAGTCAACAGAAGGTGTAAAAGTACATAAATATACTGCAGGACCTCCTAAACTATACAAACCAGGTACTTTTGGCCTTCTCAATTATAGGTCTGAGGTTCAAATCCTTCCCCACTCATTTCTTATTTGTCAAACAGATTGATGGGCACACACACAAAGGATTAGGTCATATCATATAATCATTATAGTATATACATATCCTATCAGTAAGCACAAAACATCTGATTCAGAGACTGCTTCATATAAACACATACACACAACCATTATTTCAAGGCAGCTCCCAAAGTGTTGAGAGGCTGAGTAATAGTCGAATATGTCCAGAGTAACTAGAGGATAATTGAACCTTGCATTTCTTTCATTTCTCATGATACACAAAGCAATAAATGAAGAAGAATATTTCAACTTTCCTTGTTGCAAACCTCTCGACAAAAAAAAAAAAAAAAAAGGTGCTATTCAATACCGACGCACTATAAATTTCTAATTTTTATTCAATGTCCTTTTTCCCAGTAGCTGGGATAATAGATTAGGGGCTCAGGTAAAGTCACCACCACATCCATATTTCAATAATATGCAAGTAAGAAAAGCTATTGCAGTTGTTCATTAGTTTCTCAATGATTGCAACTAGTCGTCTCACAAAGATATATATTTTAAGTAGACAGTTGAACCCCAACACCAACGGAAACACCTCATTTTGAAATTGGCCATTACATTGGACATTCTTTAAAATGCATAATGAGGTTTACCCCATATAATTTTCATCTATTACGGTAATTTGGAAGCACAATTGCTGAAAGAGCAGAAAATACATCCATGTAAAACATACACGATGGTACAGGACCATGAAATGACACCCAGAAGAACAGAGGTTGATGTACCTGAGTATTTCCATAATTGACGCCTTGTGAATAAGAACCCTGGTGAACAAGCTGCGGAATTGCATGAAATAATAACTTAATTAAGGGAGTAAAGTGAAATTCATATGTTATATTATATAAATTGAGCACAAAGAGCACAATTGCTTGTGATATGCAACAAAATACCTGTGAACTAGGAATCTGTTGTTGCAATCCATCCTTCTTTATAGATCCATCTGTACCTTTCGCCGATCCCTTGGTATCACCCTGGTTGGAACATACAGGCATGATATTTTCAAACAGAAAATGCACAACACAAAAAGATCCTGTAGATGAAAGCTAAATATAAATGAACTCACCTCCATCTGCACACCATGAGGATTTCCATTATCAGAGATCACAGAAAACAAATAGAACTTTGTCAGTTGCAACACAATACAACATTATAGCATATCACAAAATAATTTATTTTGAACAAAGAATGACAATCAAGAGAAACCTATTTTAAAAATGAGGACATGATTACCTCTCTGTATCTATTCAGGTACACCTTAAGAGGATCGATGTAATCTTCAAAACCTAAAGTCGCCATAGCCCATAGCAAATCATCCCCATTAATCGTCTTTCTTTTCTCTCTCTGGCACTTATCACTCGCCCTTGCATCACAGCAATCAAAGTACTTCAGCTTTTGTCTCAAAAAAAAAACATGTGCAGATAAACATATATTCATAAAAAGCCTCCAAAAATAGATGCGGACTAAACCCAGTCAGTTTTACATTTTCAAATACTCATATAAACTACATGCATATATACAAACTCTCACCGATAAACCAAAGAAGAAAGTATCATAAGTTACATTAGCACAAGTATTCACCGAAATCAATGGTGATCATCCAGCAAACTCTAATTAATCCATCACAAACGAATACACACACTACAAACAACACACAGCATACAGTCATAACAATAGAAATCCATCGACAACGTACTCGCTGGTGATGAAGCTAATAAACTCCGAAACACATTCCTGTACCGTCTCCTTCGCATCCTTAGCGATCTTCCCATTCGCAGGGAGCGCCTTCTTCATAATCCGGCTAATATTCGCAATCGGCAAAAACCTATCCTGCTCACGGACTCCAGAGCGCGGGCTCTGATCGCCACCGCTATCGTGACTGCCACCGACAGGGCTAGCAGGACCTCCCTGCACCGACTGCCCGTCCGCCATTCGATCAAAAACCCTAACAATTCAACGAAACCCTAGGTCACGAGGATACATATATGCAGATACAGCAATGGAGCAAACAGTGAGAGAGAGAAAGAAAGAGGAGAGAGAGAGGTTATTACCTGTTCGGAATTTGTATTTTGCGCGCGAGAGAAAGGATCGGAGGGTTGAGAAAGAGGGAGGAGACGACGACTGAGATTGAGAGATTGGGAATTTGGAAAATGGGATTAGGTTTATCATCACCGTTGGTTTACCATATTTATATCATTAGCTCTTGCGTGTTCGCTTCGTAGCCCACGTGTCCTTTGGCCGACCGAATTGTATGTGTGCCTATACGACGACGTTCAGATGCCTCTCTTTTTTCCATTTTTTTATTTTTAATATGTGTTGTTTTATTTGCAATAATTGAGATATTTGTGTGGGTTTTGATAAGAAGTTTAAAGTAGAATCTATATATAGTATAAGAATTGATAAATCTTCATTTTATTGGTATCCAAATCAATGTCCAAATAGGCACACATTTCAACTATATTGTGATATTTTGAGAGTATAATTTGTTATGGTACTAAAATCAATATATTTGGATTTATATGTAATTATTAAGTGTATATCATTAATGTTACATAAATATTTTTGGTATCAGTCAAATTAAAAGTTACATGATGCAATATGGCTATTTATAACTAGTAATAACTGCATTATATTATATTTGTTAAAATGATAGTTTTATTTTTTTTTTTGTTAAAAATATTTTGATATGTTAAAAAATATTAAATAAGATAAATATGTTTGAGTAGAATCGACATTATAAAATTTATAATAGTAACAAAGCATGTATGTTTTTCAATACTTATGTACATCAGTTGGTCTTTTGTGCGACCGTCATACGTGCGACAGAATTAAAATATGCATTTTATAGATATAAGTATGTATTTTTCAATTATAAATATGAATTTTATAAGTACAAATATAAGTAATAATAAGTATGCAACTTACAACTCTACATATATGTTTTTTTTTGCTATAAGTATGAACCATTAGATATGACTAATTTTAATATTAAAAATTATAGTTTGCATCATAAATCATAATTGAAATTCAATTGAGAGATTAGTCATAACGTGTCTTGTTTGCCAAAGTAGGAAATAATTCTTATATTCACCAAAAACCGAAAAAAAAAAAAAAAAGGTTATCTAGAAATTCAAATTGATTTAAAAAATAAAAAACTTCAAATTGAAAAACGAACACATCAATTTTATTTATTATTATTATTTTTTAATAAATCTCATGTATCATACAATCTTATACTAATGTTCAGATAAAATATGAAGTTCGAGCCCTTGTAAAATATTGGGAGTGACTTTAGAATTAAAATGATTTTAAAAAGAGTAAGTCTTTTGTAAGACCGTGAGACGGGTCATCCCACAACCCAATTACCCACCACCCAAACCCTACAATTCATATGTTTTTTGTGGGGCTCCGTCTCACATGAGTTTTTGTGTTTTAAAAAAAATGTGAAAATAGGAGTCTATTTCAAGTATAGTTAATTTCCAAATCGGTAAAATTGAAACACAAAAAACTTACACACAAACAGCATAATTTCATTAAACATAATTATGTATTCGAAATTGGCAATATTTAACTATTATTAGCAATACTGAGCTGTATAAATATAAATATCATTTTATACAAATATCTTTCAATTATTAAACAGTAAATAAAAAAAATGTTAATAATTGAACTAGATATGGTAGGGGTAAATTCCATCAAGGAAAGAACCCTCCAAAAAGAGGCGTATGCCGCTTGAACTGCGGCAAGCACACGGTATTCTTTAGTAAAAGGCGAAAGAATAGTTCGCTTTGTGCTTACCGCGAGACTGCGTAAGTTCACTGTTATCACCCCCTTTTGTTTTATAGCCACTTATTCTCATTCCTTATTCACTTTTATTCGATGTGGGACAAAAACACATTTCTAATCCAACACCAATGAACTCAAAAACTATTATAAACCTCTGTATTAAACCAAAACCAAACCAAAAGACCTATACAATCCAACTATACGATCAATCAAATACACAGTTATGAATTGGTGAAAAATGAAGAAATCCAACACCTCCAAGAAGGCTATAATTTACAGTATCAAGTTAATCAATCAAAAAGAAGAACGAGTTGAGTTTCTATCGAGCAGTTGGGCGAGCTATGGAGTCATCGATGGACAAATAATGGTCGCTAGCGACCATATCCAAGTTTAAGGAAGAGTGAACAGAATGCCTCGATACTTCATCGGAGCTGCCTTCTCTCACGGCCTCTGCCCCTTTCTCGATGGCGAGAGCATCTTGGATCTCCTTTATAACTTCAGAAATCGATGGCCTCATGTTCCCATGGGGTTGAACACACATCAATGCCTTCTCGGCTATTTTCCACATTGATTGTATGTCATAATCATGCAGTGCAGGGTCTATGATCCCCTGTATGTCCCCACTCTCTATGTGCATCTTTGCCTGCCAATGAAATAAGCAGATGCAACACAAAGCTTTAAACAAGAAATAGTAGGTTTTAGGCAACTGAGTTGTAGTATGGACATGGACAAGATTGTTTGCTTTTATTCAAGAAAATGCAAAAAAATGAATGATTTGTTAACCTCGGATGCAACTTCATCATATAGAGCTATAAGGGTATGTTGGGACTGGGCGTAGGTGGATTTTGCAAGCTTGGATTTGAAAAGGTATGGTAGAATTATAGGATTATCAAAATCCCATAACAGACGGGATTGGGATTTTGTCCAACCCAAATCCGGATAGGCAAATTCCAATCGAAACATACCCTAATAAAAAGGAGAGGATTTCATGAACTTACCCACTGGACTATGTTTCGACAATTAAGGCCAAAGTTTTCGTTAGAAATCGCCTCTTGACCCGAAATTAGCTCTAGCAGAATGACACCGAAACTATAGACGTCACTTTTGTCCGTCAACTGCTGGGAGATGTAATATCTGCATTACACGAGATGTAATATCTGTTAAGATCTTGATGAAAAGAATGTGTAGCCTAAAAAGAGAAAAGAAAAGAAAAGACATACTCAGGATCAAGATAACCAACAGTTCCTCGAACTATGCTCGAGACATGGGAAGCTCCATCCACTGCTAGCTTTGAAAGCCCAAAATCTGAAACCTTAGCTCTCATGTTCTTGTCGATGAGAATATTGCTCGTCTTTAAATCCCGATGGATGATTGATGGAACACAACCGGTGTGAAGATACTCTATTCCTGAAACAAGCAAATGGACAAAAACATATGACAATTTCTTCTTCTACTTTTCAATCTTTTTCTCCACTTGTTTTAGTTTATGTCTGGCTAACGAACCTTTTGCAGAATCCTCAGCAATTTCAAGGCGTTTGATCCAATTAATTCCTCTTCCAAGTGTTAAGGGCCCTGTTCGTAACACTTATCTAGTTCAGCAATGGTTAAATTTGTAAGATTATAAGTGACGTGAAGAAATAAATTTACCGTAAAGATGTTCCTTAAGAGTCCCATTATGCATGAACTCATAAACAAGAATATTTTTGCCATCTTCTTGGCAATATCCAAGGAACTGTACTAGATTTCTATGGTGTATTCTTGAAAGAAGAGATACCTGGTATAGTGTCAACAATCAATACCATAGAATACTAAACAAATTAAACCATAAAACAGTTCACTCATTTATGCAAAAACTGATTATTTGGACTAAGAAAACTCAGGTTAATAATATTGTATACCTCATTCGAAAACTCTCGCTTGCCTTGGAACGAATCATTAGTCAAAATTTTGACAGCAATTTCTCTTCCATCTTTCAGAGTCCCATAGTATACAACGCCAAAGCCTCCTGACCCGATTTTTCTCTCAAATTTCTTCGTAGCATCCTCGATCTCAGATAATGTGAAGTAATGCGCAGCTTCAGCTCCATTATCGACCAGGGATGATGCATGCTTTTGAGAAGGAACACCATGTTGATATTTTCCTAAGAAAAGATTAAATATAATAGCTACGTCAATCCAACTAAGATTTGCCATACATATGCATATGTTGTCGTAATTGGATCCATCTAAGTTCTAACCTTGATTAGGAGGATTTTTCTTTCCTTTGGATATTAAGAAACAGGATGTAATAGTAGCAATAAGCAGAGCGGCAGCTCCTATTGATGTTCCAATTATAATTTTCTTCTTATGGTTTTGTCCGCTCTCCTTATGAAGGCCTATGTTTCCAGTGTAGCTGAAATACATGCAATTAAATGTTTCAGGTGGAGGTTGAGAAACATACGTAGACAAAGATCAAAATGAACTTTAGATATATTTCTTTATAAACACACAATGAATTCCAAACCAGTAAATTGCAAAACCAGTTCAAAAGAATTTAGCAACTCTCGCTGGATATTACAGAAAATCGGTCCTGATTTTAGTTTTTAGTCCTCGACAAATAAAAATAAAATAAATTAAAAGGAACACAATAAAAAAGAAATAAGTTTGAAGATTAACCTATGGACACAATTGATCAAGAAACTGCATTGTACCATTGAAGCAACTAATATCTCCTCACTCTCAAAAGTAAATAAACTGCCATAATAAGCTTTCAAAGCAAAATCAAAATACACTCACTTAAAAACCAAATCTTTATCGAGAAGACCAGATGGAATGTTCCCCGTTAACAAATTGTTTTGAACATACCTGCATTAATAATCATCAAAGGAGTCAAAAAATTTATAATGGAAATATGTGTGTGATGCAAATATAGCTCATTACTAAATATAAGATCTCAACTAATATCCAGTTTGCCTCAAGAATGAATATCTTGGAAGCCCAGTAGTTTTTACAATAAAAAATCAGAATTTCTTCCAAATACTTATAAACAAGAAACAAGAATATTCTGAATTCTTCCTAGCCTAGAAAAATTTCAAAAGTAAATTAAAGCAATATATTTGTTCTACAAACTTACAATTCTCTCAGATTTGACAAATCCGACAAAGACGCAGGCAGTTCTCCACTCAACCGATTACCCTCAAGATGTCTGAAATAGGGAAACAATTCATCAGTTTCTCTAACCAAAATAAAGAAACAAACTAAACAATAGGATAGGATGACATACATTGTTTTCAAGTTAGGGCATCCAGAAAAATCTGGAATTGAGCCGCTCAGTGAATTATTATCAAGCCATCTGCAAGGACAATCGAAATAACGAGTCATAGTATCTGATGGAAAAGACATTTGGATTCAAATATCAAATAGCAACTTACAGTTCAACTAGGCCACCCAATTTTGTCAACTCTAAAGAAATTGTTCCATTCAAATTTTTCCCTGACAGTTTACTGAACAAGCACGAACATTGTCAAAATAAATCCACATGTTAAATTATAACAGTAAACAGAAACACATTCATATCTATATGACAAATAACCGATTTGAATCTTAAGCTAAAATGGCAGAGTGAAACCCTGTGATATGGTTAGTAAGAAGGAAGCATCATTTTACATTGATGTAATTCTTGGTTGCAGATCTGAGCTACATTGGATCCATGACCATGGAGCTGGGAGGCATGGGTCACCACCTTCATTTGCCCACTCGGCTGTTGAATGAGCTGCAGATATAGCAGCAAGAAGTGGTCCTGCAACTCAAGTGAGCAATAAAGATTAATCAAGCTATGGAGTAGGCATAGAATGCAAGTAAAAGCTTATTATCTTTCCACATTCAAAGGTAAACTCAGCCTACTAAAAAGCAAAACTCATGTGTGCTTTGAGGTTAATGAAAGGGAAAGAAGAGAAGATAGCAATTATTCAGGATAAAGAGAAGCTAATGACCGATGTATTGATGGTTTAATAACAAGAAACATATTTGATGTTTTTTTTCTTCACCAAAAAAAAAAAAGAAAAAGAAGAAGAAAAAGAAATTTACTCATTCTCACCATCTGCAGAGTCATCACTCTTCCTCAGATATTTACTTATCTCCATGGCATTAAGGAGAGGGCCCATTGTGGAATCAGAAGTCTTCCCAAATCTGAAATTCAAAACGAATGGTAGAGACAAGTTGAAATACCCCGGCTCATACAGACGATATTTCCCTTGTGCATTCTCTTGGATGTTCACAACAGCCTTGCTAAGGTCAGGGTCACCAGGGAGTATTAGTCTGAATTTTCTAGTATCATTTGCAGCCAAATCTTCAATCTCAGCAAAGTACGTAAACGCCCAACCAAAGCCCGGAAAACCATCAAGATTCAAGCGATAAGTTAACGATCCGTTTCTGCCGACTACAGCTGTCTGCATCACCTTCTGGGGTGGCCTTTCATCCCTGCTGACATCAATCGGCATTTTTGTCGATACCTTTTCAGTTGCCGGAGCAACATCAACAAGGTAGTTGGCTTTTCTCACTGAGTCAGACTCCCATATCCGATCAAACGGGTCATCCGGATACCTACAATTTGAAACAAGTCTCATAGTTTAAACTCCAAGAAGTAGAATAAAAACAACTTAAACTATTCCAACTTCTGATACCTGACAGATGCATCACTCTCTGCACCAAAATTTATCCTAGCAGACACACTAAGGTAAAACTGGCTCTCGAACTGATGGTAATAGATGGAGCCATTAAACTGTCGAAGCTCAAGGGTGGATATAAACGGCCGTCCAGTTGTAGCATTAGACAAGCAAACGCTGATGGTAGGATCTGTGGCGAGAAATATTAACTCCTGAGTCTCTATCGTATTAGCATCCGAGATAACTATTGTGGCCCAATGGGTAGGCCCCAATGAAATGTCGAACTTGGGATAGACATCATTGTCGAAGTTTCCATACAAGAAGGTTGCTCTGATAAGATACCTGGTCCTACTAACAACATTGAGTGTGTAGCAATACTTATTCACATCGGCTGGGAAGTATCTCAGTGTCTTGTACTGTTTTCGGGTCTCATTGGCTACGGCTATGTTGGCTATTTCTCCACTTAATACGTAGTTATCAGGACTCCATTGGAGACCTAGCTCATCAGTAAAATTATCAGAACCACCACAGTCCACACTTACAAAACCTGCATCGTAGGATCTGATATCAGAATATACAGATGAACGAGTATATGTTATCACTTAACAGACCTATGAAATCCTACTAACTAGCCACCAATGACCAATATTGCCAATAATTCCGTGATTGAATGGTTTTGTACCCTTTGCCAGACAGAACCCTAAATAATCTTAACATCGAAAAGTTCTCAGTTTTGATTCTCCATTACTGAAAAAATATTGAATGGACACATCCAAATAACCTGTTAAATGCAGATCTTCGATAATGTACCCCAACTAAATTGTTTTGGTATGATACGATCACATCACACTTAGCTTTACAAAGCATTTCAAGGCAGCAGAAATGCAAGATTACATCATATCATAAAATTTGTTCAGAATTTAGAGACTTACTAAACCCCTTTATAACCTGAATACTTAATGCTACAAATAGTTTATAAACACTTCCTTATAACCTGGACCACTATCTGTTTTTCAGAAACCTCTTTAATTTTACAAATTATGCAAATCCACAGTCCATATCCTTATCATAATTCTTCATCTAACCATAATGCTTAGAGGTGACCTGGTAATTACTATCGTTAACTTGACTTTCTAAACCCCCTTCAGTATATAGGAAAGTAAAAATATGTCAACTACCATAATGAGTAATTTAATGCTACTATTTTCCCACTAAAGACAACTTATTCTACAAAAACGGAGTGTAGATAATAAAGAAAACGCAATCCAGGAATTCATCCAAAATAGAAGAGTGCCAGAAGACAAAAAATGACTAGGGAAAGTAAAACCCGAAACATAAATTACTCAATAAATCCAACAAATCATCAGATGCAAACAAATTCCATATCTATGTATACAGAGAGAGAGAGATAGATAGATAGATAGAGAGAGAGAGAGACCAGGCATCTGGGCGGTGGAGGCATCCATAAGAAAAAGAGCATAGAAAGAGAGAAGGAAAAGGAGAAATCGAAGAGACCCCATTTCTTCTCTTTCTCCCAAGATGATGATGATGAAAAGGAAAGTGGAACTAAGACGATGAAGAAGGCACTAAAACGATGAACAAAAGTGAAGAGATAGAAAGTGGCTGCATCACATCAGTATCCAGGCAAAAAATAACCAAGTCAAGATTGGACTACTCTCACAAGTTAAAATCGAGAGGGAGGGAGGGGGAGAGAGAGAGAGAGAGAGAGAGAGAGGTTTAAAAGCTCAGGTGGATAAACACATTTCTGGGAAGCAAGATTCTATTTTTTTCAGAATTAAATTATTATAGTGCAATAACAATATGAAAATGTTGGAGAGAGAGAATGTTCTTGAACAAGTAAATGTGAACTGAACTGTGGAGAGATAAAGATGGGGAGAGAGACCAGCTTTTCTTGCTGGAGTTAAAGGTGTAAAGGAGTACGACTCTCTCTCTCTCCCTCTCTCCCTCTCTCTCACTTCTCACTGCCCACCCACACACATATGTAAATAAAATAATATTACTATATACATGTATATATACACATTTTTTTATATACATGATTCATAGTTTTAGTCTTTTAGACCAATATATTATAGGCAATTTTAAATAGAAATTGTAGTTTTCAAAATAATTTAACAAATGACAGTGGATTGTGATGACTTTGTTGAAATACTGTGATGACTTCGCAATCAACTAAAATAATTT
The DNA here is from genome assembly GCA_954870855.1 of Scutellaria minor. Taxonomy (NCBI): domain Eukaryota; kingdom Viridiplantae; phylum Streptophyta; class Magnoliopsida; order Lamiales; family Lamiaceae; genus Scutellaria; species Scutellaria minor. The sequence goes on along the minus strand of OX940735.1, from coordinate 1,419,935 downwards.
CATGGTTATTTTTATCTCCATTCCAATCTCACTTTTAAATCATGAATTCAAAATAAATTAATATACATCGATATTTTATATATAGTTTATTAAATGGAGATAATATAGTAGTCAGCTAATCTCTAGAAATTTATTTGAGACTTCTCATAAGTTCGACTTTCCACAATCAAATTTACTTTTACAAATTTATATAAACTTGTAGGTTAATTCATCCTACAAAAATCGTACTCGAATGAATAAGTTATATGAAAAAACATTGTAGTCTATTAAGTTCAAATTTTTAATCTCCTTTCTCTATGTACATGGCTTGGATTTAAAAAACATAAAAACCCTCATTTTCAGGTTGCATCACAATCATGCAAGTAGTATAAAAAAATCTTGCAAGTGTTATAATAAAAGGCAGAAAATTATTATATACGGTTGGAATAATATGTTTTGATTTGAAATTTTATGAGTAGATTATGAAATTGACATTCTACTGGTCGTAAATTTTGTAATCAAGTTATTTGACCAACAAAGTCAAACTAAGTTTTTCTGTACTCATAATAATTTTTTTGTCCCATCCTTAATCCTATAATTATGACTTAAAGATGGATAAATAAATCAGAAAATAATGGGTGGTGAATGAAAATAAAACTGAAGATTTGTGTATGTGAATTGGTCAATGATCTATGGAGTCATAGGCGGTAATTGCCACGTGGCGGCACACAAGTGGATGATGTTAAAAACGAAAGTATTTAAAGGTGGAGAGGAGAAGATCCCCAAGCATATTACATGCCCACCCCAGTTAGGGTTGTGCATAAAGCTCGTAGAATTTATAGCATAGGACATATCTATATAATAATTATAATAATAATTATAATAATCTTATTATTGATTTATTTTAAATATGTTGTGTGTAGATAAAATTTGCAGATTTTTTGGTGATCAAATAAATTCATATCATATCTTCCTTAAAATACAAGAAATATTTTTAGATCATGAATGACCAATCAGATTATAATGTTATCAAGTAAATATTTTCATTATAAGTTTAGTATAAATAGGGTCCGTCATCTTTGTTATTGAAAATGATACCTAATTAAATAAGAAATGTAAAACAATATTTTTCTCTCATTCGAAACATGTCAAAATAGGATATTATTATATATTTATGCATGATTACACAAGAATATACTTGAAATTAAAATGATTTTAGAAAAAAGTGTTTAGTATTTTCTTATAACAACAAACAATACATGGTCAATATTAATATGAATTAGTGCAACAACCAAAATGCAAATACACCATATTTAAATATATTAGTTTAAAGCACGCAATAATTAATCATACTAGTAAAATTGTATTAGAATAAGTCAAAGAAAATTCATTTTACAATTTTTTTTAAGTAACTAATAAAAATGCCGAATCCTTTACATTTACCCTTTATATAATGTGATAATAATAAAAATGAAAGCCATACAATTTTACATTTATATATCTCTCAGTCGTCCAAATCCAAATGAATGGAAGATAAACGCACGCACAGGATTTATTTTAGCATTTTCGCCCTGCTATTTCCTGGTAATTGCCACTGGACCCCTGACATTGTTTAATGTTTTCAATCTAATTTTCAACAGTTCTGACCCTCAGCCATCCATGGATTTTTATGCTATGAAGCAATTATATATAGTTATGCATGTTTAACTTCTTTCTTCACTTTGTTCAGATCAATTTTTTATTTATTTAAATAAGTTAGTAAAATTTTCAATGATATATATATATATAAATCAGTCTCGCGTGCAACCGTTGCACCATGCGACGGGAACGCACATGGTCGCATATTGGGGCAAGGTCGACCATGCGCAAAAAAAAAAATATATATATATAGCCCTAAAAGACATACTTAGAGCTAAAATGGTCGCATATTGGGGCAAGGTCGACCATGCGCAAAAAAAAAAAAAAATATATATATATATAGCCCTGAAAGACATACTTAGAGCTAAAAATCACATACTTATAACGCGCACTATCGACCGTGTCCCATACCATGTGCTACACATGTCACGCGGTTGTATCGTGCCCCACAGTGCGAGAAAAAAAATCACATACTTTGAACTGAAAATCACATACTTAGAGCAAAAAATGACATACTTGAACACTGTTGCCGCGCACGATCGACCGTGCCCAGGGCACGACCGTGCGTGGTCCGGTAGCACGGTGCGACGGGTGCACGCGAGTTTTTGCGAGATATATATATATATATCAAATGTTAGGTAGATATAAAGTATTATATATACTATATTTGTCCATATATATATATATATATTAATTTAATTATTAATCTTTTTCGGGGAAGATGATTTGTTTTAATAATTATGTATACTGCATGATCTATTAATAATATGTCTTTTTCAAAGACAAAGAGCAAAGAAAACGTTTTCTAAAATTAATGATAGTTAAGAACCCCCCCCCCCCCCCCAAAGTAATAGATGAAAATCAAATGTTTATATAAAATTGTATAACAGATATAAATTTACATCATTTATCAACCTTTAATTTGTAAGTTATGTATTGACTTGTGTAGTGAAATTAAATTTGTGTGACAATCTCACAATTATTCTAGTCAACTGAAACATACTTAAAAATACAAAAATCATTATATTTATTTCTTTAGTGAAAAATCTAATATTGGTTTGAAAGTGAAATATCTTCAGTGAAAATCAAATGTTTATATGAAATTGTAAATTCATCATCACCTATCAATCTTTAATTTGTAGGTTATGTATCGACTTATCTAACGAAATTTAAATTTGTGTGAGAGTCTCACTATAATTCTACCCAAGTGAAAAATACTTAAAAATACTAAAAATATTATTATTGTTTAATTTGGTAAAGTATATTCTGAATGGGAATTTCAACGGGGGCGCTGTTTGTCTAAACTTTTTATAAAAGTGGCAGATTATTAATATGCTTTAAATAAAGAGGGCTGGTTGTTTCATCACTTTTTTATGCCAACCCACTTTAACTTTTGCTTATTGGACTTTCCAGTGGAATCCAAACGCCATCTAAATGTTTTTATACTACTTAAGTTGACATTGTCTCTTTGTATTTGTTTGATTTATTACGTGTAGGAATTCTTAGTCTTTAAGTATTTCGAAGCTTACCCACTTATTTTATAGTCTCTTTTTTTATTTATAATTTATTCTTTTACAATCTAATTCAGCTTTATGAATTATTAGGTTTGAAGTTGGATTTCCAAAAGAGGGAAAAAAAAAAAAGGGAGCAAAGTTTTTTTTATCCATTAAAATTCCAACCCATATTATTAACCTCCATTGTGATTTAAAACCTCATTTAACATTTTAGTATACTTGGAGCATTCTTTTCTATTTTTGTTAATTTCAATTTTGGATTGCTCTAGAGTTGGCTTTTGAGGTATTTTCTCCCTTTTTACTACCTAAAAGGTGAAGTGACTTATTTTAAATCTTTATCACATTTCACTATCGTTTATGATTTGTATATTAGATATAACATGCATGTTGTATGTATATCGGCGTGATATATTGTTAAGAAAACAAACTAGTTATGTGATTTTTTTAACAATATATTTTAGGGTTAGTCTGACTAATACAAAGTACTAAGATTTTAAGCAAATATATTTTTTTCTTTCCTAAATTCAAACTCCAGTAGCTTTAAACATGATTTGCAACAACTTTCTTTATCATCTAATTATGTCCAGAATTGCAATATATTTTCTGTTTAAATATCATGTCATTCTTTATCATCTAATTATGTCCAGAATTGCAATATATTTTATATTTAAATATCATGTCAGATACTTATACATCATGTGATTGAATTATAAATATTTGAATTGGGGATTCATTCTTACTGAAATTTATCTTACATCTCTTTTATATAACACACTTCGACAACTAGGTATAAAAAAATAATCCATGTTCTCTTCAATAAATGGTATGTGTTGATTTCATTTTGGGATTTTATTTTTATTTATTTATTTATTATTTATATTGAAATTTCAGCCCCAACTCATAAAGACATATAAGGGCATCTAATTGGAAAAATGATGTTCAACCTAAAGAGGAAATTCACATGAATAATACCTCAGAATTCTTGATACATAGAATCAACTCACCAACTTATTGATATCAAACTTTTTATTGTACACGTAAATCATACATCATAAGAACCAAACCAGAGAAACTAACATGCTTGAAATGCCCAAAGAAAATGTAACACACCACACACCAGACCAGTATACAACTATTCCTCCTTTGTGGTTTACTCAGCATCTACAAACCTGCAGTTCAAATAAAACAATAAATCAAAAGAAATATAACCAATTTATGTATTACTTAGATTATCTATTGTTAGTGTAAGTGCTCGTTGATCCATTTCGATTCCCACTTACCCAGCTTGGTGAGCTTCAAGTGAGCTTCAGCATAGTTTTGAAAGAAGGCGTCTAGTGCTAGTATGATTGCACCCGAAATAGTATACACAATTAATGGTAATATACTGAAAAAGGTAATAAAAAAATTAAAAGAAATGATCCGGTGCATTAGTGCTTGTATGATCACACTTGAAATAGTTTACACACTTAATGGTAATATACTGAAAACGTAAAAAAAAAATATAATAAATAAAAAAAATGATCCGGTGCATTAGTGCTAGTATGATCGCACCCGAAATAGTATACGCACTTAATGGTGATATAATGAAAACGTGAAAAAACAACTCTATCTAGTCTCTATAAAATCAGAAAAATGTGAAGCAAATTCATGGCTTGTTTTACCATGCCCCTATTGTGCCACAAATGGTTGGATTTACCAAACTGCAAATATCTTTGATTTCTAACAGTCAGGTTAACCAAACTAACCCAGATGGTAAAGTAGGTTAACATGACTAAGCATATTAGTTTCAATACATCACTGCTAACAATTTGAGATAACAACTGACAACATACCTAAGATAAGGAATTTATTCCCCTCTCAAGCTTAACAATTTTATTTGTCATGTATTGAGATGCAAACAAAGCCTGAGATAAGGGATTAGGACATTTAAGTTCCTCCATTGTCATGCTTGGTCTTGTAGTATCAACGAGCAGTTGTACATAGCCTGAAGATATGGCTGTTAGAACTTCAAATTTCTGATATTCTTTTTTGATCAATTCATGTATATAGTCACAACAAACACAAAGAGGATAAAGACAATCAACAAACAGCTTTTAGACACGTATCTTATTTGTAAATCGCAATGACAGGACATTTTTATTCTAGTACAAGTGAAGGTTTAGCATGAATATTATCAACACACTTAAACTCATTGGTAAGATAAAACATACTTAACCTCCTCAGTCTTTCACTAAATATTCAGAGCACTTTAACTAATTTCATTAGCAACTCAAAGATACTCTAGAACCCTTTCAACTTGGCGTGACTTAGGTGAAAGTATAACTTTAGAACAAGTAACATATTATAACCAGATGGAGTTATTATTATAAGTTGTTTATAAATGTGAGATTTAAACATGGTGGTCATATTCATTTTTTTCACTTGGACTCAACGACAATAATGATATTTAAATCTTCAATTTGTAAACCGCTCAAGACTTTTCCAGATTCCGTGGAATCTCTAAAAAATTATCATATTAACGAAGAGGGAAGTGCTACAAACAGCTTACACTTTAACATAGCACTAACAGATACCTGAAAGCCAAAGTCGGTTTTGTTAACTCCATAATAAAGACCAGCAACCTATGCATCATATGCTGAAATATGCAACAAAAAGACATGAACGGTTTTAATAAACATGTAAATATTTCGGTGAGGACTTCTGACTCAGGGAAACTTTCAAAAAAGGGACAATTGAAATCTATCTTAACATATGCCTTGGAGTCAAAAATATTGTGTCTGGCTTGTACCACAACCTTGAGTATGGGGTTTTCTTCAACAGAACTACTATGAGAATATCACAAAAAATAAAGACCAATTATACCTCATCAAAAATCCATTTGCAGATTGCTGCACAAGGTTAATGTATCTGAACAAGAGTGTCACAATGTCCTCAAAATGCTGCTCAAAAACTGTCACAAAAAAAAAAAAAAAAAATCAGCTCAAAATATTGTTTTGAAATTATCATGAAAAACAAAATCACCTAAAAATGTTGTTTTTGAGATTATCACGAAAAATAAAATCACCTCCAAATATTGTTTAGATATTATCAAGAAAAACAAAATTATCTCAAAATGTCATTATGAGATTATCATGAAAAATAAAATAATCTCAAAATGTTATGAAATTATCACGAAAAACAAAATTTACTAACTACCGAAGACAATGTTGTTCTCTCTCTCATTACACAACTTTACTAACTACCGAAGACAGTGTCAGGATGTAAGGAGTATGTATGTACCAGTTTGCCAAGGCTGTCGTGTGCATATAGTTCCCAATCATCCCCACAATCAATGTAATAGCTACTTTTGATTCCAGATGAATTCTCCTAATCATTAACAGGAGCCTGATACGATGAGTAAATTTGTTGTCACCATGAAAATGACAAGAGTGGTTTCATCGAACCAACTTCCAATAGATATATAGTACCATCCAAAGCCACCACTAATGCCGTATCAGGTCCCCTGATTTCACAAAAAAGAATTACGAGAAAAGCAACATAGTTCAGAGCTTAGCTAAATATAAGAAAAGAAGAAATCCATATTCCAGAGCATTCACTTTCAGCAATCACACACAATTTTTGTGACATTGAAATCAATCAAAGACTCAATTTTAGTTTTCATCTGCATATTCCTAGTGGAAGTATGAATAATTCAGAAACTATTGATCAGTTCTAATTATGATGAATAAAACCTACATATGTTCAATAAATCAAAGTCAGACTGCAGCATATTTTTCGACGTAGGAATGGAAAACAGGATCTTCTAGCAGAGCTTTGTCTGATGGTAGCTGAATGAGGCCTTCTTTCTCTCCACTAAGAAGCTCCCTGTGCTTAACAAAGCAGAATTGTGATCAACTCATCATAGCTTCGAAAGAGAAATAATATTCTAATTGGTGTAACTGATTAAAGATCAATCAGCTTACTTGAAGTAGGAGTTGTCAAATATAAAAGGATTATGGGTCCATGGTCCCTCAAATCCAGATCTTTCCTTGTGGCACCTACCCTGAAAAACTCTCCAACAACGTGAGTCACATTTGAAGTGTGTTATCAACTGAAGATATTTATTTTTGTTCATTGCATGACCACCAGATAGAGCAACAATGTCTTTGTCGCTTAACCCCATGTGCCCAAAAACTTCCCTTAAATGGTCATTGCCTGAGGATTTGATGAGAGAATAAATAAATTCTTGTACTTGGGATGTTGGATTTTAAAGAGTTTTTCAATGTGCAAATTTTGGACGTCAGAGCAAACAAAAGGTTACCTTTCTTAGCTTCAGGCAAGCAGCCTTCTGGTGGTGATTCTGTTTTGTCCTGGGAGCAGAAATGTTTCATTCTTCAGAAAAAAATCAAGACAAATAATTCATTCAATTTTTAAGTAACAATGTGCAATTCATGATTCAAAGATTTAATACCAAATAAAACTTCTCAAATAGAAACGATGAGCTTGTTAGATAAAAGGATGAATCCCTTCCAATACACTAATCTGTTGTTTGACAGCCACTAACATGCTGATAGTTAGAATTCATTTTTTTGGCTATTATCACATAATATTTTGAGGCTGACTTTAATACAGGAACAACTCATCCAACATAAAAGTAAGGCCATTACAGCATCTAAGTGTTCAGAAATAAAATTTACTGTAGAGCCTCAGTGAGCTGAACCTACCTCATTTTTGGAATTAATTGCGAAAGTTGAATTAGAATGCATCAATGCATCTCAAAAAATATATGATGATACATGCTAACATAGGAAGTTTCCTTCAGACATCAAACTTAAACTATATAACATACAAATATCGTATAAGAATAGTAATAACTGCATTCAAGGAGCTGCAGAAATTTGACAGCATTTAACTGATACATCATAACATAAAGCAGAGAGACTAACCGGTCTTCCAGGATGAAAAGGAATTTCAGGCTCTCCAGTTACTTGGACAGCAACAACTCCAGCTAACTAGATTAATCGCGCAGAAACTCTGGTTACAAAAATATCACATCTAGAAACAAGAAATGAAAATAGACTTGAATTCTACTGAAGTTTACCTGGTAAAAATCAGCATAGCTGAGGATAGGGAATTGCTCCTTTATTGTTTTTTTTTTTTTTGTCAATCATATGTTCCAGCTGAGTGCCATCTGCAACATCACACATACCCAATTAACAGCCGCTGTCGATTCCTCAAGACCACCATCCCAAGAATGGTATAAGCTAGCATGAACATACTCCAATAAAGAATAGAGTTTAACATATAATTACAAAAAAAAAAAAAAAACTCATAGTAAGTGCAATGAATACATCCGGAAAAAGTTCGACAGCATAACAGCTAAGAAATTAAATAACAACTCATCCAGTTTGATTCAAATTTCTCATCAACACCAATGAAGCAAAAATAGCCATGACTACACTAACCGTTTATATATTGAAACATAATATCCTGATTTCCATAGCCATAAGCACAAGTATGAAGTACGATTTGACCAAAATACACACAGACGTATGTATACCATTACTATTAACACATAAAAATGCTTCAAACACTCAGAAACAGAACGAACAAAGCAGGAAAAACAAGTTTACGCCAATCGCAGCATGATCGGAGCACAGTTCTTCTCGGCAATCAAGCCCTGAGTTTCTTCTTGCATTTCTCCACCGCCCACTGATACTCTTCACTGACGGCCGGATACTTGTGCACCATCGCTGCGAACTTCGCAAATGTGTTGATTTCGCTGCTAAATTACCAGCAAATAGTTGACGAGAAGTGAATCTACAAACTGGAGGAAATGGCGATTGCTCGTAGGGGTATATATGGAGGAGAGGATCAACTATGAACGAGAAAGTTCTATCGAACTACATTGGTTTCCGAATGAATAGTGGCGTGGCGGACGGATGCAGCCTAACACCATCATGTCTACTTCAAGCCTTTATGACTCTCATTTATGGGCTGCTCGGCCCGGCCCGCTAGATTGATCTCTGTTTAACAGCTCAATTTGTAATGGATAAATTTCATAACAAGATTCAATTTATAGATTAATTCTCAATTCTAAATCTAAATTTTAAAGTTTCTTAATCAGGGGTTCAATTAAACATTTTTTTCTTAATTTAAAGATTGAAAAATAGATTAAGTTCTCAATTTAAGATAAAATTTCATTTTCTTTTTCATTTTTATTTTATTTTTATTTCACTATATATTTATATTTTTGATAAATTAAGATAAGTTAGTGTAATTTTAAAACGATCTTCATCCGACTAGTATTAATTTATATATACATATAATTAATGCAATTCATAAAATTAAGATTCCTTTATTTTCTTTAGTTTATGAATAAAAGTATAGAAAACCAATTTTAATATTAATTAAATTATATTTTATGAATTGAATTTATTATATATATATATATTTATTTATATAACTTAATATAAACCGATAAAGATGTTCACTAACTTGGCTTAATTTTTCTAAATTGAAATATAAATAAAACGTAAATAAAAATGAAACTTTGTCTTGAATTGAGAACACAATCTAAATTTCAAATTTTAAATTGAAAACAAATGTAAAATTGAGTCATTTTTTTAGAAACTTAAAATTGAAAACTAATCTATAAATTGGATCTTGTTATAAAATTTATCCATTTGTAATCTCCTCATTAAGGTTTGGCCCACACTGACGAATCGAGCCGTGCTAGTGTTGTTGATCAAGTATAGTACTAAACGTAATATCCATCTTTTAATTACATATATTGTCTCTTTCTATTTCTTTAATTTATTGCATGTAGGAATTCTTAGTCTTAAGTATTTCGAAGCTTACCCACTTATTTTATAGTCTCTCCTTTTTTTTTAAAAATTCTTTTACAATCTAATTCTAGGTTTATGAATGATTAGTTTTGAAGTTGGATATAGATATATATATATATATATATAGTTTTTGAGTAACACTTCTGTGCACCAGTTGCACAGAAGTGAATTCGTGCAATCCATACCTTTATATTATAAATGTAGTACTTTTATGTTATAAATGTAATACATTTATGCATGTTCATTTTAAAAGGTACGGATATTTGTACATAAAGGTACTACATTTATAACATAAAGGTTTTCTGTGCAACTGGTGCACATAAGTTTTTGTGATAGTTTTTTAACCCATCAAATTCGAAATATGATTTAAAACTTTCTACCATGTTTGGAGCATTCTTTTCTATTTTTGTTAACTTAAGTTCTGGCTTGTTCTAGAAGACTAGAGTTAGCTTTTTGGTATTTTCTTCCTTTTTCCTACCTAAAAGGTGAAGTGACTTATTTTAAATCTTTATTACATTTCATTATTGCTTATAATTTGTATATTAGAGCATCTACAACAATGTTTTAAAAGATGTTTTTAAATATTTTAATAATATATTTTATATGATGTGCTTCTGTGGAGATAACAATAACATTTTCAAAGGAAAGAGAGAGAGTGAAATGTCAAGTCATTCATCCACAACACAGGAGCTGAATTGGATTTAAATTCAAATTAAATGAATTATCAGCATTGTGGGGTGAGATGGAATCCACCATGGAAGAGAGAGGGAGATTTGGATCCAAACCTTTTGATCCAAAAAGTGAAAAAAAAAACTTTCGCGGAATTAGTGTGTGTGAATCACGCTCAACTCTAATTGGGCGTGATTCACACGCACTGTAAAGGCGCGTTATGGGACCCGACAGCTCCCAGATTAGTTTTGGCTTATTTTATTATTTTTTTTCTGTTTTTTCTTTTTTTTTAATCTGTTTTGCCCTTTTTTATGCTTTTTTTCTTTTTTATTTTATTTTATTCTATTTCCTTTATTTTTTGAGTCATTTATTATATCTTGTATTTATCCTTATCCACTAATATTAATTATCGAGATTATAGGAAGTTGTTTTGTATTAATTTTTTTTCATTCTTCTTTTAATATAAATTTGCCAATTAATCCTAATGCTTTTTTTAATTAAGGTAATTAAAGAGTTTCAAGTTTATTATTATTTTTTATTTTTTCTCCATTAATTATCAAGATTGCCGATAATTTGTATTTTTTTTCAGAAAGATTTTATTCAACTTTGTATGAATTTTATTCAACCTATAAAATTTTAATTGAATTTTAAGATATTGCTTTTAAAGTGCTAGAATTTATATGACTATATCCACCTATATCACTTTTAAATTGCTAGCTCTTATATGACTAGATCCACCTATATCTCAAAAATATTTTTAACCACAATATAAAAATAAATTGAGGCTTTCAAAAAAATTGAAACTCAAATTATAAGATAAATTTTAAGTATGAATTTAACATTATCTTTATTTAAAATGCTTAATTCATATCCGTTCGATTATTCTACTTTTAATTTTATGTTTTATGTACTTCATTTTAGTATTTAATGAAAATGAAATAAATTTATTTTAATATAATATTTTATTTAGTTAAAATATATTTAAATAAAATTTGTGGTATCAAAAATAGAAAATCTAAATTAAATCTTATTTTAAATTAGGAGATAGAAGATTGAGTGGAGATGAGATCCATAAAATAGTGAATTTAGATTTGATGGATTGTGGGTATGTATTTAAATTGATAAAATGTTGATGTAGAGGAGAGAGAATCAACTTTATGATTAAATGGATTGTGAGGGTTGTGGATGCTCTCATACTTTTTGATATTATTTTAATATTATTCTTGTAAAATCAAAAGTAATTATTACAGATGCCCTTAGATACATTATGAATATGCATGATATATATATATATATATAAGGAGTCCACCGTTGGTTCCTTATGGAGTCAATCTCGCTTATGTGACAATCCACGCCTTATTTTCTTTTTTCTTTCTTTTCGTACGTTTCAATTACCGTGTATCATTCTTTTTTATTTTATTTCATTTTTAAATAAATCTTCTTTTCTTATTCATCTAAAATTCTATCTCCCCACGTCCTTTTTTAACTCATCTCATTTTATCCTTTTTTTTCCCCTCTATTCTACATTAATTCTAATTTTCAATTTTTTTTTATTTCTCTTATTATCAATAATACTTGGAAAAATATTTTAAGAATTTTTTAATTTATATATTTTTATTTTTGAAATTATAGTAGTTTCCATTAATATCAATAGTACTTGAAAAAATATCTTAAGATTTTTTTTAATTGTACATAAGTATGAATAGTACTTCGAAAGATATTTTAATTTTTTTTTAATTGTACATAAGTATCAATAGTATTTGGGAAGATATTTTAATTTTTTTTAATTGCACATAAGTATCAATAGTACTTGGAATGATATTTTAAGATTTTTTTTAATTGTATATAAGTTTAGAATTGTCTAAATTCTAAAAATTTCATATACTTATGTTTCAATTAGCGCGTATCATTCTTTTTTTATTGTATTTTTAAATAAATCTTTTTTTTCTTATTCACCTCATTTGATCTCCATTTTTTTTTTTGTATTTAACATTAATACTAATTTTCAATTTATTTTCTTCTTTCGTAGTTTCATTAATATCAATAGTACTTTGAATTTTTTTTTTCTATTTAACATTAATACTAATTTTCAATTTCTTTTCTTCTCTCGTAGTTGCATTAATATCAATAGTACTTGGAAAAATATTTTAAATTTTTTTTTAATTGTACATAAGTTTAGAAATTGTCTAAAAATTTATGTACTTGTAGATCTTTATGTGTAATCTCAACCATCTACTTTGTAGATTTTTATGGAGTAATCTCACCATCTATTTTGTTTTAAGTTTAGAACTTGTCTAGAAAATTGTCTAAAAGTTCTTGTTTATTTTATGGGGTAATCTCAATCATTTATTTTTTTAATTCTATATATCTTTAGAACTTGTCTATTTTAAGTTTAGAACTTCTCTAGAAAATTGTCTAAAAGTTATTGAAGTCCTTGTTGATTTGATGGGGTAATCTCAATCATCTATATTTTTAATTCTATATATCTTTAGAACTTGTATATTTTTAGTTTAGAACTCGTCTAGAAAATTGTCTAAAAGTTCTTGTTGAAAAATATTTTAAGATTTTTTTTAATTGTACATGAGTTTAGAAATTGTCTAAAAGTTTCATGTACTTGGTAGATTTTATGTGTAATCTGAACCATCTACTTTGTAGATTTTTATGGAGTAATTTCACCATCTATTTTATTTTAAATTTAAAAATTATTTAGAAAATTGTCTAAAAGTTCTTGTTTATTTTATGGGGTAATCTCAATCATTTTTTTTTTTTTAATTCTATATATCTTTACAACTTATCTATTTTAAGTTTAGAATTTCTCCAGAAAATTGTCTAAAAGTTCTTGAAGTTCTTGTTGATTTTATGAGGTAATCTCAATCATCTATATTTTTAATTGCATATATCTTTAGAACTTGTATATTTTAAGTTTAGAACTTAGTCTAGAAAATTGTCTAAAAATTCTTGTTGATTTTATGTGTTAATCCCAATCATCTATTTTTTTAATTCTATATATCTTTAGAACTTGTTTAGAACCATTTATTTTATTTTTTTTAATAAAAATGTTAGGATGTTTTTCTTTTATTTATTTTTATTCATGTCAACAACAACACATAAGAATGTTTCGATGTTTTTCTTTTATTTATTTTTATTTATGTCAAGAATAACAAATAAGAATGTTAGGATGTTTTTCTTTTATTTATTTTGACATTTGATAGGTTTTATTTATTTATATCCAGAACAGCAAATAAGAATGTTTGGATATATTTTTTTCTTTTATTTATTTTAACATTTGATATGTTTTATTTATTTATATTTGTAATCTTCACAATGTATAAGGAGGTGACAAAAGCTATTAGATGACAAGTTCTAAACTTATGTACAATTCAAACAAAATAGATGGTTGATATTACTCCATAAAAATCTACAAAATAGATGGTTGAGTTTACTCCATAAAAATCTACAAATACATGAAATTTTTAAACAATTTATAAACTTATGTACAATAAAAAAAAAATTAAAATATTTTTTCAAATACTATTGATATTAATGAAATTACAAGATAAGAAAAGAAATTGAAAATTAGTATTAATGTTAAATAGAAAAAAAAAATGTGGATATAATGAGATGAGTTTGAAAATGATGTGTGGAGATAGATTTTAGATGAATAATAAAAAAAATTTATTTAAAAATACAATAAAATGAAAAAGAATGATGCGGTAAGAAAAGAAAGAAAAAGGAAAACAAGGCGTGGATTGCCACACAAGCAAGATTGACTCCATAAGGAACCACGGCTCCATAAGGAACCCAACAGTGGTTCCTTATCATTACTGTATATATATATATATTAATAAGAGGTGATATCTTGTTAAGTTACTGTATATATATATATATTAATAAGAGGTGATATCTTGTTAAGAAAATAAACATGTTATGTGATTTTTTTTAATAATATACTTTAGAGTTGGTGTGACTAATCTACGAAGTACCAAGATTTTTAACAATTTTTTTTTTTTCCCAAAATTCAAACTCTACTAACTTTTAGCATGATTTGTAACAACTTTCTTTATCATCTAATTATGTCCAAAAATTGCTATATATTTTCTATTTGAATATTATGTCAGATACTTTATACATCATGTGATTGAACTATATATATTTGAATTGGAAATTCATTCTTATTGGAATTCATCTTACATCTCTTTTATATAACGCGCTTCGACAACTAAGTATAAAAAAGTAATGCATGTTCTCTTCAATTTATGGTATGTACTGATTTCATTATGGGATTTTATTTTTATTTATTTATTATTTATATTGAATTTCAGCCCCAACTCATAAAGATAGATAAAGGCATCTAATTGGAAAAATGATGTTCAACCTAACGAGGAAATTCACATGAATAAACCTCAGAATTCTTGAAACATAGAATCAACTCAGCAACTTATTGGTATCAAACTTTTTATTGCACACATAAATTATACATCATAAAAACCAAACCAAAGAAACTCGCATGCTTGAAATGCCCAAAGAAAATGTAACTAACACACCACACACCAGTATACAACTATTCCTCCTTTGCGGTATACTCAGCCTCTACAAATCTGCAGTTCAATGAAAGCAATAAATCAAAAGAAATATAACCAATTTATGTATACTTAGATTATCTATTGTCAGTGCAAGTGCTCGTTGATCCATTTCGATTCCCACTTACCCCAGCTCAGAGAGCTTCAAGTGAGCTTCAGCGTAGTCTTCAAAGAAGGCGTCCTCGTCCTAGTGGAAGTATGAATGATTCAGAAGCTATTGATCACTTCTAATTATGATGAACAAAACTTACATGTGTTCAATAAATCGAAGTCATCTTACTGCAGCATATTTTTCGACGTAGGAATGGAAAACAGGATCTTCTAGCAGAGCTTTGTCTGATGGTAGCTGAATGAGGCCTTCTTTCTCTCCACTAAGAAGCTCCCTATGTTTAACAAAGCGGAAATTGTGATCAAATCATCATAGCTTCCAAGGAGAAATTATATTCTAATTGGTGTAACTGATTAAAGAATCAGCTTACTTGAAGTAGGAGTTGTCAAATATAAGAGGATTATGGGTCCATGGTCCCTCAAATCCAGATCTCTCCTTGTGGCACCTACCCTGGAAAAATCTCCAACAGCATGTTAGAGAATAAGTCGCATTTGAAGAGTGTTGTCAACTGAAGATATTTAACATTTGTTCATAGCATACCAGGGTGTGACCACCAGACAGAGCAACAATGTCTTTATCGCTTAACCCCATGTGCCCGAAAACTTCCCTCAAATGGTCTGTGCCTGAGGATTTGATGAGAGAATGAATAAATTCTTGAACTTAGGATGTTGGATTTTAAAGAGTTTTTCAATGTGGAAATTTTGGACTTCAGAGCAATCAAAAGATTACCCTTCTTAGCATCAGGCAAGCGGCCTTCTGGTGGTGATTCTTTTTTGTCCTGGGAGCAGAAAGGTTTCATTCTTCAGAAAAAAAAAAAAAAACCAAGACAAATAATTCATTCAATTTTTAAGTACAGCACTTACCAATGTGCAATTCATGATTCAAAGATTCAATACCAAATAACACTTCTCAAATAGAAACAATGAGCCTGTTAGATAAAAGGATGGATCCCTTCTCGTATCCTAAATCTGTTGTTTGACAGCCACTAACATGCTAATAGCTAGCATTTATATTTTGGCTATTGTCACATAGTATTGAGGCTGACTTTGAAAATCAGAAGCCTTCCACCTCCAACAAGATTCAGGAACAACTCATCTAACATAAAGTTTAACCAATAACCTCGATCCTCATTGTCTAGTATCTAGAAGACTCACCTCCTGATCAAGTCTTGGATAATCAACTAAAAAATTTCACCATTTACTATTAGCATCAACTCTCTAAGTGATTGGCTCATATGTCAAAAGTTCACTACTAAATACTTCAATCCTAGAACAGGCTCAAAACACAGCAAGATCCTTGAGTTCTTAATATTGAACAAACTGGTCACTTCCTAAGAGTTCAGGAATAAAATTTAATGCTGAACCTGCACCATATTTGGAATAAATTGCAAAATTTGAAATAAAATGTATCAATGCATCTTGAAAAATATATGAGGATACAAGCAAACATTATTAACTCCATCCAACCATATTTAGTTGTAGATAGGAAGTCTCCTTCAGACATCAAACATATACTATATAACATACAAATATCATATAAGAATAGCAATAACTGCATTCAAGACAGGAATTTGACAGCATTTAACTGAATCATCATAACATAAAGCAGAGAAACTAACCGGTCTTCCAGGATGAAAAGGAATTTCAGGCCCTCCAGTTACTTCCACAGCAACAACACCAGCTAACTAGATTAATCGTGAAATTAAAGTTAGAAAAAAGCTCTTCTAGAAACAACAAAGTGAAAATAGATTTAAGTTCTACTGAAGTTTACCTGGTAAAAATCAGCATAGCTGAGGATAGGGAATTGCTCCTTTATTGGCTCCAACAGCCTAACAGCAATGTCAAGGCCATTGTTAGCTTCATGAGAAAGCTCAGCTGGATTCCTAATTGTCCCAAATGGACCTCCTGTTTTTGTTTGCCAATCATATGTTCCAGCTGAGTGCCATCTGCAACATCACATGTACCCAATTTAACGGCCGCTGTCGATTCCTCAAGACCACCATCCCAAGATTGGTATAAGTAAACATGAACATACTCCAATAAATAATAGAGTTTAACATGTAATTAAGAAAATAATAATAATAAAATCTCATAGTAAGTGCAACTGAATACATAAGGAAAAAGTTTGACAGCATACCAGCTAAGAAATCGAATAACAACTAATCAAGTTTGATTCAAATTTCTCATCAACAACAATGAAGCAAAAATATTCATGACTACACTAACCGTTTATATATTGAAACACAATATTCTGATTTCCATAACCATATAAGCACGAGTCATAGACATGCTAAGAAGAGCCTTTTAGGGCGAAGATATGAAGTACGATTTGAACAAAATACACACAGACGTATCGCGTATGCATACCATTACTATTAATACATAAAAGTACTTAAACACTCAGAAACAGAACGAATAAAACAGGAAGAAATAAGCTTACGCCAATCGCAGCATGATCGGAGCACACTTCTTCTCGGCAATCAAGCCTCTGAGTTTCTTCTTGCATTTCTCCACCGCCCGCTGATACTCTTCACTAACGGCCGGATACTTGTGCACCATCGCTGCGAACTTGGCAAATATGTTGATTTCGCTGCTAAAATACCAGCAAACAGTTGACGAGAAGAAGATCTACAAACTGGAGGAAATGGAGACTGCTCGTAGGGGTATATATGGAGGAGAAGATCAAGTATGAACGAGAAAGTTCTATCGAATTCCATTGGCTTCCGAATGAATAGTGGCATGGCGGATGCAGCCTAACACCAGTCATGTCTACTTCATGCCTTTAGTCTCATTTGTGGGCTGCTCGACCCGACCCGTTAGATTGATCTCTGCTTGACTGGCCCAATTTGTAATCTACTCATTAGGTTCAGCCCACACTGATGGATCGGGCCGTGTTAGTGTCGTAAATCAAGTTTCCATCATTTAATAACAAATATCCATCATTTAATAACATATATTTCATGTAGAAATATGCAAAAATGACTAGTGAAAGCATGAGTGTTTTTTTTTTTTTAAATGCGACATATTCATTATTCCTCATCTAACAAAGTCGTTTTTAGATTTGTTATATCAATGAGATGTTTTTAGTGTCACGTTAGGTCATTTTTTATGATTCGCCATTTATCATGTATAGTAGAATGTTTATTACTAGTAATAGTAATTAAAAACTTCGAAAAAGAATTGAGGAAAATACTTAATTATATTTGGACCTGAAGTCGGTCTACACGGGTTTAGACGAAATTAAGTAGTGTTTTGAATTTTTATTGAATTTATCCCGTGTTTGTATAATTTTTTAATAATTACATGGTTAAATTAACTCAATTTAAGAATATATTAGATAAAATTTACTTCTCTATCAGCGTTACAATTGGAGAGGACCTGAAACATGAACCCCAACTTTAGACATTATTGAAATTGAGAAATCCATCTACCATATTAAATTATGTTTGTATACCATCAAATTAAATAAATTATGTTTGTTTGGGCTTTAAAAATATTTTGTGAATACAAATTTTAAAAATTTTGTGTTTGTTTTGAATATTTTAGGATAGAATTATAATAAAGATATCATTTTTATATTGAGAATTGTAAAAAATAAATATTTGTTGAGAATTGTAAAAAAAAAAAAAAAAAAAAGGTTATTATTGAGAATTTCAGAAAAAATAGGAAATATAAGATAAAATTATAGGATTTGATGAGTCTCGGTCAAAACATTTGACCGGTGGACTGAACACATCCAAACTCTGAACAGGTCAAGTCCAATCCAAAATCCGAACACCCCCTTAGTATTGCAACTTATGTCAATTAAATAAGACCCATGTTATAAGAAAAATTACAAATAATAAAATATTGAAAAATATAATTTTGTAATGCTAGAGATATATTTATAGTTTTTGGTATCCCTATAACCTAATTTAAAAATTGAATACAATATAGATTTATATATGATTTTATTGTTGAAAAAAACGTTGTCTTTGTAATATCTATATGTTAATTAAAATAAAAATTGTGCCTCCATTCAACATGAAACATGCAAGAACCCAGGCTGAAAGTGAAGTAACATGCATTGCACCAAAGATTATTTCATTTGTATCGGTTCAACATGAGTTCAAAATTAGACTTCCGGCCACGGATAAGTATGGCTTTAGATCAAATTTATAGCCTTTTTAGATCCATGGCAATTCAAACTGTAAAACAAGTAAAATACCATCAATGAATTCAATGGCACCAGCCTAAGAGCAAAAAAATGAACTAACATTCAATACCAAGGAATAGCAGAATGTGTAAATAACCATATGTAGTCTTTAAATTAGCCTGAAATTTCAAAAAAATGAGGAAAGGCGAAAAATGTTAGTAAGCTACCAACATATTCCAGGAATTCCCATCCTATACCCATAGGAGCATCTCAACCTTGATCTTCAAATCTCTAAGACAAAAAATAGCATACCAACAAATTAATATATAGGCACATTGAAATACCAATTCAATTACTGAGAAGTACCCAACCACTTGGAGAAGTTTTCAAATTCAATGTAGTCACTATCCGAGATCATTGTCTTGTACCAGGCCTTGCTCGCTGATTTGATTGCTGATGCCTCCTCCTAATTTTGGGATCAAACAAAATTCAAACAAGGAAATGAGCCCTTTTAACATAAAACAACAATTCAAGAATGGTTATAATTGAGATGATTCCAAAGAGAAGAACGATACCTTAGTGATCCGTTTCCTCTTCCTGTCAAGCTTCTCCTGCTTGGCCTTAACCCTCTGCGCCTCAGCTAGCAATGCCATCCTCTTTGCAGCCTTGGCATACGGGTTGAGCTTCAACATCACATTCAGATTCGTCAATGGGTTCTTCTTTAATGGAGCTCTCTTCGCCTTCTCCTTGATCGGCCTCACCACAGTTTGCACCTCATCGGAGTTGATAATTCTGGCAAGATCACCATTCACCATCTTCGCTCTCGGCAGCACATATCCATGTTGGAAATTATATGAAATTCCAGCATGTTTGGCCCGACTTTGGGCATTAATTGCGAGCGGGTCCCGTACCCGATTGTGGAAATGTAAAATTGGAATGTGTTCTCCTCCATGAGAGGTTCGTGGCGATATGTGGTATGCCCAAATCGGATATTGGGTGAATGAGAAATTGAGTCTCAAAGTCGCATGATTGAATCCTAGTTTATGGAGAAAGGTTGGTTGTCCCACATCGGAAAACCAAGCATGATTTCTCCATTATATAATGAATTTCCCTTTTGTAAGGGATAAGAAGTATTGGCTAGGAGGCTCTCTCTACGCGCGCGGGGGGGGTGCAAATCAAATTCCGATTGATCTTCGGACCATGCGACTCGGGTGCACGCACGACCTGCGTACACGAATGTCGGACCGATGGGCTGCGGGCCCGGCTACGTCCTTTTTGCCACATGTAACCGCTGTGACCTTCCAAATTCTTGTAACCTCCAAGGCTTTCCACATTCATAACCTCCAGGCCATGATGGTGTGCACTAATTGCAACCATGAGGAAAGACACACCTTCAAACACTTTTGCTCTCGAAATTTCCACCTTTGCTTCCTCTGTTTTGGCTTCGATAATTCTGCTTCGTTTTTTTTTGATACCAATCGGGCTCTATTCCAGTTCGCCGAGACAGCAGGTTTGTGCTTAACTTGGCTGTGGTTTTAACCGTTGTATCCTGGGAAACGGACGTCCATTGAGTACTAAAGCACCGAGAGAGTCGGACGAATCTGTTTTAAGGAAACCGTGCGTGCACGGGCCTCGGTCTTATTTTTTCCCAGATTCCAGTACCAGGTGTTGCCGAAGGTGTTGCCCAACATTTGCGACAACATTTCCAGATTTTACCCAACAATCCACTCTTCTTCTCTGAAGGCTTATGGAAGGTTCCGTAAATCTCGTCCAACTTCTCAAACGCAGATCTGGTCCAGATGATAAACCTACCGAGATGGCCACCTGGCGCAAGCTTGAGGAGATTTAGCCGCGAAACATGTGCAATCTCCACACCAGGAATGTTGCACAAAGCCTTCACCATTTTCGCTCCTTCGGTTCCGTACACAACGAGAGGTCCTTTTCTGGAAACGTATCTGCGATTACGCATTTTCCCCTTCCCAGCACGGATGGCATGGCAGTCCTTCGCTTTCTCAACGTCGGGGAAGGATCCAATCTGCTTGAGAACTTTGAGCGCTGCATTGGTTTTCTCAACAGCCTCAGCGGAATCAGAGATGACAAGGGGCAATTCAGGAACTTCCTCGATTCTATGCCCACGAGCAAGCACCAACGACGGAACAGATGAAGCGGCGATCGCCGAAACGACGGCGTGGCGCTTCATAGTAACATTAGGTTTCCGATGAATGCGGCGCCAGATTTTGAGAAGAGCGAACATTCTACCGCCGCGGCACATGTTTCCGAAAGCACCCTGGCCGGAGCGGTGGGTGCCGCCACCAGGAACACGAGGGATACGGGAGACGGCACGGCCGGTTCCCCATGACTCGGCGGAGGTGTGGTGGCCGGCGCGTTTGGAGACGGCGTGAGCCTGTCGGGCGTTATTGGAGATCTGGCCATGCACGAATGTGACGATGTCAGGGCGGATCGCCGCCTTCATTATATCAGGAAGAGGCACTGAGTTGGCCGCGTCGCCTCCATCGATGGCCATGTCGTTCTCTAACGTGTGAACGGAGACGAGAGGGCGAGCGGCGGCTCCGGCCATCTCGCGATGCTTGGGTCTGTGGTCGGTGGCGTGGGGGGGGGGGGGTAAGGGTTTTGGGGGTGAGGGTGAAGAATTAGGGTTGCAGAAAAGGAGGAATATATGTTGGAAATTTAGACTGATAATTACGGAAATGCCATTTTAATAATTATAATAAGGCCCATCTGAAGAGTCGATTAATTGGGCCTAAATAAAATACTTATTAAATTTACCCTTCGATCAACTTTAATCTAATCGTCTAATTATAATACAATCTACATTTTCACGTAACATGTAAATGTTGAGAGTTCAGTTTTTCCATATTTAGCATCTCTAATTCTTATAAGTAATAATTGAACATTGTTTTCTGAAGTGAAAGAAATGTGTACAACTTTTATAATTATAAATAATTTGTTAAAGTTTGGTTTCGGCCTTAACACTTCTTATTATAATTACTTGCATAATAGAAGACACGTTTTAATTTTATGATTTAAGTGTAATTTTTTCCGTAACAAAAAAATTTAATTGAATTCATCCTGCCAGGTCATTGTAAAAGTGGTTTGATGCCAATTAACAGTACAAGGTTGTGTCTGGGTTGGGGGAAGGATTTGCATGGATTTCAAACCCACTTAAAACAGTCAAAATCTAGTTCAAATGAAAACGATTTCAAATTCATTTCACTGCCAAACAAATAAATTTGCTGCAATAATATTCAAATTCGTCCACAAATCTTTAAATCCCAACATAACCTAAGCTTTTCATAAGTTGCTCGAGGAAACAGCCTCAGTTTTAGCAGATCAAGAATCAAGTTACAACAGTCATTACTTAAAAGATTACACCAACTGAATAAATAATTCACTATGTACATGGAAATACAGATAGCTGTAGCCAGAACTTGTAATGCTACCACAGCTTAGTTAAACAAATGTGCTACAAGGCTACAACAGCTAGCAGCTGTGCTGTCTGTACACCATGTCAGAACAAAATTGGAAAGTATATATGTCTTGGTAAGAAGGATGTCAGCTAAAAGATTAATACCTAAACAATCATCTTCTTCATGTTGAAGACTTCAATTATAACAGGGGCAAGAAGTTTGCTCCACCTGTGACATTCAGATTGAGGAATCACATGTTAGTGCTCTGCTAAGGAAATCAAACGCACTCTTCCCGTTATCTTAGGTACTGTTTTGGCTGCTGCTTCTACCTTGTAATTCTTATAACCTTCATTGCCGAATTCTGTGAAGAGGAACTTCAGAACCATTGTGCTTTGACTATTACTGGTGATGATGACGATGTAAGAAGGTTTAGTACTACCCATTACAGTCACTATTATAAATCAGTGATTCTTATTCAGCACTGACAATAGTTCCCGGAGAAAGCTCTACTGCCCTTTTGTGGACATCGTATGATGACAGAACCTCTTTCTGCAGCCATTCATAAAGTATTTTAAATTCATTAAACAATAAATTGATTACTATCGCATTAACGTATTGAAATGTATTCAATGAACTACGCGAAATACCAAGGCAGCTAGATAAGGACAACACTTACAATTGGCTCAAAATCTGGACTAGACAAATTCATGGTAAGGTTTCTCATCAATAACAAAACCTGCAAGTTTGTGCAAAACAATCAAATTCTGCAACCATACATTTGAGCAACAAAGGCAATACAAAGTAATAACCCTATCAATTAGTGTACATTACAATATCAAGTAAAGAAAAAAATTAACTTAACTGAGTTTCAATTACAACAATATTGTCCAATAAAAGTGAAAATTGTTACATGGTCTCCTTGTATATTCATTGTGTACTCAATTTCACCACATCTCTGATGCAACAGACTCCTTAACTAGGAATACTCTAAATTATTGAAGAGAAAATTGCTCAGTCGGTTAAAAGCAGTGGAATGAATATACAATGAGGTTATTACATCAGAGATGAGTGAATCACATCTATGGTCTCATATTCATAGCGATTGATTTATATAAAAGACATCAAAAACATCTGGTCAAGATAAAAGAATGGCCACAAAATAACCTGCATAATTCATTTCAAAAGCAAAAGAATGGCCAAATGGCGTAAGTTAAAATGAGCTCACAGTTTCAAAATTTATGGGATCCATGTCCTTGAGTTTCTGCACATGATCTCTAATATCCGGGTCAAAGACACTCCCAATGAAACCATAAACTTCAGCAAAATCTGGAATACCTGAAGAAACAATACAAACCATGATGACCCACTGACTGCATATATTTATAAATCTTTATGCAGGTCATACTGATTTGATTGTGCATTCATTTTAGCCATTTGTATGTTCTCTTTCCCATAGTTCCATCCGGAGAGGGGAAATGAGAATATTTCAATCTCTCTGGAATTTCAGCACCAGTAAATGACCAGAGTGTAATCACAACCATATTATGTTAAAAAGAAAGATGCCTTCCTAGCTGTTACATTCCAATCTGAAATCTTGATTAACAAAATGAGTCTCTAATTAAGAAGTTCTTACGGCGGCATTGATGAGTTCATTCACCATGCAGGAGTCGTAAAGAAGAAAATATATGAGTTGTTTGACTTATTGGTCAAGACAGTAATGTATATCAGGAGGTTATAAGGCAGAAAAACCAAAGTGCACAACTGACTTAGATCAGGCCATTGGAAGAATGGTAAACATGCTTCAAAAGTTTACCATGAATTACGGAACCTTGCTTTGATAACTCCAAACTTGGTGGTGCTCTTGGTGAACTTCCAAAGCCACTCATAGTGCAGTTACTAATTGTTGCAGCCCCATCTGATCCAATATCAGCTGAATCAGTAATGATTACACGTCACAGTAAGAGTGAAAAATGCTCTTCTATAGGTAAATTTCAAGGCGTATATTTTCTTTATCTTTCTTCTTTGCAATTATCCACACATAATATGCATAAATTCTATACAGACCTTCAACTCCAAGATAATTGTATTCATTTTCAGATGGCATGGCTCCGGTTGACGGATTGTTTACAAGCACTGCATCTTCCCATGTTGGATATCCAGGCGCAATAGAATTCACGGGAGAAGGATAAGCTAATGATGCTTGTAGTGGCAACAACACTGCCAATAACAGGAATGAGAAACAGCAAGTTCAAGATGCAGAAGTACAAAACTACAGGCGCATGTCTTTTTTCTTCTCTTAGAATATAGAAACCAACCATTTTTGGGTGCTTTCTGTGGATATGGATGAGAAGCTTTACGCTTGGGACGAGGTGGAGGAACATGAGCAACTGTTCCATTCTTCTGAACCTTTAAAAAGTATTTCTGTGCATGGCTCCGAATCTGCAAGAAAATTTTCAGCAGAATTCATTCATCTCTGCGGCTCTACCTAATTTCAAGGAACAAAAACTCATACAATAATGCTTTAAAAAAAGGAAACAGTGATTTCTTAATTCAAAGCCAGTCATTTTTAACACTCAGAGCCAATCATTGGCAACATGGAATTGATGCGATGGAAATTATAACCTTGAAAAAACCAAAACATCTGCAAAGGCGAGCTCCACCGCCCGAATTCCATACAGTCAATTTTAGTCACAGAGTTCTTAGATCTCCATACCCATGAAATTTATAGAGTATCATGTATCCAATTAGGTGTTTGTATTCATTATCCGTATAATCTCGGTGCATTGCTTTGAAACACCGAACAGATTTACTACACTGATGATCAGAAACTCTTGGAAAAACTTAAACAAAGTATGATTTGAGTACCTGAATTACTGTCTTTGAGCCAACAAAATCTTCAATTTTCTTCCAATCACGGTCGAACCTGAATTCCACATCGGAAAATTTCAGAAAACAGCACCTTGCTTAACGATACTTTATTCTCAAACATCAGAAGAAAACTACCACCTACGTGTCTGCTCAATTTCAGCAAATTAACCAAAACATGGAAATCAGCATAACAAATACACAACACGTCGTATTCCTCAATTCATCTCTCATTTGATTTCTAGTCGCCACAACCATTAAATTCGGAACTACAAACTTAAGTAATCTAATACTAAAAGCAAAATCAATTTCAGAAGAAGAAGAGAGACTAACAGTTGAAGTGCTTCAAGGAACTTGTCATGCTCTTCTTCAGTCCAGCTTTCTCTAGACTTAGTAATGGTGTATGGCTTCCGGACCTTCTTTCCCGACCCGTCTCCGGCCTGAGATTGAGGCGGAGGTGGAGCCGGAGCCGGAGGATTGGGATTCATTAGGTTGATCGCGGCTGAGGAGAGAAGGGAAAATACGTATTTGTGGTGGCTGAGCGTTGTGCGTGCCTGGCAATCAATCGTTCACGAGGGAAAAGTTGTTAGTTGATAAGGGCGGGTACGCTGCGACGCCGTTTCATCACCATCTCCGCGTTTCAGCGGGCCGTCGGATCTAAAATAGATCCAAGGGCTGAAAATAGAGAAATAGTATGTGGTGTGCAATGGGCCTGAGCATGTGCCTAGGGTCTGGTGGTGCAATACTGTCCACAAAAGGTGTCGACTTTGGGGAGAGGTTTGGCCAAACGAGAGGGTTTTGTGTCCGTGTCAAAAACCCAAAGCTGGTGGAAGTTAGCTGGCAAGCCCATATGCCCTCCTCCAAACCAGGATTCCTCTATATCTATATTTATATTAAAGCAGGAAAGTTGGCAAAAATTACAAGATTGTCATTTTCCCGCCTAAAAATGTCATGTCAATAAAATAATAATAATAATAAAATTATAAATCTTACTTGATAAGTTATTATTTAATAATAATAAAATAATATCTTACTTGATAAACTATTTTTTAATAAATAAATATAAAAAAAATTAATCTTACTCTATAAGCTATTTTATAATCTATATAAAGTTAAGAGATGAAGAGAGAGTTACAATGATTTCTCAAATTTATGTAAAACTATAATCTATATAAAGTTAAGAGATGAAGAGAGAGTTACATTGATTTCTCAAATCTATGTAAAACTAAAAAAATGGAGAAAAATATAGTGATTTCTCAACAAAAGATAGATGCATAGAAAATGAAAAATAAAAAATAAGATATACAAAAAAAGAAAAACAAAAAACAAGATATACAAAGAATGAAGAAAAAAAAACAGTAAATATAATTATTTCTCAAATCTATATAAAACTAAAAAAATGAAAAAATACAAGATTTGTTAAACATTCAAAGATATAAATATTCTTCCACATCTTATTGTCTAAAGAAAAAAAGAACAATAAAAAATCGTAATTATTATGATTTCTCAAATTTATATAAAGCTAAAAAAAAAAAAAGAATACAAGATTTGCTAAACATTCAAAAGTACAAAAAGTTCTTTCAAATCTTATTATCTCATATCTTCATTTAAGGAGATCCCACCAAATTATCTTTATACACTAAATACAAATTGAACAAATAATTTTGTGAAAGAGACATGAAGAAATGACGTAAGAAAACTATATATGATGATTCAAGTATGAGAGTGAAATATACAAATTATAAAAAATATAAAAGGAAAGATTAATTGTTATGATTGAAGGAAATATTATTGTATATAATAATTTTAATTTGACGGAAATATAAATCAACAAATAAAATAAAAATGTTAAAAAATAAAATTAACAATTACAATTATTAAAGTTATATGAGAATTCGTGCAACGCACATGAATAATATGAAAAATCATTTGTATATGGTACATGTTTTAAATTAAAATAATAAAAGATGTTATAAATAATCTGTTAGTTTATACAACTTCATTACATTATTACAAATTGTTAAATATTAACACAATAAATAATAAACCGCGCATCGCGCGGGTAAACTGCTAGTTTATTACAACATTTTAGGATTTTAAAATCGGATTTTTTTAGAGAGTGAGTCTTACTTGAAATCGTTTTATGGATCTTATTTCAAAGTGTTGACAGTTGACTTTTGACCGTTGATTCAGTTATTGACTGAGTCAAATCCATCCAGTTTTACACGAATGAGATATGTGAGAGAGACTTACACGTCACTCATTATTAAATATACTTCATCTCAAATAAATATAAAAATATATAAATATTCTTATTATTTATTTAATTTTGTGTGATATAAGTAAAAGGGTTGAATGATAATGTTGTAGGCTTTGTAAAAATTTGGTAGTATCTAATAAACTTAAAGTGAATTTGTTTAATAATTGAGATGTGTTTGGTAATGGGTGGGGTGTGTATAACCCACCCTTTTTTCATAATCCACACAAAATTGTTAAAATTTTGTAAGGTTGAAATTTGAAAATATTGTTTTGTTTTGAAATTTTGTAGAATATAGTAGGATTTTAATTCTTTTTATTAGGAAATGTGATAGGTGATGACAAAATACTGTTGAGAGATTTGAGTGGTAGGTAGGTTTGGATTGAGATTTGGATTTTGTAAATTCTTATTTAAATATTGAATTGAATTTGGAATCATTCCAAATTCAGAAGGTCGGTCCAGGCATGAGCTGGAAAATGTTTATTCCTTTTATAATGAAATTAAAGTTTTTTTTTTTATTTTATCGAAATTGTAACTTAATAATACTGCATTAAATTTAATTTTACATCTCAGACAACAAAAACATTGAGCTCAACTAATTAAAATAATTAATGATATGGCTTGGAAAGATTGGATTTTACCTAAAAAATTGAAAAGGTTATAGGATGAAATATCTATAATACTTAATACTTATCTATCTTTTTTAGTCATAGACAACTTAGCGCAAAAACATATCTCATTATGGTCAAGAATTTGCATTTTTGACTGTCAACATTAGTTAAATTTATATCAAAATGCCTCTTCACTTCCTTTATATTCTTTTTTTTTTTTAATTAAATAATATAAAACATTTGGTTGATCTAAAAGGATTCAAAACAGTAAGTGTATACATACACAAATATATTATTCAAAGGTTCCAATATAAAAACCGGACAAATATAAGATAGAATTCAAAAAGCATTTCTTTCTATATCTTTCACTCATGTCATTTGTGAATCCATCATAGTCATGTTTGGCAAAAGTAAGATAGATGGGGTTGAATACCCACACTACCACTATGAGTTTTTCTTTATCACTTCATTTTGTTCTTAAATTGGTATACATCTTAAGAAACATATTGTTTTCTTGAAGCTATATTATTACTTTTTGTGCATTAATTCTAAATTATCGATCCAAATATAATATAAAAATGTAATATATATGTTTCGGCTATAGCATTATTACCACGTACATGTATCTGTCCCCATCTCACAAGCCAAACAACTATAAGTTCAACTTCAATAAGTTAAAATTGGAAAACTTTCATCATCTTATACTTCTCTCTCTGTCTGCTGAACAACTGCATTAATATCATAATTTTGGTGTTTAAATTTTTTTCCTTCTACTTTTGTCTTCAGTTTGGGGCACCAATTTGGTAAGGATTAACCTTTCTGCTCCCTTGTTGGTATATTGTCACTTTCAAATATCCTTATCATGGTGAACATTACTTATGAATGGGATATTAATTAGTTGAATAAACCAATAATCAAGTCCAAAAGTGGTCAATATTTGAATCAAGGTGTCCATGGCCATTTTTACACGCTATAAATTCAGCTCCCATATCTCTTGAATGCTGTGTACGATATTGTACTTACTACTAAATACTTGAGTTATTTGAGAAAATCTGTGTTCCCTTCATTAACTCAGGTATAAAATAACATTTAATTTGATAGTTTAAATTGTTCTTTTATAATATATCATGCATGCAACCATTTTAATACTTTTAATCATTTCATTGTTATAGTTTCTGTGAAGGTACAACTAGCAAACAGGAATAATGGAAGAGTGTAATAAGGCCCCAAGAAAGCAGTTTTCTCTCCCTCCTATAAGGGGTCAGGTTAAAATTCAGGTGTTTCATCAGATCTTGGAGATGTTAGGAGAAGCAGCATCCAAGGTACGACGATGCAACGACTACAAACGAGGAACACAAAAAAAATCCTAGCCCAATGATCCATCGAGGATCGATTTAAAGTCTATATTTTGATACTTAGAAGTATAATTAAGTATCTCTAGAATTTTAAAAAAAAAAATTTGATCATAACTTGTTTAAGTTTTGCAGTAAATTGGATTGTTATTTTTCTTTTCAAGAAATTGTCAGTGTTCAAATCAATAATTGAATATCCTGTTTATATCTGGAATTAAGTGTGAATCTGTCTGTTATTATCTCAACAATTTATATTCTTGGAAAAACTAAGGTAAAAAAGGCAATAATTAGATTTCCAAAAGGACCAATAACATGCATGTAACAATATTAATCACTAATCACAAAACTGATTGAGTAATTAATCATTCGATTATTAATTTTTAATACATCAATTGAGTGTTTATAATGGAGACATGATGGACACTAATTGGCCTTAAATAGCTTTGATTTTGTTTGAGACTCCTATCAAAAAAATATAATTTAACCATATATCATATAGTGTGTATAATTATTGGTAGCTCAAAAGAACATATAATTAATCTTCAGTGGGTTTTTGGGACACATTGATAAGGTACCAGATATTTTATGTAATTTCACCGACCAAAATATGACATCAAATCTCCTTAACAAGGACAAGCAAGAATATCATATAAAACGCCAAAGAACATCATGATTGTAGTTATCGACAAATTTCTAGGAATTTCGTTACACTGACACAATATACAGTATTTTTAGTGGATTTTATTGTCATTGAAATGTTTATTGCAAAGTTCCAAATTGACTCAAATTTTTTATGAATTTTATGGTAGTGAATTGTTTATAGCATCGTTATCCGAACTACACCTATTTTATCACACTTTTTTTTATTGCACTTTGCACCTCAACTACACGTTATTCACCACCAAGCCAAGATTCTATCATGTGCACAACATGTGATATTCAAGAAGGGTATTTCTTTTCATTTGTATTCTGCCACCTGAACCTTACATTCTATATTCTTAACCATTTCTGGCTGAATAAAATATAATCCAAAAAAAAAAAAAAGTTTGGTAAAAAATGTTAAATCGCGAATAGTTGGGACGGCAAAGTGTTGCTAACCCTCGTTCATAATCTCCCTGCGAGTATTGAAAGACGAAAAGTGCGCAAAACTGGATCCGCCTCATAGAACCATATAAAGTTCACTGATACTAACTAATGTATGGCATGACGAAAACCTAACCTGCTCTCACTAATCAATAATTCTTCAAAAAATTGTGGTTAAGGCAGTAATCTAGCTAGCTTAGGATCACACATTATCATTTATCGCCTGGTTCTTTGATCTGTAATGTTGTTCTTGATAGCTTCCAATTCATTTAGCTCGTCCAAGTCAAGATCATCGTCACTGTCATCATCATCATTATTCTCATCAACATGATCGGAAGTAGCTTCTGTGTTGCGTGTGGAAGAACTTGGGCCATCATCAGCAGGATTGTTATTAATCTGAACACACGAGTGAGCTAAAATACCCAGAGAATGGCATAATAATATACAAAAAGATTTTTTAGCAACACAATAATTGTTTATCAACTATGATATCCTAGATACTAATATGTGAGCCTAACTGCAAGAATTACATCATCTATCAGCTGTGAGTTTGGTTAAATATCTTAGGAAGACAAGAAACTCATTTATGATACTGAAAACTCTACAAAGTTTGTCCCAGAAAAAGAAATGCAATCCGTTAAGCATCCTACACCAAAACTAGGGTGCCTCTTGTTACAAGATTACTACATTTTGAATATGGAAATGTTACGACATTTACTCATGCCAGAGATGTAAATGAATAAAAGGAAAAGGGAGTGTTCACTTCTTCAGAATCCAACTCCACATAAAACAAATTGACACGACTCACTGCTAAAAGATAATAACTAGCAATAAGTTTGTCTATGTTACTTCTACAACGTGACCTCAATGATAAAAAGAGTTGAATGATATAATCTGTCAAACAGTTACCCCTGAACGTGAAATAAAAACATCTAATATTAGCTGATGAGTATGTTTATTTGTATGTGTGACATAGTATTATTTTGTGTCCTTCAGGAAATAGATCCAGGCAGTAGTAGCCACTTCAAGAGCTATCGCAATGATCTTCTAGACTTTTTAGTGATACATTTAGTTGCACCAATCTTTATGAAACATGATCTTTACCTTTTCCATCAATTACTGCCTTTCCCCCCTCAATTTTCAGGGACCAGACAGCATTTCAGCAAAAAAAAAAAAAAATATCTCTTTCAATTTCCAATGGAATAGTATAAAGTACGACAAAAAAGGCAAAGCGTTACCTTCTGCTCAGCATCTGGTTCTTCTTCTCTCAGGTACTTGTCACAGGCGTCAGCATCATCAACAAACAAGCTTGCATCTGAGAGGAACAGCTCACGACCACTGGGAGATACAGAAGCACATATCAAGAGAACATTTTTAATGCAGACACATAAGGAAACATAAAAGAAAAAAAAACATAGGTACAAAGAGTCACTAATGAAGTTTTACCTCATACGATCATTCTTTGCTCTCTCCGCCCTCTGTGCAGCAAACCCAGCTTCTCTCTCTTCCATCTTTTTCTTCTTCCATTGCATGAATAACTCTGTAGTCATTGGAGTTGTTGTAGTTACTTTTGCACGCTGAAAAAAATGAAGGAGAGATGAGTATCAAAACCTACTAGCATAACGAACATACATTAGGGGCTGGGGGACGTGCAGCAAAAGAACTACTAAGAAATAACAAAAATACTCCATGGAATAGCAATTGAATTCAAAACTTATAACTGCATCTGGCAGATTTTACCTGGTTTTCTATCTCTTCCTCGATTGTTATCTTTTTAGATTCCTCTTCCAACAGGGCCTTCATTTGCGATTTTAATACATATCCAGGAGGAAGTGCATGCCTGTAATGACATTCTTTACCACCATTTGGACAAAGCCAAAACCAACCATATTGCTTCTTCTCCACTGCTTCCAAAAAGTATTTACACACCTGAAAGAAAATGAGAAAAACAAAAGAAAGAGTGTTATCTTAATAGTAAAAGTTATGTCAATAAAATAACCATAATGAATCAGGAATCAGGACGCGACCTAAAATGAGTACTCACAGATCATTCTTTACCAAGTTGAAGAAAAAGACTCATACTACTCAATTGTCTATTTCTGACTTTTTTTTATGAGAGCACAATGCCACTAGTTAGCATGCATATTGACTATGAATGCAAGTCTAACAAACTATAGCAAAATGACCCAATGAGCCAAAATAAAATGATCCAATGCAACAATCTTATTTAGCAGCAGTTCAAGATTGGAATGTGAGAATTTTATACACAGCCAACTTAACAGATAAATGCTTACTATATCGGTAGGCTTATTCTTGTTGTATTCATTGCTCTTAGATTCAACAACCTTCTTCAGAGTCTCTAGATCCCAATCCTCCATTGTTCCCTCTTCTTTTTATGTGGGTAGATTTAACATTCACAGAACATGTTAGAACATTAGGTTCAAGTTTCAACTGAAATTGATATTAGCATTATTGAGTACTAATTAGAGGTTTCAACCTTGATCACATTTGTCACTATAGATATCTATCTTTTCTCCTTTCCTCTGCACATTCAAGTCATGGGAGAACTTGCACTTAAAGCCTTTCGCACATTGGCGCACCTTAAAATGCTCGCACACAATAGACTTCGGATCAACACCTGAAAACAAACAACCAAGAAAGTTTCCCTTCATCAGTTAATACCAAATTATAGGCAATTAAGAGAACTCAAAGAATCTACATAGCCTCCTACTAACTAACAAATGGATGCATAAGATTTTCGATAGATAGATACGATACAAATGAAAACACATTTGATCTTATGCATGTTCCT
This sequence comes from Scutellaria minor, assembly GCA_954870855.1. Lineage (NCBI taxonomy): Eukaryota > Viridiplantae > Streptophyta > Magnoliopsida > Lamiales > Lamiaceae > Scutellaria > Scutellaria minor. The sequence continues at coordinate 1,386,077 of OX940735.1, read as the reverse complement.
ACTAATATCTTTTAACATCAATAAACAGAATCTCAGAGAAAAGCTTACCAACAGGCACTTTAGGTTGTTTAACTGCAACTTTAAACAATTCATTGAGCTCCTTCTCCCTTGCCTTCTCCTCCTCTTTCTTCTTCTGTACATTTTTTCCCCCAAAAAATAAAAGTAATTTTGATTCAAAGACCCAACCAAGATCAATACACGCAATTATTGATTTAATGATAATTCAATCAATGCATTAAAACTTCACAAAAAAAAAAAAAAAAAAACCCTAGAAAAATAGTATTCGACCTGGGCATTGATTTTGCTAGGGTCGGGTTTAGGCTGTACGGATTGCTTGAGAGATTGAACGTATTTCTGCACATTCTTCGATTTGTTCTTGTTTTTCAGTCCGAAAGTTTTATCCTCTTATCTTCTGCTACTTCGCTAAATCCGCTTTCGATTTCGGAGGCATTTTCCTTCTTTTATTTCGCCTTAACTTGAACTTTGATAATCGACGATTAAATTTACTTCAAAAAAAAAAGTTCGAATTCAATTGATTGGATTTTATTATGTTCACGATTAGCTGAATGGACGTCGGAGAAAATTGGGTGGTCGGTCGACGGCGGCCGGTGGTGGAGGAGCACCCGTGTTTTTTGGGGGCGATGATGATATGTGCTTACTGTGGGCGGGCAAGAGGGTAAAACCGTAAAAGTAAAAAAAAATAAAAAATTATATTCATCGTTGCACAACTTAAAAGACGATTATATGATATGAATATATGATTGTCGTTTCTTAGGCATTACACAATATAAATTGTTGATATTAGGGTTAGAGGGTAAAACTGTAATATTGAAAAACAAAAATTCTATATTCATCGTTTCACGATATAAAGGACTATTACATGGTGTGATTGTCAATTTTAGGTCTTATACGACATAAATTGTGATATAGACATTTCATGACATATAAGTTATTAAAAATTGATTTTAGGCGTTACATCACATACAATTGATTTAAACATTACACAACCTAATAGATTTCACAACATAATTTGAATAATTTATTTAGATGAAACACGACATAACATGTTTTACAACATATTGAATAATTCGATTTATAAATTATACAGTATAACCTTCGATTGAGATGATATACAATATAAAAATCGATTAAAGGCATTATATGACATATCAATCAATATTAGAGATTTTCATAGCACAATATGTTTATGTGGCATTCTATTAAACATTACATGACATAATAACTGAATGTTAAATGATATAATTTTAGGCATTATACATCATAACAAGTGATATCAGGTATTTCATGACATTACCTATTTCACGATAGAATTCAACCGACCTTATAAATATTTTAATTTTTCGATGAACAATGATAAAAATTATAATTTCTTATACTAACAAGTTTAAAAAAACCCACTATGTGAAAATGTTGCAAACAATTATTTCACCTTCTATGTAAACTATATAAGTTCTGAAATTAAGATTTATTTCCATCGTCATTTTTTTGGATGAAAAATATGAAGATTGTAGTAGCATTAATATAAGTAATTTCATTTTCTTCAAAAAAAAATAAAAAAAATTATCCTGAGCTTGTTGGAGTGAAACGACTGCTTTACAAATTCAATCCCTTTTTTTTTTTCCAAAAAAAAAAAAAATCCTAAAAACGACAACAAAAATCAAATTAAATTCTCCAAATTTACTGGCAACGAACAAAAACGGTTGGCCAGGAAATGAGAGACGCGCTATCGATCCTTTCCTCGGCCACCGTCCTCCCTCCCTCAGCCACTCCTCCTCACCACCGCCGCCGAAGCCACCGCAACTCCACCACCTCCACCTCCACCAAACCCACTCCTCAACCTAATCCCAAACATAAACCCCAATTTTCTACTTCCACTCCACTTCTCTCCTCTTCTCGATGGGACAATCGCCAAAGCCTGACATACTACAGCAACCTAGCTTCGAAGCTCGCGAAAGACGGCAGGTTCGAGGAGTTTCTCATGGTGGCAGAGAGCGTGCTCGCCTCGGGAGTGAAGGTGGCGGATTTTTTAGCATCGCTGGATGCCAAAAACGTCGCAAGTGGGATTGTGAGTGTGCTTCGTGAAGGAAAGCTCAATAGCGTGCTTGAGATGTTGTTCAATGGTGTTCGGAAGCTCGGGATTGAGCCGGCGCTGCTGTTTGATGTAGTTACCATGGAGTCGCTGAAGGGAGAGTGTCGGAGGTTATTGAGATGCGGTGAAGTGGAGCAGCTTGTGAGCTTGATGGATACACTTGCTGGTAAAATCACATTGTAGTGGATTGTTTGGTGTAGGTTTACTGATAGCAAAATTGTGGAATCAGGATTAGATGTAGATAAGTAGATTACTCATTAGCATAGATTTTAGACCGATGATTATTTATTGATTGGTTTTAAAACTAAATGAATACAGTGTTAATAGCTTCTGTTATGATTAATGCTTTGCAATAGGGAGCATTCTGCATTAGAGGAAAGAACATATCTCAGAAATGCATGTTTCACTGGTTCAGATTTTCAATTCCCAATCAAAGAAATGGCGAAACCATCTGATGTCATAAACCTTTGTGTCAGAAAGAGGGATCCTGCAGCAGCCATCAGGTATGCTTTCATGTCTTTGGATAAACAATTGTTATTTTCAGAGGAAAAAGTATCATAAGTAATAATCGAAACCATTAGTCCAAGAAGGTGAAAAATATTGGTGATTCTTAGTTGTATTTGCAAAGATTCATTTGTTAGCCTTTCATCCATTCTGCTCATATGCTCATTGTCAAGTGCTATATCTCATTACCTATCTCATATGGTATTCTGCACCTTTTATCTACTTGGATCATGTCTTGCTGTATTTTGTTTGTGGTTTGCATCTTTCTTTCGAATGTGGACATCGAATAGCTCATCAGACTTTGAATGAATTTTTAGTTTATTTAATTAGTTCACGAATTTTTCTTTGAATATAGATTAAACTTAGCCAAATTTAACTGACATGGAAACAGAGCAAGTTTTATTAGAATAACAAATTTTCTTGATGTAAACACCCAATCAAGTTTTAATGCTGACTCTTCAGGTATGCACGAAATTTCCCTCATGCCGAAGTTCTATTCTGTTCAATAATTCTTGGATTTGGGAAGAAAAGGGATTTGGGGTCTGCTCTGAAAGCCTTCGATGCATCCAAGCATAATAGTAGTTCCCCTAATATGCATGCCTACCGGACAATCATAGATGTGTGTGGTATTTGTGGTAACTACTTGAAGTCAAGGGCCATCTACGAGGTACTTTTTCTTTTTTTTGTCTGAACCTTTATTATCTAGTGGTGTATATATATTTGATCCATGTATTTATCTTGAGATAATAATGAGCAATTGATGTGATAGTGGAATGTTACTTTATCTTCTTAAAAATGAGGAAGAAATGCAAATCATGTAATAAGCAGATATGCTGTCTATCTGCTTTTAAAAGGACTTACCTTATTAATTATGTCTCCCTATTGTTGCCCTTGATTGAGACTGCACATGCTCATCATCTGGAAGAGCAAAGTCTGGCCATTTGGGTGCCCAGTTTTTATCTGTTTCTTTATTATTAATCTGTATCCTAGGATGTTAGCTGTGTACAGTTTGCAATTGGTGACTGCATAATCTTTTTCAATTCTCATCTGCACCCATGCATGAAGTAGTAATTTTAGTGTGTTTGTACTGTCGAATTGGACAAAAAAGAGAGAACTATTTTCAGGCTTTCAGCTTGTTTTGCAAACCAGGCCATTTCAATTATTCTAATTGATTTCCATGTTATCAAAAGCAATTCAAGTAAGAATTTTTCTTTTCCACTGTCAAATTTTGCAACTCTTTGAGTTTATTTGATTACGTTCTTACTTTAACAGATGTGATTTTTGGATTGAAAATAATTGAGAGTTTTTCCTACATAGCTTATGCTCTGTCTATGAATGATGACTACTGCTTTATTTGATGTTACTGCAGCGATTACGTGCTGGAAATATCACCCCAAACATATATGTTCTCAATAGCCTTATGAATGTAAACTCCCACGATCTGAATTACACACTGGGTATCTACACGGAAATGGAGGTAAGTCCCCCACCCCCCCCGTGGCCTTTGTTGCATGCGTGTAAGTATGGAATATATGACTCTTTCAAACTTTCATTCATGCATGAAATGCAGGATTTTGACTTCCTCACTCCATTTACTTGTGTATGTTCTCATTTAACTTGATAGATGGAATATTATATCAGCATATTTACTCAAATGAATGCTTCCAGAAACTCGGTGTAACAGCTGATATTACATCTCGCAACATACTTCTCAAATCATGTTGTCTTGCTTCCAAAGTTGAACTCGCACAAGATATTTATAAGGAGATACGGGAATTGGAGTCAAAAGGAGCATTGAAGTTGGATGTCTTCACATATAGCACAATTATTAAGGTACGGTCTGATTTGGGCTTTCATCTATGTCATATGAACTCTGGACTCCATGATTCTGCTTAGGGTATAATTTTTTATGTGAAACTTGTTGGTTTGGGAGCTAGAAAGCATCCCTGATAAAAGGTTTCTGCTATATTCTTCTGGTCTCAATTCTTTTGATTTGTTCTTTTTTGCAATGTATTTAGATCAAAATGGTAAACTACCTGTTCGTTTATGCATTATATCATTGACGTAATACTCAAGTATTATTGCAAGTAAAATAGAGGCTAAAATAAACTTTTAGCAGTGTTCATCACAGGATTCAAATACTCTGAATATAAGAGAAGTCCTTCACTGTCTTAAATGCTACAGTTTGTGCTCTGGTCCAAAGAATTATGAGTGAGAATGTTAAAGGCATCCACTCTTCCCATCAACATTCAGGTCTTTGCAGATGCGAAAATGTGGAAACAGGCACTAGATATCAAAGAAGATATGGTGTCATCTGGTGTCACTCCCAACACAGTTGCTTGGTCATCATTGATCAGTGCATGTGCAAATGCAGGTCTTGTGGAGCAGGCTATTATACTATTTGATGAAATGCTTCAAGCTGGCTGTCAACCCAATTCCCAGTGTTTCAATACCCTTCTTCATGCCTGTGTCGAGGCTGGCCAATTTGATCGAGCCTTTCGGTTATTTGAATGCTGGAAAGAAAGGCGATTTATCACTGATGAGAACCTGAACAGTGCTGACAAATTTGTGGCAGTGGCCCAAATGAGAGTTCCTTTAAGACAGTATTCACATTTGACCATGAGAGTTCCATTTACACCTACCACTTCAACATATAATATTATGATGAAAGCCTGTGGCACTGATCATTACCATGCCGAAGCTTTGATGAATGAAATGAAGACTTTTGGCCTTTCTCCTAATCATATAAGTTGGTCAATATTGATGGATATTTATGGAGGCTCAGGGAATGTAAGGGGTGCTATACAGGTAAGCCATTCTATATCTGTCAAGTAGAATTGTGAAAGCTAAAATAACCTGTAGTGGTTGCCTTTCTAATACCTGTCAGCCTACAATATGCTGTCACTAACAAACAGGCAGGGCAAACCTTTGGAGTTGCGTTCTTGTAGTTATATATGTTACACTAACTTCAATGCTAAATCTTGTGAGTTAACATAAAAAGGTTCCAATATATCACCTTTCTTCTTGCATCACAGATCTTGAAATTCATGCGTGAAAGTGGTATTGAACCTGATGTTATTGCGTATACCACAGCCATTAAGGTGTGAACATTTATCTTTCAGTAATATCTTTTGTTTAGTTGTTCAGTGTAACATCTGGATCTGAGTATTGTATCCTCTTACTTTTCAACTGCAGATTTGTGTAGAACATAAGAATCCAAAGCTGGCATTTATATTATTCAGAGAGATGAAGAAGTATCAAATAAAACCAAATATGGTGAGGTTTCCAAGATGACTCATTCCCCCCTGTTTAGATGTTTCAGTTACAAATAATTGCCTTTTGTATAAACCCTCAACATTTTAATTTCAGGTGACTTACAACACTATTCTTAGAGCTCGTAGTAGAAATGGTTCACTGAAGGAATTAAAACAATGCATTGATGTATATCAGCATATGAGAAAAGCAGGGTATGCCACTTAAATTTCTTTCATAATGAATTATGCATCTTTTATATCAACCATGCATATCAGATAATTTTATTTCACTCTTTCCTTGATAATTCCATTCGGAGTCAGAGTAGGATTTTAGCATGCGACAATAATTTCTATAAAAAGATCCTAATGATCAGTGCACAAATAAATATTATGCAGGTACAAACCCAATGATCAGTATCTCATGCAACTAATCGAGGAGTGGTGTGAAGGGGTGATACAAATTAAGCATCGGAATAAAAGCCAATTTGCTTCTCATACATCAGATTTTGGGCCTCAAAACCTGCTCCTAGAGAAAGTTGCAGAACACCTGCAAGATAGTAATGCTGAAAACCTTTCCATTGACCTCCGAGGTCTCACCAAGGTACGTACATACCACAACCCTAAATGCTGTTGCGTAGTGAATTGACACACAAATAGAAGTTAAAGACACTGCTGAATATAGATGCTCTCCTATATTTTAACTCAACAAATTTTGCTCCATTTTACCTAATCCCTTAGATGCAATGACAGGTGGAAGCACGAATTGTTGTTCTTGCAGTTCTACGAAGGATCAAAGAGAAGTGTACTGCTGGTGAGAATGTCTTATTTGTTACCTCAATGGAGATTATGCCGACCTTCTCTGAAACAAGTCATTTTTCATAACAATTTATCTGCAAATAAACATAATTGTACACATCCCCCAAATTGCTTCACTCAAGAAAATGACTCTGCTATGTCAATAAGCAATGGGATTGATTTCCAGCATTATTGTGGTTGCAGGAAATTCAATAAAAGATGATCTCTCGATCATATTGGGACAACAGCATCTAGATGCTCGTCTCACCCAATGTGAGAGTGGAATTACGGAAGCAGTGATTCAACTGTTGCAGCACGACTTGGGGCTTCAAGTTCTTGCAAGTAGAGATATGGGAAGTCCAGTCAATTTGGAAGAAGTAGATGAAAGAAGCAGCTTACAAGAAGCATCAGAATCTCCTACAAGGAGACCTATTTTTCTTCAAAGGCTAATAATAAGCAGGGAATCTTTGCATCATTGGTTGCAAAGGTGACATTCCTTTCACACCTATTCTACAACATTTATTCTTTATTCATGCTAAATAAAAATTAATTTTATAATAAGGTAGATTTGGAAAGCTCTATGACCATATCTTGTAAGCATATCTGTACAATATATATACGAACAACACATATCTACGAACAACTGTACTATGAACAACTATATATATATTTATGATATTTAGAATATTTTGGTATTTAAATTTTGAATAGTAATAACTTTACCTTTTACATTCTATCTACATTTTATCATTGACTTAATGTTTTTTTCATAACATATTCTCTTATAAGTATGATAGCAGTTATACAATAAGCAACTTAAGTATTGTTAGAATAAAGCGATTTTCTTATTTTAAAACTTGATAAAATCTAAAAATAATTTCAAATACAAATGTAGAAAACATTAAATAATTATATTTAATTTTAAAAAAAATAGATAGTAAAATAATTAAAAAAAATTATTTTAATTATCTGAATACAGATCTAAAAATTTAAAAATAGTTGATTTTCAGATTTTTACAATTATTTTCAGATTTTTTAAAATACCTTTTTATATTATTTTATGATTTACTTTTAATATCAAATAAAAGTTATTTCAGAATACTATTGTAAATTTAAATTTAAATGTTACAATATTAATATTACTTATTGAATCTATTAATATTATTTGTTGATTTTATATAATTTATGTTTTATTATGACTTTTTTTATTTTTTCAGTTAAATTTTATCAATATCAACAAGACATAACCAAAAACCAAACAACTCATAGTCTGATGAGCAGACTTCAGGACAACACAACAAACTCATTACTTTCAATAAGAAAAAACAAAAAACAAAAAAAAAAAAAAAATCAAAAGCGAATGCGTTTTTAACTACCGAGATCACTGGCATAGATAACACAATCATTCAATTAAAACCCAACCTCTAACAGTATCATCTTTGAAAACCAACATCAACAAATCAGACTACCACTTCAGAATTCGAACAGAGAACCCAAGAGATTATAGTAGCAAAGTGAAGGGGAATGCTCGAAATTGTGGACTGATCAGAACACACATCAAGTTCAGTAACAAGAAAGTCAAAGCAAAGTCCATATAAGAGAGGAGATAAAATACAATGTAGAAGAATAAAACAAACAAGAACCTGTGGGCATCCAACAACTTGACTCACAAAAGCATAACATGTAAACAGAAGTTAAGATATTGACAAAATATGAAGGTGGAAATGAACATCAACAGAAACGAAATATAAGCAAATTGTTGAAAACAACTCATATAAGTGTCGCCCCAACAGAGAGAACATTCATGATGTATCACAATAACCAATAAGTATCTTAAGAAATATCATAAGATTGTCCAAAAATAAATAGAGAATCCCAAAAAAATGTTGTGATGTGAAACAATATATCACAGTGAAGGTAGAAATAAACATCAACAGAAGGAGAATATAAGCAAATTAATGACAAAAACTCCAATTAGGGTAGACCCAACAGAGAGATAACATGCAAGATAAATAACCCAAATTGAAACAGACCAGTAACAAAGAACACGAGATTGAGTAGACTAAATACGACAGAACATCAATGATTGACCTGCATCAACTGCAAAAAGATGAAGTTAGATAAGCCGAAACGCATAGAGCAAAGCTTTTCATGTTGTTAAAGGTCAAAATCTAGCAGACATGATCCAATTTTACAGCCCTTCACATAATACTTTTCCAACCATAGGAAGTTGAAGTTAGATTATCTCAACCGCAGAAAATTGAAGTTATATAATCCCAACAACAGAAGATTAAAACTTTTCATATTGATAAGGGTCATAATATAGGTTCATAATATAACAGACAAATATAGCATTCACTTTACTTTATTCCATAAGCAGAATATTGAACTTAGATTATCTCAAATGCAGAAGATTGAAGTAAGATAATCTCGGTAATAGAAGATAAAAGATTTTCATATTGGTGAGGGTCATAATCTAGCATGCAAGATCAAATTTTACAGCCCTTCACTTTATACTTTTCCACCAACAGAAAGTTGAAAGTTAGATCATCTAAATTGCAGAAGATTGAAGTTCGATAATCAACCACAGATAATTGAAGGCTTTCATATTGATAAGGGTCTAATTATTTAGCCATTCATTTTACATTATTAACCACAGAAGATAGAATATGGAAGTTAGATTATCTCATATGCAGAAGATTGAAGTTATATAATCCCGATCAAAGATGTTAAATGTTTTCATATTAATAAGGTCAATTCATTCAGCCATTATCTTTAGATTATTGCAACAACAGAAAGTTGAAGTTAGATTATCTCAATTGTAAAAGATTGAAGTTAGATAATCCCACCACATATGATTGTAGTTAGATAATTAGGAAGTTAGGAACACAAAATAGTGTAGATAGTAATATCATTCAAGATGCACCAAGCAGATCTATACAAAGATAAAATCTTGTTGTATTCAGATATCAATTATAATTTGTAACATATTTTTGGTAATTTTCCGTGTAAATGATGATGTGAAGAAGATGATATGAAGATAAGATGGAGAAATGGGAAAATATCCAGAGAGAGAGAGAGAGGAGAGAGATTGTAGTGCTATTTGCTCCCCTTCCAAATATAAGAAATGACACCATATCAACCTCATGGGGACACCCCCTTACATTTGCAATTTAAAATAAAAGATAACTAGATGGGTCAACTATGAAATAAATATAGTTTTTAGGGAATTAAGCAAATAAGGAAAATAACATAAATTGAACAAATGTAAAGCTGAGATTTAATCCACCAATTCTTCATCCACCGTCAGATCTTCAACATCAGAATTCAGACCAAACTCATTAACACAACGCAGCTGTGTTTCATTTTGCACCTTCACTTGTTCAATACACCCCCTCTGTAACACATCGTTTCCCCTGTGCACATAACAAATCTATACAAGAAGAAAGACGAAAAAAGAGCATGTAGCTCACATATAGGTGGTAACCTCAGTGAGAAAATGAGATTTCTCAACCTCAAGGCCACCAACAAGTTGATTTAGGTGAGCTTACTGACCATTCACACAGCACAACAGCATTTAGCTCATGTGTGACTGGCTAATTAGCTACCACATTCACAAGATATTCCGAATCCATTCTTTTGTTGCAAATATAATAAAATCTAGGGATAACAGCAATAATGGTACAAATCGGATGCATTGCAGGAACATCATCTCAAATACCATATAAACTAAGCGAGCACATTCGGAGATTTACTAAATAACCTTTGTCAAGTGCACAACCTAGTGATGACAATAGGTTTTTCCAAAGAAAACAAAAGTCCCTATTTTTGTAGTAAATATAGGGAAACTTGATCTACTAATTTCCTTCCTACCATCTGAGAAAATAAAAAATCAAATAAACTTTAAAACCACTTATTGATCAGAACACATCGTACATCCAAAATCACAGCATATATCATACAAAATCATATCCAAATTAAGCTACTACTATGCTTATTTTGTACCTGGGATTTCCAATTTGATTCAGCATCTTCCTTCTGTTTACTCAAAGCAGAATCATCCTAACGCAAAAGGGCAAAGCATTCCAGTTAAAGTAATAGTTCAAGCCCAGTAACTCCAGAAAGAAAAACCCCATAAAATTGAATCCCCAAACCTCACGCATACCTGTTCCAGGAAACCCTGGTGATCCCGGCGGATCAGACATATCGGGCGATGAATGCGAAACACGAGTGAAAAGGAAAACAAAGGAGAGAAGATCGATTCATGAGAAGCATAGAAAGAATATGGATGAGAGATAAGGGAATGAGAAGAGGACGGAAGACGGGAGAGGAGGCGGCGGAGGGCGGGAAGTGTTATGTCTAGGGTTTTAATGTGTATTTAGTGTAAAATTGAATCTCAAATAGGGCAACATTACATATTTGGGCCTCAAATATAATCTTGTATTGGGCCTTTTAATTAGGCATTCACTTTTTTTTTTGAGGGAAGGCATTCACTAATTTTTTAAATATTAAAATAGAAGTCTTAAATATTAACTCTTTCAATTGACCCTTTTAATTTACTAAGAACAAAATTCATAACGTTAATTTAGGTGCCATTTATATCATTTATTTGGTCTAAGAAAATAAAATAAAAATCCAAAAATTTCGAAATATTAGTGTTTAAAAGATTATAAAAATAAAAATTACATTAATGGCTAGTTTCTTAAAAAATAGTCTAAATTAAAAGATAAATATAATTAATCTGGAAAAAGTTTAAAAATTCTTAAATTTATTTTCAGTTTTTTTATTATTGTTTTAAATAATCTAACTATTATTTAAAAGGTTGAAATTTATTTAAAAAATCTTGAAATAATTTAAGAATCTACAAAATTTAAAATATAAAAATAAATCAAAATAAAAAATAAAATAGCAAAGATCAACTAAAATGTTAAATTAGATTATTAGATTTAAATAGATTAAATTTGTAAAAAAATTAATATGAGAATTGTAAGATTGATAAGTGTTTTTGATGTTTATTAATTTAGTATATATAAAATATTTTCACCCAAAATGATGTAATGTTTTGAAAAATTCTTGAGGCTATATTATGGAAGTATTTCCTTTTATAAGATTTTTATTTAAATTAGTTTATTTTTCCTTATAATTTTATAATATTAATTTTAATATAAACTATTTTAATCAATAACAACTTTTATTATTAATATCACCTGATTATGTTTTTGTAACACGTTTTATTAAATTATAAATGTACTTAAAAAGGTATAAAATTCTTATATGTTATTAAATTTCATTACCAATACCAATAGTTGAAACATTACTTTATTTTATAATATATTATTTAAAAATGTATTTATTACAAGTCATATACTTGTTCGTTAAAACAATGTCTTCTAACTTAAACTTTACACGAATTGTGTTCGTGTAAATTTTATATGAAAGTCAGTTTTTAAAACAGTTAAATTACAAATTTAGGCAAATATTTATTAAAATTATCATTATGTTCAAACTTTCTTATTATTATATACGGATTATATATGTATAGATGTATAGATTGATATATATTGTTATACATAACAAATTTGGTTAATTATCTCTACTTATGAGTTATGAATATGCACAGAGAATTTGATTTCACTATTGTGGACGTTGAGGAAAACAAGTATAAAGCAACATCAATAATAAAATTCTTAATGTGGGTTATGGAAAGAAATTATCAACAATAATTCATATTTTTTAATAAGTATATGTAAACAACATTAACTATGAATATGTTATTTTGTTGACAAGAATCATCGGAAGCATGATAGGGAGATTGAAACATGTAAATTACACCGGGTCTTCACAAAAAAATTACTTCATTCTAATTGCCTTATCTATTTATCATAACTAGCTCTTTTTTTTTTTTTTAATTACTATTATTTCAGATTTGCAATATATATTATTTTAATATAGTTTTAGCAATGCAAATTCTGCATTTGTCAACCTAAATTTGGTTAAATTTGGTTAACGAATGTTCTTGATTATGTACATATTTGTCGATTTTAATATCAATAACATTTAAAAATCGTGCATCTTACGAATGCATTACTATTTTTATAAAAATACTTGATCATGACTATATATATATGTATGTATATATTATGTTTTCCATCCAAACTACCCACCAAAATAAGAAGAAGAAAAAAAAGGTGAGATCTTAAGACTTTTTAAAAATAACTTAGAGCATTTACAATGTTAAAAAAAATTGAGTTATAGTTATCTAACTATAACACGTGCATTGTAGTCTTTTTTGTCAAATCTGATTCATAACTCAATTGTACGTTTGGTTCACTATGGTAAACCCAGAAAAAAAAACAAAATTTTCTTTTCTGCCCCCATGTGCGTGCCTCTCTTTTCCTTTTCCTTTTTTTTTTTTTTTTGTTTTTTTTGCCTTTTTCCTAATTTTTATTTAGTGCTTTGTATTTTTTTTTATTTTATATTCCATATTGTCCATTCCTTTTTTTTTTTTTTTCCAATTTTATGAGATAAACAACCATGAATAATTTTTTTTTCTTATTAGCTCAATTTTGAATATATAATTAATTAAATAATTTTATTTTATCAATTTTTTTACAATATATTGAAAAAAATCTAAATTTTAAAAAATTGATATTTATTTTATTCACATTATTATAAATGTAAAATTATTTTAGATGATAACAATTATCAAATTAAATATAATAATAATATTTCCAAGGTTCTAAAAATATCAAATTAAATGTAATAATATTTGGACAAAAAATGTGATTTGATTGTAGAATTCCAAATAGTGTTTAACCAATGATATGGTTAGAGGAGTTCAGGAGTGTGAGTTATAGTTAATAGAATGTTGAGGTGGAGAGGTAGATGGAGGAGAGAGAAGGTAACTATAACTCAAAATTTGATTATTGTTGTAAATGCTCTTATAAATTATAATCTCGTGATACCTTTTATAAACCCACTCAAAGACCTTGTTAAAGTATTTGGGCTTAACTACCAGGATGGGTTTACTGGGAATATGGAAGAAAATTTATGGGCCTATGGCCCAGCTTGAAATTTTTATTAAAGGCCCATCTAGTATTTCAAACAAGCCCAAATCGGGGACCTAACATTAACATTGGTATCCACAGATTTTTAGGGCATTTACTGAATTAGGGTTTTAGCCTTACGGTTCAGCGGCGGTTCCTCCTTCACAACTCCCGTCACTCCTACTGTCAAGCCCTAGTCTCGTCTCCATTGTTCTCTCTACTCTGCAATCATGGGGTATGCGAATACACTGTCTTCATTTTTGTTGTTATGGTGTTCATAAATTATGCTTTTTGTTTGGTTTTGCGCGGATTTAATTTTCAATTATTATTTTAATTATATATTTTCCTGGCTATGAACCTGAGTTTCTGCTGCGCATGATTTATAGTTTTGAATCATTGATCAAAACATTTGTTGATTCGGCATTTTGGAATGGTCTTAGTATTTGTTTAACGAAGATGTATCACCATAACGAAGATGATCTTGAATTTTTGAAACTTAATTTCCGTGTTAATGAATTGAAATGTCACATAAGGAGTTTTAGTCATGGAGAATTGGCGGCTCGGATGTTGTAGATTCCCTATTAGGCAATCGTTCATTTCTTCCAGCATTTGGTTGTCGCCTTGCTATAAAAATGCATGTCTCTGACCAGTGGTGGTGTTTAAAACTCGACTTTAATTTTAGAACTTGTATTTTGTGGTGAACTCAGCTGTTTCAAGGGTATTGATTTTGATGTCTTGTCTAATTCAACTTCCCTTCTGTCAATGCTGTCTTGCCTGTTTCCTCCTTTTGGTCCATTTGGGTTGCCTCTAGTTGTTAGCTGCAACACTGGTAACTCCAAACCCTTGATATATTCTATTCATGAATTGAAAGTGTTCATTAGCAGCAGTGCTCAATAGTTTCATGGTTCTCAGGCCAATAATGAAAACCTCACAAGGTAGTGGAATATCAGTCTTTAATCTTGAATGGTTACAGTTATTGAAAGCAATCAATTGCACAAAAAGTGAAATTGCTTGAAATTGTAGGAGTTATGATATTATAATCTTGTTATGTAACTCATGGTCTTCTTTATGATCTTTCAGGAAGACACGTGGTATGGGAGCTGGTCGCAAGCTCAAGTCTCACCGTATTCGGCAGAGATGGGCTGACAAGGCTTACAAGAAATCTCACCTTGGGAATGAGTGGAAAAAACCATTTGCTGGGTCATCCCACGCCAAAGGAATTGTGCTTGAGAAAATGTAAGATTCGACTGTTTTCATCATGTCTTCTGGTCTTTGTTAAGTTGTTTTGACATTGGTTTCATTTAACTATCTTGGTATGATTTGCAGAGGCATTGAAGCTAAACAGCCAAATTCTGCTATCCGTAAATGTGCTAGAGTGCAACTCATCAAGAATGGCAAGAAGATTGCTGCTTTTGTTCCTAATGATGGTTGTCTAAACTATATTGAAGAGAATGTGAGTTCCCTTCATCAATTTTCCATCCCAATGATTTATTTTAATATATTTTCTTTGTAATGAAAAATCCGCATTCTTATTGCTACAGGATGAAGTGTTGATTGCTGGATTCGGACGTAAAGGACACGCCGTGGGAGATATTCCCGGTGTTCGATTTAAAGTGGTGAAGGTGTCTGGTGTGTCACTCCTGGCCCTCTTCAAGGAGAAGAAAGAAAAGCCCAGGTCTTAGTTCTATCTTCTTATGTCAGCTTTTTATGCTGCTTGGTTTTGAAGAATATGTGGACAATATTTGTTTTTCATTAACCTACTGTAATAGAATAGTACTCCAGCGGATTTTTATTATGTTTTTTTGTAACTGCTATATACGTATTTTGATTAAGAGGTGTTTTGGGCTTAGTTTTTTTAATTCATTTTTTTAAAATATTTTTTTCTTTTTAAATCCTTTTTAGTTTTAAACTTTTTTTTTTTTTAACAGAAATTTTATTTGTCAGTTATGGCTTCTGGGTCTTGGTTGGTTGGGTTGAATGAATGATTTAATTTAAATGGTATGAATTGACATGGTAGAATTATTTTGGGTAGTGTGGAGGTGGAGTGAACAATAAATGTAAAAATGTTCAAAAGAATGTTGACTCGAAAAAAAGGAAATTTGAACTCATGTTGTGGTTATAGCTTATATTTTAATTTATATTTTGTCAAGAAAAAAATGAAGGTGATTTTCATGACCATGATTTGAAATTAACTTTCTTGAACCATATTAACAACAAACAAATTAAACTACACTCCTAATGCGTAGAGTGTAAGGGAGCAGTTCCATGTGTAGAAGCTATACTCGTATCGTTTCATTTAGAAGAAATTTGCATGAAGATTGTGATGCTAAAGTTATAACTACAGTGGAACAAGAATCTATAGTAGTGTTTAGCTCCCTTCTGGGCCATTTTAGTTTAATCAAATCTGCATTATGTATTAGTTATTCCATGGCAGAACTTTATTGATTCTTTTTATACTTTAATAAACACAAAATTTGCTATCTTTTTTATTGCTACGTAATGTACCAAAACAAAAAAGCAGGAATTAGGTATCTACATACATCAAATAGCTAACTATGTTGAGATCATTGTGATGGGGCTCTACCTAAGTTTGAGTAGTAATACCTCACATTTTCCACATTCTTAATTTCTCATCAAAATGATCACACCTTTCTCTCACGAAATGCAAGGAAAATTAAGAAAATGCAGAGAAAATGAAGAAGTGCAACGATGCCGTTCTTAGTGAGTTTTATCTATTCCCTTTCATCAATCTCACCTTGAAAATGTTTTTGTTTGAGAATTAAGATGTTAAATTCTTTTCAAATGTATACGGTTGTATGGAAAAGATTGATTAATATAAATGTATAATTGGTACAACAGATTTGCAGCATTTGCTGTCAGTGACTTTACCCTTGCAAGATTTATGTTAATTTTTCATTTGCATGTTTTAATTAATTAAATACATTATATCTACATGATGACTTCTTAATTGGTTTTGCTTAAAACCCTTAAATAGTTGCAATTAAAACCATTAATTACTGTTTGATGATGTAAACTAATCTTTGTGATAGTTAAATATCTAGATTTGTAAACTAATTTCTTCTTCTTCTTTTTTTTTTTTTTTTTTTGTTTATAAAGGAATCTAATTTATTATAGTTGACATAGCTGTCTATCAAATTTATTAATTATATAATAAGTAAAAAAAAAAAGCAGAAGTAAATTGTCTATTTAACTACATATTAAAGAGGGACTGCCGCCATATTTTGCACCTCATCAATTTATTTATTTTCCTAATAATACCACGCTATAATTTAATTGGTTTCTAAATTAAAAAATGAATATAAATTTTTTCATGCATCACTAGATTTGCCTTCTTCTTATATTGTAATCATTAAATAATACGCGAGAATAACATAATTGGATGTGTTCCCTCCTGTATCTTTTCTTTTTTTTCTTAGATTTTTTCTGCCTAATCATATGGAAATTATATAGGATAATTTACAAAAGTCATTCGCGATTTTTGACATATATAAAAAAAAATTATGATATATTTTAAATTTAAATATTTCCTTGATTAATTTTAAATATTACAATCCTCGAAAAGAAAAGAAAAAACCATTAGCATAATGTTTTAGCCCAAAATAAAATATTCATTTGTACAACGAATAGTAAATGGATCAATTTTTTTTATAAAAATTCAATAAGTAGGAAATCATAAAATAGGATCAAAAAATAATTGTTATTTGTAATTTAAAGTATCTCATGTGATTATCCCAATTAAAAATGTGCACATAAACAAATTTGTGGGTGAACTATGTATTTCCATCTCTCAAGGGCAATTCCGTCAAAAAAATCTAACGGCCTAGTCCGGTAAATTTAACGGCCCTTATTACAGCGTTTTGTTGCCCATCCATCGAGATATTTTTCGTAGACGACCCGCCAGGTGTCGTCCCGTTTTGACGCTCCGAATCTGTTTTGATTTGGCCCAAACCGCAGAGTCGTCGCCTTTAGATTTTGTCCATGTCATCTTTCGACATCACTCAAACCACACACGTGGCACTCATTCATCCGACGTGGGATCCTAATAGCCTGCAATTTGGACACGTCAACAATCCTCCGTAAGCATTTGAAAAACATTCAACCTAAAATCGCTGTGTCTCAGCCTTCCAAAAAAGTATAGAAGAAACAGAATCCTTAAAAAGAAACAAGTATATTCGATAAGCCTTATCTAGATTTTAAATCCAAATCGTAATCTCAGTTTCAGTTCTATGGAGGAGTGATTTTATTGGAATTTGCTCTTTTTTTTTTTGTTTGTTCATTTTGTTGATTTTTGTAGGCAGAGTTTGAACACTTTTGACTTTGGATTTGGTGTAAATTGATGAGCTTTAAGGTAATGTTGCTGGATGATTGTAATTCATGTTTGATTTTGGAAAGTGCTTTTTCTATATCTATGGAGATTTTGTTTTGGATGTTGTGAGTATTATTTATTAATTATTGATTGCTAGAGATTTCTCTATTCGTTGTGGTTGTGGAAAAAATTTGTGTTTTATGGTGATTATGTGGGGTTAATATTGGGGTTTAGACTGTTTAGTGACTGGTTAAAGAGAAGTTACTTCTGAGGTGGTGAACATCAGGGTTTGGAGTTGGATGCTGATGCTCTGTTCTGTTGTTTGCAGGGTATGTTATGAGAAGGGACAGGAATTTGTGGAGTCCTTTACTAAACAGTGTCACAGTCATTTGATTCGATTTTTGGGGGTGAAAGTGCAGAGTTATTTTTCTAATTTTGTTTAAAGTTTTCTTGATGTTACTCTGTTCATTGTTTGACAAACTTTTTGGTGGATCAGGATGGTTCTGTAATATAGGATTTGGGTTCCGGAGGAAAGAAGCTAATACTGCTATTAGCTAGCTATGAACTATATGTTTTCTTTGACAAAGGTTTAGCATAGAGGTTCTTTGAGGCGGATAATTCTGCGCGTGCCCTCATCAACATTGTTTTTGGATCTGCTTCGCAGGGAGTAATCGATGAATATTGATGCTAATGAGGAAAAGGAGTCGCAAGGTGTAGACAAGCTCACTGGAGATGGATTTTCGGGCGAGAGATGTAGTTCAATTCAGGCCAGTGAGTTGAAGGTTGACTCAGCAAAAAAAGTTGAAAATCATGGAGCAACTAGTGGGTTGCAAGCTCTGGGTATTTTGCAAGTGCAGCAACAGCAGCAGCTGACTCAGGGGACAGGGGTTTGCTGGGAGAGGTTCCTTCACGTCAGATCCATTCGGGTCTTGCTGGTGGAGAACGATGATTCCACACGTCATATTGTCTCTGCTCTGCTCAGAAACTGCAATTATGAAGGTAGTGACTTTAGGCGATGCTATTATGGAAACATATCTTTAAACAAATTTTGAGCTAGGTTGAAAGATTGTAGCATACTTGCATTAAATCATATGTAAATGTTTGTAATTAAGACCGGTGGTAATGAATCTATGGTTTATCAGGTACCAGGGTAACTCTAAAATGTTATATCTTTTTTTTTTCTTTTTCTTTTACATGACATGTCTGTTCTGAAATACTTGAAGTTATGATATATTAGACCAAAAATATAGGCCCAAACTGTTCAGTTTTCATGTTTTCAACAAATAGACACACTCTAATACATTGAGAGAGAAGAAAATCATTAGTAAAATCTCAAGAAGTTACTGGTATCATTGCTGGTATGAAACATGTTGATATTTAAATCTTGCATGAACATTATTAATCTTTTCTTTTTTTCATCACGTGGCAGTCTAATGGAGAAATGGTGTGCCAATTGAAACTGTCCCAAAACCTCTTCCTATCTATGTTCATTTTCAAAGTTGACTAATTCCCATCGTTCTCTTGTTGTCTTCTTTTTCTTCTTCTCTTCTTCTGTTAAACCTCCAGTGTCTGTGTTAATTGGTTATGCTGTATGAAATATGCTTTGAAATCCAAAGTCAAGAAACATCATCATCCTTTCTACCGTTTCTTTCTACCTCATCCTATTCACTTCAAGCTTTTGCCTTGACTGCTGTATCTGGAGGAACACTGGGAAAGTATCAAATTTTTTATTGTATTATTTAGCAGTGATATCGGCATTAAGGATCTTTTTTGTAATATATGTGTTGGTAATTTTTTATTGTATTATTTAGCAGTGATATCACCATTAAGGAACTTTTTTGTAATATATGTGTCAATCATATTCTACTAGTTGTATGTAAATCTAGTTGACTGATCAATGCAGTACTAGAGGCAGCTAATGGACAGCAAGCATGGAAGGTTCTGGAAGATTTAAATAACCATATCGACATTGTGCTAACTGAGGTAGTCATGCCATCTTTATCCGGAATAGGACTTCTATGCAAGATTATGAACCACAAAACTCGCAAGAATGTTCCTGTGATTAGTAAGTATTGTCATCTTATAACAGGTTTATTGCCACACTTAGTTTCTATTAACCCTAAAGCTGTGTGAGATTTATGTGCAGTGATGTCATCTCATGATTCAATGGGCATAGTCTTTAAGTGTCTCTCCAAAGGAGCAGTTGATTTCTTGCTTAAGCCTATAAGAAAGAATGAGCTTAAAAACCTTTGGCAGCATGTATGGAGGAGATGCCACAGCGTGAGTCATCATAACTTTCTCTGCACAGGGTAACCTAACATGGGACTTGCATGTGGTGAAAGCCATCATATTCATACCACATGCTCTTTATAAACTCTGTATCCACTTCCAAGTTGATTGGACTCTCCCAACTACTTATTTTATTTGGTATTCACTGACTAAAACTGTCATTCATGATATCTAGATTTTCTTGACTGAAATTTCTGTTACCTCTGGATACAGGGCATTCCTGGCAGTGTTGGTATCTCTTGTATTTTTTTTGTTCCTTCAATATGTGTCCGATCAAATACTGATCTGGCGCTCGTTGAATAAGAAAGGATACGGAACTGTTAGAAGACTGCAAAGATCAGTCTAGACTGTTTCCTGTTGACTGAATAAATAAATAGGACTCAGTTGCTGGACATAAACGAACCTTTTGGCTCTTTTGGGTTGACTTACAATTTAAGCATGCATTAATTTTTCCTCTTGGTTTAATATGCTTTTCAGTCTAGTGGAAGTGGGAGTGAAAGCGGTACACAAACTCAAAAATATGTAAAATCAAAAGGTAGTGAGAAATCAGGCAACAATGCAAGTGATGATGGTGAAAATGATGCAAGCAATGGCTTAACTGTTGGAGATGGAAGTGATGATGGTAGTGGAGCACAGGTAGTAGGGATCTTTTTAATGTTTACAATTTTCTTCTTTTTCTTTATCATGCTGCATTTTAGCTGCTCGAATTTTATTAGTCTCTGTGAAGCAGAGTTGGTGCAACATGCACAAATACAGAAAAAGATAATTTTCTGATATTTGCAAGTTTATCCCAGAATATAAATATCATGTGTGAAAAAGCCATAATAAATGGACAACAGGAAAACAGTTATCTACCACCTATAGCAAAACTGAAAGGGAAAAAATTATACTAGCTTGCAATTCTATCTTGTATTATTTATGTGGAAAGAAAAATATGATCACTCAACACCACGTCTGAATCTGTGTGTTAAGACTGTTTTCTCTTGGAGATTTTGATAAAGCAATTTTGACCTGCACTTTATCACTTGGAGTCCACTAGTAATGAATTGGGTCACAGGTTAGATTAAAGAAAAGAGGTAGACTAAAACATTTGTAAAGAAACATTTGAATAGATAACTTATACTTATAAATGAGAGTTGTATTTTAATAGGACATGATGGCCAGCTGACCATATATCTGACCCGAAATTGTGGGATAAAGGCTTAGT
Organism: Scutellaria minor; assembly: GCA_954870855.1. Lineage (NCBI taxonomy): Eukaryota > Viridiplantae > Streptophyta > Magnoliopsida > Lamiales > Lamiaceae > Scutellaria > Scutellaria minor. The sequence goes on along the minus strand of OX940735.1, from coordinate 1,364,545 downwards.
TTTTTTGTTAAGGTCAAGCTATGAAGTTTTTTTGTTGAGCCACCCATAACTTCTACTGTTTCACAGAGCTCTTGGACAAAGCAAGCTGTAGAAGTTGACAGCTCTCAAGCTTTATCTCCAATGGATCAAGTTGCTGAGCGCGCAGACAGTACATGTGCACAAGTTATTCGCTCAAATGCTGAGCATTCTGATAACAAGAAGGTGCGAATTAGTGCGGCAAGGGAAGGCCATGGACAAAATCAGCTTGGTATGTATGAACGACCAACTTTCTGGCTTTGTCATTTCCTTTCTCTGAAAAGTGCCAATGTAACTGCAGATGCTCTTGGAAAGGGAAGCGACTTGGAGACAGCTGTGAATAGAAATGTGGAACCTAAATATGAAAATCATGTGGAAGTACAGCACAATCCCATAGGTAGAGATTCTGAGTCTACTAGAGAAGTGGCTAATAAAATAGACATCAACAATGATGCTACTGATGATGGTGAAGAGCCAAATTTCGAGTTTAGCTTAAAGAGACTTAGAGGAGTTCAGGACACAGGGAGATCTGTTCAAGATGATCGTTATGTCTTGCGCCGTTCTGAGCAATCAGCCTTCTCAAGGTTTGCTAAAGCACAAATAATTCAGCATCCTTTTATTTTCCCCATTCATGCTGAAATATATTTATTTCTCTAATAGATTTGATCATAGGATCTGCCTTTGTTTGTTTTATTCACGCGATGCAGGTATAACACATCCACAAACATTTTCAAGGCTCCTAACGTGATCACAGGCAGTAGTTCCATACTTGACAATAGTATAGAAGTTGCTAAAAGAGAGTCAGTTGGTGATGTACAAGTATATTCAACCGAACAAGTTGTATATCAAAGTTCAAATGGAGTTAGCAATAACAACATAGATATGGGCTCTACCACCAATAAGCTTCCTAAATATAAGTCCAAAGCAACTTCATCAATTAATGGCTTACACCCTTCTGATTTCAGACCTGTAAAAAATGACCCAAGACACAGTCAACAACAAGTCAGACTCCTACCTAACGGAATGCAATCTGCAGACTTATGCCAAGGCTCATACCAGGACCCCCAAATTCAGCTCCCTCATCACCAAAATTATCTTCACCATCATTTCCACGTTGAAAATCAACCATCACCCAACCATGATGAATCATCCTTAAAGAAGTTGGCTTTAGATGCTCCACATTGTGGATCAACAAATGTTTTAGGTGCACCTATGGACAATAACCCTAAGAAGTGTAGTTTAAACAGAAGCGCCTCAGGAAGTAACCATGGAAGTAATGGACAGAATGGAAGCAGCACTGCCATTAACACTGTAGGAAACAATGCAGAAAGTGACGCTGGTGAAGCTGGAAAAAGTGGAAGCGGAGATGCTAGCGGCAGTGGTAGTGGAAATAAAATTGATGAAAATAAACTTGCACAGCGGAAAGCTGCCCTCATCAAGTTCCGTGAGAAAAGGAATGAAAGATGCTTTAAGAAAAAGGTAGTCAAATTGATTGTGGCTTTCAATTCCATGATTCATTTATTTTCCTTTCAGGTTGGAATAAGTTTTCCATGGATGTCTATGCAAGTATATTATTCAGGAAATTGGTGTTTTTAAGATTCAGATAACTTTATATTGGTTCTATGTTGAAACATGTTCTAAAGTAAGCGCTGTAGAACTCTTTGCTTGCTTCCTACTTTAATGGTCTCTCTCTTTCTTGTCTATTCTACAATTGTGCCAACTTCTCAGGTTCGGTATCAGAACAGAAAGAAATTGGCAGAACAGAGGCCCCGCGTTCGAGGACAATTCGTGAAGCAGAGTGGCACTGAAAGTTCAAGCAGAACTGGAGATGAATAATACCAATCACCTCTTCTGCTAATACCTAATCTTTTCGAAAACCAAAAGATGATTGTCTTACTGTCTTTTTTTCTTTTCAAATGCTAGTATATGCCCTGTTTATTTGAACAAATCGTTCTAGTCTTAGAGAGTTTGCATTCAAAACCTTTCAGTCTGACCTTTTGTGATGTACAATGTTATATATATGGGTTCTATTGGAATGACATGATGTAACTTTTATGAGTTCTCTGTAAATTTGACATATTTACTATATTTGTTATATTGCATACATGAAGGGAACTATATATTTTACCTGGATTAATGAAGGGAACTATATATTTACCTGGATTAATTTCTGGGAGAAATACACTTTCCTCCGTGGTGGGCACGAGCTGAACGTAGAGATTATGTTCTGTTTTGCCATGGCTGTAATACTGTGGAGATTATCATCTGTTTTTATGCATTGCCTGTGCCATAATACTCGGAGATAATCATCCGTTTTGCCATGGCCGTATCATCTGTTTTTATGCATGCATATTGTATCCTATCTGTAGGCATGAATATGTCTAACATGTTGCGTATCAGAGATTATATTCTGTTTTACCTGGAGATTATCATCTGTTTTTATGCATTGCCCGCTTCATAATATTGTGGAGATAAGCATCTGTTTTGCCATCTGTAGGCATGAATATGTCAAACATGTTGCATATCGGAGATCTGTAGTTTGTAGATATGAATATGCCAAACGTATTTTTAAAGAAAATACTCAAATGTGTTTTCAGAGAAAATAGTGGGTGGATAATGTGAGTATATTTGTATCTCACGATTTCTAAAAAAAAATACTCAAACATGTTTTTAGAGAAAATATATTGGATATTGTGAGTATATTTTTATCCCACAGTTTCAAATATGAAGGTGAGTTAAAGAATTTGAGCTATTCTCATGCCTTCTTGATATACCTCTGTAGACATGAATATGTCAAACCGTGTTTTCAAAGAAAATACTCAAACGTATTTTCAGAGAAAAATAGTTGATAATGTGAGTGTTTTTTATCTCACGTTTTAAATATGAATATATGATGGTGAGTTAAAAGAATTTGATCTATTATTATTGTGAGTGTATTTTATTTCACGTATTAAATGTGATGTGACTTCAAAATTTGAACTATTCTGGCGCCTTCTTAATATGCGGTATGATGCAGGAGTATTTTTTAAAAAATATAAAATATTTTCAATAAGAAAAACTAAAATTTTCAATATTCAATTTAAATCATACCGCATAATCAAAATATCAATTTTGATAAAAATAAAAATAGTTTAAATATTGAAATAATTCATTGTAAAATAATATTTATAATTCTTTATAAATATTTATTGATGTTTATATTTCAATACATCGTCGATATTTTTAATATAAATACTTATATTTTCAATATTAATGGCGAATTATGATACTCATAGATAAATATATTTATTTTAAATATTCATAAAATATAAAAAAATATCGATATTAACATTTATCGTTAATAATGAGATAAATAAGAAATTCGAGAAAATATAAATATTGATATTTTTTGTAACAATGGTATGGTGCGCCGTGCGCCCACCCCAACTCTACTATCTTTAATTTCTAACGCTAAATGACCTACTCATTTGTTATATATATATATATATATATATATATATATATATATATATATATATTTATTTATTTATTTATTTAATTTCTCATCGATCTGACTATTTGGTTTCAATTTAAATATGTGTATTTTTTTTTATCCCAATTCTATTTTCTTTTAATTTCTAATCTGAAAAAAAAAATGCTAAATGACTTACTCATTTGATCTATTTTTTTTCAATTTCTAATCTGAAAAAGTGTTTTTTATTTTATTTATTTTCTTTTCTATTTCTCACGATCCGGTTCTATTTGGTTTCAATTTGAATATGTGTAACTTTTTGTCACAATTATATATTCTTTTACTTTCTAGTCTAAAAAAATGCTAAATGACTTACTCATTTGTTATATTTACTATAAAGAATTTAAATATGTGTAATTTTTTTTTTGTCCCAATTCTATTTTCTTTGAATTTCTAATCTGAAAAAAATGTTAAATGACTTACTCATTTTTTTTTTCAATTTCTAATCTGAAAAAATGCTTTTTTTAGATACTTATTTGTTCTATTTTTTTTTTTCTATTTCTCATCGACCGGTTTTATTTGGTTTCGATTTGTATTTGGTTTCGATTTGAATGTGTTTAACGTTTTGTCACAATTTTATATTCTTTTAATTTCTAATCTAAGATGTTAAATGACTTACTCATTTGTTATATTTACTATTAAGAAAATAATAAGCATTAATTAGTAAAGAAAATAAGAAATATTTACTGTCAAACCATAAAAAAATTCATTTATATTTACTATAATGAAAATAGTAAGCATCAATTAGTAAAGAAAAAAAGAAATATTTATGCCGCACCATCAAAGAAAGTCCATAAAAGGTAGGAAGAAATGGATGAGTTTCCAACTTTCTATAGCTAAGAATTGAGGAAGGTCCATAATTGGATAAGGCCAAGAATTGAAGAAGGAAGAAATGGAAAGATGTATTTTTGTGTTTGATATATATTTGCAATATCAATGGTTAGTTATGATACCAATAGATTAATATATTTATCTTAGATATTCATAAAATATCAAGAGATCAACATTAATATTTATCCTTAATAAGAAAATATAGATATTCATATCTTTTGTAACAATATTTAAAAATATACTTATCCTCAAATATTGAAAATTTAGACAAAATATTAAAAAAAAAAAACCATCAAAACATATATTTTAAAAAGTCATGGAAATTAAAGTGGATATTGTGAGTTTTTTATGTCAAGTTTTAAATATGAATTGAAGTAGGAAGAAATGGATGAGTTTCCATAGCTAAGAATTGAGGAAGACCCATAATTGGAGAAGGCCAAGAATTGAAGAAGGAATAAATTGAAAGGTGTATTTTTGAGTTTAATATATATTTCCAATATCAATGGTTAGTTATGAGTTTTTTATGTCACGTTTTAAATATGATTGTGTGTTAAAATTTGAAGGATTTTTACGCGTTCTAAATACTAGTCATTATTTAAAAAGAATGAAAAATGGGTTAATTACATAAAAAAAACACAAACTTAGAGTCCAATTTCAATTACAACATGAACTTTCAACTGTAACACCATAAACGATCAATTTAACACTTGTTTCAATTCAGGACAAGATTGGACTTTTCGAACTCTAATTGCTGACATAGGACAAGATTGGGCTTTTTTCGAACTCTAATTGCTGACATAGGACAAGATTGGGCTTTTCGAACTCTAATTGCTGATATGGAGTCCGAAATGTAAAATTGAAGCAAAGTCATCATCACATTCATCAACCCATGTGGAAATTTAAAAAAAATCAAAAAAAGAAAAAGAAAAAATAAATGAAAAGAAAAGGGAAATGGAAAAAAACTTCTACATCTTCTTCTTCCCGCCCCTCGGGCACCACTGTTCCGCCAAATCACCATTAGAAAATTCTAAAAACAAATCATATTTTGTTCAAATTTTACAAAATGAATCTCAATAAACCCAAGACAATTTTACCTTAAAAAATTACAGGAAAACAACCCTTAAAACCACCAAAATTCTCCTTACATGCTGCCACTTCTTGTTGGAAAACTCCATTGTTGGCCACCAAACTTTCAAATTTCAATTTATTTCATTTCTCAACCAAACTGAATGAAATTTAAACCAAAACAATCCTCTACTCAGGATCAAGCATACACACATGTCAATTTACACAAAACCGTTTGATTTTGAGTAAAATCGATAGAAATTCGTTCGATATTCCAAAACAAAATCCATTTCCTTGATTCCTCTTCAAGTTACAATTTCACAAATTGACTTAGAGGTTTTGATTCCCACTATATTAGCTTTCCATAGAAGTGTTTAATTGTAATTTTCATTTGTTTAGAACTCCAATCTTCATCTATATTTTTTAAAATTTGATTTTTAGTGTGGAAGAAAAAGGCAATAGACGAGGTGAAGGGGAAGACGATGACAATGAGAGGAAATAAGAAAGGTTGTTGGGATGAGGGAAGGTGGAAGAAGGCGAAGACAACGAAGGAGGGAAAGGGTGGCGGTGGTGTGCGAGGGTGAAGGGAAGAGCACGTTGCATGCGCTGCCCATCATTCTCCATTATTTTTTCTTTTTTAATTTTCTTCTTTTTCCATTTTTTCCTTTCTTTTCCTTTTTCATTTGTTTTTTTTTTAAATTCCACATGATTTGATGTTTTGCTTCATTTTTACATTTCGAGCTCCATATTAGCAATTGGAGCCTAAAAAATCCAAACATGTCCTGAATTGAAACAAATGTTAAATTGAGTGTTTATCATGTTATAGTTATAAGTTCATATTGTAATTGAAACTACACCTAAAATTCATGTTTTTTAACGTAATTAATCCATGAAAAATATCAATTTTTCAAGTTCAATTGGAATTGTACTACAAATTTAAAAGACCAATCTTGATAGAAATATAAATAAATTATTGAATGTTGATATTGAAATAATTATTAGATAATTGTGAAACTTAACTGTTACGAATATTTATTTTATAAATTTTTGTTGATATCTATATTTTAATACATCGTCAATAGTTACAATATCAGTACCTATATTTCCAATATTAATGATTATGATACTCATTGACAAATATATTTTTCTTAAATATTCATGAAATACCAAAACATATAGATATGAATATAAATGTCTAATAGAAAAAATCATAAAATATAGATACTGGTATTTTTTGTAACTATATTTTTAAAATATATATTTATCCCCGAATATTGAAACTTTAGAGAAAATTTCAACACATTTTAAATTACCAAACATATATTTTAATTTGAGCGATTCTCACGCCTTTGTTAATACTAGTTATTATTTTTTTCTAAAAGAAAAATTATTTTTCAATATTCAATTCAAATTACTTTAGAAATTCAAAATCAATCATTAACAGAAACTATGTTTTATATATAAAGATTTTGATTCATTATGCCAAATACTTTGTTTCAATTCAGGTAAGTTATTTTGAATGAAAATAAACTGGAAAGTTATTTTGAATGAAAATAAAATAGAGTCCTTTTTAGGGCAATTAGAATTTTATTTCATCTATTTCTTTTTTTCTTATTTATATCAATAGTAAACGGGCATACAATGATCATAAGTGTGCACATGGGATAGTGAAAAAATAAAACGTAATATTAAATAAATTTTAAAATAGACTAAGATATTCGAAAGCGTTTACAACAATGATATTTTTTTAATGTAAGCATAGTTCAATTAGTGGGATCCCCAAATTTATGGGCTCAATCAACTCTTGTCGTAAATATGGCAAACACGCATATACATCCTGTGTACCCATTTCATCAGTTGATAAAATATAATTCATGACTCATAAATTATAAATTAATTTATGAAAGAATAAGTATTGAGAAACGAAAATGATAAAATGTCCATAGACAATTTTTAATATATCCATCGATTGACATGTAATAATCTCATCCCTTCGTTATATGAAAAGTGAAATTAATAAGTATACTGGATTTTGACACATCAACCATGAACACATCTTAACGTGCCTACAATGGACAGGGTAATCACAATATATATTATCTAGAATACCCCTCCTAATAAATATTGGGTTGATGATGAAGGCTAATATGACATTTCCTGAGAAAAGTGATTAATATTATCAACATTGACTCTTTAACACACAAATCATACATTATTTTATATTCCTAATATTTAAGCATTTAATGATGTAAACAGTAAATTTAATAGAACAAAATATATGCCTACATAATTTAAACGTTAAAATATAGTAATTATAAGTGCATTGTTATTGATATGTTCTCATTCTAAATATGTTTGTAATTATTATTTTAATATATATATATATAATATCTGCATTTGTGTTACTATCTAATATTTATTTATGGTTGATTGACAATATATATATATTTATTTCTGTCTCATTTGTGTGCCACATTAAAACTATGTGTAATATTGGAAAAAAACTTATAATTTGTAATCGCTTTTAATTTGAAAATCAATATAACGTGTTTTGGGATGTGGTACACGCGTGATACATGAATATTTGGTACAGAGGATCTGATTTGCCTAATTTCGGTTATTGGGATCACAGAATTCACAACTGTAATAGAGGTTTACTTAAGTACCAAAATTGAAATAAGCTCAATTATGTATACATATATATAATATCAATGTTAAATACAAGTATCAAAATAACAAAAATAATAAATATAATGTAAACAAGATTAGAAATTCATAAAAAGTAATAAACTAAAACTAAATATCAATTATATTATTAAAATGGCCTATTCAATTAAATAATAGATCGATAATTTTATATGACAATATTTAGGTATGTTATCCTACCAATCGTAGACATATCACATGTGTCACAAATTAAACACAATCGTTAATTTTAAATTATATTATTCAGAGGATCATCTTTTTGATAGGTAGAAAATAAGTGCATTTTATTATTGATTTATTTGAGATTTTACGATATTTGATGTGCGTAAATGCACTATTTTCTTACCTATATGTTTTTTTTGTCTCCAAATACTTTACATATTATTTTCTTGATTATTTTAGGAGATTTGGAGGATTTTGGAGGCAAGGAAAGCGAGTGGAACGAAACGTGGAATTAATTGGGTCATTCTTGATTCAAGAGGCCAAAGTAAAGTTGAAGAAATGAAAGGAGTGGGCTTAAACCCGTTTCACTTAGTCAAGGAGAGCCATGCATATGGGCTGAGAAATTGAAACATGAGAAATAGCCCAATTTCATGGGCTTAAGAAGAATTAAGGAAAAAGCATTACAGGCTCGGTGATTAAAAACAAGAAGGGAGGCCCATCCAATATACACCATTTATATTTTACTTTTCCTCCAAGTCAGGGGGACGGTTCACGTGAGGGAAAATTTAGAGAGAGAGAATAAAAATCAATCTTTATTTTTCTAGGTTAAGTTTGATGGATTTCTCAATTGCTTGTGTGGATTCGTTTTTAAGGATGTTCGGCTAAATTCTTAATTCCAATTAGCAGGGATGTTTGAACTCGTATATCTATTATTTTTTAATTAATCCCGTATCCACTTATCAATGTTTGATTGGAATTGATTCTGTTATCTGAGTATAATGATTTCAATTATTATTGCTTGATTTGAATTGACCACCTATATTAAGTATTTGATAATGACAAAAACTTATATACAACTGGTGCACGGACCCTACAACCGTGCATACGGATAGACCCGACCCGTCACGCGTGCAGACGCCTGCACGCGTCTCTAGGTCGCGGACAAAATCCGCCCAAACATGCTCCCAAATGTCTGACATTTATGTTATGTTAAACATACCTTTTAGTAGTGTTAGACATACTTTTTAGTTATGTTAGACATACCTTTTATGTTATGTTAACTATATTTTTTAGTTGTGTTAGACATACCTTTTAGTTACGTTAGTCATACCTTTACGGCATGATTGGTATGATGGAATGAAATTAGGTGGGAATGAAATGAACTCAAGAATGAAATGATGATGAGAAATGAATGGTATAAAAATGTTGATTCCTATGATTGGTATCACAAAGGAATAGGAAATGAATGAAATAATTATTATAATTATATTTTATGATTGATAACTATAAATAAAATGTATAATATTAAATCAATCTTTATTTGACCAAATTACCTTCCACTATAATTTTATTTAATATTCATATTCAATATATCACTCAAATTTAAAATATTTGGCATATTTAAATTTAAAAATAATTCTTTTTACAGAAAATTAATCATTATACTAATATTAAGATATATTATATTTTTTAATTTTATTATTAGTTTACTATTTTTGTATTATTTATATATTCTCAAAGTAGTTAAATAATAATATATTTTTCATATTTTTTTATTAATTATTCTATATGATTTTATATTATTAAAATCTTACTATCTTATTTTATATTTCTAAAAAAAATTTTAGCTACAATTTATTTATATTTTTTTAAATAATTTATTATCTATACTAATATTCATTTATCTTACAAATATATATATATAGATAAATCAATATCAGAACTAAAATTATTTGTATTATTAAAATTATATTCATATTATTTTATTATGTTTTTAAGATTTTATATTTATTAATTATTTTTATACTATTTATGCATTTAATTTTTTTACTATTTTTATTTTATATTTATTTTAAATTATTAGTTATTATTTTATAATTTTTTATAAATAATTTAATATTATTTACGAAATTTTATATAATAATTCGACTTTAGGAAGTTAATTTGTGAAAACAAAAAATAAATATGATAATTGTCAAAATTAATAAAAAAATGTTCATTTTCTTCACGACAGAAATACGTAATACCATGGGGTAGAAAGGAATGGTCATTCCCTCATCCATGGTAATACCAATTCATGCGAGAATCACCATTCCCACCTATAAAACATACCAATCAAAGGAATATGAATGAAGGTAAGAATGATGATTCAATTCTCACCTCATTCCATCATACCAATCATACCATTAGTGTTATGTTAAGTATACCTTTTAGTAGTGTCAGTCATACCTTTTAGTTATGTTAGACATACCTTTTGTAAGACTAGTTGTACCTTAGTATTTTTTTAAAATTGACATATTAATACCTTTCATACTTTTGAGTTATATTAGACATACATTTAGTTATGTTAGTCATACCTTTTAATTATGTTAGTTGTTCCTTTATATATATTACATAAATGTATATTTATGTTGATATAAATGTATAAATAATCTCATATAAATGTATGAGTAATATCATATAAATGTAAATATCTACAACTTGTGCCAAATTAGGGTTTATTGTGCCGAAATTAGGGTTTATGGTTAAAGTATGAAATCTGGAAATAAGGGTATCACTAATATAACATAAAAGTATGACCGATATAATATAAAGGTATGTCTAATATAACATAAAGGTCAGGACCAACAAAAAAAAGGCGGAAAAAAAAGAAGAAAATGCGCGGATCCGGGTCGGATTCAGCCCGACCCGACCCGATCCATGCACTCGTTGTACACCAGTCCAACTCTTTGATAATTGATTGCTAGATACTTAAATCATGAATCCTAATCGTTGTGGTTTAATTTTCATAAGTGGTAAACTAGAGGTCGTGCATCTTTAGGGTAGCATAATCCTAGATTATCGAATTGAGCTTGTGTATTCGGAGTCTAGTTCATCACATCGTCTTGGTGATTAATGCATTTGATGAATTAAATCTAGAGAGCTTATTCTAGGTTATTCAATTAAATAGGGTTAATTAGCGAATGAATCCTAATTTAACTAATCTTAAGAGACGATTCGGTTTAACAGAGCTTGTTGTTAGACTAGGGGTGATAATTCTATGATAATCTGAGAGAGGGGTAATACATTGATTACAGAATAATTGATATCGGGGGATAATTGAACTGTTAACTGGAATACTTGCATATATTGATTTCTTGTTTAATTTGCTTTCTAGGTTTTTGTATTTAATTTAGTGATAGTTAATCAATTTCAAAAAATTCCCATAATTTGTTATTTGATTGAATTGAACATAGGTGGTATAGTTTAATCATCACTCCTCGTGGGATCGACTCCGACTTACCCTAGCTACTAGTTGGTTAGGTTAGGAAGGAAAATAATTAATTTTATCGCGCGGTCACTTTTATACATTAACGGTGCACATATTAAAAAATACCAACGATGAGTAGGGGTTATTATTTTGGCAATCAATTTATATATTAATTATAACCAATAACTATAAAGTGCATTAAATAATTTAAATAAATTAAATCAAAAAAGTTTCGAGTTATACATTACAACAATATAATATAAGCGAACTCAATTAATTTCTAACAAGTTTAATAGTAGAATTTATAAATTCTATTTCTTGAGAGAAAAAATGATTTTATTCAAACATATACTTCATGTTCAATATAATAATAATAATAATAATAATAATAATAATAATAATTTCCTGATATATATATATATATATATATATAATATGTTAGTATTTGAATGATGTAACATAACAAAATTAATTAGTATTTTTATAGGCAATTAAGAAAAAACAAACACTATAAATAAAGAATGTAACTATTGTATGTAAAATTGTAACAAACTTGACAATGTAACTGACCGTGCGTTGTATGTAAAATTGTACGAACTTAAAGTTGTTATTTAGTTTGTGATATTTGAATAAGAAAGGAAATTAATATCTACTCAGGGCCCGTTTGGTTCGTAGGTTTAGGTTTATAAACTAACCTAAACCTATGTTTGGTTCATGGGTTTCAAGTCTGAATTTTGTTTTTGGGCCGGGGTAAATTTTTTTATGGTCCTAGCCTATTTGAGGATTTATGCTTAACTATTGGTTAGTTTATAAACCCACCATTTTTTGTGGATTTATTATTGGTCAAATAGTGAATTTTTCAATATGCCAAAAATGCCCTCACTTTTTCAAAACATTATCTTATATTATGTCTTTTAATTATTTCTATATTATTCTATATTATGTCTTTTAAATAAAACATTATTTTATATTATATCTTTTAATTAAAATATTATTTTATATTATATCTTTTAATTAAAACATTATTTTATATTAAGATATAATAGGGATCCAAACATTATTTTATATTATATTTTTTAATTAAAATATTATTTTATATTATTTTATATTATGTCTTTTAATTAAAACATTATTTTATATTAAGATATTTTAGGGATCCAAACATTATTTTATATTATTTTATATAATGTCTTTTAATTAAAACATTATTTTATATCATAATATATTATTTTATATTATATCTTTTAATTAAAACATTATTTTCTCATTTTATTGTTGTGAGGGTAATATAGTCATTTTATGTTTTTTTATCAATTTTAGTCAATAAAGTAAACAGAAATGTAAATTAAACCCACATTTGTAAACCCATAATCATTCAAACCAAACATAAAATTTAACTCAAACCTATCCTAACACCTACATACCAAACACCCAAAAAATGTTATTTTGTCTTTAATGAACAGTAAAAATTCACATTTCTTAACCCACCTAAACAATCCCACCTCGCAAACCAAACGGTCCTCAAAGTTAAAAATATACAGGACATAAATGTCATTTTCTATTATTATAATGGACAATTAATGATATTGAGCCGGATCAGTTTGATCCGTTTATTACTACTCTTTATGAAAATAATTTTGTATTGGAAGCAGTGAATGCTGTAAGAATTATATTGGTGTGATAGTTTCATCGAAGTTTTATGTAATTTTTTTTATTTAAGGAAGAACACAAAATTATCATTTGGTTTAAATTGTGATAAATTTAAATCCACGTTTATTTATACACAAAAGCTGTGGTACTACCATCCATTAATGATATTAAATATTTGGGCATAACTTTATCAACTCTGTCCCATGCAGTGGTCATGTGTATTTTTGGGTTCGTCCTTTCTCACATTAATGTCGTGTGTTTTCCTTTTTTAAAGATAAGTGCCGATTTAAGTAAAGAGAAAAGTTGGTGGTCCATTTAAAAAAAAAAAAATTATACATTCCTTTGTATCAAACTAAATGTCATTTTACGTATTTTTATATGATTTTAAAAAAAATATTAAAACTGATTTATCTCTATTAAAACATAATTATTGTAAGAGCTTTATTTTTAACAACCCCTTTAATTTATTAAGATTTTGGTAGATTATTAATAAATATGTCTTGAAATTTTAAAATGATATTTATTTTAAAATAAATTTTCTTTATTAAAAAGACATTTATTTTGGAGTTGGTCTTGTGTGCACTTGGTGTACATGCAATTCGGGTCGACCCAGTTTTTGACCCCGATCCGCATGTTTTTGAATTTTTTTTTTTTGCTTCAGGTTGTGACCTTTATGTTGTAAATGTGTGACTTTTATGTTATAAATGTGTGACCTTTATGTACTGTAACTTAGAAAAAAAATGAAGATTTTCAATATAATTTGATTTGTACACCTTTATGTGATATCAATGCGACCTTTATGTTATATTATGTCACCTTTATGTACAAATATTCTAACCTTTATATAATATATAAAGATACATAAATGTCAGAATATTTGTACATAAAGGTGACATAATATAACATAAAGGTCGCATTGATATCACATAAAGGTACATAGTACAAATTGTGTTGAAAATCTTCATTTTTTTCCTAAGTTACAGTGCATAAAGGTAGGGATAGTTGTACATAAAGGTCACACATGTCACGCCCCGAAAACTTAACCATAGATTATTATAAAAGTTTAACAAAAGTTGGGAAAAATATTTTATATTTATCAGAGTATCCTCGACGGGCATGCAGGAAAGAAGAAAAGAGAAGGGAGAAACGAAGAAGATATATCAGCTATATAAGTTAAAGATTTGTAGCAGCGGAGGGTAAATACATATGTTTGAACAAAAGGGAAACGTAAATATGTTGTTCCAAAATAGTTTAAAGTAACATCTTTACAAAACATCGTTAATAGACAGGGCACATCTCTTCCTTCATCTCCTCCCACTAGAGTCATCACCTGTATCGAACACATAAGCGGGGTGAGTGCATATAAATACACCCCGTGGAGATAAATCCGTAAACTAACATAAAACTTTAAATCAGATAAACAGTTAAACACAACAAGTACAATGCACAACACATATATGACGTGCGCGCAGGTATATCCCGCCTTACCCCACAATGGAATCCACCGGGTGATTATTTGGTTAGGGGGACTTCACCAATCCTCCATATATCTGTTAGGACTTAATCCCAACTTATTTTCTCTAGAAACATGCATCATGAACACATATCCTTATCTTTCCCCCAACAATACATTTATATCACAGCACGTAAATCAAGGCACATAAACACAAACATGTACAATATCTACTAGCATGCTGATACTATTAACTCACGTCTCATGTTACTGTTCACATATCATCATATCATAAAGATAAATCATCCAAAGTCCTAGCATGCGACTATTCAACATGACACATAAAGTTAAATGTTAATTCAGAAGTTATCCCCACCTCAGCTTAGGCGGTGCGACTTTCATGTTCTTATCCTTTTAGTTTTGAGATGAGTTTGGAGCGTTCAGACCTACAAATATACAACGTAAGTTATTAGATTAATTAAACGTTTATAATTAAACTCTCTAAAGAAACAACGAAATGAAAACGGAACATAACCCAACTAGGTCAAGAAATATAGAGAATTCAATAAGGAAGCTTTAAAAACGAGAACGGGTTAAAATGGGGTCGAACGGAGTGTTTTAGGGTTTGGAGGGTAAAACTGTAATTACAGAGAAGTTTTGGGGTTAAAACAAAGTTTCCGGAACCCTGGGGTCGAAATGCAATATACAGAAGTTTTGGGGGTGAAAAACAAAGAGTTGGAAACTTCTGGGGGTGAAAATATAATTTTAAAAAATCTGAGGACTAAACCGTACAGAATGAAAGTTAGGGGACTGAAATGAAAGGATCCCTAACTTTCTAAGATTTGCAAAAAGGCCCCCGAACCTTTTGAATTCACAAGCAAGACCCTGCCCCCAAACCACCCCCGTCACCGATTCCAGCCCATCACCGCCGCTGCAGAGATCCGTCGGCGACACCACGTTGCTGACCACCCCACACGTACACACACCGGTACGGCGGTGCTGCTCCGAGTGCCGCCCGACACCACACGGTGGCGCAACAGCGCCGCCCACCCCAAACATACACACACGCGTACAGAAACGCACTCACATACGCGCATACTCTGGCCGACAACCACCGCGTCGACGGTGACACCCAACACACACACGCGAAGAACGACGACGACGACGACTGAGGGAGGCCGAGGGAGAGAGAGAAATCGGAGAAAGAGAGAGAGGTCAGAGAGAGAGAAAGAAAGAAGAGGAGAGAGAAAACTAAACATGCAGAAACTTTGACCGATCACCACTGGAGATTGGCTGGTCCGATCAACAATGCGAGCCCGGAATCGTGACGAGCTCGGTGAGATCTTCGACTTAGGCTCAAGAATCACCCCAATCGGTGGCCGGATGACCGAAAACGAAGAGAGAGAAAGTAGGGATTTTTAGAGAGAGAAAAACTGAAACTTCTCCGGCCGATTGCTGGCGAATGCGGCGGTGGATGGTGATTCCGAGCCCGGAGTTGGAACAGGCTCGGCGAGAGCTTTAAAACGATATAGTTTTCGATAGGTTTCGGTCGGAGAAAAATCCTGCGACGGTGGGTCGCCGGCGGTGCTCCGGCCAGTCGGCCGTCGGAAAACAAGAGAGAAGGAGGAGAAGAGATTTACCTTAGGTTAAATTTTACATTATGCTTTTACCATAAGAGAATCTAACTATTTATATCATGATGTTAATTATGCATTAACCTTAGTTTATAATATCATTAAACTTTATATTATACCCTCTTATAATATAAATTAATTTGGGATATCAATCGAACTTCGATTTGATTCATTCTTTTGGCGTTTCGCCCGATTTTTCGTTCTCGTCGATCTCATCCCACTTACGAATTATTTTATCGAATTTTCTTTTTATGAAATATCTAAAATATTGAACTTAGATTGAAGCATACATGTAATTAATTTTCTGAAACGCACATAAGATGAATCAAGTAATTAGAGGTTTAAATATTTAGTTGTCAAATTATGCGTCGATAAGTCCTAGTCGTCACAACACATTTATAACATAAATGTCACACATTTATAACATAAAGGTCAAGATAAAAATTTTGAAAAAAAAATTAAAAACTTGCGGATCCGGATCGAATCAACCCGGATTACATGGATCTTAGATTCGTATACACCTGGTGCACAAAAGTTTTTGTGTTTATTTTGGGATGAAAAAGTATAACTCTCATTTCATAATTTTTATTCAAACATATCACGTTTTTGTTGGGAAAGAGAAAAATGAACCTGAAAATAACACATCTAACGTTATACATGACAAACTTAATAAGGTTATATAAAAAAAAATCAAAATTATAAATAATATATCTTCCTTCCAAATCATTTTACATCAGGGATTATACCCAGCAATCAACACATTACCTTTCGTTCTAATAAAACGTAATTTAATAATAATAAATATATTAACAAATTAAATGACCTTAATATCCCTAATTATTTTAAGCAGAATTATAATTAATGATGGATATTGAAATTGACGTGTATGGGGCGGAGAGACACACGAATGATGTGGGCCCCATGGTGCACACCTAAGGGTAGATGGTAATAAGCACGTGCAGTTTAGAACTGCGATTTTCAACAACCGTTCTTTCACGTGGCGCCACACGCTTTAACTACTCCTTATCTTCCACTCAATCCATTTCAAAATATCCATTAAATTATTATACTACTAAGTACTACCCAACATTTAACAGATATATCAACATATTTTATTAAAAGAAGTTTCGAGATAAATTTTGACAAACCATAAGGCGTGTGTCCATGTAGGAATTTATGGGATCTATTTAATAAAACAAAATACTTGTTTCTATATTTACCATAAGATAAGATAAAATACAGATTTTGGATCTTTCCTTCTTATATATAAAAATATGACTATTATCATATCTAAAATACAGATTTTAGCAACACCTGACACATCTGAAGCAATCATCATAGTTGATGTAGTATTTATTTTTTTATATTTGAAATATCACAAAAATAGAATAAGGGAGGGTTATAGAAATGATGTGCAGATAAAATCTGAATTCATCATAAAAATTATATATTTATTAGCATTTTAATTTACACAAAAACTCATGTGAGATGGTCTCATGGATAGTTTTCGTGAGATGGAACCCCATCACCACAAATAACATGTTAATTGTTGGGTTTGGGTGGTGGATAATTGGGTTGTGGGTTGATCTGTCTCACGCAATGCATTAAAATTCTGTGAGACGGTCTCACAAGAGACTTACTCTTTAATTTATTGGCTGATTGTAACTTATATTTATGAAATACTACAACTTTAAAGAAAAAAGTAAATTATAATAACTAATATTTAAAATCCAGATGATTATGATCTCATAACTTTATTAAATATTTTTTAAAAATTATTTTTTGTATTAATGTAATACAAGACATGATCGAACATCCATGTTGTCCTGCCAAATTCCACGTGCATAGATTTATATCAAATTCTCTAATTCTATCATAGATATCAAATGTAACATTAATTTGAAAACCACCATCATGGATGAGTTGGTGGACACCAAGAAATGACAAATGCAATTAAAATTTTGGGATAAGATTTAATCTAATATTTTTATGTGAGTAAAAAAAAAAAACTGTGACTAGTAATAATATATCCTTCCAACAAAGCTATCCATTGGATATTATCAGAAATCTGAATCAGGAATGAGTGACCAAGACTTTATCTGTTCAAAAAAGGTATAAAAAGTGAAATAAGATCCATTATCCATAGTTCCTTCCATACACACTTGAACACGATATTAAATTGGTTGAGAATTTAAGCCATTGGCTATGATATTTTGATGCTTCAGTTCATTCATTTATGACATTGTTTAAAGGGGTCCATAAAGTCACACATTAATTATGTTTATTAATGTTTAGGATAATTGGTATTTGATTATTCATAATTACAAGTATATACACACTATTAATTATCATTTGTAGTAATTAAACTTCAATCGATGCAATGGGCTTTAAATTATTTGTTATTTACTTGAAACATGCAAGGTTAATTCAATATTTATTGAACAAAACATGATAATATGATATATATGAAATGAAACTTAAATTTAGGGGTAATACGAAATATTGTGTTAAGCCACGTTGACATGTTCTGGATTTTTTTGAAATAATTTAACGAATCTAAAATTACCGAAATAAAGTTTCATTGTTTGATAAATTTCAAAAATAAAATAAAATATAAAACTACTTTCTAAAATTGGAAATTATCAAACTGATATATAAAAAAGTTTTTACAAATATTGTGGGTGAGTACAGGATAAAAAAACTAAATTTTGGTAATATAAGGGTGAAAGTATTTTTCTAAACTCGAAGACCAAACAATTTAATAGGTCAATTTTAAATGATAAAAAACAAATTTACTAAAAGTTCTGATATCAAAAGAAACTCAAATTTTATGACACTTAATTTTCAATTTAAAAATAATGAAATTAAACATAATAAAAAATGTTAATATATTTTCTTTCATAAATAGTATATTATAATCAAGATTCTTATAAATTTTATCTTTTCGGAAACTTTACTATTTTCTATGTATGGCAAAATAAACAAAATAAAAAATGGCAAAATAAATCGGATTATAGAAGCAAGAGAAGAGATAGTTAGTTGACGTAAATTTCACAGAATCACATTTCTCACTCTCACCCACCCACCATCACCAGCTCTTGCAATTAAAGATTAAATTTTTAGAAAAAGAAAAAAAAAGAAAAGAAGAAAACGTTAAAGCTATTCATCCAGTAAAATCCCCATTCTAGCTTCTTCACTGCATTCTTTTTTCCAATTTTATCTGGGAAAGTTTTGAGAGAGAGAGAGAGTATGTGTGTTTAGGATAAAGGGTGTGGGGTTTAAAGTTCTATTTTTGCATTTGGATTCTACACAAGATTCTTGAAAATGCTGCTGTATATGTTGCTGGGATTCTTCAATATCTGATGAATTTGTGTTTGGATACCTTGAAGTGAAAATGGATGCAGATTGGCTCTTCATATTTTCTTGTAAGCCACTTCTTAGCATGTTGTTATTTTCTAGGAGAATTTTCTGTTGTTTATGCAGTTTAGATGATGAGGATGATTATGAGTTACCTATGTGGGCTGTTATATTTGTTCGATTCTTGGAGATCTATGGCTTCATTCTGTTTCAAATTGTGCATTTATTATCCATGGAAGATGAGTCCAGCTTCTTGTTTATGTGTTTCTATGAGTGTTCATAAGTGTAAAATGGCCTCAGCTGATGGGCTAAGAAAGAATTTTTTTTTTCTAGAAGTTTAAAGTAGAAAAGATCATCCAATTTACCCAAATTAGTTGATTGTTAAGGTAGCATTATTGATTGCTTAAAATCAGAAATAATATAGTAAAATAGGCCATTCATGAAGGGTGTTGCAGATGGTCGTTTTCCAAGCAAAGTTGAGTATAGTTCTAATCAAGAAATTGGAGCTTTGCTCTTACGCAAGGTGAAACTTTATGTTATTAGACTTCTAAATATTCTATCAAGGTTTTTCTCATTGTGTAACATTTGGTGCTTTTATGCTCTTGAAAATAATCCCTTCTATGCTATTATATCAACTTAGCTGGAAAAACGAACTTTTGTTTGCGAAAGATGCGTTTTCAGTGGATGTAATTGTTAGAGAGATCAGTAGAAATTTTGGATTCTGCTCGTGAATATACTGAAACTAGAACTCTTAAGAGTATTGTGGATCAAAAGTGTCTAACATGCCTGTTAGTTCAAGATGTTTCCATGCATTAATAGGGCTATAAGCTTGTGTAAGGTATCTTCCTTCAGTTCTTGTTGATTATAGTGTTCCTCACTTCGACTCTGAAGACTATGGAAATATGATTCTCGTATGCTGCTATCTATAGGTTTAGATGACAAATAATGTGTGAGAATCCCACTTATGATGCTATATTTTTTAGGAGAGTTGACACATTTGCTACAGTTGTGATGGAAATCGAGGAGAAAGAGAAAATAGTGATATCGAAACCAGTTGCATGTAGGCCTCGCACTTCCAATTTGAAATCCTTGTCGGAGTTTTTCTCCAGTGCAACTAGCGCTTCTCCTTCTCCTCGTCCTCCTGCTTTTTCTGAAAGTGAAGTTGCAGTCATAAGACCAAGGACAGTGCGGTTTAATCCCGCCAACAACACTGATATACTTGGGGTGCTCGTTTCTTCAAACACTAACTACCTTTTGTTCTTATCTTTGAACTTTCACCATTTTTTGTTGTTCTTATAGTTATCTAATGATTCCAGGCTGATGTATGTGGTTCCCCAAA
Source organism: Scutellaria minor (assembly GCA_954870855.1). Classification (NCBI taxonomy): domain Eukaryota; kingdom Viridiplantae; phylum Streptophyta; class Magnoliopsida; order Lamiales; family Lamiaceae; genus Scutellaria; species Scutellaria minor. Next base: position 1,343,572 of record OX940735.1, on the reverse strand, counting down.
ATCCAACGTGATATATAAACCAATAGCTAAGCTTGTTTCGAAGACAACTGTTACTCTCTTAGCAAATTTGGTACGTATAATCGACAATATATATGGCAAGAATACTTGTGAAATGGCTTTATATCAAATCTGGATGCATTTTTTTATACTAAACAGGGGGCTCATGCAATTGCTCCTACACAAGAAGTTGATGAGGTTGGTGGTCATATTCAACCATCGAATCAAGATGATCACCCACGATCAGAACAAAAGGCAAATGCTCGACTCAAAAACTGTGAAGAGGACATCAAGTTTTTGTTACCGGCAAATACCAGGGATCGGCCTTCTTACGATGGATACAATTGGAGAAAGTATGGACAGAAACTGGTTAAAGGAAGTGAGTATCCACGAAGCTACTACAAGTGTACATACCCAAATTGTCCGGTGAAAAAGATGGTAGAGAAAACACTTGATGGTCAAATTGCTGAGATAGTCTACAAGGGTCAACACAGCCACTTGAAACCTCAGTCTCTTAATCACACTCCATCTGAAGTCTCTCAGAAAGAGGAGATAAACCGTTTGACGAGTCATCAAGATGAGACAGTTAAAGATAATGAAGGCAAATCAGAAAATAAGAATGTTAATGAATCATCTACCCAGTCAGCTTTTTCTGATGCACCGCCAATACATCATCCCGTTGCATCTGCAGCATGCAATGGTGGGCCCTCAACTTCCAATAATTCTCTGGGTCCGGGTGGGGAATGTGGGGAAGTAAGCGAGGCAGAAGGTGGTGAATTCAAAAGCAAAAGAATGTAAGACATATTTCTTGCATGGTTATAATGTTGTTAAATGGTGATTAGACTTTACAAATAACTAGAAGATTAGGTGTTATCCTGCAATTTAATCAGGCTTATCAAATTGTTTATTTTTCTAGGAAACAAGACAACCGATTACTCAAAGCAAGTTCAGCTATGGAAGCCTCGTCTGAGCCTCAAATTGTCATTCAGAACAATGTTGATTCCAGCACAGTCGGGGATGGATTTCGTTGGAGGAAGTATGGTCAGAAAGCAGTGAAGGGTAAGATCTACCCAAGGTTAGTATTAAATTTGCTTTAGAAGTTATAAGCAGAGTTTACACATTCTATATAATAGCCACATGTATACCTTTTACCTAAGAATGTGCTTGCAAATTCAGTTTCTGTGTTTGATAAATCTCCATTCTCCACATTTCTGGTTCAGTTATTTTCAGCATTCACAATGACAAAAATACCCTTTTGATTTCAAAGCATTCGAACCTGATTCATATTTCTTAGAACCTGTTATAGAATGTTGAAGGTCACGAATATTTAAACTACAAGATAATCCAGCTTAGTAATATGTAAACTAATAGTATCACTAGTTTACTACATAAACTTCACTTTTGCAGCCATCAACTCTTTTCTTTCTACGAAGATGAAATAGCAGCATAATCGTGCAATGTAGTATTTTACTCAATTAAATGCTTAATTGTTCATTGATCAGTCTTTCTTTAGTGGCTTTTACAAGCATTTATCCTACTATGGTTTGAATGGTCTTGCAGGAGTTACTATCGATGCACTAACCCCAAGTGCAAGGTGAGGAAATACGTGGAAAGAACATCAGAAGATCCAGCCTCCTTTATGACAACTTACGAGGGCAAACACAGCCATCCCATGCCTGAAAAAAACACAAATGCTGACTTGTCCAAGACTGGTCCCAAGAGCAAATCCCCATGAGAAGAACATGTACTAAAAGCTTTCATTGAGAGGCATTAAGTATATAATATATATTCTCCCTTGTTCTGTAGGTTCATTATTCGAAATTTTCATTGAGTACCCAACTTTTATAGTTATTTTCTACGTTTCTATTGTACATTTCACTTTCAGGGTTGTAGTTTGAAGTGATCAACATAGTACTTTAGCATACATTAGTGGCAGAGCATAACTACTGAAGATCAGCCTCTCTCTCTCCTCCATTCTTGATTATTGCCTGTTTCCTTTATAATTTTCCGTTTTCGACCAGGAAACATAATTTATTAGCATGAATAAAGAAATATTTTTTGGCCCATGACGTGGCATTATTGCCTCGTTGCCACGTCAGCAAGTGTCCACGAATGAAGGTGCTCAAGAGAGGTGGGGTAATGAAGTTCAACTTTAAAACAATGGTTTGTTGGATTGACCTTTTCGTTGGCTTTTAGCAATGAAGTTGAGAAACACTTATGTACGAGGTGCCCTTGCACTAATAACTCAATTTGCTTTTTTTTTCTTCCCTAATCATACTATGATATTAATTTCAAAGTGACAATGAATTTAGAATCCTAAGATGATAACGTGTTGGAATTTAAAATGTTATGTGGCAAAATGTTAAATTTCATAAAGATTTGAGTTTAAATATTTGATTCTTGAAAAATTATAACTTGACCACAACAGTTTGTGCAAAAAATTATTCCAAGATTCTTTATCAATTCTTTTAGATGTCCAATTTTGAATGGTTTTGCCATATCATCATCTCTAAAAGAGCAAGGACCTCTTAACTTTTTCCAACTTTATTATTCATTGCTTTTCTTTTTACCTTTTCTTTTAAGTAATAATTTGAAATCTTTATGTCAAAGGACAAATTAAGACAAGTTGTTGATAGAGATTTGTACAATAACCCTACATGAATCATTGTAATAAGACATAAAAAATCCAATAAATTATTGTTAAAATCCAAATTCTGTGTTCTCTGACCATTAGTAGAATGTACCTAAAACACTGATTACTTAAATTACTTATCCAAAAAAAGGATAAATAATAAATTAATAACACATTGATTGATAATCCCTCCTTTGGTCTCTGTCTCTCTGTAGCATTGTTATTTCCATTCTCGCCTTCAAAGTAACAGAGAGCAGTGAGAGAGAGAGAGAGAGAGAGAGAGAGAGAGAGAGCAAATGGGATGGTTCCCATGCTCAGGACAATCAAACCAGACATCAAAAAAGACGAGGAAGAAGAATAAATCCCTTGGTCCAGTCGAACCCTCTTCAGGTTTGCCTTTCATTATTTCCTTTGATCGATTTCTTTTTACGTGTAAAAATTCGATATTTTCTTGAAATTAGGGTTTCTTCGTACCAACTTTGCTGAATCATATGATTATGTGGAAGTTTAGCATCTCCAGTTTACAATTTATTTTACTGATATGTAATCGGAAACAATCATTTTGGATGATTTTGGTGTTCTTTACATATTTTCTTGAAAGACATGACTGGATTTTTGGGACTTTTTTTTTTTTTTTGTTGGTCAAAACCCTTTGTCATATTGCCTTAATTTTATTGCCTTTTATTGACCAATCATTGTTTTGGCTACCTGTTATTTTTTCCTTTTATTTTTTAGTTTTCCCCCAAAATAAGTGAGGTTTCTTGACAAAATTTATTGTTTTGTGGACATATTTTAATTTAGCCATCAAATTACACTTAATGCAAAAGAAAAGTTTTTGTAGTGGAGTTTTGGAGTCAGCATAGAATTGGAAGTATGGATCCCAAGATGGATCACCTTCTAGACTTTAAAGGCACTAACTCAGTGACTTTTTATATGGATGAATTTGGCCTGTGGAATTTTGATAGTTAAAGATATTGTCAAAATATTTTTATTTTGTCAAACTAAACAAGAGATTCAGATTATTCTGTGACTTGCTGAGTTTCTGTTCAACTTAACACTTCATAACATACTTTACTGAATTGATCTCTTTCTACAAATTTCACTCAAGAAAATATCTTCTCATATGTTGGATTGAGCTATTTGAACTGTATTGAGCAAAAATACAAGAAACAAAATGAAATCTTGAAGAAGAAAGATGGGCAGGTCTGATGATGATCAGTATATAATTTCTGTGGAATTTATCTGCCTTTTGTAATTAGGTAAATTCAAAGATGTCTCTGGAGATGGATCGTCGGATAAAATTGCAGCCAAGACATTCACTTTCCGAGAAATGGCAGATGCTACTCGACATTTTCGTAGCGATTCTCTTTTGGGGGAGGGAGGTTTTGGTAGAGTGTATAAAGGACTACTGGAGGGCTCCAATCAAGTATGTAATTCTATTTATATTCGCTATCTTGTTTTTATTTATTTTTCTTTATTATAATCATCATCATATTTTCTTGGAATTCTGTTTAAAAATTTGTAGGTCGTTGCGATCAAGCAACTCGATCGAAATGGCCTTCAAGGGAACCGAGAATTTCTCGTTGAAGTGTTGATGTTGAGTCTACTCCACCACACAAACCTCGTCAACCTTATCGGATACTGTGCTGATGGAGATCAAAGACTTCTCGTTTATGAATATATGCCGTTAGGGTCTTTGGAGGACCATCTCCATAGTACGTTGCATGATTTCCATATTTGCTCAAGTATTTGGAACCACTAGATAGTTCTAATGGTTTGGAATTATTCTTTTGCAGATCCCATGCCTTGCAAGAAACCACTCGATTGGAACACGAGGATGAAAATCGCTGCTGGGGCCGCAAAAGGATTGGAGTATTTACATGACAAAGCAAGCCCTCCCGTTATTTATCGTGATTTAAAATGCTCTAATATTTTACTTGGTGAAGGGTATCATCCAAAGCTGTCTGATTTTGGCTTGGCTAAACTAGGCCCCGTTGGGGATAACACGCATGTATCCACGAGGGTTATGGGTACGTACGGATACTGTGCACCTGAGTATGCGATGACTGGGCAGCTGACACTGAAGTCGGATGTTTATAGCTTTGGTGTTGTTCTTCTTGAGATCATTTCTGGTAGGAAAGCCGTTGACAGTTCGAAAAACGGTACAGACCATAATTTGGTCACATGGGTAAGTTGTCCTTGGTTATTACATTATTATTATGTGGAAATGTGTCTTTCCAACCAATGGTCGTAACAAAACAAGTTTTTACATAATAAAAAAACAAGTTTTTTACTCAAAACTTTTTCTGATGCCTTAAATTTCCTTTTAGCTTCGTGATCTATTTTTATCGCTGTGATCTAACCTGGGTTATCTTTTTCACTTTCATGATCTAACCATCGTAATCTAGGTCTGGTTATGAACAAAAAGACCAACTTAAGTGTAAGGGTAGTTATGTAACTTGATCTCAAATTTGGATAGAAAACGTGTTTTTACTATGCTAGTATTTTCCAGTTTCTGTTATGTATAATGGGTAGAAACACCAACCGTGATTATCTTTTCTCTCTCTCTCTCAGGCGAGGCCGTTGTTCAAGGACAAGAGTAAATTCTCGCAGATTGCTGATCCTGTACTGCAAGGTCAATATCCGACAAGAGGCCTCTTCCAAGCTCTCGCTATTGCAGCAATGTGTGTTCAAGAGCAACCCAACTTACGACCCAATATTGCAGATGTTGTCACGGCTTTGACATATCTGTCTTCGCAGAAATATGACCCCCAAATACATCCCATTCAGAGCCCGCACTGGAGAACCGGAACCCCATCTAGAACAAAGGGTGATGCTGATAAGAAAAGAAAAGGGACCAACAAACCCTATTAAGGTTTGTGCTATTCTTTCCGTAATTTATCGTGCAAAATACGGGTGCCTTTTGAACTGCTAGTCAAACATGGACTTCTGCACCTCAGTTTGGTAGTGTCTTTTTCATGATCATCGTGTTTACACATTATTTGATAGAACAGTATACGCACCTGATTTTGTACAGTTTCAGAATATATGTAGCGATATCATGTTGATATCACGATATAGCTTATAATGAGTGACTTGATTTACATAACGCGATTGCTAAGACATTTTAATGAAAGAAGTTGATAGAGAATTTATAGTAATTCACAATATACTGATTATTGGCACTGTTGTTTGAATCTCAGCTTTTGAAGAAAAATGCAAATAGATTCTAAAATAATATGAAGTTTTCATCAGAAATACAAGACTTATGGTTTAAGAATTCCAGTCACATGAATTTATAAAATTGTTGAAATTATTAATAGAGCAGTTTCTACACATTCTGAGCATGCTGCTTAGAATCTGAGTTCACATGTTGTAAAACAAGGTGCTGCCTTTATTACAGAAGCAAGGTGACATCATCATTATTACTTTATGCCTGCAAATGAAACAATGTGAATTAAGCAATTTGAGTAGCAATCACAGAAAAAGAAAGACTGTGAAGTTGCAACATCAACTGTCATTACCAGATAACGAATTTTATATCGCGAAACAAGATGGTCTGGGTCGATTTTTGTTGGCTTGTAAGCATCAATTTTATTTATTTCCTGGACAAGTATTTTCAAGCATCAGAATAATTAGTTCAAAATCCTGTTTTTGGGTGATGTCAGTGTTTCTACTCAATTTTCTGTAGTTGAGACAATCTCTCTTAAAGAGTTTGTTAATATCAACCGATTACCAATAGATGATGCGATGAAGTACCTCGATCCATTTGGCTAATTTTGGTCTGCCCATTGTAATATCGTATTTCCACATTGCCTGGAGAAAGATCTGAAATCTCTCAATAAATGGAGCATAGACAGCATCTACCTGTAAAAGAGAACTAAACTACAGTAAGTAAATGATTGAAAAATCCAACATTTTATTCATAAGATATTCAAGGGCACTATCCTGCAGAGGGAACCTTGTGTTGGAAAATGACTTACTTGACTGAACTGACCAAGGAAGAAAGGCCCATCATCAAACTCATGAAGGGCAGTTTCCAAGTAATCAAATTCAGCACCTGATGCAGAAATACCATAACCCCATTAAGTTTAAACCCAACAATAAGACAAGATACAGATTCTTGTAATGAAATTGAGAGGATGCAGGATAGATTACCGGCTTGTTTGACAGGATCTCCTCTGAATGATGCATACACGTTCTTCAAGAATGTTTCGGAGTAGGCAATCAACTCCTCAGCAAACTTTAGTTTGGCAGGATTCTAAAAGTGTTTTCATAATATAATTTGTATCAATAATGTGAGTTATGAAGAGAAAACGAAAGGAAAAAATGAAGTTCATCACAATAATGTGAATTCAAATCCATCTCTTACATCAGGTAACAGAGCAGGTCCTTTGAAGTTGGCATCTACGTATTTCACCAAATCAAGACTCTCACCAATGATTTTGCCGTTGTGCTCCAATGATGGCACCTACAGAGAAGAAAACTCGAGCATTTAGTTTGTTTGCGAGGTAGCAAGTTCACTGCTCTCTGGCGGCAGTTCAAAACATTTTCATCCATATTAGTGATGTAAATTATGAGCATTCGATTATTCAGATACTTGAAAAGCAATCAGAGAATCAATCAACAACACGAGTCTCATCATCTCTAAGAATACATACATACCTTATTTCCAGGATACACTTTCTCCTTGTACCAAGCCGGCCTGTTTTGAAGGTTAATTGGAACCAATTTTATCTCATCCTGTAAGCCCTGAATAGGTTGCACAAGTTAGACCTGAATTATATTCTGAAAAACAAAACAAAATAACAGAGTCCAGTCATGCCGTATTAGATTCCAATCAACGTTTTGGAGAGAGAGAGAGAGATCATAGTCTACACCATTATGGCACACCTTATAGTTCCTTACAATCCACACACGCTGAGCATATGGGCACTGGTAATTGGTATACAATCTACAGAAATCAAAAGCACACGCTTCACAATTGCGGATCATAAGCCATAAATTCAAAGCGCTAATTATGCATCTGAATCACTCATAAAAGCAAATGCATATTACAGGCAAAACAAGGGGAAAAAAACGAATATATATAAATAGTGCAGAAAGAGAGTACCTGGTGGTGCCATCAAAGAGAGTTGGTGGTTCTGAAGTAGAATCCAGCGGCGGAGGAAGAAACTCTTCTACATAACTGTGAATTTCAACAAAACACAAAATTCATTTAACACTTTTTTTGTTTTTTGTTTTGGCTACTTGGAGTATAAACTTCACAGTTTTTCGAGTAATATTGATTCACCACAAAAATACAAAATTTGAAGGGAGAGAGTAGAATCTACCAACCACGGAAAGGTGAGAGGAACAATATTAAATTAGTAAGTTTAGTATTTAAAAATGAAAGCGAGATATAGATAATTTTCACTTTAACAAAACGGAGATAAGTAGAAAAATTATAAAGTATAAGAGGAGTTACGTGGCAGCCATTAGCGTCTCCGATGGAGCTCAGAAGCTTAAAGCTAAATCTGAATTAGATGATTCCAGAATTTGCAATGCCAGTATTGGCGTGTGCCTGTACCTATATATATTGTTCCAGGCTTGTGGGAAAAACCGGAGATACCAACGTCATTGATGATGTAATAAATATTTATTCATAGGTACAGGAAAACGCAAGAAATTAACTGTTTATATCATTTTAACCCTCTAACTTTTAAGTAGTAACTCTTATTTTATATTCACTAATTTAAACTGTTTTATCATTTTTGCCATTTTTCATGTAAAAGATCAAAATACTTCTAGATAACACATCAATTTTTTGTGTAAACCGTTTATGCTGTGTGTTGCAATATATTTTGTCCAACGCATTAAATTTTCGTCTAATTCAATTCTTTTCATATACTATACTATACTACTATGTTATTTGTATTATATATGTAAAAACAATCTATTTCGTGTAAAGCAATATATAAATGTTTTAAAACAATATAAATGTAAAATATACATAATCTGTAATATATGTGTCATGTAAACATAAAATATGATTACATCGGTACTTTGATAAATTTAAGAAATGTATTATGCAATATTAAAATTATCGAGTATAATTTTTATATTACACAACATAATAATTTTTCACTTTTAATATGCATATTAATTTGTTCACTTTAGATCACATTAAATTTGTTTAGTTTAGTTATCATAATTTGTTCACTTTACAGTTTACACGACAACTATATGATGTTGCACAACATAAATTATTTACACTTTATAAACTTAAACATTAAATTGAATTTACATAATAAAATATTTTACACTTCACATATATACATGGCATGATATCCTTGACACAAAAATATTAAATATATTACATGTTACACAACGTAATTTATTATGCATGTTATATATTACATGACAACAAAATACATTGTAAACTAATTCTTTAATTATCATGTCGTCATCTTTAATATGCATGTTAATCTTTAATACACGTTACATAACATATGCATGTTAAAACAATATGTGCATATTAATTTTTATATCAACATATAGATGTTACACCACATGATGTGTTACATAATCTTTAATATGCATATTACACATATAAACAATGTTCATTATTACATCATAGAATGCTGAAGTGAATTGCAAGTATAGAAGTAAATCTTCGAAAAGGAGCAAAATTAACATCAAAAAGAACTTCCATGAGGCTTTGTTGCTGATTAATTGATGTGCAATCATGTACACAGCAAAATGCAAAAATCCTAGCAGATATACTGCCTTTAGGATTCTTTGTCAACCTTTTGGACCATTGTTTCTTAGTCCGACTTTTTCATGTAACTCAGCAAAACCCCTGTTGTAAGAGATGTGGCAACAAATCCAAGGGAGACCTCGGTGGGTATATGAAAACCTGGAGAACGAAGCACGTAAAATTACATAGCTGTGTATGAGCAACAGAGCTTATTTCAATCAGAGAAACTCACCAAAAAAATCTAGTATCATTTTACAACCAATGAATCCTAGAACAACCCCGATAGCTGGCTGATTTACAAAATCGGTAACCACATTAGTACATGGTAAATATGGCATATCAACATAGAAAGAAGAGTTGATTTGACACAGACAAATCACAAATGTCGCAAGAGAAACCTAAAACAACCAAGTGAAATAAAGACTAATTATTTTGGTTGATTTAGCATGATACTTTTAAGAGTGAAAAATATTCACCTGCAAATACTCCAAATCTCCCATGCTTTCAGAGATGAGTGTGAAATATGACCTTAAACCTACAAAGCAAAAGAATAAGGATAATAATCCTACCATCTACAGAACCAGATTACAACATATAAACAGAAACAAAACCATTCCAATTTCAATATATTAAAAACCCAGGTTTATATGTCCATTACTCCAAGAAAACTGATCATAACCCTACAGAAATATGGCATCTTGACAATATATCAATATGGAAGCAAAAGTTAAGTATAGTTTGATTTCTTGTTTCAGAAAACTCCAAATATTCCTGATTTTAGAACTATAATCTGTTATGCCTCAAGATTATCAGCTTTATTGAAAACTATGAGAGAGGAGCAGAGGACAGGAATGCACCTAAAATGGCAAAGAGATTAGATGAAATAACTATGAAAGGATCACGGGTGACACCAAAAACCGCTGGTATGGAATCCACCTGACATGGAAAAACAAAAAATTCATGAAAATAATAAACCAAACTTTAAGCTCGCAAATGTGTGTCTCAGCTTGCAGGTTTATAGGAGACTTGCAGCAAATGCAATGTCGCTGAGTTCAATAACTGCTACTGTCAGAAGCAAAGGTGTAGCCTGCCCAAAATGTTTGACTCCTGTTAGAAACCAAGTTATAAATTAATCCAACAAAATCTTATGAAAATGGGACTGATGAAAAACATCACAGATCTGTTTAAGGCCCTTAACAACAGTTGGACATATTCTATGAAGAGTGTCAAATGACTTGGGTCAATGTTAGGCCTTCAATTTGGTCATTCTTCACAATGGAAAATGCCAGAATATGAGGTGAGGTCACATTAGCTACAGTTTGATAGCCTAATTGAGAACTTACTTTCCAGATGCCATCTTGGATAGTTATGAATCGATCACCATCATAATTAGCTGCAGATTAGATATGTGAAAGGAGTTACATATCCCAAAATAAATATAGGTGGAGATCCTATAAATCAAGCCCAAAATTAAAATGGACAGGCGTGAAAGTTATTTAAAATGAGGCTGACCTGACTCATCAGTGAACCTCAAAATAATTATGATGCAATACATGCTAATGCAGAAAAATGATTAAATCCACAAAGTCCATCAAAAGCCATATTATGTTACAGATCCTATTCAAATGTCCCATACCATCACTATTCACAGAAAAGGACTTGAGTACTTACATATAATTTCAATGAAAATATAAAAAGTGAACTCAAGCCCATAATTATTAAAGGAGCAAGGCACATAAAAGGGATCTTGGGGCACATGCGCAAATTTTAAAAAATAATGATAAATTTTGTTATTAGGTTGTGGGTACTATATGTTATAATATGGGAAAACACAACTTTCATTATCTTTTTTACTGCTAGATGGAGTCTTCTTGGCCAAACTCGATTGTAACTTCTTTCAACAATATTTTCTGGCTTCTTACTTATGTCAGGTTCATTGATTTCTCCTTGCCTGAAGTCTTTATTTTTCTATTAATCTCTCATATTATATATTTTCTTGAGATAATTTGATTTAATTAGGTCTATCACAAGTTTTATCATGTTTAAATAAATGGTTCATATTTGAACACACTTTACCAAACAGAAAACCAAATACACAAAGATTTTTACAATGAAGAGGAGAGAACGTTACAAGTTACAGGAATGAACTTCTGGCATGTCTTTACAATGAAGTTATCTGAGAGATCAGTATCTTCATCTTCCTCAGCAAATAGCTAATAAGAAAAATAGAACACAACGAGCACATTAAATGAGGAAACAAAAAGGCTAACTACTCCATTGCATGCTATATACATAATCAAGTATAAACATTTACAACATGTTAAAAATCTAGGAAAACCGGAAAGTGTGTGTGTCTATACAAGTTTTAGATCACATACATTGTACATGGAAGCCAATTAATTTTTTTGGGTGGTTATATAATTAAATTAGAATCCTATTTGAATTTGGAAACACTGATAAGTTTTGATTAAATGAGTGGTTAGAGTATTAAATTATAGTCATAACTAAAATTTGACACAACCAAGTAAAAAGCTACTAAGACACATGAGAAAATATGTTCTTTTCATTGCAGGGTTCAATTTGTACATACTCAAGTTCATCAACTAATGTGCATGATCAGGCTTTAATGCAAAGTGTAGCTGAGTTTGGATTCATTTTATGGAAGAGAGCAACAGAAATGGCAACTATGAAGTATGAATTATTATTGGTTACATGAAGTCAGAGAGGAATGGCACCTTGAATGAAGAGTACAGGAGTATTGCCGCAAGAAATAGGTTAACTGCCTCAATTTTCTAACATGATAAGACAAATCAATTCCATAAATTAGAAAAAAGCAAGATGTAATAAAGTTTGTATATGTCAAGGGTACAAACATGAAACAATGATGCATGCAAATAGTCATCAACATTTTAGCATGCATGCTCATGAAAGTGAGAATTGGCAAGAGACCTGAAGTGTTACTGTTCCAAGAAGTATTAATGACATTCGGAAGATTACAGCACCGGCAATTCCATAAGAAAGCACCCGGTTCTGTATTGATTATCACCAGAAAAACCAACACAAAAACTGGGTAAGTTAACCTAATAATAATTTCAAGGAAAATGACATTACATAAGAAATTGTTCATTTAGAAACTGTGATGCCAGACCTGATAATTGAATGGCACTCTGAAATACTTGAATATTAGGACAAATACAAATAGATTGTCCACAGATAAACTCTGCTCCAGTAGATACCTAAACATATAAGATATGTATAATTAAGCTTGCAAAATAGAAATACAGAAAACACAGAATATTACATTGTACGGGGAAATTCTACACAAAAACTGAGGAACACAAAATAACTTCTATATGCATAATTAAGCAAAGCCTACTCAACAATCATTCAAGAATTATACAAGTGAGAATCACACATTCCGATTGAATAACTTCTATATGAGTCAAACTTGTAATTAAATATAGTAGAACTTTCAATACATGCATATTGATCAAACATATCCCTATGTTAGTATCATATTTGGAAGGACACCCTTGGAGCATAAATCAAATAATAAATATGATACTAAAATTTGTTATTCTGGGGTTCCAATTCCATGAAAGAATATCGGAAAGGAAACAGTAATGATGTTTATTAAAGCCTGTGTTAAGAACTTGCATAGCATCAGAAACCAGTGTACCGGTAGAAGGTCAATTCTCATACCCAGCGAAAAACTCAGACGCCTTCCCAACTCCATCTTTGAATCCCAAACCAACACCAAATGCCACAGCCGAGAGCACCTACATCAATGATTTACTACATTGACTTCAATTCAGCTTACTCATGATTTTTTAAGTCAAAATCAGCAGGGTCATGATGAAGGTCAGAAAATACATACACATAAGCCTACAGTTCTGAGGGAAGAAGCATAATCTGCAGTTTTTGAAGTAGTCTCTACAGAAGGGGCAATGAAGTCGTCCTCATCGCATGAGCACCCATTGTCATCAATGCCATTGGGTGACTGAAGTCTAGGTGCTTTCCTTGCTGCAATATTTGATGATCAGCTTCCTTTATCAGCAATATATCGGCATGTACCACATTTCAGCATTCACACTTTTACTAATTGAAAGCCTCAGTGAGAATTAACAATTTATTGAATTTATTAACATAAGGATGGACAAACTACCACTTCAAGCAAAGTCCACTCATTGTGCTATAAGTGATGCACAATAAATGAATGCAAGCAAAAGTAATCAACACACTTGTACATGCATAATTCCTTTGCCTTCCCATTAGGTATCAATTACATTTGTATCTTTTTCAAAATGCATTCCATCAGCAAGAGAGAAGAATAATCAGTTTTCTCCATTTTAACATTCAATACAATTTGAAGTGCCAAGTGTTGTTAACAACAACAAAGTACACACACAACACAATAAACATATATTTATCATGATTGAAATCTGAACCACTTTCAATACAACCAAACAACCCACAGTCTGCACTATGAAAAACAATCATGACAAACAAGCACACTCAAATCTGACAGGAAAAGCAGACTACACTAACAATTCCATCACTGCGCACCATAAGCAGAATAACACAAAAAAATCCTAACAAATTAACCTATATCATCTCGTGAAGCAGAGGCTTCCTCCTCATGCTCAATCTTCCTCGCGCAAGTAATCGTCGAAATCACTGGTGTTTGGTGATAGTATTTTCCACCACAAGCACATCCACCTGAAAATTTTCATAAAACACAGTCAAAACCAAGATAGTTTAACAAAAATCACATATGAATACAAAATAGAGCTGTGGTTGTGAAGTATACCTGAGAAAAGAGCGCGAGAGCGCCGAAGAACAAATCTAGCGTGGGTGTTCTTAGGGCAGCTGATTGGGGAAGATTTGAGGAAATTGAAATCGTAATAAAAGGGGATTCGGAATGAATTTGTCTGCATTATGGAAGCCAATTTCATGGCTTTAGAATTTCCTTCTTCTCCTGAGAGCAATAGAACGGAATGCCGGTTATGGAGCTGTGATGATGGAGGGAGACGAGACGCGATATATCCACCACTTCACACCACACACTCTCTAAGTCTGAATTTTATGTTAATAATTTAAATGTTTTTTCCTATATTGCACGTCGAAATGAATTTATTATAATAATTAATTTTTTTTTTCTAAATTACTAATAATATAATTTTAGGGCAAAACTTATTTGTTGAACTTGAACCTGCACTTTCAAATTTCATAGTAGTACAATTTTTTTTTTTTTGACACCGGTACAGTTTTTATTAAAATATTGTATATTTATTTTGTTCTTATGATTGGATTTGTGATCAAACTAACTTTTACGAATTGATAAGTTATATCAATAAAAAATAAACTATATTCTAATTTTTTTAATAATATATTAATAAAATTTTAACTTATATACAAGAAAAAAACCAATAAAAAATATAGGTGAAGACTAAAGGCACCTACCCATTTTCTAAGGGCACCACCCATTTAAAAAAAATAAAAAAAATACCAATTTTACCCTTAGAATTTTGTACACTAATTTTGTTCGGTCATTATGACCGAACGTACTTGTTTGTGTTCGGCCAAGGTGGCCGAACATGCTTCTAAATTTTCGGCCAAGGTGGCCGAACACTTTTCAATGTGTTCGGCCAATCGGGCCGAACGAAACTGATCCGGTTTAATTATTTTTTTACGTTTTTTTCTATGATTTTCACACATCCGTGGAATGTTCGTCATTATGTTGACATTACAAAATTAAAAAAATTAACATAAAATAAAAAGAATGCAAAAAAATCGATCAAACTCAGATTTGTTATGTTAAATCCGGATATATATATTTTTTAATATTAAATTTTTTAAATTTTTTTTAAAATGTAATGCCAACATAATGACGAACATTTTACGAATTTGTTAAATGTGTGAAAATCGTAGAAAAAAAGGTAAAAAAATGATTAAACCGGATCAGTTTCGTTCGGTCCGATTGGCCGAACACATTGAAAAGTGTTCGGCCACCTTGGCCGAAAATTTAGAAGCCTGTTCGGCCATCTTGGCCGAACACAAACAAGTACGTTCGGTCATAATGACCGAACAAAATTAGTATACAAAATCCTAAGGGTAAAATTGGTATTTTTTTTTAAAAAATTTTTTAAAAAAAAATGGGTGGTGCCCTTAGAAAATGGGTAGGTGCCCTTAGTCCTCCCCAAAATATATTTGCATGATTTAAAATATAATTCCATTTTCATTATTCAACTCCAAGAAGCATGATTTTTGGCATGCTATTAACCGTATCTACAACATATACTTTGCCACCCTCAAAGCACATAATGCCAGGTTTATTAGTATATTATGATATTACTTACAGTGATATATACTCTCTCCATCCCAATATGTAGTCAAGTTTTTATATAGAATACTTTCTCCTTTTTGATAATTGTCGTTTTTATGTTTAGTTTTTATCACATTGTGGGGGTTGGTTACATGAATCATGTATTGCAATAGAATTTAGGTGGAATACATCCATTACTATAAGTGTGTTTGTAGATCCACCCCAACATTCTGTGCAAAATGTTTTAAGATATTTCTATCCTAAATTACCAAATGACTTTGCACAACTTTTACTTTTATATTCTTCGTTTCTTCTCTAGTGATCGAACATGTAAAAAGCATCTGAAATAATATTCTCACACTATTTCCCTTCTCCATTACTACTATTTATTCAATCTGCGACCCCTTGGAAACCAAACCAGAACAAACTTCATCTAACGAATGGTTATAAGAATCAATGGTTAAAGAGTCACAGAGGTGTAATGAAGCCAAATCATCACTTTCTAACCTAGTTTGAGGTGTACTCGTGCAGCAATTCTTCTGCCTTGTCAAAATCCCCCGTTTTACACAAAGCACGAATAAGCACACAGTATGTAGCTGAATCCCGTTCAACATTCAGCTCCTTCATCTTCTCAAAAACATTCAACGCTTCATCCAAATTCTCCTGATTGAGCACTCATCACTGTGTTGAAAGTACAAGTATCAGGAACAAATCCTACACCTACTCCTTCACATTCCCCTAAAATATCTTTCACCACATCCAACTTCTGAGATTCACAAAGCCTTTGTATGATTTATAAGTAATCCCTCCCACGACAATCTCCCTAAGCACATCCAATATATCTCCTTTCCCACAATACCCTCTGATCAAAGTGGTGTAAGTAACAACATTTGGCCTCAAATTCTCACACTTCTTCTGCATACCTTTCACCACATTATGCACAATTTTCATCTTCCCTGCTCCACACAACCATCAACAATAGTATTGTATGTTATCAAATCCAGTTCGCACTCAAACTTCTCCATTTGTGCTTCATCAACTTTAGAGTTCGTACAAAAGCCTCTTACCAAAACATTAAAAGTGCACAAATCCAGCTTCACACCATACGCCCTGAGCATTTCATCAATCAACTCAACTACCATTCCAACTCGACCCTTTTTAAGCAAAATCAAGAACATACCATTAAATGTAACAGCAGAAGGTGAAATACCTTAATTGACTATTGAAAAAGGCCAGCATCACCATAGTTACGGATTAAGCTGTTGAAGAACTTGTCACTTAGCGGAACAGAATTGTTCGAATTCTTGGGAATAGAAAGAAGGAAATTTCGAGTGAAAAATATTGACCTGTAAATACTCCAAATCTACCATGCTTTCAGAGAAGAGAGTGAAATATGACCTTAAACCTACAAAGCATAAGAATAAGGATAATAATCCAACTAAAACTAGATGGCCATTGCAGAACCAGATTACATCATATAAACAGAAACAGAACCATTCCAATTTCAATAAATTAAACCCAGGTTTATATGTCCCTTACTCCAACAAAACTGATCATAACCCTACAGAAATATGGCATCTTGACTATATATCAACATGGAAGCAAAAGTTAAGTATAGTTTGATATCTTGTTTCAAAAAACTCCAAATATTCCTGATTTTAGAACTATAATCTGTTATGCCTCAAGATTATCAACTACACTATCTCATTCTGAAAGTTTCGTTGGAAAGAAAATCTGAAATTATCACGAAATACAAAAAGTAACCTTAAAATCCATCCCCAAGATCATCTCGAAAGTCATGATTTTGTTGCACTAATATTTTTACGAAAAACGAAATTGTCTCGTAATTCCATTCTGAAAGTTTCATTACAAAGGAAATTCAAAATTATCAAGCAATGCAAAATATCACCTGAAAATCTGTCCTCATGATCGTCCCAAAAGCCTAAATTCTGATATCCTGATATTTTTACGAAAAACAAAACCATCTCGAAATTTCATTTTGAAAGTTTGGTTGGAATGAAAATCTGAAATTATCATGAAAAGAAAAAAATCATCTGAAAATTCATCTGAAAATTCATCCCAAAATCGTTATGAAAGCCAAGATTTCATTGCCATAAGATTTTCATGAAAAACGAAAACGTCTCAGAATTTAATTCTGAAAGTTTCGTTGGGAAAGAAATCTAAAATTATCACGAAATGTAAAAAATCACCTGAAAATCCGTCTTCAGGATCGTTCAGAAAAATAAGATTCTACTGTCTTGAGTTTTTCACGAAAAACAAAAGTATCTCGGAATTGCATTCTGAAAACAATAGAAAGAAAATAAAAAATTATCTCAAATTGGAAAAATTCATCTGAAAATCAATTTTCTTGATCGTCCCGAAAGCAAAGATTCTGTTGTCCTGATATTTTCATGAAAAACAAAAGTGTCTCGTAATTGCATTCTGAAAGCACCAATGAAAAGGAAATAAAAAATTATCTCAAATTGCAAAAATTCACCTGAAAATCCGTCCCTAGGATCATCCCAAAAGCCAAAATTCTGTTGCCTTAAAATTTTCATGAAAAACAAAAATGTTTCGGAATTGTATTCTTGAAGCACCAATGAAAAGAAAATCAAAAATTATATCAAAATGCAAAAATTCATTTGAAAATCCATCTCTAAGATCGTCTCAAACGCCAAGATTCTACTGTCTTAGGATTTTCACAAAAAACGAATGTGTTACGAAACTGCATTCTGAAAGCACTAATGAAAAGGAAATAAAAAAATTATCACAAAATACAAAAAATCACATGAAAATCCATTCCCATGATCACGAAAAATAAAAGTATCTCAGAATTGTATTCTGAAAGCACAAATGGAAAGGAAATAAAAAACTATCTCAAAATGCAAAAATTCACCTAAAAATTCATCCTTAGGATTGTTTTGAAAGCCAAGATTCTACTGTTTTTAGATTTTCACAAAAAACAAAAGTGTCACGGAATTGCGTTCTGAAAGCACCAGTGAAAATGAAATAAAAAATTATCACAAAATACAAAAATTCACATGAAAATCCATTCCCACAATCGTCCTGAAAGACAAGACTCTGCTACCTTGAAATTTCACAAAAAACAAAAGTGTCACGAAATTGCGTTCTAAAAGCACCAATGAAAAGTAAATAAAAAATTATCACAAAATACAAAAATTCACATGAAAATTCGTCCCCATGATCGTTCAAAAAGACAAGATTTTGTTGCCTTGATATTTTCAAGAAAAATAAAAATATATCGCAATTGCATTCTGAAAGCACCAACGAAAAGAAAATAAAAAATTATCACAAAATGCAAAAATTCCCATAAAAATCTGTTCCTATGATCATTCCGTAAAACAAGATTCTGCTGTCTTGAAATTTTCACAATAAACGGAAGTGTCACGAAATTGCGTTCTGAAAGCATAAATAGAAAGGAAATAAAAAATTATAACAAAATGCAAAAATTCACATGAAAATCCGTCCCTATAATCGTCCCGAAAGACAACATTCTGCTATCTTGATATTTTCACAAAAAATAAAACAATCTTGGAATTGCATTCTAAAAGCACCAACGGAAAGAAAATAAAAAGTTATCACAAATTGTAAAAATTCACCTGAAAATCCATCTTCAGGATCGTCTTGAAAACCAAGATTCTGCTGCCCTAAGATTTTCACGAAAAACCAAAATGTCGGAATTGCATTATGAAAACATCAATGGAAAGAAAATAAAAAATTATCATAAAATTGCAAAAATTCACATAAAAATCCATCCCAATGATCCGTCCCGAAAGACGATTCTGTTGTCTTGTATTTTCACGAAAAATAAAAGTATCTCAAAATTGCATTGTGAAAGCAGCAATGGAAAGAAAATAAAAAATTATCTCAAAATGCAAAAATTCACCTGAAAATCCATCCCATGATCGTCTCGAAAGACAAGATTATGCCTTGAGATTTTCATAAAAAACGAAAATATTTCGGAATTGCATTCTGAAAGCACCAATGGAAAAAATATCAAAAATTATCTCAAAATGTAAAAATTCATATGAAAATCCGTCCCTAGGATCATCTTGAAAGCCAAGATTCTGCTGCCTTGAGATTTTTACAAAAAAAACAAAAATGTCTTAGAATTGCATTCTGAAAACACCAATGAAAAAAAAATTTATCTCAAAATGCAAAAATTCACATGAAAATCCATCCATAGGATCGTCCCGAAAGCCAAAATTCTGATGCCTTGAGATTTTCAGGAAAAATAAAAGTGCCTCGAAATTGCGTTCTAAAAGCACCAATGGAAAGAAAATCCGAAATTATCATGAAATGCGAAAAATCACCTGAAAATCCATTCCCGAGATCGTTCCAAATGCCAAGATTTTGCTGCCTGATATTTTCACGAAAAAAAAAGTCTCTGAATTGCGTTCTGAAAATTCTATTGGAAAAAAAATCCGAAATTATCACGAAATGCAAAAAAAATCACCTGAAAATTCGTCCTGAGAACCGTCCCGAAAGCGAAGATTCTGTTGCCCTAACATTTTCACAAAAAATGAAAACGTCTTGAAATTCCATTTTGAAATCATGTAAAATTCGTCTAATTAGGGTCTACATGAAAATTTTGGAAAATTTGGACATATATGAAAATTTCGTGTAAAATTCGCATAATTAGGATTTACCTGAATATTGTGCAAAATTAGTGTTTTATGTAAAATTAGGGTTATTAGAGTTTACACGAAAATTGTGCAAAATTAGAACTTATATGAAAATTTCATGTTAAATTCTTGTAATTAGGTTTCCTCGAAAATTTTACAAAATTATGGCTTATATGAAAATTCAATAAAATTTTGAAAAAAAATTGTGGCTTATACGAAAATTCTGCAAAATTAGGACTTATACGAAAATTTCATGTAAAATTCGTGAAATTAGGATTTACACAAAAATTTTCCAAAATACGGGCTTTACACGAAAATTTAATTTAAAATTGGTGTTACTAAGGTTTACACGAAAATTCTATAAAATTATGGATTACACAAAAATTTAGTGTAAAATTCATGTAATTTAGGTTTACACGAAAATTTCGTATACAATTGATGTAATTATGATTTACACAAAAATTCCGCAAAATTAGGCTTACACAAAAACTTCATAGTGGAACATCTGTGTGGGATGAAAGTTTATGATATGACAAAATTTTCATAGTGGAACATCTGTGTGGGAAGATAATTTGGATGAGAATTGATAAGAATATTCGTATGTGAAGTGATAGCTTGAGAAAATAATTTTATGTATAATATGAAATATTAAATGAGAATTGGTAACAAGGTAATTTTTAACAACTTTTGATGATAACCAAATTTTCATGGATGAGGGGCTTAGGTCTATATCTGCGATGAGAATTGATAAGAAGGTTTATATATGAATTGGTAGTGTGAGAAAAGAATTCTATATATAATATGAAATATTAGATGATAATTGATAACAAGGTAACTTTTAACAAATGACTTTTGATGATAACCAAATTTTCATGGATGAGTGGCTTAGGTTTATTTCTAGGATGAGATTTGATAAGAAGATTCGTATGTGAAGTGGTAGCGTGGGAAAATAATTTTATGTATAATATGAAATATTAGATGAAAATCGATAAGAAGGTAATTTTTAACAAATGACTTTAACCAAATTTTCATGGTGGAGCGCTGTGTGGGATGAGAATTGGAAATATGGTCCATGTTGATGAGAGGATTAAGTTTATGTCTAAGATGAAAATTGACAAAAAGGCCGGTATGTGATGTGGTAGCGTGAGAAAAAAATTATGTGTATAATATGAAATATTATATGAAAATTAAGGAGGTAATTTTTAACAAATGACTTTTGATGATAACCAAATTTTGATGGTGGAGTGTGCTGGATGAGAACTGGGAATAAGGTCCATGTTGATGAGGGGCTTAGGTCTATGTCTGGTATGAGAATTGATAGGAAGGTCCGTATGTGAAGTGGTTGTGTGAAAAAACTTATGTGTATAATATGAAATATTAGATAAGAATGGTAACATGAGAAAATAATTTTGTCTATAATATGAAATATTAGTTGAGAATTGATAAGAAGGTCTGTGTCAGGGATGAGAATTAATAAGAAGGTCTGTATGTGAAGTGGTAGTTTGAGAAAAGAATTTTGTGTATAATATGAAATATTAGATGAGAATTGATAAGAAGTGTAACGTGAAAAAAGACTTGTGTATAATATGAAATATTAAAAATAAAAAATATGGAATCTTAAAAAAGTGCACGGGTGGCAATCTTCAAGTGCATGTCTGATCAAATCCGCATAAGATGGATAAAGTATTGGATAATAAGAAAATTGATCTATGTTCGTGCCATACATGATTTGTGGTGGTTCTTCTGGTTTTATTGAAAATTTCAAGCAGGGTTCTATCTGTACATACTCAAGTTCATCAACTAATGTGCATGATCAGGCTTTAATGCAGAGTGTAGCAGAGTTTTTGATTCATTTTATGGAAGAGAGCAACTATGAAGTATGAACTATTATTGGTTACTTGAAGTTAGAGAGGAATGGCACCTTGAATGAAGAGTAAAAGAGTGTCGCCGCCATACTCCGCCAGAAATAGGTTAACTGCCTCAATTTTCTAACATAATAAGACAAACCAATTCCATAAATTAGAAAAAATCAAGATGTAATACAGTTTGTAAATGTCAAGGGTACAAACATGAAACAATGATGCATGCATATAGTCATCAACATTTTAGCATGCATGCTCATGAAAGTGAGGATTGTCAAGAGACCTGAAGTGTTACTGTTCCAAGAAGTATTAATGCCATTCGGAAGATTACAGCACCAGCAATTCCATAAGAAAGCACCCGGTTCTATATTTCAGTCAACATATTGATTATCACCGGAAAAACCAACAAAAAACTGGGTAAGTTAACCTAATAATATTTTCAAGGAAAAAGACCTTACATAAGAAATTGTTCATTTAGAGAATTGTAATGCCAGACCTGATAATTGAGTGGCACTCTGAAATACTTGAATATTAGGACAAATACAAATAGATTGCCCACAGATAAACTCTGCTCCAGTAGATACCTAAACATATAAGATATGTATAATTAAGCTTGCAAAATAGAAATACAGAAAACATAGAATATTGCATTGTACGGGGAAATTCTACACAAAAACTGAGGAACACAAAATTACTTCTATATGCATAATTAAGGAAAGCCTACTCAACAATCTTTCAAGAATTATACAAGCGAGAATCACACATTCTGATTGAATAATTTCTATATGAGTCAAACTAGCAAACAAATATAGTAGAACTCCCAATACATGCATATTGATCAAACATATCCCTTATATTAATATCATATTTGGCGGGACACCCTCGGAGCATAAATCAAATAATAAATCTGATACTAAAATTTGCTATTCTGGACTTTCAATTCCATGAAAGAAGACCGGAAGGAAACAATAACTATGTTTATTAAAGCCTGTGATAAGAACTTGCATAGGATCAGAAGCCAGTGTGCCAGTAGAAGGTCAATTCTCATACCCGGCGAAAAACTCAGATGCCTTCCCAACTCCATCTTTGAATCCCAAACCAACACCAAATGCCACAGCAGAGAACACCTACATCAAAGATTTACTACATTGACTTCAATTCAGCTTACTCATGATATTTAAGTTAAAATCAGTAGGGTCACGTGAAGGTCAGAAAATACATACACATAAGCCTACAGTTCTGAGGGAAGAAGCTTAATCCGCAGTTTTTGAAGTAGTCTCTACAGAAGGGGCAATGAAGTCATCCTTATCGCATGGGCTCCCATTGTCATCAATGTCATTGGGTGACTGAAGTCTAGATGCTTTACTTGCTGCAATATTTGGTGATCAGCTTCAATTATCAGCAAGATATCAGCATGTATCATATTTCAGCATACACACTTTTACTAATTGAAAGCCTCAGTGAGAATTAACAATTTATTGAATTTCAGTTTACAATAAGGATGGATAACTAACACTTCAAGCAAAATCCACACTCATTGTGCTATAAGTGATGCACAATAACGAATGCAAACAAAGGTAATCGGCACACTTCTACATGCACAATTCCTTTGCCTTCCCATTAGGTATCAATTATATTTGTACCCTTTTCAAATGCATTCTATCAGCAAAAGAGAAGAATAATCAGTTTTCTCCATTTTAACATCCAATACAATTTGAAGTGCCAAGTGTCTGTTAACAACAAGAATGCACACACACAACACAAAAAACAACCCACAATCTTCACAATCAAAAACAACCATGAAAAACAAGCACACTCAAATCTGACAGGAAAAGCAGACTTCACTAGTTACTATGAAGCATCACTAACAAAAAGATCTCAACAAATTAACCTATATCATCTCGTGAAGCAGAGGCTTCCTCCTCACGCTCAATCTTCCTCGTGCAAGTAATTGTTGAAATCACTGGTGTTTGGTGATATTACTTTCCACCGCAAGCACAGCCACCTGAAAATTTTCAAAGAAACATAGTCAAAATCAAGATAGTTTAACAAAAATCACATATGTAGCAAAATCGAGCTGTGGTTGTGAAGTATACCTGAGAAATGGGTGCGAGAGAGGCGAAGAACAAATCTAGCATGGACTTCCAACGATTAGGATTTCATGATCCTCTTACTAACAAATTCAGCTTCTTTCAATCTTCCTTGTCCTTCAAGCACGTTTCTCAACTCCTCGAGGCTATTCAAAGGAAGTTCAATACCCTTCTCCAGCAATTCATAGTAAAGGTGAAATGCTTCTGATAGCTTCTGAGCTTTGCAGAGGCTGGTTAAAACGGTATCACATACAGCTACACTGATATTCTGGCTGTTTTTCAGACTAAACTCCACCAACTCTGATGCCTCAAATAATTTTCTATCCTCACAAAGGAAGCATATCAGTTCTTCCATGTTTATGACGTAACCCTTTTCATAAAGACTTTTAACGAGCTGGAATGCTCATTGCGCATGCTGCTCTTGAATAGCACCCGAATAGCATCGGTTGAAAGATTGATGTTTGGCCTGATTTCTTTATCCAGCATTAGGATCATCAAGTTCGCAGATTCATGAGCAGAACCTTTTTCAATAAGTTCCATAAGAACACGATGGAACGTTGAGGCTCTTGGCAGATGGGAGCTTCTCAACATCTTTTCCAAAGTGTCATGGGCGAGGTTTGCTTCCCTTTTCCTTGTCAGACCTTCTATTAGAGACTCATAAATCTTGATACATGGCACAAAATCTCTCCTCAGCATCAAGATTAAGAGCTTATACCCATCCTTGAATGTCCCTTCTTTACAATGACCCAAGATCAAAGTTTCAAAAGCAAGAGCATCCTGTTTGCCCCGTTTCATTAGCTGCCTGAACACTTTCTCAGCTTTTTTTGTTTTCCCATTTGCACATAAGTACTGAAAAATTGGATTGTATGATGCAGCAAGAGGCGTGCAATCATCATCATGCAACAAAATTTCTTTCTCAAATGTCTCATCCAGCAATTCTTCTGCCTTGTCAAAATCTCCCGTTTTGCACAAAGCACGAATAAGCACACTGTACGTAGCTGAATCCCGTTCAACATTCAGCTCCTTCATCTTCTCAAAAACGTTCAACGCCTCATCCAAATTCTCCCGAATGCAATGAGCACTCATCACCGTGTTAAAAGTACAAGTATCAGGAACAAATCCTACACCCACTCCTTCACATTCCCCTAAAATCTCTTTCACCAAATCCAACTTCTGAGATTCACAAAGCCCTTGTATGATTGTATTATAAGTAATTTGATTTGGCTTAATACCTCTAACAACAATCTCCCTAAACACATCCCATGCCTCCTCAATAGCTCCCTTCCCACAATACCCTCTGATCAAAGTGGTGTAAGTAACAACATTTGGCCTCAAATTCTCACACTTCTTCTGCATACCTTTCACCACATTACATGCAATTTTCATCTTCCCTGCTCTACACAACCCATCAACAATTGTATTGTATGTTATCAAATCCGGTTCGCACTCAAACTTCTCCATTTCCCTAATCAACTTTAGAGTTCATACAAAAGCCTCTTATCAAAACATTAAAAGTGCACAAATCCGGCTTCACACCATACGTCCTAAGCATTTCATCAAACAACTCAAAGACCATTCCAACTCGACCTTTTTTAAGCAAAATCAAGAAGATACTATTAAAAGTAACAACAGAAGATGAAATACCCATGGATTTCATAGCCTGAAATACCTTAATTGATTCTTGAAAAAGGCCAGCATCACCATAGCTACGAATTAAGCTGTTGAAGAACTTGTCAGTTAGTGGAACAGTATTGTTCGAATTCTTGGGAATGGAAAGAAGAAAATTTCGAGCTGGGTTGAGGTGTCGGGCTCGACCCAGGATTTCAAGCATGAAGAAGTAGGATTGGTGATTATGGGTAAAGCCCGAGTCCTGGGCCCATTTGAAGAACCGGAGGGCTTTGGAAGGGGTTTTGATGCGGCGAAGAGTTTGAAAGAAGGCCGTTTGGGAGAGGGGGGTCTGGGCGGATAGGCGGGCTTCGAGTCGTGCCGACCAGGGATCGGTATTGATAAGCCCGGCCATGGTTCGGGCTTTCTTACATTTGTTGCGATTTGCCTTTTGAACTGGGGTATTTGCAGCATTCTTCGTACATACCTTCCACAACAAAAGGTTTCAACAATTTATACATCCATAGCCAACAAAATTCTGAGAGAAATAATACCGCATAACAGCTGAGAAACTAATCCAAAACAATCTTTCATACAAATTCACTTCAACTGAAAAAACATTTGTAACTCTACAGAGAGATAAATAAGCGTATAAATTTGAAAAAAAAAAAAAAAAAAGTAACAGTAATGAAGTAAGCATATACGAGCATTATGTGTACGTACCTCTTCGGCGGATAAAACGGAATCGTAAGGAAGAACTGAATTGGCAGTGAGTTTCGAGGGGATGGAATCGATGAAGTTGGAGTCTCCGGCCGTCTCCGCCGACAGATCGCTGGAAACTTGGCGGCGCCACCTCATCGTGGCGGGAGAAGCTCGGCTAACTCGCAACATTTTTTAGGAGGTTTTAATACGTGTTTCTGTGAGAGAGAAGCAAATTGCTATTAATAAGTTTCGTTCTTTTTTCGTCGAGAGGGACTAAAGACATCCATCAACTTCTAATGCCATCCTAATTTAAATATTTTTTTATTAAAAAAATTAAAATATTAAAAAATATTTATTTTAACCTTTAAAAAAAATGAAATTTGAAATCTTACCTTCTTTTTTGCTACTTCATTTTTTTCTCCTTTTTATTATTTTTATTTTTATTTTTTGATGTTGTTTCTCTAATTTTTTTAGGAATTGAATGCAAAATTGATGATGGGCATCTCACAAATTAGTCAACTGTACGAAAACCGTATGAAAATTGAATCAAAAAACACAAGAAAATCGATTAAACCCAACCATGATTTTCTTGTGTTTTTTCGTTCAATTTTCATACGATTTTCATACATTTGACTAATTCGTGAGATGTCCGTCATCAATTTTGCATTCAATTCCTTAAAAAAAATTAGAAAAACAGCATCAAAAAATAAAAAAAGATAGAAAAAAATAGTAGTCAAAGAGGGGATAGGGTTTCAAAAAAAGATAATAGGTAATATGAGTAATTTTTAATAATAATAATTTTTTAATTGAAAAATATGAAGTTGATACCAATAATTTCCTTTGTAAATACCAATAATTTCTTCTACAATTTCCTACTTATTTTTTAAACATTAAAAAAAAGTTTAAAGGGATTTATTGTAAATTTGCATTTGGAGATGTATTAACTGAACATTTATAGAACTTCTAATTCATAAAGTTAATTACTTAATATCTAGCAATTTGTAATTTACATTCTCAATTTTATTGTATTATTGTTGTACTGTGACAATTAATATGTAAAATATATTGTAACTCATCTAGTATTTATTGGTATGATGGAATGAAATTAGGTGAGAATGGAATTAACTCAAGAATGAAATGGTGATGGGAAATGAATGGTATAAAAATATTGATTCATGTGATTGGTATCACAAAGGAATATGAAATGAATGAAATAATTATTATAATTATATTTTATGATTGATAACTATAAATAAAATGTATAATATTAAATCAATCTTTATTTGACCAAATTACCTTCCACTATAATTTTATTTAATATTCATATTCATTATATCACTCAAATTTAAAATATTTGGCATATTTAAATTTAAAAATAATTCTTTTTACAGAAAATTAATCATTGTACTAATATTAAGATATATTATATTTATATATTTTATTTTTTTATCTTATTATTAGTTTACTATTTTTGTATTATTTACATATTCTTAAAGTAGTTAAATAATAATATATTTTTCATATTTTTTTTATTAATTATTCTATATAATTTTATATGATTAAAATCTTAATATCTTATTTTATATTTCTAAAAAAATATTTTAGTTACAATTTATTTATATTTTTTTAAATAATTTATTATCTATACTAATATTCATTTATCTTACAAATATATATATATAGATAAATCAATATCAGAACTAAAATTGTTTGTATTATTAAAATTATATTCATATTATTTTATTATATTTTTAAGATTTTATATTTATTAATTATTTTTATACTATTTATGTATTTAAATCTTTTTTGATATTTTTTATATTTTTATTTTATATTTATTTTAAATTATTAGTTATTATTTTATAATTTTTTTAATAATTTAATATTATTTACGAAATTTTATATAATAATTTGACTTTTAGGAAGTTAATTTGTGAAAACATTAAAAAATATGATAATTCTCAAAATTAATAAAAAAATGTTCATTTTCTT
Organism: Scutellaria minor; assembly: GCA_954870855.1. NCBI lineage: Eukaryota > Viridiplantae > Streptophyta > Magnoliopsida > Lamiales > Lamiaceae > Scutellaria > Scutellaria minor. Next base: position 1,314,982 of record OX940735.1, on the reverse strand, counting down.
CACGATAGGAATACGTAATATCATGGGCATAGGAAGGAATGATCATTCCCTCATTCATGTAATACCAATTCATGCGGGAATCATCATTCTCATCTATAAAACATACTAATCAAAGAAATAAGAATGAATGTAAGAATGATGATTCCATTCCCACCCCATTCCATCATATCAATCATGTCATTTATAGGAATGAAGGTAATTAATATTTTGGGGTTTCTTTAGGTGAAATTTTTAAATTTTTATTTATATTTTTATACATATAATAATTTTTATATTTTTATTTTAATGCTGCATATAAAATTTTATATCATTTTATCCAATCCATTCCACAAGCTCTCACTCACAAATCACAATGGCGACCGCAACAGCTCCTAAAGTTGAAAACCCTACAGATCTCAATTTGACGCCGCCATCCTCGGATGATGTCTCGTCGATTAAGGAATCGCCATCTCCTGGCGGGGACGACGTCGAAACGAAGGGCATTCAGGATGCGGTGGCGGTGAAATCCAGCGACGGCGATGCAGTTACAGATATCCAGAAGAAGATGAAGCGTGCTGAGCGGTTCGGGATGGCGGTGCATCTCTCCGAAAAGGAGAAGCGCAATTCTCGCGCAGAGAGGTACTCTCTCTTCTGATGAACTACTTGAGTGAGTTTATTAGGGTTTATAACTTCGAACCGGTATGTGAAGTTAGGGTTAGGGTTAGGGTTTGAGAACTGGACATTTCATCATATAGTTGTGTTTAGTGGATATATGTTGGGATCTCATGATCATATTTACATTGTTTCCTTCATCCTAAATATTGGAGGCGTATTAAACAGCTGAGTTCTAGAAGCTTCAGTGTCGGCTCTGTACTTATTCTCACTTGCATCCAGAGCTAGCAGTTATATGCCATATTACTTTCTACAAATTTAGGATTTACGGCAGTTAAATGTATTAAAAACTGGAATACAGCTTACATATTGGTCCATACATGCACTCACATGGAAAATATAAATATTTCAAAAGTTAATAGGTCAATGAATTTATAATATTTAAATTGCTAAAGAAGAATAAAATCACAAGACAGTGTTCACGTATAGACGTTGTATAAACTTTTAGGGTGAATTTTGTTCTCATGCCACGCTAAAACTCCAAGATGTGTTAATGAGCCGCATCTTAACCTTTCTCTTACAATCTAGTATCTATTTCTTGTCTGAATAAATAAGTTTACTGAATAAATTAGTCTGCATTTGTCCTTTTACTGAAGGTTTGGTACTGTTTCTGCGACTGATGAAAAAGATTCATCAAAGCAATCAGAGGAACTGAAGAGGAAGGCTAGAGCGGAGAGGTTTACCCCTTTTTATTAGTTTCTGGGAATATGTCTTTTTGGATGTGTTTGTTGACCCATTCCCAATTGTTCTTTAGGTTTGGGATTTCGCCATCTGCCCCAGCTGCTGATGATGAAGCTAAGAAAAAGGCTAGACTTTCTAGGTTTGGGTCTTCTACTGTGACTGATTCGGTCGAGGAAGATAAGAAGAAAGCAAGAGCACTCAGGTTATTGGCACTTTCAATACTTCTCTTCCTTGTTTCACGGTCAACATGATACAGATAGTTTGAATGCGTTTATTATTACGAAACATGAAGCAAATGAAATTGAAGAAGTGCTGGAAAACTATTGGTAGTTAATTTGGTTTGGGCTATAATATTCTGCAGATTTTCGCAGCCAGTTTCTAGTGTGAAGGCTAATGGTGAAGAAAATGTTGAGGTAGTTAATGTTGTTTGGAAATATGGATTATATGAATGAGATTTGTCATTTACCCCCTCTCCCTTTCTCTCCTTCCTAATTGTTGGGCCCTTATATTTCAGAAGACAGTGATTGCTGGCAAGGCTGGTGCAGGAACCTAAATAAATTATGGTCTATGATCGACAGTAAGACATTCATCTAGAATTTATTTTTTGAAAATTAAATTGTTTTTATCTGTTTAATTAATACCTGTCTGCATAAGAGCTCATTTATCTATTTATTCCTGCTATTCCTAATTGTATTTGTTGCCTTCTATTTTCAGGATGGTATGTTATATTAACTTCTTCCTCCCAGTTGTTTTCATGCTGACTCCCCCACTTCACTACCGTCCTTTTGCATAAACTTCAGTTGTACAAGGGATTGTTCCTTTCTCTAATCCTGACTCAGTTAGATATGGTTTTCCTGGTGAGAGACCTGAGGCAATTAACAGACACCTCCTTTTGTGTCAATGCATCTGAATGGCCTGTCAACCATTTAAAAAATTTAATGCATTAAGGAAGGTCTTAGGATTCTTTTCTGAGATGTGTATAACCTTAGTGTTGTCTTTGTGCTTTTTTCTTCTATTCGTTTCTTTTCTGTTGACTGATTGCTAATGTAGATTTACCTGACAACTTTTGCATGAACCAGCTAGTGTAATCTGAGCTTAATAGATTGCAACCATAAATTGTGATCCAATATCTTGTGATGTGTAGGAAGTCTTTTGTTAGAGTCATTTGATCCACTATTTGCTTTCCTGAAGTTCCTCAGTGTCAGAAATTTGTGAAATGTCGAAATTGTGGCCTTATCGTGTATGTTTTTGAGCGTCTTTATGTTGGTGTTTGTGAGGATTCACCTATGCTAGAGATAGTAATTAGTTGTGGGGACTAGGTTTTTAAGATCATTAATGAGTTTGTGAAGTTATGATGCTTTCCCACTTAATAGTGTTTTAAAATCCTTAAAAAAGATATGAAAACCATTGTTTTGCTCTGTTTCAAGTTCACTTGGGATGTCAGGACAAAAGGGTCTCTTGCACCTATTTCTAAAAAATCTGAAAGGAACTCATGGATTTAATGGCTTCATGGTAAGTACTTTTCAGAATTGTTTATATCTACTACTTGGTACTTGATAGAGATTGTGGACTTGCATGGGGTTTATGGTCCTCATGTGTATGAAGTTATGAGAAAGTAGAGTTGCTATGTATCTAGTATTGCCATCAAAGAAAGAAAAGGTCAATATATTTGAGAATCTGTAGTATTCGTCTTTCCTAACTTGCTTAGTAGTAGTAGTCTAGTAATAGTGTGTTCTCAGTAATTTGAAATGGTTGGCCTTTTGAGATGTAAACTGCAGGAGGTGTCCCGTTATTTGTTCATGTTCTCACCAGGTGAATCTGCTAGGGTTCTTCAACGCGCAGAAATCAGTTATTCATCTTATATGGCCTGTGCAAGTTTATTTTGTTTTTTCAGGTTGATTGCAATACATTAGTATAGAAACTTGTATTGATGCTTAAAATTTGTAACAGTGTAGTTGATTGATTGCAGTGGTTCTAAATTTGTATTTCGTCAGTATCTACATCTTTTGCTTTGGGAGTTTTGAAACTGTTAATATCCATAGATCCATAAAAAAAAATGCATTGGAAATAGCATCAAGATTTAAAAATAAATAAAAAATAAATCAGTACCATCTAATTTACCTACAGAATATTTGCCGCCCCTGCGAATTGCGGTTATTCTGTTTCAACCTGGATTTCGTTAGTTTGTTTTTTTTGTTACTGTTTTTAATTTTTTTGTGAAAAGAATCGTAATATTCACTTAATTTGTTTCAAACTAGTTATTGATTTTATCACAATTGTTAGTTCTGATGTGGTTTCTTGTATTTGTTGTATATATGTTCACACATACACACGCTGGTCATTCCATTTATAATCGAATTACTGTTTAACCATATTAAATTACCGTAGCTACCTGTATCACCTACGTTCAAATCAAAGGATTTGAACTTTCGAAGTATTCTTTAGTAATTTCAGTCGAGTAGAAATCCTTTTGGATTAAGGCGTACACAAAATTCCCATGTTCAAATTTCTCTCATTCCCTGGTACTTTGGAAGGTTTTAATTTTTTTAATCATAAAAAAACTAGAAATCAGAATCATCAGTGGAAAGAAGATACACTTATCAAGGATGTGATTCAGAAGAACATGATGCTTTCATTCTTTTTTTTTTTTTCCTTTCAAAAAAAGAAAAAAAAAAAGGGAAGAAACAAAGCTACATCAAGAATTAGTAGAATAAGGAGCGCCACCAGCTGCTCTCATGGAAACAGTGGAAGCGCTTCTTCTAATTGACAATTGTCGATCTATAAACACGACTATAACTGTAATATCATCGTGGAAATGTCTTCTCACACCTCTATCGATTTTCTTGAGGTCCGTATACCGCATTTCTCTCTTCTTCGCCGCTTCTCGAAGAGCAGCTTTCACGAGCTTCTTCGCAATGCCCTACTCAGACAAAATCACAACATAAGCTCATACGATGATGATGCACTTCGACATTATGGGAAGATGCATAGAAACTTACATGACGTGGGTAGCTGTTGACGATGTCTACAGCCTCCTGGTTGCTAAGGTGCTCCCACAAACCATCTGATGCGAAAATGACAAACTGATCCTCCGGATTGAGCTTGTGTACTAGTATCGATGGTTCTGCACTAAGAATCGGCTTGTTGAAGGGTTCCGATAACCTGAATTTGGCCAACAATGGCTCTCTGTTGAACTCCGACCTCTTAAGATAGGCGTCTCCTATAGATCTTGACACCTGTGAAGATAACAATCTTTTATTCATACACACTGAGAACACGAAAAAGGGTACTAAAGGAAGTAAAAGAATTATGTACCTGTATAATGCCCTTAACTCGCCAAACTTTGTGCTTTAAAACGACAATCTGTGGATCATTAGGATGCAAACTTCGAAGTTCATCCCTAACTGAATCAAGATTGGCATTGTGTTCGGTCGATAATTGGACAGCAGCAACCCCTCGACCAGTCTTATCTGTCCGGCCCAACACAGCTCGAGAGTCTCCAGCATTGGCAACATATAGAAGCCCGTTGCATATCACCCCTACCAAACAGCACGTCCCCACTGAAGCAAGTTGTGGATTTAAGGACCATTGTCGCCTCACTAGAGAGAGAAACTCCTCTTCCGTTGCCAAGAAAGCCTTTTTAATTACGTTTGAAGACATCTCTTGACTCTCAGAGGCGAACCCTGTACCAAGAACAACAATCAGGAAAAACTGATTTTGAGTTTATATATATGAAACCTAAACTTTAGAAGGACAAAAGGATATGATTCTTGTTCTCTTAGGAGCATTGTCCTTCCTTTTCTTGGCCATGAGATTGGATTTATATCAAAGTGATGACAAAATAGTGCAAGAATCTATATCTTATAAAGTTTCCATATTTGCTAGCTCAGTTACAGAATGATCTCTAATCATCAAATATGCTATAAACATCGCTTCCTCATATTAACAATATTAATCAGATCATCACAGATTAGTGTAAATATTAAACAATTGTTTAGAAATCACTTGTAATCTTCTAACAAATAAGTAGATGTAAATATCATCTCTAATTACATTTTCTTCTCCTTATGCTTTTCCACAACAAATAAACACATGGAGTTCCTATAATAGTAGGATCATGTAAGCTACCAATTGCCAAGCAAGTCAATCAGAGGAAAAGAAGCATACTCTTTAGATTGGTGAATAGGTTATCATTTACAAATCTAGATGTCTCTGGCCCTCCATGTCCATCATAAACTCCAACAAAAGTACCACACGGTCCTGAATCCAGTGAGCTCAACGGGCCCGATTCAAGCTGGCTCTGATCCTCCAACAAACTATTGGCTTGAATCACAGCCATGGAGAAATCTCCATCAACATGCTGTCCAAGATCCTTGTACCATAACAAGCCATCAACTCTACCATTTGGATCACCCCCTCTTCTACTTCCATCACCCTCAACAGATGGTCTCCAACAGGGCTTCACCATTTTTTGGCACAAGGGCTTAATAGAATGTGTGTGTGTGTGTGCTACTTCAAGTATAAGCTACATATCCAAATGAAGAAACAACAATCAAGATTCATGAAAACCTCAACAATGAGCTGAAATCGGTCACAAGTTTCAAGACAAGTTATAAAACACAGACATGAAACACACTTGGCTCAATCATCCAAGAGGAGACAATATGTTGATCACCAATCCCAAAATCAAGAAACCCACAAGCCCAATTAGCAGAAGTATATACCCAACAGCACTACAAGGGGCAGACACCATTAATATGCAAGAAACAAAGGGAAAAAGAGAGGATAAAATATGAAGAAACCAAAAGGGTATGGGCAAAATTAAGCAAGAAAATGTGTGTATCTCTTTCTCTCTAAAGACAAGAAAGGAATAGTTAAATTAGGGTGAAGTGAGAGAAAGTGGAGGGGAGGGGAGGGTGGTGAAGCATACCTTGAACCTGGATTGAGTAAATGTGGACCTTCCATGGCTTTTGTGTCACCTTTCAACAACATCATTAGCTGTAAAAGCCCATATAAGATTTGATGGTGACAGAGTTTGTTCCTAGATCAGAGGGAGAGATCAATACAAAGAAGGTTGCAGATGGATAACAAAAAGAAAATAAAAACTGCGTCTTGGAATTTTGTTGGCAGAGAGAGGAGAGACGAATTCGTTTTGGATTGGTGTCAGAATGAGATCTCAGATTATTATTATTATTATTATGGAGATGAAGGTACACATAAATAATATCACTAATAATTAAAAGATTGGAGAGAACTGTTTTCAATTCAAAGAACCAGTTTTTTTCTGACAATTTGTTTTGGAGTATTCTAGTTCTCTCTCTCTTATTTGATGAGACTTCATCTATCCATAACCTAACTAATACATAATTCATTTTTCTCTTCTCGACATTTACATTCTACACTACAATCCAATCTCATCTTTTTCATACTTTATCAATAACCACCCACAACCACAATCAACATTTAATAAATTATTTCTTTTATAATTTAACAATTATATCTATAATTAATTTTTATTATATTTTAAATATTTAAGAAATATATACAATTATTTGATATTAAAAAAATCATAATTATAATTAAAAAAAATTACCATACAGTTAAAATAAATTACAACGTTCTATAACAAAATTAAAATTACAAGAATTGAAATACAAAAGAAAATAAATAAATCGAGTTACAAATACATGCATAAATTACAACAAAGTAAAAGATGCAAATTACATATAAAATACACTCGACCAATCATATGATGACATGTGTTATCATAATCTTTAAAGGAATTGGTCATGACCATGGTCTTAGGATGACTTGGTCAACAAAATTAGTTTCATTTCCAATTTTTTTTTTCTTTTTGTCCTATGCACATGATCCGATCATCATAATACCGATTAACATGGTCTGAGGGTTGGTATTGGTTCGTGTGGCCAGTTAGGATTTCAGGGTTTTTACCTACATGGTAAGATTTGAGTTTTTTGTAACCTTATGAGCAGCAAGCCACCATTTTAGGCAAGTTTTCCTCCACTTCCTTTTTTTTAATAAATATTTTTATTTATTTATTTTTAATTTTTATATAGTTAAAAAAGAAAAAAAAAACTTTTGTTTAGTTCCTTCACTACTTTTAATACTTTATGGAATCTTCCTACTAATATAGTTAATGAAAGTTACAATCTTTATGAATTATCATTGGACTTTAAGATTGTAATAGTACATTAATAAAATTTATTTCTTGGATGATATAATCAATCACATATGAATAATCAATTCTTAGATCCCTTAATAGAATCAGACATGTTGTTTCAACTTGGCTAACATTCAAATTTGTGAATATATTCAACTTCAACTTGCATTTTGAACCCAAGTATATGGTTAAATAAATAATAACTTTTTAAACAAAAAATTGAATGGGAAATTGGGATATAGTGAGTAGTAAAAATGAAGCATATTATTGGTTAATTGATGGAGAATATTAATCGGCTGTTAGGTAGGGTATTATTGGCACAATCAATGCTGTAGTCAGTGTCAAGAATGTACTAGAAATTGATTGACACTGATATTATTTTCTGTATTAGGATTGCATTTTCAGTGTATCAAAATATCACAAATTTTGATAAATCAATTTTGTATATGGGAAAAAGGGTAGATTCATTCTCATAAATCATTCACTCGATTGGTCCCCAACTGGCCAAAATTTCTGGTGATTTTCTGAGTACAAAATATTGTCACACTGAACTTAATCTCTTTTTAGGAATGCCAGTGCATGGATGACAGGATACAGAGACTGACAGCTCAATTGCACTCATCTTTTTACTATTTTTCCTTCTTTTTTTTTATAGGTAAAAGTAATTATTTAACTTATTTACTAATAGCATTTTGATCTACATTAAAAATATGGGAATAGGTTTTTTTGATAAGTTTAATAAGGAAAAATGTTGTTGGGAATTTAGCAGCAATTGGTTATATTGATTGTTGATGGTATTCTTGATAATCACACCATTTATACCTTTTGATTTAGTCGTAAACTTCTGATCCTGTAAAGGGACTAGTTAATTGTCGTAGATGGTGATTGTAATTGAGTTCCAAGAATCGATTAGGGTTTATATATTTCATGAATATGCATTGATGAGTTTGTATTTGATTAGTTCCTATAAGAGACTCACCCTCCATAAATTTTGAGTTACTCTCCAATATTAATTTAAATAAGTTATAGTTTCATTTAAAGTATATGTGTTTGAAAATGAAAATCTAAAAATGTTATAGTATTCTCTAAAACAAAAAGAAAAAAAAAAGATATTTTAAAATGTGATTAGAATTGCAGATTAATTTAGACATTGATGTTTGATAATATGCCAGGAAATATACTTATTTCTTTCTTTATAAAGCCTGGAAACAGATTTACAATGAATATAGACATTGATGTTTGATAATATACCAGGAAATATACTTGTTTCTTTTTTTTATAAAGCCTGAAAATAGATTTACAATGAATATAAAGTATATATGATTTTAATGAAACTGATCAGAAAAACCTATATACTTATATAATTTTCACATAGTAAAAAAATATGAAGAGATTTCGTCGGAAATGAAAGCAAAATTTTCAAATGAGAGTAGTGGCACATTGTAACATATATTAAACTCCAACTACTCAATAATTATATAAATATACACTGTACACACATATATAATATTGTAAAGTTTAAAATAAATGCATGATAGACCCTGTAACACTAATGAAGGACATCATGTTTATCTATAAATAGAAATATAAATATTTTGTATAAATTGACATCCATAGCAACTACCATATTTAAAGACTGATTTTCAATAAATTCTCAGTGCAATTCCCATATATCACATAATGAAATTAAAAAAATAAGGAAAGAAAAAGTTCATGGACTAGTCCAACATGGTGTCCTCTTTGTATACATTGTTTCTCAGAAAACAATATGCTCAATAATAACTCAAGCATCACAAAAATTAACTCACTTAAAGGCAATGCTAAAGCCCATTATAATGTAGAAATAATATGAGCTAAAACTCATTAATTAAGTCAAAGTCATGCATGATAAGAAAATCATATGAATTAGCCATTAAAGGCATTTTTATTTCTCGGATATATGATTCTCTATGTGCTAAATTATGAATATTTGATCATATTTTCTCTTAGTAACATTATCAAGCAAGATTACTACGTGCAGCTCTTCAATATTCTACCTTATTTATTTATTATTATTCCTTTAATGGACTGATCAAACTATCCAGGAGCAGCCCATAGTGATAAAGTGACATTTGAGCTGATTAGCCTTATTTGGCCCAATAGTTGAAATCAGGCCCAAACATCAAAAAGCCCATATCAGCCCATGTCCATTTGAAAGCCTACGTAGATTATTAAAACCGGCCGAGGCCCACAAATTTAATGAATTGGAACAAGTAATACTTTCCTTTAAAAAGAAAAAAAAACGACAAAAAGCACAATCTAAAAACATGAGCTGAAAAAGAAGAAAAGATACAATAATGCTTTATTAGGTGGATAGAGAAGACACTATGTTCAAGAATGTCTCTTGCTCCATCATTTACATGTGCTGCCATCTCTTTGTTCTTTAAAGCAACACCAAATCACTTCACTCTATTTCTTATGTCAAAAAAAAAAAAAAAAAGAGAGAAAATGCCTAATTTTGAAATTTCATTAACACCAAAGACAAACCACCAAAGAAAGATTCATAAATCTCATACATTAAGCATAACTCAAAAGAAGTTCTTCATTAGTGCATACAACAATTTGAGCCCATCTATTGAGTTCAATTATATGTCCCTCTTACTCACAAAAATATGAAGTGATTTATAATATTAAGACATTTGAAACCCAAAAAAAAAAAAAGACTAACCAACTTTAATAATGCTCATACTCATCATCTTCAACCTCCTTCTCTCCTCCATTGAACTCTGAAGTTGTTCTTTAGCATTGTTCAATGATTCAAGCACTTGTTTAACATTCACATCTATTACTTCTCCATCATTAATTCTCTTGATCTTTTCTTTTCCCATTTCTACTGCAACAAACGTCGTCGTATTATTCATATTGGCTTGATTAGAATTGGGATTGGTTTGACTATGACTATGAGAAAGTGGTTGATCTGCACAATCCACAACTGGCTTCTCATTTGACCGACTTGAACTCCCTGAATCATTTTCCTCTAAATTTCCAAAACATTTAACATTTTCAAGCCTCTTCATTAGGGATTTCAGCTTCTTTTCAGCCCTCTTTCTTGATTTTGACTCTTCATTCAACTGATTTTGCAGTTCTTGCATCTGTCATTATTTGCAGATATTTAAAAGATATATATATATATATATATATATATATATATATATCAAATTGAATTGCATGATTAAAAAAGAAATACCTTATTTTGCAAATGGTCAGCCTCCTTTGCAGCATTTCTTGAAGCCAATCTCTCAGCAAGCAATCTCCCTCTTAAGCAATTCACAGTCCTCAAACTATCATCTTCCTTTTCTTCTTCAATTTTATTTTCACTGAGAATAAAGGGGAGAAGATCAGAAATCAAGATTTCATTTTGAAAATAAATTAAGATAGAAATATAATTAGATATTTGAAGAAGATTCACCTCCAATTTCCATCTGCATTCTCTTTTCCTCTCATCTTCTGTACCAGAGCTTTTTCTATCACTAAACTCTTTTCAATTCTCCTCAACTACCAAAATCTGTTAAATTTCACATGAAACTGAACAAGACACCTTTTCTTTGCCCACTTCTTTTACTTTTTGTTATTTATTTATTTTATTCATATATGTGATCATGTTTTAATAAATGCAAATAAAGAACATGTACAAGCGGTTTGGTCTTATTTTCAGTTACAATTCCACCATTATTAACGAGGTTATATTTTTTTTCTTTTTTTGTTTTTACTTGTGTGAAAAAAATTATATAGGAACTACATTATAAAAGTGTTGTGATGGGTTATCGACCAATCAAAGAAAACAAGAGTGTAAAAAAAGACACAGATTTACGTGGTTTACTAACGTTGTGTTGGCTACGTCCATGGGTAGAAAGAGAACGGATTTTATTAGGAGGATTGTTTCAGAGTATAAAATATTTCAAAAATCACTGAATACTCTACTATTTATAGTACTAATAAAAATACTATCAGATGGGCCGAGCCCCGTAAAAAACCGAACAATAAACCCGAACAGGCGCCTGGGCACATGCACGGCTCGGACAACAATGGAAATTCAAGGCATAACTCAACAAATCTCCACCTTGACTTGAATCCTCCAAACAGATGCATCATAACAATGCCAGATAATAGACTTCTCCTTCTACCTCCGATTTGCCCCAAAAAGGGGGCAACTAACAACTTGTGATTTTTAGCAAGTCCAAACAATGTTGAAACTTGCTCTGAGGAACCGGCTTGGTAAACATGTCAGCAGGATTATCAGCAGTACCTACTTTCATCACCTTGATCCTCCTCTCACTTTTCAGAAAATGATACCTCATATCAATATGGTTGGTTCTCTTATGATGGACTTGATCCTTGGCTAAACAAATTGCACTCAAACTATCACAATATACGACAGTTTGATCATGATGTAGACCAAGATCACTAACTAGCCCTTTCAGCCATATTCCCTCTTTTGCAGTTTCTGTCAACGTCATATACTCTACTTCGGTAGTAGGCAAAGTAACTATAGCCTGCAAAGTTGTTTTCCAACTAACAACAGAACCACCAAGAGTGAACATATAACCAGTCATAGATCTTCTACTGTCACCATCTCTAGCATAATCAGAATCATAATAGCTAGCCACAGAACACTGTGTATCTCCTCCATAAATGAGACCACCATCAGACGTACCTCTTAGGTAACGAAATATTCTCTTCACAACTTGCCAATGCTCCTTTCCAGGTTGCCCCATAAACCTACTAACAACACTGACAACATGTGCAATATCCGGTCTAGTGCAGACCATAGCATACATCAAGTTTCCTACTGCAATAGAATATGGAACTCGAGACATGTACTCCTTCTCAGCTTCAGACTGCGGTGCATAAATAGAAGATAAATGAACATTTGAAGCACTTGGAGTATCAATAGGCTTTGTTGTGGTCATGCCAAATCTTGACAACACCTTCTGAATGTAACCTTTTTGTGACAAGAAAAGTTTCTTCTGATTTCTATCCCTAAAGATCTCCATACCCAATATTTTCTGAGTAGCACCCAAATCCTTCATTTCAAACTCAGCGCTGAGAAGAACCTTCAACTTCTGAATATAAGACTTCAACTTTACAGTGATGAGCATGTCATCTACGTACAAAACAAGATATATCATGGAACCATCATCAGTTTTATTGTGATATACACAGTGATCATAAGGACTCTTGTTGTACCCCAACTGAATCATATAACTGTCAAACCTTTTGTACCACTATCTTGGAGACTGCTTTAGTCCATATAAGGACTTACTTAGCTTGCAAACATAATCTTATTTTCCAGGAACTTGGAACCCATCTAGCTGAGTCATATAAATATCCTTATCCAGCTCACCATGTAAAAACGCTGTCTTCACATCAAGTTGCTCAAGTTCTAAATTCTGATGTGTAACTATTGCTGGTAGTACCCTGATTGATATGTGTCTGACCACTGGTGAAAAAAATTCATCATAGTTAACCCCCTCTATTTATGTGAACCCTCTTGCAACAAGTCGAGCTTTATATTTAAAACCCTCAGTAATTCTTTTTTTTATCTTGAAGACCCATTTACAAGTAACTATCTTCCTCTTCTTAGGCCGTTTGACCAGTTCCCAAGTTTGATTCTTATCAAGTGATTCTATCTCATCTCCCATTGCAACGAGTCATTGAACCGACTCACTACCTGAAACAACTTCTTTGTAGGTAGATGACTCATAAGTATCCACCTCTTCAACAACTTGTAATGCATAAGCCATCATATCCTCAAAATCATACCTCACTGGAGGTTTGATGCCAATTCTTCTAGCTCTATCAAGAGCTATACTCGACTGACTTATTGTCGGATGAACTTCTGAGCTAGATGATTGTGATTCAGTATGTTGATCTTCTCTACCTTGGTGTTGTAATTTACTCTCATCTTGAGTAACTTGCAGCTCCACCTGTTTATCAACACTACTACTATCTTCTGCAACAGTGAGCTTTACAGTTGGGTTAAGCATAGAGTTCTCATCAAATATAATATTTCTACTTAATATAACTCTATTTTCTGAAGGTGACCAGATTCTGTATCCCTTTACTCCATCCCCAAAACCAACAAATATCCATTTCTTTGCTCTTGGATCTAATTTACCCTCATTAACATGATAATAAACAGTGCAACCAAAAAATTTCAGCAAAGAATAATCTGCAGGTTTACCTGACTATACCTCATAAGGTGTCTTGCATTCAATACCGGTGTGAGGTCCACGATTAATTAGGTAGCACGTCGTGCTCACTGCTTTAGCCCAAAATCTTCTAGTTAATCCAGCATTAGAGAGCATGCACCTCGCTCTCTCCAGCAATGTCTGATTCATGCGTTCTGTCACACCATTCTGCTGAGGTGTATCTCTAATAGTGTGATGACGAACAATTCTTTCATTCTTACAGAACTCATTGAACTCAGAATAATAAAATTTCAGACCATTGTCCGTTCGAAAACGCTTTATCTTCTTCCTAGTTTGATTTTCTATCATAGTCTTCTACTGCTTGAAATTCTTGAAAACTTCACTTTTATGCTTTATCATAATCACCCAAGTTATTCTTGAATAGTCATCAATCATCGGCATAAAATACATGTGACCTCCAAGAGACTCAACACGTGAAGGACCCCAACAATCAGAATGAATATAATCAAGTGTCCAATTGGTCTGATGAACATCTTTCTTTGCAAACTTACAGTGATGAAGCTTCCCAAACACACAATGCTCACATAATTCAAGTCTCTGTATCTTGTGCCCAGACAGAAAATCCCTTTTAGACAGAATTTGCATCCTTTTTTCACTCATATGACCAAGCCTCATATGTCATAGCTTAGTCTTATCCTTGCTCTGAACTTCAGATGATGCAACTGCAGCAGAACCATTTACATTGGAGCCTCGCAGAAAATACAGAGTGCCACGCTTCAGACCCGTCAGAATCACCTTTGAACCTTAACAGACATGCATAACTCCACATTCACCTTTGAAACTGAAATCCTTGTTGTCAAGTAGACTCAGTGATATCAGATTCTTTGTCATTTGTGGAACATATCTAACTTCATTCAAGGTGTAGAAAAACCATCATGGGTCCGTATTCTGATTGAGCCAATTCCAACTACTTTACAGACAACACTGTTGGCCATATTAACGTTGTCTCTATCTATCTGCTCATAAGTGGAAAAATACTCTCTGTGTGGACAAATATGGTATGAAGCCCCAGAATCAATAACCCACACATCCTTATGATGTGACTGTTTATTTGCAACTAAGGCCAAATCTTTTTTAAATTTCGAATCAATTTCTGCTACATGAGTAGAACCACTAGGACCTTCTTTCTTTTCTTGCTGCTTATTTTTCTTAGGACAATCGTTTTTCCAATGACCCGGTTCTTTGCAGTAATTGCAGATTTCATCTGGTTTAGGACCTTTCGAAGTTTTATTATTAGACTTCTTCTTTTTTGATTTTCCATGTCCCTTACCTGTAACAGCCAGCCTTGATGCCTGATTTTCTGTACTAGAGCCAGATGCCTTTTGACGATCTTCTCTGGTGTGAATGGCAGATCTCACATCTTCCAGAAACAAGCTATTTTTCCCAACAATAAAAGAATCCATAAAATTCTCATATGACTTAGGCAAAGATACCAACAGAATTAAAGCAACATCCTCATCATCTACTTTAACATCAATATTACGCAAATCTAGTAAAATTTTATTTAATTTGTCCAGATGATCCAGAAGGGACGTACCTTCCTGCATGCGTAAACGAAACAGACGTTGCTTCAGAAGCAACTTATTGGTTAGAGACTTCATCATGTATAGACTCTCTAACTTCAACCAGAGACCAGCGACAGTATCCTAATCAGCAACCTCAATGATAACAACGTCAGCCAGACATAACATGATTGTCGAGTGGGCCTTTTTCTTTAGGATATCCACTCTTCTTCATCTACGTCTTCCTTTTTCGGTTTTCAGAAAGCGGAGTCCATAAACCCTGTTGTTTCAGCAGAGATCGCATCTTGATCTGCCATAGATCGAAACTGTTTCTCCCGGTGAATTTGTCAACCTTTATGTTGAAAGCAGACATCTTTTGATCTTGTTGAAAAGAAAACTCAAACCGTGCGGAATTTCACGAACCCTAATCGAAAGACCAGGCTCTAGATACTAGTTTGTTGTGATGGGTTATCGACCAATCAAAGAAAATAAGAGTGTAAAAAAAGACACAGATTTATGTGGTTCACCAACATTGTGTTGGCTACGTCCACGGGTGTTGGCTACGTCCACGGGCAGAGAAAGAACGAATTTTATTAGGAGGATTGTTTCAGAATATAGAATATCACAAAAATCACTGAATACCCTACAAGCAGGGTATATTTATAGTACTAATAAAAATACTATCAAATGGGCCGAACCCGTAAAAAACCGAACAAAAAACCCGAATAGGCGACTGGGCACATGCACGGTTCGGACAACAATGGAAATTCAAGGCATAACTCAACAAAAAGTTTAGTAACTAGCTAGTAGTAATGGCGAGCAGGTAGCTTAGTTTTTATCTCTTCAAATTGCCACGAACATCACTATTAAATATGTGTAATGAACATGGTAGAATACAAATAGGTAAAAAACAAAAAGGTAATTTGTTATTAATTTTCTATAGTTTGTATTTGAAATTTGAATGAGAAGAAGACAATCAAACTGTGATGGGATTCCTAATTCTCACATGGTTGTTTGGTGTCCATACATGTTCAATTATATATATTCATCCCCACTTCTTCGCTTTGTTAGCCCCACATTTAACTTGCTGCCTTTTTAGTTAATATTACAACATTGCATACTTGCATATGTATATTATTAATGATGTGTTATGTTAGGTTTGAAATATCCGCGACATTCATCAATGTTTTTTCAAAATTTTCAATTTTTGATATGATTGAAATTATTAGTACAAAAGATTATTTCCAATATTTAGGTAAGATATTAGTAGATATCGATGTTGTTCATTTGTGGCACAACTTAAAAACCAACTGTATGATATCACTAGGAACATACCTTAAAATCAAGGCAAAAACTTTTGTGCACAAGATGCACGGATCCAAATCTGTGCATAACAATACTATTATATTATATAAAGTAATATTGTTATATTATATGAGTGATACTACTATATTATATATAGTTTTAATAATATTACTCATATAATATAACCGTATTACTTCATATAATATAACAGTATTGTTGTGTACAAATCTGGATTTGTGCACCTTGTGCATAGGAGTGTCACTCTAAAATCAAATTTACAAACTAAATTCTACATGGTCAAGTAATACCAAAAATAAAACATATATTTATATATTCGGAAAAAAAAATTAATATTTAATTAATAAAATAAATAAATAATCAAGAAAGAAAATTAACAATAAATGGACGTGGTCTACATTTAGCCATCAAAGGTTGAACCTTAGGCGTCGTCGTTCCTGCCCCTTCGCTCATATCAATCTCCCCATCTATTTCCCAGTCAAAGCATTGGATCAACGAGCCCAGGCCCAGACCAATATTCATGAGGCCCAAATTCTCACCTGGACAGGCCCGTCTACCCGACCCAAAAGGAAAAAACCTAAAGCCCAAATCCTTCTTACCTTTAGAGCCCTCAAATCTCTCGGGCCTAAACATTTCCGGGTCGGCCCATATTTTGGGGCTGTGGTGAATTTCCCACACATTGACCAACAATAGGGTCCCCGCCGGAACCCGGTAGCCGGCGACGGCGCACTCAGCCGAGGAGATGTGGGGCATCAGAATCGACACCGGCGGATGCAAACGCAGCGTTTCGAGGATGATGTGGCGGAGATACGGCAGCTCCGCCACGTCGGATTCGGTGATGAGGCGGTTGAATCCGACGTGGGCGTCGATCTCGGATTGGGCTTTTTTGAGGATATCTGGGCTGTCCAGCAGCAGAGAAAAGGCCCATTCTAGGGCGATTGTTGACGTGGAAGATCCTCCTTGGAGTAATACCTGAAAATGAGTGGATTCTAATTTCATGAAATTGATTCATAGTCAAATTGTTGAATTGAAATAACAAATGCCCTATAAACACACCTTAAAAAATATAAATATATCTTTCAATTACTACCCTTTAATTGAATATTGGTAAAACAGAAAGTAGTTCTCTTTTTTTTTTTTTTTTTTTTAAGAAGAGAATATAGTATTAAGAGACTAAATTCACAAATAATCAATTTTTTTCTTTTCTTTTTTAATTTGGAAGATAAATTTTATTATTATCCTTGTAAATGTATATTTTGCATGTACTTTAGAAAAATTACATCCTATACTACATGAAAATGTAAATCCTATACTATAAATTTGATATATTTTTATTCTTTACATTTTAAATTTTTATAGTTTTTATCCCATATATATTATGCTTTAATCTTATTTTTTTAGTGGAAATTAGTGATAATATAAAGTCACATCAATTGCTAGGGTACAGCCAAAACAATCCTAAAATGTCATTATACATGTGATGTTTTCTTTCACTTGTTGGGAATATTTTGAATTATCTCCAAATTAAGTTGAGGCTTTGAGTAGGACAGTTTGCTTTCACACTGAACTTGAAGATTCCAAACATAAGAACACAGTAAAAGTCATTAATTTCTGTATAAAATAATTAATGAATCTATCATGCAATTTAAAATAAAGAATATTTAATGCCAATAATTCAACACAAATAATTCAAATGCATGCATTTTCTAATGGCACCACAAATAATTGCACCTAAATCAATCCTAACATGTTCACATCAGCAACGTAATTCTAACATAAAATCATTTAGCAGATCATCATGATAATATATTAAAATCGTATATTTCATAAATTTTATCAGAAATATTATCTTACCAAGAGGAGATTCCTGATGGTTTCATCTGTGTAGTATTGAGGATCTGATCTTTGCAAATCAAGCAACACTTCCACCATGGTTTTCTTCTTCACTCGATCACCATCAAAAGCATCATGATTTTCCAACATGAATCTCCGATTATCTTCAATTACGTTCTGCATAAACTTGTCTCTCTTTTCATGGATCGAAATCAACTTCTTTTCTACATCTTTGAACCCAAACCACTTCATAAATGGCAAGTAATCCACAACGTTGGTCTCAAACGCCACCTTCGATGTCTCCAATGTTATCTCTTCAAGCATCTTTGCTTCTTTTGAATTCTCCACATTCTTCCCATAATACCTAAATCAATTAATAATTAGGTAATTATATATGTAATAGACTAATAGTAATGATTTATCAAAGAGTTCATTTCAATTTTGGTCTTGTATGTAAGACATTTTCCATTTTTTGATATATTAGTTTTCCAATATTGATCCTCTGTGTTTTAATTTTTTTTCAATTTTTAATTGTCACGTCGGCGATTTTAAAAATTCCGACATAAAATCGAATTGAATTAAAAAATATCAAAGCATAACCAAAATCAAAAAACGGATACTTGGTTGTCAAAAGATTGAAATGTCTTAAATACTTGATCAAAATTGAAATTACTCCTATATTAAAACATTATTTTGGATCAGGTTATACCTTTTTCCAGTGATCATCCTAGTCAAGACATTGAAGGTGAACTCAAAAAGAGCTGATTTAACTTCCAAAGCCTTGTCGGGCTCTTCCCTGGTGACGTGGAACAGCTTGTGAACTAGGTTTAGGGTTTCATCGGCCCGAACATGGGAAAGCATTTGTATCCTTTGCATTGACAAGAGTTCTAAAGCAGAAATCCTCCTAAGATTCCTCCAATGCTCACCATAAGAGGACCAAGAAAGGCTCGTGTAGTTATACCCAAAATATCGCCCGTTGAGGAGATCGGGCCGGTTGGCAAAGATGACGTCATTCTTGTTAGTCAAGCATTCTTCCGCCAGAGATGGTGAGGAGATGAGGAGAACGGCCCGTGAGCCCAGTTGGAGGAAGAGGGCCGGGCCGTGTCTTCTGGAGACCTGTGAAAGGCTTCTGTGGAAGGGCTTCTTGAGAAGGTAGATATGGCCAATGAAAGGGAGGGCCGGAAACGGGCTGGGAGGAAGGTTTCTTAGCTTGTTGAGCAAATGAAGGATTGTTGTATAAAGGGCCAAGATGATGAAAGGGGATAGATAGAAGCCAAGATTTTCCATTGTAGATTATTCAACTTGATTTTCTTGAATGATTGTTTGTTCAAAGTAGGATATATAGTATTAATAATGATAGTAATATAGTACTAAAGTCAAGAGTCATCTGAATCAGCACTGCAACAACCATAAATAAATTAAATAACAATAATTTAGTGAGCTTGAATACTTGCAAATGAATTTATAGTTCAATCTGTACATAAATATCATTGTTAAATAATACATAATATCAAAAATAATAAAATATATATAAGATAGAATATCAAAATGTAATAGAAGACTTGATCTAATTACTTAATATAAATGTAACAAAAGATTCTGATCTAGTTACTTGATTAAAAAATACAAGACAAACTATCAAAATGAAACATGTGATTATGATCTTGAAACTTGATATGATTGGAACAGTTGGTGAGTGTTGTTTAATTTTGCATGTGCTGATGCATTATATATGACATAAGAAATGATTAATTAATGTTGAGGGAGGTGGAGTGTGAATGCCAAGATGTTGAAGTTTTTATTATTTTATTTTTAAATAAATGCGAATGGCATATTTAAATATTATAAATGCTTATAGGTAAGGGAACCGAAGCTGACATCAAAATAGAAGAAAAAGTCAACGAAAACAACCAATAGAGTATCATCCTCTTTTCATAGAACATGCTCAGTAAATATTAAATAGTAAGTAGTGGTGAATAATAACATGGAGAATCCACCTTTGAGTTATCCACCTGAAATATCATTAAATTATAGTTACCATTAATATTATTTTCGCAATATATTTTCATTCGATTTTGATTTCATAATTATCGTAATTTCAATAGTAATCTTGTAATTATCATTTAATACTTTACATGTGTTGTTGTCACGTCATTTCTAGAATACCAAAAACTTTAATTTGGGGATTTCGGAAAAATTCAAAATATTCGACAAAAATTGGACTGAAATCGAACATACTTTTAAATTGTGGAATTAAATTGAAAATCATGATACTTAAAATCGAAATTATGAGACGAAAATTGATGTTAACCTTTATCTTTATAGTAGGATTAAGTAATTGTGTAGTTGATTGATAAATGAGTGGATCCAATTTTAAAATACATCTCACCATTTACATGATAGTAAATGCGAAGGAGTGAAATTATTATCTCAAATTACTCGGCGTTATTATTATTTGATATATAACTTGTATATGTTAACATTTATTTTTTAACCAAGATGATATCTATTTGGAATCTTAAACAATTCTAAACAAAATATTTGAAAATAATATCCAACACTCTTTTTTTATAAAGAAAAAAAAACTAGTGAGTACGATTTTTATTTATCAATAAATTTTTATAATTATTAAATTTAGGAATTTATTCATATATAATATGTAGTTTAAGTGTCTAGTAAACAATATTAGGTTTACTTTGACCTATTAAGTTATAAATGATAATTGAACTAAAAAATCATTTAAAATTATAGGATTAAAAAAAGCAAGTAAATAGAAGACTAACATTATAATAAAAAAAAAAAGTTAGATGACTAATTTACTTTCCTTTGTTTATTTATATCTGAAGAGAATTTAATATTTGTACCTTTTATTATACATTTATACCTTCATTAATTTCAGTTGTTTTATTTCACGACTTTGGTGTACTTTATGAGTGATGGATTTGGAATGGTTGGTGGAGTTCTTGAAGGGCATGATCAAGCCGGTGGCCACGCTGACGGTGGTGGTGGCGGCGGCGGCGGCTCTATCGTACTTTTAGAAGCTGGGGCTTGAGGCTGAAATGGCTTATTCTATTTTGAGGGTGTAACAACAAATTTTGCGTTTAAATAAACACAAAAGATCTGCACAAATTATTTTTATTGATTTGAATCAAATAAAGTTTGGGTTCAATCTCTTGAATCCCTTGATTCCTCTCTTCAATATTTTTAGTAGACTTCTTGACAATTGACTTCGTAAAGTTTGATTTCTTAGCGTTGACTTCCTTGACCTTGACTTCTTGGTCTCGACTTCTTAGCGTTGACTTCCTTGACCTTGACTTGCTGACGTTGACTTCCTTGACTTTAACTTGTTGGCGTTGACTTCCTTGACTTGACTTCACGCTTGACTTCTTGACGCTTGACTTGTTGACTTCTTGACCTTGACTTCTTGAAGCTTGACTTGTTGACTTCTTGAAGCTTGATTTCTTAAAGCTTGACTTGTTAACTTCTTGACGCTTGACTTGAAAAGAAAGCTGTTTGATTCAAAGGTTTTGCACCTTATGCGAATCAGGTACAGTTTCTAAAGAAACTGTTTGAATTCAAAGGTTTAGCACCTTATTTGAATCAAATGCAGTTTCAAAAACACTTCCAAAAAAATATGCTTTAAAGATCCTCGTCGTCGTCGAAGAACGCTCGAAGACCGTTGCCACCGCTGAAGAACGCTTCGAAGATCGCCACCACTTGAAGATCGCTTCGATGATCGCTGTCGTTGTCATCGCCGCTTGAAGATCACCGCCGTTGCTTGAAAATCGCTTCGAAGATCGCTACTGTTGCCGTCGCCGAAGATCGCCGCCGTTGCTGGTGGAGAGCTCTTGAATCCTTCACTTCTTGTTGTCTTCTGATGTGTGGAATAATGAAAATCAAACCCCTATTTATAGGTGTTGATGGAGAGTCCTGATAGGATTAGAAGTTGAATCCCGATAGGTTTAGGATTCTAATGGAGCGATTTGATTGGTCCATCATAATTTGATACCTATCCGGAAGTAGAGTTCTGATAGCTCTAGGATTCTAATAACTTGTAGAAGTAGAGTTTTAATAGTTCTAGGATTCTTCACAATTTGATATACATCAACTTCTTTGAGATAATTATCAAATTAAATTTATTTATTTATTTTGATAATATTTGTGGGACTTTGACACGTGACAATTGTAATTGGCTAAAATTTTGACTATCTATAGAGGGCTTTTCTTCAGCTTTCTCTCATTGGCTTTGTTCTGCAATTCATCTTCAACCAGGAGAACATTGCTTGGATACTTTTAGCTTATCTTTCATGGTATGATTTCTATTTTATTTTAGATATAAAATTGAAGAAAAAAATATTTGGGTTTTTAGCCTCTATATATTTTTTATGTTTTACTAACTAGTATGCATGACTAATTTACATCTTTTAATAAATATAAATTTTGGCTTAAGATCATTTTTGGAACTCTGTTTTTCTCCAAAGGTCAAATTAAGTTTTGGATGTAAAAAATGATGAGATTTTGACATAATGAAATGCTTGATTGTATGTACCTCTCTTTGTGTTAAAATCATTTTTGAACTCATATATTCTGATTTTGGTTTCATAATTATCATAATTTTCAATTTTACCCACATAATTTAAAAATTTCTCCGATTTTAGTCCAATTTTGACGAATTTCGTCAGAAAATGTTACGCGTCAAATTCTTATTGGTGGAATGCAAAAATCATAATCTAAATAAGAATATGACAAGTGTCATTTTTCGGAAAAATTCACTTTCCAGAGAAAATTGGATTGAAAACGAACATATTCTTTTGGACTAAATTAATAATTGAGATAATTACGGAACCAAAATTGGAAGATACACTGTCAGACCAAAAATGATTTAACCCTAATTTGTGCAAAGATTTTAAGATATAAGCTATCATTTGAATATGACAGAAAGAGATATTTTATGTATTGACTTTTTATTTCTGACTTATATGTTAGGGCACCCACATTGATTCATTTTGAGTGTTTTTAGCACACCATTTTAGTATGGGGCCCACATGCCACTAAATTTTATCAATTTTAAAACACATCTCTACATCAATTTATCACAAATTTACACATTTTTTAACACAAATGCAATCATTACATGTGGGTCCCATTATCAACTATATTTTATTCTATTATTTTTATCCACTAAAATACACACTCTTTCCAATCATTAGCAAATAATTACAAAGGGGACAAGAATGCTATTCAAACATCTTAACACACCCATACTTACACAAAAACACACACTTAAAAACATCCCCACATTAATTAACACCACACATGTTTTTATTAATAACACCTCAAAATGAATTGGTTTGTGTGCCCTATTAACACACACACTAATTATATAAAAACACACACTTAAAAACATACTACATTAATTAACACACACACTAATTATATAAAAACACACACTTAAAAACATCAATGTGGATGCCCTTACAAATTAGGTATGGTTAAATTCATTAATTGAAAATGTCTCTGATCCTTGTAATAAGTCAACTGATTCATGACAGTTTAGTTAACAATTCAACAGGTTTCGGTTGCAGGTTAGGACAACGTGCCAAACATGTTAGAAGAGGGAAATTAATTGCAGGAATATCAATTCTTGCAGGCACTTCAATTACTCTATTTATGTTAGTGATTTTGCAGGTTTTCCCTTTCACAACCCGATACATCATCCCCGTTGCAGGGATGATGGTCGGGAATGCAATGACCGTCACTGGGGTGGCGATGAAGAAACTCCATGACGACATCAAGTTACAAATGAACTTGGTACGTTCGTTTATTGGTTAAATGATGTTTTTACCCTTGGTTAATATTGGGTGGACCCTTTTTCAGGTAGAGACGGCCCTGGCTCTCGGGGCCTTGCCCCGTCAGGCTACCCTGCAACAGGTGAAAAGGGCATTTGTGATCGCGTTGTCCCCTGTTGTGGACAATGCCAAGACCGTTGGATTGATTTCACTTCCAGGGGCGATGACTGGAATGATAATGGGCGGGGCATCGCCCCTAGAAGCGATCCAGTTGCAGATAGTTGTAATGAATATGTTGATCGGGGCTTCGACCGTTAGTAGTATCTTCTCTACTTACCTTTCTTGGCCTTCCTTCTTCACTAAAGCTTATCAGTTGGAAACTGATGTGTTCTCTTCTGAGTGAATTGGTTGAACTCATTTTAGTTCATTTTTTGAATCAAGTCTACTATTTTAAACGTTTGAGAACAAAGGTTGTGATGTGGAAAAGGCCACTTTCAATGAGTATTGTGTTCAACTTCATCTTTACCTACTCTTATGTGTAAGAGAAAAATGCCTAATTGATGATCCTTTTGCATGTGGGGTCTTGTAAATCTTGCTAGTCCCATCAATATAAAAACTTGCTATTAAATCCTGCATTATTAATTACTTATAATATTTATTTACCTACTTGTGTTTTTTTTTCTTTTGAGCCACAAGTTATGTTTAAAAATGATTAAAAAAAAAATTGAGTCTAAATAGTATGAGTTGATATAAATGAAACTATCTAATTCCATTAGTTGTAGGATGATGTCCTCTAAAATTCGATCACAAGAGCAGATATAATTATTACTATATGAAATAACGTGTGGTACAACTTGAGTTTTTAATAATATGGATTGTTTTAGTTGTTACAATTCACGAGATATAAAAATGTATGATAAAAAGAATCATTTTTATGGGATGAGTGGCTAAAAGCTTAAAACATGGATTCCCAAATTTTAAAATTTTCAAATTGAAATATAATATATATATATATATATATATATTTTGAATTGTTGATTTCATTGATTCATAAATATTAAACAAATACAAATAACCAATTCCCATCCATAAACGAGGATAAAATAGTAATTTCAGCTGCCTCATAATTTGAGGCCATTAAATGGATTAATACCAGGAATTAATCCGGCTGGATCATACGCACATACAACGTAAACCCCCTTCTGATTGTCGCAGTAGGTGGCGCCGCTGCAGCCCACGCGCCGCGTGGTGCTCCACACGACATTCAGGTAGTGGCCGCACTCGCAGCCGGCCCTCTCCGGCCAGCACCGGCAGCGGTGCCTCACTCCGTCGTAGAGCTTGTACTCATTGAACCACCACTGGACCACATCTCTGGGGCTGAACTCCTTGTAGTTCATCCAGAATATGTTCTCGCCGTACTGCCCCTGAGAGTGGTACCGGTAGTTGCAGTCCTTTCGCCGGAGCATCGCCCATGCGTGGGCCTCCGCCGCCAGCACGGCGCTCCAGACCAGCGGAGGCACGCCCACGCGCAGCCGGAGCTCGTTGTGGGCGTTGAGGTACTCCTCCTGCTCCCAGTCGAAGGTCGGCACCAAGGATGCGATTGGGGTGAGCGGCGCCGCCGGTTGCCGCCGCTTCAGCTGGTGGCGCGGGGTATGGTGCTGCACCGCCGCCGCCGTGGAGGCTATCGACGCCGCGGCGGCGGCGATTATGAAGCAGCGGAATATTGTAGCCCTTGACATTGGTCTTCCCATGTTTTGCTCCTTTGTCTCTCTATCTCTGATATTTACGTATCCGAATTTGGAGAGAATGGAGAGGGATTGAGAGGTGAAAATTTTATTGGTTTTTGTGGTTTGAAAATTCAATGGTTGTTAATTTGCATTCTGAGCTCCATACATGTTTATGTTCAATTTAATTTCATATTGTCTTTAGTAATTATATTATTTTAAGTTTTTATTAGTTTATTAGTATGTGCATGTATTTTGAAGTCATTAATTAATAATAAGGTGTTAAACAAATGTGCATTAACAAATAAACGAGTTCTGTATTTGTTTGATCAGATTTGTACTTGGATTTTTTGTTTAAATTTTCATTTTATACCTTCTTAGCTTATTGTCTATATTAGATTTTTATATTACGTAGACTTTGAAATGAATACTAAATAATCATGTATCATGAGAATTACCATTTTATTTATAATTCAATTTCCCTTCTTCATCAGGGACCACAATCTCCAAATATGGCATGTGGAATTTCATCTTGATTCATCCTTCCGTTCCTGTGCCAAGACCAGCTTGGATAGTCGACACCCTCAGACGAAGAAACTGGCTCTCCATACACACCGCCAGAATAAGGTTTGTAGTCGACACCGGAAAACATGGCAACACTTGAGGCCTCCATCACAGGTGGTGGTGCAAGTCCATGGAACTGATTATATACAACTAATGGAATAAAAGTTGACAAGGGAATATATAAAAAGACATGACCCCATGGGAAAGCATTCACCACTTTATTCACATAAAAATAACCTCATTTTACCTATCTTATGCCATATGACACGACACAAACAGTCACTTCTTTTCCAAAAGGGTAAAAGCAAGAATGTCGAAATCTAATTCGACATATAATTTCTGTAATTTTTCCAGTTGAGCAAACAAAACAACGGTAAATGAAAGTTACTTAGGAACAAGAAGAGCTCAAGGATAGTCGGTCAAAGATACAAATGAAGATTAAGAAAGGTCAAACATGTCCAATGTCAACATTATGCAAAACTAGCGAGATAAGAATACTATTAATATGGTACCGCACAGATAAACCAACAACACTTCAAAGTAATATCAAATGAAACTTGAAATGAAAAAAATCCCCAACAGAACCACATAACTAGTCCAGACTTAAGATTGTGTTTCCATATGCTTTCAAGGAGATTCACTGCCACGTGGAGAGCGAACTGGATCCTCATCATCAACGGGGCTCCTGTCATCCCTTGGGCTAGGGCTGCGGTTACGACCATTAGCAGCGTAAGGGGGGCTCTCATCGAACCTTCTAGCTGAAGGACTCACGGGGCTTTGACTAGTTTCCTTGGGGCTGTTGTCACTGTTATACCCACCATCTTGCTCAGTCTCCATTCTGACCCTACCTGGAGAAGCACTTCTCTCTCTTGCCACGTCTCTATCAGGACTTGGACTGAGCTTCCTCGTCTTAGAGGGAGAAATACTCCTCTTGGGCTCAGGGCTTTCAGCCTCAGGACTCCTTGACCGTCTTTCTTTATATTCAGCATCACGTCCTCTTCTGAGAGGGGACCTTGATCGGCTGCAAATGAGACAATTGGGAGGGGTCAGGTCCAAAAGTTTGGGGACTCAAATTTAGTAACATTTATTAAAAAAATGAACTGGAATTCCAGAATGCAAAGTTTGAAAGGGAAAATCCACAAACCTGTAACTACGACTTCTGCTAAAACTTCGGCTTCTACTGCGGCCACGACGAGGAGAACGGGACCTCACAGGTGAACGTGAATAACTTCGTCGTCCGCTGAAGTATCACAAGGCAGAAAAGATGAAGTTAAAATTAGTAAGTTGTGTAGCAAGCCAAACTTTTTGCAGAAAGAAAAGTCAAGAGACAAAACAAACATACCTAACTTTCTTAGGACTGTTTTGGCAGTTCCTCTCTATGTGACCCCTTTCTCCACAACGATAACATTTATTTTTCCAGTCTCCAGCCTTGCAATCACGAGCCCAATGACCATCAATTCCACAGTTGAAGCAGCGGCCAGAACCTGGAGCGGGTCCCCTACCCACATACTCTCGAACTCCTCCTGGACCTCGTGGTACCTATATTCAGGTAAGGCAACATCAGACAAAATAACAAGTGTATTTTGCTTTTTGATATGTATAGAACTGTTAACAAATTATTGTGATTACATGCAATTTGTAGAATTTCAAAAATCATACTAGATGGGATGATGATGTTGTTGGCACATTATGGTCTCTTTGGCGGCATTCAGTGACATACCCAGAAATTTGATTCAGTAGTTCCATTTCAGTGACATACCCATAATGTGCCAACATATACAACAGTGTAGGATTAAATTTTTATATTGAAAAGAAATCTTATCAGAGATTCATGAAGAACAGTTGCAATGATTACAAGGAAACCCAGTCGTAACTTACCCCCTTGGCAAATTCCACAATAATACGACGTCCATCAACATCTCTTCCATCCAAATTATATCTTGCATCATCTGCATCCCGTGGATCACTGAATTCCTGTGCAAGTAGAGTAAAAAAAAAAAAACCCCAACACGAGCAACCCACATTGTGTACTTAAAAAACATATAGTAAAGCTAAATCTTAAGAAGGGAGACATAAGAAGTGTTGAAAGATTAAGAGAGATGGAGATTGAGCTAGAGAGAGAGAGAGGGTACATACAACAAAGGCATAGTCTCGCTTCATATCCACATCGCGTACTCTGCGGAAATGGTTTCCAGAAACAGTAAGGCCATCATAACACTACTTACGTACTGCAGTTCATGAAACTTGGTCCTCAAGACGAACTAAACACCCAGTTTGATTGTTGCAAATTCCATAAAAACATGCAAAAGACAACATAGAAAATCGCCAAAGGCTTCTAACAATCGCCAAGAAATTCCACCATGTCCACCCTCTCACCATTGACCACCAGGTCAGGCATAGTCCACCCTCCCACCATTGACCACCAGGTCAGGAAAAGGCTCAGAAAACCTTCAATAGAATCATTAAAGTCAAACTCAAAGTAACCTAGGGCACATTTTCCTTCACAAAAAACAAGAGCACAATGATACCCAAGCAAGAACCATGCCTGGAAAGCAACTATGCTCTAAGGAGGTGGGGAAGCGAATCTATACCCTACAGAGCAGTCCTCTGTTGTGGAACCAAGTTAGAGGGAACAATTGCTGGAATGCTAATAAACACTCAATTATTATAATTGCAATATACCAACATGAAAAGAAAAAGTCTAATATCCTTGTAAATTGATGCTTAGTTCACAAAGGCTGCTCGCCATGAACTGAATAATATCACTAAAATATTATTAAATACAATTTCAACAAGAGCAAACACTGTTGCCAAATTAAGTCCATAGGTACCACCATCATAATCATTGATGAACCAGCAGTAATAATGGTATATCTTTGTAGACATCACAAGACAATCTACACTCAACAGCATTGTTGCGATCAAATGGAGAAAGAAGAAATATCAGATTTTGGAACAGCAAAAATTATAATAATTCACTAATAATCTGTTGATAGAGTCAACCATATCTCCACACAGGCCACTAGTAAAATGCATCAAGAAAAAGATTTAACGATTCAAGGAGAAAAAGGCAACAGAACTATATCATCAGAGAAAAAGTACAATATAATTACCTTCCATATCTATTGAATATGTGCTCCAAATCCCTTGAGCGGGTCCTTGAAGATAAGTGACCAACATAAAGGCGAGTAGTGGTCCCATACCTATCCTCGTAACGCGGCATTGCTGAGCTGCTGGACAGCAACAAACAAAAAAAAAAAAAATCAAAATCAGAAGGAAAATGTACGAACATAAATTTAAAACATTTCACCAGAAAGAAATAATCAACAAAAAAAGAGTATTGAATGCCAAGTCATTGGAGGAAAAAGAAAATCAACCATAAACACTACAGTATGACACCTATAAATCCCAGAATCTCTAACCCAGCCCCATCACCATGAAAAGAGATCGTCTTTTTCCCGTATATATACTCATATAATTAGTGTGGGGGAAGAGGGGGTTTCTTGGATAGGGATTTAAAGGACAAAATAACTCACTCTCCAAAAAGTACTATTTTGGTAATTTTGAGCCGCAGAATATTTTGTGTGCTTCAAAATATTGTGCGCCTATCCAAAAACGAAAATCTAATCGACTGAAAATCTAATCGACTGAAAGAGGGCAATTCAGCAGTTATAAATAGGCAAGAAAATTAAATCTAACCACGCTACCGAATAATTTCGGAAACAATAAGACGAATCCAACCGTCGGATTAAGCTGAACGCCAAGAAAAACCATCAAAACGAAGCAGAGAAAAAAAAAAAAGCGCAAACCGAAATCAAATCGCGAGCAGAGAAATCGTAAAAATCAAAGTAACAGCATCAACATAAACAAGTAAGAAGTACGAAAATCCAACCTTGACGATCTAATTCCCAACCTCAGACTGCAACCCTAATTTTAAAGGACAGCGTGAACAGAGCGAGCGTTGAGATCTCGGTGGCCATTTTATAGTCCCTAACCGACGTATTAAACGGCTAAGATTAGTTGGTTGAATCCAAGGGTATGAAATCAACATTCAGTGGGCCATACAGGCCCAATAATATGTATCTGGCCCTAAAAGCGGTAAGGCCCTAACCAATTAACTATTTATTTAGAATGGCCCAAATTTTATTTTATTGTTTTCCCCTCGACAACTAATATAATTTTCTATCCATATCCACGGTTATAAAAAATATTTTTTCTATTCATATATGAATAAAATTATTTTTCATTTTTCTAAAAAGTTCTTATAGAAAAATATATTTCCTACTCGTCATACTTTCTTTCATTTTATATTAAGGATAATTTAGACATTTTACTTATCAAATAGATTGAAACATTTACGTAGAAAAGTAAATTAAATCTACCTACGAAAATGAATAATGTGAGATATTTCCACTTATTGAGTTGTGTTCTTTCTCATTTCTTGGATTTTTTTAAAAAATTGTTTACTCTTTTTTTACTGCTGTAACTATATATTTACAGGGAAATATTAAAAAAAAAATGCTTCAATGATTTCCATTATGATTTGTTCGGGATATTTTAAAAAATACCATCCTAAAACACAATTTTAATGATTTTCATATAAAATATTATATTCTTGCAAAACTATCTTTCAAATACACCAAAAGTGAAAAACAATATACAAATTTTTGCCAAACAAAATAAATTTATTTGAACAAGGCGCCATTAGTGAGGAACTAATTACAAATACAGGGAATCATCAATTAATGAAATCTTACAAGTGAAAATCACTAGATTTGATCCAAGAAAGCTGTAATCCTCACTCTTTTCACCTCCTCTTGTTTCTGCTTCCAATCAAGAGAGCAAAGTAAAACAAAATTCTAAACAAGAACCCTAAAGCAATGGTAATCCACAAGCAACTCCACTTGTCTATATCAGTGACCCCAGCCTGCTTCAGTATATCGGACCCAGTGGTCAAGCACGTGGAGCTCGTGATGTTCATGCCCAGAGTCTTGCTCATAGATTTCAGCAGACTAAGCTTCACTGAGTCAGGCACACCTCGCAACGGTGAGCTGTCGAACACCTGAATCCCTCTCACGAAGCACTTGGATGGGTCATCGAACTCGTTCTGCATCACGCCCTGGTACGGATACTTCACCAGCGAAGCGTAGTGGAACCATATCCAGTATGATGGGATCCTGTCTCGGGTTATGAACAGGCCACTGAAGAGCACGAAGTAGGCTAAAATGGCGACGACAACTGTGTAGGCCATCATCAGGTTGAAGATGATTCCGGAGAGGAACGTGACGAAGGAGCTCCCCGCCCAGAACGAGGCGAGGATGAAGATGAAGTAGAGGATGAAGCCTGAGCCGCCTCCGGCCAGCCCCACCGCCCAGTAGGTGGTGGCGGCGAATGCTAGAGAGAGGATCAAGAGAGAGGGGATGGAGATTATCGCGTGTGAGAGGACGTAGGAGGATCTTCTGTAGGCGTTGTAGGCCGTCTCTCTCATGAAGATGTACCGTTGGAGAAGAAACACTGGTATGGCCTCTGCACACGTGTAGAATGTCGTGGACATGGCGAAAGCGAAGAACCCTAATCTTTCTTGAACGCCTTTTGGTGAGTTGTCTAGCTTCCAGAAAATGGTGGCTAGTATGATGCCTGTGATGAGAACTGCACCGAATCGAGCTCCGAATAGTTCAGGTGCCCTTCTGGAGTTGGTGATCGATCTGTCTGCGATCACGATCATTTCCTTCCAGAAGGGGTTTGCGTATTTTGGAACGGAGGATGAGAGGTTTGAGTACTCCATGTTCGTGGCCCCTGAAACGAGCTTCCCCATGGAAATGCTTGCGCTTATCGCGTCTTTTAGAGAGAGCTTTGGTGCGTTTGGGTGATTGGTTCTAGGGTTTCGTTTTCTCTGCCATGTCTTGTTGAAGTCGACTAGGTTTTGCGTTCCGCCATCGCTGGTCTCGAGCTCTCGTATGTAGTCGAGAGCGAACTCGGTTTTGTCCTCGTTGGGTGGGATTGGGCTGCCGAACTCGTGGAAGAACTGTGGGAGAATTGCAGGGGAGCCACTGTAGACAGTCTGGCCACGGGAGAGGATGATGAGACGATCTAACAGGCTGAGAATTCTGTAGCTTGGTTGGTGGATTGACATGATCACTATGCTCCCACTCTGTGCGATTCTCTGTAAGACCTTGACCACCATGAACGCGCTCGTGGAGTCGAGCCCTGAGGTGGGCTCGTCGAGGAACAGTATGATTGGGTCGTGGATGATGTCGGTGCCGATAGACACGCGCCGCCTCTCGCCGCCAGAGACGCCGCGGTGGCCCTCGTCTCCGATGATCGTGCTGGCGGCACTGCAGAGGCCCAGCTGATCGATCAGGGCGTGGACCCGGGCTCGCTTGCGGGACCGGGGCATGGTTCGTGGAAGCCTGAATTCTGCAGAGAACATTAGGGTTTCCTCCACGGTTAACATTGGGAAGAGTAGATCGTCTTGCATGACGTATGCTGAGATTACTTTTAGAAGCTTCGATTCCAGGGCTTCTCCGTTGAGAGTTATGCTTCCTTTGAGGCTTTCTCGGGATATCCGGTCAGCCAGGGCGTCGATCAAGGTTGACTTCCCGGAGCCGCTAGCTCCGAGAACCGCCATGATCTCACCCTCCCTGGCTTCACCGGAGATCCCGTTCAACAGGACCTTCATTTTGGATCTATTGATGATCTCGGACGAGCTTCCGTGATCGGTACCGTTGCCACCTCTGCTTCTGTGGAAGAGCCCGGGGAGGATTCTTGGTCGGATTTTGACACTATAAGTGAGGTTATGGAAGGAGAGAACGAACGGCATTGAGGAGGGTTGAATTAGGGGGTCGTGGATTTGAACGACTTGATGGGACGAGGGGTCATCGGTGGAGTCTCCCACGCGCTGCAGAAGCTCTCCCAGCGTGTGGGAGACGGTCCGTTTGGGCCTTCGACTCAGTTCTTGGACCTCCATGGCTTGCCTAGGGCCAAGGAATGGGAGATCACTCTCCATGGATAAGCTATCACTTTCACCACTACTAGGCATGATTGATTTTTGCTTCTTCAATATCAATTATGGCACAAGATAAAGAGGGGGTTTTGGAGTACAAGATGGGTTATTGTGTACTATAGGTTGAGATTTAATTTGTTTCATGAAATAAGTAATGTTCTTTTGTCACCTTGTTTGTCCATTATATGATGAAATGATTTGATAGTAGGTTGGTAGTTTCGTGTGGGATGAGGTTTTATGGGCAGATTAGGTGAGGAGTTGCACTGCTTTTAACTGTTCTCTACTTGTTAGTTATTATACATATGTGTATTGTGATAGCTGTTTCAACCTCCAAATTCACTACCAAGTCTACCATGCCAAGATTTTCTTTGAATTGGACATTGTGTGATGGGATGAGCTTTTAACTACTACAAATTAAAATTTTCCTATGCTTAACTATTCACTTTAATTTATCTTTCTTTAACTTGTGCAAACCAGAAATTAAAGTGGATTAATTAATTGTCTTTCCACCTGATCGAGAGATCGGTTTATCCAATTCAATAAGATTGAAGTGAATTTAGAGAGAAAATAAGACGGACAAAAACATATTTACTACAGACACTACTTTACAGGTCACAGGTTGAGTTTTCGGGTATGTGAGTATTCTATTCCGTACAATATGTATATTATGTAACAGTACCACCATGTTCGTCATACATACTAAATGATGGAAGAAGAGGATAAAAGATAGAAAAGTCGCGGTAATAATTTTCAACCAAAAACTCCATAACTGATGAATTTTGAATTGAATGTATTGATGATTCTCAAATGTGGAGCAGATTAGCTTATTGAATTCCCAGTTTATTTGTTTTGATAAAGTGAATTCAGTTCAATACTATATTTGAATAGTTTTCTAAGCCTTGTTTCGTTTCGTATTAATAAATTATTAAACGTGATGTTGAATGTGGTGACCAAAATTTCCTAATAATGTCTTTTGGATTGGACACGCAACCAATGGAATGACAACAATAGTTTTTCTAGTTATACAATGAAGCTCTAATTAACTAATAAACCTATACTTTTATGTTTCGTGATCAAATGGATTTGCAGTAGGTATGGGATGTTCATCTATTCTCACCTTTACTTTTTCTAGCTTATATATATTAATAATAAATTGACTTCTTTTATTAATAGCCATAGTTCACTTAACCAAAAAGATAACTTAAAAACTCATATGAAATGTGATCATCTTCCAGATATACAAGTATGCACTGGATATAGGGTAAGAAATTTTTATTTTAATAAGTCCAAAGAAGTAATTAAGAAAAAGAGTTATGCTTTATAATAGAGCGAGACAAAGTAGGCATGCAATCAAATAATTCATCGTTTGATTCAAAATGATGATCTTTTCCTAAAGATACAGCGACTTGCATAATAAAAGTATCAATAATTTAAAGGGAACAAAAAGTATATTTAGATTCCTCCTTTTATTATTATTATTTTAAAATTTCAGTCCTTATGTTATGAATATAATCCTAAGATTTCAGATTCTGGTTTTATCAAGGAAATAATCTAGATAGTAATATAGCAGTAATATAGAGATGCATAGGAAACAATTTTACTAGAGAACTAATGAGCTACATATAATCAATAGTTCAACACTTGTACTATAGAAGGCTAAAACTACTAATTAGCAACTAAGTTAGGCAACAAATCTTCAATAATAATCTCCATTTTCTATCATTCTCATCATCTTAATCATGTTTAGGCTTCCTCAAATACCAATCAGCAAAACCTGCAGAATTCCTACCAACAAACTTGAGAGCTTCATCGATCAATATCACCGGAAAAGCAACGGCCAAAACCAACATCCATTCGTTCAAGCTCAGGTGAACTATACCAAACACGTTGGCCAAAAACGGAACATAAAGGATCATGAAGTGTAGGCCAAATGAGATCGACATGGCAACGAGGAGCCATGGATTCACCCACGGTGGCATCACGAGCAGGCTCGTCTCGTCCGAAAGGGCATTTAGGGAATTGAACATTTCAATGGCAACCAACACCGATAGAGAGAGTGTAGTAGCTTTCACCTTCCCATGTTTGAAGTAATCACAAGGGTTGTCGTCGAAATGGAATGTCCGTGATCCGGCCGTGAAGGGCAAAACGGTAAAATTCTCCCAGGATGAGCATTGGCTCCAATTTGCAAGGTCAGAATATGTAACTAGAGAGTGCCCATCCCCACTTAGGTCTATTCCCATGAAGGAATCATGAGTGTACCAAATTACGAAAACTCCCACCGTTGCCACTCCAACGTACGTCCCAATAACCTGATCAAGAAAACGGGTCAAATTCTGTAAGACAAGACAACATTTCTAGTTAAGACAACGAACAAATAGTACAATACCAGGTAGCGAAACAATGTCCAAGCTGAGACAAGGGAATCATCACTACGTCGAGGTGGCTTCTGCATGATGTTTTTTTCGGGTGGATTGAACCCTAAAGCCGTGGCAGGTGGACCATCGGTTACAAGGTTAACCCATAGCAGCTGAACAGGATTTAAGCCTTCAGGAATCCCCAAAGCTGCTGTCAAGAATATTGAAGCAACTTCTCCAATGTTTGAAGAAATCATGTACCTAATTAAATTTGTTTCAACACTTAGAATAATATTCTTATGATCATCATGACCAAGATTAAAGAAGGGCTATTCACAAACCTTATAAAAGCCTTCATGTTGTTGTAAATGGATCTACCTTCACCCACAGCAGCAACTATTGTACTAAAGTTATCATCAGCAAGAACAATATCAGCTGCCTCCTTTGCTACCTATACAATTTCATGAAGTTGATTAGAAACAGAATATATATAATCTTCTGATCTTTAAGAAGCTACCAGAATGTTCTTACCTCTGTTCCAGCAATTCCCATGGCAATTCCAATGTCAGCTAGTTTAAGAGCTGGTGCATCGTTCACTCCATCCCCTGTCATAGCAACGACCTCACCATCGTCTTTAAGCAACCTCACGATCTCTTGCTTATGTTTCGGCTCTGCTCTAGAGAACAAAAGGCCTCCATTTTGTCGAAGATGGGATTCTTTATCTGGTAATGCAATGAACTCTTTTCCAGTTAGGCTTTTGGTAGTGATATCTTCTTCTTGTCCAAACACACCTATTTCACGGCATATAGCTTCTGCTGTATTCTTGTTATCTCCTGTTATAACTATCACTCTAATCCCTGCTTCTCTGCAATCTTTAATGGATTGGAAAACTTCTTCACGGGGAGGATCTCTAAGCCCGACAAAGCCCACAAACGTAAGATCACTCTCTATTGATGGATAGTTTGATGGCTCGAGCAGAAGACTATGAGCTGGATGATCTTCATTGCCATCATAGGTTTCAAATTCGTGAAGCGCGTCTTTGTATGCAAAACCAAGACAGCGCAATGCAGTTGTTGTCATTTCTTGAAGGACTCGTAAAATATTAGCCATCGTAGTTTCATCCAAATTCACAACAGAACCATTTTGTAACTGGATATATCTGCTTCTCTCTAACAAATTCTCTACTGCACCCTGTCATTATGAACCTTCTCATTTTAGTATCATTATCCTATACTAAATATATCAAACCGTACCAATATCACTGTAGAGAAAAGAAGACATTCAAGCAAGAGAAAGGGGAAGGAATTACCTTCACTAGCAATGATCTTTTTCCAGATTGAGAAATGGCAATGACACCCATAGACTTCCTATCTCGATCAAATTCAAGCGTTGCAATTCGACAGTTTATCGTATTCCACTTCTTGCAACATTCTTGATCATGCAATAAGCAAGCAAACATGTCATTAAATAGATCAAATTTAAGTATAACAAAATCTTATCTGCTAATGATAACATACCTAATGTATCTCCACGAGAAAATCCATGTCTGAGTTCTTCAGGGAGCCCCATTTTCTCAACTAGAACCTGAATTAAGCAACACAATAAAACCAAATTAACTCAAAGAAATCATATTTATTAAAAAAAAATCACGCTGTCATTCACCTTAAGAGCAGCCTCAGTTGGCATCCCATTGGCAACATACTTGCTACCTAACCAAAGAACACTAGAATCATTGCATATTGCAGCTATCTTTGCAATCATTTGAAGATTAGCATCCATCTCGTTAGGCCATTCTTGAATGATCCCATCAAAGGAATTATAAGTAGTTCCTTCCACCTTAAATTTCCTCACACTATCCCTTGTCTCCCCCATAGCCACGAGCTTCACCACCGCCATCTGATTGGTCGTGAGGGTCCCAGTCTTGTCCGAACAAATGACCGTTGTACAACCTAAAGTCTCAACACTCTGCAGTTTTCTCACAAGAGCATTCTTTCGTGCCATTTTCCGGGTCCCAAGTGCCAAGCAAGTCGTGATCACAGCTGGCAAGCCTTCTGGTATTGCAGCCACTGCTAATGCCACCGCAATTTCAAAGTAATAAGTGCATTTCTCGAATGAGAACTTGAAGTTCTTAGGCCATCCGTTGGCATATTCCCATGTTAGAAAGTATTTGATGTTGATCAACCAAACCAGAACACATATCACACCAATCATCTTCGTCAATGAATCTCCAAACTCGTTCAACTTCTTCTTCAATGGAGTGTCATCCTCACTTTGAGATGCTTCATGAATCTGCTCATGAACTTTGCCCAACTCTGTCTTCATCCCAATATGAGTCACCAAACAAATGCAATTCCCATTAACCACAGTGGTCCCTGCAAACACCATGGATGATTTGCCTTGAATATCAGCATCAACAGCAACCACTTTACTTGTCTTGTTAACGGCCTCACTCTCCCCTGTCAACGAGCCCTGCTCGAATCTCAAAGTCGAGCTAATCAACCTCACAACTCTCATGTCTGCAGGCACTTTATCCCCAGCTTTGAGCTCAACAATATCCCCAGGGATCAACTCCTTGGCAGGGAACGAGGGCATTTTCGTCCCATCACGAATCACAGTGGCTTGATCCGATTGGATTTCCTTCAACGCCTCCAACGCCTTCTCCGCGTTGCTCTCTTGCCAAATCCCAACTATGGCATTGACAATTAGGATTAAGAAGATCACTACAGGCTCCACAAAAGCTGTCAATTTATCGCCCTCGTCGTACAAAGCTAGCGTGAAGGACACGATAGCTGCGGCGAGGAGAATCCGAACGAGAGTATCGTTCAATTGATCGAGAATCAAACTCCAGAAAGATCGATCCTCATGCTTCTCCAACTCATTGTACCCATGAATTTCATGCTTAGCAATCGCATCACGCGATGTTAATCCACAATTTCTGTCAGTTTGATAGTACTTTTCACATTCCTCGATCTCTTTAGCCCAAGGAGAGAAGATTTCATCATCTGAACCACTTTGGCATCGATTCAATCCCTCAACCACGCTTTCTCCACCTTTTCCCATGCCAAATAACTAGACTGAAAACCTAAAACAAAAAAGTTGTGAATCGGAAAGGGTTTAATATGGAAATTGTGAAGTTGATAAACATATGAAACAGAAACAACGTGAAAACTGTATGAAAATTACAAACACTGCTTACCATATATATATAGACTTTTGATCCCACTTTTTCAGATTGGTAAACTTCGAAGAAGGTTTATTCATGGCGGTTTTCAGTTTGAAAAAGGTAAGATTTGGTAGAAAAAAGAGGGAAGTTACAGTTAAGCGCGATCACTTTTATCCTGGTGAAACTTCCTGGATTTTTACCCCTCCAATTAAGAAATTTTAACCGCCGTTAAATCTTTTATTTTAAGAACAGGAAACTTCGAGGAATCATCGTTCTTAGATTCTATCAATATTTACTTAAATTAAGAGTTGACTAATTAATGTAATTGAGAAATAGCCTTTTTCATTTGCAGATATTGTTAGAAAATCAGGTGTGGATGCATGAAATGTGAATTTTTAGCATTAAATTATATTGATTTTGCATCATTAATTTTTCCATAAATTCACGTTATTTGAAATCAAAATAGTCATAACATACAAATATATATAATAGTTTTTTTTTTTTTTTTCTCATTGTAATAAATAAACTGTGTAGCTAGACCAGTGAATCAAATTGATATCATAAGTCATAAACCATAAACAATTATCGAATAAACTCGAACACAATTATCGAACACAACTTACAATCTAATAAACTCTGTAGGGAAGACAAAGTCTTGGGTGAGACCGTCTCACGGATCTCATTCCGTGAGACGGATAGGTTCGGGTCGAATATAAAAATTATGTAACACTTTTGTGTGTGTTATGTAATACTTTTATGTATATTAGGTAATACTTTGTATTATAAATGTGTTTTGAGTTGAGTCAGACTATAAGAAAATATGTAATACTTTTATGTGTATTAGGTAATACTTTTATGTATATCAGGTAATACTTTTGTATTATGGGATAATGACCCGAATTGGGTCGGGTTGGGCCAACAAAAAACGCGCGGATCCTAGGCACCCAGCTCTTCTTCCTCGTACGTGAATTGTGTAATATGTAATACTTTTGTGTGTATTAGGTAGTACTTTTATGTATATTATGTAATACTTTTTGAAAATATCACATAACTTAATATCATATAATACCTTTATGTATATGAAGTAATACTTTTATGTGCATCATGTAATACTTTTGTATATATTATGTAATACTTCGATCCGACTCTACCCATCTCACGGAATGGGATCCGTGAGACGGTCTCACACAAGACCTACTCTGTAGGGAATTATTCAATCACCACACCAATTGTGGTTTCGTATATAGAGAATATATACACCAAGATTACATAGATGATTTACAACAGATTAGAGAAAATAAAGGAAAAGAATATCTATTCTATATTTAAATTGGGTATATCTCTAATAAACTCCAATTTTTTTTTATAATAAGAAATGATATAAATTATGAGAGAAAAAAGACAATTTGAGATTGTGAGAAAATAGAGAGCTTCAAATTGTGTTTCAAAATATATCAATATTAAATATCAATATTAAATTTTATTTATAGAGAAAAAAAACGAATTTTGATAATATCTGATCTTTTTATAATAAATAGTATATCCAATATCAATAATAATAAATTATATCTATAAAAGAATTTATACAATCAATAAAAAATTACACATGGCATAAAGTTGGTAAAGTATGAGTGATAAATGTGGTTGTGACGTGAATTGGTTGACCAGCCCAATTTACAACCGCTCATGCTATTCTTTTATTTTTTCTTTTTTTTTTTTCTTTTTTCATATTTTTGTCATTTTGCTCACAATCTATCCAATCGGTTGTTGATGAAGATAGTTTTATGGTGGAAACCAATTTTGAAATTAAATAGGTTAAATTGTAAAATAAAACATGAATCTTCATAAGATTATAATTTCAACACAAATTTATGAATTTAGTAAAATAAATTATTAACGAAACATTAATTTAGAGTTCGTATCATCATTAATATTTCAATACAATTGTGGATATATCCAATCAATTTATTCACACTAATTGTTATCAAGGACTAAAATATCCGTATCGACGGATATATCGGTACATTGATTTTACGGATATATCAATGGATATATCGATATCGGTGGATATATCGGTTTTTGCGCAAAAAATTGAAAAAATTTGTAAAAAAAATTGAAAAATATATCTAGTATTTTATATAATATTATAAGTAACATTAATATATATATTGAACTTAAAACTACAAATAAAATGATAAATTTACAATAAATATAAAGATACACTAATATTATATACATCATAATTCATTTATTAAATTTCAAACAATTTAACTAAACGCAATTAAATTATTAGAGAAACCTAAATACTAGTGTACTAATTTATTGTAAATAATTTAATTAAATTTATATAAAGTAATTGTTTACTCCACTTATAAATAAAAATATAGATATATAAAAATTAAAGAGAGAGATAAATAACTCAATTTTAAACGATATCCTTCAAATACATCATAAAAAGAAAAAAAGCAAAACAAGAAAAAAGGAAAAGAAAAAAGAAAAAAAAAAGGAAATTAGCGTGGGAAAAAAAGAAAGGAAAAAAGGAAACGAAAAAAGAAATTAAAAAAGGAAAAAGCAATCAGCGTGAATAGTATTAGGCGTGTGGCCTGCACGCTCTAAAAATATCGCGATAATTTCGTTTAAAACGATATATTCGCGATATATCGAGAAATATCGCGATATTTTGGTCGATTTTTTTTTTTTTGAAACCCTTATTTTATATTGACCCCTTCAGTTCGGCGATATTTCGCCGAAATATCGCAATATTTTAGACCTTGATTGTTATATCATCAATCAAACAACGTGGACTTCTTTTTTTTTAGTGATGAATAATATTGAGTAAACATTGAATAAATAATAAAGAATATAATATATTGAATAAACAAAAAGGCAATGACGAAGAACAAAAGCTAATAAAGTTTCTCTTTTTGTGGTCATGAATAATCTTGAGATCTATTTAAACTATATATAGTTATTACATTGAATGATTCTTGTTTTAAATAAATAAAAAGTCAGTTCCATGACATATTGTCACAAGCTCTGTTTAAAAATATCTGCAGCTAAAATCTGAATGTGCTAGAAAATATTCCCAAACAGTGCATAAGAATAATGGAGAACAAAAATGTAGTCAAATTGTATTCATCACTTCATTCTTTAATTGTGCATGCGCTGCCATCCAATTTAATCACACTTTTACTAAAGTAAATATCATTTCTCTATTTTCTTTTTCTTCATTCTTTAATTGTGCATGCGCTGCCATCCAATTTAATCACACTTTTACTAAAGTAAATATCATTTCTCTATTTTCTTTTTCTGTGTTTTTTGTTTTTTCATTTCTTTCCAAGTTGTATATAATCGATATAAATTTATTTATTACCAATTATACAACTTGCAACTTCCTATAGGTATTATTAAGGGAGTGTTTAGAATAATTATACTTCGAACAAGTAATTTAATTTTAGTGAAATTTTGTATGGCTTGTAAATGTCATACTATATGATGAACTATAATGATTATAATATCTATTTTCAAACTTTTCACAAACTTATATTGATACCACATCTATTGTGTAACATCTGAAATAGCATCTTTGTTGTTCCACCAATCATCATTGCGTTGGGGTGCACAAAAAAATCTTAGAAAACATAATTAAAGCAAATTATGCTTAATAATTACTCCTACTCCAAATATCACGAGAAATATGACCATCTCAAATTCCACTATCAACAAAGCCCATATTCACTTTCACAGTTTTCCTTCTCTGTTGTTTCATGAGAGAGAGAGAGAGTCTTGGACATTATTTTCAAAGATTCAGAAAATCCCTCTAACA
The DNA here is from genome assembly GCA_954870855.1 of Scutellaria minor. Taxonomy (NCBI): domain Eukaryota; kingdom Viridiplantae; phylum Streptophyta; class Magnoliopsida; order Lamiales; family Lamiaceae; genus Scutellaria; species Scutellaria minor. The sequence continues at coordinate 1,272,137 of OX940735.1, read as the reverse complement.
AGCTGATGAAATGAGCAAAATTTGCATATCAAAATGCGTAAACGATGCAAGAGTTCCAGGAAGGGCCACTTATGTGAACCTCTACAAGTGGCCGGAATCCGACGCGGAGTTCATGAAATCCTCCGCCATGCACGGCGGAGGGTGGCAGAATAGCAGGGTGGCGAACAGCATTTCATGCAGACAAACGTATCTCAAAAGCTACACGTTCTCGAGAGAGGAGACTGTGCACGAAAGAACCATCAAATGCTTTGGGAGGGTTAGAGGGAGGATGGCGGCCGGTAGAAAGGAGGCGCTGATGAGGCGGCAGCGGCGGCACTGCGTTGTAATGAGGAGAGTGAAGGAGTTCTCACGCGCCGCCGTGCTCGCCATTTTCCGGAGGTTGCTATTTTGTACTACTAAAGTCGATGTTGCCAATGCTGCCCTTTAGCTTTTTGCTCATTTCTGTCTTTTGATTTTTCCTACTTGGTTTTATCGTCCTTTTCATTCTAAGTGTCGTGTATTTTCACCTCTAAAAACGTCAGAAATTTGAGGAAATGCAATGAGGTTTGAGGTTTTGATTTGATTAATTTAAACTTTTTTTTTAATTATGTATTTAAGGAAATGCAGGATTTGGTAGTATTTTCCAAGAGTGAGGAGTTGAGGTGGATGGGTTCGCAGATAAAAAAACAGATATTGCATCATCACTCTCTGATAGCTGTCTTCCAAGAATTTAAATTTGTTGCTTAATAGCCAGCATTCTACACATTTTTCGGCGGATTCATCCACCAAGAGAGAAGAAGCAATTGCATTAATATGCACGAGGAAAACAATGCACAGTTATTGCATCAATTGGTGATATGTACATAAAGGTACCAAGGATCGACTTAAGTTCACCTAAGCAAAGGCCAATCTCAAATATAACAAATTCAATATATATATACACACACATACACAGTATTCCATTCCTACATGAGCTAACACACAGTATTGGGAATCAGTTATATAAATCACAGCATATCACCATCCAAACTAAATGCTAAATGTCAAATTTTCTACTAGTTTCTAGACAACAAACTGATCAAATTCATAAATATGCACACAACAATATCATAGGCAATTAAATTTCAAATAGCTTAAGCAAACTGAAAAGAGATTTGAAGATGTATTGTCAGGTAGAGAAACAGATTATGGGCATACCAAAGAGAAAAGAATATACTCCTGTAAGGTGTTCAAAAGTGAAGTAGGATTCACTACCAATATGCATGGTTAATCCCCAAAGAGAAAAGAACATACTCCTGTAAGGTGTTCAAAAGTGAAGTAGGATTCACTACCAACATGCGTGGTTAATCCTTCTCCTGGGCAATTGCCAGAATTTATGAAATTTCACCAAAATTAAATGTGAGATTTCACCGGTACTAGGTCTAAAGGTTTGCTCATTCATCATGAATCCCAGTTCCCAACTACACTATAGTATTCTAATAACAATCTTGTAGTTACAGTATCAAGAGAAAAAATAATATGATGAGAAATCTTGGTGAATATTTGACAGGTTGAGATGAGCTTTGGGGTTTACCTACTAGAAATCTCTATCGTATAGATAGGTAAAAACTTAAATTAGTCCTGCCTAAAACTTAATCAGATTATCAGAACTAGGGGAAAACCAGTGAACTCATGAATAGCTATAACTAGCTTTCAGCACCTAAACATAAAGAGGTAATAATTTATCGTCAAGCTCATTTAGCTTTTCATAAAACACAATTCAGAACGTGTTTCAGTTGCATATCTATATTTCACAGATATTGCATTTCTTAGAATTCATTAAAGATAATGCAAAAGCACAGATGATATAGCACATAATATGCAAACAACGTATACACATACAAGACTATTATAGGAACCAATCAAACAGAAGAGAAGGAAAAACATGCAAGAAGAAAAAGATATTTGATTGTGTCTTATTAGTAATAACTCCATTCAATAATGATTGGTGAAAATAACAAAGATATCTAGACAACAGAGACAACATGAATTGCAAAAGACATTGACACGCTACAAGAAAAGAGCAAGAACTAATAAACAGTTACAAAAGACAACCATTTCCTGCTTCACAATATAATCAGCAAAGAGCTTAATTGGAGAAGTAATGACATTTAAGAAATGACATAAAAATTACATCATGCAAAAGTCAAGGCCACTGTCAGATAAAACTCAATTCTGTCTCTACGAGAACTTAAAAAAATAAGGAGTGAAACAAGTACACAAATCGGAACTTTGCAACAAATCTATCCAGTATCCATATATTCGCTAGGTACCTCACAATCTGTAGTAGTATTCAATCAAAAACGAGCAGCACTTGGATTTCCAACTTCAAAGCTCGAACTCTTCGTCTTTAAGAGCTAATTCCGCAGCCTCTTCCTCCTCCTCGTCAAGTACAAAGTACTCATTCTTTTCGACTGGCCTAAACATGTAAAAGATTATGGTGTAAAAAGCAAGACTTGCAATCTCCTCAGCTGCAGTAGACACCCACTGGTACTTATAAGCTGCAATGGTCCTGAGAGCAAACACTACAATCCTCGTGAAGTATAGGTACCCAATAACAACAATGTAAAACTGCCTAAACAGGGTTAGCTTAGCCAGATTCCTTGCAGCCTTCCCATCAGTCTTTGATGTCTCCCTCAACGACCTAATAGACCACACAATCGGAAAGATAATCGCGCAACAACAAATAATATCAACCAACAGGAACACCTGGTTCCAAGTTACCCAATCCTTGATAAACGGACCAGTTTCCCCAATTACAACGGATGCCACATTGGCCAAAACCTGCAATGGGATCACAATCATCAACACCTTCTTCTCCTTCTCCTGCAAGAATGGCTTCAGAAACGACCACCCAGTACCGATCAAAACAATAACAGTAAACAACAACACAACCCTAATAAACTGGAAAATGTAAAACAACACATCCCATCCATGTGGCGTCCCCGTGACCTTCACGTAATGTTTATCCTCAGCAGCACATAGCAGATTCAATGCCTTCATAACAACTAGAAGGCCCATCAGTAAATGGATCCTATGCACAGTCTTCTTGTTTTGCAAACAGACATAAATCCAATACGCCAAAAACGCAAAATAAAGAACAGAGAAACAGAAATACAACGACGGCAATTGAGTTAACCCGGCCGATAAGAAGTCCTTCTCTCTTCCACGGCCATCGAAATTATACAGCTCAGTCCGCACATTCATCGACACCGTGGATTCAGGGGCACAATTAGCGAAGAACAGCGAATACTCATTAGGAGAAGTGATCGGATACGAGTGGTTGAACGAGGAGTGCGGCGGCGGCGACAGATCACGGAATGTGAAGAGGAAAGTAATATACTTCGAATCAAGGACGCAAAACGAAGGATTCGATTGGAGTTCAAGAAGAACCTGAATTAGGGATTCCTCGGAGAGGAGGAAGAAACCTAATCGGGACGGGTCCGGGGATCCCACGGCGGACATTACCGACACTGACGAGACACTGATGGTGACCTGGCCGGTATGCGTGAACCCAAAGCGTTCGAACAGGATCATCGGCCGAGAATCGGAGGAGATTTTTAGGTTCTTGATCTCGGCGGAGGCGAGAGAGGCGAGGAGGAGGACGGCGAGGAGAGAGAGTATCTTCCTCATCTTGATTGGGCGGCGGTGGATCGGAGGCGGTTGTGGTGCGGAGGAGGAGAGTGGATGTGATTTGGGGAAAAGGGAAGAGATGAAAGAGGAAGTGCCGGTGGAGTGGATTTCACGACTGAGTCCCTTTTCTTCTTTTTTATTCCGAAAATACCCCTAGATCTGGTTCCATTGCAAGTGTTGGATAGACCGCTGACCAGAAAGTAGGAGAGTGGGAATTCTTGAAATTGCAGTGAGATCCTCCTATTTTTGACTTTGCTCTCTTTTGCCTCAAAAGTTTAGACTCACCCCCAAATTAGAGGTGTGAGAATGTGTGATCAATTGTGAACATTGGATTAAAAGTCAACTGAAAAACTCGAAGCTCAAGTTCATTTCGTATTTAAAACAAGCTTAATAGTGAGTTCAATGGGGAATTCGATATATTCTATACTTCATTCTATATGATTATTTATAAAAAAAAATTGCACGACATTTTATAGTAAACTATCGTATATTTAATAAGGTTTATGAACTTATCTATCAAGTAAGTTGGACATCAACTTTAGAGCTACTCGAATTAGAGCTTAATTTGATTAATTTTATATTGAATTCAGGGTTTTTTCTTTTCATATCAATCTTGAATTTTAAGAGTAGACTCTACTCAATTGTAGAAATTAACAACGTCTACTAGATATATCAATGATTTGATCAATTTAAAAAATCTACCTAACTCGACAACTCATTAAAAAATATCTTTATCACCTAACTTGTTGAAACTAGCAGATCCATCTTTTGAATTTTCTGACTCTTTTAATACATTCTATCAATCTCTTTATATGAAAAAAATGTTGATAATGTCTACTATTATTTTTTCAAGTAAAAACTTGTGATACCTTTATTTTTAATAAGTAAATCAAAATGGCAAAAAAAAAAAAAAAATTACAATTCTCCCAATGAAAATGAAAATAAGGCCCTTTTAATTTCTTTGTACCTAATTTCTATTTGGCAAAAAATTAGATCCGTGCCTCCAACTCGATCCGGCGCGAGAGCCGCTCCCAGGTGCATTCACGCGTCCTCACACGCGGCCACACCATAGTTGTTGTGCGCCGCACACAAACCTAATTATATACAGTGAAGATATCACACATTTACTCTTCAGGTATAAGACATTTACTCTTCAAGTATCTCATATCTACCCTTAAGATATTATGCAGAAACAATATTGTTTTCTTCTTTTTCCTCTTTTTTTCTTCTTCTTTCTCCCTATTCTTCTTAATCTCTTTTTTTATTGATTTGTTATTCTTCTTATTTGTCTAGTACATTCTTCTTGTGTATTTTCTTGTTCTTATTTTTCTTCAAATTGCCATGAAATCATTTATGAGGTTTTTTCTCCTTCTTATTTATGAGTAATTTTAAAACATTGAAAATAAATTATTTCAAACAATATGAAATCATGATTTGTAGAAAATTTGACGAAAAATATGATGAAATCGTGATTTGCAAAAATTTTGAGGAAGAAGATGATGATACATTTGAAATTTTTAGATTTTCAGTGAATGTATGCTCTTAAGATATCAGTTGTTTACTCTTAAGGTATCAAACATTTACTCTTAAGGTATTATTGCAGAAATAATGTTGCTTTCTTATTTTTCCTTTTTTTTTTCTCTCTCATTCTTCTTAATCTATTTTCTTATCAATTTGTTATTATTCTTATTTGTTTTGTACATTCTTCTTCTTCTTCTTCTTCTCTATTTTTTTATCTTTATTCTTCTTATTACATATTTACTTTTAAGATATTAGTGTTTATAGTATAAGACAACTCTTAAGATATCAATTGTATGTTCTTAAGATATTAGTTGTATACTCTTAAGGTATAAATTGTATACTCTTAGGTATTACATATTACCTTTAAGGTATTAATGTTTATAGTATAAAATATTAGATATGCACATTTAAGGTATTACATATTTACCTTTAAGATATTAATGTTTATAGCATAAGATATTAGATATGCATATTTAAGGTATTATATTTACCTTTAAGGTATTAATGTTTTATAATATAAGGTATTACATATTTACTATTAATGTATTAGTTATTCATTCAATGAAAAATATCACTTGTATACTCTTTAGATATCACTTTCTATACTGTTTAGGTATCAATTGTATTCTCTTAAGGTATCAGATGTAAGTTTAAAATTTTAAAATTTCAAATATATAATGAAATTGAGAAGGAAGAGAGAAAAAAAGAAGAAAAAGAAAAAACAGTGCAATAAAAGAGAAGAAATAGAAAAAAAAAAGAAAAAAAAAAGAAAGGAAGGTTACAGCGAGAAGAGAAAAAAGAAAGAAAAAAAAAAGTATGGATAATGTTGGAGGCATGATACCGGGGCACATAAGTACATAAGTGTTGCCCTTTCTATTTTTATATTCTTTAAGTTCATGAAGTCCCTCTCTATTTTTAGTTGATAATTGCCCTTTTACAAATTTAAATAAATTGCAGTTTTCCCTTAAACAATAGGAGTGTAAATAAGTAAAACTGTATATAAATGGATTGTGGAAGAAATTCAACTAAATAAGTATAATAGAATTGATGTATAAGTTTCAAGATTAATTCAACTAAAAAATTAAACTCTACTCAAAAGTGAATTGAACATAATTTTTAGAGATCATGTTTGCTCCACATATCAATGTCAAACATGAGTTGATCTTGATTATTGCATAAATAGTTTAAACTTTTATAATATATATATATATATATATATAAATTACTAAATATGAATAATATTATAACTGTCATAAACATATGTTGATGTTACTATACGAAAAACTCCCCAGATCACATAATAAAAGGATCGATTCTCTCATACAAAATATGTCAATGTGAGAATTGATATATTATACATTAAAATATGTCGACAACAAGAAGGAAGTAATAACAAAAGGACATGATATTTTTTTAGGAAAAAAAAAAAAAAAAGACATAAAATTTAAAAGAAAAAGAAAAGAAGGAGCGTGTCAGTCACCTGAGATCAACTGTCGAGGGTATTTATGTGAAAACACAAAAACGCAAGGCGCGAAACTAATGGCTCAAGACACGAACTTTTCCATAACGCTCAATTCCTCGCGGTCTTCTTCGCGTTTCTCTCTCTCTCTCTCTCTCTCATCAAACTCATTCCTTCATTCATTTTCTCTCTCTAACTTTTGCCGCAATTAACTATCTCCAATTGAAACATCATATTTCAATTCGTAAGATGTCGTGGATTCGATCGGCGGTGAACAATTTGGTGGAAGTCGGTGGTAATAACAACATCAGCCGCGCAGTACGGAGCTATGCTGACACCGTCGTCAATCAAGCTGTAGTTGGTGGCACCAAGCTGCTGCAAGATCGCATTGTATGATTCGCTAATCCTTTTTTTTTTTTTCGTGTAATATGAGAGTGTTCTTTTGTTAATTGAACGTATCAATATTTTGTTATCCATAGTATTCTAAAAATCGGCTTGTTTTAAAAAATTAAAGCATATTTACACTTCTACAATTGATGGATAAAGGTCATAAGTTGGAGAAATCGCAGTCAGCAACTAAGATGTTATGAAATTAAGATTGAGAATGTGAGGCACAAATGATTTAATTTGAATTATGCAGATGCTAGGATTCTATATATGCATCTATATATCAGCAGCGTATATTATGTACAATGTAAGCTATGCACTTGAAAACCTTAGCATCTAGATTTGTTATAACTTATAAGATTGATAAATTGGTAGAGTTTGAATTGTGTTTTATCATAGATTCTGTATATGGTTTATTGCAATTCTTAAAATTTCTGTCGTGTTAATATTTTTAGTAGAAAATCGTGTTTGACTTCGGCGTTTATCATGAAAGAATGCAACCAGCTATGCTCTAACCTGCATGAGTTTGTTAGAACTAATGAATTTCAATTATTATCAAACTCTAAGTTTATTTGGCAAAACCCCTCGAACAAGTGTTTGGAGTCTGATCTGCATTTTTTGGATTACAGCTTCATTTATTAACCCATAATGTGGTTGAAAATGGTAATGAGGATTCCTACGTCCATAATCCTGTGTACTATTGTGCATTTTATTAAATTTTTTATACATCTTTCCTCTTTTGATTATTTTCATACATTGAATGGACTAATGAAACTATTCCCATATATCTTTCTTTTCTAGACTCAGAAGGAATTATTTTTCACTCAGATTCTTCTGGAATAACTTGAAGCATGATTGATATTATTCTCTTCGATGTTTCTGGTACTGTAGGGAGGTCGGAATTTCCAAAATTATAAGCTTGCAGCAAAACGATTAGAAGAAGTTTCTGTTTCATGTAGGGGGATCGAAAGAGTTCAGTTGCTACGAAGATGGTTAGTTGCCTTAAAACAGACAGAGAGACTTAATACCAACACTGAATATCTTGACAATTCTCAGCCAACTGTGGTATGTCTTTTTGCAAAGTGTTTTCCTCATTTTCTAGCTTCTTAGATTCTAATTAAAATTTCACTTGTAGCTTTTATAATCATTTTATCTCAAGTAAAGTTTTGAAATCATCGAAGAGAGTTGATTAGATTCATTTCAGCGTCTTCTTGGGCACATCACAATATTTTAAATTTTCTCTTTACTCTAGCTTGTTTTGTCCCCTATGTGAATTTGAATAGCTTTACCAGATTTTTTTTTACCTCTAATAGATACATAATTTTTGCACACTTCACTGTCAAAGACTCAAAACCTTGCTATACATAACTCCGTCTTGTTCTGAGTAGTAAAGTACTGCCATGCTTGTCATAAGGAAAATCCATTTTGTCTTTCTTTAAGTATTGCATAAGTCACGTGTCTGTAGTTCTTTATTATAATTCCCAGGATATGTATTATGATCCTGATCTTGACGGAGAACCAATGAATTTCCGTGATGTGTTCCTTCAAAGTCAAGCTCTTGAGGGAATTACGTTGTCTTTGGTAAGTGCAGAAGTTTTAGTTCCCTTATTTGCCTTTGGTAGCCGACACAGCTAATTCTTTTGTTTGTCTGGTTCAGATTCTTGAAGAACCCAATGAAGAAGAACTTTCTTTGCTTCAGGGGATATTCCGGTGATTTTTCTTTTGCTTAAATATTATGCTGTGGTTCTTGGAAAGAACACCAACCACTCAAGAATATCACGTAATTGAAATTCAAGTTTTATCTGCTGCCTAGCAGAAGATCTAAAACATACGATCCTCCTCCCTCCTTCTCTCCCCTTCATTTTTTGTCAGGATTTGCCTCATGGGTGGAAAAGAAGCTCTTGATGTGACAGTGAGCAGTGTACAAGATTTGGCAAAAGCCTTCTCAACATACACTGAAGAAATACTGGTATGAACCACATGATCTTGTTAAGTCATTTGCGTGACCTATGGAAATATATACGTAAGAGTTAGAATCTTTGAACATCATTTGTTCTGATTCTAGGCAAAGAGGGAAGAGCTACTTCAATGTGCACAAGATGCTATGGCTGGATTGAAAGTAAATGCTGAGATAGTAAGGTGGTTAGGGGTATACCTTCCATATTTTCATTGCTTTGACTTGTTATTTTAACTATAGATAAATACCGTAAGGCTGGTGTGCATGTAGTACATTGAGTCACAAGCTGGTTTTCTCCACATATGACCTTTCCCCTGAAACCAAGGCAAAAGCAGGGGGCTGCAAAATAGCAAGGACTAGAAAACTCCTCATAATATATCATAGAAATGTAGTCTTTGTCAGAACAGCTTTCAACCACTTCAAAAGATCTTTTTTTTTTTTTTTCGCCCCTGCATAAAAAGGAGATGCAATTGAAAATTGATAAGGAACTTCCAGTTTTTAAAATTAAATGAAATCCGTTTACTGTAAGATGATGATTTCTTTTACATCACTTCACTTCATCATGTAATTTCTCGTTTTCTGGATAAGTTAATGTACATTGAGCTAATAAATTGTTGAGAATGCCGGTTTCCAAGAATACATAAGCTGTGGATTGAGTAAAATAATTTACCTTAGTACGGTTTTCTTTTGGTCTTGAATATGAAAATTACTAATTTAATTATTTCTCTGTTTGTGTTTTCATTTGCTCTCAGAATAGATTCTGAAGTCTCAAATATACAAAGAAAATTAGATGACATGAAAAACCAGCTGCCCTTAAGTGGCAAGATGTCATCTGAAAAATCGTGTGGGATGTCAATGGAGGTGAGATTGTTTTCGTTTTCAATTGTTAATGAGAATCTCAATATCGCACATTTGGAGTTTGAACTTTGTTTAGAAGATCCTTTTATTCATTCCTAATGGAGCATAGCTTCCAAGCACTACAAATATGATGGATCCTTTGTGAAACTGGGCACTTTAAACTAATCATGTGCATGCAAAGAAAACTTGATAAAGTTCATCACCATTAAATTTTTTAATATTATTGCTGAAAATTTTGTCTTCTTCACATAATTGAATAGTTCTTCCTGTGCATATAATAAGTGATTGCAGACATTTGATAAGAGTTGTAGGGATTTATGCTTAATGAAAATTTTCTGGATAATTGAGGTAATCTTATTCTATTCTTGCAGAATCTGAACAAAGCACTTGAGCATGTTAGACTTTGTTCCCGATTGGCAGAGCTTCTGTCACGTAAGAAACTAATCATGAAGAACGGGTACTCTCCAGCTGCTCATAATCAAAAGGTATTTAAATGAAGTCTTTTCTTTTCCCTGGAAGAGAGTGTCAAAATTACACAATTAATTGCAATTACAATAATAAATCTGAAACCTTTGTAATCTCCTCTATAGTGTTCATTTGAAGTAGCTAAACTCTAGTTTTAAAAGTTGATTTGAAAGTGAAGTCCCTTTTGATAGCAACTAAATAATTCCATCATCTCATAAATCATGACTGTAATCTTCTTCTTCTTCTTCTTCTTTTTTGTTTGTCCTGAGGCTTAATGTTCATCTTCAGCATGCCTTTAATCTTCATGCAGGTTGACAAGCTAAAGGTATTGTCAGAATCTCTAGCAAGCTCTGCATCAAAGGCTGAAAAGCGCGTTTCTGAAAATAGGTTTGTAGCTTCTTTATTACCTCTTTTAAATGTATCATCTCCTTCCCGATCAAACAAAAGAACAATATGATCCTCTAGAGTTCTGATGAGTCATCAGTTTTTTGTTCTGCATTAATCTTTTGGACATTCTGTGACAAATTTGTATGAAACTCTGCAAGCAAGTAGTTCTCTTATATATTCCTTTGTTCATTCTGCTAACAGAATACAAAAAGAAGATGCTCTGAGATTTCGTATAACCAAATCCAGTGAAGTCAGTCTACTTGAAAAGGTGAAATATTTCTCAACAAATGTAGCTGCTAATAGATATAAATGTTTTTTACAGGATGAATTATTAGTGGCTTGAATCTGTTAATACAATGGCAAAATATAGATTATGTCATCTGCCTAAACTCAGGAAATGTGTGCTTCAAACATATATTGATTACAACCTTCAAATTTTATACCAATGCACTACACGTTACATAGTCAACTGAAACGCCTTTCCCAGGAATTGTCTGCTGAAATCAAAGTTCTTGAAAAGAGAAAAGATGAGCTTGAAGAAGAGCTGAAAAAGGTATTGATATTCCTTAATTCTCCTTTTTTTTTTTTCCTGAAAATATCTGTTATCCTGAAAAGATATGATATCAAACACATAAATATACTTTAGACGTCATGATTCAGAAAATTTATTAATTACAATCATGTCAGTCATACTTGTTTGAAGATTCTGTCAAGATAATGCTAATGTTTTGAAGAACATGTTCCATCTTGAGCAATAATGAGTTTATATGTAGGTTACGACTGCCTTGATTTCTGCTCATTCCCGCCTTCACAATGCCAGGGAAGAAAGAGACCAGTTTGAAGAAGCTAGTAATCAGATTATCCAACATTTCCGCTTGAAGGTAGAATAACTTTTCATGGAAGATTAGAATAAGATAACCTCATTTTGGAGTACCTATTGTGTAAATTCTAAATTGATAATACTGATCAGGATGATGAGCTTTCAAAATCTATTGCTTCACACAGAGCAGAAGCAAAAGTTTGCAATACATTTATAAATTTTCTTCAAAGCACCTGGGCTTTCCAGTCATCATGTGCTGAACAAAAGGAGAAGCTGCTCAAGTAGGTCCTCTTTTTTGCCCTCATTGAAATGCCTTTTCACTTAAACTATTATTATCATCCTGGCATTTTTATAACTATTTCAACTTTTTACATGTTAGTGTTGAGCTGGAAAAGCATGAGGAGTACTTTGTGAATTGGGCTATACGCATTTTATATTCACTCAAGGTATTTAACAGATATTATATAATTGCTATTTAGTATGTATTTACACTTGTTATATCTCTATATTCTTGGCCAATCAGGAGGAGTTGGGGCCTTGTATTTCTCTGTTTCGAGAGCTTGTTGAGAAACTTGAAAGGTATTCTCTTTGGTTGAGTTTAAAACCCTCCCATCTCTGATCACTCGATTCAAACGCAAAAGTAATTAATTTTGAAAGTGATCTCAACCAAAGCACATATCTGATATCCAGTTCCACCAGGTTAGATGGGATAACTGCTATGGAGGGAAATAATGATGCTCTTAATTCAAGGATAACTCTTCTAGAATCATGCCAAAATATGGAAACCAAGGTAATAATAATTCTACGTTAAGAAGTAATGATATATGTATACTATATTAAGGTCGTGTTTTATGAATGATTACCTTGTAGATGACAACCGCATTCTGCCTAATGGAGAGCATTAAGAAACAGTTCTCCGAGGATTCATCAAGGTGAATTATGTCTCTCATCGATATTTAATGCATGGATTACTGTTAATGGCTTTGCTTTAAACATCTAAGAATTCGAGACATGACTCATTTTCAACAGAAAGAATGATGAGAAAGTGAAAGAAGTAATAGATGCACTTGAGGAGATCAAACAAGAATTCGAGTGCATTGAGAGACCAAGTTTTGAATCAGAGGTCCTAAGTGAGACACCAACAAGGGCAAAGACTCCAAGAATGTCGTTTCTTTCAAAGCAGAAAGTGGAAGTGAATGCTGAATCAACCTCAGAGACTGAAACACAAAGAGGTATGTCATTGCCTTTCACTCCCATGATTGCTCTTCCTTTGGTTCGAAGCCGTTCGATGAAAATACCAGTGATGAAAGAGGTTGAACATTTGGAGTCTTTTGGAATTAGTCGTACTAAGTCATCAGATGCGGAGGCTCAGTTGTCTAAGTTAAAATTGGAGTTGGAGTTGGAGCTTGAGGATAATAGCAGAAACAATGCCTTTGATATGGAGGGAAATATTGATTGGGAGTTTGATGAAAAGATTGAACAAAAACCAAGAAAGAGTATATAACAATAATAACAATAATCAAGTAAATTAATCACCTTAGGCCAAAATTTTGATTTTGAGGGATTTTTTTTGGGGGTATAGGCATATACACTCTTGTATATTTTGTTTCTTCCATAGCCTATCCTTGGTAAAGTTTACCATTAAAAGAAATAAAAAAAGAAATAGAAAATATAGCATACTCTAAAAGTGGTTGAAATTCTTGGGAGTTTCAAATTCTTTCATGAGAGAGAAAGAGAGGCCCCTGGTAGGCCATTGAAAATCTAACTACACAAATTATTTTGGACCATTGTAAGATAAGTTGGAGCTAGTCATATAGCATATTTATACTTGTTGAGAGGGTTTTTTTTTTCTTTTTCTTTTTGACAATCACAAATTTACAATTGTAAAGCTTGAATTTTTTCATGAAATAGTTTGTAGTACTAGTTACACAAACTAGATTATATGTTATACATATGAGAATGATATCATTAGTATTCAAATTACATATCCATACATGGTTTGATGATGAAAGATGGGAGTTGGGGTTTTGAAGTTGAAGTGTTGTGTATTGTGGGAAAGGGCCATTTATGGCGCTGCTCTTGGTACCACAAAAGCATATACCATTTTTGGTTAAATATACTTTGGATGGGGCCATAGCCATAGCCAAATGGCAACACACTTTTATCACTGTAGAAAGACTTAAAAGTAAAGGGAAAGACTAAAGGCACCTACCATATTTCTAATAGCACCAACCTCTTTTTTTTTTAATTCCAATTTTACTCCTAGGGGTTGTTGAACTAGTTCCGTTCGGTCAAGATGGCCGAACGAGCTTCAAGATGTTCAGCCGTGGTGGCCGAACAGGTTTCAAGATGTTCGGCCATGATGGCCGAACAGGCTTCAAAGTGTTCGGCCGAGGTGGCCGAACACTCTGTGGCCGAACAAAACTGATCCGGAATTCATAGTTTTTTTACGTATTTTGCTACGATTTTCACACATTTAACAAATTTGTGGAATGTTCGTCATTATGTTGGCATTACAATCTTCAAAAAATTAAAAGATTTAACTAAAAAAAAAACGCAACCCGTCACCCGTCGTGCGCGTGCACACCGCGCCTACCGTCACTCGTCGTCGTCGGGTGCGCACGCTGAACGGGTTGCGTTGTTTTTTTAGTTAAACCTTTTTAATTTTTTAAAGATTGTAATGCCAACATAATGACGAACATTCCACAAATTTGTTAAATGTGTGAAAATCGTAGCAAAATACATAAAAAAAACCATGAATTCCGGATCAGTTTCATTCGACCGAGGTGGCCGAACACTTTGAAGCCCGTTCGGCCATCACGGCCGAACATCTTGAAACTCGTTCGGCCACCACGGCCGAACACCTTGAAGCTCGTTCGGCCATCTTGACCGAACGGAACTAGTTCAACAACCCCTAGGGGTAAAATTGGAATTAGAAAAAAAAAGAGGTTGGTGCTCTTAGAAGTTGGGTAGGTGCCTTTAGTCCTCGCCAAAAGTAAAAGAGGCCATCATATTTCAAGTCAGAATAGGCCTATAAGAAGCCAATAAAATTGGGCCACATTAGAAGAAGAGCAGAATAGGCCTATAAGAAGCCAATAAAATTGGGCCACATTAGAAGAAGAGCTCAGAGCACCTCTTTTTTAATTTGTCAGATCACATGTGATAAATCTGATATTCAGTCAATCATCTTCATCATTCTCGAAACAATCAAGATTAACAAGAATGTCGATTGATAATCTTACTTTTAGGAATGGATAATAATTTGTTTTTCAATTTATTCTTCAATGAAATTATATTGAAATGGCCGAAAAAATCAAGATTAATGAGGTAGTTGAGAAATTAATATCATATTTAGGAATGAGAAACGCAAAACAACTTTATTTCTTTATTTTAGTCAAGATATTGACATTTTGGAATGACAACGAAAAAATACTCAGTTTCTTTATTTTATTTTCTAATGCCAACATCCATCCACACTCACTCAAAGTCCAATTTTTAAATATTAAATAAATTGCCAATAAGTAATTTTAGAATTTTATGCTTTATACAATTGCAGTAAAGATATTTTTAAATATAAATATATTTCAGAATGACCCAAAATATCAAAATATTCCAATCTAATGAAACGTTCAGAATGATGACCGAAATGATATTGATAATTCAAGAATGAAGTTTTCATGACTAGTTTTTTTAAAATGTTCCCCTTTTTCTTATTCCTTCCCAAAATTCAAAAAAAGAAAGAAAAGGAACCTGAAGCTATAGTATGCAAACAAAAAGCCCAGACATTGGGAAGCAGAAATTCTAAAACTACGTTTGGACAACAGAAAAATGTTGAACCTGGCCAACGGTAATTATATTGGAATCGGGAAATTTAGTAAAAATAAAAGGACATTTAATTTAATTTTGATTTCACAAAGACATTAAAAAGGCAAGATGCCCATGTTTTGACCAAGTCAACTCTGAGATCCATTAGACTTGATTTTTTTTTTTTTTTTTTTTGTCTATTTATTTATTAAACTAATAATAATGGCGAAGGGCTCAAATACTAGTTTTGAGGAAGAGGAATGGGCTACTTTCCAATTTCGGTATTTTTTGCAGAAAACAGCTGTGGGATGTTAGTGTCACACCATTATTATTCAAATCGTTACCCTCTGATTTTTGGAGTGACGTAGAAATTTCTAAAGCCTAAGATTTTTTGATGCTTTATAAGTAGACACCAAATTGGGTGAAATTAGAAGAAAATAAGAGAGTTTTGTGAGAGTATTTTACAAATATTATTAGATGAACATCCATAAATGAATTTGGTTTTTGCTCATGTCTAATAGATATTTTAATTCATGGAACGATAGTCATATAGTTTTTGTTCATTTTAAAAAGCTAATGTTTTGAGAAGGACATTAAGGTGCATTAAAAACTTTAATTATCATTTTGAGTTTACAAAAGATTCATGAAAAGTAAGTTATTTAAAGATCCTTTTAAAAGGACAAAAAATATAAACCTAATTATATACTCCATAAGAAAAGAAGACATGATTCAAACACTTCAAACCATATAAATAATATAAAAACTACAAATAAAATGAAACAAAGTACTATAACATTTGATTAAATAGTTAGTCACCATACACGTCTTCATCATCTTCGAAACAGTGATTACATGCATTCTAAGATTTGAAAATCCCCCAACATAAAAGAAAATATCCTTTCACGCCTTTTTCTTACTTGGAACCATCCTTTCTTTAAACGATTCTCTCCTTTTCCAGTTTCTCACTAATAAGCATCATCATCATCATCTAGAGAGAGAAAGATAGAGAGAGAGAGAGTAAAAATGGAAGACAGAAGAAAAGCTTCAGAAGAAAGTGTGAATGGAGAAGAAGAAGAAGAATACATAGATATGGAGTTATTATGTACTTCATCACCTTCTTCATCGAATACTCAACAAAGCAGAGAATTCGAGTTCCAATTAATGTCTCACACTTCCACCACCAAACCCACCACCACCTCCTCCGCCGATGAGCTCTTCTTCAACGGCCACCTCCTCCCTCTCCACCGCCACGCCGCCGCCGCCGACCCACCGGAATCCTGCAGACCCAGCTGCGACCTCACCTCCCACCACGGTGACGACGACTTCTTCGAATGGTCAAACGAACTCAACTCCTTCGTCCACCCCACCATTAATAAAACCCCAAACTCCAAGAAGCTCAAGCTCGTCAAACTCACCTCCATTGTTGCTCTCAAGCTCAGAGCTTCAAGTGCTTTCCTTAAATCCTTCTTCTCCAAATCTCCTTGCTCCGACGCCATTGAAGGAGCTCAGAACCTGAAGGCCTCCAAAATTCCAACAATAGCTTCGATAATGAAGATGAGCATAGACATAAATGAGGAGAATTTGCAGAGAAGGTCGTTTTCCGGCGCCGTTAAACGGCATTCATCGTCGGCGTCTTCGTCTGGAGCTTCGTCATCGTCGTCGTCATTCTCTCTGAATGATCAGGTGCAGTTTCTGAGGAGGAGCAGCAGTGCTACTGAGATTGAGGGCTCCATTGAAGCCGCCATTGCTCATTGCAAGAAATCTCACCAACTGTAGAATATTATTGGTCATTTTTTGAGATTATTATCATTGGTGGTGCATATTGTATGTTGTTGGTTGTTTAAGTGTACATGGTTTTTGTAAAAATTATATAAGTTTATGTTTCATTATTCACATCAATAAAATAGAGGCTTTTTTGTTTTTACATAATTGAATAACAAGTGAAGTGATTAAAATCTTATTTGAGACGACAATCATGTGAATTTGAATTCCGGTACTATCATCATCATTCAATCTCAAATTTGAATCACTTAAATTTAAATGCTTTCATCCAAAAAATATTTTCAGATTAATCTGACTTATGTCTACTGTCTAGGACATGATATTTAAAAAATAAAAAAATATATAAATTGTGTCAGTTTCTCACTTTATTGCTCATCAAATAAAGTATTCCATTACAAGATTCTTTGAAATTAATAGGAAAAGCACCTAATATGGCCAACTTTTTATATAAGGCGAAATGAAGTAGTGATTTGGGCATGAAAGGACTAAAATGCTCTTAATGGGCAGTTTGACTTGAGAATCGAGTACACAAGAAATAGTTTTTTAATTTTTTTCTTTCAAACATCTTTTCAAGAAAAACTTTATTAATTCTCTTCCTCGCCAATAGTCTTTTAAAGTATGTTTGGATTGAAGTGAAGGTGAGATTTTGCAAGGTCGGATTATAAATTTGAGTGAATTTTGTAAAAAGGTGGATTTTGAAAATCTTGTATTTGTTTTGAAATTATATAGGGTATGATTATAGTTAAGATGTCCTCATTACATTAAGAATTGTAGAAAAAATAGATGTTTTTATTGAGAGTTGTAAAAAAAAAGATAGAGATGAGATTTGCAGATCATTCCCCATCCCATAACAAACAAGGATTGGGATGTAGCCCACACATTCCAATCCAAATATACCCTTATTTTTTTTGTCTAGTCTTTTTATTTTGTGCATCCTCTTCTCCTTAACAATCCTCTTATCAAATTTGCAATCACCAATAAAAATAATCTCCAACGATGAAAGAGAAATGAAAAAACAACAAACAACAAAGAAAGTGATGATTTTATGAGGAAGTTGAAAAATTTGTGAGAGTGAATTAGGCGTGGATTTTTGAGAGATAATTAATTAGTGAAAATATAATGGATCTAAGTTGCATGAATACTAGAACCAATGCAATTGGTGTTCAAAGTTTTAATTTGTAAAATTGTTATGGTGAAAGAGTGTTAACTGTTAAGTACGAAGTAGGAAAAGAAGTAGTAGGAATCTATCTTCTCTTTACTTGTTGGATAACAGAACCTTTTTATTTGAAAAAGGTGCTTTATGTTAGTAATATTTTGCAAGTGATTAAAAGGTTTTGTGTTCTCTCTTTTTCAGAAAAAACTGGATTTACCTATCCAATTCAAATTCCTCTCTCTCTCTCTCTCTCTCTCTCTCTCTCTCTCTCTCTCTCTCTCTCATGAGATTACAAGTTCCAAGAAAATGATATCGATTTGTGTGTAATATGAAGAAGTAGAAGTTCTTCATGAATAGGCTTGAAAAGGAAAAACGTGGCTCCCATTAACATATACCACCACTAGAGTAAAGTTCCGAATGTAAGGAAACATGTTTTATATTTATTTTTAATATCTTGAAGAAAAATAATTTTCAATTTGACATATAAAAAAATTCAATTTTTACAAAAAATTGAGGCTTTTTTACACTAAATAAAATTTCAAGGGCTAAAATTGACCGACCCTTTTATGGAAAATGAGGGGTTAAATTGATGCTAAATACTCTGATCTATAAGAATAATTGTTTGTCTTATGGTTATTTTATAAACTTTCCTTTTGAATTTAGTGGTTAGTTAAGTAGGATACTTAATTGGTAGTTTTCAGTTGATGACTAATAATTAATGTTTCATAATTATTATTTTTCTTAAATGGTGCACGTACTAAAGTAGAGTAAAAAGAAGACAGCAAAACAAAAAACAAATAAGCAAAAAGTACAATAGTTAGCAGTATAATGGTACGGTTAACCTATAAAAAAAATAAAAGAGCAGATGCTTTCTATAGTCTCAGATTTTGACTACACATAGTTATAGACTTATAGTGTTCCATGTCATCCTGATTCTTGACAAACTCAAGTCTAAGAAAATATCAACACATAAATACTGTTTTGTTATGTCCTTTTGGATATAAATCATGATATCAAATTGTATTTTCAATCCCCAAACTTTTAGTTCTATAATTTAGTTGGTGACAGTTTTAGTCCTAATATATAAAATAGTATAACGCGCGTGATTTCAGAATAAATCCATTAATTAACAACTGAATTTTGTGTAACATTAAGCAAATCTTATAATTACAAAAAATAAAATTTTAAAAATATTTATAAAAAAAAAAAACAAGTATTATCGACAAATAATCAAGAAAATATTTAAATTTTGAAATAAGTCAAAGATTCAAAATAACTTTGAAATTTACTTAGTGATTCTACAAATTCTTAAAAATAAATTTGGAAATTATTAAAAACAAATCTTAAATTTCCTACAAAATATAAATTCATAAAAAACTTCTCAAGTATATTTCCAAATTGTGAGTTTAAGATATTTAAAAAATATTCAGATTTTTGGTATTTTGATTTATTCAATATTTTTTAGATTTTAATTATAATATTTATTTATATTTATTTAAAATCTTTTGTGGGTAGTTCAACATTCAATTTCAAGCTATAGGCCAAAAATGTGACACTATCCGAACTTATTAAGTTTGCTAGTATAATGTCTCCAAAAAATAGAAAGTTTTTTCAATGAAATAGTATGGATAACAGTGGTTCATGTATTTATATCCAAAAATAAATGAATATTTCCATTTATAGGGAAAATACAAAGAACCATCTATCTTCATATTCAAATCCAGATACTGTGTGCCTAGTTTTTTCTGCAAAATGCTCTTAATCTTTCAGCATTATGACATCCTCACAGTATATCCAATTCAAATATTCAATACAAATAGATAAATATAAGGATATTGATATCTTTTGAAATTTGTATGGTTAGGATATAAGCATATAATTATATTAGATGACACTATTCATCATTGTTAGTTTATTTTAATGAGTTGTTCATATTCGTTTACTTGGGGAATGTTTATGGATAAAAGAATATTATGATCTAAGTGGGTTGTTTTGAAAGATATTTTAAACCTAAACAATCATAATGATTAATGAAGATCAATGCAAGGAGTTTATTAATTCTTCTCTCAAAATAAGTATTTAAATATTTCTCCAAAAATAGTAGTTAAGTAAACAATGAACACATAAAAATCACTCCAATTTTTGAATGATTCAAATTTTGAAATGCATGGGAATTTGAAGGCTTGAAAGAAGAAGATGGACATATAAAACAAACACTACATACAATCTTGCATTAGCCATGCAATTTAATTAGCAAATTGCCAAAAGAAAGAAGTGCCAAAAGGCAGGATAATAGTGTCAAAGTTGATAGTTTTCTTGGGTCGACCCACATCATGGTCCATTTACCCATATTTTAAGAATAATTTATGATTTTTTGTTCAATGAATTTGAAAATGTTTGAAAGCGATAACCTTAATCATCAAAAAAGCCTAGCTAGGTAGGGTGGTTCGAACAGAGAAGCATCGATAGAGACAGAGTTTGTGAACCAGTTGTGCAATAATATACAGTTGTACGACATTGCAAAAATCTATGTTTCCTTTATTTATTTTCAACGTTATCAACTTGTTTTTAAAAGGTTGTGTTTGGATAGAGTTATTTTTAATTTAGGATTTAAAATGAATGAACTTCATATCCGAATAATGCACTCTAATTTGAATGGATTGAAATTCATGCATTTTAAATCTTAAATTTCAAATCAATCAATTCAAACACAACCTAACAAAATTCAAAAGTCCTCAACACAAAAACTTGCATGAGACGGTTTCACGGATCCCCTTTCGTGAGACGGATCTAACTATTTGACCCGACCCAGAAACTTAAGTTCAGCCCAAATCAGTAACGCACAACCCAGTGCACCGTTGCCTCCCAACCCAACCCAATATTAGCTTACCTAGCCCAATACTCAAAACCATGATAATCTTAGCTGTGCATACTTACCATATCAATATGAGGCCCACATCTTACTTTTACAAATGTTAACGAATTTCGATACTCTATTGCCCAACTTCCCAACTATAAAAACCCATTAATAAAATGAGAAGTGTATATGGTATAACATAAAAATAAAAATAAAAATTATTGATTGAGTAAAAAGTTTTAATTATGGAATGTATGTAGGGGGTTGATGAGTTAAGTTTGGTGAATTGTTGAATTCAGCATGATGCATGTTCTTGTTTTATTCTTATTTTAATTTTATTTTTTGTTTTATTATTTATATAGTATTGAGATATCTCTTAAATAAAATTTAGGAGGTATGTGTTTTAATTTTCACTTTTAGTATATATTAGTATAAATCTGTATGATACACGAAATTTATCAAAATAAATATTTTTAAAAAAATAATATAAAAATATAATACGTTTTGAGTAAGAAAAATAATGATTTGGAGAATAATTTTTTTTTATATTAAGAAAATGTCTTTATGGTAATCAAAAATATTTTTTATTGAATAATATTTTTAATCTTTGTTTTCTTATGAATAAAAAGATATTCAGTGGAATTATTGAATCTAATTTTTGGTGATTCTAAAAAGAAATAACATCAATGTATTATTAGATATTTTAACAATTATGATGTTAAAACTTAAAATAACACTAAAAGTATAACTTTTATACATCAATGAATTATTATATATATTTTTTAACAACTACGAGTTGATAGAATAAATATTGAAATCGTATTTATTTGCAAGTTGCGTTTTATTCTTAATAGTCATGTTGCTATATAAGTAAGCCTTTTATATGAGTATGTGTTTCACATAAATAAGTATGTGTTTTAGAGTTATAAATATGTGTTTTATTCTTAATAGTTATGTTGTTATAAGTAAGTGTTTCATATAAGTATTTGTTTTACTGTTATAAGTATGTGTTTTACAGTTATAAATATGCATTTTATTCTTAATAATTATGTTGTTATAAAGTGTTTTATATAAGTATTTGTTTTACCGCTATAATGGCATGATTGGTATGATGGAATGGGGTGAGAATGGAATTATCATTCTTACCTTCATTCATATTCCTTTGATTGGTATGTTTTATAGGTGAGAATGTTTTATAGGTGCGGATAATGATTTCCGCATGAATTGGTATTACCATGGATGAGGGAATGATCATTCCTTCCTACCCCATAGTATTACGTATTTCTGTCATGAAGAAAATGAACATTTTTTATTAATTTTGACAATTATTATATTTATTTTATATTTTCACAAATTAACTTCCTAAAGTCAAATTATTATATAAAATTTCGTAAATAATATTAAATTATTTATAAAAAATTATAAAATAATAACTAATAATTTAAAATAAATATAAAATAAAAATATAAAAAATAGCAAAAAAAAATTAAATACATAAATAGTATAAAAATAATTAATAAATATAAAATCTTAAAAACATAATAAAATAATATGAATATAATTTTAATAATACAAATAATTTTAGTTCTGATATTGATTTATCTATATATATATATATATATTTGTAAGATAAATGAATATTAGTATAAATAATAAATTATTTAAAAAAATATAAATAAATTGTAACTAAAATATTTTTTTAGAAATATAAAATAAGATATTAAGATTTTAATAATATAAAATCATATAGAATAATTAATAAAAAAATATGAAAAATATATTATTATTTAACTATTTTAAGAATATGTAAATAATACAAAAATAGTAAACTAATAATAAGATTAAAAAATAAAATATATAAATATAATATATCTTAATATTAGTACAATGATTAATTTTCAGTAAAAAGAATTTTTTTTAAATTTAAATATGCCAAATATTTTAAATTTGAGTGATATATTGAGTATGAATATTAAATAAAATTATAGTGGAAGGTAATTTGGTCAAATAAAGATTGATTTAATATTATACATTTTATTTATAGTTATCAATCATAAAATATAATTATAATAATTATTTCATTTATTTCCTATTCCTTTGTGATACCAATCACAGGAATCAGTATTTTTATACCATTCTTTTCTCATCACCATCTCATTCTTGAGTTCATTCCATTCCCACCTAATTTCATTCCATCATACCAATCATGCCGTAAGTATGTATTTTATTCTTAATAGTTATGTGGTTATAAGTAAGTGTTTTATATAAGTATTTGTTTTACCGCTATAAGTATGCATTTTATAGCTATGTGTTTTACAGTTATAAATATGCATTTTATTCTTAATAGTTATGTTGTTAAAAGTTTTTTATATAAGTATTTATTTTACCGCTATAAGTATGCATTTTACAGTTACAAGTATGTGTTTTATTCTTAATAGTTATGTTGTTATAAGTAAGTGTTTTATATAAGTATTTATTTTACCGCTATAAGTGTGCGTTTTATTCTTTATAGTTATGTTGTTATAAGTAGTGTTTTATATAAGTATTTATTTTACCGCTATAAGTATGCATTTTACAGTTATAAATATGTGTTTTATTCTTAATAGTTATGTTGTTATTAGTAAGTGTTTAATATAAGTATTTGTTTTACCGCTATAAATATGTGTTTTATTCTTAATAGTGATATTGTTATAATAAATTAATTTACTATAACTATAGCATTCAATGACTTTGATTTACACCAGTTTACATGAGTATGTGTTTGATAACTATAATTATTAGTCATAGTCATATAAGTATAAGTACATATAAATATGTATTGTATAAGTACGCGTTTTACACCTATAAGTATTCATATTGCCTTAATAGTTATGTTGCTATAGTAAATTAATTTACTAATTAAAATGAATTAAAATTAACTTATATATTGATATTTTTTTGGAAACAAATTTGATCAATTAAATTGGACTAAAAGTTGATACTAATATACGTTCACAGTAATATAGCTACAAAAAAAAAATTCTTTTATTTTTCTCATAAATTTGATTTGTAATGTAATGAAATTAAAAGAAATTTTGAAAATGAAAGCATATTTAACTATCTTAATCTTTATTATAATTGAAACCATAAATTTCAATCACTACAGATGATTGAAATTCTGTGATAAACAATTTCACAAAAATAAAGTTAGAAAAACCCGAGCAAAACCCGATTATATAAGTAAGGAGAAAATTGAAGATTTCATCGTATGGGCTTGGACTATTTCGAAGACTGGACAAACATATGGGCTCAGGCCCAGTAAATTTTAGTTATCTAACCTGGAAATAGAAAATTGATCCATAATTATTGTGGGCTGAGCGCGTGGGCTGGGTTGGGCATGGGCTTTGGAAATGTGTTGTGGGTTAAATAGATCCGTCTCACAGAAGGGGATCCGTGAGACTGTCTCGCAAGAGACTAACTCAATTCTCAATTAATAAAACTATGCATTGCTTGGTCTTAAGTTATTAACTTATTTTTACTTTTAAAATCTGCAGATATAAAAATTCATAACTAACTCCATTTACATTTCTTTTTAATAAATCAAAAATATCGTCAGAAAAATAGAAAACGAAACCAATAATTTTGGTCTTACATAGCACAAAGGCCTAAATTGACTTTTCTTTGGGTTTTGAGATCGTTGAGACATAATTTTCTTATGTTTATCTAAGAAGCCCAGGACAGTCCTCAACCCAAGCCCATAATCTGCATTATTAGTTTTAAATTAAAAAAATAAATTACATTTGACTAATTATATTAGTTGATTTTTACACATTTAATGCGAAAAACTGGAATTTTTAAATACATATTTTTATCAGACAACAAAATCAAAAAATACAACACCTTTAGATAATATCTATCATCTCAATTAGTGTGTTTCTTCAGTTTAACTTATTCAGTCTTGTTGCAACTCAAATTTTATCAGGAACATCCATACTTTTGCATATTATATATGTTATGTTTCAAGAAGTTATTACAATCCCATTTACAAGATGAAATCTTGATGCCCGATTGGCCATATTTTATGTGGGTTATTGTATTATTACATGCTATCTTTTTACAAGTTATAAGTGCATCAAATAGCATATATTGGATTAATCTCAGATTCAGTATCTGAATAACGCAAAGAGTTAATTCCACTTCTTGAATGCTTCTCCTTCTTCCTCACCTTCCTTATTCTCCTGGATTTCACCACATAATAAGTCATTGCACTCAAAACCCCAGCCATTGTCACTCCCCCCACCACAGTCACAAGAATTGCAGCCCATCTATGGTGCCGTCCCACGACTATGTAAGATGAAGAAACGAAAGCCAACGTAGTGCAAACCGAGGCCAACCACATCAATTTATTGATCACCTCCACAACCCGTCTCTCCGATTTTATCTCACCTCTCACAACAGTTATTTGCACAACAACAACAGCCAAGGAAGTGAAAAGAGCAAAAGCATTAGCGATGAAGAATACCTTGAAGGCCGGGCTGTGCACCATGACGGCCGTTCCATTGTCGTAATCGCCACCTGGCACTGTGAATATGGCCGCAAAAGCAACTGTGGCAAAGAGGACGGCCACCACTGTGACTGAATTTGTCGCGTTGTTTATCCCTTCTCTGTGGAGCTTTCTAAGCTCCTTTGCTATGCCACTGACGTTTTTGTTGGTTTTACGGGTTTGCTCAAGCTGAATGTGCACGTCTTTCTTGATTTCAGAGACGGTTTTCTGAAGCTCATCACGGGGCTTGTTCAGTTCATTGGCTCTGACAGCACCATAACGAGTCAAGCATTCTTTTATTTCCACTATTTCTTCGGATAGAGGCAGTCCTTCAGCTATGTCAAGAGATGTTTTGTGATCTCTTGTCAATGCATTAACATTTGTGTCCCGAAGTAGTAAGAGTTCATGCACAATCTGTAGTAACCACGAGAATGTGAATAACTAAATTGCAAGTTAGAAACATTTTTTTCATATTCCAACAGAAGTAAGAATCAGCAATTCGAAAGGCTCAATTGTAAGTAAGAACAAAATAGTATCAACAGCATATGGAAGACAGGAAAAAGGAAAGCAAATAAGGGCTGCTAAGGTGTATCTACACTTTAAAAATCACTTGAAATAATATGTTTTTCTCATATCATGGGACTGAAGCTTGATCTAATGTCTTGACCATGCTCAGTGAGAATCAAATGTATTAAATCATAAAAATGGGAGAAGAAGCAAAGGCAAACAATACCTCAGCACGTTTTTTCCTGGTGGCAATATGTAACGCAGTATTACCAAATTTGTCTGGGAGCATGACAATGGCTGGATCTGCCTGCAGAAGCAACTTAACCGCCTCACAACTAACGCCTTTAACAGCCATGTGCAATGCAGTCTGTCCTTTCTTATCAGTCCTTCTGGCCAGCTGAGGGTCAGTCTCAAGCAATGCTTTGACAATATCAACATGGCCTTGGCGGGCAGAGAAATGCAATGCGTTTTTACCATTGGATCTTGGTATCTCTAGCAAACTAGGATCCTTTGACAGCAATTCCTTGACAACAGCCAGATGCCCTTTTGTTGCTGCAGTTACGAGTGGAGTTGCATTTGATTGGCCCACTGTTTTGCTTAGCTCAGGATCATGCTCTAAGAGCATCCGGACTATATCTGTAAGATACAATGAAAAATACAGTATTAATCTACAAATAAAAGAAAAAGGTCTTAAAGAACTCAGCCTCAAAGATAGGAAGGTCTAGGATATAGCTTTAAATCTAAAGACTATACAGTCCATTTACAATAACACAAAGGGTTATTAAGATTGAAGTACCAAGTTAAAGCATCCAATGTTTTGCATGCTATTCTCCTAAAACTATCAATCTTCATCTGGGATAAACACTCCTGATCTGCCTTTTAACAATATTATCGAGTTGTAGTAAAATGCCAAGCCCCTAACTAGCTTCAAAACTAATATCTTTCTTTCTTTTAGTACTTCACTCACAGAATGAAAAACATACACAAAGATGATCATAATTAAAGAACATCACAAACTCAGAAATTCACATTGTATGAGCTGATCATAACCCACAAGAAACAATCTGAAAATTCAAGCACAATTCTTAAACACAGATCAATCATCTGAACCTATGCAGAGAGAAAAAGTTCGATTACCATGATGGCCTTGACTGGCGGCAATGTGCAACGGATCAAAACCCGTCCTGTTCTTCAACCTAATACCTTCCTTCGTCGAATAAGGCAACAACTCCTTTACTATATCAATTTGCCCCTTCTCAGCCGCTATAAACAATGCAGTTTCCCCCAATTCATTCACCTCATTCACCACAACTGTTCTAATCTCTACCAACTCAGCATCAAAATCAGCACCGTTCAATGTCTTAAGCATTTGCTCATCAATTTCCCCCAATATTTGCCTCACTGCCTCTACATCACCCTTCTGAGCTGCTAAATGGAGCTCTGTGTCGTTGTGCCGCCCCGTTACCTGCTTCACATACTTCTTCTTTCCTGATTGGTCAATTCTTTTGCCGGAATTCGAAACTACTAATGCTTTACCGGAATTCGAAACCACCAATGCTTTACCAGAATTTGAAACCACCAACGCTTTTCCGGAATTTGAAGCAGCTAATGATTTGCTTGAACTGGATATCACCAATGGTGGTGCACGGTGTGAAGGTGAAGCCAAAGAAGCTTCAGCGTTTAATCCCATTCCGAAATCTCTCACGCCTGTTTAGCAGAATTATCATCACCGCATTTTTATACATCACGTTTGATTTTGGTATAAATTAAAATTGACAAACTACAACAAAATTGAACGAAAAAATGTTTAAATTCGAAATCGGAGCTTTCAGTTAGGGTGTAGCAAGGAATTGAAGCATCTGAATCAGAACGCGAAGCAGAAAATTTTGATAATCTGTATACGTTTTTTAGCCAATCAAAATCTTCGAACTCATTCATGTAGACCTAAACAAAACTCATTTTCATTTCGAAATTGCCAATATCTTTTATCTGTTTGTCATTTCAAATGGCTGTTTACTGATGCGTACCTTCATTGATGGAAGCCATTGTAAGAAAAATAGGGTATTCTCTTTTTCAGCGATTTTTTTATTTGTTTATTTGCTAATTAACGCCATTTCTATCTGGTTCATCCGATTGTGAGGTTTTTCTGTATAAATTTGTACGCTGTAAGGAATGGTGCGGCGGCGGAGGGGAGGCGGCGGCGGAGGAGGAAGAGGAAAGTGAATTCAAAAGGATCGGTGAGGAAGAACCTGTTGGCGCCGCCGGGCCCACGGTGCCCAACGTGTAAAATCTGTGTATAATATACCGGTTCGTTATTTTAATGTATGTATTAAATAAAGTATATGGTTGTATGAAATTTAAATTACCAGTTATTATAATTCAAATTTTATGTTATCTATATTATTATTTTTAAAATAAAAGAATACGATGTTATTTAATTAACGTAATTCTGCAAATATTATTATATATTATCGATTATTATTTTATTCCTCCCACGCCACTTTTTGACAATCGGTGATCTAAAGACTAGAATTTTTTTTGTTTTTTGTCAATCACAATTGGGCCTCAATATGAATAGGAAAAAGAAAGTTGACGAAATTTTAGGCAGGTCCCATTACTGTGTGCAAGAATTATGAACATAAGTGGAGACTGAAGATAAATAATTTAATAATATAAATATTTATATATAATTCAAAAAGGTATGCAATTTTTTTTAATGAATGGAAGCAAGTGGAAGGGAGGAAATAAAAATTAGAAAACTTATGTATTTCAAATTCAAATCTTAATCATCATAATCTATATTTTTATAAAAAATAGATGAAAAACCACTTAATCTCTGTATAATAAGTAAGAAAATAAATGTAGAGTGATAGCATCATCTAACTTTAAACCCTCATCTAATAAACAATACAATTTCGAAATTAGATGAAGACTTTTTTGATGTATCTATAAAGGCAAAAGGTCTAACCACACATTAATTACATATTGGTTACTACGACCCAATTAGAATTGTAAGATAGATGACAAAGTATATATAGAGGGAAAGGTCTATTGTACCCATAGATCCATGCCCCTTAATCCGATCCGACCGATCTAAAATATATATACATAATTTTTTTTTTAAAGAAAATTAGGGCAAAGAATACGCTACTGCTGTGGCATCTCCTCTTCTCTTCTCTTCCCCTTCCTCTCATTTTCTTCTTCTTCTCAAACACAAGGTAACCTTCAATTTCACTATATTCTGATCGAGAAATGATTTCAATTGAGGTCTATCGGAGATTTTCCGGCTTGTGAACAACCGTTGGAGGGGTGGTTCCGCTCTCCATAATTTCCATGTTGTCGAAGAAAAACCCAGGGTGAGAAGTATCGGTCGCTAAGGCTTGGGAAGGAGAGGGCCCGCTATTTATACCACAGATTTGAGTACCCAAATACTATTGACCATTGCTAGATTATATTGTTAGAATTTTAAAGAAATTTTAGCGAAGAAAATGATATCTTAAAAGTATGCAACTGATACCTTAAGAGTATACAACTGATACCTTAAGAGTGTTGTAACTAATATCTTCACTTAATGAACAACTAATACCTTAAAGGTGCATATAATACCTTATACTATAAGTATTATAACCTTAAAAGGTAAATATGTAATAACTTAAATGTGTGCATATGTAATATCTTATACTATAAACATTAATACATTAAAGATATATATGTAATACCTTAAAGGTACATATGTAATATCTTATACTATAAACAATAATACATTAAAGGTAAATATGTAATACCTTATACTATAAGTATTAATACCTTAAAGGTAAATATGTAACATTTTAAAGGTGCATATGTAATACCTTATATTATAAACAATAATACTTTAAATGTAAGAGTATACAATTGACACCTTAAGAGTAAACAATTGTAATACTTTAAGAGTATTCAACTATTACCTTAAGAGCATACAACCAATACATTCACTGAAAATCTTAAAATTTCAAATGTTTCATCATCATCTTCCTCAAAATTTCTACAAATTGCGATTTCATCATCTTTTTTGTCAAAATTTCTGCAAATCATGATTTCATATTGTTTGAAACAATTGATTTTCAATGTTTTAAAATTATTGTAATAAATTGTGATTTGAAATCAATTATCTAAATCTATGAAAATGAGTAAAAGAGAAAGGGAAGAAGAAAAAACCTCATAAATGACTCAATGACGATTTGAAGAAGAATAAGAAGAAGAATGTACAAAACAAGTAATAAAAATAACAAATCGATAAGAAAAGAGATTAAAAAGAAGGAGAGAGAAAAAAAAAGAGGAAACAAAAGAAAGCAAAGATGTTTCTACACTAGTACATTAAGAGTTAATGTGTGATGTTTTAAGAATAAATGTGTGATACCTCAAGAGTATAAACCCGATACCTTTGCAGAATACATTATATACAATAAGATGTGCGCGGCGCACACAAACTATGGTGTGGCCGTATGTGATCGGGTTGGGGGTACGGATCTTAAATCCGTATTCCAATATAAATGTTTAGCTAAGTTGTTTATTCCAAAATAAGTATTATTATATGATTTCAATATATATTTGTCCACTATCTACCAAAAATATTCTTATTTACTAATCAGGTTAAATAAAATACAAATTGAATATTAGAAATTTATCGCACATAAATTTTTGCCTATAGAGATATACAAATAAAAATAACAACAATCCCTATTATGTACAAGAAAAGAATCCTAACAAATCAATCTTTGATTATTGTTCCATGATTTTCACTAACAACAACATCCACCGTTTTATATCTTTCAAATTTTAAATAATTTTATTGATATTATAATATATGAACAATAAAGAAAAAAGAAAAACATAGAATGAACTTAATCCAAACTAGCCCGATGAATTTCTCGCTACATCGAGTATATAATCATCATTGATTTGTACGTATCTATGAATACATCCACATATTTTAACCACATATTATATTCAATATACTAATATATTATCATTAGGTGTGAATGGCCCCTCCTAACCCCTCAATATAACAATAAATGTCTCTATACGATAATAATGCTATAAAAGCATATGTCACACCCAAACCAACAAAGATTAGTCACAAAAATCTCGAACCAATCATCTCATCACACATAGCCTCACCAATAAAAAAGTTAATTTCATTACACAAATATAAAAGCTAAGAAAAATATGGCAATCAAGCTTTCTACAACTATCGCTCAAAATAGTCAAAGAGATCGATCATCGAGGTCAAATTATTATTTTCAAATTAGTTGATATAGATTTGAAATAATGGAAAAAAAAAAGTTTTACAGATTTATGTTATTGGATTTTTCATCATTTATTTTTCACTTTTTATTTTTTAATCCTCTATATTTAGTAAATACAAATATTTAGTCATCTAACTTGCCTTTTTTTTTTTCAATTAAAATTTAATTTTAACAATAATTTTTTTTAATTGAGAGAACACAATTTTTTTTTTTTAATTTAGAAGACTAAAAATCAAAAGATGTATGAAAAATAAATGATTAAAATTTAATTTTAACAATAATTTTTCTAATTGAAAGAACATTATTATTATTATTTTTTAAGTTTAAAAGACTAAAATCAAAACATGCAGGGGAGATAAATGATCGAAAAATCTATTTAGACAAACTCAGAGGACAAAAACATTTTTTCCTAAATTATTAAAAAAAGTAATGATGCAATACTAATAGTGTCGGTCGGTTTCATGTTTCATTTTCCCCATTAATAACAGCCACGACAATAAAAATATCTAACTCATCATTTAATGGATAACACATTCAGTTTCAATTCAAATTCCTTTAAAAAAAAATTCAATTCATTTAATTTAGGAAAATTGCCATGCCCGTTTCTTTTTTCATAATCTAATTTCATAACCGTTTCTTGATTTCCATATATATTATATATACGAAAATTGAGTACCAAAATTGGCAAAAATCCAACATGGGCTTGCAATTACCGTACGGACACGTGGATTCAAGCCTGAGAGGAATAGCAGGGCAGGCTGAGGGCTTCGGACGTTTCGCCGTCGGCGGCCTAAACGGCGCCGTTTACTGCGTCACCACTCTAGCCGGTAAGCATACACAACCATGCAAGCTTCATTTTGAATAATACATCTTTTTTATTCTTTATTGTGGTTTTCATTTGTGAAATTGATTAATTGAAAATTAATGTGTATATATACTAGATGATGGGCCAGGGTCACTACGTGATGGGTGTCGTAAAAAGGAGCCACTATGGATCGTATTCAAAGTTTCAGGCACCATTGAACTCTCATCTTATCTGAGTGTATCTTCTTACAAGACCATCGATGGTCGTGGTCAACGGGTCAAACTGAGTGGCAAAGGGTTAAGGTTGAAAGAGTGCCAGCATGTCATAATCTGCAACCTTATACTTGAAGGGGGTAGGGGAAAAGACGTTGATGCCCTTCAGATCAAACCAAACTCACAGCACATTTGGATCGATCGTTGCAGCCTCAGTGACTACGCCGATGGCCTCATCGACATCACTCGAGAGAGCACTGATATAACCGTTTCACGGTTAGGGCTAGCTGTCACTCACAAATAAATTTGAATTTTTTTTTTTTTTGGTTTATTATTTGATTGGCCTTTTTTATGGTTTAGGTGCCACTTTGTGAACCATAACAAGACCATATTGATTGGGGGTGACTCGTCTCACACGGGGGACAGGTGCATACGGGTCACGATTCATCATTGTTTCTTTGATGGGACCAAACAACGCCATCCACGTGTCAGATTTGGGAAAGTGCATTTGTATAATAATTACACTAGAGATTGGGGGATTTATGCTGTTTGTGCAAGTGTCGAGTCTCAGGTCATCTTTCGCTTTCATTAGATAATACAATTAGTGAATCATTCGGGTTCGATTAATACTCGGTTCAACAATTGGCTTGCAAGTCTAGTTGAGTAGAATCGAA
Organism: Scutellaria minor; assembly: GCA_954870855.1. Taxonomy (NCBI): domain Eukaryota; kingdom Viridiplantae; phylum Streptophyta; class Magnoliopsida; order Lamiales; family Lamiaceae; genus Scutellaria; species Scutellaria minor. The sequence continues at coordinate 1,239,028 of OX940735.1, read as the reverse complement.
TATGTGTTAAGTTTACTATTTTGCCCTTGATAGTTGATTAAAATTTCCATTTTTATGCATATTGTTTAGAATTTAGATTATTTTATAAATATTATTCAAGCTTGAGCCTTGAGTTTTGTAATCGAGTTCAAGCTTGAGTCGACAATACTTGACTCGTCTACACCCTTATATAAGCATATATTGCTAAAATGGATAACTTGTTCTTCTTTTGTAGGTGTATTCACAGTGCAACATATATGAAGCTGGACAAAAGAAGGTGGCATTTAAGTATTACAAGGAAAAGGTCTAATATCTACTCACATCTTTTGTTATTCAATTCTTTCATCTTCAATCAAAATTTGAAACAAGTGATGCAATTAATATTTTTGAACTCTCTAGGCAGCTGATAGGGAGGATGAATGCACGGGACGCATAAAATCGGAAGGTGATGTGTTTGTTTGTGGGACTGAACCGGGCTTAGAGCACGGCCCGGGTGAGCCCTGCATGTTTCATCCGAACCAACACTATGAGAGGTGGACAATAGAAGCACCAACTGATGATTTGAAACACTTTCTGCAACACTGTACTGGATGGCAGGATATCCATCGACCTCATGATATACAAATTTCTTAGCTTGTTTTATTGTTTGTGTACACCCGACTTGTACACCTGGATGCCACGTCAGCAGGTGTAGAATAACAGCTCCGTTAGTGTAAACGGGGATATTTAACGAACGAGATTATTTGTATTTTTATAGCAGTGATAATGGAATACTCATATATTGGGAGAAATAGTGTGAAAATCTCATATCTTTATTCTATTTGAGTCATTTATTTATTTTCTGTAGTTGCATTGTTCTCACTAGCATTCCTTTTCAATTAATCAGTTGGGGGATAACTAACTGGGCTTACAAATTAAAATTGTTGAAATTTGAAAATACCCTTAGTTGGGCTTTGTTTTATTGTTTGAAATTAGGGTTTTTTTTTTTCTTTTAACAAAAAAATCATGAATTACAGGTGAACTTTCAATCTCAATATTAATAAAATTCATTTACTTCATAAATTGCGTTCTTAAATATCTCACATGGTGTACTTTTTATCCGTTAGTTGATTTTTTATTTTCTTTTGATCCTTCAAAAATATAAACGTTTATCATTCCTTTCAAGAAAAAAAAAATCATTAATACTACTATAATAGTAACTAATATTCCAAAGTATATGTATTGAACTTCAAAAAAAAAAAAAAAAAAAAAACACTGAAACTAAAACTTAATCAAACCTTTTTCAGAATCGAATTTCAAGTAATTTACGAGATGATCGAAAAACATTATTTATTTATTTATTTAGAAAGGACTAAGATATCAAAATTTAAATTTTCTAAAAGGAAAAAAAGAAAGAAAAACCGGTGACCCATTTCTTTCTGACGCAGAGGTTGAGCCGCTGAGATGTCCCAACGCCAACGCCACCCTCCACCGATCTTCTTCCCACTCACTTCCTTTCTCTCTCATCAGTAGACATCACCTGAATCTTCTTCCCAACGATTCTCGACATTCTTCGCAGCAATGAAGCAATTACACAAGCAATCATCAATGCCAATTTCGCGAACCTCGCCACCCTACTCTCCTAAATCCCTCAAACACCCTCGATCCATCCCCAGATCTTTCAGCTACCTTCTCAAGGAGCAGCGCCTGCTCTTCGTCTTCATCGGCGTCTTAATCGGCTCCCTTTTCTTCCTCCTAAATCCCTCCATCTCCCACCTCTCCTCCGCCCCCGATCACCGCCCCCAGGTTTTCTCCACAGACCGCGAATCGGTTGCTCAATATCGCGACCCTAATTATGAGAGGCATGCGCTGAATCGTGATGTGTATAAGAGCTCTAATGGCGTGGGCAGAGTGCCGGTGGGGTTGGGGAGGAAGAGGAACAGGGTGGTTGTCACCGGCGGCGCCGGCTTCGTTGGGAGTCATTTGGTGGATAAGCTGATCGCCAGAGGCGATGATGTGATCGTTGTTGATAATTTTTTCACTGGGAGGAAGGAGAATGTGGTGCATTTGTTTGGGAATCCGAGGTTTGAATTGATTAGGCATGATGTTGTTGAGCCGATTTTGCTGGAGGTGGATCAGATTTACCATTTGGCTTGCCCTGCTTCTCCTGTACATTACAAGTACAATCCTGTTAAGACTATCATATCCTTTCTCTCACTGCGATATAGAATTAGATCAACTCTTCAATGGCTATATGTGAAGATCAACAGTAATTATTCAGATATGTGTGTGCATTTGTATGATTTTGGCATTTACTTGCTTAATTTCATGTTTCTTCTGGCTTAATCTGTTTTGACTATCCGAATTATCAAATTTCATGTTTCTTAAGTGTATTAGAGTTGTTTAGGCTTTGCTTGAACTTTGTAATTGGTTCAAATCCTTGACTTCTTGATTACAAGACGAATGTAATGGGCACACTTAATATGTTGGGCCTTGCAAAGAGAATTGGTGCAAGATTCCTTCTCACCAGCACGAGTGAGGTGTATGGTGATCCTCTTGAGCATCCACAAAAGGAGACATATTGGGGGCATGTGAATCCAATTGGTGAGCTAAAATGTTTAGAATTTTGTCATTTGTTGTTAATGATGCCCTTAGGGAGGGAATTTTCGATTAATGGTCTCATATCATTAGGCGTAAGGAGTTGCTATGATGAAGGGAAAAGGACAGCCGAAACCTTGGCAATGGACTATCACCGCGGTGCAGGTGTTGAGGTAATGTCTACTTAAAACTGCCGGTTTTTGGACTCCGAATTTGTACTGAACAATTTGGTTTGCCCAATGGCATTCCCCTGCTTCAAGTATATAGCTGTAGGTATGATTTTTTTTTTTTTTTGCCTAAATGTGGCAATCAAATAAATAGTAAATAAAACGGCAATTTACTAAAATATTATGGTGTAAGATGTTCCTGTAGATTATCTTCTTCTGTGTGTTGGTTTTAATGTCTACTGTGATGGAAGAAAGAGCTTACACTGCATGACTTGTGTTCATAACTGGTGTGCCTCAGATTACATAGATTGACATGTCAAATACCCCTTAAGATTTTCTGTTGTGGAGGTGCTTCTGTATTTTGGCTGGTTTATTGTGATATGATAGCCACTCATGAGAATAGAAACTATAATCATTTGGTTTTAGAGAATATGGAATAAGTCAAGTAGCTTGTGTGGATATACGTTGTTGAAGCCAGTAGTTTTGAACTTTTTATGTATGAGGAAAGCATTCGATTTTAGTCAATATTATATGAGTGAGTTTGATGAATATGTGAATATCATATCTGGAAAATAAACTATTGTGCAAAATCGAGAAATTTATTGGTTGTGCAAAATTTCACGTCTACTCTACTTCTGCAAAAGTGTGATACATGTTTTGTTTAAGCGAGGTTTTTATCTAGCCATCTTTCTGTCTTTCATTTCAGGTGCGCATTGCACGTATTTTTAATACATATGGACCACGTATGTGTCTAGATGATGGGCGTGTTGTAAGCAACTTCGTTTCACAGGTTTGCCAACTGTGCTGTTATGAATTATATGAAAATTGGCTTTATTTTAGTAACAAATTCTTACTACCATGAATTTTTAATGCAGGCTATACGGAAACAACCAATGACAGTCTATGGCGATGGGAAACAAACACGAAGCTTCCAATTCGTGTCTGACTTGGTATGTCATGTTGTTTTGTTCTACATAAGTTATCATACCCCTTGTCGCCCCAATTTGATTAGAAATAGCTTGATTCTTTTGGTAGTGTGGGATGCAATAGGATCATAACATACCCCACTCTTCCGACACCAACGTCCATGGTGGCCCACTCTCGTCGTTCTAGGTTGCCCCTTTTTTCATCTTGGCCAGTCTAGATCTAAGTCGCCTCTTCGTCAAAGTGGTCCTAACTCTAGTACCACTTGTTACAACCCCTTAGGTAGAGCTCATTCTTTAGCAATGTGGGATGCAGTTGAATCATATCATCTTCCAAAGAATTGGTTAAGTTTCCATCTGACACACATTCTCTAACAGTAAAACTTGTGGCATTGAAATAATTTCCTATATTTCCCAAGCTTGATCAATGAACCATATGTATATCAGAAAATAGATGCTATATGCCCTCTATGATGAACGGAAAATGAATGCAATTTATGATTTCAGGTTGATGGATTGGTGGCACTGATGGAAGGTGAGCATGTGGGCCCATTCAACTTGGGCAATCCTGGAGAATTCACAATGTTAGAGCTTGCTGAGGTTCGTGCTAAAACATTTCGTTTCTATAGTCCAAGAGTTCTAGATACGTCTAGTTTTCATTGCAGATTAGTTAACTTTCACCTGACAAAACAGGTTGTCAAAGAAACCATCGATCCTAGTGCAACGATTGAATTCAGACCAAACACTGATGATGATCCTCATAAGAGGAAGCCAGATATTAGTAAAGCAAAGGAGCTTCTGAACTGGGAGCCAAAGATTTCCTTGCGAGAGGGTTTGCCACGAATGGTCAGTGATTTTCAAAACCGCATCTTGAATGAAGATGAAGGGAAAGGAAACTAATGAATATACAGGAAATTAAATACCATGTATAGAATGAAAGCATTTTTTTTCAAATGTTTGTTGTTCCACTTTGTTACATTGCATAGATAACTTCATTTAATTTTCTATATCTGAAAATTAAGAAATACATCATGGCATTATAACTAATCAGTATTTTCTTCTTTTTCAATTTCAAGCATATTTGTAATATTGGCTAGGCTTCTTGAAATGGATACAATTTTGTGCAATTATGGGTAAATGACATTTACACCTCTGATCTTGTGTAATTGCATTCAGGTTTCTTCTGTAGTGTTGTTTACTTTGACACTGAGTGTGGGGCCCACTTCTTACAATACAAAAATGTAGAGGATAGAAACTTAACAGAGCAATGTCAATGATGATGTTTTTTTGGTTCAGGTGTGAATTTATGGAGGGCAGATGCACTAATTATGATTCATATTCAATTTGCAATTCTATGCCACTCATTTCACTATGGCATTCCAATGACATGGGTAAAATTATTTCTTGCCCCTTTGAGGAATTTGACTACTTTGGATAAGAAGCTTTGAATGCAGACACAAAGACATCTCTCTCTCTCTCTCTCTCTCTCTCTCTCTCTCTCTCTCTCTCTCTCTTAATGGTATTGCAGTACAAGATGAAATATCAATTATAAAGAGGAAGGACTTTCTTTGTGGGTGAAAAACAAATGAAAATAAAGTGAGAATAGATATAAAAGTAAGGATCGATGAAAAGAATGCAATGACAAGATTGGAGAGAGAGAGAGAGAGGAGATTGGCATGGTTGGAAGGGATTTAAAGCAAAGAAGAACAAAGTGCTCAAAAGGATCTGATTCCTCCATGGTTTTCTGGGCCATTGCCAACTGCACTAGATGGATAGAAAGTGGCTAAATGTACATGTCATTCATCACAAAAGCAAAAATTCCAAGATATTTTTTTTTCAATTCAAGAAGCATATATTCCAAAAGCATCTCATTCTCATACCCTTCTCATTATACTTATGCTTGTGTACAAGTACAATAAACTTGCTTTTGCTCCAAAAGTGACAGGCACAAAAGATGAGAAAGAATTAAAAGCTCAAATCTTTTCTTAATTACAAGTCTTTCCCCTCACATAATTTGACAAGAAATTGTGGAAAATCAATAAACAATGAAATACCTTTTCAATATTTGTAATAATGAAAATCATATCATACACTCTTGAAATTGTAAAATCAAGAAGACAGGGCATTGAGGAGCATGTACCATTTTAACCGTTGCTTTTTGTCTGTTATGAGTTGGCTAAGTTCATATTTAATTCATCTCTGAACAATTTCATTTATTTTTTGGACAGGCCTGCAGATCAACCCAACTGTTCCCTATTAACTAACAGTAAAAAAAACATTATTGAATTCAGTAAAAATTAATTTAATTACAGTAGGGAACTGTGACTGATGTTTGCAGGGAATCCATAGCCACGAGTGTCTCTCTTCTCTTCTTGGGCTTTGTTCTTTTCCCATTTTTACTGCAAAAACTGTTCATCAAATTTTTATCACACAAACGCACACACATTTGTTCTATATTATACCAAATATGGAGGACCAAATGTCTACTTTTTGGTCAAGTACTTTTTGTCTGCTATGTTTTTTCTATACCACATTTTATTTGGTAGAGCCCTTCAACTCATCTATAACATTTCTTTTGAAGAGAACAACTGTATTTTACATCATTTCTTATGTTCATATAATATTTGATTAATGCACTTATAATGACTAATTCAAACAAAACTAAAATGTAAGAGCCTAATCAGAAAAATTACAAAACAATATTCACACATAGAGATCCAATTAAAACAAATAAAACCTTAAACCTTTATTATATAGTACCAAAAGCAAAAATTTGGATCAAACCGTCTCATCAAATTCATTTCACCTTATTATCAAGTTAAAATTAATCATCCTAGTCTGAATGTTCTAAACAATAAATTAAACTATCAAATTGACAATTTTAATCACATACGCACCTCTAGAATGAGTTATCATACACACTTCTTTAATGTTTATTTATTTTGCACCTCCATATATCATTTTTTTAACGTATATCAGATTTTTATTATTTTTATCAAACAAATGTTTTAATGTGTGCATTTTAACATACTGTGTTCTCTATTTCAAATTGACGTTTCATCTTATATTTCATTATTATTGTATCTTTTACACTTGACATGTGATGATTATTTTGAAATATTAGATGAAACATCAACTTAAAATATAGATTTTGTTTGGCATTTTAAAGGTGCATACTTGATCAAAACCGATCAAATTGTATCAAAATTTACCACAAGACAAAGCACACCAAGAATCTAGCATTTCTCTTTTTCTCTCTTTTCTCCAACAAAATTCTGATTCCCTAATCCATTAACGATCATTTCAAACAATGAAAGGAATCGATATATTCTGTGCATCACAATCTGCAACTGCTATTTCCCTCACCATGGACCAACCCTCCTCTTCCTCCACCACCACTCTCCACGGCGGCGGCAGCCGCAGCCCCGCCATCGACCGCTGCAATCCCATCATCACCGACTCCCGGAGAACCGCCAAACCGGCGCCACCGCCGCCGCTCATTCCGAAACCCCAGAGAAGTCGCCTCAAGAAGAAGAACAAGCAAATCCCTCACAAGGAAACCGGTGATCAAGCCAAGAAACATGACACTGATAAGGAAATTGATGACAAAATTAGCTCAAGCAATGGTGGTGGTGGTGGTGCTGTGAGGAAGAGTTGGAGTTGCACGAAGCCCGGTAATTTTATCAGCCCTCCTGGCTCCACTAGGTACTTGTTGAGTGAAAAGGTTTTGGTTAATGCTTTGTCTGATGGAGATGTGAAGATGAATGAATCGTTTGATGAGAAACCGCCATCTTCATCTCCGCCTCCTAACCAGGTTTGTTTGTTTTCATAGCATCAAACATTCTTCTATTTTAATTTCATTTTTTATTTTTTTAGTTTTAATATCTAGAATAATGTGTATATAATTTTTTTCTTTTCTTTTTTAGAATAGAGGAAGGAATAGATTTGGTGTTTGACAAAAGCTTTCAATTTTTTGTAAATTTCAAAAAAATAAAAAATATTAGATATAGTTATTGATATAAAAATGGACTAACAAAGAGAAAAAATAGGGGGAAAAGGGAAAGAAGTTTTTGAAGACTTAAAAAGGAAATTAGTAAAGACTTAAAAAAGGAAATTAGTAAAGACTTTAAAAAAAAAAAAAAGGTAAGAAGTTTTTGAAAGAGAATTTCTTTAAGGGAAAAATTAATAGTTTATTCAAATATGAAAAATAAATAAAAATCCAAAAGATAAGATATAAATATTGTAGGAGCTACAAAGTTATTAAAACAAAAAATATAAGAAAAACAAAAGGGGGAAAATAAATAAGGAAAAGTTAAACCCATGAATCAAACACACAATCTTCCAAAGCTGAAAGTTAAGGGACTCTTAAAATCTCCAAATTGTATACGGTAATTTAAAAAAAAGAAAATTTAAAGAGTTTTTACTTAAGTTATATTGTCAATTTTAAAATAAACAGGGCCAATTTTATCATACATGTATAATTGCAGGGCTGATAACTAGTAAAAATGGATTGTTTTGCAGGTGGTGGTTCTAAGAGTGTCATTACACTGCAGAGGGTGTGAAAGGAAAATGAGAAAACACATCTCTAGAATGGAAGGTCTGTTTTCTCACATATATTTCAAGAGTAAATTTACTTAACTGCCCCTTTATTTTATTTTCGAGTCGTTTAACTCCGTATTTTATACAGGAGTAACTTCTTTCAACATAGATTTCGCGGCAAAGAAGGTAACAGTAACGGGCAACATAACGCCGTTAGAGGTTATTTCGAGCATATCTAAGGTGAAAAACGCGCAACTATGGTCGCCTACCGTTTCATCATCGTCATCAACATCATCACCAATTAATATTCAGAGCAATTCAGAATTGAAGAATCATGAGTTAAGAGGAACTAATAATAATGCATGGGTTATGGATAAAGGGGCTTTTGTTGGATTAGCATCTTGACTTAGTTATGTAAATTCATTGCTTTCCATACACCCTTTTCTATTATATTTCAGCTTGCTTGATTTTAAATTTTGTTTACAATTTCCAACTCTTGGTGTGAAGTTTTTGCGATTGTTTATAACGGTTCGGATCTTCTATTGCAATTACTATTTTTTGAATTTTCTAGTTATTTTTGTTAAGGAAAAATATCAATTTTAGTCTTGTAAGTTAGGCCCGTCCAGTCTTTTAATTATCGAATTTTTCTAATTTTAGTTCGATTTTGGTCAGAAAATTTGTCCAGTCTTTTAATTATCAAATTTTTCTAATTTCAATTCGATTTTCGTCGGAAAATTTTTCTGGGTGACGTGGTTGTCGGAAAGCTTATGTGGCACCAAATTGAAAAATCTTCAAAATAAAGAGAGAAAATTATTATTTATGTGTCCAAAATTATATGACGTTAAATGTATGATATAAATTAAGGTGAAACGATTTGAATTTTTTTTTTTTTAAGGAATATGAGAACTTCATATGTTATGTTGTTACTATGGGCCTTTTATTGGGCTAAAAAATAAGCCCGATTATATTTTTATTAAGGTTATCATCTTAAACCCAAAGAAACTTGAATAGGGATAGCTCTCATTAACAGGCTCTGATCAGCCCAAAACTCTAAAATCATGAGTTCAATGCTCACCATCAATTTCTCTCACCTTTTCTCATTAATCTTCGATATTAAATTAAAAAAAGATATATTTTAGTTGTTACATTTTTTTTTTGGGGGAAAAGATCAATATGTATGACTTAGACACATTAGTACTGATGATAAATTTATCATAGTAATAACCCCCCTCACCCCCACCCCAAATTAAAATTATACGAATTGGAATTAGGGAGTATATGAAATAATTTACATTCACTTATATAGTTTTTTTTTTTTAACCAGTTATATAGTATTTCCAAAATATAAGACAACGAGAAAACAAGATCAAAATACGACACCCGTAGTTTTCTTAAATTAACTAATAAAAAAAATTAGTTGGTCAAAAAAAAAAAAAAAGCTAATAAAACGAACAAAGCTAAAAAAAGAAAAGGAAAAATTTCCGACCTGCCGGATTCGAACCAGCGACCTAAGGATTTCAGCAAACAACTACAGTCCTCCGCTCTACCAACTGAGCTAAGGTCGGCTATGATAATGTGGTTCTATTTTTATATAATTAGACCATAATAAAAAAAAATTAGGTGGACAATTAAAGTGTAATAATCACAATATTTTATTTAACTCCAACAACACACGTGTATTATGAGCCGGACTGTTGGACTGATTTTTTATTGTTTAATTTTTAATTTTTAATTTTGGCAAAAGACCATTGGAATGAAATATTCTTGTGCAAGTGTGCTCAAATATTATGGAAAAGAAGCAATCTGTAGGTTTATAACCACTGAATCATATAGAATTGCTGGTAAAAAGAAATTAGACTTGGTAAATTTAAGTTTCGTAAAACTTTTAATTTAAATGAATTTTTCATCTAAAGATATGATCTTGATACATTAAAAAGATTTGTATTCCTCTCATGCGACCTTCTATTCATCAACAAAACTAAACTAGGGTTTTATATTGTTATATAGGGCTCCTTTTAAAATTTAAAATAATAAAAGATTTGTTTCGACTTTCTTGCGAAAAAAACTAGGGTTTCCTATTGTGATCAGGTCAACAAACTATACTATTATTTCTCACTTCTTACGGATTTTTGTTGAAAAACCAAAACAGAAATTCCAATCCCTTTATTAAATTTGTTGAAGCGAAATTGTAGCAAACAAACTAGGGTTGTGATCAGGTCAACAAACTATCCTATTTCTCACTTCTTTCTCAGTTTACGGTTTTTCTTCAAAACCAAAACAGAAATTCCAAACCATTTATTAATTTCTTCTCCTCCCCATTCAAATTCATTTGTCTTTCCCAAACAAATGACTGCTCTCCGAGTCATGGATCTCAACCTCTCCCTCGCCACCCGCCAGTCACCGCCGCCCCCTCCCCAGCCCCCCACCTCCGCGCCGCCGTCCCACAAGCGGCGCTCCGACGGCGATCAAAAGCCACCGAAGAAGTCTCTAGAAATCCCTCCACCATACCCCTGGGCCACCAACCGCCGCGCCACCGTGTTCAGCCTCCAGCAGCTCCGGTCCATCAGCATAACGACCGTGAGCGGAAGAGTGCAGTGCAAGCGATGTGACAGGCAGTTCGACATGGAATATGATCTGCAGACCAAGTTCGCGGAGGTGGCGACATTCATCCTTAAGAATAAGGAGGAAATGCGCCACCGGGCCCCAGCCGTGTGGACCAACCCGACCCTGCCCGACTGCCGGTTCTGCCAGCAGAGCAACTGCGTGAAGCCGATAATGGCGAAGAAGAAGAGCATAAACTGGCTGTTTTTGTTTTTAGGACAGATGGTGGGGTGTTGCAAGCTATCTGAGTTGAAGTATTTCTGCAAGTATACAAAGAAGCATAGAACAGGGGCTAAAGATAGGGTTTTGTACCTTACTTATATGGAATTGTTCAAGCAGCTTCATCCTCAAGGCACTTATAATAACTGATCTTCAATAATATATATATATATATATATATATATATATATATATATAAAATGTATTATATAAGTTGGAAGTCAGGGTCATGAGGATTTGGAGGAGCCAATGATTGGCCTGTATGTTAGACTGGTATGTTATGTGTTTAACCGTTTGTAATATTTTAAGGTGTCAAATAGTAATTAATTTATCTTAATTTGAAATATATATATAATATTTCAATTGATATATTTTCTCTCTGTATATTGAAGTTCTAGATGATTGTTGGATGCATATTTTTTACCTTGTTCAATTTATGTATTGACTTCTACATACAAATTTCACATAAAGGGATGGATTTAGAGAAAAAAGTGAATTTTCATGATGCTAACAAAATAAACCAACTTTCAATAATAAAGAGGAATCACATCAAGAACAAACAAAACACTTCGAAATGAAACTACAACATAAAAATAAAAAGAAGTTTGAGGATACTAATATTTTAAGAAATCACAAAAGAACCCTTAGGGTAGTTCAATTCAAACTCTCAAAAGAGCCTTTAAAGAGAAACTTAGTAACATGCATGTCAAAATAATGTACAATGTATATGGTCTACACCTAGTATGATAATATATACTCCACATATTTCTTTTTTGATTGTCCCAAATTATAGACACTTTCTTTATTTGTATAGTTAATTTCTTTAAAATAGTACACTTAATTAATGTTAGAAACTTATGTAAGGATATATATATATAGATATAGATATATATATATATAAATATATAAATGTTAGTTGATTTTTGTTTAGTCATCAATGTAAATAAATAAGGGTATAATGGGAAGTTTTGTGGACAAAAATTGTTTTTTCAAGTAAATTAAATGTGTTTTCATAAATTGTGATATGGGAAGTGTGTCTATTTTTGTGGGTTGGAGTTGAGTATAAGTTATAATATATAAATAAAATATACTTATGGAATGGAGAAATCAATGTCTTCTAATTCATTTTATGTAGCATTTAGAATATAGTTAATGCCACTTTGTTCTAAATGTTTTTTCTTAACGTTTAATTGTGAGAAATTAAACAATGTAAAACAATGGTTTGAATGAGAAATTGAAAGTAACAATACTTATATAAATGTATAATTACTAATTAGACGAGTTCCCTTATAAAGTTATTAAATATTCATAAGTATTGGATAGAACAATCAGTCACTGAATCGTTCAAATGCACAAACAAAATATAAGAATAGAATGAAGCAATTAATTATCTTTTCCTACTTAATTAAAATAGAATGTAAAATATAATAAAACTGGTTTCAATAAATAAATAAAATAAATATAGTTATGGGATGATGCAATCAATATCTTCTAACTTACTTCTTTTATACTACTCTTATAATATGTGATTGCATTATCTCAATCACCTACATTGTTTACTGAGGTTGAGTAATGAGTCTTAATTTATAAATTAGATCTCTTATCCCACAATTTTGTATTTCATTCATATCATAATTATTATAAATGTATAGTAATTTTGACGTTTATACAAATAACATTTTAATCATCTATCAAAATAATGAAATTAATTTAGGCAGCTGTATGGTGAGACTTTGGATTAATGCGGGTCAGAGAATTCAGGCTGCAATTTTGATTACTTATTATTTTCTTCGTACTTCTACATTTGTTTGAATAATACATTTCAATCAACTTAGTCAGGTTTTTTCCTTTTAATGTACATAAAATTTTAGTTTTTATAATATAAAATTTTAAAAAATCATTTTCTTAAGAATTACTATAAAAAATTACTTCATTTTTCTTCTTCTTATTTTGATAAGTGGCATATCTTGACCACTTCAAACAAACAATGACACTACATGTGAAATCATAGACTCATAAAAGGGGCATCAATTTGTCATTATTAGATTTTTCCTTGTTTAATTTATAGAATATATCAATAGTAAAAAACATTAAATGCAATAATCTAAAATATATAAACATGGATACATGGGGCCAGAGGATCAGAAAGATATTAATATAAGATCGTCAATATTCAAACCTTAAATCTATCCCAATATGCAAGAGAATAATTAAGGAGAAATATTATATAATTGGTGAACATCTTCCATTCAATATATTTCCTCTGAAACCTTCATTTTTCCATTAAAAGCTCGATCTCAAATATATGTTCCTAATTTTTTTCAAAAATACAATATTCTGTCCCTATATAAAGCACCTTAAACTAAGAGCAAAATCATTCGTAATAAGAAAATGAAGGCAACTCACATTTGTCTGTTTGCACTTCTCTTGCATGCCATTCTTGTTCCAGCATTTTCCGACAACCTCCAAAACGACGTCGTCAGAGGAACACTGACCCACCGGAAAATTGCATTCGGGCAGCTGCCCAAAACCGTGCCTATTCCTCCGTCGGGCCCGTCCAACAGAACTAGCTTCTACCCACCGCCGCCTCCTCACCGCCGCCTCGAAGCCACCGGTCAGGAGAAAGTGGCGTTCGGGCAGCTGCCCAAAGGGATATATCACCACTCAGGTCCATCCACCAGAATGAGCGATTCACCGCCGGGACCTCCTTGCGAAGCCGCCGGTCAGGAGAAAGTGGCGGTCGGGCAGCTGCCCAAAGGGACGGTTCCTCCGTCGGGTCCATCCACCAGAATGAGCGACTCGCCGCCGGCGCCTCATGGCCGCCGCCTCCTCGAAGCCGCCGGTCAGGAGAAGCTGGGATTCGGGCAGCTGCCCAAAGACTTGGCCATTCCCCCGTCAGGCCCGTCTACTAGAATGAGCGATACACCACCATACTGTAATATATGTGGTCCACCTGTATAATTATAAGATGTTTAAGAATTATTATAGTAAGAAATATCTTATTCTTATAAATGAAATAAATTCATATGTTATTGGGTCAATTCAAAATACTACGATACGTTATTTATATTATGATTCAGAATATGAAATAATTTAAGTAGATCCAGAATTACCAAATAAATGTAAAAAAAAAAAAATCATATTCAGATCAGAAATTTGTTTAGATAAATCTAGAAATTATAGATAAAATATAAAAATTATTTAATAGATCTATGGTTACAAATAGAATTAAAAAATTAAGTTTAGAAATTAAAATCAACTCCGTTTCAAAATAAATGTCGTTCTGAAATTTTTGTCATAGATTAATGAACATAAAAAATTGGACATATATACCCTTGACTAATCAAGAAATTTATGGTTCAAAATTGTGAGGAGAATCAAATTAATTTCATAAGAATATTATATTAAATCCTTAAATTTTTGTTAAGTAATATTAACAGACAAATTTTGAAAATAAAATTGGATAAAAATCTAAAAAACATTTAATTTGAAACAAAATTTAAAGTCACAACGACGCTTATTTTGAAACAGATTGAGTAATTCAATTAAATAAATTAGGAGAAAAAATATTTTTTAGTCCTTTATGTTTGACTATTAGATTCTTAATTTTTTATCTTTTACCTTTTGATTTTTAGTCATTTATGTTTACAAAGTATAAGTTTTTTAGTCTTGTATGTTTGGGCTCATTAGATTTTTGGTCCTCTGTATTTACAAAATATCATTTTTTACTCCTAACTTTTTTTTTCTTCTTAATTATATTTAATCTTAACACCAATTTTTTCCATTCATCTAATATGTCTAAATTAATATTAATAATTAAAAATTATATATTTCATCCCGATACAAGTGAGTTAGAGTTTTGCGAGTTTGAGAAATAAAATATTTTATCATCAAAATTGATATTAAGCAATTAACAAATTTATTTTTCACAAATTATACATTTTGTGCCGAAAATAGATAACACGAAAGTAAAAAAATGACATTAATCATATTCTGCTAACTCTCAAATTACACCAAATGATCAATGGGGTTGTTGTTAGTTCAATTTTCCAATAGATAAATTGATGTAATTTGAGAACTAGCAAAATATGATTAATGTTATTTTTTTAGTTTTGTGTTATTCGTTTCCAACACAAAATGTATATAATTTATGAAAATTAAAATTTTTAATTACTTAATATTTATTTTGATGCTAAAATGATTTATTTCTCATGGTCACAAAACTCTAACTCACTCGTCTCGAAATGAAAAATAGAAATTTTAATTATTAATATTAATCTAGACATATTAGTTGAATAAAAAAAAATTGGTGTTAAAATTAAATTGTAATTAAAAAAAAAGTTACCTACTATTGCAGGTAAAAGGACTAAAAAACGATATTTTTTAAACATACATACTAAAAATCAAAAGGTGAAAGATAGAAGACTAAAAAATGATATTCTTTAAACATAGAAGACTAAAAATCAAAAGATAAAAGATAAAGAACTAAAAATTTAATAACTAAATATAGAGGACTAAAAAACTTTTTTTCCCAATAAATTAATATTAGTAAATATAAATCTTTAGTATTTACAAATTAAATCATTCAATGCAAATGGCATATGCACAATACTAAAAGTAAATGCAAGATGAACTAAATCTTTCTTTTCTATTCAAAGCATTCAAGAAAATACGATTTGCGTGATCTTATTATATTTGAAATCATGGTTTCCTATAATTTAAAGCACATCCATGAAAATCACAAATAATTTTCAAGAAAATGAAGAGAATTCAGATCATTTTATTTGCACTTGTTTTGCAAGCCATTCTTCTTACAGCATTTTCCCGTAATAATCTCCCAGATTATGTCAACAGAGAGACACTCACTCACCGGAAAATTATTTTCC
Organism: Scutellaria minor; assembly: GCA_954870855.1. Lineage (NCBI taxonomy): Eukaryota > Viridiplantae > Streptophyta > Magnoliopsida > Lamiales > Lamiaceae > Scutellaria > Scutellaria minor. The sequence goes on along the minus strand of OX940735.1, from coordinate 1,223,137 downwards.
GGCAGCTGCCCAAAAATGTGCCCATTCCTCCGTCAGGTCCATCCAACAGAAGTAGCTTTTACCCACCACCGCCACCTCATCGCCGCCCCACCGGTCAGGAGAAACTGACGTTCGGGCAGCTGCCCAGAGGGCCGGTTCCTCCGTCAGGTCCATACACATCTCCGCCGCCGCCGCCGCCACCATATCGCCGCCTCCATGGAACCACCACTCACCAGTGATTCGCCACCACGGCGTCATTAAAGTGAGATAAATATCTGATATTTATACATGTGGAATAAATAATTTGTATTTCTTTAACTGGTTTATAAATTAATAATTCTAGTATATGTTTCATTTTATATTATTACTATTATTTTATTTTTTTGATGAAAGCATGTATGGTTGCTATAAATTAAACTGAAATACCTTCCGATGGTCAAAATCACTAAAATTTGACTAGTTTAAATCAACAACCTGTGAGTTATTTGATGTCGTGCGTAATTATTTAAATAATACAAATAAATTTTGAAATTTTTTACCAACCATATTTATAGCATGTAACATGGTGGGTACTAGATAACCCTTGATTACTACAAACTCTAGAAATTTAGATTGAACAAGTAAATAAAATTTAAAAAAATATATCTAGCCAGCATATAAAAAATTAATGAATAAATTTATTCTCTCTAAAATTGAAGTTATCCGTAAGAATTAAAATTTTAAGAAACAATTTTTTAGGTGAACTTTATTTTTATAATGATGAAAGATGGAGTATTTTGTAAAATGTGATCTTATTTCAATAATAATCTTGAATCAGATTATTTGTGTAAGATTATAAATTAGTACACGAGAGAGATTTCTCAGTGTAATCTCTTACACTATTACTCGTTTTCATGCGTGCATTCAACAACATACAAACAATTTACAACACTAGTATGCAATTTGCAAGTCAAGATAATAACTCAGCTCATAAAGCAACAGCATAGTAATTGGCTTATTTTGTAACCTTTTTGATTAAATCTGAGGTTTATTCTCAGTTCTCTTTGTAACCAAGCTACTTACCAACTAGGCTAGTTCTCCAAAAGCTAACTACTTAGTCACATATAACCTCGTTTATCATATCGTCTATCAACAATCTCTCGATTTCATTACCTAATGTCTCGATTTCTCCTTTAGAATCCGACCACAGCATCTCCCTATCAAGTTCTCTATCCAATACATCCCTGTTGGCAAAGTCTGGGTTGACTCGTTTCTCAAGAGCATCTTCGACATCTTCTTTTCGCCATTTCGAATTCAATCCTGCTAACTTTGGCATCACCCAGGGACACGAGTCCACATGCTCCTCGAACATCTCCAAGAGTGCTGAATTTATTTGGTCAAAAAGCCATCTTCTTTCTGATCTCAATCCACGTGTCTCGTCCTTGTATTTCTTCTCAAGGTTATCGAACAGATTGGGGTCCAAAGGGCAGTCTGCAGATTGCCACGTTGTTCTAAACATATTGAAGTCCGAGTTTTCAAGACCAGAGTTGATTAGCACGTCGTGGGCATAAGAAGCCTTCCAGTCTTCAGGTCCTAATGCATAGTTCTTCTCGGAAACAATTGGAGATTGTTGTGTTTCTTCTTCCTCAATGGGGAGAAGCGTGGGTGACTCAGCATATGTGCCTGACTCCATTTTGAGGAGCTGCAGTTGCATTCGGAGTTCTACAAGAAAAAGATCGAAAGTATGTTCAAAAAGATTGTATAGTTTTAATGAAGAATCCAGAAAAATAAAGCTTAAATAACAGGTTAATCACAATGTAGATGAGTTCTGTGGTAAGACAGCCGCTGAGGGACATGAATGATCAATCAACTTAATAAAATAGACCATTGCAGGGCAAGTTATAACTATATAATTGAATATCAAAGCCACTATGTTCATGATAAAGATTCAGACCAAGGATTTATCAACAAAATGCTACTACACGGGAAAATAAGGGGATGGAAAACCTTTTATTCCAGAACAGTCATGCTAAGCCTCAATAAATGTAGTACCTAATGAACACTAAATAGTTATTATAATTTCATTAAGAATGGATTTACTCAGTTTGATGATCCTAAGTTCATTATAGCTTTTATGAACAAAGCATCAATAATTTGTCTTTTGGAATAGATTAGAAGGTCTACATTAGCAAGCAAAACTCTTTCCATGACATTCACAAGAAAATGTCTGTAAAATTTTCATACCATGGAGTTCCACACTGACTCTCTCAAAACTTTCAGAAGATGATGTATCTTCAGTAAAAGGAACCTCAAGGACTGAAATTGGACTAGGATGATCAGCTTCCTTGAAGCATTCTGAAGATTCTAGCTCAGATCCCAGGCACTGCAAGGAGGAAGATCCTTGTGTAGGTGGCACCTTGTGCAATTCCTGAAAGATAAAAAATGAAGTACTTATTACATTATGAAGCATTCAGAATTTAAATTTGTGGAGCGCCCATATCTTTAATAATCAAAAAACCATAACTAATCTCAACATGACAACTCACGTGCTAGATATTATTACCAGATACTATTATGCCAAGTGCAAACATGAACTCCAGCATGTAATTCAGATTACATAATGCATTAAAACTAAGCAGAAAAACAGAAAATTAGAAGGGAGATTGCACAAGAAACATGTTTCTGTAGCCACGTGTCAACAAAATCGAGAAAGTACAGAGCATTGACAACTTCAAAGTAAAAAAGAGAATAACAAATAAGAGGCATCTATCATAGTCCCGCAATGTTGAAAGCTGAAGTAAAAAGTACTTTGTTCAGGAAAAGCGACGGCCCATACCTGGAGAATGGTGTCCACTTCATTATGAGAAGCAGTTTTGTCACTATCTAAAGTTGAAGGTGACTGCTTTTGAAGCATCTCAGAAGATTTTGACGACATGGTTGTGCTTCCAGGTTCAGGAATTATGATTGCATCACCTTCCGGGATTTCAGAAGTGCCGGCCTTTTCAGGCATCTGAAACGTGGACTGATGTTCAGATAAGTCCTTGGTGTTTGGCTCCATTTGAATCTCGAAATTGGCTTCTGATGAGGAGTCTATCTCACTAGTATATATGTGTTGACAGGGATGAGACTTCTTGATCTTGGACTTTGAACCTTTAGATACATGATCTTCTTTAGCACGTGGATTTCCCTTCGAAGCCTTGCTTCTACCACAATGTACCGAGTCACTATGTATCAGATTTTCTTGTTCAGCCAATTTACCATGATATGAGCTTCTTCTATAGCTTCTCCCTCTCCCACCAGTAGATGGAGGAACTGATCTTGATCTAGATGAATTTCTGCATATCTCATCCTTCCAGCCATCCCTACTACTGATACCTAAAGGACTATCCAACACAGCAGCTTCAGTTTTGCCACCAAGTCGATTGCTTGCCCTTCCAAGACTTATCTTAGCATTCAAGTGGTTAGGCTTATTTTCCTTGTCACGTAATGAAAGCATTTCACCTAATGTACTCCCCCTACTAACCATTTCCAAATCTTGATATTTGTGAGTCATCTTCCATCTCTCAGATAGTCGCTTCCTTGCTTCCTTATTTACGGATGATTCACCCAAACGAGGAGATGGATATCTGCACAAGTTACCATCATCGAAAGATCTTCTAGAAGATAATTTAAACATTTCAGTCTCGCTATCAGAATCACTTTCATTAGCATCATACGAACTCACATCTCCTACATATCCTCTGTAGCCAGTGGACTTTGCATCCATAGTCTCATCATAGCTGTCTTTCATCCTCATTGTAATTTCCCTGGCTACTTCTCTAGCTTCCTTACTCGTGGTCTTCAATAGTCCCACATTATTAGATGGATCTTTCCTTCTCCATGGTGAAGTTTCAGCGCCTCCAACACTTGGATATTCCTTGATTTTTTTGGAGCTGTGAAGGTTGCGATGTGAGGGATCGGGTGATGAAGATGTACCAGCACCCTGCATCTTTCCTAGGTTTGGCTTCAGAACAACAATTCTTGTTGGAACCATATTGTCTTCATTCTTCTCCTCCACTTGAATAATTGATGAATTGCGAGAAATACGAGCTCTGTGGCGACTGTATGGTTCAAGTAGAAGACCATCTTCACGTTTCAGGTGAGAAGTAACATGGGATTTACAAGAAGTATCTCTCTCTGATCTCCATGCTTTGGCTTTGCTTTCCTGCTGCTCAGAGTTCAATGGCTTCAAAACTGCTATATGTCTGCCAAGAGAACTGCCAGGATTATTTTGTAGATCATGCAAATGCTTTGCGAACAAGGAATCTGGTTGCCCAAGAAATTTCAAAAGTAAGTCCTTATTGGAGTCCAGCATCTCTAAGGTATCATCAAGCTCTTTAGAATGCTGAAGCTTTTCATCAGTGGAAAGACGTTTAGCATCAATGAACTTCTGCTGAATCAATGACATCTCAGGCTTTGTAAGAATTGAGTTTGCGTTCCATCTTGAAGAACATCGGCGGTTCGCAACATGTGATGCTTCCAAATCCTCATACACATCCTTGAACTCTGGCTGCTCCATTGAGCTTCTCCTGTTAGATCTACCATCATACAGTTGGTTATTTCTTTGATTAATTGAATTTTTGTGTTGGTAGCAGTCTGAAAACCTTTTTTGTTGTCCATGAACATGCCGAGGGGATGGCAGCCCTTCGAAACCCATTAATTTGGCAATAATACTTGGTGGTCGTCTCTTCGATTCAACATCTTTTGACATTTCTTCTGCAAGTAACTTCTTCATGGGTATTCCAGTCCCTTTTCCTAATGAGCTCTGCCCCATGCCAAGCATAAACTGTACAGACAAAAACAAGAGTATCAAATTTCAAGGTCACTGCAGAATTAGAGTAAATCATTTGGGTCACAAAATTTGCCAACACAAATTCTTGACTGCTAATAATAGAAATAGAAGTATGTTATGACAGACCATGTCATCCCTATTGCTTCCATCAATATAAGAACGAGAATCTGAAGACAATCTTGGAACAACTTTCTGCTTCTGAATCTGTCGAATACCTGGTTAACAAGTCCAAATAGAAACGGTTAACTCTGCTCAAGGTCGAATACATCTGTTGGTGCAAATTCCTTAGAAAAATGTCTCTATAATCAAACTCTTAGAGAAAGCAGGAATAGAAATAAAATAAAATAAGTTATAGCTAATTTTCTTGAGTGAAGACACAAAATAAAGAGCAGTGTATTCTGTGCAAGCATCAAATGAACTCCTTAATAATGTAGGCAAAACTCAACGAATCATCAAAATAAAAATACTATAAACTGGTATTTACTTTTTATAAACAACCACTGTTTAACAGTCGTCAGAAAATTGAAAAGGGATACTTAGATACCAGCAAACAAGAAAGGAGTCCGGGGACAAATTTAGCGCAGCATCTATAAAGGACTAGGCCCAGCAATTATAACCCATCATAAGTCGAAAATTCCAAAGAGCAACAAAATTATGATGATACCACCATAGAGAAGTCCTTTTCATTCAACTGCCAACAAAACATGCTTTAGTAAAGTATGAGCATCACTAATAATCAATCTATCTTATTAGCGAATTCACGCTTCACAGAAGCAAGAAAAAGAAGCTAAGCATCTCGACAAAGAAAACTGTATGCTTTCCTCCATATGACATAATGATGTAATCTCTTAGACAATGCAACAAAATGTTATCATTAAAGTTCAATGCAAGGAAACCAAACGAATAATTGAACTTCGAGATTCTGATTAGAAGTATAACAAAAATTAAAAAAAAATTAGAAAATGTTAAAGTCATTAATAATTGTTCAAGTTTTGGACATATCTTACTGTGGTTTAAAGAAAAATAGGGGAAATAAGACAAAAATTAGTCACATAATTACTTTAGATAATTAATGAGACAAAATGATCTGAATTTTCAAATTAAAACACCTCATTTCCGATAATTATGTCTTTAACAACAAAAAATGCTGCTCCTGACTTTTTTTTTTTTTTTTTTTGAGAGAGAGAGAGATAGAGAGAGTTTGATTTGCAGTTTTTCTTTCAGGGAAAAGAGGAGGAAGTAGTAAACGATGAAGAAATGCGCGCTTAATTAACCGAAAACTAATTTAATTTTCAGAAGCATAAATTAGCTAAAAATCCTGCAACAACAAACACAGAAAGAAAAAAAAAAAAAACGCAAAGGAACAAAACAGCTAAGCAGAGAGGAGAGATCGAGCAAAAATTACCTTCAATGCCAGAAGCACTTTTCGTTTTCCTGTGTCGAGCTCTCTCCATTTTTCAAATTTCAAATTAAGAACACAGCAAGAGCAAAAGGATAAAAAAATATAACAGTAGTATTTTAATTTTTTTCAAAAACTACAAAGAAGACCTTTATCTTCTTCCGAGAAGCACAGGAAACACAAATTTTAAAAAAAACGGGGGAAAATCAGATCGGTATTATCGGAGAAAGCACAACACCACCTCGAAAACCATCGCCATTCTTAACCTGACTATATCTCAGCTCATTTGGAACACCTCTAGTTCATCAAAAATCAGAAGATAATCCTCTGTAAACAGATGGATCTTCTTACACATTCTAGAGAGAGAAATACTACGCCTACAGGAACAATTGTAGTAGCCGCAGAAGAGAGAGAAAAGAATCCATTGGTGAGATACAGAAGGCCTATACATACAGCAGTAGTCTAGAAAGACAGAGAGACGAAAAAAGCGCTGCGTCTATACATACACACATACTTTTAGAGAGAGAAGCACGGAGAACAAGTGAGAGAGAGGCAGCGGACATTAATGACTGAAGTGTGTGTGTGTGTGTGTGTGTGTGTGTGAAAACAGTTGTAATTTTGAATTGGACTTGGAGTTTGAAATATTGCTAGCAGAATAAATATTTTTTGTCTTTATTTTTTTTTCTAAATAAATAAGTTGACACGAGGGAAGTATACAAAAATGGTCTGTCTGAGCGGTGGGATCCATACGACACGTGGACGATAAGAGTTTCGCCACGTGGATATTATATATATATATATATATTCGATAAATAATGATTTTTGTTTTGTTTTATGTATATACAGAATGATGATAATGATAGTACGATAAAATTGGAGATTTGTTCAGGAAATAAGTAGGATTCTGAAAATATTAAAATAATGATAGTATTGAAAAGCTTTATTATTTATGAGACTTTATAAAATAGTACTAAGTTTTGATTTAGAATTTTGTGTAGAGATTTAATTACGTCAATTATGAGACTATTAGCTGCCAACGTTCTGTTTAGTACTGATTTGAATAGGCTTAACATTCATGACATTTGGTGAATTTATTAAAGTCACTATACTGGTTAGTGATTATTTAATTCTCAATTATGAGGGTAGGTTGACCCAAAATCTATCAATTTAGTAAATTTTGAACGATTTTCACTATTAATATAATATATTTTCATAATATATAAATCCATAAAGTGACATTGGTAAGTACATTATTCGAATAATAGTCCACCTGATAATTCCAAGTGTACACAAATTAAATTACATAATGAAATAGAAGAGTTGATTTTATTACAAATACTCATCCCATAATTGTATGAACCTTGCTTAATCAACTATATAACAAAATCACAGTTTTACATTAATAAAGTGATAACAAAAACGCATGACGTAAAATTTCGAAAAAAATAAAAAGTTCACTTTCAGATCTTACAATTTAGTAAAGGTGATGTGATGACAACAAATATTTGATTTAATGGTCGACTTTATTCTAATAATTTATATACCTAATTAATACAAAATTCACTATAATTCCAACCTAATATTAGTACTTTGTATTGAAATTTGACTCGATCAATTAGAAATCGAAATGTGATCAATGAAGTAGAATCAGATTAAGGATTTAGTTTCAAAGAAGAGCAATATCTTTTTATTATAAAATGAAGAGGATGAAATTGTACGAAGTAAAGGAGACGAATTCTTATCAATCCAATATATATAAGATAATAAAATTAATGTGAATATTGTTGAGTTGTGGAAAAATCTGAAGGTGTGGCCATAGAATCCATGGATGGAATGAAAGGTTAGCATCATTGAATGATTATTAATTTGTAGCCATTGCAGTGCACTGATACCAACATTCTATACATTTTTGTTCTCTTGTCCATTCACCACTAAATATGGACAACCCTGATTTTATGGGGATTCTTATTATTTTCTAACATACTTTTAACATATTGTGAAACCTCGATAAATGAATGTTCGATAAACGAATAACCTCGACAAATGAATAATTTTTTTCGGTCCCAACTTGGGCCAATGAGGTAAATGAATGTTCGATAAACGAATAATCTCGCTAAATGAATATTTTTTTCTAGTCCCAATGATATTCATTTATAGAGGTTTCACTGTATATATGAGTAGTTCTCTTGTATCCCGAGGACACGGATCCAAGGATCCGTGCCCCCAACCCGTTTTGACATGAATTGACCCACGTATATGAGGTATTACAGATTTGGTCTGTAGATATTACAAACATGAAATACATGTATTACATAATTACATGTTTGAATGATATGTAAGTTATGAAAAATAGTTTTGAGGTATTACAGATTTGTTCTATAGGTATTACAAACATGAACTACATGTATTACATAATTACATGCTTGAATGATATGTAAGTTATGAAAAATAGTTTTGAGGTATTATAGATTTGTTCTATAGGTATTACATACATGAACTACAGATATTACATAATTACGTGCTTAATGATGTGTAAATTATGAAAAATAGATTTGAAGAAGAATAATAACAAGAAGATAGAGAAGAAGAATGTACAAAATAAATAAGAAGGATCGGTTCGTTCTTTTTTCTCTGATAGATGGCAGAACTTCATCTGGGTTCGATCCTACCGAGATCGATAAGAAAAGAGATTAAGAAGAAGAAGGAGAAAGAAGAAAAAAAAAGAGGAAAAAGAAGAAAATACCTTAAGGGTAAATATGTGATACCTAAAGAGTAAATGTGTGATACCTAAAGAGAAAATGTGTGATACCTAAAGAGTGGTCTGAAGAGTAAATGTGTGATACCTGAACATAATACATTATATATAAGCAGGTGTGCGCGCGGCGTGGGAGCGGCTCACGCGCCGGATCGGGTTGGGGTATATAAGTTTTGACATATATATATATATATATGTGTGTGTGTGTGTGTAAATTACACCTATTTTATCAACGAAAATACAACAACTGATTACTTTTAGGCTTCATTTAGATATTTAGATATAGTAATTTAAAATCCAATATTTGAATTGAATTAATTACAAATCCACTCAAATCGAAATGAATTTGAAATACATTCATACTGATTAAAAATAATTCAAAATGAAATTAATATATTTTCATCTATTCAAACACCATCGATGAATTTACTGATATGAATTTCAAATATCTCCCCAAATTCTTCTATACAAACCAAGGCTTAAGGGGAAAAAAAGGACTACTTCAAAAAAAAAAAAAAAAAAGGAGTTGTGTTTAGTTGTAGGGATAAACTCTTATATTATAATTTTTTTTAAATTTTAAAAAGACATATCGAGTGAAACAAATTGTATTTTGTTAAAGGACAAGGACAAAATTCTAATCATATTCAATTTTACAGTTTACTTACTATAAATTCTAGATTGAAGTGTCCTCATTTTGAAAACCAACAATAGTTGAAAATGAATGTCAATTTATGGGGAAAAGAAGGTAGATTATTATCGAAAAAGACAGGAACTTGTTTGAATTAGGAGTCGTAAATTAAACTCTCAAAAAGGCTAAGAAGCAAGATGTGAATATAGTCAATAGATGATATGGTAAAATATTATGACAAGGATTAAAAAATTATGATTCTTGTAAAGATAGATCTGTTTATCTGAACAATTTTGACTTGAACAGCAATCATAGTAAAAGAAAAAGGTTAAAGTTAATGGTCCTAATTAAAGTAATCTAAGTAGGTCCAAATCCACCTAGATTACTTTTTAGGGCTGCCATAATTACGGTGGAAAATGCCACCTTAGTTGGTGGTTCATGAGACAAAAAATTAATAAATTAAATGACAGTATAAAAAAAATGTATAATTCAAATAAGAATCAGTATTGTTACCTATATAGAGCATTTACAACACTATGTAAAAATATCGGATTTGATGTTTTCTTCTTCAATAGTGTAGTAAAAGATCACGCCAACAATTCTCAACTGTCACCTTTATATCAGGTTAACACAAACTTAAAATTTACGGTATCTTCTTTTTATAATAATAAGGAATATTATGAAATATTAATTTTTAGTGTGAAAAATAATATATGCTACTCGAGATAAAATGATAAAACAGTGTAAAATTTATGTTAAAATACCGTGTGGCCTCACAAAAACTACCAATTATATTTTGATTCTCGATATATTTCTCAAAGTAATCACAATTGATTTTCCCTAAAAAAAATAGAAGATGAAACCAAACATTAGAATTTAGAATGACGAGAAAACCTAGAAAGAAAAATTCAGAAAAAACAAATATGATTGGGTCAAGTTTCAAGCATTTTAAATGGCGTGTAAACCAAGTTATGTAGCTTTTTAGGTTCGATGATCATGCTCCTAATCCTTTTCAACTTCACATTATTTATTTCACCATATCCCCATCCAGTTTTCTCTGGTATCCTAGAAAAGTAGGATCTATTAGGTGTTAATTTTTAATATTTTGTAAGAAAATTGTTTTGATAGAGATATATTATGAATAATATATTGGAATTTATAATTGAATATGACATTATAAGAGTTCTATTTGTGTAATAACATTATGTTATAGAAACATGATTTTTATTTTATTATTATCATTATTATTATGCATTTCTATATATATAATTTTTTTTTCTTTTTAATATCAAGTCTTGTTATTATAGGTTTAATAGAGTTTAAGGCATGCACGCTCATTATGTATAGGATTGTCTTATCTTGGGCTGAAAATGTGACATTAAATAAATCAGAAAAGTCCAAAATGTGTGAAATTAGGTTTGTCATATACGTAGAAATGGAAAAGCTTATGGGCCAAAAAGGTCAAATTCAAGGCTCCATGCTTTAATTATTACGAGAAAGCCTATAACTCTACACCCCTATGCATGCTATACCACCTCTCTTCCTTGTCCACAAAAGCCCTTCTTTGCAAACATAAACAACACTGAAATTTAAGGTAAATATATTTCTTGCCCCCGCACTTTATTTCTATTTTCTTTTTGGTGCTCTACACTTTTACTTTTTAACTTTTAAGGCCACTTTATTTTCCACTTTCTTGCTTCATCCACTCTTTTTTTTTTTTTTTTTTTTACCCTTTATAATTTTGCCTATTTCTTCGTTGATAAAGAGACGTTGACAAAAAATAAAAGTGTGGGAAGTAAAATATAGATAAGAAATACAAGGCCAAAAAAAAAAAAAGGAATAAAAAAGTAGAATAGATCTCTAAATATAACAAGTCTTGAATATCTATAATAAATGATTGTCGCTAACGCATTACTTCATCCGATAACAAAGTTTAAATTTGTTTTCAAGTTAATAACAAAGTAATTACACTTTGTCATGAGTCATGCTAGACTCTTTTAGACTTCGTCAACTAAAGTTCTTTTAATTTAAACATGAAAGATGTTAAAATACAATATTTTAAGTGTATTAGTATTTTTGGGATATCTACATCCCCACTTTCTTTTACCATTTTGCTATCCGAGTACCGTCTTTCACATTTACCATTGTGAGCTTTAAAACAGCTTAAGATGTTGGAAGTGCAAAAACTAGTATACTTCAGATGGCAAAGTATTAAAAAAAGGTCATGAAAAACTAAGATGCTTCGAAAGATGAAGTGTAATAACCCTCGAGCCAAATAAATAAAGCATGTTGGCCTTGATATAGACTTTGTCCAACCTACCCACGTGGGTAATATCATAATCCACAGGATGTGTGACAAAGTTTGAAAAAAATAAAAAAACACTAAACATTGATTTTTTCAAACTGTGTCACAAGTCACACATCTAATGATGTGTAGGTAGGATATAATTAGTCCTTGATCTACAAGACAGAGAGCGTTCGAAAGAGAAGAAAACAATCCTCTGACAAAATATCAACATAAGGAGACTATTTCAACGGATAACATGCTAGCAATGAGGTTTCCAGTATAGCTTAACTGCTTATGAATGCCATGGAGAGTAGCTCATGAACGTAGCTCATTCTAAACATGATTCTTTCATAACTATACCAAACAATCATGTATGAACACAATATCACCAATTGCAAGCACCAAATGAAGGAAAATGAGAAAACATTTGAATGTAACTTCAACAAAAATACATCAACTCTATATTACATATTTAAAAGTTCGTCTCCTACTCTAGCAGACTTGGAGTTTGGAGAATCCTTAGACAGCAATGAAGATTATGCCACTTAAAATCATGTGATCTCTAGAAACTCATAGTGAATGTCTTAGATGCTTGAATGAGGATTTTATATGTATCAAGACAAAATACAGAGTTAGAAAGGGTTAATAGTTCACAAACCAAATTCATACACCTTTAACTTGAATGCCCTGATAAACTATTCTCTATCCTCAATCCATGAATTGATCAAAGAACAAGTTTACTATAAGAGAACGTAAAGAACCTAAACATGCTTCGTAGACACTCTTGAAGATCATTGTTAGGTGGAAATTTTCTGTAAAAATAATTACTTAACAATCCAAAGCTTGGGTATCTAACTTCTAGCACAATCACTTTGTTATTCAATTTTCATCATCAGATTGGAAGGTTCAGCTGAGGAAGCCAACAAATTCTCAACTTAATTTCTTAACAGAGTCTGAGCGCCACCAAGCTGTTATTGCAAAAGCATTTAACCCTAGTGTGTCATCTTTGTTTTGAATATGAAACAACCATTTTTATTATTAATTAAAATTATAAAATGCAATAGAATCTAACTTCATTTTAGACTAAATCCAATCAAGGTCATGGTATTAAAGCTAAATAAACACATACTGCAACTGGACTACAACATAAATAATCGCTCAGCTTAAGGACTAGCACAACTAAATGGTATAAGCTCAGATCAATATCTGCAATGTTACGAAATGAATGTCATATGAGAAAAATACTTTGCACATTAAAACATCACTAAGCACATACCAAGTAGCACCAAATGAGTCGATGCAAACATCAAGAAGCAAGGAGATTAACATCGCTCATATTGTCTCTTCAAAACCACTTTTTCATTATGCAAAATCTTAATGCCCATTATTTTTCACTCGTATTGCTCAACAAATTCTATATTCCATCCAATCAAATATCAAGTTTTATTGACTCAGACAATAGTTCATGAAGTTGTATCAGGTTTATATTATATGTTGTTTTGTCATTTACAAAATAATCATAAACATGCAAATTATAAGGCAGAACATAGCATAGCAAGGAATACAGACCTATATCCACCTGCTAATCATGTTAAAGGCTACACAATTCAATTCCAATACAGGTGGAAAGTGCAACCAAATCAAGTCTATCATGTCATCCACACACCAACATTTAACATATGCAATATCCAATTCCACATGATTACTAAAAATAAACACCACCAATCAAGCCAACAACAGGGTTCTTTAATTCATAATAATCCCAAGGTAAATAACAGAGCAAAATAGCAATATTTTCATCATTTCAATATGTTTCAGATTTTGAAAGGCATTGATATTGAAATGTTACGTCGTTCTTCTCAGCCGCAAAACTTTAACGCCTACAATTCATCCATTATTTACTGCATTGCAGAAATCATAAACATGGCTAAACATGAGCAGAAAATAAGCAAGAACCCATGCAACAATCATCAGCAATCATTGTCCATCTACAAGACAAAACATCATACCTTCCCTAACTCTTTGCCATAGCTCTCTCATTCTCCATCTTCTGGGCAAAAACCTTTGTGGCGATCATATTATCATCAAAATAGCTCGCATATGGGTGCCCCTTAGGAACCAATCTCTTATACTTCTCAAAGTTCTTCTCAGCCTCACTGTTTTTCCTTAACAAGGTGTAAATTATACCCTGACACAAATAAGGCCTGAAATCCCTTGGCTCCTCCTTCACCAACTCCTGATAGAGTTTCAATGCCTCATCATAACTCCCCTCGAGAACCTTAATTTGAGCAAGCAACAGCTTAAAATCCCTCAGATCACTCTTCTTGTTTTCCTTTTTGCACAATACCATTGCCTCCTCAACCCTCCTCTCAAGAATCCCCAACTCTTGGCTCGATTCCTCTTGCGATGCCACCGTTACCAGCCCATGATAAGCCTCCACGCGGAAAGGGTCCTTCTTCAACAGCTCATTGAACCCATTTTTAGCTGATTCAAAATTCCCATTATAAGCATAGAGATGGGATTTCATCATCGGCCACTCAACTTCCTCTGGCTCTAATTCCGTCAACCTATCAATAGTTTCAATAGCTTCAGGGAGCTTTTTCCCCTTGATCCTGACTTCCATCAAATGTTTGAGCGCATCAACATCGTATGGGTTGGATAGCAAGTGTTCTTCAAGAGACTTTTCCCTTTCTTCATCCAACACGAAAGGATCAGATGTTTCCACAGTGGGAGGCGGTGAAACAGGGGCGGCAATCGAGGGTTTACAAGGGAAACAAAATCCGGAAAAGAGAAGTGCGGCGGCGGCGACGGAGGTGACCAGGGTGGTTCTAAGAGGGGCCCAAAACGGAATTAAGGAAATTGCAGTGGAAACGTTTTGGTTGGCGACCTGCAATTTAAACAATTTGGGGGTTTTATTGAAGGTTTCATGGTTTGAGCTCTGCAGAGTAGCTCTAATGGAGGAACGAGATAGGCTGTGAAGCGGCTGCGTAGGGAATCTGAAGGAGGGAGAAGAGAGGGGTTTGGACAAAGCCGGACGGTGGTGATTAAGCGGTGGCGTGAGCTTAGCAGCGGTGAAATTCAGAGAATTCATGGCGTTAGGGTTTAGAGAGATTCAAACAGTGAACTCTAAACCCTCGCGGCAAGTCTATGAGTGAGAAGAGAAATGAGCGTCCGGTGAATGGTAAGCACACACTCTCCAGTTCTCTCCAATTTCATAGAAAGTCGCACTTCTGAATTCAGCCCAATATTTGCTGGCTGAAAGGAATATGGGCCATGTATTCGTGGGCGGCCCAAACTTAATGGACTATGGAATGTGGATTACGAAAACCGCGCTTCATATTTAAGGCCCAAATTCTGGTAAGCGGAAATGTATAAATTAATAATTAAGTTTTATTATTCTCTAACTATTATATTAGAATCCGGAATGTGACACGTGACCAAATTATTATTACAATTGAAAATAAAATAGGGACATTTAGTATGGGACAAATTACGTTTATTCGATTCATGGCTCTCTCAAAAGAGTTTGGATTGTATACTACAACTTTTTAACGGTATAAAATGGATCTGCGAATTTGGCATTTTATGCTTATGCATTTTGCACTAAATACCATTCACACTTTATAAATTGAGTTAGAATCCAATTTTGATATTTTTTTTATCTTGACATTTTTAATTTCATTAGGAAGAAATCGTTGTATCTAGATGTCAACTGTCGTTATATTTTGTACCAATAATAGGCCGACATCTAACTCCAAATTTCCAAGAAATGAAACAAAAGTGATTTCATCAACTAATTAAATCCTAGTCAAAATATTAATAAATCACCATCCATGTCGTTATATATGTAGTCGACAAAATGCTTGAAAGTGATGAATGATGTCTTCATTTTCGTAACACTATTCTTCAGAAATCTATGCATTTATCAACGATGCATAGTATACTTTGTAAAAGAAAATTATGTATATATTATGAAATTTAAATGAAATTTATACATAGTGAATTTTTATTTGTAAATATTAATCACTACAAACGATAGGAATTCACATCTAAAATAAATTCTTTTAAAGGATTTTATAAACTCAATATAGTATTCTAGAGTTGACAAATTCTCATGTGACACTGTTTTATGTGAGATAGGGATTCACATCTAAAATAAATTCTTTTAAAGGATTTTATAAACTCAATATAGTATTTTAGAGTTGACAAATTCTTATGTGACACTGTCACGATCATTGAGGTTTAAAGTTTAATTACACGGTCAATGTGAAACTCTCGACTTTTTCAGTATTATAGATAAGCGAGATACCATTTATTTAATTTGTGATTTATTTTAGAACTTATTGTTTAATATTATAAGAATGGACTTGTATATATTCGTTTATCATTTGTGTTATACCCCACTAATCTGACCCGACCAGGAAGGCAGAAGACCGGGCCAGGGTCCGACTAGAGATATCCGAGGGCACGCCAGATTTAGTTTATTTCACGAAGGAGTCCACAAAAAAGGAAACGAATCCTACATCAAATCCTATCCGATTTAGATAAGATTAAATCTAATTTTATCTTATTTAGACCCTAAATCCTAGGAATTTATTTCTTATTGTTCAAGTAATGTATCTTAGTTTTAGCCTATAAATAGGACCCAATTATCATTCATAAAAAAAAAATTCTAGAGAAATATCGAATTCTAGATTCGAAATCATTGTAATTAGAGAATTTATTTTCTCTCTTCTTCATATAAAAATAAGTTCTGTCCGACCGGAACGAGCCGAAAAAATTTGCCCGGGTAGGCACCGGGCACCGTCTTTCTCTTATTTTATTCGATTTTTACATCATTCGTTCGATTCGATTTACTCGAGCCGGATCGAGATTTTTTGTGTTTGGCTAAGATTTTGTGCTCTACAAAATTTGACGTCAACAATTTGTACAAAATTATTGAATATTCAATTATAAATGAGATTTCCATCATATATTTCTTTCATTCTAAAAAGTTAATTGAATCACAAATTTAGCAATAAAGAATTATTGCAGTTGCAGATTGCATGAAATGACGTAGCTATAATTAATTTCATCACCAATCTCATTAAAACTCAAGACTTCATTCAAATTTCAAAAAAACTTCACCAACCAAATTAATTCAAAATTTCTTATGCCATTTGTTGGTTCAACTTATTTGTTGGATTAACATATTCAATCACGTTCCACGTTTATCACATTCATTCTAAGGACATTATAGTTCATAGAGATCTGATCAATTAAAAAATATATACAATAAATTAATTTGGGATAAATTTACAATTCGTCTTCACAACTCAAATTATATAGTTTATGTCTTATTAAAGATTTCAATAAATAAAAAAAAGGACATTATTTTTCTAGATTTCAATTAATACAACATAAACAATATAAAGACATAAAGAAGCCAAAGTGATGTAGAACAACCCTTTTTCTCGTACAAAATTGTGAAACATACATGCATGCATGGTTCCCTCTCATACTTCATTCATAATTAATAGGGTAAAACAAGTTATTCTATTCCAACTATATCCGATTTTATACTTTTTGGTAAAAACTTTAAAATGTGTCACCGTACTAACTAAACTTTGCAAATGTATCATTTTACTAACTAAACTTTGCAGGATTTACATTATACGGTTAAATATCCTAATTTTGATCATTTTTTTCGACTGAAACACTACATGTGCTTCTCACATGTTTTCATTAAGTGTATGTTCATCATTAAGGGATGAAAATGAAGCTAGTGATCAATGAAGTTGAGCCTTGAGAAAATGAAGATGGCCGATTAGAGGAAGAGATTGTGGAGTTGGTGGTGAGTTAAGGTTTCAATGGAGGGAAAGAAAATGATGAACATACCTTTAATGAAAACATGTGAAGCATGGTGTTTTGTCGGAAAAAATGATCGGATTAAGATATTTAACCTTATAGTGTAAAATCCGTAAAGTTTAGTTAGTAAAATGACACATTTACAAAATTTAGTTAGTACAGTGAAATATTTTAAAATTTTTATCAAAAAATGTAAAATCGGATATAGTTAGGATGAGATAACGTTTTTTTACCCTAGTTAATAATATACGATCGATGAATTGATCCTTTACACCCCACCAAAATTCAATTGCCCCAAACAAGAATAAAAGAGACCAAATTAAGAAGAAAAAGTATATATATACAAGTGAGGGCCAATCACATGCAACTAGTCAACTACTAAACACATGATAGTACCATGGCCAGCATGGGTCGAATTCAGCAAGAAATTGTTATAGTGTTCATCGGGACCGTGCTAGTATTGGACATGATCATTTACATCTGTCCCAATTTTTTTTTTTAAATATTATCATATGTAGTCCAATTTCCACTAGCAAAAACATGTGATCGAATTAACAACGCCATATTTGTAGAAATAGTGTGAACATTATTAATTTTAGGCATTTCAATATTCCTTGTCCCTTACTATTTTTGTGATCTTTGAAATTCAATATCCATGCATATATTGTATTTATATTTGATTGAATAAAGAGAAGTTTATTCAATTATCTCATATCTTCTTTATTTTATATTTACATGATTAATCTTTTATAATGTTTGTCTATTGATCCGTATAAGAAAATACATTTGTGATAAACTATTTTACAACATGTTTAGTCAATAAAAAAGGAGTACAATCACTGGTCTTCAGGACCAAACCTTCAGGATTGTTTTGAAGTTATCACTCCCCTGAAGACAACAATCTTCCAAGCCTACGCATTTCAATACCATGAACATATTTTTCTCTCTTTATTCATTTAAATATGGATACAATAGATACATGAATAATTGAATTCCAAAGATCATAGAAGTGGAAGGACAGAGAATATTGAAAGGCCTAAAGGTAATGTTCACATCATTTCTACAAATTTATAATAGTCCTCTTAGGACATTACAACTTCAATTACATGACTCATTAAAAATTCGATAGAAAAACTCATTGGAAAAAAAACTAGACAAGAAAAAAGTACTTGAAATACTTATTCTTGTGTGTTACAGTAGTATAATATTCATCTATTGATTCACATAAGGAAATATGTTTGTGATAAGCTATTTTACAGCATAAACAATATTTACACCATCCCCAATTTTTACAATAAAGTATCGTTTTAAACATACCAATTTTTTTTAATCATAAAATAAATGTCATTATGGAATTTTAAGAAACATTTCCCATATTCTACCAAAATTATGCTTACCTTCATTTACTACTCAAATTAAATGATGTACAGAGTCATGCCTATTAAAAATGGATATAGTATTTAAATATGGATCCATCCTTTTTTTTATTAATTGTTTTAATCAATGTACTATTAAAAATGGATATAATATTTAAATATGGATCCATCCGTTTTTTTATTAATTGTTTTAATCTGTCTAAAATCTTGATGCCATTTAGTGATGAATGGAGCATATAATAATATTTTTTTATATAAGACAAAAAAATTAAATTAAAAAATTAAAAAACTTACATCAACAAAGTCAAGAACTAAAATCAATACATATCAACATAAAATTTTAGCTCTAATGAAACAACAATCCCAAATCAGTTGTAAAACATAAAGAATAACAATACAAATTCATTACAACTGAAGGAAAAAACCAAGATTCACAAAATTAAGGTTTTCAATAACTTAGTTTCCAAACTTAATTTTACATATAAATAATTTATATTAAGAAATTTCAAGAACTGGGATTTATGAATATTCTAATCTTTTTCCAATCCCCGATTGCTTCCCAATAGTATTCTCAGTAAAGTTTGATTGGGTAGGGGAAGGTGCAGACAACATAGGGTGGTCCTCACTTCTCAACCCGACCCAACTACAACATTTTAACATGAAAACTCATCAATTTGCAGTTATCACACTTATGATCATATGTACACATGAGTACATTACATGCTAAGCTAAGCAATAAATGAAGCAAAAAAGGCCAAGGTAAAGGCCCTAACATCATATATATCGTTGTCTATATTATTAATGACATGATCATTAATCATCATTTTTTGTCATCTTTCTTGGAAGAATCCAAACGTATATTGTGGATTCTTTGATCACTTGTCTCTGTTAATATTTCTGATGATGATGATGATGATGCACCTGATCCCTCTTCTGATACACTCTTGTTGTATGCCTCAAAGAACTCTTTGTTCTCTTTCTCCAACTCTTTCCACACTATATTTTCATTTTAACACAAAATAATAGTACATGAAATATGAAGCAAACCAGCAAATAAAGATCAAATTACTCATAAATATAACAAATTACTCATTACTAAGATGGGTTTCTTATTTCTTTTTCTTTTTTTTTTAATTAACAATATAGTAGATGGGTACCTGTGGAAGTAATAATTGGCATGATATTTGCATGTTTAGAGAGAGCCTCCATGCATTCCTTTTTGCTCATCTTCAATACCATGCACTCTTCTATTAGGCGATGTACCTGTTTTAATATTTATTTAATTAATTATATCATCATCATCATCGAGAGAGAGAGAGAGAGAGATATGATTGGTTATTTACTTTACCAAGTTGATGTAGTCAGAGGATTCTGATGAATTTGATCCCATGATTCTAGTGATGAGGATATAGAGAAATTGAATCAAAAAACTCACAACTATTGAGAGAGAGAGAGAGAGATGATGGAAAGAAGGTTGAGAGAGAGAGAGAGAGAACAAGAGATGATGGAAAGAAGGTTAAAAGAGAGAGAGAGAGAGAGAGAGAGAGAGAGAGAGAGAGAGAGAGAGAGAGAGAACAAGAGATGATGGAAAGAAGGTTAAAAAAGAAATGGAAGGTTGAGGCGACCCACTTATACAAGAAGTGTAAATAATAAAATAAATAACCGATTTAATTTATTAGGTTATGTAAAAGAGGAGTGGTGATCAGGTGATGTCATGTGGCAGTGGGGCCGGTAGTCCCACGTGGGAAATGAGTTCTGATTGGTTGGGAGGAGATTAGAGGAGATTTTGTGAAGCAGGCCGTTGTTTCTTCTAGTCCCCACTTCACGTGGCACATGGGCCCACAGCCCTAAGCCCAATACGAGGCGGCTTATTGGGCCCTATTGCATTCTTCAAAAATTTACAAGACATGTGGGCCGCCTGAGATACTCAAGTGGGCCGATTGTGTAACGTGTAAAACAATGCTACTGGTACACTACCATTTCCAAGTTCAGACAATTGTTGACTAAATTTTTGTTTAAAATTGGAAGTGTAATTATACGGTTCGGTTTTTATTTGGATATTTTCAAACATGCGGTAACTTCTGATTTATTTATTATTTTAATTTTATATTATTTAAAAATAATATTGCATATTTATGTTATTTTACTTTTTAATTTTAAGCTGTTTTGATTATTATTTTTAATTTATATTATAGGTTGTTATTTTTTTTGGTTTACGGTTTGTATTGGTTGCATTTCAATTGTAATTTCTAATTTTTGAAAGTGGTACCTTGTAAGTTGTAATGTTGTATTGTTTTAACTTTTGAGTTTATATCAAATTATTAATTCAAATAAAAATTGTATTTTGTAATATATGAATAATTGTAATATTTGTATGTAAATTTAGTTTTTTTTTATAATTTTAATGAAACCACCCAAATCGGAATCGAAACAGAAACCTTCCAAACCACACTAATTTGAATTTATATAATTGAGGGGATTTCAAAATTTCAACCGAAAAATATGCTACTTCTTTTTTAACTTACAATTCATTGTTCATTTGCTACCTATACATAGATTCGAGTCACTATGGGTATGAATGATATCCATTAATATATATATATATATATATATATATATATATATAACACATAAGCTACTTTGATTTATAAGCAAATTTTCCACAATCTCTAAATTTAATCGTGATTTTTTTTAATAAAATAATAGCAATCGCAAATAATCTTTTTTAGGTACTTGGAGCGTGCTATTATTGTTCTATCAGAGTAAGTAATTGATAGAAAATGAGAGGTACTAGTGAGGACAAACTTATTGTTTCTTTAATTATATTGTGCATTACAGGACATCAAGATAAGTAGCAATAACTACAAACTACATCGAATAGGTAAATTATATCATACAAGTGTCTTAAGTGACAGGTTTAATCAAGTTTTTACATTTGATAAGATTTGAAATTGTTGCAATACCTAATATTTTATTAGAATAAAAATGTTAATCATACAAAATACAATCAATAAACACACTTTTGAATTAAGAAAATAACTATGATCACTGACCGCGCTGTCGTGGCGCGATAAAATTAATTATTTTTCTTCCTAACCTAATCAACTAGTAGTTAGGGCAAGTTGGAGTCGATCCCACGAGGAGTGATGATTAAACTATGTCACCTATGTTCAATTCAATCAAATAACAAATTATGGGGGTTTTTGAGATTGATTAACTATCACTAAATTAAATACAAAAACCTAGAAAGCAAATTAAACAAGAAATGAATATATGCAAGTATTTCAGTTAACAGTTCAATTATCCCCCAATTCAATTATTCTCTAATCAATGTATTACCCCTCTCAGATTATTATGGAATTATCACCCCTAGTCTAATAACAAGCTCTGTTAAATCGAATCGTCTCTTAAGATTAGTTAAATTAGAATTCGCTCGCTAATTAACTCTATTTAATTGAATAACCTAGAATAAACTCTCTAGATTTAATTCATCAAATGCATTAATCACCAAGACGATAGGATGAATTAGACTCTGAATACACAAGCTCGATTCGATAATCTAGGATTATGCTACCCTAGAGGTGCACGACCTCTAGTTTACCACTTATGAAAATTAAACTACAACAATTAAAATTCATGATTTAAAATTCTAACAATCAATTATTAAATACTTAATCTAGGTGGCCAATCCAAATCAAACAATAATAATTGAAATCATTATACTCAGATAACAGAATAAATTCCAATCAAACATTGATAAAGGGATACGAGATTAATTAGAAAAAATAGATATACGGGTTCAAACGTCTCTGCTAACCGAAATTGAGAAATTAACCGAACATCCTCAAAATCGAATCCATAAAAGCAATTGAGAAATCCATCAAACTTGACCTAGAAAAATAAATTGTTTCTCTCTCTCTAAACTCTTTCTCTCTAATCTCTCCCTCACGTAAACAATCCCCCTGACTTGGAGGAAAAGTAAAATATAAATGATGTGTATTGGATGGACCTCCCTTCTTGTTTTTAATCACTGGGCCCGCAATGCTTTTTCATCAATTCCTCTTAAGCCCATGAAATTGGACTATTTCTCATGCTTCAATTTCTCAGTCCATATGCATAGCTCTCCTTGACTAACTGAAACAGGTTCATGCCCACTCATCTCCTTTCTTCCACTTTACTTTGGCCTCTTAAATCAAGAATGACCCAATTAATTTCACGTCTCGTTTCACTCACTTTCCTTGCCTCAAAAAATAATCAAGAAAATAATATGTAAAGTATTTAGAGACCAAAAATATATAGGTAAGAAAATAGTACATTTACTCACATCAAATATCTTAAAATCTCAAATAAATCAATAATAAAATGCACATATTTTTTACCTATCAATTATCTTAAAATCTCAAATAAATCAATAATAAAATGCACATATTTTTTACCTATCAATTACTCAGCAAAAGATAAAGTAAAAAAAAAAACTATTTAGTTACTAAACCCAAATTCTGGCATGAAAGTAAACCCGCCAAAAATAAATAACTAATGTACTAAAAGAGATGTTTCATAATTAATTGCCAAATTCCGACCCAATTTAATCTTTCGACAACTCATTCTATCAAGCAATGGAATTACATGATGGATAAACTCTGATGTTCATGTCAAGTATGAATAAGTGATAATCATATCGACATTTATCTAAAGAACAAATTAAGAAAAAAGACATCTGATCTTGATAAGAAAAAACATCAAACTGTTGTCAGATCCATGGTGGAAATTGAGCAAGAAAGGAATAACATTTATCTATGTGAAAAAGTTTGAACTTTAATTTACATATATGATCAATGAATGCACCCCACTCTTATCAGGATCAACTTACTAACACGTGCAGTATTTTACATTTATTACTTTTCATAGAATGTTTCCTTTTTTTAAGGAATTGAAGTTAACAGTTCTCCCTCCAAGGTGATAAAAAAATATCACTTCCAGCTTTTTCGCAGCCAGTATGATTTTTTTTTTTTTTTTTTTTGTTAAGATGTTTTTTGGTTTCGAGTTTTCAAGATTTGTGTTTTGGGTTTAAGTTTGATGATCGTTGACCAAGTGGACTTGAATCGAAGGTCGAATATCAGTAATTGGTTTGACTCCAAAGAACCAAACTTTTGTCAAGAAAATATGAAGAAATTCAATACAACATGGATCACATTTCCAGGCTTAATTGTAACAACATGGATCACATTTCCAGGCTTAATTGTAACAACATCCAAAATGCACCACCCATTTCACCACTTTTAGTGACAAAAGCTTTAGTAATAATTGCAATATTATTACCAACTTCTCTACATATCTTTCCTCTAGTATTGAGCATTAGTTTTCAACAGAATAATCAGCACAACCACAGCAACAAGAATTGGAAACGGGCCATTGCAACGAACACCGTATACATATAGATTTATGCAGGGTATATGCAGGATACTTTTCCCAAGCAATCATCATCACACAAACAAGAATCAGAAACAATAAGGAAGAAAAAGCACAACAACAATAAATACACACCTGCAAAAGCGGCATATTATACAACAAGATCAGGAACGAAGTTAGTACAACGCGTCCAACCCCACCTCCTTCTTCTCTATCTAATTTCATTTACTTTCCCAATGCATGTGCATGTGAAGTTTTATTCTCTCTGCAATCTTCAATAAGAGACTTCTTCAATTCAGAGGGGATATCCGAATCTTCTAAGATCCCTAGTGAAGAAGGGGTGAGCTAGAGCTTCTCTCGCCTTTAGTCGCTCTGCAGGGTCGTACCTTAAAAGCCCTTGCAAAAGATCAATCAAATCCCCAGCCGAGTGGTCCACATGCTGCATTATAAGGTTCTGTACACACAATCCGAAACAAACAACTGAAATCGTAACATTCAAGAAAAGTATAGTTCCATGGTAGAATAACAGAGTGGAATAACAGTACCTGAAGTCTGGGTAATTTCCAAACTGCCCTCATGCTTTCTCGGGATGTGGCGCTCTCCGGCCAGTCCAATCTTAAACCCCTTCTGAAATATTTTTCAGCGCGGCGACTGTAAAAGTAAAGAGAAATAAGTTATCGAAGCCTCGATCTCACAGCTAATCCATGAAAAAATTAAAGAGATAAATAATTAAGAATCTTACTCGGCTCGCATGATCATATGTTGAGGCAGTGGGCCCAACACCCTTTCCATCATTGCAAGATGTTCCAAGTTCTCATGAGTCTGGAAAAGTGCCTCGCCCTGCAACAGATTTGTAAATGCACACTTAATGTTAAGCAAGTTGTATTAGTGTCTGTTAACTGATTCATCAAAATTAACGAATTTAGCAAAAAAAGGAACAAATCAACATAAGGAATATCCAATTGTAAAAAATGATGCAAAAGTATAACTAGTTTGTTACTTACAGAGCACAGTTCCACAAGTATGCAACCTATACTCCACATATCGCAAGGATAATTCCATCCAAGACCTTGTTAAAATAAAACAAAGATCACCTACTGATATAAAATGCAAACTATTAAATGTAAAACAAAAAAATATGATGAGGCCCATCAATTACCCAAAATAACCTCTGGCGCACGATAATGGCGCGTAGACACTACATAGCTGTGATCTTGATGTTCAAATGT
Source organism: Scutellaria minor (assembly GCA_954870855.1). Taxonomy (NCBI): domain Eukaryota; kingdom Viridiplantae; phylum Streptophyta; class Magnoliopsida; order Lamiales; family Lamiaceae; genus Scutellaria; species Scutellaria minor. Next base: position 1,197,418 of record OX940735.1, on the reverse strand, counting down.
AGTACTACCAAAATCAATAAGCTTTATAGCACTTGACTTAGGTAGATTTCTGAAGTAGAAACCATCTTTTGTGGATCTACTGGACATAAACTTCATAACAGGCAGAAGTGGCAAAAGAAATTATCAGACATGAGATCATAAATAGCATCGCCAGATTTAGGATCAGAAAGCCCGTGTTAACCATAAAAATCAATGATTATAGGCTTATAGCAGACAGGTTAAGATACCTTCATAAGATTTGAAGTAAATTTCAGAGGTGTAGAGGGAAGGAAAAACCATGTAGATAACGAGAAAGACCATAGAAAGGTACACATTCTAAGAGATTACCTTAGAATCTGGAACTTTAATATACTCGGAGGACACAAGAAGAATATTTTCTGGTTTCAAATCGGTGTGAATCAGGCGAAGATCATGCATGACTGCAAGGTGAACAAAAATTTATAAGCAAGATAAGTAAAGCAAATATTTTATACTTACTGCATAATGTCAAGAGAGTGAAGTGTAAAAGCAGTGTAGTGACGCAAAAACGTGGTGTACATTTAAAATAGTTTGAGCAATAAAAAGAAAAGAGTAATAGTGTTGCCAAGATATGTTCACACACATGCTACAGATTCCAAAAGTTGTCTGCCAAACTCCCGAACAAGATCAATGGGAAATGAACGATAGCTGTTTTTGCGTAGAAAATCATATAAGCTTGGACCAAGCTTCTCAAATACCTGTTAAGACCATTTAAATTCATCCGCAGGTATTTAACTCACAGAATATTCAAGCATGACGGAACATCATACAAATTAAAATTTAAGCGACCATAAATCACATTAAATACTTACAATACATATATGATTACGATAGTCAAACCAATTCCGTATTTGCACACAACTGCAAAGGATGAAACAACTTACACTAAAATCACAGTTTTTTTCAGCGGAAAAAGTATTGCAAAACGGAAAAGAGATTCTCACCGTGTGCCACAGATATCTTGCCTTGCTAATTTCTGTAAGACATCAATTTCAATCATGGCGGCTTCCCGGTACTTCTGTATTGAACGAACAACTTTAATTGCAACTATCTCTTTCCTTTCATTGTCCAAACATTCTAAAACTTGCCCAAATGTCCCTGCAAACACACTCACCCATTAAATGGTAAGAGATTCTGCCAGATGGCAAACTGAAGACAAGTTTTGCAAAATGTTTATGGTATCAGAAGATAGATAACCAGCGAGAGAAAAGATTGGTGAGCAATGAAATAACTAACCTTCGCCCATTTTTCCGAGTATCCTGTCTGCAAATTGACAGACAATAGAATTAGAGAAAAAAAACAAATAAAAACATGAATCAGAAGCAAATATATCACTAACCAAAAATGCAATAATAAATAGTCAATATACAAACGGGAAAGCATTTCAATGTGCACATAAGAATATAAGGTCAGTTCCAGTAAATTTAGCTGATTATCTGCTATTGAGTTATCGAATTACAAACTAATGTTGCTTCGCATCTGACTTAGCCAAATTTTACCAAGAACTTCAAGTGTTGTCCTTAAAAGAGAGACTAAATAAGGCAGGAAAAAAGAAGTATAACAATCAAAAGACTGAGATCATTAAGACAGGTTATGTTCAGGTAGTGGTCTTTGTTTCTCAATTGGTTGACAATATCCCTCTCTTGTGTTTGTCTGCATGCTGGGGTGGTGGTAGGGTTGGAGTTAGTTAAGCAGTTAAACTTTCAGACTTAGTTCAGGTTTCAAAGAGTGGGCATTCAATGCCTCAATGTTAGAAAAGTTATAATGATGGGGACAATAAAACAATTAACTAAACAAACCTTAAAGAGTACTTAAGTTTAATGCAGGAAACCCAAAAAAGCCCCATATACATATATAAAAGAGTACTCAAGTGAGCTCTAATTGTACAAAGAAAATGCATATGTTTGCCACGTGTACATACATTTTTATTAACTTTTGACACTTCATTAGGGAAGCAAGGGCCGAAAGTTTAAAAAAGAACCTGGAGGTAGGGGGTTTTCCATTACATAACTACATGTTTACATCCCACAGTCACCACAAGGTTCCAAAGGTTTTACGGAATAATAATTATAACTATAAATTTATACTAGATATAATCCTGAAATTTTGAAAAACAATGTCCATATCGTGATCTCCTCCACACATTAGTTAGGGCTACTAAGATGACCATATTGTGATCTAAAAGCAATAGTGAGTAGAAGAGGATTTTTTTTCCTTCAATAACAACGAAGACATATATAGTTTTCAGGTTGTACAAATAAATTTTACACAGTGAAGAACACTATGCTTCGATATGTAATTAGATAGATCAATTCAGATTCAACTATCAACTTCAACTTTTATTTTTATAAAAAAATCTAAGAAAGAATAGAATGCTCAATGCAACATGACTCTTCATACTTTTCTGCAATGGTAATGCTTCAATCCACTTCATGATTGAAATAATAGTATATTGTCTGATTATAAGAAAGTGTTACATTTGAATATATCATAATATAAAAGTTTTTTTTTTTTTTTTTCCATTTCAGCATTATAGAATTGTGTACTTAAAAGTTATTTTACCAAATACAAATAATAATCAGAAGATCTCAAGACACGTGGAACAATTCCATTCATTTTCCAGAAATAAATTTTTCCTCAGCAGCAAGATCTCAATCTGCTCACTTAGTAAGTACCATTTTTTATTTGACGACATCATTTATTCCATTCATTCTAAAGTGGATGTATCATCAAACAATCAGTAACTTTCTCAAATTTCCAATATGCACTCGTTAGATTCAAAAGACTAACATTCAAAAGAAAAACCTAAGGACTATAAGAAGAAATCTCTGGAACAAGAACTACAGAATCAAAACATGTTTACATGATGATCAACAATTAGTTCAGGCCTGGTTTCATGCGTTCGCAAAGTGCACACATATTTCATTAATTTACTGTAAGATAAGATTAGGATGGATATAAAACTCCACATACACAAGAGCAAACAAAACATGTCAAGTTCAATAATATTTCAGAGCAAGGAACATTAGATCTGGGATTGCAAGTATTCGAGGGATTTGTTAATGTAACAGAATCTCCAGAGTACAACTGAATCACAGAAAAGCTCGTTGATGTACCCAATGATTCCACTAAAAATTAGGGTAACTGTTCATCCAAAGAGAAAATCCAATAGTCACTTGATCAACTTAACTACTCTCAAAGAAGATTTTCTCATTTTTCCCCAGAAACATAAGGACACACCTCCACAGCTACAATGATTTAAGCATACAGAGAATAAATTCCAATAAAACAAACTCAATCGTTCAAATACTCAGTATGTAGAATACACCATTTCTTGAAGAAGGAAGAATGTAATACTTGAAAAAGGTTATGAAAATGGGAAAACTGATGTTATCAGTGTTAACATTTGGAAGAAATAGACACAAGTACCACATTGAGAATGCTATAAGACACTGGAAGCAACACATTTCTTTTAAAATTGTCTTAGTATTTCAGCTGTACTTACAACGAGGAGTTAAGTTCTCCCCAATAGCAAAAACATAATGCCCATCTTTATCATCAGGTCTCAAAGGTGGAGAACCATTACGAGGAATCCCTTTATAATATATTGAAGAATGTGCATAATTAGGGACAGCCCCAAACTCTTGGGCACAGTGTATAGTTGGAAGAATCTGCACAAGAAACAAACTTCAAACTTCACAGGAAAAGCAAATTACAAACAGTCCTTTTGAGCACCACGACTAAAGCATCAACTAAAGTATTCCACAGATTGGACATTAAATACGACAAACAAACACACTCGAAAAAAACAAAACAAAACCCCAAAGCCATAATCCACAGCAATTAAATGCCATGTAGCTAATTAGCATAAAAGGAGCCCACATACACCCATACCGCCTCACCCCGAAATCAAGCCTGATGAACATTAGCTGAAAACTGATCCCATATGTATTAGTCATTTTCCAATTTGATAATTCCCAAAAACAGATAACAGTTCCACAATTAATTTGAAATACACAAAAGGCAGGAAAGCAAGATCACACAATCATAAAACACAGCACAGGATTGGAGCTAAATTTTGCATACATAACCGCATTAATCCTCCATGCTAGTAAAAAAGTTAAAATTTTCATTAACTTCACACTGATGCTTCAAGTACACTAAGAGTTCATATCAAAATTCATTGTACAGAAAACACAAAATCCATGAACATACATTTCAATTAAGTGCAAATTTTGTAGCCAAAAAAGAAAAAGTAAAAATATCTGAAAATTGAACCTTCGGAGGAGCAGGAGGTACAGCAGGAGGCAGATCCCATGTTAAACGAGGTCGTTTTCTAGGTCTTTTATCCATGCTTCTGTGAGGGAAATCCACAACTCTTTGGGTCTCCATTCATACAAAGAAATTAAAAATATATACGTATATATAATAATAGCCACATCGGCGGAGAAATTAAAGAAAAAAATATTAATCAGTACAAGATGAAAAAAAAAACACCAAAATTTAAGAAATTTCAAAATCAATTTTCAGCTAGGGCAAATCCTTATTAAAAAAAAATTTTGTTTTCTTTTTTCTGAAGGTTGAACAGATCTGTATAGAGAAAAATGGAAAAAGCTGTAATGAGGAAGATGAGGTGAAAGTAACCGTGGTTAGCTAACCACAGTTCCAATGTAATGTGGGTTAAAGTGTGTTGGTCCATTTCTTTGTTTAAAATATGATTCGCTATCTTGTCCGGTTACCTTCGGTCCAGTTTTATCCGTGGTGATCTAAAGTCGCTGTTATTTCGGATTAGTGTTCTGACTATGTTCGGGCCTATTGCGTTAGGTAAATGCTGACCTGTATTTCAGTATTTGGATCTCATGCTACTGGGCTTTAGAATTTACTCGCGATAAGGGCCCAGTAATTTCATTATTGAACACAAATTAGGCCCAATTAGGCCCAGTAATTGATTTGGTAAACACAAAATAGGCCCATCACTACTTATAAGTATTAGGTATTCCAAATAACCCTAGAACGGCAGTTTGCTCCAGAGGTTAGCTCCGTCCCTCGCTCTCAAGCTTTCTTTGTACAGTTCTCTGCAGTGTAATTACGAAGTATAAGCATTCCAATTTGTCGTTCTTGCAGGTAGGATTTGTGTTAGGGTTTTGGATTTCTTCCGTTTCAAATGGCTCCAGCTAAAGGTACCCTATTTCTTTTATAGCGGTTTTAGATTTTGCAAAATGTCCATTGCTTTTCAATAGAAAGTATTATCATTATTTACAGTTCAAGTAAAAATGTTAAATTCTGCTATTATTTGATTAATTTCATGTTTTTGGATGTAATTCATAGAGATATGGATCAAAATCCTGTTCGCAAAATAACTATACCCACGTCTTCTATCTGGTGATGAGAGTGTCGAAGAATTCAATGTTTGTTGAAATATAATTGTGAGTTTGAAATTTGATATTTATGGAAATTGTTATGTTCAGTGAGCCTCTGTCCCCAACAGAACAGAGGCAGATATTGTGTTTCAGTCAAGCTATTTATAATTTGATAAACTTTGTTATGGTTGCTGAAAGATTTGATTATTGATCTATGTGAATTTCTGTTTCAAGTTGAATGCTAGATTATACATTTTATAATATAGCTGACAAATAAAAGAATAATTCGAACTTTTGATACTAGAACTGTAACTGCAGTTTCCTTTCTGCAAATTTTTCTGTATTCAAATTTGATTGGTATTTTTTGGAAAGGATTTAGTGCTAATGCTTACCATGTGTTTATCAGAGTAATTAGGATGGGATTCTTCTCTACTTTGGTTGTTCTGTGGTTAGAGGATGTTCTGTTATTATGAAATGTGCACCTGTTTTCGTTTGTTAAGAGCACTCTTTTTTTTTTGTTCATATTTATGCAGTTGATCCTACCAAGAAGTCAGATCCAAAGGCCCAAGCCTTAAAGACAGCAAAAGCTGTAAAAGCGGGTTCGACCATTAAGAAGAAGTCCAAGAAGATCCGCACCAAAGTTACCTTCTATCGTCCAAGGACATTGAAGAAGGATAGGAGTCCCAAATATCCTCGCATTAGTGCCCCTCCCCGTAATAAACTTGACCACTACCAAATTCTGAAGTATCCGCTCACCACAGAGTCTGCAATGAAGAAAATTGAAGACAACAACACATTAGTCTTCATTGTAGACCTTCGTGCAGATAAGAAAAAGATCAAGGATGCAGTCAAAAAGATGTATGATATTCAGACAAAGAAAGTGAACACACTTATCAGGTGAATAAAGATTCTTCCATCTTTCTGAGTCTTCATTTTTTTTGGTTAGATAAGTATCGGTTTTACTTTCTGTGCAATTATGTACTATTCTCAAGTGCTTTGCAAGTGCCCTCATGAATCAGTATTGTTCAAATTTTAGAAAATTACCTCTTTAAGGAAAAATATTATTCAGTTTTCTGGATTTGGTTGGTCCTAGATCCCTGCATGGAAATTTGAATCCTGTTCGTTATGAATTTGAATTAGAGCTTCTATAACTATTGTTTTAAATTACATTCAGTTATTTTTGCTAGTTAAATATGTTGAGCTGTGTTATACTTACCATTCATTTATTCTTGTATTTTATTTATTTAGTTGCACAATTCTTAGGCAGGCCTTGTTTTCTGGATGTTAATATTTACTTACTTTGAGTTTTACATGCTTTCTTAGCTTGTCGATGATGGAATTTATTATCTCCTTTTTTTTTCAGGCCGGATGGGACTAAGAAGGCATATGTGAGGTTAACACCTGATTATGATGCTCTTGATGTCGCTAACAAAATTGGAATTATCTAAATTGTCAGATCAGAGCTCCCATTTTGTGTTGAATCTTGTTTGGAGGATCAGGTTGAAGCACGTAGATTTTCATACTCAAATGCAGAACCAAGTTTTATTTCATTTAGTTGTTGAAGATTATGTTGTGATAATTGCCCGAGTTAATACAAATACTTCTGATTACATTGTATTGTTATTAGTTACTTCCTGGTTGCATGGCTTATGTTTTTGAGTTCATTGCGTGTTCTTTCTGATCTTTTGGAGTTATCTTCATCCCTGTTACCTAGCTATATATATATATATATATATATATATATCTCATTCATTTGGAACAGCTGAAAGACATTCAACTTGTGTTCGCATGGAACACTAATCTAACCTTCAATGATTCAGTATGTTGCAGTCTAAAATAGGCCCAGAAAAAATAGAATGCATCCATTCCTTAAAAAGGTTTAAATGCGCGTTAATCAAATGATGCCAAACAGTCCCTATCTACCTCAAATTGTATCATATCTCCAAAAATTTCTAGACACAGAATGCCAACTCAGTCAATGTCCAAATATTGAATCCTAACTTATGTTTACAGCTTTGTTGAAAAGCCCAAGTATTCTTTGTACCTTTTGATTGCTTCATGGAACTAGAATCCAACATTTCCAGCTAAAATCGAGCTCTACGAGCGTAACTAAAAACATCATAGCACGATAGGATCAACAAACCAAGTCAAAATTCAGTTATAGAGTCGTAATCTTGTCCATCCATTACATGATCAAGGAAGAATCTCAAGGTCACATAAATCTCATCCTTACTGCTATGTCTCTTATCTCCTGTCACAAAGACATGAATCTTGCTCTTAATTTCTATCCAACTGCTCCCAGGTATCCTGCTTAACCCCTTCTCTCTCATCTTCTGTCTAACACTCAACACATTCTCCCACCTTCCAGCAGCAGAATGTGCATTCGAAAGCATCACATAAGATGACACGTCTCCAGGATCCAACACCAAGATTTTCCTCGCTACAACTTCGCCAAACTCTAAGTTCGAATGAACTTGACACCCTCCAAGCAATGCCTTCCAAAACCCTACCCCCGGATCAAAAGGCAAGTCATCGAGAAATCTCTCAGCCTCCTTAAATCTCCCAGAACGTGACAGTAAATCAATCATGCACGCATAGTGCTCTGATTGTAATAGGCCCGGATCTTCATTCTTTGCTCGGTTGAAATACTTATAACCTTCATCGACAAGGCCAGCATGACTACAAGCCAATAGTAAACCAAGAAGAGTAACACTATTTGGTTGGATGCCCATCAACTTCATACTCTGATACATTTCTATTGCATCATTTCCCTGTCCATTCTGTGCATAGCCACAGATTAGAGCATTCCAAGATACTATATTTCTTTCACTCATTTTCTTGAAGGCCAATAGACTATCACCCATGCTTCCACATTTTGCATACAAACTTATCAATGCATTCGCAATAAACAAGCCAAGCTTACCCAAGAACTTCACTGCACAAGCATGAATGCTCTTCCCCAAGCCTAATGACCCGATATTTGCAGCTGCTATAATTGCGCACGGATACGTAGTTTGAATAGGCACAACCCCTTCTCGTAGCATCTCAATGAAAAGATTCACAGCCTCCTCATTTTTCCCTGATTGGCTGCATCCACTGATCATGGTATTCCAAGAAACCACATTTCTCTCTGGCATTGATCGAAAAACAGCCCCAGCTTCAGCAAACCTTCCATGTTTAGTGTACGCATGAAGCAACGTGGCGTAAGAGAACACATTCGGCTCATTGATATCTTGAAAAGCCCTTAGAGCATCGTCGATATTGCTTAACTTTACATAAAGATTCAAAATTGCACTTCCCACAAAGACATTTGAACCAAGACATACTTTCTTGGCAAAGGATTGAATTTGCTTGCCCAGATGGAGGTCTTTTAGAACAATGGAAGAATGAATCACCGTACCAAATGTGTACTCGTTAGGTCTAATATCCAAAAGAAGCATTCTTAAGAAGCAAGAAATGGCTTCTCTATGTTGGTTCTGTTTAGCAAAGCGGCCTATCAAAGCCGTCGCTGATTTTACGTCTTGTTCAGGCATTTCATCGAACAGCTGGTGTGCATCCGAGTTCGGCTCCAAAACTGTTAATGGCGGATTGAAATGTCTGACAGGAAGGTTGTGGCATTTTCTGAGAAATATATAGCTTGTTTGGAAGAAGAACTGTCCAAGAATCGCGAGCTTATTTTGCCCACCCAAATTTTGCACAATAGCCATTTCACTAGGAATTTCTTACAAAAACTTGTCTGTAAACTCCGATAATTAACGATTAACCCTTTTTTATTCTTTAATGAATACAGCTAAAGAATTTAGAAGATAACCCAAATACTATAAAACATGATAAAATTCATTTTTCGTTCTTCCCTAGGGACGTTGTTCAATTTTAGTCCTCTTGTTTTCCGATCATCAATTGTAGTCCTCTTAAATCTCCGGCTGTCCAATTTTAGTCCGATTGCCCAATTTTGGTCCTCCTAACTTGATTTTCCGGTCAGTTCCGGACGAGTGCACAACACTCGCCCCTAATTTCAACCAGTTGATGATTTTACACTGATGTGGTTTATATTTTCAGACGCTGATTGAGCTGGCCGGAAAATCGAGTTAGGAGGACCAAAATTGGGCAATCGGACTAAAATTGGACAGCCGGAGATTTAAAAGGACTAAAATTGATAATCAGAAAACAAAAGGACTAAAATTGGACAACGTCCCTAAAGAAGAACGAAAAATGAATTTTGTCCCTATAAAATAGAAGACTATGACTTACAATCTAGATCTATTGGTTATTTGTGAGAAAAATAACAATATCTACTCCAATTATTATTTTAAATATGATAAACATGTAATAATGAATGTGTATATATAATTGAAAATATAAAATTGAATTAATATAACTAAATCTTTGATTAAGTTGTTTTCAAAAAATATATATATATCAATCATTCTAATTAACATGTGATTTGATCACATGATGTTCATTTTTGAGGATAATGATTGCACATTTGAAAAATGTTTAATTATCATACATATTATGTATAAAATTACAAAGAACTGTTTTAAAATAGATGGTTGGACCAATCAGAATTTTATAAAACTTAGATTTTCAAGGAAAAAAGAAAGAAATACTTGCATTATATGATTATCAATAAGTTATAGTACTTGAAAGTACAATAATTTCAATAACATTTAAAATATAACCTTATTCTGGGGTGAAATGAAATGTAAATATATATTACAAAATCATTATTTAAGTATTATTAAAATACAAATCTAATTAGTACGCTCAAAAAAGGAAAAATCGTCATTCTATCTAAATATTGCAGTTGGATTATAAGAGTAAATATGTGTTAAGCTACCTTTCTTCTTTGTTTTGAAAACCATCTACACCAACACCACCAGAACCCAATGCAGATTTGTGCTCACATTATCTTTACAGTCATATTTGTTATGGCACCCTTTATATAGACTTCATTGAGTAAATTACAGAAAAATGTTTTATATTCGGATGAAAATGTAATAACACACAAATAAATGAAGATGTATATAAATTCGAAAATACAAAAATTTATTTAAATGTGGATAAGCATGTAATAATGAATGCGCGCGAATAAATGAAAATGTTTATAAATTCGAAAATATGGAATATGGCACCCTTTATATAGACTTCATTGAGTAAATTACAAACAATTGTTTTAGATGCGGATGAAAATGTAATAACGCACAAATAAATGAAGATGTATATAAATTAAAAAATTTGTGGATAAATATGTAATAATGAATGTGCACGAATAAATGAAAATGTTTATAAATTCGAAAATATGGAAAATTGTTTTAAACAAGGATAAACATCTAATAATGAAGGCACACAAATAAATGTAAATTTAAATTTGGATTAATACAATTAAATCCTGGATTTAATTGTTTACAAAAAATGCTCAAACATTCTGAATAACATGTGATTTGATTGATATAATGTTCACTTTTAAGGAAAATGACTGCACATTTGGAAAAGTGTTTAATTATCGGACATATTATGCATGTTATTACAAAGTACTATTTTAAAATAGGTATTTGGACCAATTAGATTCTTGTAATGCTTAGCATTTCAAGGAAAAAGAAAGAAATAGTTTCATTGTATGGTTATCAATAAGATATACTCGAAAATAAATTTATTTTACTAATAACATTTAATTGTAATATAATCGTATTCTAGAGTGAAAGGAAATGTGAATATATATTTCAAAAACTTTATTTAAGTATTATTAAAATACAAATCTAATTTGTACGTCAAAAAAAAAAAAAAAAAATTGTCATTCTACCTAAATATTGTAGTTGGATTAGACGAATATATATGTGTTAAGCTATACCTTGATAATGGTAGGAGTTTGTTCTTTGTTTTGAAAACCATCTACACCCCGAGAACCCAATGCAGGATTTGTGCTTACATTATTTTCACAGTCATATTTGTTATGGCACCCTTTATATAGACCTCATTGAGTGAATTGTAGTAGAAAATTGTTTTAAATGCAGATGAAGATGAAGGTGTACAAATAAATGTATATGTATATAAATTCAAAAATAAGGAAATTTATTTAAATATGGATAAACATGTACTAATGAATGCGCACGAATAAACGAAAATGTTTATAAATTCGAAAATATGGAAAATTGTCTTAAACACGGATAAACATCTAATAATGAACAAATAAATGTAAATTTAAAATTGGATTAATAAAATTAAATCCCGAATTTAATTGTTTAAAAAAAAAAGAATGGTCAAACATTCTGAATACATGTGATTTGATTGATTTGGAAAAATGTTTCGTTATCGCACATATTATGCATATTATTACAAAGTAATATTTTGAAATAGGTTGTTGGACCAATCAGATTCTTGTAATGCTTGGCTTTTCAAAGAAAAAGAAAGAAATAATTTCATTGTATGATTATCAATAAGATATACTTGAAAATATAAATTGAATTAGTATACCCAACAAAGGAACATCGTGTTCTGCTTAAATTAATTAGTTGGATTACAAGAATATTATATATATTTATTTATATATTAGCATAACATACGTATTTTGCACGTGAGATATTATAACTAAATATATATATATATATATATATTATCATAATAAAGGTTAATATCAAATTACAACATGTGATTTAGATTTTTTTTCCACTTGGTGTTTGAAAAAAAAAAAAATCAGATAGCGATTCATGCTTTATTAAATTTTCAGGATGTACCTCTGAATTCAATTTTGACACGTTTTTCAGCCATAAATTCCTACGAAAATTTGAATTTTCTATTCACCTCAAAACGTCAGCCAAAATACATGACTCACACGTGAAATTAATAATTTATTTTCAATATTTCTTTAGAAAAATATATTATATTTTATTTAAAACACATACTAAACACCATTGGAAATCTCATTAAATTTATATTAATATAAATATAATTTTAATAGAAGATTCAAAATATTTAAGATTTTAAAAGAAAAAATAATCAAAACATTTAATTTTTTGAGAAGAGTTTGGAAAGTAAAACACCTCTTTACCTTCTATAATCAATTTTTTTTTAAACAAACAAAATACTGAATTATTTTATTATTCTTAAAATTTAATATTTATAGGGTTTATATAAATATTATATAAAATGGACGAAATAAACAAATTATACGTATTTTTATAATAGTAATAGATATATACACCTTTTAATTAAATAACACCTTTTGAATGTGCAAACTTCAGTCTACATACTTCTTTGATAAGAGGTGTGAGAAACTGATAAATATTAAAGAAATGCATATTCTAAAGTTGCTGTGTTTAATCAAAACTTTATGTGTGTGTGTATATATACACGATAGTGTATATATATATATATTTATAAAAGTTAAATCACATATAATTGAGGTAATGAAAATGTTTTTTAATTTTTTTATAAAACCCTTTACAAAGAAAGTTGTGAAGCGCCTCAATTTGAATTTTAAGCGTAGGTCCACTTTAGAAAAGGCAACAGGTATATTCACTAGCCGTTAGAGAGCTAAAAATCATATCAAGCAATTCTCACTTGTCGTAGAAAAGCTCCAGAAAACCCTTGCTCGATCATCATCAACCAGTTCCTTCATCCCAATAATTCAGTAAGGTATTTATAATCTTTCAATAATGCTTCAGTTCTCGACGTTTCGTGTTTAGGATTGTTTCTTTTCGATTTTGAAGGTTGATTCAAAAGGGGAACAAAAAATGGGGTCATTGACGCCGGATTTGCGGAAGGTGGGGATAGGAATGGCGCCGTCGCCGTCGCCTTTTCTGACGCCGCGGCCGGAGAGGAGACGGCCTGATTCAAGAGGTTCCGATTGGAATTCAATTCGACAGGACAAGGATAAAGAGGTCAATGTGCAGGTTTTGCTTCGATGCAGGTCAATTAATGGAGCCCTATCTATTTTCACTTAATTTTTGTCGATAGTGTATTATTGTAGATCTGATATTGGCTTCTACAATGCTTAAATATGCGATTTTGAGTAGATGAGTGGTGGCAGCGTTTACTTTAGATTTGGAAGATTGACATTGTAGAACAATGAAAAATCTTTCTTGTTGGTAAATTTAACAGCTTTTGAACTTGGAGTGGATTTTTAAATTAGTGACTAGCTTGATTGTGTTGCCTGTCAAGGTCCTCAAGGATATTATCTGAATATGATTTATCATTTGTTAGTTATAGAAAATAGGAAAAAGTTTGCACTATGATGTCTTGTGAAATTTATCTGATTTTGATTGCAGGCCATTGACTGATGATGAGCAAAGGGTGAACACGCCCAAGGTAATAACATGTAATGATAGCAGAAGAGAAGTGATTGTTTCTCAAAATGTTGCTAGCAAGCAAGTAGATAGAGTCTTCACCTTTGATAAGGTATAGTTGGTCTATTCCAACCTGTTTGTGATTGGAAAATTTGAAGTTTATTTGATTTTGCTTAAAATTCTCATCTATGATATCATTTTTTATTTTTTTATTTTTGTTTACATTTACCAGGTTTTTGGGCCAAAAGCACAACAAAGGTCTATTTATGATCAAGCTATTTCTCCAATTGTCAATGAAGTATTAGAGGGCTTCAACTGCACGGTCTTTGCATATGGGCAGACTGGAACAGGAAAAACTTATACAATGGAGGGTGGCATGAGAAGTAAGGTAAGAAGGAATTAGATTGTCCTAGTTGTGTCACAGTTTCTTAAATCTTTATCATGTAAATTCAATATTCAGTTACTTGCTGGTAGGGTGGTGAATTGCCTGTTGAGGCAGGTATTATTCCTCGAGCAGTTCGTCAAATCTTTGACACCCTTGAAGCACAAAATGCTGACTATAGCATGAAAGTGACATTTTCGGAACTTTACAATGAGGAAGTAACTGACCTGCTAGTTCCAGAAGAACAATTAAAGTTTACTGATGATAGGCCAAAAAGGCCTATCACCTTGATGGAGGATGGAAAGGGTTCTGTGATTATTAGAGGCCTTGAGGAGGAAGTTGTGTACAGTGCTAATGAAATCTACAGTCTTTTGGAACGAGGTGCTGCAAGAAGACGCACAGCAGACACTTTATTGAATAAACGGAGCAGGTATGGTTTGTTTTAGAGAAAGTGTTGTGTGTTTCTCTTCAACAATCTAGGAAATATTTAGTTAATTACTTTTTTTCCCCAATTGCAGTCGTTCACATTCGATATTCACAATAACTATTCACATAAAAGAAGGAACGATCGGAGATGAGGAGCTCATCAAATGCGGAAAGCTCAATCTCGTTGATTTAGCAGGCTCAGAGAACATCTATCGCTCAGGTGCTCGTGAGGTAAGAATAAAACCCCTATATTTAGTCATTGTGCAATCTTTCCTATTTGTATTCTTCTTTTTCGAGGTTGTAGGAAAAAGATTTTGTTGTTTGATCTTGGATTTTAACATAGTTTGACAGAAAAATTGTCTCTGTCTCTTCAAATTACGATTTTGATCTTTTTGAAGCATCATTCTTAAGTCCACACTTGCCTTTTGAAGCAGACATGATCCAGACTCTCTCTCTCTCTCTCTCTCTCTCTCGTTCTCTCTTCAAGATCCGTCATACGAGTTTAATATCTTTCTGTTGTTGCACTATTCTTGATATATTTCATACTCAATACTGAATTAAATTGCACTACATGCATAACTGGAAATGCTACTGACTATTTTCTGGAGTTTTATTATGCATAATGAATTCTAATTTCTTGAATGCATACCCATGTAATAGGCTCGTGCGAGAGAAGCAGGAGAAATAAATAAGAGCTTACTAACTTTGGGCCGTGTCATTAATGCATTGGCAGAGCACTCTGTTCATATACCTTACAGGTATGAGCAAGTGTCAGTATTTTAGTCGAGTTAGAAAGAAACACATACTTCTTGAACAGAATGGAATCTTTCATTTCTCGTGCAGGGATAGCAAGCTTACAAGGCTCCTAAGGGATTCTTTAGGTGGGAAAACAAAGACTTGTATCATTGCAACAATCTCTCCCTCCGCTCATTGTTTAGAAGAAACATTGAGCACACTAGACTATGCACACCGCGCTAAAAGCATTAAAAACAAACCTGAGGTTCTAGAAGCTTTCTTTGCCTAATCACAACTTTCCCTTGGAACTTAAATTTTTGCTCCATAAGCTAAATCAATCTAATGTTTTGAAGGCGAACCAAAAAGTGACCAAAGCTCTGCTGCTTAAGGATCTGTACGTGGAATTGGAGAGGATGAAGCAAGGTTCATGACTTTCCTTTTCTTCCTTTTATATGTCATAATTTATGTTACTTCTAAAGCTCTTTTCTTTTTTTGATGACTTTAGATATTCGAGCAGCAAGGGAAAAGAACGGTGTTTATATTCCACATGAAAGATTTCTGCAGGATGAAGCTGAAAAGAAGGTAAAATAATTTCACATCTATTCTATTCTCTCTTCAGTTATTACTTATGGGTGCCAAAAACTAGTATTGAGAATTGTCAATTGAGTACTTTTAGTTGTTGAAGTTATTCGTTCACAATCTCACTTAAGTTATTATTCCAATTTCCCATGTGCTCTCCTTGATTGCATAGGACATAATATCAAAGATCTGGACATAGTTATTTGCATTTGAAGATCTAATTTATTTGATTTTATGGTTAATGTGCAAAACTTGCAGGCTAAGAATGAGAGGATAGAACAATTAGAGGCTGATCTAAACGAGAATGAGAAGGTATATTTTGCTTGTTTCTCCCATCACTTTTTTCCCAATAAACATTGTCTAACTTGTTTACTTATGCAGCAACTTGCTAAATATCGTGAGCTTTATCTTGTTGAACAAGAAGAGAAACTTAATATTGACAGCCAGCTTAGAGACTGCAAGGTACTAGAGAAAATTCATTGAAAGAGATTCTACTTTGTACTCATCTGCAATCATTCATATGATTATATGCAAATTTATTCCAGAAAAATCTAGAAACAACACATAAAAGCTTGGAAGATCTAAAAGAAATCTATAAAGTAGCTCTTTCAGTGCTGAAGGACAAGGAATCTCTCATCTCCAAGCTACAAAATTCAGGTAGGAGCAATATTTGTTAGCTTTACCAGTCTGTATGGTATCCACCTCTCAATTATGAAACCAAACTTGAATTCTCATTTTGCAGAGAATAGTTTGATAAATTGTGCGAAGAATCTACGAGTCAACTTACTTGATGCATCTGAAGATAATTCTGCTCTTTTTGGAAAAATAGGTAGTCATGCTCGTATATTTTCCGAATAAAAATAGACATGTTAAAAATAGCTGGTACTAGTACAAGGACTCAGTTTTCACCAAAAATTCCTTGCAGATCGTAAAGACAAATTGGAAAGAAAAAATCAGAACATTCTCCTTTCATTTGAAGCACAGCTTGAACAAAGTTTGAAAGATCTCCACAAGATCATCCAGAGTTCTATGTCCGATCAAGAACAACAGCTGAAATGTGTTGAAGAGCGTATGAACACATTTCTTGCTAGTAAATACAAAGTAAGATGCTTTGCTACCTGACATTCTGCAGTAGTTTATGTTTTTTTCATGAAGCTGATACGTCTTATTACTATTTTTGCTTGTCAGTCAAATGAGGCCATGGAAGTAAAAGTGAAGAAATTGTTAGAAGCTTGTGCTTCAGGAAATCTGAACCTGAAAAAGCTCACAGATTCGCTGAAGACAAAAGCGTGTTCTGATCTTGAGCAAGTAACATCTATCATATCGGAACAAACAACTTCAGTTGAGAATGTACGAAGAGCATAGTTTTTGTTTCTTGGATTTGTTTTCATTGATATTTTGATGTAGATTCCATATAATTGCCTAAACAATGGTGTTTTCTTTTGTACACAGTTCTTGCAAAGTGCATCCTTGGAGGCCAAGGAAGTCCTCTCTGACATTCGAAACTCCCTAAACGAGCAACAAAAGATGTTGGCTTTCTCTGCCCAACAAAAAGCAGAGGTTTGCAGGATAGAGTCATACCATTTCCTTATTTTCCTGTCATGGAAACCTTAAAAAACTTGTGTCTTCATACATTCAGGGACTAAGTCGGAGTTTAATGTCAGCACAAGTGATATCAAGTGCAGCCATAAATTTTTCAAATGACCTCCACCAGCGAGCTTCTGAACTTATGAGACTTCTTCAACAAAACCTAGTTGAAAATTCCTTCAGATTACAAAGTTTCGAAAAGACTTTTAAGGTCAAGCTAAAAGAAGTTTTCATGCAGCTCGACTGATTTGAATTTGAAGTTTATCTTATAACTCTTTTCTGTTGCAACAGGAAGAGGCTTCTAGAGAAGAAAAACTAGCGATGGAAAAAATAGCTGGGATTTTATCAACCCTGACATCTAAAAGAACTGATATGGTCAGTCCATAATCTCTTATCTTCTTGAGTCAATATCATTCTGACCTTTTCGGTAACATTTGATGCTTTGAATTTACAAAACTTCAGGTATCTAAGGCCTCAAAATGCTTTGAAGATTCTACCATTCAAAATAGCAAAGAATTGCTGTTGGAGTTGTGCAACATGCAGCATGTTTTAAGTTCACAAAAGAGGGATTTATGCGAATATGCAGAAAAGGTCAAGGATCACTATGTGGATGAAACGTTCTCATCAACTGAATGCAGTGTTAATATGGAAAATAGCTTGCAGGAATGGTAAAGTTTTTAACCTTTTAATCTTGTATTCTGGACTATTTTGTGGTTGAGACAATTGATTCTATATCCTGAATTCAAATATAAACAGATCAGATTATGTTTTTTAGTGAGAGTTAGCTTAAGAAATTTTTAAGGAATTGTAAAGAAATCTTAACTTCTTTTCTACACATGCAGTGTTGAAAAGGTGGATAGGTCCAGTCAGCAGTGGCAAAATACACAATCGGGCATGAATGATCTTGCTAAGAAAGGCCTTGGCGACATAAGATCTGATGTGCAGTAAGTTCATTGAGAATATGGTTCATTTAATGGCAATTGGTATTCCTAACCTATTTCTTATCCATCATTTGCTTCTTTCTTCTTCGTAGGATGAAAATTCTTGAAACTCATTCTATACACGGCAATCTTGTTTCTGCTTCCTCGTGTATGGATGCAGAATTCAATTCCCATTGCAATGGTTTAATAACGTCTATCAATGGTAATTGAACATTACAATTTCATTGTTACTATTTCCTTTTCTCTTAAGTTCCAAGTTTATTCAATCTCCATATCCAGCTTTACAAACTATGTATACACATTTGCAGATTCTTTAATGATAGACAACACACATTGCAAGGAAATAAACATGATAACTTCGAGCAACTTGGATCAGCTCAAGTTAATAAGAGCGAATCATGGTGAACACATATCAGATATCTGCAACAAATCAGAGCAGTGCATCCATTGGGATTACCTGGTAAGCTTTTTCCTATCATAGTAGAAGAAGCAGGAGA
This sequence comes from Scutellaria minor, assembly GCA_954870855.1. Taxonomy (NCBI): domain Eukaryota; kingdom Viridiplantae; phylum Streptophyta; class Magnoliopsida; order Lamiales; family Lamiaceae; genus Scutellaria; species Scutellaria minor. The sequence continues at coordinate 1,178,608 of OX940735.1, read as the reverse complement.
AAGTTATATACTACAAAATTATCGTATAAAATACAAATACAATTTGCAGGAATTGAATGTTTTCGGATTTCATCTTAAACAGGTTGAGCAGAAAACCAATGTGACTCCTAAAAAACGAGCAATCGCAATTCCCAGCTTAGAGTGTATAGAGGAGATGAGAACTGTGATAAGTGATGATATCAAGAGTAGATCAAAATTGGACAACAATGGAAACAAGAATTTGCAGGATCATCAACCTAGAACTCCATTTCAGGATGTTAATGGAGTGTAATATAACCAACCAATAGCAGCAATATTGGTGGTTGTATGTAGTTTGATATCATCTATCTTTATTGCAATTTGCACTCATCAGCTGATGAGTGCCACATTGATATTCTATTTTGCAATTAAGTTGTGGAGTTATGGCCTATTTTGCAATATTACTATTTTAGGTGGACTTTAGGATCAAGATAGGGATTTAAATGGAAATAAATTACCTTGTGTATGAAATCATTAATTGCAAATATAATTGAATTTCCCGCTTGTCTTAGTAAAATTAGTTTTAAAATTAAAAAGAAAAACAGAGCATAATAAAAAAGTCACATCTAACATTAAAATAATATTATATACTCTTACCGTTTAAGAGAAGGTGTAATTTAGTCATAGAAATATAATATATATATATTTTTGGATGAATAGAGTAATTGTAAAAATTAAATGTACCGAGTTTTTTTTTTTTGTCTAAAATATAGGTTCTTGTGTCTTGTTTGACTGGCCAACCAATTGGAAAAAATGTCAACCATTAGGGTTGATCAACACCATGCATATATACACACACAAAGATATATACATAATTAATATATATATATATGTATATATATATATATATATATTTATGTGTGTGTGTGTGGGTGTGTGTCAGTGAGTGGGGTAATCTTAGGTTGAAAGACTGACATGAGAAGTTCTATTGGTGGTACAAATTCAATTTTTATTGGTTCTTCAAATATTATTGTCATTTTGAGTAATTTTTCCTAAATTTAGAATTTTTTTAGTTTGAAGAGGTAGAACCATCACATGGGACTCTCTAATAATAATTAATATAACAAAAAAAGCAAAACTAGGCAGTTATTAGTTGTTGACTAAAATTAATGTCACATAAGTACTTTCTCTAGTTAATATTGCATGTGACAATATGTGGTACAATAGACTTATATAGTACCTCTTTGTCTACACACCACATTATTCATTCAAAATTAAAATGCTTCAATCATGGTAATGTAACATGTCTTACCATAACAAATGCAAAACTACTATTTACTAATAAATTAAAAACGTACAGTTGATTTATAAAATAAAATGGGTAGGCCAACACCTATATCACATATTAAATTACCTAATTCGTTCATAAAAACCAATTAATTAACATAAATTAGTGTCAATGATAAATTAACATAAATTCATAAGATAATAAACTTGTGTATCAAGAAAAAAAAATCTCGAATTGTAAAATCGTTATATCTCAAAGCCAACCATCACCATATCATTTATGAATTCTCAAATTGAATTTGATTATCTAATTTAATGCATATTGTCATTGTAGCCTAGGAAGTAAGTGTCAACTAGGAACATTAAAACTTTAAAAACAGATCGATTATTTCAATTTAATTGTCTTCCTTTTTTTTTTTTTAATTATTATGAAGGAGGTCTAATGTTATATCTATTAACTAGTTAATTTTTTAATCTTTTTCAAAAAAGTTCAATCCACAATAAAATTGAAATGAATGGATCATTAATTTTTCAATTTAACATATCTCACAATTCTATTGTATGCTAACCTTTGAAAAAGAAACTTAATTTTTAATTTGCTTATAAGCTGGTCCCAACAAGGTTAATCACTTCTGGAAAGCATATATTAATTAATTAAACCAAAAGTTGATCTAAATAATTATAATCATCATTGAAAAACAAACATATATATATATATATATATATATATATATATATATATATATATATATTGGTGTAGCTTCTCCTAGCTTCTCCTCCAAACTTGGAGGTGTCTTTTAGTTGAAATCACTCCATGTTTTTTCTTTGATTTATTTACAAATAACAATTTTATGAAACCGTTTCATAGAATTAATTTTATAAAACGGTTCAACCCATGAAATAAAAATTGACTCATGAATATGACTTAAGTTGTGAGTAATGGAATTCTCATAAAATTATATCCGTGAAATTGTCTTATATAAATTTTTGTATTAATATGGTAATGTCGCTAATTTACATAAACTCATACTAATAATTAGTAGATTTGTCCTTAGTTGTGTGAAACATATGGTTAATATAAAAAATAATCTCTTCACGTCATTGCTTAGCTATGTATACAAACACTTTAGTTTTATTTTAAGGTGTCCTTTTCGTGAAATAAATGACTCCAAATGAAAAAACCAAACTATTCATTTCAGCCTATTTGGATTAATATAGAGAAATTTTTTAATAACACAAGTTTTTGTGAAAACGTAACACGACTTTTGCATCTTTGATGAGATGATTGATGATTGTATTATTCACATTCACGATCTCCCAATTACTTTTGAAGCCATGTTATGTTATGTTTGTCAATCATTGTTACAACTAATTGAATTATACTTTCTGAATTAAGTAATTAAGCCCAAGAATGCAATTATTATATTATATTTATTAAAATGAGCAATCATGATAGTCACTTGCATCTCTAGCTCGAAAATATTAAAAAAATGACTTTTGGAAAATCATCTTCTAAATTTAATTTTGTAAGAGGAATAAACCCACAATCTATCACTCACTAAATAGACATTAACTTATAAAAATAAGTATGAATTATGGTTAATAGGATCTCATTTCACCTAATTATATTTGTGAAATAGTTATATATATATATATTCTTGAAAATGGGTTAATTCAATAAAATTTAATAGCATGATTTTATAAACACTATGCTAATGAAATTGCTTGGATCGTGTGCACAATAATTATGATTACAGCTACAGCTCAGAAGCTTTGGATTTTTAGGTTTACAGGCAATTGAAGGTAGTTAGTATAATTATATACCTCTTTATTCTCTTATAAAAATTACAAGCTAAAGTCACATGTTAATTTTTTAATGGTTTTTTATTTTTGAGTTAATTATAAAATAATACACGAACTATTGCCACTTTTACAATTCAATTACATTTTTTTAAAACTTTTTTTTTGCATTTTCATATGTGATGTTTGAAAACTTTGCAGTTCGATTTATCTGATAACTTTTCACTGATTTTTTTTTTTTTTTGATTTGATTGGAATTGCCACATGAATTCCACTTAGACGTCCATCCTAATTAAGAAGATAAGTGTTTGGTGGTCCTTGACATCTAATATGACAATTTTTACCACCAAATCAACAAAAAATTCTTAAAAAGTCAAAACACAATTTGAACAAATCACTAATTAGTATTACATAACCAAATTCAAAATATTACAAGAAAAAAAAAGACTACAATTATTAGGATCAAACTATCCTATCTATAATATGATCATAGGTTTAAAGGCCATCTATTGTTATTGTGTCCTTATGTAAGGATTCTTCCGTACTTCTTCATAATAATGCAACTCATTCATTATTTTCTTGTCTTTGCCGTTTCTTTACACTATCTTACCCAAAAAAAAAAAAAAAACATTATTATCAATTTAACTATGCACCTTAAAAATAAAAGTAAATAAATAACAAATTAAATAAAAAAACTAATATGACCATCCATATGCAAGAACTATATAAAAGACAAAATTAACGGAGCTATGGACCCGTTATTTAATTTTACATCTTTAAGGAAATAGACTTTAATTTATCACATCTACCACATGTTCATTTTATTCCCTTTTGTTTTTCCCTATAAAAATAAATACTTCCACCAATCTCATCTAAATATTATTTTAGAGTTTTATAAAAATTAGAAAATCAATGAACTTAGATTGCTAGGTTGAAAATTAGGAAAGTTTTGAAGGATATCAATTACTTTTTATTCAAATTGCATAGAAATTTAAAATTACAAATAATTGGAAAGGGGAAGGCAGTATATTAGCAGAGAAAGTAAGGTACCCACGAAACCCAATAAAATCCATCCACGTAGTTCTGAAAATCACTTTCGGAGAAATAAACGTTCTCCATCTCTTAATTACCAAAATACCCCTCCAATCATCTCTTTTGTACTTCACCCCCCCCCCCCCACTCACACAGTATAAATAAAGAGCCAAACTCCAACTTTTTTGGTTTTCCATTTCCAAGTTTGCTAATTCCAGTCTCAATCTCTCTGCAACAACGAAACTGGAAATAGTAAAAAGATCGACGCCCACTTCTTCTCTATTCTCAAACTTGTCTCCTCATTCATTCATGTAAGTGTCCTTAACAGTAATTTTATCTTTTCTTTTCCGAAAAATAATTTTGCCTATTCAAATTTGACTCTCATCTATCATCTTCAATGCGTTGACCACATTCCTAAAATGCACCCATTTTTCTCTTTCTATCCATTCCTTCTTTGCTTACCATTTTCATCCTTTTTTTCTTTTCACATTTATTCACTTTTCCTTTTTCTTTTTCTCATTATTGCCAAAATCACTAGTTTTTCTGCATAATCCCCTTTTTTGATATTTACATAATATAGTTGATTAAGATTTAAAAAGGTAAATCTTTTTGTAATCTTTATGGTGAAGATTTGTTCAAAAAGCAAAAATTTTAAACTTTTTTTATTTTAATTTCCTTTATTAGTTCATCCTCTCCACTCTGTCTTCCTCTCTGTAAAGTCTGAGAACCAAAACAACGTATATTATTCTTCAAGAAAAATAAAATGTCTACCCTCTTTCTATTCTTTGTTACTATTTAATAAATAAATTTCACATCCACCTATTATTTATTTACGTACGTATATATTTTTATTTGCATGCAATTAATTTATATAGAAGAATATTAATCTGTTTTTTGCCTCTGTTTTCTACGCTCCTTGTTTATGCTGTCTCCATTTCTCCTGCAAATTGACCCTTTCTTTATTCATAGTTGAATACTGCATTTATTTCTCTTCTTTTAATCTCTCAAATTCAAACTATTTATCAGTTGACATGTTTCATTTTACATTATTCATGTAACACCCACTTGGTTTATTGCATAGACTTTCGTCCAATCATCTGAGGGAAAAGAAAAAAGCAAAAAATAATTTTAAAATGCTCCAAAATATCTTCTCATTTCGATCCATATTTATATGAAAATTTCAATAGGAATTAATTCATTGGTTTCAGCTTTATTTTGGGGCACAAATCAATGAGAGAAGAAAGGAAGCATCTTAAGGTACATTAGTCCAATTGAGGTTTGATTTTCTTGCAAATTTTTTGGTGAAATTAAATTAGAAAATTCAGCAATTTTTTTTTCCCTCATTTCAGTCCTCATGGCCAAAAGTGGTGGTGAGAAAATGGTTGAATATAAAGAGTAGCACTGAGAAATTTCACTCTGATTACCCAACAAATGGTATATTTCCTTTTAAATATTTCTGTCATTAAATTATTTTTAGATTTATTTTATTTTTTGGAATTTAATTTAATTTTCGAATTTAGCTGTTTATCAAAGAAGGAGGAAGAGTTGCTCAGATGATGGACACTACGTCGTCGTACCAGAAGAATTATCAGGTAATCATATTCATAGCTACAATATCACAATTAATTAAATTATTTTTGCTTTAAATACAGTTTCTAGGATCTAATTATAAGACTAATATACAAATTGATCTCATTTTGTGTGGACGAGTTCATTAAAATGGGTTATGAATTATAGGGATACAAATCTAGAAATTACAAGGAGTTGATTAAGTAATAACTTAATTTAGGAATGAATAATGATTTGTAATTTTTTGCTCTATATTTTATAGGTCTAATTTTGGTAATGTCTAATTTAATCCGAATCAGAAAAAAAAAAATCAATGTACTAATTTATCGTTTTGTTGGATATTAGATGCTATAGTTTGCAAAATTATGTTAGTTTTAATTCAAAAGAATTAATAATATTTAGTGAATTTTAGGAAAAAAAAAATTAATCTTGATTTGTATCATAACAAAGTAGTGCATAATGTTTTGGCTCTTGCATTCTATTAATTGATAGCTTGTGGCAGGGGCTAAATTGTAAATTCGAGATGATAGCAATAAATCTGTGTTTAGCTTCGTAATTAGTCCCTAATTGAGTCCTAATCTAATCCTAATCCTGCATCAGAAGAGTGGATGATGGAAACGCGTGATAAAATTGAACGGCCAGGATTCAACCAGCTACCACCTCTTAACCCTAGTAACCTCGACCTCAGGTAGCGTTATTTAAATTCTCATTTTGCTATTTAGGTAGCGTTCGTATTGAAGTTAATTGTTTTAGATTAAGTAAAATAGTAGTATTATTTTATACTCTCTCTCCATCTAGAAAAAAGGCAAAATTAGTTTTTGAATGAAACTTTCATAACCTATTTATGACAAAAAAATAAGTATAAGGATATAAATTCTGAATTACTAACTCATATAAACAAGTTTCTATTTTGGAGAAAGGAGCAATTGATAATTCTATTCCAATTGCAGTGTTCATATCTAAAGATACGTCTTCTTATTCACTTTTTGGTGGATCAAAATTGAAGCTACATCTTAGTTGTACAAATCATTTGCCTACCTTTTCCATGTTTAGGTACAACTCACTTGAAAATTTTTAAGTTCATCATTTGACTATTTGTGGGCCTTTTTTGAATTAGATTTTCAATCTCATAAACGTCATAGTTTTATATTGAATTGCTCCAAGTATAGTTCCTCAAATCACATTTTCTAAATGAATCAAAAACAGTTCGAATCGATCCTGTATAACATCCGCTAAATAAAATAAATACGTCTGTTAACGTTGAAAAACTCACACTGATATTCAATTCAGTGGGGTATTTCATTCGCATTTTTTTCCAACAAAAAATGTTTTCTAAAACTCATTAACCTCCCGAATTTTGAGTATCCTAGCTACTTTCACGTAATACAACAAAATAAGATTAAAAAAAATAGGTAGTAATTTATAATTATCACAAGACAATAATGTTTTTGGATTTGTTTGATCATTCTTAATCTAAAGTTGGTTGATTGATTTTGTGAAGGATGTTCGTGGGAACATGGAATGTAGGAGGCAAATCACCACATGATAATTTAAACCTTAAAGATTGGTTAAGTACTAAAGCACCAGCTGACATTTATGTCCTTGGGTATGCCTTCTTATTATTCCACTCCAATATTCTCTTTTAATTTATATTACATTTTGATTCACTATCATTAATATTACATGATAAATATAAATTTATGAAACAATAATTTATCACTTTTTTTAGAATCAACTTAATTACCTTCTATCCTTGATATACATTTTGTATATCAAAATATAAATTTAATATTATTTACACGACATAAAGTTCAACTAGGTATTTTGACACTTCCAATCTTGTTCAAGATAGAAACTATTAATTAAAATAAAATATGTTGTAATGTTTTATCTTATAAGAAGCAAAACTATGATTTTTCCTAACAATCTTAAAATATAATCTCAATAAAAGCATAAAATTTGATCTTTTAATTCTTTTAATGCTTTCTACAGCTTCCAGGAGATTGTACCACTGAATGCAGGCAACGTGCTTGGACCCGAGGACTGGGGCCCAGCTGCCAGGTGGCTATCCCTGATTCGCCAAGCTCTAAACGGGAACGCAGATAATCCAGTTGCCAAACAGTCCCCTATCCGGCACGATCAGCGTCCATATTCCCATCCAAGAACCAGCTTCTCGGATTTGCTTTCATTACAAAGCGACTTCATCGAACATAAGTACTGTTTGGCAGCTAGCAAGCAGATGGTCGGAATCTTCTTGTGCGTGTGGGTTCGTGAGGATTTATATCACCATATTAGCAGCTTGAAGGTGTCGTGCGTTGGAAGAGGCATCATGGGATACCTCGGAAACAAGGTGATTTTCATCTGCCTAATTGCACACCATATGTTTGCTGATATTCCTCAATGAAATTTTGAAAAACAGACCTGTCTTTCCATGTCAGGGATCGATATCAATCAGCATGATATTGCATCGAGTTACATTTTGCTTCGTGTGTACTCACTTGGCTTCTGGGGATAAAGAGGGTGATGCGATTCGAAGAAATTTGGATGTCGTGGAGATTTTGAAGAAAACGAGGTTCTCTCATCCCTTTGGAAATCCAGGAAAACGGGTTCCACCCGATACTATTTTGGATCACGAGTAAGTTCAAATTATCGTTTCCCTTATATTTATGTATTATCGTGTGCACCGTTGATATAACATTGTTACGATAGAATAAGATTCTCTATATGTGTAACATATTGCTCGTTTTAATAAATGTTTAATATTACATTAAATTGGTGTTGATGTAGCAAGATAATTTGGCTTGGGGACTTGAATTATCGACTTGCATCAAGATGTGGTGACACTTATGAGCTACTAGAAAAGAATGATTGGCAATCCCTCCTTGAGAAAGATGAGGTATTCACTTCATTAATTCTACTTTAAAGTCAATTTTGTTAGAAAATGAAATACAAAAAAGGGGGCAATGTTTTATTTTTTTATTTTTTTGCAATTTATAATCTATTTTTTTGAAAGAAGTATATATGTTGTGCAATGTTATGGCAGCTGAGAGCAGAACAAAAGGCTGGTAGAGTATTTAAAGGGTGGGAAGAAGGTGATATATATTTTGCTCCAACCTACAAATACATTACTAATTCCGATCGTTACGTTTCCAAAGAGAAACGTCGAGCTCCTGCTTGGTAAGACTTCAAAATCTCATCTACAATTTGCTCCATTTTTGTATCTTAAAAATATTATTGTCAAAATAATTTTGTTTTTATATTGAAACAGACAAAATACAGAAAAATAAGACAGAGATTTCATTGGAAAACTTAATTAGACTCTCTGACATAATATATATATATATATATATATATATATATATAATTTTTGACCAATGCATATGAAGCTAGGGTAGTCCAAATATCAAAGATATTTAATAATAAAAAAATTAGTTTCCAATGAAATTGCAATGGAGTAAAGTATCTAAGAAGAAATGTCATATAAGAAATCGGGAACTATGAATTCTACGCAGTTAATTATATTAAAATATAATGGTCGGTGATTAAAATACTCATATTTTCAGTAATGTCGGCCTGTATTTAAGATTGATAATCATTTAATATAGGTTCTTGACTTTCACGCATTGTATTATTTAAAATTAAATCACTAGTACTGCTTCCTACTTAACAATAATGACATTGTTAGCATGTCCAATTATTTCAATTAAAATTGTCACTTCCACTTTTATAAGTAACACTCTCCTAGGTCCTTGTACTATTATAAATTAATTTGAGTTTTCCAAATAATTCGATTCAAAGTCAAGTACAATCAAGTCAAACTAAATTAGTCTTACATGAGTCCTTACTCTTCTATGATTGTCTTCCCACTTTTTTTGTAATATAAAGTTCCAAATATTGATGTAATTAACAATGTGCTTGTCCTAACTAATTATGTATAAATTGATAGGTGTGACAGAATTCTTTGGAAAGGAGAAGGGCTTAAGCAAACGTGCTATGTTAGGGGTGAATCAATGTTTTCAGATCACAGACCTGTTTATTCACTTTTCTCGGTGCAGATGAATTTACCAAACTACCCCCACCCCACCTCGAAAATTACTTCAAGGACACCCATAGATAGAGCATCAGGTGGATCATCTATTGAAGAGTTTTTGTTAGTAAGTAGAACCCAGAGTTTCATGCATACCACCCAAAGGTTCTTTAAAACATGAGCCCAAACATAACTGACCAATAACCGAATGCCACCTGTCATTTATCGACCACTAACTATGAACACATGAAGTTGTACAGATGAGCAACCTTCATGTCACATACTTGGGTATATATGTCCAAAAAAAAATTATAAATGTAATTTTATTGAGTGTAGTATTTATAAGGCCGGATTTAATTTAGTGGACATTATATTGGTGATTGGATAGTGGCTGTATTGACTTTTTTGTCCAACGCAGAGGTTTCTGTTCGAAGAAATATTGAACACGTTTTTGTACAGATGAAGTATCATGGCTATTGAGATTTTTTTTTTTTTAATTGAGAAAAACGATTTATATCCTTCTTTATTGTGAATGCTTGAAATTTTTTAAAAATTTCATAATACAATTGTCAAATAAAAATATTTAATAAAAACAAGTGTGATGTCAAACAGTGAACACAAGTGGAGAGACATAGTGGTGAAGATGTATATGGATTAATTGTGTTAATTAAATCATTCGACTCAAGTGCAACTTATGTATAATTAACATATGTGTAACTACCTTGTAAAACATTTTGACTTACAAGTTCTTTAGAATATGGTACAAAATCATTACAATAGAAGATCAAAGTAGCTAGTGTACTTAAAGTGATGAGTAACCAAGAACAAGCCTTCAACTTGTCTATTTCATCACAATAGAAAGACTGATCGCATCTCATGAAATTAGATCAATGAGACGATTTTTTACTCTATATCTAATAAATATAATTAAACAAAATAATATTAACAGTTACTCGGGTGCATCTACTACTCTCTCACCATCTTCAACAACTTGTCCTTTGGATAGTGTGACCACTTCCAAGTTTGAAATAGATTCATTATTTACATTTCTAATTTGCTTTACTGGAATTTCTTGGTCTTCACCTGGTTGGGGTTTGTAGTCTTTCTGTTTACCCCACACCACAAAATAGAGGCCTATAACAATCACAATTGCACCAACAACCCTGCACAAACAATTATTTTCAAGTCTTATAAAACATAAAACAGTAAATAATTAATCATCTTTTAAGTAATACATTTACCTTCCTAAAAACATTTGCTCAGCTAGAATGAAAGAGCTCATAATAGCAACAATAATCATGGTCAAAGGGCTAAATGCAGTTACAAAAACAGGGCCCCTTTCCTTCATTACTGCTCCTTGTATGTAGTAACCCAACCCTGAGCACACTATACCCTGCAATTAATTCAATTTTGAGTTAAAAGAAATTAATTACTAGTTAATAATGTGATTATGATTATAATAATTACACTGTAGAGAGCAGCAAGGAACTTGGTGTCCCATTGAATAGACCAGGCAGTTGGGTTTCCCCTCTCAGCAATGAGTGCAACCACAGCTCCTTCTGCACTTCCAAGGAAACATATCCATGCTGTCAGTGACACTTCTGCTGGATATGTCTTTATTGTCACTGCCTGCAAGATCATGAATAAGGACCAGCTCAAACATCCGACGATGATCATGATGCCACCCTTGATTGAGTGGTCAAGATTAACTTGAGTTTCTTGTTGTACAGTAGCCTCTTTAGTCCATGGAAGCCCAAGATTTGGGCCTTTAACTAAAGTCATGACCATGGCTCCTGCAACCGTTGCTAATGTGCCTATTATCTTTGCTTGGCTACGAATACTCATTAATTTTACCTTCTCCAACCTGAAATTATATTACAATTAATATTCATAATTATTAGCATAAAAAGTAGGTAACATTATGTAATAAGTGAGGAAATTACTAAAATGCACCTGAAGCACCATGCCATGCCAAATGTAATAGCGGGAAGAACGTTAGCCATAGCAGCCGCAAACGTCGCCGTTGTGTACTTCATCCCCATGAAGTATAGAATTTGCCCTATTACTGGCCTTTTTTAATTAATAAAAAAACCAGTACGAAATTATTAATATTGCAAATGATACACAATTAATAAATATAAATATAGAAAATAACTTACTCCAATATACCCAGAAGCATCATCATGAGAAATGTAGGGAGAGTCATCTTTGGCCTTATTTTCCTGTGTGGCAATTATAATATTAGAGACTGGCATCATTAATTATATTGAAATTAAGATTGCTAAAATGAGAAAAATTATAATAACCTGTCTAAGACAAAGGCAAAAGGGGCAATGACAATGGTGGCAACAGCATGGCGATAGACAGCAAACACATAATTGCTCATTCCTTGATCGAATGCAGCTTTTGAAATAATATACATCCCTGCAAGCCCTGCTTGTAAGAACACCACCGCAAGAAACGGCTTCGTCTTCTGAAAAACGACCACCAAACTCCCTTTTGATACCGTCATTCAATATTTTCTGTAACGAAATTCAATTGTCAATACTATTAATCATGCATATTTGATACCTGAGTTTTTTTTTTAGTGTGTGAACTATGTGTAGTTCAGACAAAACCCGACTCGACTTGACCCAGACAGAGTATAAAATATTCATACATGGTAATGAACATGAACATTAGCATGCATATTAATTTTAACAACCATAGTAAAATAATTAAGAAATTTTCATCACCTACTAGCAATCTTGTTTATGTAGGAATTACAGCAATATAGACAAGCTTGTGGATATATGGATTGGTCTCAAGGTAGTATTACTTATAAGACAATTAATAAGCTTCTCACTTGTTATCTATTTATATAGAGAGAAAGAGACCATTGTTTTCCTCACACATTTTAGTACATGGGACAATATCAATATCAATATGTATGGTGTTACGTACATATAGATATAAATTTACTTATTTAATTTTAAAATAAGAGCATAACTATTTGGCATTTCTGCCAACCATAAAAATCAAGAATTAAAATGTGTACAAATGTAAACTTATATTTCGGCGCAAGAAAATTAAAGATCCTGTGTTTTAATATAGATTTCGGCGCAAAATATGTAGTCCAAAGAGTATAATCTATTTGAAGTTTTTGGACGATACCAATTGCGAATGAGCCTAAATATATAAATTAACAAAACAGAAAATAATAGCATAAATATTTGGACTCTCTGTCTGAAGGAAAAAATAAAAAACCTTGTGATATTTCGACGAAAAATATGCTGTCTGAAAAAGGATCATATATTTGGGGCAAATAGACAACTGCAAAATAACACCTGTAATTTGAATCGAATAATCACATCTTGCTTCGTTACACCAAGCAAATGACGTGTTGATTTTTAAGCAAACACACATTAGAATAAAGAGTGAGTTTTATTGAAATTGTTTCATAGATCTAATTACGTGAGACGAGTCAATCTACAATCTACATTTTACCATTCACATATGATGTTTCATGGATCTAATTACATGACAAGGATCTGTCTCGCAATAACTATCCGTGAGATCTTCTCATATAATTTTTTGTGTAAAATAAATGTGTATTTCGATATTGGGATGTCAAAATATTAAATAGTATACGGCACGTGTATAAATGACATTACTAATTAACATGTAACATATATTATAGATGATGAAATACAAGAATAAAACAAGAAATATAATAGACGATGCAGATTGGTTTTTCTAAGGTATTTTTTTGTTTCAAAATAAATGTAGTCTTATAAAATAGAAGATACTTCGATTCATCTGTTGCTTTTTCATTACCCAGAAAAAAAATTATAATGTATGTTTTTCTTCCAATTTTGTCAAAATTTTATGTGTTCCACTTATTGAGATATTCATAATTTTTTTATGGAACGTCAATCTTTTAACATTTCAAGTATATATATTGTGGTATTTGTTATAAATATAAATATTGTAGCTATTAAATGTTTGTTTAAGCTGTGTAAAATAATTTTAAAGTACAACAAATAAATTAAACCGGAAGAAAGTAATAAATTGTTGTTTTATAAAGATTTTAAGAGATTTCTTACTTGATCTATTGGGTATTTTTAAGAATTCATTAGGAGGGGAAAAAAAAAAGAAAAAAAAGGAGGGTCATGTAAGACTACATTATTAGCAGTCACAAATAATACTCTTTTCTAGCTAAATGCATAATAAAACTTTTATACGAAGACTTTTTTCATTATGAAATATTAAAATACCAAAACACATACTGACCTCAATGCTCCCCTTATATTGACGTTGAAATTAATATTTTTAATTTTGTCCTATAATTATTGAAAATATGCATTGGTTCAGATTTAGCAAGAATTTGAGAAAAAATGTTGGATTACGTCATGTGATACGTATGTAAATATCAAATTGAAGACATTGAGAAAGATTATTAACTTTCGTCATGTGATATGTATGTATGTAACTATCAAACTGAAAATTTCTAATGGTGTGGGGTAAAAAAAATTTCTCTATCTTAATTATATATGATTTGATATTTTTTTTTATAAAATTTAAGATATTACACTTTGCAGTTTGCCATATAAATTGTATATTTAATTAATAATTAATTGAATTTTAAAATGAAATATTTCGAAGTTTATAAAAAAATGTGTCAAATCACGTAGAATTACAGATGAAAAAATATTTTTTACCCTAGTATTATTTAATAATTTATGTTTATCCAACACATAATGTGTACATGACATACACGTGACCCTCTAATTTATGAATTGATAAATTTAAAATTTTACTGTATCTTTGTATAATTTCACTAGCATCAAGTTTTTTTTAAATGGGAGATTGTAATTTTCGTCCTGTGACGTATTTCAATTTTAATCTTCTAATCTCACTTTTCCAAATACTCGTTCGATTTTGATCGTAATTTAGATCTTTGTCTATATGAACGTCAAAATTTCTCATAATTCCTCTTTTACCAAACTCTATTTTTCATAAAGTGGTGGAGAACACATAATTTTTGCAATTAAAATCCACAATCTTTGCTTATTGGCACATAATATGCGCATGACACGCACATGACCCTCTAATTTATGAATGGGTAAATTTGAAATTTTATTGTAGCTTTGTGTAATTTTTACTAGCATTAACTTTTTTTAGAGGGAATTTTATAATTTTCATCCTGTAATCAAAATTTTGTCATATTTTAACCACCAATTTTACTTATTTCAATTTTATCTATACATAAAATGGTAGAGAACACATATAGTTCTTGCAATTAAAATCCACAATTAACTTGTCATCTTTTTTTCCCTTAATATTATTTGTTAGAATATTCAAAACAAAATGTTAATTTGGAGCTATAGCCTCCTCTACTCCTATCACCTATACAACTACTCTTTCATCCACTCCCATGGCTCCTTCTCTTGCCACGTCATCATTTCTGATTTGCTTAACTGGTAATTCTTCATCTTCAATCAATGGAGATTTGTAGTCCTTTTGTTTTCCCCATACTACAAAATAAAGTCCCAAAACAATCACAGTTGCACCAACAACCCTGCATAAACGAGTCGAGTTGAAACGAGCTTAATTTCCAAATATCGAATAATTTAATTAAAAAAATGTAAATACTTAATTTAAATTTACCTTCCTAAATACATTTGCTCAGCCAAAATGAAAGAGCTCAGAATGGCAACAATAACCATGCTTAGAGGGCTAAATGCAGTCACAAAAACAGGGCCTCTTTCTTGCATCACTACTCCTTGTACATAATAAGCAATGCCCGAACAAAATACACCCTGTAATGATCAATTAATATTAATTTAATTAGTAATTATTTTGTATAATGAATTGTAGGTTACATTATAATCTTACACTGTAGGCAGCTGCAAGGAACTTGGTGTCCCATTTAATGGACCAAGCTGCTGCATTTCCCCTCTCGGTTACTAGTGCCACTGCAGCTCCCTCTACAGTTCCAAACAAGCATATCCATGCAGTGAGGGACAGTTCAGCTGGATATGTCTTTAGTGTCACTGCCTATGAATCCAAAGAAATATTAGATTATTATGAACCAATTATAGGGTCATATTCAGTGATGAACCCAAAATTTGTGTTTAGGGGCCCAATTAATAAAAATACAATAATTTAAAATTAAGAGCATAAATTTGTCACAATTAATTAGATGAAGAAGAAGTTGAGAGAGAAAGGAAGAAGGGAAAAAAAGGAGGCCAGGTTTTTGGTTGATTATGAGAGAAAAATGCTTTTGTGGGAAGACAACACTAAATTCACAATTTTTTTTATAAAAATGAAAATTACCAAAATACCCTAGATTTTTTTGCAAGTTTGGCCCACATTTGGGTCTGTCCTGGCCATAGCATACACAATGACAAACAGCACAAATATTTAGTGGCTTTATAAGATATTAATATAGCATAATTATGTGTGAAAATTATTGTTTTACCCAATATTTAATAAATATATTTAATACATAATACTGAATAAAAGTTTCATATACAAAAATCATTAACTTTTATTGATAATAAAATGGGACTAATAAATTGAAAGATTATTTAGAACCTAACAATTTTACTCGATGTTACACATTGTGCCTACCTAAGGGTGATATTTGCAAGAAATGGTTATACTTTCAAGTTTAAATAGGAATTTTATATATATATATAAAAATACCTGCAAGATCATAAAACAGGCCCAGCTGAAGCATCCAACGGTGATCATGAGGGCACCCTTGATTGTGTGGTCAAGATTAACTTGAGGTTGTTGATGTGAATTGGTGATTGCATGTTTAGTCCATGGAAGCCCAAGATTTGGACCAGTTACTAAAGTCATGATCATGGCTCCTGCAACTGTTGCTAATGTGCCTATTAACTTTGCTTGGCTACGAATACTCATTAATTTTACCTTCTCCAGCCTGAAATTTATATATTTGTTTAGATAAATATTGCTTTAATTATTCAACTACAAAAAAAAAATTCACTTTCTTTAAAAATCAATAATGGGATGGAATTATAAATAACCCACTATAAAAAGAAACATTTTTTATTACAGGGAGTTTGAAACGATTCTTTTTCCGTCAAAAAAATATTGTTTTGAACCATTATATTCTTAATGAAGTTAACCTCATACCACCATATACTTCATATATACCCACCATATACTTCATATATACCCACCATATTATATCCTTGTACCATCGTTAATATAGTCTGTATCAGCATATTTAAACATGTATCACCATATACTTCAGTTTATACCATCATATACTTAAGTTCATAGCATCAAATATTAGATGAGTATAGTTGGGCAAAAATCATTTCTCTTGGTCTAAAAAGAAATAAAAATTTAACAATTTGACAAAAATAAATATTTTTAAGTAAAAATGGTTAAGAATGAGGTTGCCTTGATTCAGTTTTTATCGGTTTGGTTCTTAAAAAAAAAAAAAAAAAAAAAATTTGGGTATTTTTGGAGAATTGCCAACTCGGATGCGTTGGTATTAAGGATTTTGCCATTCTGCATTATGCATGTTTACTAACCTCAATATGCCTTACACTTATCATTTTGGCAACCACCACCTGGCTTTCATTTTCTAACAACCTTACATAATACATTATGTATTCATGTCTTTTTTGTCTCAATCTTCATCAAATTCTTCTTTTTGCTCAGTTCATTATTTTATAATTTTGTCATTATTTTATCTTAATCTTTATAATTGAATTTCTAGATGTTTTTTTACCTTTTATGCTTCTCTTAGTTCTAAGTTGTTTAGGACAAGTAACGGTTTAAGTTTAGGGGGAATTGATAAGTAAAAAAGCTCTGCTTGTACTATGTAGTTTTGTAGCAGTGCTTCACACACACGTCTGTGTGTGTGTATATATATATATAATTTAATAAAAAGTATATATGTAAGTTAAAAAGTAATAACAGAAAAAGGACCTGAAGCACCATGCCATGACGAATGTAATAGCTGGAAGAACGTTAGCCATAGCTGCTGCAAACGTCGCCGTTGTATACTTCATCCCCATGAAGTACAGATTTTGGTCTATTACTGGCCTTTTTTAATTAAAAAATCAAAATTAATCATGAAAAATATTTATAATATTTCAAGATTTTTATTTCAATTTTCAATTATATATTAAAAAAACTTACTCCAGAAAACTGAGAAGTATAATCTTGAGGAATGTAATAGTGGTCATCTTTGGCCTTATTTTCCTGTCAAAAATTATTTATTTCAAAAACTATTATACTCGTCGTAATGACATGATATATAATACGAGATGTAATATCAGATAGAAAAATTAATTACTTGTCGAGAATGAAGGCGAATGGGGCGATGACGATGGTGGCGACAGCGTGGCGATAGACGACGAAGACGAAGTTGCTCATACCCTCGTTTAAGGCAGCTTTAGAAATGATGTCCATGCCAGCTAGGCCTGCTTGTAAGAAAACCACTCCTAGAAATGGTTTTGCCTTCTCAAACATACTCTTCATACTCTCTTTTGATATCTTCATTTAAACCAAAACCTATGTATGGAATAAAATGAGTCACATATATATCAAATGAATTGGCATGCAATTAATTAAAGATGATGGAAAATTTACCTTTGTATAAACTTATTTTGCAATGATGTGTTATGTAGTGGAGCTAGAGTTATGTTCTCTTTTGATACATTTGGAAGATGAGATCAGTGTCCCTTATATATGCAGAGAATGGGTGAAAAAAGTAAGATATATTGGATTCCCTTTAATAATTAAAATCGTGGCTAGTCATATTTCTTTTCATTGTGTATGTATGTGTCACATGAGAATTGATGTCCTCGATCGTTATATACATGTGACTTACCTTAATAAAATGTAGTTATTTTCTTATTGATGATGTCGTTTAGAGCATCTCCAGCATTACACTAAAAACATTCGAATTTAATGGTTTTTTATTCCAACAAAACAGTGAAAGGTTGGGTCAACTTTTATCAATTGTCATGTTCTATATCAGGTCAACTTTCTTTTTTATTTAATTTCCTTTTTTTCATTCTTTTTTAATAATTATAAGAAATATCATGAAATATTTCATTTTAGTGCAAAAAATAATGAGGACTATTGGAGATAAATGATAGTTTTTACATTAAAATAGTGCAAATTCTACGGTAAAATAATGTGCAATGCTAGAAAAACCTTGTATACACCAAATATATTTATAATAAATAAGATTTAATCATATATATATATCCTATACATTCTTTTGAACTGCATTGGGATGAGATTGGTAATGGGTAAAAGGCAAGAAAAAATTGTCACCAACACTACTGGTTTGTGTGTAAATACATGTCAAGTTGCATAAAGAATCTTCCATTAATATTATGTGTGTTATTTATATTTTATAAGAATTCATTACAAATCATATGTATTAATCGATATTATAAATTAAAAATGTGCTAAAAATAATGAAATATAATGGAGGATCGAATTGTTAAAGCTTAAGTGGAGAATTAAAGTTGGTGACTGCAAATTTTTGGACAGTTTCGAAGCTGCCAGGTGCCCACTTAACTAAATAATCCCTAATAATATGGAATTTTGCTGACTTCCATCACATACTTATTCATTTATATAATTATATCATGAAAAATGTTGGTCTTTTCTAGAATATATTTCGGAATTTTAAAATTTAATCTGTGTTTGTTATAAAATTCAAATTTAAAGTTTACATCCATCAAAATCATAACTTATAAAATTTCTGCATCTATCATTAAATACCAACATCACATTTTCACCACAAAATATTACAATCGTCAACATTTTTCAATTTTTAATGATTTGTATAGGTATAGCAATTGTTATTATACAATCCAAAATTAAACGTATTAATATTCAATTATCAAGTATTCACTCTTCAATAATTTTAAAATCAGAATTTTCCCCAATCCATTTAAACATAGTTCAAATATACCGTTGGGGAATTCCTTATTGATTTGTTAAGAGCAAAAGTAGATGATGAAGATTCTCTCTCTGCCCCTTTTAAAAGGACTAGCTATTAGACAATCCACAAAAAAGATGCTCGGTTTTTAAATTTAAATTATGATAATTGACCTCATATATATTACAGTTTTTATTTATTTTATATAATGTGATTGTTTGTTTGATTTTGTTTTTTTTGGATAAAGTGTATCA
Organism: Scutellaria minor; assembly: GCA_954870855.1. NCBI lineage: Eukaryota > Viridiplantae > Streptophyta > Magnoliopsida > Lamiales > Lamiaceae > Scutellaria > Scutellaria minor. The sequence continues at coordinate 1,158,753 of OX940735.1, read as the reverse complement.
TGTGATTGGTTTATCTTTGTTTTACTTTTTTTTTTCCACAAACGTTGAATGCCTTTAAACGAAGAGTTAGTCATCCATTATATTCAATTAATTCAACTTAGGACACTAATTTTTCAAGTTTAATAATTTAAATTAAGATTAACTTTAATGTAAAAATTCGGAAATTTAAATCAATTTGAACGCAAATGGTTCGATTGAACTCAAATTGCATGTGAATTGCACATACATACCTAATTCACATGGGATTTAAACTAACTATTAAACAATTCGAATTGAAACTGTTTAAATTTTTGAATTTTCAAAAATTAATGTTTTAATTAAATTTTTAGACCCGATAAATTACCTGAGTAACCTGACGGACATTATCTCTTAAGCTAATTAACTCCATAAATGTATACTCTCCTCAAATTAACATCATCACTTTACATAAATTAACCACCTTTATATTTTATTTTTTATTCAAACCATTTTTCTTTATTTAATAAAATGATTGGATATATATATATATATTTTACGAGATGCGTCAATTCATAATCCACAACTCATATCCACATATGAATTTGAGTTTGATTCGTAGGTACTAAAACTCTATCTCACATAATTTTTTTAAAAAATATCTTTTACACAATATGAAATAAAATTAGTGTCCCACACGCATGAATCTTTAATCATATAGTATGATTTATTATGATTGATATATAGACCCCTAGCCAAGGCACTATGCCCATAGTTTTTGTAATATGCTCTTTAATACTATACTTTATTTATTATTTTTATTTATTTTAGTCTTGTGGTTTCTGCATAAGCATTGCACCAACATTTGCAAAAATCTTTTGAAAATTTTGATGTCCTCATGAGGAGGAATACCAAGTCTTGTACCCATTATAATCAACACAGAATATCAGCTTGCTTAATTGTGTGTTGGCCAGCTGGATATTATTAATTTAACTAATTTGAATAATATTTAATAAAGTCTGTTATAATTAAACAATAATCAGTATTTTAGATATATGATTAATTGCGATATATGTCTGCCGACTCTGCACTATTTCTACAACTTTTTTATTATTTTTTATATACTTTTAAAATTAATATGAAAAATTATATAATTAATTTTAAATATCACTTATGTTGTATCACATATTTCTAATGATCATAATTTTAAATATAAGAAAGATGCTTCCCATTACATACAAATATTGCTGCCCATATTTGGATAAATATTGTTACATAGTAGGACTCCACTTCTTTGATTGGATATTCTTTGTTGTGGTGAAATCTGATTCATTAACTAAAATTCTCAATTCCATTCATTCAGAATATATATATATATACACACACATACATACATATATATAAATTTGGGAATGGTGCGTATGTAATTGATTAATAATCACTCAGTGTGTTTACTACTGTCTGTGTAAAGTCAATTTAAATAGAAAAGTAAAGGGACCATTTGCAAACAATATAAAAGTAAATAACTTAATTTCACAAACAAAATTATAGGGATTCAATTATTTTATTGACTCAATCTTTACAAATACAGATATCCAATTCAAAAATAAAAAGATGAAACATAAATCTACAATCAGATAAATGTCAAATTGTGAACTTTAATTCCAATGAAGAACATGGCTAAGTATAGAGACCCGATTCGTTCGGGATCGAAGGTCTTTTCAGAGTTGACAACACAATTATCCAAATATTATAAATAGACATAAACATCTTTCTACTCTTTTTTTTCTTTTTCTTTCTTTTTTTCTTTTTGGGATAAACATCTTTTTACAATTTCTTTCACTTAACTCACTCCATTCGTTATAATATTTTTTTGAATAAACTTGCGTGAGAAAAACTCATGCAAAATGTCCCATAAATCTAATTTTAAGAGATGGTCGAAACTAATAATCATATTACATATATCTGACTTATTAGTGAAAATAAACTTAGATCGTAATTAAATAGTAAAATTTTATCTTATGAAATCATATTCATCAGTGAAATTGATGACATATAAATTCTTCTATGCATGAAACATTCATAGGTTCGCATATCTCATTCTCTTTAAAAGTTCTAAGTATCTTGCAATCGAATCCAAATACCTCTTATTTTATTTGTTTGGCCCTAGATAGATGAATCCGTCACCTCATCTCTCTCTTCCTTTCTCTCTCATGAGCATATATATTGCATGCAAAATCATTTTCAGACATTGCGTGTCGTCCTAGAATAGTAATATTGATTCGCATTATTGACAACCCATTTACACAATCGTGACAACTTTTAAGGCTTTACACTGAACTAATGCAAATATATATTTTTTGTTTTAAAAAAATTAAATTTTTTGGGTGATGGGTGCAATAGTGTGTAGGCATACAAATTGACGTCTCTCCACCTTACCCTACCCTACCCCCACCCCATAATTATTTTGTACCATATGATATATCCATTTCTAAAAAGGGAAAAAACTTGTACATTTTAATTTCCTTTATGTTTCTTCTCAAAATAAATAAAATATTTCCTTTTTTGTTAAGTGGAAGTCAATTTTTCCTATCAAATTCATTGTATATTTTAAACAATATTGGAGGAAATCCTTATTTTATTAACTAATAGCTTTTGAAAGTTTTACTTATCATACGTTTCAATTATACGGCATCTATTTTAGTGTTTTTTTTTTCTTTTTATTTCTCTTTTATTTTTGTGTATATAATTTTAATTTTTAAAATTGAAAATATATTAAAAGAATATAGTATCTATATGTATATATATTTATAAGATAAAATATTCCTTTTTTTTTTTTTTTGGTTCTTATAAATAATTTCAATAACTGATCCGCTTTGGAATTCTCTTGGACCACTCCCTTTGCTGCCAATTATTCAATATTCTTTTTATCAATCTGTTTCTTTTTCTTTTTTATTCTTACGTCATATATTCAATAATTAGTTCATCAATTGATCTTCACCTCAAGCTTTCTGTTTTATCATCAATTTGAACTTAATTGGATCCAATGATTTTTATTTGTATTTTTGCTTTGTTTTGCAGCCTCTATTATTAGTTCATTTTTCTAAAGCTATTGTACTTCCAATCATATCACCTTGTTTCTTCTTTCCATTAAAAAAAAAAGCCATATATAAAATGATAGCAAATATATAAATTCATGAGACGGTGACTCACCATTTACAAATTAAATTCATTTTTAGATTGTGAATCGTGTGTTGTTCATTTTTAGTGGATTTTATATATACATTATATATGCATGTGACTGTCTTATATAAATTCTTATTTTAAAAAAGAAAAAATTGATGTTAGGCAATTTGCAGATATTTGCGGCCGAAGGATATACGAGGGAATCAAACGAAAAAGGGACGAAATGAAACCACTGTCAATTAAAGAACCACTTTTCTTAAATAGTTTTGTTTCTCTAAATAAATTATATTCCATTTTTAAAATCACGAAATAAACTCAAGAAAATCAAATCGCACTCTCATTCTCTCAAGTTACAACAAATCCCAAGTGATAAATGAATATAGAAATAATAGTGGTAATAATTTATAAGTAAACCTTTCTCATATATATATATATAAAAGATGAAATACACCCCATGAAAATGAATTTATGTATTGTGCCTTCCACGCATGATTTGACTGCATTTAATTTTATTTTAAATATACACACACACACATAAAGGGCTACTGTCATATTCTTGATATGAATTATGTATTATTTCCCCAAATTATCTTTAAAAAAGAGAGGCACACTTCAAAGTTCAAAGTACAAACTTCGCACTCATAGACAAAACATTTTGGACCAAATCAGCTTCATAGTCAAAAGGAAAAATAAATTCAAAAACGTAAAAGTTTTAACAATAATTCAACAAATGTCGGAGCCTTTACATAAAGTTGGTAACAATAATAGAAAGTTTAAAATAATTGGGAAGCAATTGGCTTGCTTCTAAAAGTTCCAAGTTTTGAATGAGACCACCTTTTCCTTTTAGCTGCACAAAATAAATTTTCATATCCTCATATCATCAACATCGCGTAAAATGTTTTGTTTCACTAAAGTTGTCATAACTTTTTCACTAGTTTAAGCATTGATGTAAAAGTCCATTATTCCTAAATTCATTCCTATCCTGTTTATTTAAAGCATACACATTTACTCTATCAAACAATTCTAATCTTGTATAGGAAAATGCCTATATATTAACATTACCAAGAACTAAATGCACATTGATTTTGATGAGTATTAAATTGTCGGGTACCCATGGATACTTGAGGCCCTAACCCAAATGGGTTCGGATCAAAAGTAACCAAGGGTCAAACCCAAATCCACCCGAACCCTAACCATATCCCACTAGGGTTGGTGGAGGTCTGGCATGCACTCGACTAACTGTCATCCCTAATTTATCTCATCTTGAGCTAGTCACAAAAAGATAACAAAACATAGGCAATGACTTGGAAAAGAGTCGTACCAAGAAATTCTGTGTTAGCTTTTCATGTTTGACTGGGATTGAGCTTTCATTGTAACAGCAAAATGAGAAACAAATAAAATTAATTCATTCAATAAGGACCTTCCAATGAAACACAATTGTGTAGCGGTTAAAAGAATTTGAGAGCAATAGCAAATACAAGCAATATCGATACTGTCATAACAAAGACTAGTTCCTCTGTCTAAATGGTAGAGATTTAAGGGATGAATTGGCCAACCTATTTTAATCATTTCCGCTCAAGAACCACAGCAAGCTGATTTTTGTGCAGCTTGGGCTGCCCCTGCTGCCTGATCCGGTTGGGTAATCCTAATGGTCTGAGGCTGCATTGATGAAGAAACATATCGATCAGTTTTGGGGTGACTATTATTGACATGACATGAGAATGGCTCGATTCATAACACGAATCATAGAGATAGAAGACATAAAAAGACAGACATGAGAACACGAATTCTAAATAATTAAGTTAAAACTCTACTTATTTTTATATTTTATAATAAAATAAAATTATAACAGATATAAAATTGCACGACACAACAACAACAAAATTTTCACCCCAGATCAGTCTTGGTTTGAGTGGACATATGGAGGATAAATATGTCTGTAACTGTAACAAACATTTAGTACCTCAGTCCTTGAGTCGGTTTCAGCGAGTCTTTGCTTAATGTCTCTGGCAATTGAGAAGAAAACTTCTTCCACGTTCATGTTTGTCTTAGCACTCTGTTTGACATCATGATATTAGAGTATTGTATCATTTGATATAGAATTCCATCATAAGCGATATCAAAGCTAACTTACAGTCTCAAAAAATTTGATTCCATATTCATCGGCCAGTGCTTGACCCTTGGATGTGGGAACAGCCTGTGAATGGTCAATTTGTTCGGATTATAGAACAAAACTAGCAAAATTAGGGAGAAAAAATGTGCGCATTACAAGATAACAAAATGCATCAGTTTCAAGTCAATCTATACTGCAGCAATCATAATGGCCCTCCTCATCATTCACTTGTAATTTTTAAACTCTTAGATAAGATTGTCCAAGATTTATGACATGGGAATAAACTGATTGATGTGAAACACATGAATCCTATGTTCAAAATGAAATGAGACTATATGGATAAATGTGACCCAGGGTAACATCACACTCCCGCAGTCACACACCTATAGGCATATATATGCATGTGTGTGTGTATGAGAGCGAGAAAGAGTACATACCCTTTTGCTTTCATCCATATCAGCTTTGTTTCCCACCAATATCTTGTTGACATTGTCAGAGGCATGTTGTTCGATGTTTCTAATCCAATTCCTGATGTCTGAAAAAAGGATGATGTCAATTTTGACATGGTGGAATATACTGCTATATATGGTGATTCAAGTTACTTATTACAAAAGGAAAACTTCAATGAAGAATCCTCTACTAGTGATTATGAAGATAATAATAGAAAGACGTGAATGGAGGGAGATTACTATTGAAAGATGACTCATCGGTGACATCATACACCAGCAATATACCCATTGCTCCACGGTAGTAAGCTGCAATAGAAACATTTCTCAGGAAATTATATACATCTAAATGCAGAAAAAATGCATCATCAAGAAGTAGGTGGAATTAATATAAACAGAGTATGCCGAAGACACAAACAAAGCCCACGTATTTTCAGACAAGATTCTACAAAGAGGTGGCAAATCAAATGATCATGAACTTCTATTGTGCTCAAATTTTTGGTTTTGGATGAGCAAAACATGAATAGTGCATGCCTACATCATGATCTATAATAAGATTAGATAAAGAATTTAAGACCAAAATTGAGAAAATATCGAAACTCTTCAATTAATATCACAAATTTCCCAAAAATTTATACTTTTCTTATAGTTAAATAATGTTGCTGCAGATAAAATATTAAAATAATATTTGAGAAGAACTATTATATCGATCATACAATTCGTTTTGCAGTCTATTAAATATAAAGGGTAGCTATTTTGCATCACATTTAATGCAAAATTTTATTTTCCTTTTTCTTCTATTTATTTTACGCTTAATTGCTTATCATTTAATAGAATCCATTTATTTTGTTGAAATACCAAATACACCAAATCTTTGAAGGCAAACTATTTTATTTTTCTTATTTTCTTTTTATTTAATAAATGTGCCTCATCATCAAAATTGCTACTTATCTTGTACTATCAACCAGATACTGCAGATACTGCAGATACGTGCGACAGAACATTTGTAGAAGACACAAGTTGCAACTACATGAAATTCCGATTTTGCTTTATTCCATAATGGAGAGGGGGGGAAGGGAGTTCCTACTCCTGTATTATTCGAACACATACCGGTTGTGATAGTTCGAAATCGCTCTTGTCCAGCAGTATCCCATATTTGCAATTTAATTCTTTTTCCATCAAGCTCGATAGTTCTTATCTTAAAATCAATCCTGTAAGAGAAAGCATGATAAAATACATCAGGGCTGGAGAACACTGAAGTCCCTAAGGTAGCAAGACATCTATACTTGAATGAAACCTACCCGATGGTAGTAATGAAGCTGGTGGTAAAAGAACCATCAGAAAAACGTAAGAGAAGACAACTCTTACCCACACCTGGAAAAAGCCATCAAAATATGAAGAACTTAATATTTTCAATATCAAATGACAATCGAAGTAACACATTACAGTTAGGTCAACAAATTGTCAAGTAAAAGGTGAACAAAATAATTTATAAAATACATATCCAAAAACAATAGCCAACCCGGAGATAAATTGCACCACACACATATTGCAGCTAGTGTTTGGAATATATATCCTTAATTGCCTCATGTGATCGCCAATACTTAGTAATTCGATACTCATAACAGTAAATTTGTGGAAACAAACACATACATATTATTCCATGGGAATGTAGGAGGATACATAAAAATCCTAGCATCCTATCAAGTACCATCAAGCATTAGATTTTTCACATTACATTAAAAGCACGTACATACAAGAGCATTTACACAGTAACTAGCCAGCTTTATCAGTGAATCGTATAGAACAATTCAATTTTAATTCATACAAAAGCCCCATCAAACAAGCACAATGAAGATCGTACATCACTTAACACAAATAACTAAAAATGATCTGTGCGCAAACAATATAAACATTCCGCATTAAATGCAGCCGACACAACACAAAATCAACAAGCTAATTCACATAGTTCATATCCAACTGCAGAAAAGCCCTAAAATAACCAAAACAAATTCCTCAAAAGTAGGTAAAAATTGAGGAAAAAACACGAACCGCTATCACCAATCAAGAGAAGCTTGATGAGATAATCATAATCGGCCCGAGCTCTGGCGGGTGGAGCAGCCATCTGATTTGGATTTATCTTTAATGAAATTCCTCGAAATAAAAAAACCCTAGCAACAAAAGCGAGACCTATTTATTTCAGATATACCATATACGACGATGAATTTTGAAATTTGAAAGGATTAAAATGGAGCAATTTAGAGAGAGAAAGGAACGGAAAATAATTACCAGATCGCAGGAGAGAGAAAAAACACGGATCTAATAAATGAGAAATGAGAAAAAAGAGGAGGGAAGCAGCAGTGGTCGGTCGTTGAATTCTGTAAATTTTGTTAATTATTTCTTATAGATTAAGTAATATAAAAAATTAGACAGACATATCATTAATTAATTAAGAAATTTATGATTTAAAATTAGAAAAGTATTCAAATGAATTTCATAAAAAGAATCATATCAAATCCTAAATTTTAGTTAAAAAATATTAATAGAGATGATTTGAAAGTAGCACAGAATTCTAATAAAACTTATACTCCCTTTAAAATTATACCTTAAATGGGGTTAGATCATTGGATTGAGTATTTTATTTCTTTTTTTAAATAAATAAAAATGGAAAAGAGAATAGTATTCATTAAACTTTAAATTTAAATAAACATATAAAAATTAAATTTAAATTGGTTTTGAAACTTCAAAGAGGAAGGGGTCAGGAATCTACTTGGACTCAATAATTAAGAATTTGCACCTCTTATTTTGGGTTTTGAGTTTTACAGCCTGGACCAGGCCCATTAATTCTGGATTGACACATTCTACTTTCTAGAAATCTTTGAAATTTAAAATTAGTAAATTAAATTTGAATTAGACAACATTCAGATTAATATTTTTGTAATTAACTTAATAGAAAAGATGATTCCGTGTTGTACTGAGTGCATAATCCATCATTCACTTAAACATACACTCATCTATGTATAAATAAATGATAAATACTGCACTGCACCTGGTGTAATTCATTAAATGTATTATTTTGGTCATTCATCATAGCAACCACGATGGTATAGATGATACTGTCTTTATGATATTTTTCGTACTTTTTTCAAGGAAAAAAACAAAGGAAATATATTAAACTGTGCTTTTTTAATCAAAAATCCAATGAAAAGACCAGTGGAAATTAAAAAGGAAAAAAAACAAAAACAAAAAAACAAAACGAAAAACTAAGTTGAATTTGGGCTTTATATGTCGGCCTTAACTTGCCCAGAATGAAAATTATAGCCCATAGAGTGAGGCCCAATATGTAAATTGGCCCAGTATATAATTTCAACTATTGCAAAAATATAAATAAATATCATAAAGCATTCCAATCAACGGATACAAACTATTGGAATATTTTTATGAGTTTAAAAATAATAATTCCAACTGCAAAATTTGTTGGAATTTTTCAAAAGAACATTCGAACAACTTTTCTTGTTGGAATATCTTATTCCAACAATTTTGTTGTATGTTGGAGTTGGGTTGGAATTTTCCAATTGATTGCTACACTTGGAACATTTTTGGAACTAAAAATATCCAACGATTTTATTTCTTCATTGGAAATTTTGTATTGAAAAAATCTTTTTTTTAAATAATATTTTATCTTCTACAAATAATACATTTAGGTGAGAAGCATGTGTCAAAGCATATATATATATATAAACCCCACGATTTGATGTTAGAATATAATAGCAATAATAGTAATTAAACCCCACAGCAACTAATTCCCAATAAGATTTAATATCTAACATTTAATCTTTACTGAATTTTATTTAATCATAATCATACACTTGTCTCTAATTTATCTATTAAATAATTTATATATATATATATATATACACACACTGCTAAACGGATCAATTCAAATTGATCCGGATCAATACATTAACTTTCCACTTACTCAAGGGAAAAAGACTATTATATCCTTCACAAATTTATTCCTCTAATAGCATCAATTTGAATTGATCCTCATCAATACATTAACTTTCCACTTACTCAACGGAAAAAGACTATTATATCCTTCACAAATTTATTCCTCTAGATGTTATTGAAAAATTATTTCCCTATTTTTTTTCACAACACTGATTCCAAGTCATAATTAATTCTTTTTTGACAACTTAAATTTAGTCTTTACACATTATTTTGAAATCTCAACTTATAGATTATTACTTATAAGTAATATATGGGAACTGTCATTTTAAGAAAATTAATTATCAATATGAACACTAAAATAACTAATAAGTATTAGAAGATAATAATAAATATATACTATAATTTTGATCAGAAATATAAGACAAATAAAATATGACTTTTATAAAATTAGGACCCGAAATAGAGTAAATAATCAATTTGAGACTTAAAAGATAAAATGTGTCAATTTAAAACCTAAAACATAAAACTATAAATTAAAAACTCACAAAATTAAGATTTTGTTTGACACCTTGCAGTTCCTAAAAATATTTTTAAAATGATAATCCCGAAATATAATTTATGGATTTCACATATATGAAGAAAAAAAAAGATAATAGAAAACACTATAACAAATTGTCGTCAGGAAAACATTGATATTTGTCGTAAAAATATTGTTACTAAACTATTATCTCGAAAGCCTTTCAAAAATATTTTTTTGTGACAATGTTGTTGTCGCTATAATACACTAGAGACCACATCATACTATCATAATCAGTTAGTTTTACTTATTTTTTATTTTTATTTTGTTAACTTGTTGTCATTCTATAATGTCAAACATGTCGCAAAAAAAGGTTTTTCTCTATAATTTTTCTAGTCACAAAAAATCTAATCGTAAATGATCATTTTTGTTGTAGTTAAAATAAAATAATTATATGTAACAATAGTAATAAAACAAGATTTTGAAATGTCAACCATGACCTTAGGGTTTGTGTGTTTTTAACCGGTAATTTTATTATCCGGACCCAAATCGATAACTTGTATCTTTTAGACCTTGAATTAACAACTAACATACTTTTTGAGCCTTAAATCAACAAAAAACAACCATGAAAAAGTGCTTTTTTTTATTTTTATAACTTGTAATATATAATTATTTTGTTTGAAATAAAATCAAAACAAACCGAATATAAACGTAAAAATTAAAATTGATATGATGTTCAATTTTTGTAATATTTCCAAATCCAAACCTAGTCAATTTTAAATTATATTTTAATTACAAGTAGTTAATGTCGTAACAATAAAAAAATAACATTCCAAAAGTAAGAAAAAAAATTTCTATTTGTACGAAACACTCTTTATTTATTTGGAATGTTGATAATTTGTTTTATTTTTATAATGAGAAAATCAAAAACTCAAACACAATTAATTCATTTACAATTGAAATAAAATGCAAGATCACAGTTTATTGGAGTATTGGAAATTATATGCAGTACCTATCTAGAGTTTGGATATTTTAAATAAAATGATAAGTTGGGATTAAATTAATAGCTCTAAAGAGTATCATTAAATGAAGAGAGATACATCATTAATTATAGCTTTAAAATAAAAGAGTATATTAGACATAACATATGTTGAATTTTATTAATATTACAAATTTACCCAGTTATAATACCAATAATAGTAATTAAACCCCACAACAACTAATTCCCAATAAGATTTAATATCTGATATTTAATCATAATTATACACTTGTCTTTAGTTTATCTATTAATTAATTTTTATAATTATACTAATTTAACTCTTAATTAAAATGAATTTTATTCTTTCCTAAATACTCATATCATTTATCATATTTTAGGAATGATAATAATTGTAAATTGAAATCTATAGATACACAAATATAAAATAATACAATATTTATTCATGAAATTTGTGTATGAACTTCGTACATATTTTTATTCTTCTTAAAAATATATTGTTTTTATTTATTAATTTTTATTATTGAATTTAATCATGAGAGAATTTACTTTTATTTTATTTTATATACACTTTAATTTATTTATATCAATTTTGTAATTTATTCTTTTGACAAATTTTATAAAGTATATGGTTACCAACTAATACATCAAATCATATTATATTTAAATATAAAATAAGATTACACTATTTTTTTATTAACTATTACTATTTTTTATTAAATTGATTTAAAAATTTATTTCAATTTTTTTATAAATTATGAGTCACACATAGTTTATATTAGTATATGAATGAAGCGGGTTATATATAATTTATGTCACAACATTTATGAAAGGTATTATTGGAATAAAGTGATTAAAAGAGATTAGGATGCCAGCAGTCAGCAGCATCGACGTGCGGTGTAATGCACTAATCACCTTCAAATTAACAGATCATTACGCGCTAAAGAATGCGTCCACTCTAGGCTTCACGTTTGAACGAACACAATTGACATTTGACCACTCCTCTTACATATATTCTTAAATTAAGTTGAATTTATTTTCTATGTTTTTTTATCAATACACACATAACAAGTTCGATTTTAACTTAAGCAGGAATTTTCAAGGTTGATGCCTGGGGTTGTTTTTTAAAAATAATACTCCCTCCGTCCCGGCTCAACTTGCCTACTTGCCATTTTGGTTTGTCCCACCTCAACTTGCCAGCCCATAAATGGCAAAAAAAAAGTGACCAAAAAACACTAATTCAAACTCTAAATAAAGTCTTAAAAGCAAAAAACACATGAGTCAACTGTTTTTCTTAAGCTCCGTGCCCGGTCAACGTAGGCAAGTTGAGCCGGGACGGAGGGAGTACTTACATAATGCATGTTGTATGTAATATTTTAAAAATAGTTTATAAATTCTTGTTTTCTTAATTAAAAATTAATTGAACTTCAGTTTTGATATAACACTTGTACCAAAAACTTGGTTGAAATTGTCTCATGTATTACATTTTGTGAAAGGAGTCGGTTTCATCCAATTCATTCGACATATTATTACGTCAAAACATGTACATCTAAATAGTTTACATAATATTTTCATTAATTAGTGAGTGTATTATACAAAAACGTGTGTCAGCAATTAAAGAACCTAAAATTGAGCGAATGAAACGATCATTAGGCAATCTCTCATTTTCCACTCATTCTAATGTATGATGTAAAAAACTGAAGAAACTGAATACAAGAAGTTGAAAAATGAAATACCTTTTAGGATACATTTGGGTTATTTTAGGGAAAAAAATATTTGAATTATTAGTTGAAAAGACAAATAATGTAAAATGAGATTGAACTTCTTAATCGATCATATAGAATCAAATAAAGTACTTATATTGAATTTTTTTTCCTACTTTTTATATTTATAAATTAATAATTTTGGTTGTAAAATACGAATAAAACTTGAAAAAAAAAAAAAAAAAAAGGAATAAAGGAACTCATTCGCGGTATCAACGTTTGGCAGAAGCATGAATTCCAGGACATTTCCCATTTGTAATTAGATTTTTTATTAGTTGTTTTTGGAAATTTATTCACCCAAAACAAGAAAACGAATTTTCCTTTTACTTTGGTTTTTGACCCTTTTTCTTTGAATATACCATCTTTTAAACGGCACATGCACAATTCAGAGCGGGAACCTGTAATCCAACTGCCGGAGTGAAAGCTTCCTTTAAACCTCTTTCTCTCTCTAGGGTTTCTCTCTCTCTCTCTCTCTCTCCCCTTCCACTCGCTTCATCTATAAATATTCTGTCTCGACTCTTGCCTTCACTTCCACGCTCCGTGTTCTATTTGAGATCTGACCTTTATTACGCTTCTTACCGACGCTTCTTTCTGCTTTGAGTTGCGTGTGCTTAAATTGTTTCAGGTATTCTTCATTTTTTTTTGTGAGATGCATTAGCTTCATCCTGTTCTACATTTCGGTGGTAATTTTCTGTATTTTTGGATCTTTTGTATTTCTATATTCGAATTTGTGCATGAATCAATTGCAGGTTACATGAATTTTGATGCATGTATTTTGCAGATTTTCTGTGTATTTTATCAGGTTTTGCGGATAATTCCTTTCTGAAATTCATATGTTGAAAATTGGAAGCATTTGAAACTCTTGTATTGTTTTTCTTTTCAAAAAAATGTCGGTGATAGAGGATCAAGCATGTTCCTGAGGCTACTTCATCATATTTTACGGCATCTTCTGTCGAAAATTTGCTGTACTCCTAGTTCCAAAATAAAGGATCTGTGTGGGAATTAATGAAGACAAATTAAATAATCATGCTGAATAAAATAAAATTTGGCGAGGTTTTACCAGTGCACATTTTTTGCTTACTTTGATTTTGTGCAGTTTGTAACCTTGTCCATTGCATGCTGGCCAGATTGTTTTGGATTAAGTATATGAGTTTGGTGCCCTTTCAGGTGTGTTTGGCTGTCAAAGTACAAAATTAGTTCAGGATTTCCAGTTAATAGGAACATAATAAGATGGTGATCGTTTAATAGACTGTTTTGTATGATCCTTTTCCACTCATTTTCCGAAAAATGGATGCATAATATTTCTGGAATCTTAGGGAGCCATTAGTTGACGTGGTCAACTTTTTGGAGCTGTAATAAACTCTTAGTCAAGCAAGTAGCATTTTTCTTAATAATAGATCATTGCAACCAGATAATCATTTATAGTCATATCAGACCAACCTATATTGATCAGATCCTGATATTCTGCCTGCAGTTATGGCTCCAACAGTTCCCGAGACGACAAACAATTCCTCTGTTATTCAGAAATCATCACGTTCACCTCTTAATGAAAGGATACTCTCTTCCCTGACTAGAAAAAGTGTTGCTGCTCATCCCTGGCATGATCTTGAGATAGGTATATATCTGAACTCTATACCTTCAATTTTGTATCTCAATTATCTTTCTTAGTTTAAATTTTATTTTTCCTTCTTGTTTCCAATGCAGGACCTGGAGCACCAATAATTTTCAACTGCGTAAGGATATTGATTTTAATTTAGCCCTTTCTTTCTTTTATACGAATGGGATAAATTTGAGAAGATAGATGATAAACTGAATACTTGTAAATATATCAACCAAAAGAGGTTTTGATTTGTGAATGTTGTATTCAATTGTTATCTCATGAAAATGAGCCTGCTTCATTTTAGAGCATTATAACAGTTCATGCTATTTTATTTTTTTGCCAACTGTTTTCTAATTAGAAATATGATACTCTACTTGAATGTGGTCAGCTAAACCTTTTCACTGTAATCAATGGCTGATAGCATGGCTATTTATGAACTCTTGTCTTTTCTTCTCTTTATCTAGTATCATTCCCCATCATAATGAAGCCATTGATTGGCTATTTATGTTTCCGTTTTCCCAGCAATGTCATCAATTTTTTCCTGTAGTTTATTTTATTGGTCTGGTTTCTTATTGGTACTCCCTTCCAAAATTTCTATTCCCTTTATTTTGTTATGCCTTTTGTCCATCTTGGTTTTTGTTAGATGCCAATGGACCTCTGCGCTTCTTTCACATCATTAACCTGACACACATACTCATCTGGCAGCTGAACAAACTCTTCAATTTGGTTATTGAGACTTTTAGCATCAATGCAGTTGGATCAAAATGACATTAAATTATTATTAGACTAAAGTAAATTTGCACCCTGTGTTTATCATGGATGAAGTGTTTTGAGAGTAGTGGAAATTTACCCAGCTCAACTCAGCACAACCATATGAATGAATACCATTCTGGCAATATATGGATCAGTTGCTTTCTGCCATCATTCTTTGAAGGATATAGAGCTTATGTCGTGTGTTTTTCTTTTCTCCTGAGACCATTCCAAGTTTTATTTTCCTCTGTCTGCGAAGCTTAGTCCAACTTCTGTCATCCCTGCAGGTGGTTGAGATAAGCAAGGGAAGTAAGGTGAAATATGAACTTGACAAGAAAACTGGTCTAATAAAGGTATGAGGTTTATTAACTTCTATAGCAAGTTATGTTTGTTGATTATGATTTATGAAGTACCTAAAATATGCTTTCACCTACAGGTTGATCGTATTCTTTACTCGTCAGTTGTCTACCCCCATAACTATGGCTTTGTTCCTCGTACTCTCTGTGAAGACAATGACCCTATAGATGTATTGGTCATAATGCAGGTAGGTATGATAAATCCTGGAACTTGTCAGAAATATAATCAGATATTATAGACTAGAATGCATGATCCTTGGTTGCTATCACTTTTTAAAGAAATTGCGTTGTACATTATACATGTTCTTTTGGGGGGATGTTCTTCTTAGAGTGACATTTTGCAATTTGCCTTTTACTTGGGTCACCCCATACAACTTAGAGCATGCAAGATAGATAACACATAGTAGCTTGTTGTGTGTGTGTATTGGATTGCGTCCACTCTACTTGGAATACTTTAACTACATGAATACATGATTTTATATGAACAATTTTATTGACATTTAACTAAGTCTACAAACGTATTCAGGAACCAGTAGTTCCAGGCTGCTTTCTCAGGGCCAAAGCAATAGGGCTAATGCCCATGATAGACCAGGTACAGCTACTTTACCTTTACATCACATTCATCTTACAACTCAGGAAATCAAAATTATGAACTCTCTTCTTGCTACAGGGAGAGAAAGATGACAAGATAATTGCTGTCTGTGCTGATGATCCTGAATACCGCCACTATACCGACATTAATGAGCTTCCACCCCACCGATTGGCTGAAATCCGCCGTTTCTTTGAAGACTGTATCCTTTCTGAAACATAATAATAAAACCATAATTCTAAATTCTGGATTTCATTTTTTTTCTATACATCATTGTCTTGTTATCTTAACAACTTAATCAATCAGACAAGAAAAATGAGAACAAGGATGTCGCAGTCGATGACTTTCTTCCCGCCACAAAAGCTTACGAAGCAGTCCAGCGATCCATGTGAGTGCCCTCTCAATTCATATGGTTCAATGCTTTCCGAAATCACGTTCATAGAGCCACAGAATAACCCATAATAATCTCATGCATGGTGCAGGAACCTGTATGCAGACTATATAGTCGAGAGCTTAAGACGATAGATGGTTCGTTCCGCCCACTGCAAGCAAAGGGTCGTCTCCATGTTCCAATTTTTCCACTGAAAGTAACTTGATACACTACTATAGCTTCTACACAGTTTGAAGATGATGACGAATAACTATACTACATAATGGTTGATTGGTTATACTATTTTTCCTAAGGAGGGAAAACCCCCCCAAATATTATAATGTTTTGCCAAAAAGAGAATGCTTTTTGTTCACTCTATTGTTATTGATTTCTTATCATATTGAAGTTGTAATCTATATATATAACAACACTATTTTTACTACTGAATTGGATCAGGTTACTCAATCGAATTAACCAGGGTTTATTTTTTTTATTTAAAAAATCTAAACTTGATATTTGATTATATGCGTATACGGTTGTCCATATTGTAGTCTTCGTATATTTCTTATTAATCATTTATCATTTTGCTTTATCTTTCAACTCTACTAAATAGTAACTTTGTAAATTATAATTTCATACGATTATAAGAAATATAACTCACAATCAAACTGAGTTACAATAAAAAAAAAAAAATCATGATACAAATATTGTGTGTGCATGAATGTTAGAAGTATTATTGACGGGTTTTACAATAGTAATTCAAAATACATATTTTCAGTTATTTAATATTTACGAGAACAAATAAAGAGGAAATAGGCTTCTGTACCCTAAAATATATAATTTGGAACAAATATACCACCTTAGATAAAAAAGTGATAAAACTATTTTTTTTTTTTTTGCAGTTCCTAAGTTGATTTGATAGAAATACTATTTGGGTTAACTAACAATCAAATCAATTTTAAACATTAAACGAAAATAGGCAGAATTTACCCTATTAAACGAAAATGATTGAAATTTTCGTTTAATAGTGCATTAGATTCAAACAATGCACTATTAAACGAAAATTGGTAGAGTTAGATTGCACTATTAAACAAATCACTATTAAACGAAAATTGGTAGAATGACACTATTTCGTTTAATAGTGCAAAATTAATGGTGTAATTGGTAGAATGACACTATTTCGTTTAATAGTGCAAAATTAATGGTGTAATTGGTAGAATGACACTATTTCGTTTAATAGTGTAATTAATTTTGCAAAATTGGTAGAATGGCACTATTTCGTTTAATAGTGTAATTAATTTTGCAAAATTGGTAGAATGACACTTTTTCAAATGTAATTGCCAATTTTCGTTTAACAGATCAGTGTTAGATTCATTACACTATTAAACGACAATTAATGTGATTAGATTCAACTTTTCGTTTAATAGTTCAAAATTTATGCAAAGTGACACTTTTTTGTAAACGAAACATTATGCAAAGTGGCACTATTTTTTAAACGAAAATTTGCAAATGCAAATTTTCGTTTAATAGTGCAAAATTCTATTCAAATTTGCACAATTAGATTCAAATTTATCCACTTATTAAACAAAAATTCAAATTACATATGCAATTTATGCACTTATTAAACGAAAATTTCGTTTAATTTGGCACTATATATTACAATACTTGCATGAATTTTTACAATTCGTTTATGCACTTATTAAACGAATTATTCATTTTATTGATGCACTTATTATTACAATTTATGCAACATTATTCAACCTAAATAGAGTTTAATACATCTAAGTTGAATAAATGACAAGTTGAATAAATAGATGTTAATGCATACGCCTCGTACAACATTAAGAGTTCAAAAATGTTTCAACTTCAAACACACATGACAATCCTTTCACACATTCGATGCCAAATAAATTGGACATTTTCTTTTGGTATGTTCAATCGAACCACACACGGAGCAATGTTTCTTCTTCCTTTGGCTGGCTTGACCCTCATTTTCGTGATCGAGATCGTCATCGAGTACTTGATACTCGAAGGGCAAGATTTCGGTACATCTCGACTTATTATGACCGGGTTTGTCACAACGACTACATGCAGCGGGTTTGCGTGAAGGTCCGGCATGGTCACCGGTCGAGGGAATACGTCTAGATTTCGGACGACCTGCTTGTTTTGGTTTGTCTGGAAGAATACATCGTTTGTTCCTCACATTGTCAGACACATCCCAATCTTGCGAATCAGGCACAGGATTAACATCACATGCCCACATCCCCCTCAACCAATCTGTCGTGTAATATAGGCCAACGTAAGAAGTGATTGTTTCATTCGCAAAACTGCATGCAGTAAGAGAGATAATAAAACGTTAGTTTTTATATTATTGTTGCATATTCTGTATTGATAATGGTTTAGTTGTATCGATCGAGATTACCTTATTGATGCACATGCATGTGAACATGGTATCAACACTGCTTGATAAATACAACAAGAACACTCATATAATGAGAGATCAACGAGAAATATCTTACTCTCATCTATGACTTTGTATTTGAATCGTGAGAGTGGCTCAACTTGCATACGTCGTCCAAGCTTGTTGTATTCTAACAATGTATCGTAGGTGGACTTTGTTAGTACGTTCTGTCTCTCTAGTGCAGTTGTCCTCCTCTCGTAAAATCACCTTTCTATAATTCGCCGAGCACACTCCAAGAAAGAACAAACTAGTAGCTTTCTGGCCCAAAGAAGGCGAGCATTCCATGTCTCGGCTGCATTCGACGTCATGAAATTGAATTGTCGAACGAGACATTTTACACGGGACCACCGACTTGTACCTACTTTTCTTAGGGTATCAAATGCACCTTCTATCTTCGTTTGTTCGATGTCGGTGACGTACCTATCAAAATCAAATTTAATTCCATAAAATTTTCTAACAACCAAATAAATCGTACTAAAATGTTTCAACAACATATATCAAACAGTCGAAAAAATTACCTTTCGAATTGACGGAGCTGATAAGAATAGGCTGCTTTGTAGAATAGTTCAACGAAACGTGACCCATATTTTGCTAAATTTTGTTGCAGATGAAAACAACATAGACCATGAGTGGCTTCTGGGTACACCGCTATGATAGCATTACCGATGCTGGTGTGTTGACCAGACACGAGAAGCAATTGATCGGGGCATCCAAATGCGGCACGAACTTGGTTCAAAAACCAAGTCCACGATTCATCGTTTTCCACGTCGCCTATCCCAATTGATAGAGGGAAGATTTGCTCATTACCATCTTTCGTCACAGTGACAAATCTGATTCCTTTATATTGTCCTTTTAAGTGACAACCATCCAACATTATCACCGGGCGTGAATATGGCTGGAATCCGTGAATAGATGCACCTAAAGCGTAAAACACATATTTAAATTTTCCGGATTCATGTGTTTCCAAATTTGTATACGTTCCGGGATTTGCACCTTTCAATACTTCCAGGTACAGTGACAACATTGCAAAAGACTGTTTGGGTTCTCCGTATGCCTCTCGCATCGCATGACGTTTCGCTCTCAATGCGTGCCTATAACTAAGCTTCAAACCGTGTCGTTGTTTCATTTCTTGAATGATGGTCTTCGGAATGAGGCTGGAGTTCTCTTTTCTCACTGTGTCAACATAATACTGACCTATCAAAGCATATGGAAGTCGGCGTTGGGCAGTGTTGTTAAGCTGAACTGAGCAGTCATGTGGCAATACACTTTTTGTAATTTTCCAAATTTCATGTTTCTCCGAGGCGTGGAGGATGAAACGACAGTTACTTAATCTGCATCTCACGAACCATCTGTGTTTATTCGAACGGTCAATACAGTATTCAACTTGATTCTCCAAATGGTAGAAACCAACTGCGTACTTCACCTCCTTTTTACTAGAAAATGTGGCTCATTTGTGCAGACCATGTGTAGACGACTCGTTATCATCGAATTGTTCTATACGAAGCTCCTTGACCGTTGGAATATCCAGAATAAACCAATTTCGTCTATCGATGTACGTCATAAATTCCTCCAGAGCGATTCGTTGGTCTACATCCAAAGCAGTATGCTCCTCATCATCCAACTCAAGGTCATCTTCCCCATTGTCCGAACCTATACACAAGGTAAACGTAAGTTAAACAACATAAAATTTGACAGTTAATTCATAAAACTCTATTTATGAAAAATGAAATAAAAAATATTACCGCTGAGGTCGTCAAGACTTTGTTGAAAACCAAAGTCTTCGCCAGTTGGATGTGGTAATTCATTATGATGTCTTTCTTCATATTGTGTAGATGCAATCGGAGATCTATTCAAGTCGAACATGTCAAGCCCCGATGTAATACTAACGTAGTGTCCACGACCAACTGACGATGGACCTGGTTCCCTCTGATCACTTGAGGATGTTACAACCTGTGTCGTACGATCCTCATTCCATAAACGAAACTTCGCATAAAACGATTCATCGTTCTGTAGTCCATAGGGAACATTCTGATTTTGCAAATTATTAGCAAAATAATCATTCCAATTTGTCGGCGCTACATCAGACGTAGAAGGATAAAAATTTGGAATTTCAGCCGGTGCATTTCTTCTTTCCGAGTACAAGTCGACTCCACCATCCATCCTTTTAAGCGAAACAAAAACGATCACCTCCTCACATCCCATTTGGAATAACATGTGCAAATCAGAATCACTCTTTATTTTCATTTTTTTCACAAAGCCCTCAATTTCAATTAACGCATGGATCACATATCTCCAACAATTCATATCAGCACGTACAAGTCCATGAACTGAGTCGAGTAGATCGGGATATCCGATTCTTTGAAGGTGAATCCGCTCCCGAGAATCATTTTTGTACTCTAACCCTTCCCAATATCCTCCAAACCAAACGATGGTAGTGAAACTCATTTTTTCTTGTCACTACCAAAAAAAACATAATATTTATTAATATTTATATAAATACGAAAAACATTAACAATTTAATGTCCCTTAACTAGTAAGCTCTCGAATTATTAGTTGCTCAATTTTATTCCATAATATTACGTGTTAAAAATGTGTAATGTAAAAAACAATTTGTAATGGCATAAATATGAACATTTCATCATGTCACCAAAGATTCCCTAGTAGTTCGTTTAACATACAACCAAACGAGTCTAATAAATTTGATCATAATTTCGTTTAACAAATTATGAATGTCGTAGTGCACGTACAAGTATCGAGACTCAGGCTAGGCTTTTATTTTCAGAGGCGCTCTCAATTCACCAAACTAATTTAATTCTGCAGTTTTATCCTTTATTAATGTAAATTAAAAATAATAAACTTAAGTAACCTCTTCAAACTTAAGTCACGAATTTTTGTATGTTAATATATAGTTCAATGGAAATAAAAAAAAAAAAACTTAGTATCCACTTCAATCAGACAAACATACATGAATTACATCACTCAGTAATAATTTTATAGAATAATAGGTCAAAAAATGAGAGGCAGATAACATATATTATACACATGCAACCGAAAAAATAAAGGGTTTGTTACACTTGCAAAATGAACTATACATACCTTTTTTGGAAAAATTGCCGTTGTTTCACCTCAAGCTATCAAAATCTGCTTCTTGGAATTTCGACATAAGTATACAAATTGAAATGAGAGTGTAGATATATAAGCCGAACGATGGCTTCTTTAAATGATCAACAATAAATGATTCAGACTTCCATCCCATCTTCACATGTGTTTAATTAGGGCTAGGGCTTAGGGCCTAGGATGTTACAGCGTCAAAGTTGCACTGAATCACTGAATTGGGTTACAGACTTACATCCCATCCTACAGTAAAAAGCCATATTTTGTGCATCCTACAGTAAAAAGACATATAATGTGCAATAGTACTCGTGCCAAATTTACATTCAGTGTAACACTATTCTACGAAATTTAATTAATTATAAAGGATCCAAAATTACGGGCGTTATACTATATAATTTCGTGCAACATACTATATAATTTTCTATTACAAAGGATCCAAAATTTCGTGCAAAATACTATATAATTATTTTATTAATTATAGGGTTCGAAGATTCTAATACATGTAGTATCAAACGAAATTGGCAGCAATATCAATCCTTACTCGTGAACTTTGATTCCCAATATACACTATTTCGTTGGACACTGTTAATTTTATTGGACTAGTGTACTATTAAACGAAATTGCATGCCCTACCTACATGAACTATTAAACGAAATTGGGTGATAAACGTACATGCACTATTAAATGAAATTGTCTTTGAAATCTCCATGCACTATTAAACGAAATTAGTATAACACTTTTCGTTTAATAGGTTAACTCGTGAACAATGAGACAAAAACTTTTGCTGCATACACTGTTTACCCTAGTACTATTAAACGAATCTATACGAGTTGCTCACATGCATGTTCGAACTCAAATTCAAAGGTCGTGAACTTTGTCCGCATAGCTAGAGGAATTTCATTAGAAGCCAAAAAACAC
This sequence comes from Scutellaria minor, assembly GCA_954870855.1. Taxonomy (NCBI): domain Eukaryota; kingdom Viridiplantae; phylum Streptophyta; class Magnoliopsida; order Lamiales; family Lamiaceae; genus Scutellaria; species Scutellaria minor. The sequence continues at coordinate 1,135,667 of OX940735.1, read as the reverse complement.
CTCTTTAATTTACTGGCACAATATAGTTCAGTGGGGGCAATTTGGTATTTCACCTCAGGACTCCATTCTCTATGCTACAAACAATTCACTACACCAAACCCTATTTACACTTGCAAGCCGTCCAGCCTTATTCGTGTATTTATAAGCTTAGCTCTCGAAAATTTTTACAGTTTACACACAATTTGCTCATTATTTAGTTTACACTCAAATTTATTTTCAATTCAAGCCATGTTATTTTTTGAGGCCTCGGTGAAATTTGTGGAAAGAAGTTGAAAGAAGATATTCGTTTAACAAGAAGTGGAAAGAAGTGGAATTCGTTTAATCGATCGCCCATTTTTGTCGAAAATGAACAATCCATGGAGAACCAGGTTAATTTCCTAATTCCTCGAATTTCTTTGACGCATGTTTCATCGAGTCAAAATATGTGTTATTCATGCTGAGCTTGGGTTTGAATATGGTTGTATTTATTAATCATTAGGCATGAAGAAGAAGATGGAAAATTCGTGCAATAATGAGATAGTCGGTGTGTTTTTTGGTCTTTGTTTAATTCGTGTAAGGATTAACAAAATTTTGATAAGTAATGATTAATCAAAATTATTGGGAATATTTGGATTAATGTTATCATCGATAGTTAATTTTTGTATTCTTTTAATATTTAATGCATTTGATCTCGAAAGTTTTGGTGTGTGATTAGTTCGAAAAATTGTTGGCCATATTTGGTTTAATGTTTAATTTTAGTTAATTTTTTAATGTTTAATATTTAATGCTGCCTTATTCGAAAATTCATTTTGTTGTGGGACTAGTTTGAAATTTGTTGGGTAGGTCGTCTTGTTTAATGTGTAATGTTTAGTTATCAATTTAATGTTTAATTTTTCTCCGCATTTGAGCTCGAAAATTTTGGTGTGGGATTAGTTTGAATTTTGTTGGGAATTTCATTTTGTTTAATGTGTAATGTTTAGTTATTTTTTTAATGTTTAATTTTTCTCCGCATTTGAGTTCGAAAATTTGGAATAGGATTAGCCTTATTCAGGGTAAAATGAGATTAGCTCAACAATTTTGGTAAGTTGAAATGATGAGTACGAATGGTGTAATGATTAATTCGAAATTGGGTGGTCTTTGTTTAATGTTTATATAATTTTTGATAATTTCATAATTATTAGTGCGAACTTTGCTGAAAATGATTAGTTCGTTTAATAGCTATACATGTAGTTAGTTTTTGCATATTAAGATGTCTCAGTAGTTTGCTTTTTTTATCTTTTTAATGTAATTGTGAACTAGTTAATATTCATTACGACCATTAATATATTATAAATAAGACATGCGAAGTTATATATAGTAATTTTGTATTCTTGTACACATTTCAGTTTGATCGTGTCTGGGTGCGAAGGGATCTTCAGGGTAGGCCGTCTTATATCAATGGATACACTCGTCTCAGTATACTGAATGACATACGGATAGAGATAAACAAAGTTGGTATGGTGTGTATGAGGCAATTTCGACGTTCATGTTTTGGCCACTTTCTATTGTGGTTCACTGAGACTGAGTCATGCAAGGCCTTTCTACATATTCTCATGTGTCGTGAGGTTTCTCAAATAAGTGGAGATGATGAGTACGCCAGATTCTTTTGCATCGGACGAGACCGTGTTTGTCGGTTCTCGGGGAGGGAGTTCACTCTTATCACAGGTCTGCGGTTTGGAGACTCGGACTTCGATCCCCATGCAGGGCATGCATCACCTTTAGGTGGATTATATCAGAGAGTGGTTGCCGAGCATGCATCTGTCACTGTTTTGCGTATACGAAACTGATTTGTTGATGGGGAGTGGCGAAATAGTATCGAGGATACAATTAAGATCGCTCTGATTCTCATCCTCTACTGCATTGTACTAGGGGTTGATGCTGGAAAGACCAAAGTAGATGACTGGGTCTGGGTTTTAGTGGAGCAGGAGGAGCTCTGGGATAGCTTCCCATGGGGGAAGTTCTCATATCTCAAACTTCGGCGACATATGGACAAGGTCCACACTACTATGCCACCTCCAGATGTCCGACCACCAACCTACCACTTTTATGGTTTCTCAGCGGCTTTACTGGTGAGTTTGTTTTTGTAAATACAGATTCATCCTAATATTAACTTATTTAGTAGCTTGAATACTAAAATTATTGTCTTTATTGTGCAGATATGGGCTTACGAGGCCATTCCTATGATCGGTAACATGGTCGATCGTCCCGTCACCAATTGTCCGCAACAATTACCAAGGTTGTTGAACTGGTCTACTAAGAGGGCAATAGATGATATCCGTGGTATACTAGATCAAAAGGTATGACATGAATATGTTTCCAAAATTAAAATACAGATGATTGTAGCAGCAGAATTATACGTAACTATAAATTATTTGAATGCTTTGTTTCAGGTTGATTGTTCCGAGATTCTTGACCCGAGCCCCGAGGAGCTACTCCAGATTTATTGGCAGGGGATAGATCAGGAACTCAGTTCTGGTGTACAGCTTCAGGGGACTCGGCGTAGAGTTAGGGCTTCAGCAGACCCGGGGCCTTCCACACGGGCTCCCACTTCTCGTTCCACCCGATCGACTACGGGTCAGTCTGTACGTGGGACGACACGCCGTTCTCGGCGTTCGTCAGCTGATCATGAGTCACATGTCCCTGAAGAGCCTATTTGTCGAGATGACGAGCCGAAGTATCTACCAAATCATACCACAATGTCGAACCGTGCAAACGCGTATACTTCACCGCCTCAGCATAGTTATGAGGGTCATGTTCCTCATTTTGGTCCAGGGAGCAGCGATCACGGTAGTTGGTACAACCAAATATTTGATCGACTCAATACGATGCAGACACATTTTGATGGTAAGATTGATGGGATCGAGCAGGTGATTCGGGATGAGAATGAACGTTTGGAGTGTCAGATCCCATCAATTATTGAGGATCAGCTCAGTTCGTATTTTGGCACTCATTATATGCCTCGTTCAGCTGAGCAGTGGGAGACTACTCCTGAGGAGGACCATCATCACTCGACATCTCGTACATCGGAGTTCGATCATTCAGATCAGTATCGTACTTATGCTGAGCACACTCATTTTGAGTCATACTTTCCGCAGCCTGCCCCGTCTCAATATGCATCTGATCCATATGCTCTGCAGTGCAGGACTTATGATCTCTATTATCCGGTGACCATCGCGGAGTCGATCACGGCTATTATTTCATATTAGTCCAGCGATTACGGGCGTGATCCTTCTATAGATGCCGGTACCTCGTTCGAGATGAACACACCACCCCCGACATCTGGCACAGTAGGACATGACACTCCTGAAATGAGTGCCGGAATTCGTGCAGTTCGCCGCAGAGATCGTTCTCAGTATTTGAGAAGTCTATTCGCGAGTAATATAAATTGGCGAAGAATGAGTGATCATAGCTACGAAGATTTCTTAGCATGGATGGAGCTTGGGGACGAAGCTGATAAGTAAGTTTAAACAAAATCAACCTTTATTTTGTGTTTTTTTCTTCTAAGTCTTGAAGTATATTTTTTTTTATTTTGTATCAAATTTTCTGTTTGTATATGTTTTGCCCTACAGGCGAAACGTTGGCATCGGTTATGCAGTTGTCCCTGAGTTCTTCAGTTGGGGAATAAATCCGCACATTATGCTTGATAGAGAGGTACCGATCTTTACTTCATGAATTGTAATGTCCTTACACACGGTACGAGCTAATCGTATGTATGGAAAAAATTGTGACCGAATTTTTCATTTTATTGTAGGCCATCGATGCATATCTTACGGTTCTTCAAGGCCGTCCACAAGTATTTGGAGTTCAAGTGGATCCAAAATTGAAAGAAAAAATATTAATTGTTGACTGCATGTTTAATGTAAGTTGAATTTGTATTATATATAATCGTATGATGATTAAATTCGTTCAAACACGTTTTAACTATTTGTCATCGCAGGAAACATGCAAAGAAATTTGGAACTCCAAGCATGCGGCGGATCCTCCAAATTCGAGTTACCCTGAAAAATATCGGGAGGAGTTTCATCGATTTGAGCTGGATCGAATTCTCCCATATGTGAGAGGTAACAAACCAGGGTGGTTGGGGATCAAACCGTGGTGGGAAGATGTCCACAGGGTACGTTTGCAGAATTTCAACGATTGTTTCTTCGTCATTTAGTACGGTTTATTAATAGTCCAATTTAAGTTTCTTACTATTATTGATTTGTTAATAGGTGTTCTTGATTCTTAATTTGGACGACCATTGGGTGGCTGCGTCATTACACCTTCGGTATAACATGTTGACACTATTTGACAGTTTCACCCACAAGTGGACCGCGGATGTGCAAGCTCTCAGGCATCGACAGACCATACCCATTCGCCAGATAGTACCGCGCTTATTAGAGCATGCAGGATATTATTCGAGGTCAAACTGCTCTGAAAGTCCGCCTGCGATGATTACTCTCAAGTCTGCGCCGCCACGGTTATGTTATCGTCAGGACGATCCTACTTCCTGCGGAATTTTTGCACTAAAGGCGATTGAGAGCAATATTAGCCGTACTTTTCCCAGACCGGATTATCATCTCGGCGATTTTGAGATGAGGCGATTGATGTGTCTAGCCATATACAAGTTCTCAAGAGATGCTGACACCATCGAGGAAGGTGATTTGGAATGAGGATTTATTATCTTTAATCAGCGGTCTATGAACTTGCAAAAACATTTGATTTCAATCTATGATGATTGTCTACACTATGTAATTGCAGTTTTATTGTATATTCGATCATTTTGTCTGCGATAAGTGAATGTTTAATTGTTTAATTTCTCGTATTGCATTAAACGATTATTGGAGTTCGCATTTTTCACTTATTAAACATCATAATAAGTGCATACTTGTTTTGTATAGTTAAACTAAAAGGAACTAAAATTTAATCTAAAATTTCATAAGTGCAGCCATTTTTGTTAAACAAATTTGAATAAGTGCGTGAATAGGTGCACTAATGCGTATCACTATTAAACGAAAATGGCAAATTTCGTTTATAATAAAGGTAGGCATATAATACTATTAAACGAAAATCAGCTTATGTATGTGTATATGACATTCAATTTCCGTTTAATGGTGTAAGCTTGACAGATTTCGTTTAATGCTCTTAATTCGTTTAAAAAATAGTGCCACTTTACATAATGTGTCGTTTACTATAAAGTGTCACTTTGCATAAATTTTGAACTATTAAAGGAAAAGTTGAATCTAATCACATCAATTGTCGTTTAATAGTGTAATGAATCTAACACTGATTTGTTAAACGAAAATTGGCAATTACATTTGAAAAGGTGTCATTCTACCAATTTTGCAAATTAATTACACTATTAAACGAAATAGTGTCATTCTACCAATTTTGCAAAATTAATTACACTATTAAACGAAATAGTGTCATTCTACCAATTACACCATTAATTTTGCACTATTAAACGAAATAGTGTCATTCTACCAATTTTCGTTTAATAGTGATTTGTTTAATAGTGCAATCTAACTCTACCAATTTTCGTTTAATAGGGTAAGTTCTGCCTATTTTCGTTTAATGTTTAAAATTGATTTGATTGTTAGTTAACCCAAATAGTATTTCTATCAAATCAACTCAGGAGTCGCAAAAAAAAGTGATAGTTTTATTACTTTTTTATCTAAAATGATATATTTATTCCAAATTATATATTTTGGGGTAAAGTAGGCAGAGCTCCCAACAAATAAATCCCTTTAAGAGAATTAATACTCGATCCATTTATTCGTATTATATAGTTGACTACTACACATTCGTTGACCATTTGAAGGCGCTCTATTTATTTATATTTTAAAAAATAAATAAATAAATAAATATATATATATATATATATAGAGAGAGAGAGAGAGAGACAGAGAGAGAGAGAGAGAGTGTGTTGATCAGACATTCATTTGATAAATCATAAATACCTCTCTCTACAGTATATAAAGTCTTGAGTATTATTTTTTCCCTGACTAAAACCCTTCAAACCCCTTCCAAAAACCTCTCATCAAAGTCTCATCTTCAATCCCTGCAACAATGAACGGCAGCGGCGGCTCCCCCTTCACCTCCACCACCGCCACGCCCAACTTCGACAACCTCCTCCTCCAATCCCTAATGTCTCGCCTCCAGCTCCGTCCCCCCAACCTCCACGCCCCGCCGCCCTTCGACGCCGCTAAATCCCTCGAGGAGCTCCTCTTCTCCGATTTGCTTCTCAACCTCTCCGAATCCGATTCCGATTCCGAAGACGACGACTCCTCCTCCAAAACTCAGCTCGCGAAAGAAGAGTCCAAGCTCGAAAAGGAAATCGTTCGCACCATCCTCAGTGGCGAAATCGAGAAACTAAAACCTAATTCGGGTCAAGCTATTACGATTGGGGAGCACCACATCTGCGTAGGTTTTCAGGAGGAAACAGGATCCGATCATAGGGTTTGGGAGTGGCATGGGCATATCATGTTGTTTGATGAGGAGAATGGGTATACGCCCGAGTATATTTACGGGAATTACTTCGAGAGGGTCGGCTTAGCGAACAGGAAACTGAAGAAGATTGCGGAGAAGAGTAGTGGTGATGGTGGCGATGATGATGATGAAAAGGAGAGGGAAGAGGAGAAGGTAGGGAATGTAGGATTGAAAGAGCTGATTGAAAGTGAGGATTCGGGCAGTGGAAGGGTTCTTCATAGGAATTTGAATGCAAACTCAGGGCCACCGAGGTTCGTATAATGTGCACAAATCCTTCTTTGTCTTGCTTTTATAATTACTACTACGTATCCTTTTTCCTGTTTGAGTTTTCTGCATTTGGTTTGCTGGAAATGTTTTGAGGTTTAATGGTATTCATGATAAAAAGTGTTGAGATAAATTCTGTGAGATGGTTGGTTCTTGAAATTTTGATGAACTCTCACGGTAGGAGCTTTGAATAGCATTGTTTTTACTTGATCGTGTTATCATGGAGTCCACTTTTAAAAAAATCAGACCTTTATGTTAACATTTGATGTTTGATATATACTCTTTTCTCATTGATTGAGCCTGTGGTAATGGTACATGTTGGTTCATGTTGTTTATGAAATATACTTTGAGTTTCTATGAAGACCCTTTCTTGACTTTGAGATGTTATTACCTAGAGTTTATACCAGTTGCCAATGTTTTCTAGAGTTTCCGTAGTAAGTTCCTCAGTTTGATTCGATATCTTGGTTGTTTTCCTTGTAGTTCTCTTTGCATCTAAGTTTCTCCGCATAGTAGCTGAACAGAAATAGGGAGTTCTTAGTGTCTGTGTGATAGAATTCATTGATCTATTATTCATGTTTATAATCTACTGGCGTTTGTAGCAGATGCCTGTGTTTTGTTCATGAATTTGTTGCCATTTTTGGCATGGACCTACATAAACGGAAATAAAACAGCTAGGTATACAGTTTTTGGGTGAGGAATAACCTCGAATATTCATTACTTAAGTGTCAATTAATGATCTGTGCGGTCAATGTGCGTGTCAAGATGTCTTTTATGATAACTTTCCTGATAATTGGAAAACATTACTCCAGACTTGTGACGTTATACATGGCATAACTGATGCAGTTAAGTGGTATCTATAAAATGACTGTCATAACTAACTTGAGACGCTGTCTAAAAGCTGGATTCCCCTTCACTTAGTTCAGAGGATGTTTCTAAATCCAACTGTCATATAATGGTCTAATCAACTTGAGAGGATTTACATAAAATATGTTCAAAACTTGGGTTCTTGAGCATCCAGGTGTCCGTTACAGCTTAAAGTTGGTCGGTCAGATATTATCTGCATTATTGTATAAGCACTGACCTCTTCTATAAAATGAACACGTTTCAAGTACTACACATCAGATTTAGAGAAATTCTTGACTGTTGAACATTGCTGTGGACTATATAACCTTGGAATGCATATACTTTTCAATACTTTGAGATACTTGAAAAGTGGATGAAATAATCAAAAAGAAACTAGTACATTCAGTTGAACTTATGTTGGATCAGGTTTCATTGTGTGCACATATGTGGGCATGGACTCCAAGTGGCCTTACATTGAGTTCTGTTTTTTCATTGTAACGGCAGGTTCTAGATGGGAGATCGTGCCAAAGCAGAATAAAGTTCCATTTGTGGGATGAAGATGGAAGTCGTGGTTAACTTTTGCCCAACTGAATGCTTCAGATACAAACCCGTTTCTTCTTCTTCTTCTTTTTTTTTTTCCTTTTTTGAAAAGTACATTACTAAAATAGCGGAAACACATGCTCATACTTGAGATCAGTATTTATGGAAGTCGCTTCTTGCTAACGAGCTGTGACTACACTATGCTCCTTTCTGTTTGAAAATTTAGCAAATCAATGTTTTGAAAGTGCATATGGCTTGTGAATTATCTTCATGTCCGTCCCTCTTTTGATGCTGAAATTTTGTCATTGCTAGTGTTTGTTGAGTTCTATTAGTACCAACCGCAAGTACATGCCAATGTTCAATTAAACTCCACTTATATCAGCAAGTTGATCTTTTATCTCCATGTATTAATTATATGATCAAAGGTTGTCATATGTGTTTCCATAGCCCTAGAACTTTATATATTTGATAGAAAATCTTATGTTGAAGAAGTGAAGAAACGGATCAACTATGTTGGAGCCAAAAAAAAAAAACAACACAAATCAACCCTATGAACATGCAATGTACCTCCAAATTTTCACGTTATTTGCTGATTTGAACTTCCAAAAATCTGTGTTGATGCTTTCTTGGCTCGTTTAAAATCCAACACTCAGTCTTTCATGTTTCTCCTCAATATGGATGAATCTTTATACTCTACTTATTCATATATAACTCTATAATAGCATCTAAAACCTACAAACTAGCAAAAAATGCAATATTATCCAACAATCATCATGCAACAACCAAGACAATATGTACTTATCGATTCATGCATAGAATCACCTTAAATATCATCAAGTCTAAAAGAATGGTTGCCCCCAAGGACATCATAGTCAAATCCTCTGGAATTACATCCCACCTCAGTCTCTCCTTGATCAAAAGTCCAAAAGAGTAGTTTTTTTGAAGAATGGTAATTCCATAGTGGCAATGTGCATGGGTGGATGAATTCATATTATAATTTCGCCTACTTTATAAATTCTAAAATGAAACCAACAGAAAATAATTCAAAATAATAATAAATTATTTTCTCTGAAAATGCTTTAGCCTGTTACATTTCCTTTCTCTGAAAACCTAATTTCTCCAATTAAAAAAATCATTAAAAAAAAAATCACATTAGGAGCTAGTGAATTTCGTCACCGCCTTAGTCCCTTCGGAGACGGCGTGCTTCGCCAACTCACCGGGCAAAACCAGCCTCACGGCGGTCTGAATCTCACGAGAAGTGATGGTCGGTTTCTTATTGTAGCGCGCGAGACGAGACGATTCCATGGCGAGTTTCTCGAAAATATCGTTGATGAAACTGTTCATAATCCCCATAGCTTTGCTGGAGATCCCGATATCTGGATGCACCTGTTTGAGAACCTTGAATATGTATATCTTGTACGTCTCCGTGCTCTTCTTCACCTTCTTCTTCCTCTTGCCGCCGTCGCCTTCCTTGGCGGTGACGCTCTTCTCCGCCCTCGCCGGCCTCTTCTCCGCCTTGGGTGCCATTCACCAAACACGAGTGGAGTTGAGCGATTTCAGGAGTTTCGTTTAATTCGACATGATCATGGCGTGGCTGCCTCTTTATATAGGCGTGCTTGGATCGATGGGTTGTTGCGTTATTTTTGTTTTGCGCGTTGGATTTGGATTTGGATTATTTTCTTTCGGACGGTTATGATTTTAACCAGACCATCTCATCGAAATAAATTGCTCATAGAGAAATAAATTGCTCATACGGTTATGATTTTAACCAGACCATCTCATCGAAATAAATTGCTCATCTTAACCAGACCATCTCATCGAAATAAATTGCTCATCTTTATAAAATCGTAAATCGTCTCGATTATGTTTGTGATTTCCTTTTAATGTTTACAAACATGGATTATGTATTTATAGGGAGAAGAATCAATGCACAGATAATTTTGCTTTCCTTGCCAATTTTTTAAGGACATACAACATTCAAATAGTTCTTTTCTTTGATTAGATCAATTTGGTATCAAAACACTCTACTTGGATAGGATATTGATTTGGACATACATGCATTTTGTGGATCTTAATTCTTAGGTTACCATGAATGATTATCCTTATTTGTCTCAACTAATTTCACTTGTATTAAAATTTGGTCACGCATCATTATAAAAGGAGAATATCTTCATTGAATAGAAGTGAGGGTAATCTAACAAGAAGGAAGTAAAATGGTAACAGTAGAATTTACTCCTGCTATGAACATTCTTCACTAAATACCAACCACACCTTATAATCTAATAACAAACAACAAACAAAGTCATGCATGAATTCCACATCATTCAAGCCTTCTTGGGAGACTTGGTGGCCCTTGCAGGCGATTTCACCGCCTTCTCCGCCGCCGCCTTTTCCGACTTCTTCGGCAGCAGAACCGGGTTGATGTTCGGCAACACTCCACCATGCGCGATCGTCACTCCGGCGAGAAGCTTTCCAAGCTCCTCATCGTTCCTCACCGCAAGCAGCACGTGCCTCGGAATTATCCTGTTCTTCTTGTTGTCTCTCGCTGCATTTCCGGCCAATTCCAAAACCTGAGAGATCAAATTTTCAATCGATTAGATGTGTATTCACGGACAATGCACTCATGAATAAACCCTAATTGTTTGAATTTACAGATCTAACATCACGAAGGCGCCCAATTTTTCGATCAATTCGTTAAAACCCTAATTCGGAAAGGTAAACCCTAACCGAGACCAGCTCAAGCAAATCGAAAACGAAATTAAAACTACTAATTCAATCCTATCACAGAATTAGCGTGAGAGAGAAAATAGAGCACCTCAGCTGCGAGGTACTCGAGCACCGCCGCCATGTAAACCGGAGCGCCGGTTCCAACGCGCTGAGAGTAACGCCCCTTCTTGAGATACCGGCCGATCCTTCCGACCGGAAATTGGAGGCCGGCTTTCACGGATCTGGAAACCGGCTTCTTCTTCGGGCCGCCGCCCTTCCTTCCACCGGCGCCTTTCTTCAATTTACCACCGGCTTCCATTTCCTTTTAGCTGCAAAGAGCGATTGATGATGATGAAGAAGATGTGCGATTGAAAGCAGAGCTGCAGAATTCCAGGGTGTGTTGCTGGTTTAAGTAACAGAGTGGATTTGGGTAGGGATGAAAAAGGGTGGAGATTTTGGAGCGTTGGATTGGTTTAATCGACGGTTGCCAATGAAATTGATGGCGATCCACGTGAATGGGATTGGACCAATCAGAGGGGGTTATTACCATTAGGCCTATACTTGCGTTAAAGAGGAATAAAAGAAACACATTTCTAGGCATGTTTGGTTGCTTGGTTTAATTATTTCTCACTAAATTTGAATATTTTATTGGAACTCATGATTTGTTGTTACCGATGTAACTTAAGTTTGGATTTGAAATTTATGATTTAAAATAAATGATTTTAAATTTATTCAGGTTAGAATGGAAGTTAAAATCATTTAAATAATTCAAAAATTAATTTAAAATAAATATAATAGATTTTGAATTCATATTTATCCAAACATTATTTATAGATTTATTCATGTAAATTTCAAATATCTCCTCAAATTCACTTATTCAAATTGGCTATAATCGAATTCCATCTTAAATATAAAATTAGGAATAAATAAATGTATAAAATTTATAATTGATAAAGAGTCACGTTAATAAGGTAATTGATGAAATAAATCAAACAAACTAATATGATGTTCTATTTAATTATTTCAATTATATGATGAAGTATTCCTACAAAAAAAAATTCAATGAAAACAATAATGTTGTTGTCTAGGAACATCTTCGACAAGTGCGAATTCTTAAAATATTAAGATTTTTTCATTCAAAAGAGAACGTCAAAAGTTCACACTAAATTATTTCAACCTTCTAGTATCAGACAGTTAGAAATGAACGACATTTTATATATTAAAATGGAATATATGTTGCAATATTTTTTATACACGGTTGGAGATATAGAGAGTTTGCATGTAAACAATCTTAAACAAATATTATACACAAAAACTCATGTTGGGTTTGGATGGTGGATAATTGGATTGTGGGTTGATCCGTCTCACACAATGCATTAAAATTTTGTGAGATGATTTCACAAGAGACTTACTCAATATTATATGAGTTTATTAATATTATTTCGAAATAAACACTTAATTAGAGACGGTTCTGTCTTGACGTAAATGAAGCGGACACCTCAATCCTAAAACTTTCCCAGATTAAATGTTTGTTTTCATCGTTGACCAACTGCTTTATTTGTCCCAAAGTAACTTCATCTTAATAACATGCTTAATTACCTTATTGGAGGTAACAATATTTCTCAAGAATATTTCAAACTACGTTTAGTAATGTGTTGTAGTGAAATATGCGATGATAGTTTTATATATATATATATATATATATAATAACAATTACCCCTCAAAATAGAAATGACAAAAATTTCCCGTCCATTTCTACCTCCCAAAAATAGAAATACAATTATTTATTATTTCATAATTTATAAATTAAAATTTATTAATATATTAAACATGATTTATATATGGTATCATTATCATCTATGATATTGACAAAATCTTAAAATTGTAATCTATATATGGTATATGAATGTTAATATGATCTCATCTAATAAAACAATACTTAATTATTACTATAATAAGTATTAAATTTATGTTTATTGAATAAATTAAAACAATACAATGATCGAATTTCAAGATTTCTAGATCGTCAAAGTAAAAAAAATATTTAAAAAATGATTATTTAGAAATTTTATTTTGAAGTAATATACAATAAGATCAATATTGTTTTACGCTCATTATGAATAAGTTATTGAACATATATTTGTATAAAAAAAATTCAGGCCAATTGTGACAAAACCAATTAGAAAAGTAGTCAAAATATGTATGATGGAAGCAATAAATATTTAAAATTGGCAATTGGTAGTATATTGAATTGAAATAACTTTGAAAAACTATGTTAGTTTTCATGATCACCATTTTTATATCGAAAAATACTAATACGTGAAATTTATTTGCTGCATCACACGGGTGGCAAATGAGGTTGAAATATTATCAAGACTTGATTATAATATACAATAATATCACCATACTACACTCATTATGAATAAGTTATTGAACATATATTTGTATAATTTTTTTCCAGGCCAGTACTATAAGTAAAGTAGTTGGACAATGTATGATAAAAATAATAAATATTTAAAATTCGTAAATTATATGGGTAGTAGCTTAAATTAAAATAACTTTTTGAAGAACTATATTTTTTTCATGATAAATTAATGTTTTTATTTCAAAAAATTACTAACACTTGAAATATATTTACCCACGCATCACACTTTTTTTTTATGAATTAACATTTTTCATATCAAATTTGAAATATTTAAATTTTATGATGGTATGTCACACGGGTAATAACTTTTTTTCTTTTACAAATGGAGGTGGGGGACTTGAACCTGAGACCTTACTCAAGTGAGAGATGTAGCTACCCTTAGGCTAAGCCTATGGGTACAGATAATAACTTAGTTGAAATCTCCAATGAAATTTATTATCATAATATATAAATAATAAACTTTATATACCCATGCATCGCACGGAGCTTATACTAGTATATATCAGCATAACTCGTGTCTTACATGAGTTAAACAATTTGAATTTAGTAAAATTTTAAAAATATATATTTATATTAAAAAAATATCTATGATTTTGTGTTATAGTTATCATCTAAGTTAATATTAAATATAATGTAATTTTGATTAATATATTATTTAACTATTGAAATATATTTTTTTAATATGTGTGAATAAATATTAAAAAAATAAATAATATTTTTTAAATATTAAAAAAATTATTCTATTTCTACATTTTAAAATTTTAGATTTAATATTGTAACCTTAATAATAATAATAAAATAATAATAATAATTATTATTATTATTATTATTTAAATCACGTATTTTATTGTTGATTTTTAGAGAAAAAAAACTTTAAATTTTTTTAACATTTTCATCATAAATTTAGTTTAAATTTCTATTAGTATATTTTATTTCAAAATTTATCTAAAATTGTAGAACATTTTAGATTGTAAACCCATTATTTTTCTTATATTTTTATGTTCAAAGTCATTTAATAGTCCATCATTTCATAATCATTGCATTTTCTAAACTTTCTATTTTTAGATATATATTTAAAAATGAAAATAAAGAAAACAACATTAAATGTGATATTATTGTAGGTTTGACACTTGTTCCTAATGATCTTACTTATCTATATGTAAAGATTATTATATTTAACATATAATTTTTTTTAATATATGTCTAATCATTAAACGAAACACTCATGGATAGATACTTAAAACTCTTGCTCCAGCTTTTACATGTAATATTAATGAATTTAAGTAATACTATATCATTACAACATATATTATTTTTAAGAATGACAATAATATTGATGATTTGAATCCTTGCAAGTGAGATTTAAGAAAAAAATTATATGAACTCATAATTCATTCCAAAAAAAAAAAAGTTAACTTAAGAACGAGATGTATGAATAGTATCGTGAATTATCTCGTTCTAACCTTATGAACAAAACTCAAACAAAATTGAGTTACATCAAAGTAAAGGTTGCAAAATCGATCTATATAATTTATACTATTAATAGATATTTTCTCCTACTTACAAACTGTAGTCTAATCTTGTCTTAGGTTATGTTTGAAACAAGATTCACATGGTAGAATTTTGGACTTCAAAATATTTATGTATATTTTTGTATTTAAATTTTTGAATTATAAAATACAAATACAATTATTACTACTTATATTATAATCATCTAAATCATTATCAAATACATTATTTCCATAATAAAAAATCACAACAACCCACATTTTTACAATAAAATAAATGTTACATCAATACACTTTTATTTGATAAAATATCACATCAACTTACATTTTCCAACATTGATTTATCATCTACAAAATAATCAAATCATACCAAATCTTTAAATTAAACATATAATTTTACTATTTACAATTACTATAAAAATATAGGATTTCTCTAATCCCGCGTAACCATCCCCTTCCAAACATACCCTTCAGAATTGGACCAGCACAATTTAGATGAGGGGTAGAATGGTAATTTCGGAAGAAGTTGCACGTAAGGCCATTTTATATAGCTGAAAGCAATCCATTCTGATTCTCTCTCAGAATTTGTTAATCTAGCTTTGTTATTTCATTCCTTCACTCAGCAAATTGCTCGATCGATTTTGTTGAGATATACGGAAAATTGGGAAGTTTTGAATCGAACGATGCATTCGGTGCCTTCCAACGATCTTCTGCTCTTCACGCGCGCGCACGTCGCCTCTTTCTATGGCGGATCATCTTCTCATCGTCTGTAACATCTTCAGAAAAGTGATCGGCGTGGTAATCTTAGTAGTTAACATTTGCCACAAATTTAGTTGATTTTAGGATCGGTTTCTTTCATCGAGGCTTTCCTGCGCTTTGTTTTCGATTTCCGACGGGGTATTGCTGACGCAATGTCAGAATAGTCTCTGAGTTTGACGCGGAGATTGCTTTGTTTAGAAATTGAGCCATTCAATTAGCTGGCTCGATTGGATTTTGGCTGATTCGACAAGGTTTGTATTTGTTTGGAGGATCTGTGTCGAGGGCGCTTGTATAATGTTGGTACTCGCTTGAGGTAATCTATGTTGATTTTTGCATCTTTTTTAACAAAACATTTGACTGGATAATGTATTTGTTGCGTTTTGAGTTTCTATAAGATGTGTGATTATATGTTAGTTGATATTTCATGGTATCATTGTGCTTATTTGTTGCTTATTGTGGCTAACACGTTGTCTCGTCTTTGTAGTCTATGTCAAGTTCATTGAATTTGTTATTATTTGAGCTCATTGTGCTTATTTGTTCCTTTACACTCTCGGTTGAGCTCATTCAATTTCGAAACTGTTAATCGAGCACAATGCTTCAGGTGAATCAAAATGGAGAATGTAAAGCCTAAATATAGTAAAGAAACAGTGGACATCCAGCCCGAAAATGAGATCTTAGGTCAAGTTTATCGCATTTATGAGCTTTTAAGTTCTTGGTTTTCGCCTAATGCTTGAAAACAGTAACGGTGAAATAGTTGCCATTGAATGAATGGAGTTCGAGTTATTATTGTGAAAGGACACTCTGATTATACAAGTGACACATGTGATATTAATTGAACGACCATATTTATGCATCGTGCTGTTGATTCAAATTTCTCCATATCCATCTTTCTTCTTGTGCTGCTCCTGTTTCTGCCTGAAGGTTTACCTAATGATTTTATGTAATAATGTATCATGTTGGATTGCATTTCATATTCTGGTTTTAGACAATCATAAATTGTGCTTCCGCATATGATCTTCTTTAGTATGATCATGTTATGTGGATATTTGAGTTCCTAAGTTATGAGGCTCATACTTTTCTGTGCTTGAATATTTGCATTTGCAGCTCCTCTCCCCTGATGATTCTGTTTGTAGATGGAAGTATTTGTTCCTAGTAATACATCAGCTTCTATAGATATAAGAAGCAGCAGCAGTGGTTCTTCATCAGAACCACACCATTTAACTCAATATCAACCAGATGATCTTTCTGTGAATGACCTCAAAACATGTTTGCCAGGAATTTTGAATGCTGAATATATCGGAACATCAAATTGTGGCCTCAACTTATCTCCGGGGGTATATGATATAGGCAATGTGGTGAAAGAATATGAAAACAAAGGCCCAGAAGAGAATACAACAGGCCACCTAGGCATGGGCCTACCTCCTCTGGAGATGTACTAATTGGTGACAGAGGAAGGCACGGTGATGATATTACTGATGAAGTTGCTGAAATAATAAGTCCAATTCACGGTGCATGTCACTGCCTGTAAGTTTTTAAGATCTCCTCGACTATATTCTTTTCTGTCTTTGTTTATTAATATACCATTCCTCTTTTGTGAAATAAACTTTATCGAATAATGTCAGTGCTGGATTTTCTCAGGCTAGTTATAGTAGTGTTGACCTAACTGAAATTATTCTGGTACTGTTATTTGATCATGTAAATTCCTTGAATGAACGGTTTCATCCTATGTTCTCAGTTTCCAGAGGTACTTGTTTATCTGTCAGTCGGATTTTATTATTTTTATTTTAAAAATCTTAAAATTTTTAAGATTCCCAGCAGTGTTGGAGATGGTCTTACTCCATTTATCATTTTGGTTGGATGAGGCAGGCAAGTAAAGATTTTGCCTATAATTTTGAACTTCCTCACAGTATCACTTCATTTGTGAGATCACTGTTCTTCATTGTTTTTTTTCATCTGTCTTTTACCAGTCTGTTCCCAATGCGAAGATAATTCGTGCGACAAATATGCAATGATCAGGTGTTAAGAATGTCCCATTAACAGTGGCATCATTTTCTTTTGTGCTTGATGCTATTATCTCTCAGGTTCGTTTGAGATCCGCCATGAAAGGTAGCCGTGAAAACCAGGATATCAGTAACCTGGGCTGCAAATGTGTACGATCCAGTTCCGATCAAATAAGAACCAAAGCTATCGCAGCAAGAAGTCTGGCAAGTACAAGCAAAAGAGTAACAGAAAATCTTCACGAGGCAGCAGGGTAAAAGAAAAAAAACAAAGTTCGGAAAAAGGGTGTGCTTTCTGCTTTTCTTTTATGTTATTTCAGTTATTTGATTTTTATCTCAGGTCTTCTAAGTTGGTAGGAGTAATGGGCAGTTGAGTATTGTAATTCAAACGGTATTATAATCTATCAACGGCTTTTGCTTGGGCAGGATTTTATCAATCATAGTTTGAGTGTTAATTTGTGTTTCAACCCTTTAGACCATGTTTATCGGCCTTGGGCACCGCCCAGGTCATAACAAAATGACAAAAAAAAAGAAAAAAAAATGAAAAAAAGGGGCTAAATTCCATGACCAAGGGCGTGAGATGACCATGGTCATGAGGCAATTTTTAATCAATTGTCATGACACGTGTCATCGTATGATTCGTCGAGTGTATTTTATTTAGATAATTTCAAATTTTGATTTATTCACTTAAAAAAAAAAAAAATTATACACCAAAATTCATAAAATAAAATTCTCTATAAATAGATACCAATATTGATATATTTTGGATCACAATCTCATACACTCTCTTTTCTCTTCTAATTTGTGTCAAATCTCTCTTCTCTTCTAACTTGTGTCAAATCTCTAAATTTTTCTCATTTTCTACATGGATCCAAATCAGCCCAATTATTCTCACTACTCCCCAAACCATCCAAATTTTCTTAGTTATTTCAATTCTTGTAATTTTAATTTTTTTATTGGATGTTGTAATTTATTTTAACTTGTATTTCCTATTTTTTTTATTATAATTACGATTTTTTTAATATTAAATAATTATATATATTTCTTAAATATTTAAAATATAATAAAAATTAATTATAGATATAATTGTTAAATTATAAAAGAAATAATTTATTAAAGGTTGGTTGTGGTTGTGAGTGGTCATGGATAAACTATGAAAAAGATGAGATTTGGTTGTAGAGTAGAATGTGTATGTGGAGGAGAGAGAAATGAATTGTTTATTAGTTGGTTGTGGGTGACCATGGTCATGGATAAACATAGTCTTACTATATCAATTTGGTCCGACTTGCCGTGCTCGAACTCAATCCTAGTCTGACTTTGATGGTAAAAGGACTGATTTAATTTGGGTACTAATTTTGTGCTTCAATTTATTTCAACTGAGTCTCTGTTCTTTCGATTATGTTTAAATGAGTACCCGTACTATAATTTACACTAAAATTTGTTTCTTATGTAAACCATTAATTTTACTATTTATTATAAGGACTCAGTTGAAAAATATAAAAACAAAAAAAGAGCTCTAGGATATTTTTTTCCTTATTATAAAGTTAAATGTGGATTTTGTAGAATATGGTTCGTGAATCCCTTGTAATCAAGATCAAGGATGAAAATATCTCGATATTTGTGCGATATATTCGTGATATATCCATTTTTCGAAGGGTGCAATATGAATATGAGGGTAAATATTGCAATATATCGCAAAATATCAATACGGTTGATTTCAGTATAAAATTGAAAAGAAATTGGGAAATATTGTGGATATATCGCAAAATATCGAGATTTTTCCACAATTTGAATTTATTAGACTAAAACTAAATTTGATTTAAAATTTAATGAAAATTTGTAATAATATTAGTTCTTTTAAAATAGTGATATGAGTTCACAGTTTGATTCGACTACTTAAAATGTTTTTGGGCGTACATCAGCTAGGTGGGCGCCCACACCGTAGACCGTAGCTGGTGTGCGTCGTGCGCACCTAATTTACTCTTCAGGTATCACATATCTACCCTTCTTCTAGGTGCGCGCCCACACCGTATACCATAGCTGGTGTGCACCGCGCGCACCTAAATTACTCTTCAGGTATCATATATCTACCCTTCTTCAGGTATCACATATCTACCCTTAAGATATCTTCAGGTATCACATATCTACCCTTCTTCTAGGTGCGCGCCCACACCGTATACCATAGCTACCCTTCTTCTAGGTGCGCGCCCACACCGTATACCATAGTTGGTGTGCACCGTGCGCACCTAAATTACTTTTCAGGTATCATATATCTACCCTTAAAATATTAAGCAGAAACAATGTTATTTTCTTTTTTTTTCTCTTTTTTTTTTCCTTATTTCTCCTTCTTCTTCTTAGTCTCTTTTCTTATTGATTTGTTATTCTTCCTATTTGTTTAGTACATTCTTCTTATTATTCTTCTTGTATATCTTCTTGTTACTTATTCTTCTTCAAATTGACATGAAATCATTTAAGGTAATACATAATTACCTAATAGGTATTTGTATATGTTACTCTCAAAAGTATTACATATGAAATGTAATACATAATTACCTAATAGGTATTTGTATATATGACTCTCAGGGGTATTACATAAATAAGTATTATACAAGTATATCACACATATTTCCTTCGAGTATTACATAAATACTTTTCAGGTATTATACAAGTATATCACAGAATATTACATAAACACCTTATATGTATTTGTATATATTACTTTCAAATATTACACAAGTAGTTTTTAAATATCACACATATTAGTTTCAGGTATTACATAGTTATATAAAGAAATTGAGAAGGAAGAGAGAGAAAAAAAACAGAATAAAACGAAAGAAATTAAAAAAAAAAAAAAAGGAAGGAATAGTGTACGGAAAGGGAAAATTAGAGGAAATATATATAGGGCAATGTGGACCGGAGCGGGTTGGGGGTATGGATCCTATGATCCATGTCCTGGGGCACACAAGCATTGTCCAAATGTCTCATGGAGGTGAGTTCACAGTATGATTTGACTATTTAAAATGTTTTTCATTACCTTAGAGAAACACACCAACAATACGTGCATTACTATATTCACAATTACTCAATTGTGATGAGTTTATATATATACACACTAGCATAAGGCCCGTGTAATACACGGGATTTTTATAAAAAAATTAAATAAAAGTTGGTAAATTTGAAAAATATAAATATTATTTATACATTAAAATTAAATATATGATTTGTGCAGTGCATATCATTTAATTGAACATTAAATATAACATAATATGATTAAATAATTATTTAATTTTAGAATTATAATTAGTTCCATCTGTAGAGGATCGTAATTTTTTATTTATTATTTTAAAAAGAATATATATTATTATGTCTATTATGTTATTCATCACACCCACCAATTTTTTTTTTTTTGCTTTTTATTTTCAACATCTATAACAACCCTCACCTTTCTTTACAAATAAATGATAAAAAATGAAAGTCAAAACTTTACAAATAAATTTCATAATTTTTTTTAAATCACATATTCAAAAAAATTATTCAATTTCATTAATTAATAAATTTGAACAACCATTTTCAATCAGCCCCACCTTTATTTTAGTTTTTTTCTATTTATTTATATTTTTTCTTTAAACTTTTCAATTTAACAAATTTCAATTATGGAAATAATTTATAATATTGAATTTTAGCATATGTTATATAGATAAATCTATTAACATTACTATATTATTTAATTAGTAATGTTTCTTAGTAACATAAAATTTGAAGTGATTAATTAGCTACATTTAATGTGAAAATATTGTATGCTTGTCGTGTGGCATTCTTGGTCCTTCTTATATATATATATATAAAGTTTCATCACACCCACCTTTTCTTTTGTTTGCCTTTTATTTTCAACGTCTATAACAACTCTCACCTTTCTTTTCAAATAAATGATAAAAAATGAAAGTCAAAACTTTACAAATAAATTTCATAATTGTTTTTAAATCACATATTCAAAAATTTTATTCAATTTAATTAATTAATAAGTTTGAACAACCATTTTCAATCAACCCCACCTTTATTTTAGTTTTTTTCTATTTATTTATATTTTTTCTTTAAACTTTTCAATTTAACAAATTTCAATTATGGAAATAATTTATAATATTGAATTTTAGCATATGTTATTTAGATAAATCTATTAACATTACTATATTATTTAATTAGTAATGTTTCTTAGTAACATAAAA
Source organism: Scutellaria minor (assembly GCA_954870855.1). Taxonomy (NCBI): domain Eukaryota; kingdom Viridiplantae; phylum Streptophyta; class Magnoliopsida; order Lamiales; family Lamiaceae; genus Scutellaria; species Scutellaria minor. Next base: position 1,113,916 of record OX940735.1, on the reverse strand, counting down.
TTTGAAGTAATTAATTAGCTATATTTAATGTGAAAAATATTGTATGCTTGCCATGTGGCATTCTTGGTCCTTCTTATATATATATATATATATATATAAAGATAAAGATTCATCACACCCAACCTTTTTTATTTTGTTTGCTTTTTATTTTCAACGTCTATAACAACCCTCACCTTTCTTTTCAAATAAACGATAACAAATGAAAGTCAAAACTTTACAAATAAATTTCATAATTTTTTTTTAAATCACATATTCAAAAAATTTATTCAATTTCATTAATTAATAAGTTTGAACAACCATTTTCAATCAGTCCCACCTTTATTTTAGTTTTTTTGTATTTATTTATATTTTTTCTTTAAACTTTTAAATTTAACAAATTTCAATTATGAAAATAATTTATAATATTGAATTTTAGCATCTGTTATTTAGATAAATCTATTAACATTACTATATTATTTAATTAGCAATGTTTCTTAGTAACATACAATTTGAAATAATTAATTAGCTACATTTAATGTGAAAATATTGTATGTTTGCCATGTGGCATTCTTGGTCTTTCTTATATATATATAAAGATATACATATTTATTTATTATTTGGACAAAGATAACATTGTATCTCCTATTTTTTTACCTCATAAGTCATCATTTTGGTAGAGTTTACACAAGTAGTTTTAAATAAATGTCAATTATTATAATGTCTTTATAAAGTTAACTATATATATGTTTGTTGTAAACCTATCATTTTGATGAGATTTAAGTTAGATATATGCATTTTTAGGTGTTATAATAATCTCTAAATTTTCATTTTAAATTTTCAATTTTCAATTTTTTTAATAAAGTTTCCATCATTTTTTAAAAAAATTTGCGATATCGATATTGATCAATATTTCCGTAAAATCAAGGTTGCGATATTGATATTTTCATCCTTGGATATTGACATTGATATTTTGCGATATATTACGGATATATCGCAAAATATCAGGTTATTTTGATATATCCAGGATATTCGGGAAAAAAGTTTTATCCCCCCATATCCATATTGCACCATTCAAAAAACAGATATATCACAAATATCGGGATATTTTCATTATTGACTATCCATAAGTCAATTGGAAATAAGATTTTTTAAACTGCAGCCACGTGAACGGCTCTGATCAACTTTATCTTGACACGATTTTGATTTTCCTCGTTGACCAACTATTTTATTTGTCCTAAAGTCATTTGATCTTAATAACATGTTTAAAATTGACAAAAAAAAAAAAATCTTAATAACATGCATAATTACCTTACTGGAGGTAACAATATTTCTCGAGAATATTTCCAAAATAAGCTGGTAATGTGTTGTACCTGAAATATGTGATGATACTTATACATATATTTTTTAAAATAAAAAAAATCCAATAATAATATGAAATACTCATGGATATATACTTAAATATATATACTGAAATATGTGATGATACTTATACATATATTTTTTAAAATAAAAAAAATCCAATAATAATATGAAATACTCATGGATATATACTTAAATTTTTTGCTGCAGATACAATTTTAATTATAATATTTAATGAATTTAAAAAATACAATATCATTATAACCATGATATATACTTTTGCTATTAAGAATGAAAATAATATTGACAATTTGAATCCTTGCAAACGAGATTGAAGAAAATATTTATAAGATGTACTAATTTATTCCAAAAAAAAAAAAGCTAACATAAGATCGAATGTATAATCAGTATTGTGAGTTATCTTGTTCTAACGTCATGAACAAAACTCAAACAAAATTAAGTTACATAAAAGTAAAAAGTATAAAATCGATCTATATAATTTATACTATTAATTTTTATTTTCACTTATTTACTAGTGAATAAATAAATAAATACCTAATCCGTGGATGTATTAGCTATAAAACCGTCGTCTAATCCTGTTAAGAGTTGGACCAGCATAATGATTGATGAGGGGTAGGATGGTAATTTCGGAAGAAGTGCACGTAGGCAATTTTATATAGCTGAAAGCATTTCTCTATCCGATAATTCATCTTCTCCTTGTCATCCCGAATCTTCATTTTCATCCTCTAGGGTTACGTTTTCCGATTCCGATGATTACGTCACTTCCCGTTTTATATGCCGATCTGATCCATTCTCTCTGAGAAATTGTTTATCTAGATTTGTTTGTTTGTTTTTACCTTCGCTCAGCAAATTGCTTGATCGATTTTGTAAAGATCTACGGAAAAATTGGGAAATTTTAAATCGAAGAGCATCGAACGATGCATTCGGTGCCTTCCAACGATCTTCTGCTCTTCACGCGCCCGCACGTCGCCTCTTTCTATGGCGGATCGTCTTCTCATCGTCTGAAACATCTTCAGAAAAGTGATCGGCGTGGTAATCTTAGTAGTTAACATTTGCCAAAAATTTTAGTTGATTTTAGGATCGGTTTCTTTCATCGAGGTTTTCTTGCGCTTTGTTTTCGATTTCCGACGGGGTATTGCTGACGCAACGTGATAATAGTCTGAGTTTGACGCGGAGATAGCTTTGTTTTGAAATTGAGCCATTCAATTAGCTGGCTCGTTTGGTTTTTGATTTGACGACCTTTCTATTTGTTTGGAGGATTTGTGAGGGCGCTTGTACGCTGTTGGTACTTTCTTGAGGTAATTTATGTTGATTGTTGCATCTTTTTTAACAAAACGTTTACTGGATAATATATTTGTTGCGTTTTGAGTTTCTTTAAGATGTGTGATTGTATGTTAGTTGATATTTCACAGCATCATTGTTCTTATTTGTTGCTTATTGTAGCAAACATGTTTTCTCGTCTATGATGTCTATGTCAAGTTAATTGAATTTGTTATTATTTGAGCCCATTGATCTGTGCTTTTTACTTTCCATTACTCGGTTGAGCTTGTTTAAATTCGTAAGTGTTAATCAAGTACAATGCTTCAGGTGAATCAAAATGAAGAATGTAAGTCTAAAACATGTTGTAAGTCTAAATATGGAGAATTAAGGTCTACCTAATGATCTTATGTAATGATCTATCATGTTGGATTGCATTTCATATTCCAGTTGCAGACAATCATGCATTCTGCTTCCCCATATGATCTTTCTTAGTATAATGAAACTTTTATCTCCAGGCAGCTGCATGTTATGTGGATATATTTGTGTTCCGTAGTTATGTGGCTCATACTTTTCTGTGCATGTGACTGATCAATTTTGAATTTTTGCATTTGCAGCTCCTCTCCTCTGTTGATTCTGTTTGTAGATGGAAGTACTTGTTCCGTGTAATACATCAGCTTCTCTAGATATAAGAAGCAGCAGCAGGAGTGGTTCTTCATCAGAACCACACCATTTAACTCAATATCAGCTAGATAATCTTTCTATGAATGACCTCAAAACATGTTTGCCAGGGATTTTGAATGCTGAAGATATTGGAGCATCGACTTGTGGCCTCATCCCATCTCCTGGGGTAAATAATATAGGCAATGTGGTGAAAGAATATGAAAACAAAGGCCCGGGAAAGAATTCGACAGGTAATTCAGCTTCTGAGAAATGCCTTAGCAAGTGCGCTTCATTTCCGCCTCCGCATGGACCTACCTCCTCTGGAGATGTATTAGTTGGGGACAAAGGAAAGCACGAGGAAAATATTACTGATGAAGTCACTGATATAAATGGTTCCACTAAACCTTTAAATAAGTCCTATTCACGATGCATGTCACTGCCTGTAAGTTTTTAATATCTCCTCGACTATATTCTTTTCTGTTTTGGTTTATTAATATACCATTCCTCTTTTGTGAAATAAACTTTATCGAATTGTGCCAGTGCTGGATTTTCTCAGGCTAGTTATAGTAGTGTACTAACATCTCTTTAGTTGACCTAACTGAAATTATTCTGATGCTGTTATTTGATCATGTAAATTCCTTGAAAGTAGGGTTTCAACCTATGCTCTCAGTTTCCAGAGGTACGTGTTTATCTGTCAGTGGGATTTTATTATTTTTATCAGGTTCCGGCTGAAGTAGAACACGTGCCTCTAAAGAATTTCAATGGATATAATATAAATTTTACACATCGGGATCTAAAATTTATTACATCATTAACTCACGAACATTACATGTTCATGAAATTACATCGTGTTACTCCATTTATATATATTTTTTGGTTGTTTGGTTCGTCATCTGTGACTCAGAAAGCTTTCTTCTGGATGAGGCAGGCAAGTAAAGATTTTGCCCATCTTTTTTGAACTTTTACAATCTTTTTTGAACTTTTACAGTGTCACTTCATTAGTGAGAATCACTGTTCTCCATTGCTTTTCCTCGTCTTTCGTTTACCAGTCTGTTACCAATGCAAAGATAATTTGTACGATAACTATGCAACGATCAGGTGTTAAGAATATCCCATTAACAGTGGCATCATTTTCTGTTTTGCTTGATGCTATTATCTCTCAGGTTCCTTTGAGATCTGCCATGAAAGGTAGCCGTGAAAACCAAGGTATACCACCCAAGAAGCTATCAGTAACCTGGGCTGCAGATGTGTACGATCCAATTCCAACATCTGTGTCACACGTTCCATCAAATAAGAACCAAAGCTATCGCAGCAAGAAGTCTGGCAAGTACAAGCACAAGAGTAATGGAAAATCTTCACGAGGCAGCAAGGGAAAAGAAAAAAAGCAGGTTCGGAAAAACAGTGGTGGGTCCACTAAGCTCAAGCCCTTTCTCGAGGACAATGGAGTCGGTTTTGGTGAACCCCACGTGGGCACCGTAGATTTTGATGTCGAGAGCCCCGATCCCTTCTGTGGAAGTAGCTTTCTGAAGAACTCCGTGGCAAAGATGCACTTTCCAGTGGCCGAGGCAACTTGATGATGCATGGATGCTTGGTTCTCTACCAGTGTAAATATAAATTATAATAAGAGGTTGAGATTTTGTTGTTCAGTGAAACTTTTACAGGGGAGATGTGTGCGATGTTTGTTTAGATTGTAGTTGTGTTGCTATGGATTATGTGCATTTTGTGTGGATCTTTTCTTATGGTTTACAACGTGCCTATTTTGGTGCTTTGGATTTTATCAGGATTTTTGTGGTCTTACTGCTAGGGTATGTTTGGACTGGACTGGACTTGGTTCATCCGAATTTTGGATGGGTTCAGTCCATGTTTGGACAAGGATTATCAAAATTCTACTATCTATTCTACTTTTCCTATTTTTTCTACAATTTCCAATAAAAACATTTATTTTTTCTACAACTCCAAATAAAAAAACATTTACTTTTTTTATAATTCTCAATGTGAAAATTATATTTTAACTATAATTTTACTCAAAATTGAAACTTACAAAATCATTTTGAAGCCAAAATCCAAATTTGCAAAACCAAAACATACCTTTACTGTATATAAATCCAGATTTGCAAAAGCTAAAACATACCTTTACTGTCTATATATGCTTTCACCTTGGTAGCTCTTACTTGCCATAATCTTTGCTAGTCTGACTTTGATATTTCAATTTATTACAATTGAGTCCTTGGTACTTAAGATCATGTTTAATTAAGTCCGTGTACTTTTCTTTACGCTGATATTTGTTACTTATGTAAATCATTAATTTTAATGTTTAAAAAAAGGCCTTTTCTGGCCTCGTTAAAAGGTTAAATGCGAATTTTGTAGAATGACTGGTTCAAGAATCCCTTATAATCAAGATCCACAGAATAGAATTGTTTAATTCACAGCTGTTTGAATATGAAAGAACAAGGATAATTGAGAGATTGTTTCTACACCAGAATCTTGACCGGAACGAGGATAACTTAGAGCAATCGTTCCACCATGTAGGTGGTACCCGAGGAATTAAGTTGTGTACTTTGCATTTATCTTCACATAATCGTAACTAAGGTCACAACCCCATGCTTGTCCTCTCCCTGAACCATCACCTGTTTTAAGACAACGCAATAATCATCAGATTGAATAACTGGAGGAAAACAAAAAAACAATAAATGCATTTGGTCATAATAGAATGGTGATAGGCAATGAAAAGCAATAGATATAGCATGCGTGATGAACTGCCTCTTGTTTATACAAAGAATGCAAGTAGTTGAAAACGTCTCACGAACTTACCAATAGATATCTGAATTACAACTGTTCCATGTTTCTCGCCTGCCTCCCTAAGATAATTACTGGCAGCAGCTCTGCAAAAAATCTCAGTTTATTAAAAGTGAAAGAAAAAGAATTCAACTGCTCTAACTTAAGGTCCAACAGATGTTCATTGGATGATAGTTATGTTTCATTACATTGAGGGGCCGCTTGGTATGATGGTGAGGAATGAGAAAAAGAATGGTAATTATAGTAGTGAGGAATGGAATAAATAGTCTCTTTAAATTTGTGTTGTTTGGTTTACCAAAATTCTTTAGGAATGGAATCAACTTAATAATAATAATAATAATAATAATAATAATAATAATATAAATAATATATTAGTATTATTAGTATTAGTAGTATTATTATTATAATAATAATTATTATTAGTATTATTATTATTATTATTATTAGTATTATTATTATTATTATTAGTATTATTTTTATTATTATTCGTATAATTATAATTATAATAATAATAATTATTATTATTAGTATTATTATTATTAGTATTATTATTATTATTATTATTAGTATTATTATTATTATTAGTATTATTATTATTATTATTAGTATTAGTATTATTATTATTATTAGTATTGTTAGTATTATTAGTATTATTATTATTATTATTATTAGTATTATTATTAGTAGTATTATTATTATTATTAGTATTATTAGTATTATTAGTATTATTATTATTATTATTAGTATTATCAGTATTATTATTATTAGTATTATTAGTATTATTATTATTATTATTATTTTAGAAAATAGAGTTGAGTAATGAAAGTCATAGCTTGGGAAAACCTGAGTAATCGTGATTCCTTAGTTTTAGGATTTCAAATCACTGTAGCAGCAATCAAAGGTGCATACCAAACGGCCTAAATCCATTCCATTTCTATTGCTTAGTTGCAAAGTTGTCTACCAAACGGCTCCTGAGTTTGGATCTTAGGATTCACAAATGAGCTCAGAATCTATAATAGCAGATTCAATGAAGGTCTATTTTTTAATTGAAATTTGAAATATACTCTAATTTGATTGCATTTGAATCCTTCATTTCAAAGCTTCAAAGTAAGAGATACCTATCAAACAGTAGTGGCTGGCCATTTTCCATTAATAGAATATCACCAAGTTGTATTCGGAGTTTGTTTGGATTGAACGGAATTCCGGCATAACCAGCAGCACAAGCTATACGCCCCCAGTTTGGATCTCTGCCATATACTGCAGCCTACTACATAGATAATGGAAACCCATGGCTAAGAAAGTTGGAAATGGAAACTACTTGATTAGATATATCAACACACGTGTCATGCCTTTGTTAATGAAGAAGATGCCACCGATCGTGCAACCTTTGCTGCTTCGGCTTCACTCCCTGCTCCAGAGACTTGGACCTGCAAATCAATATTCAAGTAAAATCAGGCAAGCTATATATGGGCGGTTTTTCAATTGAATTGCTTGACTCACAAAACATTCATCAGCTTTATGTTTGGATTTAGGATTTTGAAATGAAGGGATTTCAGATCCACCCGAATCATTCAAAACTTAGTTCAAAATGAAAGTGGTGGTTTTAAATCCATATCAATTCAATCAATACCAATGGATTTGTTATTATGAATTTTAGTTCATACTCAAATCTTTCAATTCAAAGTCCAAACACAACTCAGTAAAGAGACTTATTTTCTTGCAACCTGTGAAACTTCTAGCACAAGGCTGTTAAAATGTTCCATGACCTATCTTAGGTGAGCACTGGAGCGACAAAGCATAGTCCTCAACTTAAAGTCTTTAATGGTGAATATGAATATCAAGATAATACATCCGTTAATTGGGAAAGGTTATAAGGACATTTCTAGTAATTATTTTTGGTGGGTTGCAAACCTCAATTAAGCACGTTGCTCCTTCACCATCCGAAGCTATTGATTTTGCAAGACCTTGCATTACCTGACAAAAAAAAACAGAAGAAGAAGAATAAAAAACAGCATTTAAAACTACATTCTCTCTTGATATCTCAAGTTAGCCAACTCATCCAACCATATAGACTATCCAAGAATTCATATTATCTAATATAGTAAGTAAAGAATTAACCACAACACTGAAGCAAATATAACATGTCTTTTATGGATGACTTTCTACCACAATTACGACTACTTGGTAACTAGATTAGTTCAAATGTTGTTGATAGTGGTTCCATTACTAATATTGATACACTCTAAAAACTGTAATACTACATCCTTTTCACATTAAAAGACAGAAATCCCCTGTGAATAACTCTAAGAAACTGACACAACTGATTGTCCCAACCAAGAAAAGTGAATAGCTTTAATGTGATAATAGTTCCTCAATCAGTTTATGTTGAGACAAACAAGAAATTCAAAATTTAATAACAATAAAATTAGGTACGAAAGTAATATACTCACAGCATCAAGACATGCTTGCAGTTGTTCCGCATCAAAATTATCAAAAGAAGATATCTTATTTGCTCCTGAAAGGCCACTAGCCAAAGCAATGACACAATCATTAGTGCTGGTATCTCCATCTACCTGCCAAACAAACATCTTCAAAGTTCAGATAGGATGAGTACACAAAATCTTATTTCACTCTCATTAAGTAACTGTTAGAACAGAATAATTGTCATGTAGAGTTGAGTAGGATGATACATAAACAGCACAAACTGATACACATGAACTGTATAACAAAGATGGAGTTTTAACTTGTTCTGGTATAACGGTATCTAGATACATATTTATGTTAGCCCAGCTTTCAATTTATTCACGTTTGATCATATAAGCCTGCGCCCTTAATCTAATCTACACTCTGATTCATCAATGTTACACAAATATGACTTCAGATATTTCCCCAAGCAATGCATGTGTTGATCAAGAGAACAACCAACAGTTTTAGCCCTCTTAACAACAAATGTATCAACTATGGACCAGGGAACAGAAGAAACTGCAAAGGTTTATGGACAAATTTACTTGAGGCAAGATGGATCCATCTATATGCAATGATAAGTAGCTCTGAACATTACAGGAGCTCATATAGCCATATAACTGTTTGGAACCTTTTGATTCCAAGAAGATAAAATCATTCCAGATGCAGGAAATAGGATGACATTCAACACTTACAGTAATTTGATTAAAACTACGGTTCACAGCAACTCGCACCATTTGTCGCCACACATCACTTGTAACCAAGGCATCGGTTGTTACAACCTGTATAATTAAAGTCATTACTATGTACTGCTCATTATTAATTTATGTACAAAAAGACGATCGGAAATACCAACCCCAAGCAATGTTGCCATGTTAGGATGGATCATCCCAGAACCCTTTGCCATACCACCAACTCTAATTCGTGTTCCTCCAACCTAAAGTTGATAAAAATACAAGATAACCAATATTATCATAGTGAAGAGTAATATCAAAAGGAAATAGAAAAAGAACTGCCCCCAAACAAAACATCATAGATTGCATGCTACCAGTAATTCAAAAGCAATGACTTGAAATGTTAAGTCTTCAACTGACCAGCAATTCGGTGTCAATCACAAATAGGATAACAGCACATGCATGGATAAAAGAATTGAACACACCTCGGATTCTACTGCAACACTTTTGCTTACAAGATCCGTGGTAGTTATTGCTACAGCAGCAGAGTCTGCCCTGGAAATGCAGCAATTCTCAAAATTTGTTGACCAAGGGAATAGAAAAGGAGAAATAAAGGAAATCGAATAACATGAATTCTAGTATATAGCTAAAGGGAATTTTAAATATAATCATTTTTCATCTCCGTCTAAAAAATCAGCATTGAAGAAAAAATACATAAAAATATCTCTCAGCAAATTTGAGTTATAAATCCATTTGGAAATATTACCCATGAACAGTTGATGATAGCAGGTTTATTAAATCTGGAAGGGACTTGAGAAGAGCCTCCTGCATGTGACAAAGAATAAAAGATGACATAAATACATTCATGCATTAAGCATAAGTATGAATAAATTATTGATGACTAGGACTTACCTTCTTGATACGTTTACCAATCACACCAGTGGATTCAATCAAAACTTGGTTCGGATTCAGTTGCAGCAACTGTATATAATAGCAAGTTAGACACTGAAAGAAACATCTTTCCAATTAAAATATATTTAAAAAGACAACTTAAAAATAGACACCTCAGCCAAGGCATGAGAACATTCTATTACATCATGGTAACCTGCATCACCCTATAAACAATATGAAGGAATCTTAGCTCCATCAGCTAGAAGTATTTATAAATGGATAGCAACAGACAGTAAAAATGATCTAACTTTCAGAAAAGAGAAAGTCATGGATGAAATCTTAGGCACTTTAATTCGTTTCTTAAGTAGTAATTCTATTTTACCATTTTTACTTTTATTGGACCTGGAAAAACCTGTGTTTTAAATGAGTAATAGCAATAGTATAAAAAAAAGTTACCGTTGCTGCATTTGCTTGACCAGCATTTATTAATATTGCACGAGCCTGAAATATTACAACGCACATATCAGATAAGTCGTCCTCTCCCTCCCTCATCCACTACAACCAACATGGATAGCTTGTTAAGTAACATACCGTTGATGACATTTCCAGTGCCTTTTTACAGTATAACACAGGTGCAGCAGCAACAATATTAGTCGTAAATGTGCCTACAAAATAAGTAGAATTGCTGGAAAGTTACTCAACCAAGACTCGGAAAATTTGGTTCGTGATGCACATAAGGGTATAACATATCAAAACTTTCCTCATAGAAGCAGGTTTTAATTGTAAAGTACATGAACCACTAACTAAATATATGTCTACTGACTTTAAATATGGATAACTAAACCTGCAGATATGGCATCTACATCACAAGCGACCAGAGCAAGGTCAGGCTTCTCTCCTACTGCACGCAGTCCACCATACATCCCAGCAGCTTTGAAACCCTTTGCAGCTGTAACTCCGCCTGGAATCTAGAACTTTGAAGTACACATAAGTCTTGAACAAACCAGACATACAACACCTTAAATTGTCCAGTACAGAACATGTTACATCTGGTGAGAACAATACGTGAGTATCATATTATGGTTATCAAAAGAGTACAGTAAAACATCATCGAAGATGAAATGCAGGAAACTTGACTGCATTGCCCAGTTCAATTTCTGGCATCTATGTCAACAGCACTGTATCGAATTAGGTGAAACCAAGTGCTTTTATTGAATATAGGTGCATCTTAGAGGCTCAACATTAACTTTCAATGAATCTTCAAATTATACTAAAAAATAAATTCCACTGTCTGAACAAATTATCAGATTCCGATTCCAAGACACTTTATGCATTACTAGTATGGACTAGACAAACATGGGCCCTTTCAATTGCACTTGTTATACACGCATATAAAAGTGCATCATATAAGCTCATACGCATATTCAAATACCCACACCTAATCAAGATATACATCAGATACAAGCACATCACTGAAAGGGAACCAAATGCACTCTAGCAAAACAAAAGCTTAATATGAATCACTGACCTGACGCCATGGCCCTTCAGGCAGCAATATCGGAGCTGCTGGTATGTAATTCGACACATCTTCCGTAACAGATGCTGCGGAAAACACTCTGCCGCTATTCATTCTTAAATGATTTGCAGAGAAATATATCTACAGTATAAAGCTCCTTCATTATCGTCTATAAATCAATACATGATATATTTTACAAAATCGAAAGAAAAATCATCATTCATTTCTAATGGCTACTAAATTCTACTGCTATCAATCAAAGAATAAATCAATGTATGAATTCATGAGCATTTTACGAATATCAAATAAATTGGAGAAAGAAGAGTGCAGACCTTGGATTTATGGAGTTCTGAGAAGCTGATGGAGATATGGTGAGAGACACACAGTGACATCGTTATGGAATCAATCTAGAAGCAGAAGCTAAGGAATGGATTTGAGGGTTTAATTAGGGTTTCTACAAGTCGAATGCAGCTCGATTTGAGAGCTTTTCTTACTCTGTTCAGACAAGCGATCCACGTGAGGTATTGGGCGGATTTCAATTATGTTGTTAATTAATGTTTAAATTCAAGGTGCAAACATTGTGCATAACTGCATACGAATTAACAAATAACAATCACATATTTTATTAATATTATCATAATTGCAAAAACATAGAAGTTGTTCATATTTTTAGATACTACATTGCAATATCAGAAAGAAATTTTCTATCTTCTAAAAGTATCTTTTAATGTTATTATTTAATTCTGTTATATTCTTTTTTGAAAACTATTATGAATTGGAATACTCGAAAGTGGAGTTAACAGTAAAGTGGCTGGGAGTGTTAAGAGTTTTCGTGAGACGGATCTTTTTTACCCATAAATCAAACTTATTTTACAAATTTATATATAAATTGTGAAATATGGGTTGTGAGTTGACCCGTCTCACGTAAGATGACCCTGAGACGGTCTCACATAAAACACACTCCTGAAATTTAGTGGATTAGGGCTTTTCTTAAAAATATGTTACCAAAACTCTGAAATTTATAGCAAATTCATTGATATTATTTAGTTGAGAGGATTCATATAATGAATTTAAACTTATCTCACACATTTAAACTAATCTCAGTGATTTTAAAAGGTCTTGGGTTGTACCTCTACTTACCAATATTCAAATAAGTACATCCACTTCTCAATGTTTCAGTTTAATTGTAGCAAGAACAACAAAAGTGTAAAACTAAACTGGCACAAATGCTAGGACACTAAATAACAACCTTGTTCTGGAATTTGCAAACATGCCTCCAGAAATAAATAGCTCTCTACCTAATGCATTGTGTAATCCAATTTCAAGTCTCATTAAGACATTCTCCAACCAACTTGAATATAAACATCAAAAGCCACTCCATCCAACAGTCTTGTTGCTAGTAAAGCCAGTTCCAGAAGACGGCCGGGGAGGAGGTTGGCGAGGCTGAGCTTCCCTTGGCCTGGCTGGGTCGACAAAAATTACCCAACCATCGAGGAACTTGGCGTTCATTCCTTCTCTTGCTTTCTCAGCTTCTTCTATGCTTTCATAAGCAACAAAACCGAACCCCTTTGATCTTCCAGAGCCTCTATCTATGATTACTTTTGCTGGATAACCAACAAAACAGCACAAGTTCAGGGAATGGATTTTGGGAGAAAAATCAAATTAAATCCATTAAAGTGAAGTGTAAACTGCATACCTTCTTGAAGCCTGCCGAATGGAGCAAATGCTTCACGCAGTTTTTCATCAGTTGTGGTTCTTGAAAGACCTGGGTCACGAGGATTAAGAAACCAATAGTCATTATTTAAACATCTTTTGAGAAAACACCTCAATTCATGAGAAGTATTATATAACCTACAACGTTATATCATTTGGTAGCCACCATGACCACCCTAAATCTCTATATCATAACAATTAAAACATTTTTGTTCAAGTCAGATGAGATGGAGTTGGCATTAAGCTCTAGTGAAAACTATTTCAAGAATATAAAGAGAAGGGAAGGGCAAGATATAGATAGAGTCAGTAATCCCAAGCATTTATCCTATTACAGTTTCTTGAATTTCAAATCATCTTACTACAATCAAGAATCAAACAGGGCAATACAATCTCCCCAAAACTTTCAAAGTATATTATCCTTCCTTTTTCTCCAACCTTAAGACCATGTCCGTCTGCATTTTTAAGATTTCTGATATAGATGGTAAAATCAATTTATTATTAATTTTTCCTTTTTCTTTTCTTTTATTTTCAAATTCATACCAAATAACCTTTTGCATTCACACTTACTCCGACCATTTTCCCCTCTTAAAATCTGCCGAAAGGATTAAGTCATGATGTGCTAAATGAATTGAAAATCAGACTTGTTCTTTTAAATTCCTTACTCTCTCTTCCTCCACATTTACACTTCCTCCCTCGCAGCTGCTACAGCTACTAATGACTTTGGATTGGCTTTCCAGGCATGAGTCTCAATCAGTTGAAGCCCACACAAGCCCGCACTTTTACAGCAAAGCATTACATAATATAACTAGTTAACTAATCGTTGTATTATCTCAATACAATACAAGATATTAGAAGCATCTCCATGCACCAAAATTCATATATGTAATCTCCCATTTTGTGAAAGCTTGAAGTTTATCTAGTGAGAGATCATATAAATACATATAGATGTGTGTGTGCCCGCGCATGTCAATCAATATCCATTCAATTTCAGAAGCAGGGTACATCAAGAGAGAGCACATAACAGAAATCTCTGTCTTTACAAGGTACATACAAACGCACAATCTAGTAGTTGTACAAAATCAACGCATCATACTTGATTCCTTTTCAATTCAGCATACAAAATGCATATTAGTAAGGAGTGGTGAAATTTGATAAACACAGAGAAACAGTATAATGAAGAAGCCATACCGCTAACAAAGAGCTTCGGAGATGTTAGAGTTGCAAGAGTAGAATTAAGGCGAATCGAAGAGAATTGCGAGCGTATATTTAGGGAAGGCGCAGATGATCCGCTCAGAATGCGACGAAAAGCAGTTGCAAATGCCATAATTGTTGATCTGAAGGTGAGAGACTGAGATTTTGGGTGTTAAAGGGGAACAATCAGAAACCCTAGCAAAACCCCTCTTACGCTGCCAATTCCAGTCTTCCAGACTTGCTTGATTCAGTGTGCGCGTGACCATAGGGTTCAATGTCCGTCGGCTATATTAACCGTTGATTCTTTTGAAAAAAAAAAAAAAAAAAAAATTCTTCTCTCTCATTAAATTTTCATCCTTTATTTTTACTTTTTTAATTTTTAGTTCTCTAAATTTAAGATTTTCTCTAGTCCTCTAACTTGGTTTTTTAAAATTAAAATTTAATTTTAACATCAAAAAATATTTTCTTAACTGAGAAAACACTCAATTAATCACACATTAGTATTTTTCATCTCATATCTAAATTAATATTAATAATTAAGAAAATTTATTTATCATCCCAATACGTGAGTTAGAGTGTTTCTTATTAATTTATTAATATCAATAATATAGACATCCTAAAATTAGACATATTAATAAAAAAAAAAATTATTATTAATTGATTTAGGCATGTTAGATGAAGAATACAAATTTGAAATTGCATTTTTTTTTGGTAGTGTGCATTCAATTTTTTTTTTTAATTGATATTAAAATTAAAATTTAATTAAAATGATAATTTAGCTATAGCAGATTAGGTGACAAAAAGATGGTAATTCTTAAATAGAGAAGATTAAAAATCAAAATGTGAATAATAAAAGACGAAAAATCCAATGAGCCAAATTAACTTATAGGACCCTTTTTTTTTTTTTCAGAATCCAGATATATATTTGGGTCCCTATTTTTATTCCAATCTTGCTAACTCACACATTGTGAATATATATTAACTCAAATCTAATTTATTATTTATGTGTTACAAATCTAACTCAACTATTAATTTCACGTCACATGAATAAATATTTAAATATTTACACATTAATTGTGGACATGTAACTATTAGTGATTTCTTTTCTTTTTCTAAATTATTGGATCGATGTTCCATGCACACATGTAGTGATATCCAAATAGTTTTGAAAATCATGATGATTAATAATTCGATTATTCATTTGATTTGATTACAATTGCAAATGGAATGGTATTGATGTGATTTTAGTTCCATAGATTAAAAACCGTGAATATGTTTCAATTAAAACCATTGACTTAAATCACAACCATAATTTCTATTTTCACGATTTTCCAAATGAATCAGAACCGACACATTTAGTTTAATATATTTTAAAAACTCATAAATAATAATTGACAGAAATATGAAAATTTTAAAATATCAGCCTAACTATTGCTTTTTTTTTTTTAAATATAACTCACAATTTTTATAATTTTTTTTGCAAGCAATGTTGCAACCTTGCAATAATAATAGGCATAGGAGTAGGCGTGTTGCCAACAAACATGTTTAAAAGGGGTTGTACCAAACCCTCTATGATATGGAAATTTTGTGTCGCTCCCACCGTGTTTTCAAAATGGCACCGTTAACACGTGGTTATCAAAAAGTCAGCACACGTTCCATTTTTTAGAACTGGATTTAACGGTGTTAAATTTGAGCGTCAATTTCCCGTTATGCCCCCAATACTAACCAAACTTTTCATAGCGCGAGTCAGAGTAATTTGAAACTGTAGCCGGAGAGAGGAAAAATTAGGGTCCGATTCTCATCCAATTCCACCATTTTCA
Organism: Scutellaria minor; assembly: GCA_954870855.1. NCBI lineage: Eukaryota > Viridiplantae > Streptophyta > Magnoliopsida > Lamiales > Lamiaceae > Scutellaria > Scutellaria minor. Next base: position 1,097,573 of record OX940735.1, on the reverse strand, counting down.
CCCAAAATCTCAAGTCATTTCTTCCCGTTTCTTCCCAAATCTCAGTCCATTTCTTCCCATTTCACCAAAAATCGAGTGTATATACCAGCAAATAGTGAAAACCGCGTTGCTGTTGTCCACCTTATTCTTCACAACACAAAATTCTTTATTTGAATTAAAAGAACATTTTGGTGAGCCCATTTTGATTATTTGTTTTGATAAATCAAAAGAATCCTCTACACATAATTGAAAGAAAGCAGAACAATTAAGGAACAAGAAATTACTTTGGCTACATAATCGAGTTCAGCGAACTTGAAGGCGATTCCAAGGCATCGGAAAAGAGGGGACGAGAGAGCAGGCATGAGAGAACGAGTCGAGTTCGAGCCGGGCTTCCTCCATCGGGGCATTGAGCTAAAATGTCGGCCAATTCTTCAAAGGCCTCAGCCATTTTCTTGAGAGTTTTCTCTTCCCCCATTGAGTGATCAGCAGAAGCAACGACGGCGGAATATGGAACAGGGGCGGTGGGAATAAGGTGGCATCATTTTGACGCCATTTTACGCCTTTAATGGATTTTAAAATTAAAAGAACATTTGTTTGTTTTGAATTTTTTTATTATTTTGAAATTTTGATTCTTTGTTTTGAATTAAAATGTATATCCCATTGTGATTCTTTGTTTTGAGCCCTAGATTTATTTATTTTGAATTTTTTTGAATTATTAAAATTATTATTTAATATTCTAGTTTTTTTTTTATTTTTCAATACTTGTATTTTTTTATTTTTTTTATTAATCATGAGATTTTTTATATAATTTTTCAATCATAGTTGGATTATTTATAATACATTAACAATCTTCATATTTCAATTTAATTTGAATTTTTAAATTTATTAAAATTATTTTAATTTCCCAATATATATATATATATATATATTTAAACTTTCATATTTTGTTTGTAAATTTTAAATTTTTTTATTTGATAATTTTCATAAATGTTAGATTTACTTAATTTTTTTCAAAGATTTGAACATTTTTTGAATTTTATTTTGAAAATAATTTAAATTCTAAATTTTTATGTTATTGTTTTTAAGATTTATTTTATTATTTTTGATATTTATTGAAAAATATATTATATGCATATAAAGTTTAAAAGAAAAATCAAATTAAAGTGAAAATATTTTGAGCATAAATTCATTTTTAAACTAAGGTTGCAAAAAATATTCAAAAAAGTATAAAGAATAATTTTAAAATGTGTAATAAATATTAACACTTATAGCCAAAATATAAGGTTATTTTTGTCTTTCCACACTTAAAAAATGCTAAAATAGCAACAACAGACGCACTGCACTGCTGTTAACTTTCACGATTTAGGGAAAAACGCATCGACTTTTTGATAACCCAAATGTTAACAATGCCATTTTGAAAACACGGATAAGAGCGACGCAAAATTTCCATATCACATGGTGCGTGATCATCACGCTGCGTGGGTTGGACGCAGAATTTAGACAGAAAATCTGCCCTGCACTGGAGTGGACCCCATTGTTGGTTATATATCGTACTCTTAATTTAATCAAACTAATAATAGAAATAAAATGTATATGTTAGCGGCAAAAATATCTGAATGTGCATGATTTATCTACGCCCAACTTGTAGCTGAGCCGCGTTATGGAAGTCTAAGTTCTCCGCCTTTTTTTTTTCTTTCTTCATATTAATTAATTAATTAATATGTAAAACTTGTTACATTTGTTAATGAAAAAAAAAATATATATATATATATATATAAAAGACAATTTCACGGATATATCTCGTGAGATGAAATCTCATCACCCACCAATCAAATCAATTTTCTCAATTCATATGAATTGTAGATTGTTGGTTGAGTCATCTCACGCATAAGATCTGAAATATTGGTTGTTTACAGTGACGAAGTCAGAAATTTTATTTAGGGGATCAACTCAGTGTATAAATTATATATGTATTTAGGTACCTTTTCATTTCACAATGAACATATATTCACCTTTGAATTTTTAATATTCTTTTAACAAATTCATTTTAATGGTTTGATACTGAAATGATAAAACTCAAATGTCAATGATATTTGAATAACATAGGTGGCCACGAATATAATTTACTCATTTCAATTATCTACAAAACTCACACCACCATTCTATTATTAGAATTTGGTATCTAAAATGATCAAGAAAAATCAAAGGTTGAAAAAGTGTGAAGATATTAGACTTATATATAATTAAGAGAAATAATATATATATATATATACATTGATTTAATATGAAATAAAATTACAATTCAATCCATTAATGATTGTAAAATAATTACACCTTTACATTAAAAATTATTACTTATATGTAACTAATTTTTCAAATTTGATATAATACACACGCATATATATATATATATATATATATATATATATAATATTTAAAAAAAAAATTGAGGGGGCCCAATGCCCCCTTTGCCGTCCCTGGTTGTTCATTTTATATTATTTACATTAATCAAAATTGTCACATGTCTTCATTCTTAATAATATTGATACTAATAAGTTGCAATATCGTATAAACACCAAAATACAAATATTACAATTTATTGATAAATGGATATCAATATATGTATATATAATTCTGTAGATCAATACTGTAATATATTTCTATACTTAATTAATAATATAGTTATCAATAAGTTACGTTATCGAACAACATCAATTTACAAACTTTATAATAACACATACAATTTAATAACATTTCAATCACATATAATTTATGATATAAATAAATTTATAACATTTAATTACACTTAGAGGCTCCAAATTTATTAAAACGCCTCATTACCCATTGTATATTACATATTAAAAATATTGTTTTTTAGTGTTAAGACATTGATTTAGCCCGAAAATAATTTAACTTCCTCATATTAGTCATCTAGTTCCGGCACTAATTACACTCAATAAAAAAAAAGAAAAAAAGAAAAAAATAGACTCAGAAACTTACAACATCGCTGTAAAAGAAAAATTACATAAAAAATGGTTTAATGCATCGTGGAAGATGGGCTAGAAAATTAGAACAAGGGAATACAAATTATCTATAGGCTATAGCATGATAGAACGTTCTAAAAATCAAAATCATTTTGAAATTATAAATTTATCAAATCAGAATAGGGGGCTCGGCCCGAGCCGCTGAGCCAGCCGCCGCCATAATAGCAGTTTCTAAATATCTTCAATTAGACTTACGAGGCGCCTCGCAATTGTATCAACCACACCCACACCGGACGACAGTACACCTGTCCGTAAACCATAAAAACCCTCAACCTTCCACTCAATAAAAGAGAGCTATAAATCATATCAGCACCGCGCCTTTCTCTCTTCATCGGCGCTCTCGCATTTTCTCTCTCTGAGATATATATATATATATATATATATTTTTTTTTTTTTTTTTTTAAATTTCAGTAGAAGTTTTTCGTTGTTCGTTGTCTCTCCTCAAAACTAGATAACGGCAACAATGGTGAGCTCTCATCTTATTGGTTTCCCTTAATTTCGCCACACTGCTTTTGAATTTTTCATTTTTAATTTATGGTTTGAACGAGCACTTGATCGGTAATTGATCCGATCTTCTTAATTTTTCATAATTTGTTAAACGTGACGTGATTTTGTCTGGGATTTTGTTTCATTGACAGTTTATTAGTTTGTGGTGATTTGATCTATTGTAATCTGTGTTTAGTGTTGATATGTGGACTGAGTACATACAATTTTGCAAAAATGTTTTGTGTAGAGTTAAGATCATCGCATGAAAATAAGTTATGTGTATGCTCGGAAACATGAAGTGAAATTCACTGATTTCAAGGATAATATATCATTTTCTGAAATTTGTTGATAGTTCATACCAAGTGATAATGATGGGTGACTTGCAGTGCGAATTTTGTTTTTTAATGAATGAGCATTAGATCGCCAATTAAAAGGTAGCTTTCATCTGTTCATTTATCTGGATGACTTTTGAGTGCACTACTGATTCACTTAGTATCTGATTGATACTCCAAGGTAAAATCCTTCTCATCTAGTTGCCATTTTTTGTGGAGATTGGTTGTCTCTGAGGAATATATTGGAAATTAATGACTGTTAAAGCTGATGTTGGTGTTGTTTCACTTGTTTGATTGCTGTTCTATGCTTTTTAGCTTGTAAAATAAAGTTAGATTCTCTCTGAAATTCGGGGTGCATTATATATGGTTTATCCGTGATTAATTTTTTTGTATCTTTTTCCTTTGATTTGCCGATTGTTAGCTCACCTTTATCTGGTTTTTTACACGTGGAGCTCTTTTCTCGTATGATGCTATTTACAGGCAAATGCAGCATCAGGGATGGCTGTCCATGATGATTGCAAGCGGAGGTTCTTGGAACTGAAGACAAAAAGGACTCACCGATTCATTGTCTTCAAGATAGAGGAAAAACAGAAGCAGGTTATTGTTGAAAAAGTTGGTGAGCCAACTCAAAACTACGAGGACTTCACTGCTAGTCTTCCGGTAGATGAATGTCGATATGCTGTCTATGATTTCGATTTCGTGACTGCAGAAAACTGCCAGAAAAGCAGGATTTTCTTCATTGCTTGGTATAACTAGCATTCCATTCCTACCTTCTTAATTACATGAATGTTACTAATTATATGTAAAGCAAGTACACTGCTACGATCTCTGTGCATCGCTTACTTTCTTGCTGGTTTTTCAATATAAGGTCTCCCGACACTTCAAGAGTGCGAAGCAAGATGATTTATGCCAGCTCGAAGGATAGATTTAAGAGGGAGCTTGATGGAATTCAAGTGGAATTGCAGGCAACCGATCCAACTGAAATGGGGCTCGATGTTATCAAGAGCCGTGCCAGCTAAGTAAGTCTGTAGGCCTTCTGCAGCTGTGTTTGTCTTTACTTGAAAAGGAATGTCTATAGTATGTGGGGGTGGGGCAATTGATGAATAGCCACTAAGTAATGCCATACCATTTCTTTTGATTTTTAAGTGGAATTTATCGTCTCGTATGCGAAGTTATTTGCCTATTTAGATACTATTTGATCGGTGTTTGAGTTGTAGCTTGGTATTTACAAGATTATATGTTACAATACGAGTTGGGTTAGATCTAGATGATCTTAGCCCTCTTGAATGCTTCTTGTTCGATAGAATGAAACAAATTAACTTCCATTTGACGATTGATAGATTGTGATTAAGCCACTTATTTTTATGTTTCTATTCCAGAGTTCTCTTCTCTAATTTGGCCTCATTTATCAGGCAATGCAAGGTTCATTCGAGCATTACTTGATTGTTTAAAGTATTTTAGTTATTTGATCGTATCAAGTTTCATTATGTGATGTGATATCTAATCTTCTCTATTAGAAAGAAGATGATTGGAGGGCCTCTTGTAGATTTCCAGGCCACACTATCTGAACTTCTTAAGCTTTTGTAGGATGTGTTACAACGTTATTGAGAGCTGTGGCAGAAGAGTGACCAGAAAAACCGTTGGGATTGATTGAGGTCTAGTCAGATTTTAGATATTTTTTTTATTATTATATTTTTATTGACACTATCAAATCAAACACAAACTTTATTTATCCAGTATATTTATGGTTTAAAGTCAAAGAATTTATCATCAATCGGTTCATTGAAAAATGTTATATACTCTTAAAATATATTAATATACAAACTAAAATCTAAAATGTCGTTATAACAAATGTTTTTTTAAATGTTTTTTATACTTATTATAAGTAAAAGTGTAAAAAATAATATATAATTATCAAACTGTTAGTATTGTATTATATGTTGTTTATGAACTAACAACTTGAATACTATCATGTTTGAGGTTTCATTCGTTTTCTTTAACTAAACTTATTAAAGTAGTCATTATCAAATTCAGCTCTAAATAATCTATCAGATGGATTCATTTATTTAATTAATAATTATATCGACATTCGTATCTTACTATATGAGTTATTCTATCACTATTATTCTCATATTACCTTAAGAAAAATAAATAATTTCAATCAACATTATATTCTACATATATTTCCTTAAGGAAAAAAAAGAACATATTTTGTTCATATACCTTCATTTTATTTTTTTTCCAAAAATTGAATTTTTAACGGCTCTATCAACTCTTTAGTCACCGCTTTGCATTCTATTAATACATTTCATTTACAAATAATGGATCATTGAGCATTAATTTATGAGTAGCACTCTTGTGTATCTTATGCACCCATGTACTCGAGTCGAGTTCGGGTGTGGGTTGACCAAAATCCGTGCACTTTTACTTTTTTTTTTTTTGCATTGACTTCTATGTTATGTTAGTCATATTTTTATGTCTAGATATCATATTTTTATTTAATATTTTTAACTCTAAAAAAATCATAATTTCACCACAATTTGTACATGTTTACCATTATGTGATAATACTCATACATTTATGTGATATTACTTATACCTTTATATCAATACAATCATACCTTTATGTAATATATAGATGTACAACTAACATAATTAGAAGATATATCTAACATACTAAAATGTATGATTGCTATAACTAAAAGGAATGAAAGATTAATATATATTTCTAAAAAAAATGTTAAGGTACAACTAGTCTTACAAAGGTATGACTAACATAACTAAAATGTATGACTAACATTACTAAAATGTATAATTAATATAACATAAAGGTCTGACACTTGGGAGCATGTTTGAGTGGATTTTGTCCGCGACCTGGTAGCACGTGCGGACACATACGGACGCATGGCGGATTAGGTCAATTCGAATGCACAAAATTAGGGTTCGTGCACCAAGTGCACAAAAGTTTTTTGTCTTGTTTTATGTCGAAATTGTGGCATTAACACTATTTGCAATAAAATTATATCCTTATACTTTAACTTGCTATTTAATGTGTATTTAAAATGAGTGCATATGGGCCTTACACCAAATATTCTCAAATATGGACATCTTAGTAAAAAAAATAAAAAATTGTTAGAACTCAACTTGTATAAATAGAAACACGGAATCCAATGATTACAAATTAAAATATAGAGACACAGTTCAAAAGAAATTAAATTTAGAGAAACCAAATATACATATTTTCTTTTATTTTTAAGAAAAACGCACTTTAAAGTAAGCCCAAAGAAAAATATTAAACGAAATTCAAGATTTCTTTTTTAAAATTCTTCAGGATTTTTTTTTTATTTCTTCAAGAAATAATAATATTAGCTGACTACTGAGAGAATTCTTAAAAAAAGAAAAGAAAAAGGAGAAATTAAATTGGAAAAGTGGTCCAAAGATTATTATCTTCTTTCTTTTCCCCTTTTCTAGATTTAATCTTCAAGTTTGAACTACAGTAAGAATGCTTATCCTACTGCATTTACGTTGGCAACTCTGAAATCATCATATTTCTTCCTATCCTGCTTCTGCAATTCCACTGCCCGGAATTTTTATCCGAATGGGAATTTGGTGCTTCTCACTCTGACCGGAACAAAATTGTAGTTACTTTCTCTGCTTAGATCAGTATATTTCTGTCTGATGTACGCAATTTCCAAAGTTCTTTGTTGCACACCAGATGTTTGTTTAATTGCTTGAATGGCTTTCTCTTCTTGCCTGAGGTGCCACCCATGGCTTTCTCCTCAAAATCTCGACCACCCATTCCTTTGTCGTCAAACTCCAAAACCAATAAGAGTTAATTCATTCACTGTTTCACGAAACTGTGCTAAGCGGCATTCGACACTCTCATTTGCCGTTTCCTCGGGTGCTTCGGACATCTTACTTGACCCGGATTTTACTTCCAAGCAACTTTTAGACACCCTTCGCCGTGAAGCCGATGAAACCTCGGCCCTTCGCCTCTATTGGTGGGCTTCAAAGCAGACGAATTTTGTCCCATCTTTGCCCATATATGAGGAAATCCTTCGAAAGCTTGGGACTGTTGGGTCTTTTGATTCCATCAGGAAAATCTTGGATGATTTGAAGCATTCGGGCGTTGAGGTTGTTGAGGGTACTTTCTTTATCTTGATAGATAGTTATGCGAAATTTGAGCTGTATGATGAAGCTGTTGGTGTTCTTGATGTGATGGAGAAAGAGTTTGGAGTCACGCCAAGAACTCATACTTATAACTTTTTGTTGAATGTTCTTGTTGATGGCAATAAGTTGATACTTGTAGAAAGTGTGCATTCAAAGATGCTGAACAATGGTGTAAAACCTGATGTTTCAACTTTTAATATACTGATAAAGGCCCTATGTAAGGCACATCAAATAAGGCCTGCGATTTTGATGATGGAGGAGATGGCTAACTATGGTTTATCCCCGGATGAGAAGACTTTCACAACGATAATGCAGGGTTATATCGAGGAAGGGAATCTAGAGGGAGCTTTGAGGGTTAGGGAGCAAATGGTATCAGCTCAATGTCCATGGAGTAATGTGACAATAAATGTCTTGATCAATGGGTTCTGCAAAGAGGGCAGGATTGGAGAAGCTTTGATATTTGTTCAAGAGATGGTTAATGAGGGGTTTTGTCCGGATCGCTTCACGTTCAATACTTTGATAAGTGGTTTGTGCAAAGTGGGGCATGTGAATCATGCTCTTGAGATACTAGATTTGATGCTCCAAGAGGGCTTTGATCCAGATGTATTTACGTATAACACTGTGATATCCGGGCTTTGCAAATCAGGTGAAGTTGAAGAGGCAATGGAAGTTCTCAATCAGATGCTTTCAAGAGACTGTTCTCCAAATGCTGTCACATATAACTCCATTATCAGCACCTTATGTAAAGAGAACCAGGTGCAAGAAGCCACGGAGCTTGCACGTGTCCTAACAAGCAAGGGTATTCTACCAGATGTTTCTACATTCAACTCTCTCATACAAGGTCTTTGCTTAACCAGAAACTTTAGCATAGCAATGGAGATATTCTATGAGATGAGTGCAAAAGGATGCCAACCCGATGAGTTCACTTACAACATACTGATCGACTGCCTTTGTGCCAAAGGCCAGCTTGATGAAGCTCTAAGACTCCTCAAAGACATGGAATCAAGTGGCTGCTCAAGAAGTGTGATAACTTACAACACACTGATTGATGGGTTCTGCAAAATCAAGAAAATCGAAGAAGCAGAGGAGATATTCGATCAGATGGAACTACAAGGGATTTCAAGAAACGTTGTCACATATAACACCCTTATTGATGGCCTCTGTAAATGCAGGAGGGTGGAAGAGGCTGCTCAGCTCATGGACCAGATGATAATGGAAGAATTGAAACCCGATAAATTCACTTACAATTCACTCCTCACTTACTTTTGCAGAACAGGGGATATAAAAAAAGCAGCTGATATAGTCCAGACAATGGCCTCAAATGGCTGTGAACCAGATGTGGTCACATATGGGACCTTGATTCAGGGACTTTGCAAAGCTGGGAGAATCGAGGTTGCCACAAGGCTTCTCAGAAGTATACAGATGAAAGGAATGGTTTTGACTCCACAAGCATATAATCCTGTAATACTGGCACTTTTTAGACGAAAAAGATCCCCAGAAGCCATGAGATTGTTCAGGGAAATGGAGGAGAAGTGTAACCCTCCTGATGCTATATCGTATAAGATTGTTTTCCGGGGGCTTTGTTCTGGTGGCGGGCCCATCGGAGAAGCTGTTGACTTTGTTCTTGAGATGACTGAGAAAGGATATCTACCTGAATTTTCGTCGTTCTACATGCTGGCTGAGGGGCTTTGTTCTTTGAACATGGAGGAAACTCTGGTTAAACTCATGATCAAAGTAACGGAGAGAGCTAGATTTTCAGATAGTGAGATTGCAATGATAAAGGGCTTCCTTAAAATTCGAAAATTTGAAGATGCGTTGGCAAGTTTTGGTCGAGTTTTGGACAGTCGAAAACCAAGAAAAGGCTACTGGTGAGAGTGTCCATATTTGGTAGTTGAATTTTAGAGTTTTTGAAGATCAAGAGTCTTGATTCTGGGATAACATATGTCATTGCTGTTTCTTTTGATCCCATAATGCAAGGAGAAGGTTCTCTATGCACACTCTTAATTTGTTTTGCTTTATCCCTTTATGTCATAAACTGTTCTTGCAATCTAAGATGAAGCCAATTCTGTTGCCAACTTTTTGTAGAATTTGCAAGAAATTAATCTCTCATCTGTTATGTAGATGGTTTTATGTCATATTCAAATGGTGATGGAAATGGAATTGATATTTAAATCAACCAAGAGCCCCTGTTTTCATAACAGGAAAGAAAAATTATATTTGTATAGTATAGTAAATGTATTTTTAAGTATAAATAAATTCAACAATTAAAACTAAACTTGAGTGTTAAAATATTCAACATTATAATAAATTAAGTCACACCCAACCACACGCTAGATCATAGATAAAATTTTCTTCAAAATATATTATTATAAATGATATTTTTACACACAAAAAAATATGTTTAGGAGCAAATTTCCCATAACTTTTTCCATATAAAAAGAGACATTGACTATGCGACAAAATCCATGATAAACACTCGTGTCTCTCTCTCTCTCTTAGCCGTCTCAACATGGACTATATTCAGATTCAGAATCTTCTCCGATGATCTCAATAATTAACACCATAAACAACTCTTCTTTCTGTCCTCTTCCTCTCATCTTTTTCGCCGGCTTAATCATTTTCTGATTTCAACCTTGGGTTTATATAAAACATTGTGTATATAATGTGTTAATTGTTGTGTGAGTGATTGCACTGAATTCACTCTTCTTCTTCCTCAATGGCCATGGACGAGGAGACTCCACTTGTTGAAGAAATTCCCGCACAATCTCAGCCACTCAACCACAAAAGAGATGTTAATATCTTGTGCTGGGCTTTCCTCCTGATTTTCCTGGCTTATGGCGCTGTTCAGAATTTGGAAAGCACAATTAACACTGTATACTTCCCTTCTCTCTTCAGCATTTCTGGATTTTATCAGCAATTGTTTCTTTTTTTTTTTTTTTTTTTGTCCTGATGATTATGTCTGTTTTTTGATTTATTGCGATTTTAGGAAGGGGATTTGGGTACTATATCACTGGGGATTTTGTATGTTTCATTTGCGATTTTTTCTCTGGTTGCTTCGTTGGTGGTGAGGAAGATGGGAGCTAAGAATGCTTTGGTTCTTGGTACAACGGGATATTGGCTGTTCACAGCAGCAAATTTGAAGCCTTCATGGTATATTTCTGGTTTACTGTTGAATGATTATTTGGTTGACTTTTTTACAATGATGATTCGTGAAATTATTGTTGATGATTCGAAGTTTGGTGTTATTTCATCGTGCTTTTAAGGCTGTGTAGAAGTAATCTGTTAGCTTAGTTTTAAGTGGTGATTCTTGAGACAATGCCATGGATAATTCAAATTTTAACTTGCTCATGATATCTGTTGAAAAGAAACTTGTCTTTTCTATTGTTGGTTGTGAGGAATTTTTCTGTCATTTTTGTTATTCCAAAGCATTCTGTGTAATCGAAAAAGAAAGTGGGGTAGCCTCAGAGATGAAAATATCGAAGAAATGCACTTAAGATGGTTTGAACTGACGTTTATATGTTTGATCGTTTACTCATTGAGGCTTGAAAAGAGTTACAATGTCAACAATGACATAATGGCCAAAGATAGAGCTTATGAGATATATTGATTGTATTCTTCACATTGATTGGGAGCATTTCTGATTCACTTTCTAGGTATACCATGGTGCCATCTTCTGCATACCTGGGATTTTCCGCCTCAATAATATGGGTTGGACAGGTATAGCACATCTTTACTCTTTCAGTGGTTTGGTTGTGATTTCAAGCTGCAATTCTATTTACTAACCTTCTGTTTCTACCAGGGAACATATCTCACTTCTGCGGCTCACAGTCACGTGAGTGATCACAACTTGCACGAAGGAACAGTAATTGGGAGTTTCAATGGAGTGTTTTGGGGAATGTTTGCATGCCATCAGGTGCATAACCTATTCCTTCCTTTGAAACCTTTAGCTGCAAGTTTTTACCTTGCTCAATTTTTTAACAAGAAATTTCTATTCTATTGTGAATCTGCAGCTCGTTGGAAACCTTATCACCCTTGCTTTATTAAGAGATGAAGAGGTATGTAGAGTTTATTTTGGACCTCCTGTTTAGATCAACTCTCCTTGGTCTGAAAAAAATAAAAAAAAGTTTGCTTATTTATGTGCTTCATCAGATAGGAATCCATACTAGCAATGAAAGTTATTTTGCTTCTTATTCTTATTTATGCTGTCTGAATTGGCACCCAACCTATTTGTGGGGGTTTCTTCATGACATGATTGAAAAAACTATGGCAGTTCTCTACCAAATGGTTTTTTAGATTTTGTATAATCATCATAATATTCCGGTATTTAATAATCATATGGCTCTACAATTTGCAGGGAGGAGCTACCAGTGGCACAACTCTACTTTTAATTGTGTTTCTCTTTAGCATGACTATAGGTACAATCCTTATGTGCTTCTTGAGTAAGAGAAATGGTAAAGAAGAAAGGCTGCAAGGCTCCCCCGACACATTTTCATCTTCAGTGGGGTCTTTATTAAATTCGATGTTGAATCTACTACTCGACATACGAATCCTCTTGATTATCCCACTTATTGCATATTCAGGATTACAACAAGCATTTGTCTGGTAAATAGAAAATTACTATTTAAGCAATCCTCTTGCTTCTTATACCTCTATCCCAATGTCGTATTTTCCTTCTGCTGAAGTTGTATTTTTTCTCTTTCAGGGCTGTATACACGAAAGAAATTGTAAAGCCTGTCCTTGGGGAACAAGGTGTTGGTGGTGCAATGGCTGTTTACGGAATTTTCGATGCCATTGTAAGTTGTTTTTCAGAAATGGCAACTGATGCTTTTAACAGCTGACTAAATGAGTTCTTAAGTAGTCAGTCAATGCATTTCAAATTTTAAACTACTTAGTATATACTTTGCAATAACTACCTTATGACACGATGGCCCATATGGGGAATCAAGAATTGCATGCAGACACATTAATTACAGAACACCAATTGTCATTTTAGCAGATTCTTTTTCCCCTTATGTTAATGATGGAGTAAATTGTCACATTTGCCCCTGTTTGAACCCTTCTCAGAGTTCGCTTGCAGCTGGTAGGCTTACTTCTGGTCTTTCATCAATCACAATAATAGTCATCTCTGGAGCTGTGGTCCAACTTATTGTACTGCTTTGGCTACTGCTGAACTACAGGTTGATTCTCTCGTAAATCTCATTCCTACATATACATATAGTTCAAAGATAGTGATACTAATATTTGCTTCATTCTCCACCTCATCTCAGTGTGAGTACTGGGCTACTCGGTACATTTTTCCCACTTCTCATAGGGGCCCTTTGGGGAATTGGCGATGGAGTGCTCAACACACAGCTGAGTGCATTGCTTGGAATTCTATTCAAGCATGATCTGGTATTATGTTAGAACTATCACATCACATCTCTTTATATGAACAATATTTGAGTAGCCTATCCTTCAAGTGACAGAAATATCGTGTCATTGTTGTGGTTGTAGGAAGGAGCTTTTGCACAGCTTAAGCTATGGCAGAGCGTGTCGATTGCAGTCGTGTTTTTCATAAGCACGTCTATTTCATTTCATACGATGGTTGTGATCATGCTCGTGGCTCTCTGCATCTCCGTAGCTGGGTTTCTTTTTCTCGCACTCAATGTGGAGAAGGTGTTCGTACACCGCGATTCTTGAGCTCCACCACAAGGTTGGATCGTCTTTCTATCTGTCGTTTAAGGAAATTCCAGTGTGTTTAAACATGCATTATGAGTCTCTGCTTGTCCATTATTGTACATAACAATGATGTTTTCCCATATAAAAGAAAAGGAAGGAAAAAGAAAAGGGATGCAGATTTTATACACTCGTTTTTCTTCTTTTCTTTTGTTCTGTTTTTTGTTGTAACTGTCGCAACACTTGAGGAGGAATGTAGCTTTTAACAGTTTGTCTATTAAATTCAAAAGCTTGTAAAGGTTGCTTCTGGATATTTATCGCTATGTAGGAAATATTTAATTGTGTTTTATTTCGTTTTCATACAAATGATCACTTTTTATTCCAAGTACTTCATATATTTTACTATTAAGCAATTCTTTCATAATGATTAATTAAATCAATTATTGGCAAACACTGTCATACTTCTTGAAATTTTTGTATGTATTCATTAATTTCCAATCAATTTGCTTGATTGGGCACACATTCAGTTAATTGGGTGTCTTTTCTGGTTTGACTGGCGGCGGTATCTAGACGACAACCATTGCAAACATTCCAACCTATCCAATTCATTGGTGGGGCCGGCCCAACTAGCCCATTCGTTTTTTTTTTTTTAAAGGATGAGAAGTCAATATATTTAATACTCCCATTTAATTCTCAACCAAAAGTTCTCAATCTTTACATATGAGATTTGATTAGACACGTACCTGAAGAATGCGCACCTTGCGCACTTGTTTAAGATTTCTTTTTTTAGTATTTCATATTATTTCTTTTCTCACGCTACCATTTCACATACGAAGTTTTGATCTCATACATGATCTAACCCATCATCAACATATACAATTTGCATCCACATATCAACATAGATCTTCCAAATTCACATCTCACGGATGCTACACCATGAAAATTTGGTTATAATCAAAAGTCATTTGTTAAAAATTACAAAATATGAATTAGTTAACAAATATGATAAATCCTCAATCAATCTCAATAAATCTTCAAGATTTGTAATCCACAATTAAAGAAAAAGTACGAAAAATATTTAATTAGTCAATTTTCAAGAAAAATCATAATCAATCCTATTGTAATCCACAATTAAAGAAAAAGAACGAAAAATATTTAATTAGTCAATTTTCAAGAAAAATCATAATTAACGTTCAAGAAATCCTCAAAATGAATAATAAAAATGGAATGAAATCCTCAAAATGAATAATAAAAATTGAAATATGAATTAAGTAAGAAATAATAAATTCTCAACAAATCATTAATATCGAAAAATCATATCTTTAAACTCAATCAAACTCAATAAATCCACAAAATCAACAAATCATATCATCCAACTCAATCATCAATTTTCAAGAAGTCTTCAATCAATCCTCAAAATCCCTCAGTCTCTTTAATTACTTGTATTTTGTGTCTTCAAATTTAATGGATCTACATGTGTGAATTTTTTTTAAAACAAATTAGTACCATAATTTTTTAAATGTAAAAACTTTCAGAAAAGATAAGAAAATATTATACAATTCCAAGGATGTGGTATAATTTCTCCTGTCATGTCCATTAATGTCACAACCACGACAAACTCTTGCTTTTGAAATTGTTTTTACCTTTGATGATTTACACAAGAAAGTATGTGTCCACTAATGCCACAACTACGGTAAACTTTTGTTTTTTGAAATTGTTTTTTTCTTTGATGATTTATACAAGAAAGTATGTGAACTTTTGCTTTTGAAATTATTTTTTCCTTTGATGATTTATACAACAAAGTATGTGAAGATATTGATGAGGGGTTATGTCTATGCGTGAGATGAGAATTCAGTATGTGAAGTGGTAGGGTGAGAAAAAATTATGTGTATAATAATATAAAATATTAAAAATTACATAGATTATGATTTAGAAAATTATGTGTATAATAATATAAAATATTAAAAATTTCATTGATTATGATTTAGAAAATTATGTGTATAATAATATAAAATATTAAAAATTTCATTGATTATGATTTAGAATTTCTTGAGGATTAATTACTTGAATATTATTCATTATTTCCTTTAATTGATTAATTGGATATTTTTATTGTTTTCTTTGGGATGAGAATTCAGAAGTGGTAGAGTGAGAAAAAATTATGTGTATAATAATATAAAATATTAAAAATTACATTGATTATGATTTAGAAAATTATGTGTATAATAATATAAAATATTAAAAAATACATTGATTATGAGAATTGGGAAGAAGATCTATGTTGATATGTGAGATGTAAATTGTATATGTTGATGATGGGTTAGGTCTATATGTGAGATGATAATTTTGTATGTGGAGTGATAGCGTGAAAAAAGAAATAATATGAGATATTAAAAATTAAAAAAAAAATCTTAAAAAAGTGCGCACAGTGCGCATTCTTTAGGTGCGTGTCTGATCAAATCTCCTTTATATATATATATATATATATATATATAAAAGCAAGACATCATGATAAGCTCACATTATTTTTATATTAAATATGATTAATTAATAATTTTAAATTTGTTATTGTTAAGAAATATTACTAAATAATATAAAAATGTTAACTTAGTTTATCTAAATAACATATATCAGACTTCAATAATATAAATTATTTATATATTTGAAATTTGTTATAAATAAATATGATGGGTGCATGGATTGAATAAAATAATAGGCATAACAATATATATTATTTTCAGTGATTAAAAAAATTTGAATCCTCTACAAATGCAACATGTATTTCGACAATTAAACAATTATTTAATCATGTTATGTTATATTTAATGTTAAATTAAACGATATGTGTTACATTAATTATAAATTTAGTTTTACTATATAAATAATATTTGATTTTTTTTTATTTTACTAAGTTTAGTTTATTTTTTTATAAAATCATGTATATTACACAGGACCTATATTAATTTGAATATAAAAATCCAACCAAAATTTGGATTTAATTTTCAATTTTCTATATTTATTACTTCCTCTATTCCATACATAAAAGTTAACGGTGTGGCCATACAAACCCCATAAAATACTAAACACATTTTAATTTTTAAAAAATTAAATATTAAGAGCGATGTTATACACACTCAATAAAATACTAAATGCACCCATATCAAGAATTATGATTTTAATTCTTGAATAATTAATTGAATTTTTTCACAATAATACAAAAATTATGGAAAAATCATTAAACAAATGAGTTTTCTATTATATTACATTTAATATAGCAATTAAATGTAACGAAATGCTGCATTTTCGCTCGGGGTTGCATTGAGGAGTCAGTGGGGATGTGTTGTGTCGTCGCCACCACCCTAACCAACTTAACTAATAAACCCTTTCTTCTTCCTCTTCAATGGAATTGGTTGTGATTAGGTCCATCTAATCGCTTTAAATTACACCATTTCACTAACATTCGAAAATCATACAATTCTCTTGTTTAATTTCTCTCCAAATGAATTCAAATTTCTGCAACTCATTCCTCGAATCGCTGCCATATCGACGGTTGCCTTTGCTATTCTACGCCGCCACTTGGACGGCTATCTTGACGTTGACGGTGGCCTTGGCGTCGTTCACGCCGGAGATAGCTTTTGTTTCCACCATCAGCCCAACCTCACGGCCGTGCGGCGAAGCCGGCTCCGTTAGGTTGCCGTTGGATATTCCGTCGGAGAAGTTCTGCTTTCCGGTTCGGCTTTTCAAGCGATCCAGAACCGATATGATTGTACCGCCGGTTTTTGCAGCTGTAATCGTCGCCGGCTCGGCTTGCCTGGTTAAAGCCATCGGCTTATGGGAGGCTGAAGATGAACGGCTATGATTCACTTTTCATTTATCAATTTTCTGATATTGTATTGATTTAGTTGTAATTTTTTTTTTTTTCGAAAAGAAATTTAAATTATTTTGGTATGCATTTTTACATATATAAGTGGATATGAATGATTTGTGATTCTTTTAGATAGTGAATAATTGAAATATAGCATGGTTGAGATTACTCAAGATTTAAAGTTGAGAATTTTTTATCAAGTGATTACTAAAATTCTAGAATTTTTTTGAATATGATCAAAATAGGAATCTAGAATGAGAACTGAGAACAAAAAATCTAGCAAAGAATTTCCTTTTTTAAACATTAACAACATAGAACTGCTCCACATACAACTCAACAACATTGTAATAAATTGCAGAAATTAAAGATAACCTCATAGCAACCACATTTGAAATCTTCAATCTTCTCAGTTGAAAGAAAATCAAAACAACCTATCTTAATAGCTTTCCCACTTAATTAACCAAACCAAAATTCAACATTTTCCAACTGCATTAACCAACTTGCTGCTAAAATCCCAAAGCATCATAGCCAAAAGATCGTCTCTCGCATAATTGCTTGGCTTCAACTCATTACAATCGACAAAGTAATTACCGGAAACGCCCTTCAAGCTCGGGTGAAGTGCAACGTAACACGTTGTTGCTGCCCCCTGAGGGACGTTCTTCCATAGAAAAGACGTGAAAAACTTGAAAATTTCTGCAATCGATTAATCTAAATCAGTACGAGAATAAAAGAGAATTAATTAAAAATTTGATCGAATTTAAATATTTTTGAGCTCGTACGTTTTATCCAAACCCCCGAATATTGAAACAGGTTTGTCATTATCAATCCTGGATGAACTGCATTAGCTGTGACATTTGCTCCTTCAGCCTGTAAACACATTTTGTTCATTACCATTTAAAAATTTAATACTATTAAATAAATAATAATTAAAATTAGTAGATTATAAAATAACAATTATTATTGTTGTTGTTATTACTTATTATTATACCTTCAAGCGACGCGAGAGCTCTTTGGCATGTAATATGTTTGCTAGTTTTGATTGTCCGTACGCTCTCTTATCGTCATATCTTCATGAAGAAATAGTAATGCAAAATTAAGATGTGAATGTTTTATTATGATATATAATAGAATAGACAATTTATGAGGGAGAATATGGTAAATTTACCCGTGCTTATCGTTTATCATTTCATATCTGATTCCTCCTTTGTAAGTATGAATGTGAGCTATTGATGACAAATTCACGATTCTACCCTCAATCCCTGTTGACTTTGCTGTCTCTTTCATCTTGTCAAGGAGAAGGTTGGTCAAATAGAAGTGCCCTGATAATCACCAAGAAATTATATAAAATTAAACTTCAGAGAATACTACTTTTTTGCCCATAATTATAGAATCAACTAATTCAAGAATACTATATATTTGAGCTGCCAATTTATGAAGTAAAAAATAAATAAAAAATTATTATTCTAAATTGTCAGTCCGATAACTAGCATTCTTCAATTTGTTAGATCCACTAATTTTGGGTATAAGAATCTCAAGAAATTTATGATATCGAAAAAAGTGGATAAATTGTACCAAGATGATTAGTAGCAAACTGGATCTCAATCCCATCTTCAGACACCTGGTAGGGACAAAACATGATCCCAGCATTGTTTCTGAAAGTCCAGTCAACAACTCTAGATTAATTAGGCAAATTTAATTCGATAATTAAATTTGTAATATTTCATCTAAAAAAAAAGAAGTTGTAATAAGTAAATTGTGTAATTACATCAAGATGTTGAGAGGGAGATTGAGAGCAATGAAGTTACGAGCAAAGGCCTCGACAGATTTAAGCGAAGCAAGGTCGAGTTTTAGAACATCGACTCGAGCATTTTGGTTGTGTTTGAGTATAAGTTGTTTTGCTTCATTTGCAGATTCCATGTTTCTTGCACCAATAATAACATGTGCATTTCTAAGAGCTAAAACTCTCGTTGTCTCCAAACCGATCCCAGCTGCACCACCTACATAAATAAATTGAGTGGAAATGTCGCATTTTAGTGATATAAAACAACATTTTCTACGAAAATTATATGTTGTTTAAATTAAAAGACTAAAATACCCCACTTCTAAACTTTATAAACATTTTATAAAATGTAAGAGATTCTTTCAGATAAACTTATCCAAACACATTTCATCTCTAACTCTCAAAGACATTAGAAAATGTAATGTAATATAACTATGTAGCTAGTGGCTAGGCTGTCCTTATATGGGCCCCAATGATCTTTCCGTGACCTGACTGTAGTTATTAAAAGTCAGTTTTCCTTAACAAGGAGAACAAGAAAAACTGAAAAAATCTTGTCTCACATTAAACCAGAAATCTACTTTCTTTTTCTATTTCCTCAAAATAATAACTATGCCAAAAGAAGAGAGAACAAAATAAGTAAGAGTTGGAAAATAGTAGATTGTTTCCAAAATAAACATAAAAAAGGCAATAGTTTACCAATCCACTACATTGTACACAATTTATTCACACATGGTAAAAAATGGATAAGACCTTATTGTGCACGTAACATAGATGTTTTTCTAAATGCATCTATACATATAAAATATCGATTATATATAATATATATAGAAGTTAATAAAGTCTAACCAGTAACAATGGCAGTGAGATTGGAAGCATCAATCCCTTGAGTGACCTCTTCTGCACTTGAACTCCATCCATAACCACTCTTCCCACGAATCCCAGTTATCAAACTAAATATTTGTCTATACATTTTCTCTCTCTTTCTCTCACTAAATTTTTCTTGAAAATAAGTATGATAGAATTAGGGAAAACACAAACACACATATATATAAGGGGGGGATGATGAGCAAGTTGTTATGGGGAATTAAATGGGGAAAAGTCTGAAAACAAAGAACCTAGTAATGAAGTGCATGAAGAAGAAAAGTAAAAGAGATAGAGAGATATACAGAAGAAAAGTGATGTATGTATAAATAGAGTCATTAATGGCATTGGTGGATGATGATATGGGTAATGTATTGGTGAATGGGAACCTATGCTCATTTATTATTTCCTCTAAATAGCTTCACCCACTCCATCCCTAATTACACCCAACTTAATTCCGCGTTGGCTTTTTCCAATTGTGACAATTACATGGGTATTTATGGAATTTCAACTCCTCAAAAATAAATCGGTAAGAAATCCAGCAATGCAGTATGAGTCAGATTTTCACTTAAATATTGTAATATTTATAGTTTATATAGTCTTACAATTTGAAATATTTATTTGTCAATGAAAAGTTACACAATTTTTGACTCATAATAGAGAATAAATTTCGGTGTTTTGAGTTGTTTCTCATCAACCAAATTAAAACTCATTTTTTCAATAAAAAAATAATAAAAAAGAATGCCTTGATATTGTGGGGCATCTCAAAATAACATAGTATTAGATCCGTCGGTGCGACTTGTGAGTACCCATTAAAAACTCGAATCTTTTACTAGCTACTTGTTCTCATCACATACATTTAAAAGAAGAAAATTATATATAAATGCAAAATGATTAAATTATACATACAATAAGAATATTTTATCTCACTTTTACGTGTTTTATTTATATTTAACTACCGATTTAAAAAAGAAAATACAACTATCATAATAACGTTGTCTAACATCTATTTAATGCGACACGAAAGTAGGGATAAATGATTAAGACTATTTATATAATTTATGAAATTATTAAAATTTTAAAAAAATGTTATTACTATGAGTAATAAGCGTCCTTCACGGTAATAAGTAGCGTAAGTTAAGCCGCTTTCAGTGCAATGTACGTAGCTGTGGTCGGTTTGTTTGGACCTGTGGCTGTGGCCTACCCACATTTAGTGCTAATAAAAGTCAACGTGTGTATTCTACTGGGAAGTAACCTAAATAAATAAATAAAATAAAAGTTATTTTTTGGTAATTTGTTTTCTTTATTTTTTATATGAATATATTTTAAAATAAACTTATATGAAACTCTCAGATATTAATTAATTTATAATAGTTATTTCATTTTTTTTAATATATGTTACGTGTTAATTCATGATATCATATTTACATGGGATGTGTGGTGATTATTTTGGAATATTAGATTAAACACTAAAATAGAATAAAAGATTTTAGATGCTGAAAATCGCTTATTTTGAATAGAAAAAAATATGGATCTTTAAGGATTTGTTGCTAATTATTTATATGAAGTTGTCTCATAGATATAACTAGTATAGGGCCCGTGTAATACACGGGATTTAATAAAGAAAATTAAATTTAGTGAAATTAAAAAAATTGAAATATCATTTAGACAACAAAATTAAATTTATGATTTGTGCAATATATATCGTCTAATTTAACATTAAATATAAAAAATATGAAAAAGTAATTATTTAATTGTCAAAATATGTGTTGCATTTGTAGATGATCATTTAAAAAAAATATTATTATTTTGAAAAATAATATACATTGCTATACCTATTATATTATTCAACACACCCACCATTTTTTTTAGTTTGCTATTTGTTTACATTTGTAACAACCATCAACTTTTATTTTCAAATAAACGATAAAAAATGAAAATCAAAATTTCACAAATAAATTCCATAGTTTATTTTAAAGCATATATTCAAAAAATTATTTGATTTCAAAAGTTTGAATAATAATTTTCAAACTGCCCAACTTTATTTTAGTTTTTTTTCCTTTTGTAATTATTTATATTTTTTCTTTACATTTTTTAATTTAACAAATTTCAAATATATAATAATATCTATCATTAAACTCTAACATATATTATTTAGATAAATCTAATTAATACTTCTATATTATTTATTATTTAGTAATAATAATATTTCTTATGAACATTAAATCTGTAGCAATTAATTAGCATATTTAATATGAAAATATCATAGGTTTGCCATGTGGCACTTTGGTCTTACTTTTATATATATAAAAATAATTATTTAATTGTCAAAATATGAGTTGCATTTGTAAATGATCATTTTAAAAAATTATTATTATTTTGAAAAAAATATACATTACTATACCTATTATATTATTCAACCCCACCCACCATTTTTTTTTAGTTTGCTCTTTATTGTTTACATTTGTAACAACACTCAACTTTTATTTTCAATTAAGTGATACAAAATGAAAGTCAAAATTTCACAAATAAATTCCATAATTTATTTTAAAGCATATATTCAAAAAATTATTTGATTTCAATAATTAATAAGTTTGAATAATAATTTTCAAGCTGCCCACTTTTATTTTAATTTTTTTTTCTTTTGAATCTATTTATATTTTTTCTTTATATTTTTAAATTTAAAAAATTTCAAATATATATATAATAATTCCTATCATTGAACTTTAGCATATGTTAATTAGATAAATCTAATCAATATTTCTATATTATTTATTATTTAGTAATAATAATATTTCTTATCAACATTAAATTTGTAGCAATTAATTAGCATATTTAATATGAAAAAATTGTAGGCTTTCCATGTGGCACTTTGTCTTACTTTTATTGTCTTACTTTTATATATATATAAAGATAATTATTTAATTTTCAAAATTTGTGTTGCATTTGTAGATGATCATTTAAAAAATTATTATTTAAAAAAAAAAAATTGCTATACCTATTATAGTATTCAACCCACCCTACCATATCTTTTAGTTTGCTTTTTATTGTTTACATTTGTTACAATCCTAAACTTTTATTTTCAATTAAATGAGACAAAATGAAAGTCAAAATTTCACAAATAAATTTCATAGTTTATTTTAAAGCATATATTCAAAAAATTATTTGATTTCAATAATTATTAAGTTTGAATAATAATTTTCAAGCTGCCCACTTTTATTTTAGTTTTTTTTTTCTTTTGTATCTATTTATATTTTTATTTGTATTTTTAAATTTAACAAATTTCAAATATATAATAATTCCTATCATTGAACTTTAGCATATGTTAATTAGATAAATCTAATCAATATTTCTATATTATTTCTTATTTAGTAATAATAATATTTCTTATCAACATTAAATTTGTAGCATTTAATTAGCATATTTAATATGAAATCATTGTAGGCTTGACATGTGACACTTTGGTCCTTCTTATATATATATATATATAACGATAATTATTTAATTTTAAAAATATGTGTTGCATTTGTAGATGATCATTTAAAAAAAAAAAAAATTTAAAATATACATTGATATACCTATTATAGTATTCAACCCACCCTACCATATCTTTTAGTTTGCTTTTTATTATTTACATTTGTTACAATCCTAAACTTTTATTTTCAATTAAATGAGACAAAATGAAAGTCAAAATTTCACAAATAAATTTCATAGTTTATTTTAAAGCATATATTCAAAAAATTATTTGATTT
Organism: Scutellaria minor; assembly: GCA_954870855.1. Lineage (NCBI taxonomy): Eukaryota > Viridiplantae > Streptophyta > Magnoliopsida > Lamiales > Lamiaceae > Scutellaria > Scutellaria minor. The sequence goes on along the minus strand of OX940735.1, from coordinate 1,073,650 downwards.
CAATAATTATTAAGTTTGAATAATAATTTTCAAGCTGCCCACTTTTATTTTAGTTTTTTTTTCTTTTGTATCTATTTATATTTTTATTTGTATTTTTAAATTTAACAAATTTCAAATATATAATAATTCCTATCATTGAACTTTAGCATATGTTAATTAGATAAATCTAATCAATATTTCTATATTATTTATTATTTAGTAATAATAATATTTCTTATCAACATTAAATTTGTAGCATTTAATTAGCATATTTAATATGAAATCAATGTAGACTTGACATGTGGCACTTTGGTCCTTCTTATATATATATAAAGATAATTATTTAATTTTCAAAATATGTGTTGCATTTGTAGATGATCATTAAAATTTTTTTTTAAAAAATATACATTGCTATACCTATTATAGTATTCAACCCACCCTACCATATCTTTTAGTTTGCTTTTTATTATTTACATTTGTTACAACCCTAAACTTTTATTTTCAATTAAATGAGACAAAATGAAAGTCAAAATTTCACAAATAAATTTCATAGTTTATTTTAAAGCATATATTCAAAAAATTATTTGATTTCAATAATTATTAAGTTTGAATAATAATTTTCAAGCTGCCCACTTTTATTTTAGTTTTTTTTTTCTTTTGTATCTATTTATATTTTTATTTGTATTTTTAAATTTAACAAATTTCAAATATATAATAATTCCTATCATTGAACTTTAGCATATGTTAATTAGATAAATCTAATCAATATTTCTATATTATTTATTATTTAGTAATAATAATATTTCTTATCAACATTAAATTTGTAGCAATTAATTAGCATATTTAATATGAAAAAATTGTAGGCTTTCCATGTGGCACTTTGTCTTACTTTTATTGTCTTACTTTTATATATATATAAAGATAATTATTTAATTTTCAAAATATGTGTTGCATTTGTAGATGATCATTTAAAAAATTATTATTTAAAAAAAAATACATTGCTATACCTATTATAGTATTCAACCCACCCTACCATATCTTTTAGTTTGCTTTTTATTGTTTACATTTGTTACAATCCTAAACTTTTATTTTCAATTAAATGAGACAAAATGAAAGTCAAAATTTCACAAATAAATTTCATAGTTTATTTTAAAGCATATATTCAAAAAATTATTTGATTTCAATAATTATTAAGTTTGAATAATAATTTTCAAGCTGCCCACTTTTATTTTAGTTTTTTTTTCTTTTGTATCTATTTATATTTTTATTTGTATTTTTAAATTTAACAAATTTCAAATATATAATAATTCCTATCATTGAACTTTAGCATATGTTAATTAGATAAATCTAATCAATATTTCTATATTATTAATTATTTAGTAATAATAATATTTCTTATCAACATTAAATTTGTAGCATTTAATTAGCATATTTAATATGAAATCAATGTAGGCTTGACATGTGGCACTTTGGTCCTTCTTATATATATAAAGATATATATATATATATATATATATATATATATATAAAGATAATTATTTAATTTTCAAAATATGTGTTGCATTTGTAGATGATCATTTAAAAAAAAAATTTAAAAATATACATTGATATACCTATTATAGTATTCAACCCACCCTACCATATCTTTTAGTTTGCTTTTTATTATTTACATTTGTTACAACCCTAAACTTTTATTTTCAATTAAATGAGACAAAATGAAAGTCAAAATTTCACAAATAAATTTCATTGTTTATTTTAAAGCATATATTCAAAAAATTATTTGATTTCAATAATTATTAAGTTTGAATAATAATTTTCAAGCTGCCCACTTTTATTTTAGTTTTTTTTTTCTTTTGTATCTATTTATATTTTTATTTGTATTTTTAAATTTAACAAATTTCAAATATATAATAATTCCTATCATTGAACTTTAGCATATGTTAATTAGATAAATCTAATCAATATTTCTATATTATTTATTATTTAGTAATAATAATATTTCTTATCAACATTAAATTTGTAGCATTTAATTAGCATATTTAATATGAAATCATTGTAGGCTTGACATGTGGCACTTTGGTCCTTCTTATATATATATAAAGATAATTATTTAATTTTCAAAATATGTGTTGCATTTGTAGATGATCATTTTAATTTTTTTTTTTTAAATATACATTGCTATACCTATTATAGTATTCAACCCACCCTACCATATCTTTTAGTTTGCTTTTTATTATTTACATTTGTTACAACCCTAAACTTTTATTTTCAATTAAATGAGACAAAATGAAAGTCAAAATTTCACAAATAAATTTCATAGTTTATTTTAAAGCATATATTCAAAAAATTATTTGATTTCATTAATTATTAAGTTTGAATAATAATTTTCAAGCTGCCCACTTTTATTTTAGTTTTTTTTTTCTTTTGTATCTATTTATATTTTTATTTGTATTTTTAAATTTAACAAATTTCAAATATATAATAATTCATATCATTGAACTTTAGCATATGTTAATTAGATAAATCTAATCAATATTTCTATATTATTTATTATTTAGTAATAATAATATTTCTTATCAACATTAAATTTGTAGCATTTAATTAGCATATTTAATATGAAATCAATGTAAACTTGACATGTGACACTTTGATCCTTCTTATATATATATATAAAGAAAAGATTTCGTGAATTGAACTCCCATCATCTACAAGGCTATAACTCAAATTTAATTTCACATGCCAGTATCGATTTTTGTGATTTTTCTCTTAACCCTAATAAAAGTGTAATTGAAAAATATATATATATGAAATATAAAATATGGGGCACTTTAATGGAATTAATATGAAATAATTCAACTTCTTAATAGGTTGTATTATTGAATAGAAAGCTTTAAATAGTGCACAATGCAAAGGCGTAGCCCATACCTCCTCATCATGATTCACCGCCTACACATTCAATTTCAGCAGTCAAATCCCATGAGTCATGTGTCATGCATAAAACCCATTTATAACCTTGTATAATTTAAGGTCAAAGATGCATATTAAATATATATGTTAAAAAAATCATAAACTATGGGTTAATTTTAATTACATTATGATTTTTTTAAATCAATATATTTTCGTAAATAATAAAAAATCAATTGTAATGTCGGTCTCGATTTACCTAATTTACCATCATTATTGAATGCATGCATCTCAATAAAATTGTCTCAAATCCACTCCTTATTCCACTTCCACATGTACTTTGGATTTCAGTATTTGTAGAACCCGATTACAAAAGGAGAAATATAAAAATTCTTATCAAGTAATATCAAGAGTATTTATTTGAAAATTATCGAACAATATTCAAAGTGTTCGATCAAAATGCGTAGTATATAGTGTTAAGAAAAAAAAAAAAACAATGTAGGTAGATGATGCATATAACTATTTGGTTGTTTTAAATTTGAATATTTATTCTTAACTAGTCATCGCTCTGTGGAAACTATATATTAACAAAAGAAACTAAAAAGTAATAAAGAAAAAACTTATTGTTGTTCACCTATAGATCTTGGTAATCCATAATTAATTTATTTTTAGATGTTTTTCTTGTTCATGAATAGATAGGTTAGAAAGAATAGAAAGGGTGAGGCATGAATTTTTTTGACTTTTGTTTGTTTTTTTTTGTAAAATAAGAATTTACTCCTTCTATTTCATAATTTTATTTTATTTTCAGAGAGAGAGAGAGAGAGAGAGCACTTTTCCTATTTCCTTTCACGACAGCGCATCCGCGGTTGCACGCCAGCAGTTATCGGCAATTTTCCCCCAATTTCACTTTCATCCAATACCTAATCACATATGCGATCCACGATCTGATCACCGTTCCTTCAATCCGTTCAATCCGATCCGAATTCGATCCAAGGAATACGGAACCCGAATCAACCCCTCATGGCGGCGTCGCGTCGGCTCCGGGAGCTCCAATCGCAGGCGGGAAACAAGATCTGCGTCGATTGCTCCCAAAAGAACCCCCAATGGGCTTCTGTATCCTACGGCATCTTCATGTGCCTCGAGTGCTCCGGGAAACACCGTGGACTCGGCGTCCACATCTCCTTCGTCCGCTCCGTCACCATGGATTCCTGGTCTGAGATTCAGCTCAAGAAGATGGAGCTCGGAGGTAACGAAAAATTCAATTCCTTCATTTCTCAATACGGAATTCCTAAGGAAACCGACATTGTCGCCAAATACAATACGAAAGCAGCATCGGTATATCGTGATCGGATCCAAGCGCTAGCCGAGGGGAAACCCTGGCGCGATCCTCCTGTTGTCAAGGAGACCTTTAAATCGAATAGTCATGATGTTAAGCCACCATTGGCCGGTGGTAGAAATGGTAATTCAGGGAATAATGCGGGGTGGGATAGTTGGGATAGTTTCGATGATGGAGGGTATTCTGGAAATAATTCGAATAGCAACCTTAAGAGGAATCATACGGCGGGGGATTTAAGGGGTTCTGGTAGTGGTGGCATTGCACCGCCGAGATCCAAGTCCACTGAGGATATGTATTCGAGGTCACAGTTGGAGGCATCGGCTGCTAATAAGGATACCTTCTTTGCAAGAAGGATGGCGGAGAATGAGTCTCGGCCAGAGGGGCTTCCTCCTTCTCAAGGTGGAAAGTATGTTGGATTTGGATCGAGTCCAGCACCAACAATACGAAGGAATAATAGTTCGGAGGGCGATGTTCTTTCGGTTGTTTCTCAGGTGAATTTACACGAATGGATGCCTTTTGTTCACTGGTGCTTATGTGTGTTTAGTTTCTGATATTCTTTTGCATGTGTAGGGATTTGGTAAGTTATCTATGGTCGCTGCATCTGCTGCACAATCGGCTGCTAGTGTTGTTCAGGCTGGTACTAAGGAGCTTACCTCCAAGGTAATATATTATTTGATAGTGGATCTTATGTGTATTTTTAAGTGTGGCATTGTTTATGTGCAGTTCATATAATTGTTAGCATTCCTATCTAGCATTCATGATTTAGAAGTGTGGCTAGTATTGAAGAGTCAAATCCAATGCTGTGTAAACTCCGAATGTGTGTGACACATATAATTGTATTGTATTCCTATCTAGCATTCGTGCATGGGATGTGTGGCTGGTTTTGAAGATTTGGATCCAATCGTATGGAAGTTTTGATGGTTTAAGAATTTGCATAAGCAATTGTATAGATTTAAGTTTTAGTTTTAAAACTAGAGAGCTGAAATTGTGCCTTTACCACTAACCGTTCTTTTTTACCTTGGGACTTAATTATTTCTCTTCTAGGATAGTGAGTATGTCTATATGTGATCATATATGTAATGTTTCCAATGGATCTTAGAGAAAGAGGTTTAGGATGTTGTTGAATTCTGTTGCACATTACTATAGATTGGCAAAATGCATCTGTAGGTCCTATAATTTTATTTTGTGTCAATAGATTCCCTGTACACACTACTCTTTTTTGTTGTTGTTGTTGTTTTAGTAGTGTAAATTAGATCAAAGAACCTATTGAGACAAGCATTAAAAGTATAGAGACCTAAAGATGTGATCTGTCTTATAGATATAGCAAAGCAGGTGATGCTTTTTGTTGTTTCCAATTACCCCATTGGTATGCTATTTTGATGGCTGAACTTTTCATTGATCAACACCTATACTTTCATTATTTTCTAATCATACAGCTGGCTGCAGCACCTTGCTCAACTCAGGTAGGTCAATTTTTTTTTTGTGTGAATAGGAAATTCCTGAGCATGTTAATGTTAGCCAATTGCGATATCTGATGTGTCCTTGTGGCCTAATATCAGAATTTGACATCACAAATCGATTTTGTATTTACTGTTATCTTCCTGTATTTATTTATCCCCTGTGCATAATGCCCTTTCTATCTCTGACACTGAAGAAAACTTACACGTGTAGTTGAGTTGACATAAAAACTCAAAAGTTTGAGTAACTCAAAACTATGTGGCATTGACTCTACAATCCTTTTTGAAATTCAAAATAAGCTGTGTTTAGAACTATAATAGCGATTGAAGCAATTCAATCCAGATTACTGCGTGCTAAGGTGATATCAACGGCGAAATTACTATCTTATCTCAGGTAAGAGACGGGGGCTATGACCAAAAGGTGAATGAAACTGTCAATGTTGTGTCTGCAAAAACTTCAGAGATTGGGCAAAAAACATGGGGGCTTATGAGAGGGGTCATGGCATTGGCTTCCCAGAAGGTTGAGGAGTTCACAAAAGAAGGCTCTGGCTCAAGCAATGATGGGTGGCAAAGAAGAGAGAGTGAGAATAACGGTTACTATCAAGACTACGAACAAGAACCAAAAGGATGGAATTCTCCTGCTTTAGCACAGCCCTCATCGGATCACCATTTTAACTCTGATTCTTGGGATGATTGGGATGCTAAAGATAGCAAGAAAGAGCCCTCAAAGGGGACATCGATCCATAATGGAGAAGATAGCTGGGGAGGTTGGGATGACTCTAAAGATGATGAATTTTACCAAAGTCCCTCTGATCATAAGACCACAACGAGGGGTTATAATGGAAATTCAGATTCGCAGTGGACCGATGGAGGGTTTCGCTAAAGAGAGGTCAGCATGTTTTATTTTAATGGTTTCAGATTTTTTCCTTTCACAGTTATGCTTGAATATAAACTCACTGTGAAGGGTTTGTGTGATGATAATAGTGAATAATATGTATAATTGGCTGTAATGGATGGGTCTCTGCAAAATGCCCTTGAAAACAACAACTACTGCGTTTTCGACTTATAAGTGTTTTTTTTTTTTTTTTTTTGAAATTTAAATCCCTTCTCGAATTTTAATGGAGACTAGATTCAGATTTGAGATAATTTTCACTGCTCTTTTGTTATTTACTTCCGCTGTTGTTGAAATTACAGAGCTACAGTGTGAAACAATGTAATTGTTAATAGGATATGATGACATGACGAAGAACATGAGAATGCTTCAGGTTTAATTTTTTTTTTCTTATTATGTTATCTATTTGCTTAAATTTTGTTTTGGGGGGGGGGGGGGGGGGGGGGGTTGGCGCGCTTACATATTAAGCTATTAGCATCGAGCTTTATAATTAACACATTATCACGTTCATTCCCTCAAATTGTGCACAAAAAATAATTTAGTTATGATGTGTTGATTTAGTAAATTAAATTGTCGTCACAAAGCCCATTAAACCCAATATTTGTATTTTTGCTCGTACACATTGTTGACGTCAGATTTTGTATGATACAAAATCCTAGCTAACATCAAAAAATATCGATCCGGCTCAAATAAATCGAACCGAATTAAAATATAAAAATCGAATAAAATAAGAAAAAGACGGTGCCCGGTGTCTACTTGGGAATTTGCTAGGCTTGTTCTGACCAGACATATATAAGATTGAGAGTAAAAAGCTCTCAAATTTGTTAGGCTTGTTCTGGTTGGTCAGTTTTGGCCGGACATAAGATTGAGAGTAAAAAACTCTCTAATACAGAATAAGATTGAGAGTAAAAAGCAGAATAAGATTGAGAGTAAAAAACTCTCTAATAAAAAGATCTCTAATACTGGTAAAAAACTCTCTAATACAGAACGTTAGAACGTTTTTTATATAAGGAGTAAAAAGCTCTCTAATACAGGTAAAAAACTCTCTAGAGTAAAAAGCTCTCTAATACAGGTAAAAAACTCTCTAATGCAGAACGTTAGAACGTTTTTTATATAAGATTGAGAATAAAAAGCTCTCTAATTACAATGATTTCGTATCTAGGATTCCATCAATTTGAATGATAATTGAGGCCCTATTTATAGGCTAGACCCGAGATAGGAAACTTGGAAAGTAAGAAATAAATCCCTTGATTTTAGGGTACAGATAAGGAAAAAACAGATTAAATCCTATCTCAATCGGATATGATTTGGTGTAGGATTTGTTTCCTCCTTTAAAGATCTTGGCTCGAAACAAACCTCCTTTCTGCTCGTATGGATCCGGCCTCCAGAACCATATGGTCAGGTCCTCCTTATCTGATCGGCTCGGATGATCAAACCTGGTCTCCCGGACCTCCGGTTCTTCAGCTCAGGTCTGCTATCATGGTCGGGACCGACCACTCGGCAAGTTGACGCTGGACCGGCTCGGCACCTGATTCTCCTCTATCATATCGGCTAATTGGTCTGGTCGAATGAGCAGGGGGATCAACACACATCAGAAATGAAATAATTATATTACAAATTCATCAATTCATTTTGGATGATAAGAATATTACTTTAAGAATTTAAGTTCATAACCTCACAAAATTTTCAAATATCAAACAGCTCACTTCACTTGAGAAAAAAACGACAGTTCACTTATTTTTTAAATATCTATCAATTGTGTCTTTTTCCTAATATATCATTATTTTTGTAAAATTAACATTGTATATTTATCATCTTTCAAATAGCAATATTAAATAAGGATATCATCGGTTACATTATTTTTATAAAAAATAATATTATTATTTAAGATATTTATAGTCCTGATTTTATATATATATATATATAATATTATAAAAATGTTTGTTACATATATAAAATAAAAATATTTAAATTTTAACAGTGACATTTGATGAAAAAAGCCTAATATTTATAAATGTAAGAAAATTATCTTTAAATTACACGAGCCCTAAAATACATAATTTTTTCCTTAAAAAAAAAAAAAAAGGACCGAAAGTTTCAATATGACAACGCATCGAGGGTTGTACGCCAGCCGAGCCGTAATCCCACTTGAAAGTGTCGGCCATTGCTTCTCTCTTTCATCCATTCCCAATTCACCCATGCCATTCACCATCTGATCACCCTTCCTTCTATCCACGATTCACCCGATCTTCACCCTATGGCGGCGTCGCGTCGGCTCCGGGAGCTCCAGTCACAAGCGGGGAACAAGATCTGTGTCGATTGCTCCCAAAAGAACCCCCAATGGGCTTCTGTATCCTACGGCATCTTCATGTGCCTCGAGTGTTCCGGGAAACACCGTGGACTCGGCGTCCACATCTCCTTCGTCCGCTCCGTCACCATGGATTCCTGGTCCGAGATCCAGCTCAAGAAGATGGAGCTCGGAGGTAACGACAAGTTCAATTCCCTCATTGCTCAGTACGGAATCCCTAAGGAAACCGACATTGTCGCCAAATACAACACGAAAGCCGCATCCGTGTATCGCGATCGGATCCAGGCGCTGGCCGAGGGCAAACCCTGGCGCGATCCTTCAGTCGTGAAGGAGACATTGAAATCGAATAGTCATGTTAGTAAGCCACCCTTGGGCGGCGGCGCTGGTAGAAATGGTAATTCAGGGAATAGTGCGGGGTGGGATAGTTGGGATAGTTTCGATGATGGAGGTTATGCCGGAAATAATTCGAATAGCAACCTTAAGAGGAATCATACAGCGGGGGATTTAAGGGGTTCTGGCAGTGGTGGCATTGCACCGTCGAGATCGAAGTCCACCGAGGATATGTATTCGAGGTCACAGTTGGAGGCGTCGGCTGCTAATAAGGAGACCTTCTTTGCCAGAAGGATGGCGGAGAATGAATCTCGGCCAGAGGGGCTTCCTCCTTCCAAAGGTGGGAAGTATGTTGGATTTGGATCGACTCCAGCTCCGACCCGGGTTAATAATAATACGGAGGGCGATGTTCTTTCAGTTGTTTCTCAGGTGGATGTGTAGATGAGTTTTCTGTTAATGTATGCATTTTGCTCTCTTGTGTATGTGTGTGTACTTGATACTGATATTCTTTTGTATGTGTAGGGATTCGGTAAGTTGTCTTTGGTAGCTGCATCTGCTGCTAGTGTTGTTCAGGCTGGGACTAAGGAGTTAACTTCCAAGGTAATATATTCCTTTGATTTGATTCCTATATGCATTTTAAGTGCAGCATTGTATATGGATAAGTCATAATTGTATATCATTCCTATCTGGCATTTGGGCATAGGAAGTGTGGCTAGTGTATTGAAGAGTCTAATCCAATGCTGTGTAAACTTTTATTGTGTGCAAATCATGTAATTGTATGGTATTCCTTTCTAGCATTTGTGTAGGAAATGTGTCTAGCATTTAAGACTAATCCAACCGTGTAGAAATGCTTGGTGGTTTAAAAATTTAAGTTGTAATTCTGAAATTAGGGAATTGAAATTGGTTCTTTACCACTAATTGTTCTTTCTTAACCCCAATTCTTAAAATTTTCTCCATTCTAGGATAACCTATCATAGATAGAATATTTCAATGGATCCTAGAGAAAGAGGTTCATGATGGTGTAAAGTGTTGTGTAAATGTTTCAATATTATTATAGATTGGTAAAATGTATCCTTGGGTTCTGTAGTTTTAACCTTTGTGTTATTAGATCCTTGTGTAGTTTTCTTATTTATCCTTGTTCATCTCATCTGGTTCCTTTTTGACTGTGTAATTTCCTTTTTTGTTTTAGTTCAGACATGGTTCTTTTTTTACTTGCCAAAATGGTTATTGTTAACGTAAAAAACAAGGACCTAATGAGATGAAAAATAGAAGTTGAAGGACTGATTAGTGATTAGGATGAATAAGTGTACAAGTACCCATTCGTTTGCTGTTGATTGGAATGAGTGACAAAGCCCCTGTTTGGGCTTCAATTCCAAGTTCCCAACTTTAACTCAGGGAACATGATTTTTGTTTGGTTAAGAACTCTATAAGAGTTCAAAGTTGCGGACATGGTGTCTGTGAATTTTGTCAGATCTAGACTGAAGTTGCCCCCCCCCCCCCCAATCCCCTCTTTTACATCAATCCCTCTCACATGCTGCTCTCTTTCATCTCTAACTATCATCTGGAACATTGCTCTCTCTCTCTCTCTCTCTCTCTCTCTCTCTCCTCTATTATTTTAGTCTCAGCAGTGTGTGAGTGTTTATGAGAGATGTTAGTAGCTCCTGGCCAGTTTTTGCTTCTCCACAACACGGTTGGTTGTTTGCAGTGTGGTGATTCTACTTTTAAGCTGTGAAGCCAAAATCAAGAAGTAGGGGAGGGGGTGTTTTAGAGCTATTCTGTCATTATAGTAAATCATTGCACTTTTGAAAGAGATGAATCAGTTGGAAGTGATTTTCCACCAAACACTTGTTTGTTTGTTTTTTTCCCAAACACAATCCACTTTATCACTAAGCAAAAATTTCCACAATCACTATACTTATCAGTGTTTCAAAAGCACAAGTTCTCATAAACAGAGACCCCACTGATCCATCTCCCATAAGGCTTTGTCTCTTCAACTATAATGAATTTAGTATTTCAATCCTGATTATTGATGATAAGGTGATAACAATGGCCAAATGGCTCTCTTTTCTCAGGTAAGAGATGGGGGTTATGACCAAAAGGTGAATGAAACTGTCAATGTTGTGACTGCAAAGACTTCCGAGATCGGGCAAAAGACATGGGGGCTAATGAGAGGGGTCATGGCATTGGCTTCCCAGAAGGTTGAGGAGTTCACGAAAGAAGGTTCGGGCTCTGGCTGGAACAATGATGGCTGGCAAAGAAGAGAGAGTGACAATAATGGTTACTATCAGAACTACGAACAAGAATCCAAAGGATGGAATTCTTCTGCACAGTCTTCTGATGGTCATTTTAACTCGGTTAGCTCTGGTTCTTGGGATGATTGGGATGTTAAAGATAGCAAGAAAGTAGAGCCATCAAAGGTGACAGCCACCCATAATGGAGATAACTGGGCCGGTTGGGACGACGCTAAAGATGATGAATTTTACCACAGTGCCCCTGATCATAAGACAACGACGAGGGGCTATAATGGAAAACCTGATTCGCAGTGGACTGAGGGAGGGTTTCTCTGAAGAGAGATTAGCAAGAAGTGAGCAAATGAGTAAAACAATTTGCAATTTTTCGGGCTCAATATTAGCAGCAATTGGGACTCAAGAGTCAAGAACGGTCGTTCATATATTGAATTGAAACAAAATTAAAGTTGGTGAATTATGGTGTTAAGTTTTAAAATTTATGTCGAAAGTGAAAATTTACCCAAACTTTATGAATTATTATGTAGTTAATCCATTGTTAACCAAGCATACGGTGGGATGTATGGATTATATTATCAAATTTGATGTTTTCAATTTCTAATTGAATTGCAACTGCAATGGGTATCAATGGGAGTAATGTTTATGGATGGCCTACTGTTACATTTCAATAAGACCAAGATTCTGATCATCAAAAAACATATTATCAAATTTACTTTAAATAAAAAAAATAGCCATAGCTAACCACATCAAACCTCTCCCCTAATTATTCATTTAATTTCGTGAAAACAATAAATCATTTATTCTCCATGAATTCGACATTGATTGCTATTATACTCGTTAACTGAATAATATAGGTAATATAAATTGAGTAAAGATAATTTACTTTGGTTGGTTTGACAATCACAATATATATATATATATATATATATATATATATATATATATATATATATATATATATATATATATATTTTTTTTTGGAAACCGACAATCACAGTGTTTAGAAACAACAAAATAAAAAATAAAAAAACTGTTAAAAAAAATACAAGAGCTTGAATATCTATTTTTAACAAATACTATATTTAATGTATTTCCTTTCTAAAATAAAAAGACTCATGTTTCGACAATTTAAAACTCTTATTTTTAATCAACAAAACATACTTACTAATCATGATCTTCACTTTTATGATTTCATTTATTTATTTTTCTTTATTCATTTAAAGATGATTTTTGCTTTGGAAAAATTATTATACAAATAGAAGTTTGATTATTAATATTGTGCCAATGGAAACAATTTCCCTCCTCTTTTCACCTCACATTAAAAAACCACGATCTGCACCAGCAGCACAACAACGATCCTGCACCGTAGATCCGCCTCCCATCAACGGTAGAAATCCACCAACATTACATCTCGCAGATCCACATCTCCAACCGTTGAAAAGTTTTCAAATCTAACGGATGTCAACACTTTCCAACTCCTCACATCTGCTATATAAACCCAGCCCCTCACCGCTAACCCATCATGCACCCAACACAACGAACTACCCAGGAATTCATTCCAAGCTCCACATTTTAAAGAGCAGAGGTCGAAAATGTCAGGTCGTGGTAAAGGAGGCAAGGGTTTGGGAAAGGGTGGAGCGAAACGACATCGTAAGGTGTTGAGGGATAACATTCAAGGAATCACGAAGCCGGCTATTCGCCGTTTGGCTCGCAGAGGCGGCGTTAAGCGAATCAGTGGACTCATCTACGAAGAAACTCGAGGAGTTCTTAAGATCTTTCTAGAAAACGTCATTCGTGATGCCGTTACCTATACCGAGCATGCTCGCCGGAAAACCGTCACCGCCATGGATGTCGTTTATGCTCTGAAGAGGCAAGGCCGTACCCTTTACGGTTTCGGCGGTTAGGGTTAGAGGGTTCTTTGCTGTAAATTGAGTTCTGTTATGGTAGAATTAGGGTTTATTAAGGCTGATTATTGATGGTTCTGGAAAGTTGCAGTTCAAAGGTCATCGTCTAGATTTCATCTTTTTTGTGAGTTTATTAAATGGGTCTTTGAGTTTTCATTTGTTATGTTCATCTACAAATTCTCCTAATACACCAACCTATCACCGCACAAAAAGTAGAAAAAAGACCAATTTCACATGTATCTGGTATAACTAAAGAGCATTTGAATACGAGATTGATGCTAATTTCAAGATACTGAATCTTAACTAAAGGATAACAGATATATTACTAAATACGTCGACCAAAAGAAGAGTGAAATTTTGAAACAGTTGGGTTTATTGGATGACCTCATATGCCTTGAAGCTAAGCTTTACTTTGGAAATCTGAGTCCATTGGAAGACCCTGTATCCTGTTTCTTCGAACTACCTCTTGTGCTTCGATGATTGCCAACACCATTTTCTGAGAAACTTAGTAGTCATTAGGATTATATACAATAACATTGAAAATCATTGTGAAGTTAAAAGAACACATTCGCAGATGGTATATTCTTTATCTAATTTTATGACTATCAAGATGGTAACACTGATATTGGTAACAAGTATGAGGTAAGTGTCATGTTCAAGTACCTTTACTTTTTGGAGTGTCATTCCCTTTATAAATTCAGTTCATTTGATTCGCGATTCCTTAGTTTTCGTTTGGGTTGCACGTTATTCTTCTCAGTTTCTTCTCTAGCAGCAGAACGTGTCAGTCTTTTCGGATAATTCTGTTGTGCATTGCGAGTGAAGGTTCCCTTCTGAATATCAACTTTAACAACCACTGCATCTTTCTGGAAGAGGCTTTTAGAACATTCACTGGTCTCACCATCTAGGTTTTGTGCAGATACAGTCTGCTCATCATCACTGCTTGCCACATTATATTCCTTGACATCAATTTTTTCTGCTCCATCAACTGTAGATCGTGTCACCCTTCGTGTCTCAATGGTGTTGGTCATCTGAGAAGCTTTCTCCATTCCATTACCTTTCCAAGCCTGTGAACGAGTAAATCTTGGTTTTGAAGGCTGGGTGATCTTCTTTTCTCCAGTCTTTTTATCCTTATCCATTTCATTCTTTTGTGTTAAAGATTCAATTTTTTGAGAAGCAGTGGATGTTGGGAAGAGTCTCTTCGCGATGCTCTTAAACTCTGGACTTTTGCCTTCAAATGCAGCTGATATGTTTAGGGAAAATTCCTCTGTATTTGATGCGCAATCAACAGCACAGAAACCACCAGTAATGCCTCCTTTCTGAACATCACTTTGGACTGAAAAATGTGGGCTTTGAGGAAATTCAGATCTTAATGAAGCCAGAGCCGCACGAGCTGCAAGAGGACTGAGAAATCTACTTCCTGTGAACTCCCCTTCTATTGAAGAAATGCAAACTGGAGGAATTTCCACTGTTGTCTCTGTAGGTAGTTTGTTCTCACTCCCATTCAATTTCCACGGAATTCCGACATGTGGGTCATTCAAAGAAGCATCAATCATCCTGGCATGACACTGTTCTTTAAAACCAACTGCATAGAAAAACCTTCATCATAAATTATCCTTAAAATGGAAATCAGAAATCAAGAATTTCAAAAGAGCAAGATTATAAGTGTCTTGAAATATACTTGCACTTAAATCTGTAAACAACCTTAGGAGGAGCTATCTACTCATGGATTTTAACTCTGCCTGTAGAGCATACAAGTATACTAGAATGAAATGCTGCAAAGTAGAATAAATAGTACAAGTCAAAATGCTTCATTACATCTATCGATGCACATGCACCACCTTTCATTTGCGAGTGACTGCAAGAGGAACATAAATGTCATATCGTGCACTTGGTGGGAGAATACAGTATTCCACTAACTCAAAATAGTCACATGAATGATGAAGCTCTGAGTTATTTGTTGTCCAAATAACACTTCAGCATTAATTTCACTGATCGGCAATGATTATCTCAAATTGAATAGATCGACCCAAAATTGTATCACTATGTTTTGAAAATATGTGACTAATCAGATCTTTTACAACATTATCGTGGCTAGCTAAGGGTAATACTCAGTCTAAATACAATTAGGACAATTTGCACATAATTTATTGAGAAAAGGTGGAATGATAATTATCACCTTCCTGCCTAAAAACGAAGCCCGGTGAAATCTTCTCTTGAGAAATATCGGTTGAATTACTTATCTCCTTTATCTGTTTCTCAAGCAGCACATTAATATCAATTTCTGGATGCAATTCGTCAACAATCATTGAACATGGTGTTGTGTGTAAACTATTTGAGGAATCCAGCATGCTGAAGAAGGTAGAAATGGTTGGATGGAGATGGATACTTTTTTTAGCTAGTTTCATGATTGAACTAGATGAAACAGTTGATGCTTCTTCATCAAAGGCTTGGTGAAGCCATTTGATTCTGAAAGAACATCTGCAGTAGATCCTCTTTGAGTGCCTCACATGAATTGCCTGTTAATTTAGCATTCTGAATGTAAACTGAGCTGCAGGGAAAAGGAACTCCAGAAGAAAAATGCTGATTATCACATCAATCAGACAATCACCAATTACATTCGCCCTATATTAAATGTATATCAATATACGACAAATATCAACTTCAGTTTTCAAGAAGATACCAAAATTCAGAAAATGTTTTGTTTTATGGAAGCAAAACTGAAGTGTAGATGAGCCAAGAAGTTTAAAAAGAGAAGCTGATCATCGTAATAAATATTTGTTGAAGCGAGACCTTTTATATAATGCAATTGACAAGATGAGGATATAGTATAGCAATTAGTTAAATTGGCCATATCATATCTCTACATGCACTAGTCAACAAGAAAGTAGTTAAAAGGATTCTACATAAACAAAGTAGTGCTTGTGTTGATAGCTCTATTCCCATATCCATCATAAAACATCTATTCCAATTGATATAATTGGATACAAAGATTCCAGAACTAAATTAACCTCGTTTAACTGTGATACCATCATAAGTCTTTTATTGTCCAGCTAGACTTTCAACTTACAGAGTTGAAGAGTCAGAGAACAAAATAGAACACTAATTCTTACGAAACAAATTAGTAAATATACCTCTTCAACACGAGCATCATAGAAGGCACCCTTAACACGTGAACTTTTGGTGGCAATCACAAGTTCACCTTGTCTGACAGATGAGCAGTCATCACCTTGTAATGGAGTAGAACGGATACGAATACGTGCTAATACTTCCTCTTTATCTGTGATTATTTCTTCCAGATTGTTGTTTCCATATAGCACGATAAGTCCCGATTCTCTGGAGCTGCATGCACGGGAAACATAATGAAGTGCTACCTGCTACAACAGTTGGTTTCTTGAAAGCTCTTTTGAGCTCATTCAATTGCCTCTCGATTTAGCTTGAGCAGATTTTCACATTCAGTGAATGTTATACTCACAATGTCCTTGGTTTGATAGGCCAAAATGATATAGCTTTTGGGAAAATACTAATTAATCCAATCCAACTTCACTTTTGTTCTGCTAGACTAAAGCCCATTCAAGGATATAAACGAAAACAAACTACGATACTCTCCAACCATACGTATATAGATCACTTGATATCTATGAACAAAGTTATTTAAATTTCAACAAAAAATAGCAACAGAGATACTTAATTTGGGCATAAGTTGAAAAATGCACAACCACAAAACACACATTTGCATTTCCATACACTCAATCACAGGTATACTTCTGATCTAAAGTGATTTGTTCATTTTATCATCTTCATTTCACAACAAACCATGTTAATTTACAGAAATTCAGAAGTGAAACTCAACTCAAAATAAGAGATATTTATCAGACATCAATCAATTAAGATCATTAGAATATTATATATACATTAAAAAAATAAACACACACACCGAACTAAACTTTGAATCAAAATGTTCGCGGAATATGCACGGTAAATCTCTTATAACTGTGCGACGAATAGTGAGAAAAATTCTACTAAAAATGAAAGGAGAGGAACTGACCAGAGAGAGACCTGGCAAGGGTGCCAGGAGAAGCTATCTTTGCGCATAGCCTCGAGCTCAACGATGTCGTTTCCAGCACTGTTGTTGCACCAGTCATCGGCCATTGATCGGAGCTCGCGGCAACTGTTGATCTAAATGTAAATTTTAAGCTGGAAAACGAAGGGATTCGACTCTGGGGAGTGTTGATAAACAGTTATTCTTTATTATTTTGAATAATTGCGCCGATTATGCTTTGATCGTACACAATACTGTCTACAATTCAATTGGGTTGGGGATGAAGATGCAAAGAAAAGAAAAATATTTATTAGTTGTATTTTCACTTTTTATTTATTTATCTATTTATTACAATTTTACAAATATCAATAACCTTTTAATTTTTTCAACTCATCCAACATTAATTTAATTTGAATTCACATTGTTTATACCATACTTTCATAGTTTCAGTTTAAAGAGATAACATGTTGAAAATTTTATATTTAATTAGGTTTCCTTAAAATTCTCCAAACCTCAAATCTATTTGATAATTTGGCTAGACTCATATAGCACATGTTCCAAACAAGGAATTAATGGAACAAAATAAGTTAGACATATGTAGAGATGTAAACAAACCAAGTCGTTCGCGAACTATTTGCGGCTCGATTCGATAAATATTCATTTGAGATCATTCGTTAAGCTTAATGAGCCGAACTCGAGCTCAAGTTTCGAGCTCAATAACTTATCGAGCCGAACTCGAACCTAGACATATTCAACTCGATAGTTCGCGAACATGTTCGTTTGGTGGGTTCGCGAACATGTTCGTTGAGTGGGTTCACAAATATGTTCGTTAAGTGAGTTCGTTTATAATTCGTGAGCCTATTCGTTTAAAATTCACGAGCCTGTTCGTTTATATATTTTATTTAAATATGATTATGAATTTTATAAGTTTTTGAAATTTAGATAAATACAATTAATTAATAATTAGTAATCAGAAAAAAATCTGTAACCAATCCAAAACGTATTCATTCGAGATCGTTCGTTAAGCTTAACGATACGAACTCGAGCCCAAGTTTCGAGCTCGATAACTTATCGAGCCGAACTCAAGCCTGGCATATTCGACTCAGTAGTTCGCAAACATGTTCGTTGAGTGGGTTCGCGAACATGTTGGTTTATAGTTCGCGAACATGGTCGTTAAGTGAGTTCGTTTATAGTTCGCGAGCCTATTCGTTTAAAGGTCACGAGCTTGTTCGTTTATATATTTTATTTAAATATGATTATGAATTTTATAAGTTTTTTAAATTTAGATAAATAAGTTTCAAGCTCGATAACTTATCGAGCCGAACTCAAGCCTAGACATATTCAACTCGATAATTCGCGAATATGTTCGTTTATAGTTTGTGAACATGTTCGTTAAGTGAGTTCGTTTATAGTTCGTGAGCCTATTTGTTTAAAGTTCACGAGCTCGATAAATACAATTAATTTCGATAGTTCACGAACATGTTCGTTTAGTGGGTGCGAACATGTTCGTTTATAGTTCGCGAACATGTTCGTTGAGTGGGTTCATTTATAGTTCGCGAGCCTATTCGTTTAAAGTTTGCGAGCTCGATAAATACAATTAATTAATAATTAGTAATCATAATAAAATCTTTAACTAATCCAAAACGTTATTGGATAGGATTCGAACACAAAATGAGCTCGATAAATACAATTAATTAATAATTAGTAATCAGAATAAAATCTTTAACCAATCCAAAACGTTGTTGGATAGGATTCAAATACAAAACCCCTATCATATAAATAAGTTATATTACCACCAAACCAATTTGTGCTCTTATTAATTTACATGTTAAACTTTTATTTTATCTATTACATTTTAAAATATAAACATATTAATAATTAAATTCAATATAATTTACTTATTTCTAATATATTGTTTGCTATGCCATCTGATTTTTTTTTGAAATTTTGATATTAATGATACAATTTACCAATAATATATTATCTTAATATACAAGATATAATACTTCAAGTATAATTATATTGATGTTTCAAGTATAATCCCATAATCAACATAATAATTTAGCATTTTGGTCTTGAAAATAAGTATACAAATATATACTTAATAATATATTCATAATGAGTATAAAAAATTTATACAGTTCAAAATAAAAAAATCTAATTTCAACATACCATTAAAAAAACTATATAATTTTTTCCAAATGCATTAAAGTCAGAATTTCTCAATTTACAAAAGATTTTTGAACAAAAATATAGATCGATTATCTTAAATTCTGTAGTTTAATTTAAAAAAGTGTAAAAATAAGTAAAAAAAAGTCAATACAAAAAGTGTTGTAAATTTGATATAATCAATATCACCATACTTCAAAAATGGCTTTTCGAGAGTGGAAACCTCATCACTATATTCTACCATCTAAAAAAATCAATAATCAAAATAAATAAACCCTTAACAAATAATATTTAAATTTGAATATGAAAAAATATATAGAAAATTCATACATTTTCAAGATCGAATTCAACATGCTTAAACTTTGAAAATAGATCGGATTTAATTTTCTAATTACCTAAAATACATTAATGATATGTTATAGAAAGATATCAAACCATAAACATGTGCAAATCTACGTATATATCAAAATTCAAAATCTTTATATAAGAATAATGTATGTATATACCAAAATATCATGTATTTATATGAAATATAATTAGAAAAAAATTAATGTGAACGTGTATTGCAGTAATTTCATATAGTTTATTCATTTAATTATTCATATATTTGCAAACTCAAATATGTATATATGATATACTCTACATTTATATGTGTATACATACATATATTAATTATATAATTATTATATTATGATCAATAATATTGATTTTGAAAAAGATAGCTTATAAATTAGTATTACGTTTTGCAAATACTGTTTTAAATCAAAATTTCTATAATTTAGATATTTTAGATTTCAAACAAATTCATTAGTTTATATAGTTTTTATTCAAAATTAGTTGTAACATAAATAATTATTTGATACCATATTACTCAATTAATTATTGAATAACTAATTGATTTGAAAAATAAACCATAATGAACTTATATGTGTATTCGAAAAAAATAGATCAAAAGACATGATATTTAATTGATACGTATATATATATATATTTTATTATATACATATCAATTAATATTTCTTGCTATATATATCATTGAAAATATTTGCCAGTAAAGTTAGATTATTATATATCATATATATTTATTACACAATAATATTTTTAGAAATTTATAATAAACTCAATTAATATTAAAAAATAATAATAATAATAAAATTTGACAGTTCTACCCCTGTGGATACACCGAGAAGCCTGAGGGTTGTGATAGAGGATAAGGACAAAGAGAAGTAGAAGTGTAGAACCTGAAACGCGATTACATCTCCTCCTCGTTCGAAATCAATTGGAGCCCATCGCCGCCGCCGCAGGTTCGCCGCTAATACCTCTCTCTCTCTCTCTCTCTCTCTCTCTCTCTCTCACACACACACAGAACAGTCTTGTCAATTGACGATTGAGTGCCCTAATTTAATGATATCAAATTTTACTGCAAAGATCTTATGCAATTTAGGCGAATGCAATTTTATATGATTTAGGACCTTTATTATCTGATTTTGCTTCTATTGAGAGATTTAGGTATGATTCTGATGAGTAATAGACTAACATATGCAATGATCGCTTACTGGTGGAGACTAGGATTGCAGATCTAAGAAGCACGAAAGCTTGCATAATTTGTGTATCAGATGATCAAATTTATATAACTTGTGCGCTGTTGTTTTTCAGGAATAAGTCTCATGAGTAGTGATTTTCTTTGATTCTGGTTTGTATAATTCTGTGATCAGATTGTCACCTGAGTTTCATATGCACCCAATAACTGGCTCTATTGGAGAACTATTAGACATATGTTTAGTTAGTGGTTCATGTGCTTTACAATATTAAAACCTGCTTTTATGTGGAAAGTTTTGATATGTTATACCCTCATTTGCTACACGAACCAAATTTTCCGAGTCTTGGTTGAGTAACTTCCCAACAATTCTACTTATTTTGTAGGCACATCCGGTAGGCACATCCGCTACGACTAATATTCTTGCTGCTGCACCCGTGTTATACTGTAAAGAGGCACTGAAAATATCATCAACGGTATGTTACTGAACAAGCTCTCAATCATATAACAGTAGTGCTGTTTAAATATAGAAATACATTGTTAGAAAAAGAGTACTGGGATTAGGATTAACATGGCCAAGCAGTTAATTAATGTCATCTACATATTATTAAAATAAATTAATAGAAGATTGAAATGCATGCGTTATATATAAGATGATGTATATTTGTCGGATATATATGAGTTGGAATAATAATAATAATAATAATAATAATAATAATAATAATAATAATAATAATAATAATAATAATAATAATAATAACTCTAAAATAAAAGGTAGAAAAATTGTACTTGAACACATATATATCATCATTTCCCAAAAATAATAAAGTAAGCAGAGATGATGAATTAATATCATCAAGGGCTGGCTAATCCTAGCTATGTCTGAATTAACCTTGAAAATGATGTGGCTAGTATTGATCATGAAACAGCAGCACTTGTTCTTCAGTCTTGATGATATCATCCACAAAGAAGTTGAGGTTGTTGTTAGTGCTAATCAGCTCCTTAATCTCTTGAGTACTATTACTGGTGTAATAATCCTGTGGGTGTGGATTAGCATAATTGGTAATATTGCAGCTGCCACGAGATGAAGTATTGATGAAGCTGAATCCATTGGAAGAGTAGTGATGAGAGGATGATGAGTTGTTTTGCAGATGAATGGGAGGAGCCATGGCCATCTGCACCTTCTGCTTGAGCTTAGTGTTCCAGTAATTCTTGATATCATTGTCAGTTCTTCCTGGTAATGAGGCTGCTATTATTGACCACCTGCTTCCAATTGTAGCAAAAAGGCTGCAAATAATTCTATCTTCATCATCAGAAAATTCTCCATGCTTGATATTAGGTCTCAGGTAGTTGAGCCATCTCAGTCTGCAGTTTTTTCCACATCTTCGAAGCCCTGCACCTCATTAAAGACCATCATATGATATAATATTAATATTAATATATAGATTAAATTAGAGTTATTTTGTTGCATACCAACTTTATGTGGGAGTGCAATCCAATTTAGTTACCACCAGTTCCATTTTTCTCTATATATTCTTTCAGCTTTGCATCTTCATCAGGAGACCATGCCCCTTTCTTCACATTTGCCTTGTCACAGCATGGAGCTCTTCCCATCTTCACTCTCTAACTAGATCTCTCTTTTCTCTCACTTGCTCTACTAAAGCAATTGGTGTTATATGTGTATATATATGTGTGATTAATGATTGTTGTGAGAAACACACAAGTCAAAGTTGTATTTCAATTATCAGTTGTCCAAATCTTTTTCAAAATTAAATCAATCTTTTTTATCATCATCACCAAACAGGAGCTCCTCTAGTTTTGGCTCATTTAGTTTGCACAGCACTTGCTGATTTTCACATTTTAATCATTTTGTTATTGTTGAATTGCAAAATTTGTATGTGTGATTGTTTGTGATTTCTTGTAAATTTTGAAATATATGCCAAAATTAGTGTTAACAAGCTTTCAAACTCGAGCTCGAACTCTAATTTTTTCAAGCCGAGCTCAAGCTCAAACAATCGAGCTTGTATTCGAGCTCAATTTGAACTTCAAACGAATTTTTGTCGAGCCGAACTCAACTTTGAATAAACAAGCTTGTATTCGAGTCAATTTCGAACTTTTGACGAACTTTTATCAAGCCGAACTCGAGTTGAGTTCGTTTAGCTTGTTATCGAACTTTGTTCGAGCCGAACTCGAACAAATATCGAACTCAAAATTTTGATGTCGAGCCGAGCTCAAACTCCATTTTTAAAGTTCGTAATGAATTCGAGCCCGAATAAAAACAAATGAGCTGAACTCGAGCCCAGTGATATTCAGCTTGGTTCGGCTCGTTTACATCCCTAGACATATGTATCTAAACATATTTATTGTGTTGCTATTGGGCACACGACTACTTCGTACCACTTCGATATGTACTTATTGTTGGACATATGAATTATTTCTTTGAATCGCTGTATATGTTCAGTATTTACACAATGAATCGGTTTATGGATCTTTCTTAATTGGATATAGATTCGTCTTGGGATTTGGTATTGACCCGCGATGGTTCCAATCGGCTGCTCATTAAGTATTCTAGCAAGTCACAATAATTTCCGAATATAAAAACCCTATTTCGTTTTGCTTTCATATGAACAGATTTCGAATGTTCAATTTCGGAATGATTTTTGTTTTGTGTCTCAACTTTTACTTTTTCCATCAATCAAAACCCTTCCACATATATACTATCTACGAACATTTTTACAAATATTTTTAATTCATACGTGTAACATTTACGATACAAAATAAAACCATCAATCCTCATTCACCGGTACAAAAAAAAATTATGAATTGATTTTCTAAAATAAAAAATATCCAAATAAAAAGGAAAAGCCGTGGTCAGCAGCAAAACTGCATCACTAGCATTAAATTATTCGAATAACATGTGATATTCTCGAACATTTTAATTGTATACAATTAAAGTATCTTTAATATTAGTTTTTGATAGGACAACTGTAGTATAGATAATTTTATAATATTTAATAACAATAAATATCTCAAAGAAAACAAAAACAAAAAAGATAAAAAAGAATGAAAAAAAGAAAGAAAAAAAACAGGATTTGCCTGTGAATCTGCGATGGAACGGTTGAATATTTTAGTGCCATCATAAAGATCATAAAATCAATAGAAAATAACAAAAAGAAAACCGTATCCGCTAGAAAATTTGAATGAATCTATCACCGTTCGATACTTTTCGTAACCAATCCTACGGCTGCCAAACAATTTCACGGTTCCGAATATTCTAGAACGTGAGAACAAGCATCACTAGACTGTATACTGTACTCTCGACTCTACTTTCATCCTCCTCTGAGTGAACTCCATTTCGCGCCTCCTTTCTGTTTTTCCGTATTCTCTCTGGACACGAAGTTTTCTCGCCGATATTTTCTGATCTAGCAGTCAAAATCAATGGCCGGAAAGGGAGAATGTCCGGCGATAGTATCGATATCGGTACGACGTATTGGTGCCTAGGCGTTTGGTGACGCTGCTAAGAATCCCCATGAACCTGACCAACTCTGTTTTCAGTAAGATCTATGATCCATTCTGATGTGAGATTGTGTGTGTGACTTTGAATTTCTGATTAATTTATGTTAGGTTATTTGTAGTTTCATAGTGAAGTGTTTTGCTAGTGGTTACCTGGATCTCATTCTGCTACCTAAGTTTGATCTTTTGATTTGCATGTCACTATTCTGTTATAGTTGTTCAGTTTTGAAATGAATTTGTGAGAGCATTTAACTAGATCTTGTTGTGAGTATTGAATTTTACCCATAAGCCTTTCTAATTAAGCTATGAAGATCTGGTTCAATTGTCGTCTGAGGTTTATTCACAGTAGGGTGATAATTCTATAATCGTGTTAGATCTAGCTAAGTTTTCTCTATCTGAAAATTATTTCATAATATGAAATTGGGATAACTGATTGATGAACATAAACAACTTACTCTGCAACCCAGATTTTCAACCAAGACAGGGAATTACACATTTCTATTATTATGCACTTATTGTGTTTCTCATTTCTAGGCCATTTTCTAAACCACTGTGTATAGTTTGTTGATCTCAGCTTGGTATAATTTATCATTTAATTTTTGCCCGAAGTATGTTAGATAAGATTTCCATGTAATATAACACAAACTATTTATATTTATATATCTTTTAATAATTGAAGGAAACAATTTGTTCATCTTTTATACTAAAAATGTACTTTTGTAGTAATTTCAATATTAAAATATGCAAAATATTTAGTATTTTTCTGTTAATTCACATCTGAGGAAGGTCACAGAACATACTGACTGTACTACTGTTATGTAGCTTTTAAAATATACTCCCTCCGTCCCGGCTCAACTTGCCTACGTTGACCGGGCACGGAGATTAAGAAAATGCAGTTGACTCAAGTGGATATGCACTTTTGGATGACATTTTTGTAATAATATGCACATCAAATCAAGTGGATATGCATTTTTTGATGACATTTTTGTAATAATGTTGAAATATAGGGATATTAAGGTAAATTTTTTTTTGCCATTTATGGGCTGACAAGTTGAGTTGGGACAAATCAAAATGGCAAGTAGGCAAGTTGAGGTGGGACGGAGGGAGTATATGTTAGTTGTTATAAATGTTTGTTTATAGATCTTGATGATGTTCGTTTTCCTTTGCCTCTTGGTAATTAATTTCAATGTTTTTGTTTTGTCTAACAACTGATTTTTATTTGGATATCCTCCAGAGTGATATTTTCTCTTGATTTATGTGATTTATGACTCAGATTCTGTAATTTGCAGTTGCAGTAGGGATTTCTGGTAAAATTTGTTTCGGTTGCTTTCCCTTTAATTATTTTTGTTGCTTTTCTTGTAGAAATTGCTGTTTGATTTATGCTAAGTTAACATCATCCAAACGCGCCACTTGTTCATCAATTTGAAGGTGAAATGGGAGGTAAAAATCATACCATTGCTAATGAAGAATGTGAATATTCAAGTTGCAAATTTAGAAATTTTCATTTCCTCAACTATTTTATCGTGGTGAATTATTTGCAGGTGGTGAAGTGGGTTGCTCAAGTTCAAATCTATGGTTGTCTCCAAACCCTAGCAAAAGATGGGGTGAAATATTCTTTCTTCTGTACACTCCCTTTTGGCTAACTCTCTGCCTTGGTGTTATTGTTCCCTACAAACTTTATGAGGTATGTGAATATTGTTGTGGAATTTTCTTTTTCTTGGTTTATGCGAAAATTTTTATGCTGCCTCTCAGATATTTTTCATTGCTTTCTATGTCTAATACTTGTTAGTTTGATATTAGGTTAGTGGATCTATTTGGGACTTATTTCACTTGACATCTTTCTGTTTCAGTAAATCTTGATTTGAAAGTTTATAGGTTACCATCTTTTGTGTGTGTGTGTGAAGATAGTCTTTAGGTTTACTTGATACAATTAACAGAACATGGTTCTCGGTTCAGTGTTAATCAAAGCAGGCATGTTTGTTTTATATTCTTTGCTTCTGAATGACCATGTTTTATACAAATCTTTTTGTGGTTGTTTCTCAGATATTTTCGATGTGCTTTGGCTGTATCATTATTGTTTCATAAAAACAAGTAATAGTTTGGTATTTATCAACATGGCTTTTGAGCTGTTTTGCTTACTTTTGATAAGCTTAGCAAGCAAATCCACTTCATTATGACAAAAACTTAAAGTTGTTAATTGTGACACACAGGCTGAATTTTCTAGCTTTTTAACCAAGGTAGAAGCAAGGACGAAAATATCGGTTCCGGTAGATATATTGGTACCTTGATTTTACGGAAATATCGGTGGATATATCGATTTTGGTGGAAATATCGAACATTTTTTAAAAAATATGAAAATTTTGTATAAAAATTGGAAAATATGTGTAGTAATATACAAAATATTATAACTAACATTAATACATATATTGAACTTAAAATTACAAATAAAATGATATATTTACAATAAATATAGAGATACACTAATATTATATACATCATAATCCTTTTATTAAATTTCATAAAAATTAACTAAACTTAATTAAATTATGAGAGGACTTAAATGCTAGTGTACTAATTTCTTTTAAACAATTTAACTAAAAGTAATGAGAGATAAATAACTATGAGAGGATTTAAACAATTTCTTATAAAAGTAATTGTTTGCTCCACTCATAGACAAAAATATAGATATATAAAGAGAGATAAATAACTCAATTTTAATAGATAGATATCCTTCAAATACACCATAAAAAGATTCATAATAAAAAAGAAAAAAAAATTCACTTAAACTAAATTCATAATGAAAAGGAAAAAAAAACGAAAAAAGAAATCAGTGTCATTTTAGAAAGGGAAAAAGAGAAAAAGAAAAAGAAAAGAAAAACACACAATAAAAGCGTTCAGGAAGAAAAAAAAGGAAAAAAACAAATATCAGGCCTGTGCAACTGCAATCTGACCGACACTAATCGATATATTCACGATATATCACGATATTTTGACCAGAATCGATATATTCACGATATATCACGATATTTTGACCAAAATAAAATTGCACCTTGATATTATTTCGGTGCTTTAATTTTTGCGATATTTTCTTCCATGGGTAGAAGAACTCTATTAATGGTATTTCCTAATAAATGTCATTCTTTTTTGCCTGCCAACTAATCCCTTTTCTCACCATTGTCTGTCTCCTAGACGCCATATTAGCTTCTCATTTTCTCTCTCTCTTTTTTTTTTTAAATTGTGGCCAGAATTTTATGGAGTGGGAATACCTGTGTGTGGGACTTGTTTCAGCTCTCCCTGCATTCATAGTACCTATGCTTTTTGTTGGAAAGGTAAGTTTTTTGTTTCCCTTTGTTTGATTAGATTCATTTTAGAGTCTTGGACCGAAAAAAAGTTGTACTAAACTTTGAGGATATAATGACATAGGATTAACATCTTTCCTTCAATAAGGAGGATGGAGGAGGGAAAACATTATCAGTTTTTCCTTCAATATTGTTCATTTATATAACATATTTTACTCTCAAACTTTTGCAGGCGGATCGTAGCATCTGTTGGAAAGATCGTTATTGGGTAAAAGTAAGTATGATTTACTAAACCAATCAATCTTCTAAGTTTTATAGGAATATCCATCCTTAAATCCTTCATATTGGGCTATTATGTTTTCAATTGATTTTGTGAAGATCCCTATAAAATAAGGCTAGCACTGCTGATTACATGCATGGCATATGAGATCTGATTATGTTAACATCTTACCTTTATTTGAGATACCATCTTTAGTTTTTATTATGCCTTTGTATCTGAAATTGAAGAATTGAAGCCTGTGTTGGTGTTCTGCCAAGAGAAAATATTCTTCCTTTTGAAGCTGTCATAAGAACACATGCTGCTCTTGCTCAAAAACTAGTGTTGTGCTAGGTTATTTAAAATTACAGATAACTCCTTTATGTAAGCCACAATAACCTGGCTCATCTGTTCACCATTCAAATCATACGATGATTCAGAGTTCAGACTAAGCTTTTTCTGTCTACTAGTCGTGTGCACCCGTTTATAACTGCTTGCTATAATTTCTTTCGTCATTTGTTATTCTCTGTTATCTTGATGAAACTAGACAATTGTTTTTCTGGCAGGCCAATCTGTGGATCATTCTTTTTAGTTACGTTGGGAACTACTTTTGGACTCACTATTTCTTCACAGTTTTAGGTGCCTCGTATACTTTCCCATCATGGAGGATGAATAATGTGAGCCAATCACATGTGTTTGTTCATTCGGTTGCCATTTTTATTAATTCATAATTGTTGAAAGTGACCATAATATCCATCCGCAGGTACCACACACAACTTTCCTTCTGACCCACGTGTGCTTCTTGTTTTACCATGTTACATCAAATATGACACTTCGCAGAATCCAGCATTCTATCAGGCACTTGCCAGAGAAAACACAATGGCTCTTTAAAGCTGCCTGGATTCTAGCTTTTTCATATTTTATAGCATATCTGGAGACTGTAGCCATTTCCAATGTAAGTAAATGAATAGCTATAAAATACACACACACACACTCTCTCTCTAGGTGATATTTTTAATGGTATCTCAGTGTTCATTATATGTACGTCCCTAATCATCTGCATTGATCACATGCAGTTTCCCTATTATGATTTTGTGGATCGGGCTTCCATGTACAAAGTTGGCTGCTTGTTTTATGCAATTTATTTTTTCGTTAGCTTTCCTATGTTTTTGAGGTAATTTATCTCTCTCTCTCTCTCACACACACACATTGTTCATTATTCATTGTAATGGGTGTTCTTTGCAACAATGGGCAGGATTGATGAGGAAGGTGGTGATAAGTGGGACTTATCTCGAGTGGCGATAGATGCATTAGGTGCTGCTATGTTAGTGACCATAATACTAGACTTATGGCGTATCTTTCTTGGTCCAATAATTCCGGTTCCAGATTCGAAACAATGCCTTCAACCAGGACTCCCATGGTTTCCATCACCATTAACATAAAGACTCATATACTATGTAGCACCACGACTTCTTTCCTTTCTCATGTTGTTGGATTACTTGCGCACTTGTTTTGTCGAAAAGCCTTGTAACTTTCTATGTAATAACTATCTCATTTTTCTGTATCTATTCGGAAAATATTTGTCTTTTCATTGCTACAAGTCTCTTTACAGCCTTATAGGTGTCTTGTTTGATTGCATCATAAAAACTTGGAATTTTTTTTATTTGGCAATCCAAGTTCATGAGTAAAAGTTTTCCCCTAAATTTAGTATGATTTTGAACTCTGTCGCATATTTTTTTTTAAATAAACCTTGCAAATCCTAAGATCATTCAATAATGTGGATACAGAAACCCTCGTTCTCTTAGCTTTCACCTGACCTGATTTCGAATGTGAAATTTTGAAATCGATTTTTATTTTGAGTCTCAAAGTTTAATATTTCTATTAATAAAAACTCTATCACATATATACTATCTAAACAGATTTTTGCAATTTTTAATAAAAAAATGGAGTTCATCCATTGTCCTTTTTTAACACATCTTAGCGCAATATAATATGATAAATATTAAAATTTTAAACATATAATTTAACTATCTTATAAAATTTAATTATTCAAGGGTTTTAAAGTCAAGAATTCTCGATCCACTTATTTCTAAACCAAATATATCCTACGAGATATGATTCATACGTGTAGCGTTTACAAGACATAATAAAACTACCAAACCTTATTTATCGCAATAAAAAAATTATGAATTAGTTTTCTAAAATAAAATAAGAAATCCAGAATTCCCGAAAAGCCGTGGTCGCAACAAAATTATTAACCAATCGAAAAACTGTATCCCCTAGAAAAGTTGAATGCATCAATCACCGTTCAATACTTTCCGTAACTAATCCTACGGCTACCAATCAATTTCACAGTTTCCGAATATTCTAGAAGGTGTAAACCAACACAAGCATCACTTGACTATATAATGCTCTCTCAACTATACTTTCATCCTCCTCTGAGTGAACCCTATTTCGCGCCTCCTTTTCGTTTTTCCATATTTTCTCTCTACGAGAAGTTTTCTCGCCGAAAATTTCTGATCTAGCAGTCAAGAGCAATGGCCGGAAAGGGAGAAGGTCCGGCGATTGGAATCGATCTCGGTACGACTTATTCGTGCGTAGGCGTTTGGCAACACGACCGTGTCGAGATCATCGCCAATGACCAGGGTAACAGAACTACGCCGTCATATGTCGGTTTTACCGATACCGAGAGGCTTATTGGTGACGCCGCTAAGAATCAGGTGGCCATGAACCCCACTAACACTGTTTTCGGTAAGATCTGTGTTCCATTCTGATGTGAGAGTTTCTGATCCTTTTTTGTTAGGTTAATGTTAATTTAACTGTGAAACGTTTTGTTATTATCTGGATCTCGTTTTCCGACTTAAGTTTGATCTTTGGATTTGCATGTCATTGTGTTGTTATAGTTGTGTAGTTTTGAGATCTATTTGAGAGCATTTAAGTGGATCTTGTTGTGAGTATTGAATTTTACCCATTAGATTTCTCAAAGTAGCAATGAAGATCTGGTTTTTGATTGTCATCTGAGATTTATTCACAGTAGTGTGTTAATTCTATTATCGTGTTAGATCTAGCTATGTTTTCTCTGCCTGAACATTATTTTGATAATATGAATTTGGGATAATTAATTGATGAACATAAATATCATATTCTGAAATCCATGTTTTCCTACAAGATGTGGAATTGCTCACTTCTATTATCATGCACTTATTGTGTTTCTTTTATTGCTAGCGATGTCTTAGGGTTTTGTCTGTGCAGACTGATGTCTGTGCTCAGGGCGGTTGATTGCGCCTGCCCAATAAAATTTTAAATTAGTATATAATAGGTTAATGAATTTTAGATTTTGTATGTCCTTGTAATATCAACTTATCTTATTGCCCTCAAGTGTCTAACCTATTTATGTGTATTTGTTATTTTCAGTGTGGTATTTTTTTATTATTTTAATTTATACCCAAAGTATAATAGATACAGGTTCGATGTAATATAAGACAATGTATCTGTATTCATATAATATTAATTTTTGAGAGAAACAATTTCGTTCATCTTCTATTAGTATGTTTTTGTTAATTTGAAATAGAGGGAGTATGTTGTAGACTGTTAGGTTGCTTTTAAATATAGTTGATAGTTGCTGTAAGTGTTTGTAGATAAATCTTGATGATGTTAGTGTTTGTTTGCCTCTTGGTAATTGATTTTAATTTTATTGTTTGTTCCCACAATTGATTGTAATTTATGTGGATATCCTCCGGAGTGTGAAATTTTCTCTTGTTAATTTTGTAATCCTGTTTTGTAGATGCTAAGAGGTTGATTGGAAGAAGAATCAATGACGCCTCTGTGCAGAGTGACATGAAGTTGTGGCCATTCAAGGTTATTGCTGGACCTGGTGAGAAGCCCATGATTGTTGTGAACTACAAGGGTGAAGATAAGCAATTTGCTGCAGAGGAGATTTCTTCCATGGTTTTGATGAAAATGAGGGAGATTGCTGAGGCATACCTTGGTTTAACAGTGAAGAACGCCGTGGTCACTGTGCCAGCTTACTTCAACGACTCTCAACGTCAAGCCACCAAGGATGCTGGTGTAATTGCTGGACTTAATGTGATGCGTATCATCAATGAGCCCACAGCGGCTGCTATTGCTTATGGTCTTGACAAGAAGGCAACTAGTGTTGGCGAGAAGAATGTCTTGATTTTTGATCTTGGTGGTGGTACTTTTGATGTTTCTCTTCTAACCATCGAGGAAGGTATCTTTGAGGTGAAGGCCACAGCTGGTGACACTCATCTTGGGGGTGAAGACTTTGACAACAGAATGGTGAATCATTTTGTTCAGGAATTCAAGAGGAAGCACAAGAAAGACATCAGTGGTAACCCCAGAGCTTTGAGGCGATTGAGGACAGCTTGTGAAAGGGCAAAGAGGACCCTCTCATCCACCGCTCAAACCACCATCGAGATTGACTCTCTCTATGAGGGTGTCGATTTCTACACCACCATTACCCGTGCCAGATTTGAGGAGCTCAACATGGACTTGTTCAGGAAGTGCATGGAACCTGTTGAGAAGTGTTTGAGGGATGCCAAGATGGACAAGAGCACTATCCACGATGTCGTACTTGTTGGTGGCTCGACTAGAATCCCGAAAGTGCAGCAACTGTTGCAAGATTTCTTCAACGGTAAAGAGCTTTGCAAGAGCATTAACCCCGATGAGGCTGTTGCTTATGGTGCAGCCGTCCAAGCTGCTATTTTGAGTGGTGAGGGTAACGAGAAGGTCCAGGATCTCCTGCTTCTCGACGTTACTCCTCTGTCACTTGGTTTGGAAACAGCAGGCGGTGTCATGACCGTATTGATTCCGAGAAACACGACCATCCCCACCAAGAAAGAACAGGTTTTCTCTACCTACTCCGACAATCAGCCAGGTGTCCTAATCCAGGTCTATGAAGGGGAGAGAACTCGCACAAGGGACAACAACCTTCTTGGAAAGTTCGAGCTGTCTGGAATCCCACCTGCCCCAAGAGGAGTCCCCCAGATCACAGTGTGCTTCGACATTGATGCCAATGGTATCCTAAACGTGTCTGCTGAGGACAAGACAACTGGACAGAAGAACAAAATCACGATCACCAACGACAAGGGAAGACTCTCAAAGGACGAGATAGAGAAGATGGTGCAGGAGGCAGAGAAGTACAAGTCGGAGGACGAGGAGCACAAGAAGAAGGTGGAAGCAAAGAATGCATTGGAGAACTACTCGTACAACATGAGGAACACCATCAAGGATGAGAAGATTGCTTCCAAGCTCCCCGCAGCTGACAAGAAGAAGATCGAGGAGGCAATAGAGTCAACCATTCAGTGGCTGGATGGGAACCAGCTGGCAGAGGCTGACGAGTTCGAGGACAAGATGAAGGAGCTGGAGAGCATTTGCAACCCGATCATTGCAAAGATGTATCAAGGTGCAGGGGGAGATGAAGTGCCCATGGACGATGAAGCTCCTGCTCCAAGTGGTGGCAGCTCAGCTGGTCCCAAGATTGAGGAGGTCGACTAAACGATATGGTGCGAATTGGGTTTTTTCTTTTTTCTTTTTTTATATCTAAAACATATTTTGATTTTTCATTAATGCTGCTATGCTGTGTCATGAGAGTATTTTGATGCTACTCATGCCCCATACCCTTGTGGGATAATGTTTTGAGATTACATTTCAATTGCTGCTATCCTTATCTATTATATACATTTTTTTCAGTCATGTTTTTGTCCCTCAAATAGTGTTTTTTCATCTGACGAGTTTTTGCAGATTCATCTTTGACATGCTTTTCTTGTTTCAAACAGTTTGTGTTTATATTAACCTTTTTTTTATGGGGCATTTTTTTTGTTTTTTTGAGCCACTATACATTTTCCTGTTGTGGGATATGACGTCTAAGTTCGAACGCTATTCCGAAGATAACGCAACGTTTTTGCTAGTTTTCTTTTTTTAGGGTTTTTTTTTTTTTTTTTTTTAATAGCCATTTCTAATAATTTCAATTTTTGAACTTGTGGCAAAATAGTTTTATTTTATTATTTCAGATTTAAAAAAAAAAATCGATTCCTAAAACACACAAATCGATTAGTTCAAATAGTGATTGGCGGGTACAGAGATTCCATTTTCTCAACATCTCATTACAGTTACACCAACTAACTAGAATTATTAAGAAAGTGACACATTATCAAGATTGGGTATAATAATTGTTGATAAGTGGTTTGTCCACCCAAAGACACAATTGATGATACATGGCCCCTCTCAAACTATACGTACTTCCCCATATCCATCATTTATGTAATTTTCTATATCCCCACCTATCCCAATAAAGTTGACATTTTCCAATTTATTTATTTCAAGATTCATTGCATTTTGAAAATGTAACCACTACTTGATGCGTCCATCACAACCGCTGATCACCAGATCTTGCCCTCCCCAGATAACTCAACCCTATTATAAGCATATCACCTCAATCACCCTTCACACCACCCACCTCAAAACAAAGCCTTGATTGATGTTAAAGATAAAGTAATTATAATTTGGTCAAGTCGTAATTACTCTTTTATCAAAATTATTTTTAAATAATATACTTTTTTGCCACAATCTCTAATAAAATGACAAATTTACCCTCAAATTTAAAATGTTAAAAGGTATTTCAAGGCATTTTGTGGTAGAAAAATCTTATAAATATTTTGTGATAAAAAAAAAAAATCTCTTTTAAATCATTTCAAGACATTTTGACTTATTTTAAATAACTATGAAAAGCTATCTAATAAACTGTCAAGTGGCCCTATAAGATTCCATAAGTCACATATCCACATGCCTATAATTAAACACTTTCTTCTGTCAGATGTGACATGAAAATCTAAACAAATCCTTGAATTATTTCCTAGAATCTATATTAATCTCGAGATCTCAAACATAGAGATAGGTCAAGTTGAAAATTAATCTGTATCATCACATAAAATATGCACATCATACCAAAATATAGAGAGCAAATGAAACTAAAAAAATTAGAACACTTCCAAATGGAAAATGTAACAAAGTAATCC
The DNA here is from genome assembly GCA_954870855.1 of Scutellaria minor. Taxonomy (NCBI): domain Eukaryota; kingdom Viridiplantae; phylum Streptophyta; class Magnoliopsida; order Lamiales; family Lamiaceae; genus Scutellaria; species Scutellaria minor. Next base: position 1,038,444 of record OX940735.1, on the reverse strand, counting down.
AACACTAAGGGACTATATTTATTTAAATTGCATGGATAAGTAGATTGACAAACACATTGATCAGAAAGAGGGAAATTTCCAATAATTCAAATATTAAACTTAAGATGGATATACTGTTTTCCATGGATTACAACACCACAAGCCACAAAAGTTAGCAGCAAATAATGCAACTTGATCGATGACGATTCACCGCAATCTTACCTAGTTTAGGTCAACATAAGATCGTTGACCCCGTGGTGAGGACGAAGACACACACGAACTTCATGTTCTTCGGGTCCCTCCCGCAGCTTTGGCACCAATATCTCGAGCACAGTTCCTTGTCCGTCATAATATGCTTCGATTTTAGCATCTTCAGGAATTCGAGTGGAAAGTGGGATTTCTCGAACAAATTCCCCTGGAGGGCAGTGCTCTGAAGAGGGATCAGTAAGCTTGAAAGTCCTGTTGTGTCTCTTGATGAATGGAGTTCTTGATGTACTGATACAAGACACCTTGATGATCCCATGGGTGAGAGTGTTTCTCCAAGAAACTTTCACCCTTTGAAGATCCACACATGGCAAGCTTATTACAATCAGATAACCTTCTTTGTCCTCATAAGTTGTTTTAGCAGCTGTAACAGGGCCATAGACATTCCTTAGCACCCCACTAAACTCGTTTAACCAGTGTGGCTCGTTTGGGTGGACTTCCAAATCAGGGACTCTATCGGGACCATTCACTGCCAAGTAACAATCATCACCGTTTCCCTGTGGGAAGAAATCCTTCTTTCTTTTGTTGCTGACGGGCGAAAGGTCTATGTTGTCCCCATTGCTGTGGTGGGCCGGCTGAGTGGACAGATTTAGGACAGATCCGTTTAGCAACTTCTTCGAGTGAGAATTTGGATTTGCCTTCACCGGGGCAGGTGGCCTTTCGAGTTCAAATTCAGTGCTTGGAAGATTTCTCCATGAAGCGTAATCACTAGCTTCAGGTGGAATGGTGAAGTTGAGGTCTCTCCCAGTTAGCTCCATCCATCTCTTTCGATCATCTTCATCAAGAACCATGAGACTCGGGGATGTAACGAGCTCGACACCATGAACACACTGAGGATTCGAGAGCCCCCTGTAATGTTTCCGCTGCATTCTGTGGGACCTCACGAAACCCTTATCAGCACTAAAGGGAAAGGGACGCTCTCCTTGACGAGAATGGCCATTCATATAACTCCGGAGCTGCATCTTACCCAGGGCGTTCTCAGGCCTTTCCTTGAAAACCCACATGTACATATTCTCCATATCGTGCTGAACCATGAAAGTATCCAGCTGTAAATCACATTTATCGAAGCCTGAAACTCCATTACCATCTCGGATTATTTTTGCCTTGGATTTCTCATTCAGTACAGGCTTAAAGTAAAAGCTGAAGAAGAACCAAGCACCCCAAATGCTGTCAACCCTTTTCGCGCACTTCCTCCCAACCTTGGGGACACTTAGGAGAGTCTCAGTCTCGTATATCTGATGACCGAGTCCAACATCAAGAATCTCACATTGTTCAAGGTTCCAAGGCAGAGGAGGAGGGCTTCGCTCTGCGAGGGGTAAATTGATATCAGGTGGACGTGTTAAGACAACTTGACGATTCATCTCGAGTTCTAATTCGTCGTGTGTGGACGAGGCGCTTGAATCCATGGACAAGAGGGTTGAAGGGTGATGATTCTCCATTGACAAAGTTGTGAGAAGAGCATCCTCCATCTTAAATTCTCAGAGCAATATCTGAAGTAGCAAAACCTAGTTTCACCCCAACAATCACTATGAAGAAAAATCAATCCTCATAAACACCTCCATCGTGTCAATCCCAGCTACAAACTCCCACCTCCATCAAAACCCTAAATTTATTCATTTTGAACCATTTCTCCACAATCCAAACACGAAACTAAATCCTAAACCCAAATCAAGGGAAACCTAATTCAAAGCCCCAATTTTCCCCAAAATCTAAACAAGAAAAAGAAAAAAAGGAACAAAAGAAACACGAAACGAACAAGATCTTAATCATAAAGACAAAGCTAGATGAAGACTGCATCTAATCCTAACCCATCAATCTCCTCGAACCCTCCAAAGAGACATTCTATCAAACACATCAAATGCATCATTGAGCCAATGAGAAATACCCAGAAAAAAAAGATACACGCAAAATCTGTATCTCCTTTCTAAAATCCATTCTTCATTTTCATCTATTTATATGCGAATATGGTACACAAGTATCCAATCAAGAGAAAATATTACCAATCTATGAAGCCAAGGCCCAAGAAAAGCACCAAATCAGAAGGGATCTTTGAAGAATACCTTTTGGGATAAGCTTCCACAACCAAAAACCCATACAAACATGGACAATCAATAGACTTGACAATCCTCATCTTCTTCTTTCTTTCTTAGTCAGAATAGATTTAATAAAAACTCCTCCAAAAACACAATCCCTTTTCCACTTCTAAAACCACAAGCTTCTCAACTTTCAAGCCCCGTAGAAATTCTGTCAAAAAAATACGTAGCGTATGCGCTGTTTTGGCGTATACGGACACTCTGTGTAGATAGTGAACATGAGTAATTTAAAGCAAAAACGCGTATTTCAGGGTTTATTTGTTTTTTCTTTCTTTAAAATCATGAATTTTATCAAAAAGGAAGTGCTACTTTGGGATTGAAGCTCAACCTTATAGAGGGGTTGTGGCGGTGGGGTGGGGTGGGGTGGGGTGGGAGGTTGGAAGCTGTAGAAAGGTGAAAGCTTGCACTGAATAATGGTGGGCAAAAGCGGTGCAGTTTATGGATTTTTATTTTTTATTATATATATATATATATATATATATAATATTACATTTTACCGTTTGGATTTCACAAGAACCAAATTTTATAATTTTTTTAATAAATTTAAATGTGAAATGCGTCTTAAAATAATTGTCTTTGGATTTTAAGGTTTTACATGGTATATTTTGGCATGATTTTTAATAGTTGAAAAATTTTGAATGGTTTGTTTCATTCAACTGTTTTTTTTTAAATATTAAATTACCATAATTTGGTTAGTTGAGTATAAATTTTATCATTTTGTCATAGTTATCAGAATTAGCTGAAATGTGATAATCTGATGCTCTTGTAAATATTAGGTGACCAGGTGCTGAGATTATGAATGAGGTCTTTTAATAATGATTTTGAATTTTATAATTCTTGGTGTGATTTATTTTCATATTTACTTAGTACTATGATAATAATAGACTTTCCCAAAAAAAAAAAAAAAAAATTGGAGTCAATTCAGTTTATTACATTGAATAAGGTCGGTAGGTGAGTCAAGTTGGCTTATGAGCTACTTGGAGTTTAGTGTACTTTAATATTTATCTTTAAAAGTATTCACTATATTTGAATGTATAAGTAATTGAGTTCAACTAGTCGAATTTTATCAAACTTTTTTAACTGAACTATAATATTTAAAATAATAATTGAACTCAATTGAGTTCAAATTAAGCTTAAATGCCAAACATTCTGATTGAGTTTGAGCTCAGAAATGAAAAATATAAAAACACTAGAAATGGGGTGTGTTTAGTAAGTTTTGGGGTGCGGATAGTCGCACTCATTTTAATATGGTCTTACTTTTATGAATGAATCTCTTGTGAGACCATATCATGAATTTTTATTACTTTGCGTGAGACGAGTCAATCCTAATCCAATTTATTGGATTGAATTTATGAAATTAATTAATGGCGTTTAGTTTAAGAACCTCCATGTATTGTGAGACTTTTTGTGACAATCTTTTTTATCTCAAGATAAGAATATTCAATAAATATCAAATTGTTAATTGTCAAAGTCAATATGTAAATAAATTTTGGACAGAAGCAAAGAATAAATAAAAATAAATAAATATAAGATAATGTCTGAGCATGAGCTGGATAAAAAGGATTGATTTTTTATGGTATTTGTGGCTATTAAAAAGATAAAATGGTACTACCCCAGATATGTTCTCCTCTTTTGTTTCTTTCATGTTTCAACCATCATTTCTTGTTTTTCTTTACTTTATATAGCAAAATTATTTTAAAAAATCATATGATATACTATCACAAATATAAAACATATAAAGGTTAATATTATTTTTCAACTTGTATTATATGTGCATGTGCAAATAACGTATGCGTTCTTTGATCGAAATTTGTTGTCGAAGGTTGTAAAATTGAAAAAAAAAACGTATAATACAAGTTGTGATCGAAAAAAAAAAATTAGATTCCAAAGTGAAGAAACATGTATAGTACAAGTTAAAAAATGATATTAATCCTTAAAAATCATATGATATAGTTTCAAGAATATAATACACATAAACCTTTAGTAACCATTTTGATATATATAATATTACTATATAATTTGATACAAACATATAATTTAGCTCCCATTTTGCTAAAAAGTTTAGCCTAAATTGATACGAGAAAAATAAAGAAAAATAGGCAAGAATGATAGGCTAATTTGTGTATAAAAAGATAAGAGAGTTGTAGTGTCTTTGGTTTGTGAACCTTTACAAACTTTTTCAATGGGAATTTGAAGATAGTGACATTAACGCGTTGAATAATGTTCATAAATATTTAGTCAACTTAATTCGTTGAATTACTGTTAACAATTCTATAATTATTGTTCAAGACTGTTTGTTATAAAGCTTCCAATTTGTATGGTTTATTTTAGTGAAATTTGGAATAGCCTATAAATAAACATATAACATAACCTAAGAGCTTTAGCAGACAAGTTATAAACATACATATTTTCCAACAAAAAATAATGCAAAGACAAGATTTCATTACTGAATATATAAGATGATATGATCTAAATTTTGATAATACACACTTATGGATATAAACAAGTATGCTTAAAATACCCAGAGAAATAAATATTAAATTATGGGTTTTTTTTTGATTAATTACATAAAAAATATATGAACTTAAGATCCAATTTCATTTGCAACATGAATTTTGAACGTTAACGCCATAAACACTCAATTTATAACCTATAACAATTCGAGACATGATTATGTTTTTAGGGCTCCAATTGCTGATGTAGAACCCAAAATGTTGAAGCTCAATCATCATCCCAAGTGGAATTTAAACAAAAAATAAAAAAGAAATAGTATTCTTCACTGTTGCCTTACCCTTCCCCCTCGTCTCACCGATAAGAAAGCCAAGAAAAATTTGATTTTTGCAGAATTTAAGAAATAACAAAAGAATTTGAAAAATAAAAATATTGTTTTGTCTTAAATTTTCATCTTTCATGATTTCAATAGTTTCTTCATGTGCACAACTTATACACTACAACTCCCACACCTCTTCCAATTAAATCTGATTTTGCTTCAAATCAATTCAAAAGCAAGACCCACCAGCTTTCTCTTTCTTCAATGGCTGCCACAATTCAATTTCTAAGACAGAAAGTGACAAAGATTGCAAAATGGGCACGTCTTACTTAAAAAAAAAAACTTCAGGCGGCGAGAATGAGAGGGGGAAAGCAGTGGGGAAGACGAGTTCTTTCATTTTTTTTTTCTTCCATTTTTATGTCCATTTGTTTTTATATATATATATTTTTTTTGAGTTTTTTTTTTTTTTTAATTCCATGTAGGATGATGACTCATTTGATAAATAAACTTTAATTTACATTTCGGGTTCCACGTCATAAATTAAACCCTGAAACACTCAATTATGCATTGAATTGTTACAGTTTATAAATTAAATGTTTATGATGTTAACTTCCATAGTTCATGTTGCAATTGAAATAAGACCTTAAGTTTATGTTTTTTTTAATGTAATTAACCTTTTTTCTTTCAATCATCACAATGGCTAAATACCAAAATACCCCTAAATAATTTTCATCTCTCTATTGTCCCAAAGTTGAGAGTATAAATGAATTACGCAACTTCAGTTGCAATAATTGTTGGTGTTTATAATTATAGCGTTGTCAACTAGTCCACGCCTCTCTCAGATTTCTATTGAATTTTCTGGTTTTTTACTCTTGTCTTTCCATCTTTCAATTTTTTTTTTAATTTTTCTAAATTAATTATTAAGTCCATGTAATATTGAATTTTCTTTTGGTAAATCTTTATATATTTATTGAATTTTTAAATTTAATTTCTAAAGTTCTATATTTATTTTGTTTTCCCAAGCCCTTGATCTTTTATCTTTTGTTATATTGAACTTTAAACATTCAAATTTTATTGCACAACACTTTGTATCAAATAACGGAGGTGAAGGAGCTTAGTTAAACAAACTTGAAAATTTAAGAATTTAGTTAAAAAAAAAAAAAACAAAAGGATAAACATAAAGCACTTGTATAAGAAAAAAATCTAAATTTGGAGGTTTAATGAAGAAAAATAAATACGATGCCTCAATAAAACAAAGTGTGAAAGTTTAGGAACTGAAAATGCCTTTTAGGCTTTTAAATTACTTTATTTTTTAATTGACGATGGGTAGATGGGGATTTGACCACCACTCCACAAGTATATATACTTAGAATTATAATTTTCTTTTCAAAATTAAGAAAAAAAAAAAAAAAGTGATAAATTGAACCAGTCAACATCAACCAACTCTAAGATATTTGTAGGCATATATATTATGGCTTTTCAAAACAATATAAGATTTTTCTTAAGACTTGATGTTATATTTTATATTATACTTTAATCTATTTATATTATATGATATTATTAATTAACACATAACGTGTATTAAATATTATGAAATATGAGATATGATATCAAATTTAATAGGAGATTTGGAAAAATAAAATAAAAAAACTAAGTGTTGGTTATATTTAGAAGCTAAAATCAGCAACGATAGGCCACACCATTATATGATGAGACTCTTTTTCTTTATTGAAAAGTTGGATTGGCTTTTTACATGCCGTGCTGCTTATTCATTGGTTTGAAAACTTCAGCTTTTCAAACAAGTGCTTCTTAAAAAATTAAATTAAATCTCAAATGTGGATTATCAATCACATACTTATAATTATTATCTAGAACTTGTTATAAGATCTTCTCTTTTGATATATGTTTCATTTAATCTTTTGATATATGTTTCATTTAATATTTTAAAATAATCATTATACATGATGTGAATAGTATCACTAATTAAAACATAACGTAAATTAAAAATAATAAAATATAAGATAAAATATTAAATATAATAGAAGATTCCGATTGATAGAAGCATGATATACATGTTAGGGAACAAATGGTACTTCAATTATGCTGCTATTTTATTCTATAATCTCATTATTAGTTGATTAATTTTATATTCAAGTAATACATATTGATATCTCTATCCAATCAATCGTTTTAATACAAAATTCACATACAATACTTGTGGTGGACTGGTGCTTGCAAGAAATGAATATAATCATGGTTTATATTTATGACGATTTAAACAATGAAAGTAAACTATAATTTTAATACAAAAAAAAAGGACAAAAAACTAAAATAAAGATGGATTTCTTGAAACATATTAATTATGTTGGAAAATCTGGTGGTTAGGCGTATTGAAAAGATGCACAACAACGGGGTTAAGTCGAGGCAAGAGCTAGACTCTTTCTCCGTAAGACGATATTGCCCCGTATCCAAGTGCTCACGGTTAACGGCAATCGTCCCCAAGATACAACGACTTCAAGCTTAAGGATTATAGCACAACAACCCAAAAGCTATCGGCGAACTTACTCGATACTCGAGACTTTCTTAATATTGACTATGCGTGATTTTCTGAATGAACGTTGGAAATCTGAATGTTCGAATGAAATGAAATGAAATGGGGGCCTCCTATTTATAGGAGTAAGGAGATGTATCCTTTCCCACAATGGACACCACCCTTGAATCCAAAAGGTGTATACACACCTCTTCCCAAGGGTCAAGCCATTTGGACCCAAGGGTCACACCACTTGGTGACACCCTTTCACACCCAAGGGTCACACCACTTGGCCCGACCCGGCCCGAGACCCGGCCCGCGACCCGACCCGCGACCTGGTCCGAATCCAACTTGGTCCGGTCCGGACCCAACCCGAGTGTGATGATGTCTCGTGCGGTTCGGATGGTGCGTGAGTGTTTAGCCAACTAGGTCCAAAAAATGGCACTAGGTTCCACCATAAGGAAGCACACATGATTATTTCTTATACATGTGCTCCTATTAATAAAGTGAAACTTTTCCTTCCATTTTTCCTATGTGGGACAACTTCACTTTTCTCCCATTTTCCTTCACAAGAAGGATCCAAGTTGCCAACTTTGTGTATTAATTTCTCATTCACCCGAAATTGGAAATTCGAAAGTAAATACACTACATTCATCTACACGAAACGTAGATTCCGATTTAGCAACTTATTTCCATTTATTTAAAATGGAATCAACATTAAAATTTGGTCAAAAATTGGTCAAAACCAATCTTCTCTTCCAATTTCCAACAATCCCCCACATGAATGATGAAATTAATGCATGCATAAATGCAGACACATAAGAAAGTCCCGACGAACCATTGTTGCATCAGGATAGATAGCTTCCGGCTTTGAATCTTCCCTAGTGGAATACTATCGGATATACTGGCGATTTGGTGGACGTGATGCCTTGAACCCCTCCGCCGTTTGTGTATACCAAGACAATAATACCCACACAACGATAGTTCTGATATCTTTCAATTCTCACGTTGTGTCCGTTTCGGCCATGGACCATATCTTGGATTCATGAGTGTTCTTTATTCTTTGGAGTTAAAGCGGCCACACTTCTCACTCATATAGGTGATCTCCCATAAAGAGTATCCTGTCATACCCCACCTTTAAAGGCTATAGGAATCATTAAAAGCATTTGAAATGCTTACCCTTACCACACTGCACAGGTTCTGCACTTGGGGCAGCCTCAAGAATGGAGCATTGGATAAATTCCAAGTGCATATCTAGACTTAGATCATAGCTTAGTTGTCTCATTGAACCAAGTTTGTGGGATCATCCACGCTTCATGGTTGAGTTACCACTATGACGTCTGTAATGTGTGGTTTTTCAACCTCATTCCCTTCACTGCACTATACATCTGATCTCTGTTAATACCTTTTGTTAACGGATCCGCAATATTTTCCTTAGACTTCACATAGTCAATGGAAATTATACCACCAGAGATCAGTTGTCTCACGATATTATGTCTCCGACGAATATGACGAGACTTACCATTGTACATACTACTCTGTGCCCTCCCAATTGCCGACATACTGTCGCAATGTATTATCACTGGAGGCACAGGTTTAATCCAACACGGAATGTCTTCTAAGAAATTCCTAAGCCACTCGGCTTCTTCACCGGCTTTATCTAGCACAATAAACTCAGACTCCATCGTGGATCGAGCTATGCACGTTTGCTTAGAAGATTTCCAGGACACTGCTCCTCCACCTATAGTGAATACGTATCCACTTGTGGACTTGGAGTCAGTCGAATCTGATATCCAATTTGCATCGCTGTATCCCTCTAATACAACAGGATATTTCGTATAAAGTATACCATGGTTCATGGTATGTTTTAGATACCTTAGGACCCTTGTCAAAGCTATCCAGTGGTCTGACCCTGGATTACTCGTGAATCTACTAAGTTTGCTAACTGAGTATGCAATGTCGGGACGTGTACAGTTTGTGAGATACATCAAGCTACCAATGACTCTTGCATATTTCAGTTGAGATACTGGGTCACCTTTATTTTAAATGCAGACTTAGATCAACCGGAGTTTTAGCCGGAGGTAAGTCCCAAGCCTCGAATTTCTTAAGCACGTTCTCGACGTAATGAGATTGTGATAAGACAATTCCTTCAGATGTCCTAGAAATCTTTATTCCTAGTATGATATCTGCCAAACCCATATCCTTCATGTCAAAGTTACTCTTTAACATATTCTTAGTTTTCACAATTGCATCACGGTTGTTACCCATGATCAACATGTCGTCTACATAAAGACAGACAATCACAAAATCATTTTGTGTTTCTTTAATGTATACACATTTGTCACACTCATTGATTTTGAACCCATTTGATATCATCGTTTTGTCAAATTTCTCATGCCATTGCTTAGGTGCTTGTTTCAGCCCATACAGTGATTTGACAAGTTTGCATACTTTATTCTCTTGTTCGGGTGCTACAAACCCCTCGGGTTGTTCCATATAAATCTCCTCGTCCAGTTCCCCATTTAGGAAAGCTGTCTTTACATCCATCTGATGTATTTCAAGATTGTGCAGCGCTGCAATAACTATTAGCACTCGAATGGATGTGATTCTTGTGACAGGTGAGTAAGTGTCAAAGAAATCATATCCTTCCTTTTGTTTGAACCCCTTTGCTACCAATCGAGCTTTGTATTTATCGATTGATCCATCAGCCTTATATTTTCTTTTAAGGATCCACTTGCATCCTAAAGGTTTGCACCCCGGTGGAAGATCAACTAACTCCCACGTATGATTTTGCATGATGGACTCAATTTCACTATTGATAGCTTCCTTCCAGAGAGGAGCATCTGGGCTGGACAGTGCTTTTTGAATTGTCACGGGTTCAGTTTCTAACATGTAAGTTAGAAAATCAGGACCGAATGACTTTGTCACTCTTGGTCTCTTGCTGCGTCTCGGTTCATTTTCGTCTTGAGAATGATTTTGACCAGCTTCATAAGTTCTCTTGTTAGAACTAATCTCTTTCCTTTCTTTTTTCGGAAAGACGTTCTCAAAGAACATTGCATTTCTCGACTCTATGGTCATTCCTTCAGTCATGTCAGGAATTTCTGATTTGTGTACCAAGAATCGATATGCACTGCTGTGATAAGCATATCCAATGAATATGCAATCAACAGTCTTGGGTCCTATCTTCACCTGTTTAGGCTTAGGTACTTCTACCTTTGCTAGGCACCCCCACACTTTCAGGTAATGGTAAGAAGGCTTCCTTCCTTTCCATGACTCATACGGAGTCTTGTCTCTTTTCTTGTGTGGTAATTTATTCAGAATGTGATTTGCTGAAAGCACGACTTCCCCCCACATGTTCTGGGGTAAGCCAGAACTTAGCAACATTGCATTCATCATCTCCTTTAGAGATCTATTCTTGCGTTCTGCAACGCCATTTGACTGAGGTGAATATGGAGCCGTAGTTTGGTGAATAATCCCATGTTCAGAACAGAACTCTTCAAACGGAGCTACATACTCCCCACCTCTGTCACTACGAATCATTTTGATTCTTTTGTTGAGTTGATTCTCAACCCCACTCTTATAATTTTTGAAGGCCTCAAGAGCTTCCTCTTTTGCTTTCAAAAGATACACATAAGAGTACCTTGTGCAGTCATCTATGAACGTAATAAAGTACTTATTACCCCCTCTAGTCTGCACAAATTTTAGATCACATATGTCTGTATGGATCAACTCTAGAGGTTCAGTACTTCGTTCCACTGAATGGAAAGGTGTTTTGGTCATTTTTGCCTCAACACATACTTCACACTTATTTTGTGAATTCATTTCCATTTCAGACAATAAATTCAATCTTACGAGCTTTCGCAATTTGTTTAAATTTACATGTCCTAATCTATCATGCCATAAATTAGAACTCTCAATCAAGTAAGATGAATTAATTACTTTATTATCATTGGTCCGCTTAATATCGCGGTGTACAGTCATTACATTCAACTTAAAGAGCCCCTTTTCAAGGTAGCCCTTTCCAACAAATAGACCAGTCTTGGTCAGTACAAATTTTCCGGCCTCAAACACTAATCTAAATCCGGCTTTGCTCAACAGCGAGCCAGAAACTAGATTCTTGCGAATGTCTGGGACATGCAGAACATCCACGAGCGTCAACTCCTTCCCTGAGGTCATCTTGAGTACCACTCTTCCTAATCCAGCCACGTTGGAGGTTGCTAAATTTCCCATGTACAGCTTCCTGCCAGTGATTGGCATGTAGGTTGAGAACATCTCCCTGTCGGAGCATATATGACGCGTAGCTCCAGTATCCACCCATCAATCTCTCGGATTGTCCACCAAGTTGGCTTCAAATACGACAGCTGATAGGTCGAGCTCCGCCATGTTCACAGGTACATCTTCCTCAGCAAGGTTGGCTTGACCTTGATTGCCCTTCTTGGGTTGTCGGCATTCTCTAGCAAAGTGTCCAGGCTTTCCACAGTTGTAGCAGTTCCCTTTGACTTTCTTCTTAGGTTCCTGTTTAGACTGAGAGTTGCCCGACCCTTTCCTCTTGTTGCTAGGACGCGTTTCGGCCAGGTTCACTTTTGCCTCCATTGATGCCCTGCTGCTCTTGACTTCGGATTTCCGGTTATCTTCCTCGATCCTTAGTCTCACAATCAGGTCCTCAAGCCCCATTTCCTTTCTCTTGTGCTTAAGGTAGTTCTTGAAATCTTTCCACAGAGGCGGTAGCTTCTCAATAATAGCAGCTACTTGAAAAGATTCACTGAGTTGCATACCCTCAGCATGTATGTCATGTAGGATTAGTTGCAACTCCCGAACTTGGTCCAAAACAGTCTTTGTATCGACCATTTTGAAATCCAAGAACTTACCGACAATGAACTTTTTCATTCCGGCGTCCTCCGTCTTGTACTTCTTCTCCAGAGATTCCCATAACTCTTTTGAGGTCTTAGTAACCGCATAGACGTTATATAGGGAGTCTTCTAGCCCATTCAGAATATAGTTCCTGCATAAGAAGTCGCTGTGATTCCATGCATCTAGTGCGGTGCGCATTTGTTGGTCTGTTTCATCATTGGCCACTGTAGGCGGGTCTTCTTGGATGAACCTTGCAAGACCGAGGGTCGTCAGGTAGAACAACATCTTCTGTTGCCACCTTTTGAACTCACTTCCATCAAACTTTGGCGGTTTCTCGGCGAAAACTGGTGCGGAAGATGTGGATGCCATCTCTTCAATACACAAGATATCGTCTTACGCTGTTGGAAAATCTGGTGGTTAGGCGTATTGAAAAGATGCACAACAACGGGGTTAAGTCGAGGCAAGAGCTAGGCTCTTTCTCCGTAAGACGATATTGCCCCGTATCCAAGTGCTCACGGTTAACGGCAATCGTCCCCAAGATACAACGACTTCAAGCTTAAGGATTATAGCACAACAACCCAAAAGCTATCGGCGAACTTACTCGATACTCGAGACTTTCTTAATATTGACTATGCGTGATTTTCTGAATGAACGTTGGAAATCTGAATGTTCGAATGAAATGAAATGAAATGGGGGCCTCCTATTTATAGGAGTAAGGAGATGTATCATTTCCCACAATGGACACCACCCTTGAATCCAAAAGGTGTATACACACCTCTTCCCAAGGGTCAAGCCATTTGGACCCAAGGGTCACACCACTTGGTGACACCCTTTCACACCTAAGGGTCACACCACTTGGCCCGACCCGGCGCGACCCGGCCCGGCCCGCGACCCGACCCGTGACCTGGTCCGAATCCAACTTGGTCCGGTCCGGACCCAACCCGAGTGTGATGATGTCTCGTGCGGTTCGGATGGTGCGTGAGTGTTTAGCCAACTAGGTCCAAAAAATGGCACTAGGTTCCACCATAAGGAAGCACACATGATTATTTCTTATACATGTGCTCCTATTAATAAAGTGAAACTTTTCCTTCCATTTTTCCTATGTGGGACAACTTCACTTTTCTCCCATTTTCCTTCACAAGAAGGATCCAAGTTGCCAACTTTGTGTATTAATTTCTCATTCACCCGAAATTGGAAATTCGAAAGTAAATACACTACATTCATCTACACGAAACGTAGATTCCGATTTAGCAACTTATTTCCATTTATTTAAAATGGAATCAACATTAAAATTTGGTCAAAAATTGGTCAAAACCAATCTTCTCTTCCAATTTCCAACAAATTATACTTTATGTTGGTCCCAAACGTCCCAAGTGGTCAGAGGTTCAGAGAGGGTGAATGAACCTTTATCGATTTTTCGACTTTAAAAACAATCTTAAATGTAGATTCCTGATTCTTAGGAGAAACAACAACCTGACTTGATCAGAAACCCGACAGTATGCTGATTTAGATTTCTGATCAGTTTTCTCAGTACGCAGCGGATAAAACATGATAGGGTTTCTCTTTGGAAAAACAACTTTATTTTATAAGTATGTTCTTTTATAAACTTCTTTTATGCAGGATGTTTATGGTATGCAGTCAGTAAGATATAGCAAGATAAGCACAATGCAATAAGTAAATGAAAGCAATAAACACTTATGGTTTATAGTGGTTCGAAGGTGGTGTAAGTCTTCTACGTCCACTCTACTCCTTCCAAATGAGGAACTTTGTTAGGTCAGTTCAAATTACAAGCCTCGTTTTACAAACCTCTTCCTAACAAGCTACGCCTACTAGAATCCCAGACTCTAGTCGAAGATCACAACCCACATAGGGTACAATCCCACAAAGGGTAAGTAGCCTATTTCTAGACTACCAAACTTAGCAAGGATACTATTTTCTCAACTAAATACACCTAAAACAACCTAGCGCACACAACATAAATGGTTAAAAGATAAAAAGGTTTTCTTCAACTGTTGCGAACATGGATCAGTCTTGAACATGAAAGCTCCATTGCTGAGATAGACTGATCCTAAAAGGTTGAGTGGCTGAACATGGTTTCTCTGAATATTCTCTTGACTCTGTGTAGCATGTCCAACATCTTCTTTAGTCAGCCACACCTTCTATTTATAGATCTTGAGAATGTATCCGTTGAATGAAGTATCCGTTGAAGGTAGATGCTTCACCATTTTGAATTTAAGCAAAGATCTCAAGATCTTTCTCTGTGGTCGCATTAAATACTTCTGAGTTGATCCTGACATATGCATTTAATGCGCCCAACATTTGCTTCTGAACATTTTTGATATTCCTGCTGAGTTGTCAAGTCGGTATGGGTCCAGAGCTGAAGTCCATGCAACGGTTACTCGTCAGTTGGCTTTGCTGCTTCATGGTCTTCACTATCCTGCTTCCAGCTTGCTGGTATTCATAGCTTGCTGCACTTTGCTTGCTGTTCACTGCTGACAGCTTTCTGCTTCCAGCTTCCTTCTTCTTTTTGTGCAACTTCCTTTTCTTCTTAATGCAGCATTCTGCCTTCAGCTTCCTGTTTGCTCTTTATGCAGATTCTTCCTTTATCATGTTGTTTCCTTACAGCTTGCTGACTCTTAAAAGATGTCATTTGTCTTCTAAAATTAAGTTTTTCTTGCTACATGGAAAACTTCTAACATAATCTTTTATCTTAAAATTATATTAGTTAGTATGAAAACTTAGTTGCTGACAACTTAAACAACCTGTTTTGTCTTAAACAAACTATTTTTGTCACATCGATATAACTACTGAAATATTCCAACACTTTAGTTAATGAAAATAGAACGATTTTAGCAAACATTTGTTTACAACTTTACAATATACTAACTTTTTTTGGAAAACTTTTTGACTTGCTATTGTTAACATATAAATAAATGAAAAGAAAATTAGATTAGTATATTAATTAAAATGAGGCTATACACACCCCATAAAAATACTAAATACATCCAATTTTTTTTAAAATCAAAAGTAAAAAATTCATTTTTTGGAGTGTGTATAGTATTTTTGAGGTGTAGATAAGCCTTAACATATGAAAAAAAAAGTGTGATTTGTGTACAAATGTTATCAACTATTAAATAATATATTAATGAAACTATATTGTATTTAATTGTTAAATTAGATGACAGGATATACCAAAATTATAAATATAATTTTTCTTCAATATAAATCATTTTTTTAATTTATTTTATCAAGTTAACTTATATATATATATATTTAGCTCATGTATTACAATATACACGTACAGGTCCTATGCTTTAAAATACAAATTCATGGTTGAACCCATAGTCATATCAAATACATAATTAAATATAAATCAGCAAATCATCGAAAATGTTTTAATATTAACATAGATGACGATAAAGTTGGTGTATTTACAATTATATATTATTATATATAACATGTATCAATAAGATAAACAAAGAAAGTACAGAAGATTTTTACCCATACAAAAGATATTTAAAATGGGGTGAGATCAGCAGTGACAAAACCAAAAGAAACAAATTTTGATGATTAGATAGCAAATTAGAGATGAAAGTTAATTGTATAAGCAAAATAGTACAATTAAAGACTCATTATTAACAAGGGATCAAATAATGCATCTATATTTCTGAGCACTTTTTAAACTTTTCCCCCAAAAAGTGACTCAAAAGGCTTATAAAATATAGCGAAATAGTAAATAAAAAGTGCAGTCTTATTAGGATTAACACCCAACACATGGTAATTATTCGTATTCTTTATTAATAATAAATAGTGGTGTCACGAGCATAGTCGAATGAGAAAGAAAAAAAGAAAATTATCGTAAGGCTGTCACACAAATCTTTTTCCATAAAATAGGTCAACTCATATTATACATGAGTTTGTGAAAATTGGTTTTAATTGATTGGTAATGGGACCTCCTTTCACGATATATATTTATGAAAATGTCTTCCGTAAGTTTTTGTGAAGAAAAAAATATCAATATATGTTTGAATTTTGGAAAATCCAAAAAAAGAAAAGAGTCTTCTATAAAATGATTATTTTCATTAGTAGGTATTATGTGAGACGATTGACGTGAGACCTCCTGTAAGATGGAGTTCATATGAATTGAGTCAACACATTCAATATCGAGCTCAAATAAGATAATATAACGTTTCGTCTCACGTAAAATCTTACGTGAAACAGTTTCATATGAGTTTCTGTGATTTCCAAATTAGTCAGATGTATGTTTGGAATAGAGTAAAAAATTAAATTATGGTCACCAATATTAACATAATAAACTATTAAATTATGGTTGACTAACGTGTCATTAATTGGAGGACTGGAATCATTAATCATAGATTAATTTAATTCTCCACCTGCTTAATTTAAGTAAAGGTGTGTGTACTTATGCAGAAAAGCATAAACCAATCTGTATTTAGTATAGATAATTAAAGTTGGCCCACAGGGCCCACATATGACATATACTTTTTCCTATTCGAAGTCTTTTCTACCCCACCCCACCCCAGGTGAGACTGTACACAAGATTCTTTTGGTAGGTTTCCCTTTTTTTTTTTTTTATTGGATACTTATATTATATATACTTCTTTTATTTGGGCTCCAACTAAGCCCACTAAATAAATGATTTCTTGAGTAGGCCTGCAATGGTTAAAGGGTTATTTTGGTTTCATCGTGAAATAGAAGAATTCTACCACCGGCCCAACTCATTATAAATTTCCTAAAATATGACTCCATTTCTAAATTTCCTAATTCAATTGTTTGATTTTCTTAAAAAAATTTGTTCTAAAAGCTTGGTCAAATGTATAATACTTTTGGGTCATTTTTAAATAAATTTTGAGGTTGCACAAAATTCAAAACTAGGGTTTATTGGATCCAAAATTGTAGTCTCCCATATATACATTTATCAAATTTTATAGTATATTGCTCTAAAACGTGCCAGCAACGCTACATTCAATATCAAGAACATGCATTAGAAACTCTTACAAACAAAATTGAAATC
The DNA here is from genome assembly GCA_954870855.1 of Scutellaria minor. Lineage (NCBI taxonomy): Eukaryota > Viridiplantae > Streptophyta > Magnoliopsida > Lamiales > Lamiaceae > Scutellaria > Scutellaria minor. The sequence goes on along the minus strand of OX940735.1, from coordinate 1,020,922 downwards.
AAATCTTTTTAAAAAATGGAAATAAATCCTTATATATAATAAACTGCTTTTATTAAGCCCTAATAGCCCTTTATGGACAATCCACACAATTACCACCACCATTGGTATGATATGAACCCGATATTGGTAGGCTTGCTTGGGATCTTTGCTGGTGCTATAGTTGTTGCAATTTGTCATTGTATAATCGTTTCATGCAACGATACAGAAAGACAAACGTTCAGTACGAGAAATCACAATGTTAGAAGACGAGAATCCACATCTACAGTTAATACTACAGTGGAGCATCCAACGGTTCAAGTGATCATTCAATCAAATTATCTTAAAGAGTGCAAAGAAGATTTATGTACGGTGTGTTTAGGTGAATTTAAAATAGGTGAACGAGTTCGTGTGTTAACTGAATGCGCACATATGTTCCACGTGTCATGTATCAACAAATGGCTAGAAAACCATTATAATTGCCCGTTGTGTAGGACAAGTATTGTCCCTCCATCATGTTCACATGTTAATGTAGCTTCATCGTCGGAATTCGATAGGGTTTTAGCTACGGAGGTAAACAGAACACCTGAATCCGGTGGATATGTGGAATAGAATTTTTTTTTTTTTTTTTTTTGACTAATAAGAGCCAACAATGTGCAATTTTTGGTGCTATTATTATTATTATTATTATTATTATTATTATTATTATTAATACTTTGGTATGTGTGTTCCTGTTAGATGTATACACAATGATAATCCCATAAATTTCCTTTTTTTTCTATATGTATCAGGCTAAAATTTCTGAATATCTCATACAGGGTTTACAATATACAAAAATTTCAATCGTGGGAAATTGGGCTGAAAGTGTTAGAAAATGGCTAAAGCCCAATAGAACTTAATGGGCTGACTAAAGATGGATTATATAGGAATGGGCCGAACATCTCTTTTGGCCCATTAATGACACCTTACAAGGGTACAAATTCGAAAAAGCTTAAAATAGACAATAATCATATGTTAGAGATCAAGAAAGCTAAGCACTAATAATATGTTTTTCATTGACACAGGAAAACTTCACCTACTATTTTCTCATCCCTTCTGATCCAAGTTAAACTCATCTTCTCAAAGAACCCAGAAAATCACAAGATCAAAGAAGAAAACCCAGCAATGAAGCGAGCTCACACCAATCGAAAATGCTCATTGCCCATTGTTTTGGCGTCGATTTCTGCTCTGATTATGATTTTCATCTTAATTTTATCTCATCTCAAACCCAGCACCTCATCTTTCCCGATTTCGAGCTCAGTTGACTCTGGTTCCTTGGCTCTGCCTGAATTGCCGCGATTTGCGTACTTCATATCGGGTACAGGCGGCGACAGCAGGAGGGTGAAGCGGCTGCTTCAGGCGTTGTACCATCCGCGAAATTACTACTTGCTCCACCTAGATTTGGAGGCCTCTGAAGCTGAAAGGCTTGAGCTCGCTAAGTATATCAAGTCGGAGGCAGTTATCAGGTGGTTTAAGAATGTGATGGTGATGGGGAAGGGTAATTTGGTCACTGCCAAAGGGCCGACGGTGATGGCGTCGACGCTGCACGCCATTGCGATTCTGTTGAAGCAGGGGAAGCGGTGGGATTGGTTTATTAATCTCGGAGCTTCGGATTATCCGCTTATGCCTCAGGATGGTGAGTTTGATGTGAATTTTAATAGATTATGCTATATGATGTTTGTTGTTGCTCTTGTATAATGTGGATATATTGTGCCTGTAACGTGTTTGATTTATTGTCTATGAGAAATTTGAGAGTGAATGTGTTTGAGTATGAGGTAGGTAGTGAGTTTCAAGTGTTTTGAATAGTTTTAGAACAATGATGTGTATTACAATCCTGTTTTCTTTGTTTAGATTCGACTTTGAGTGTGTTATACTCTGAGTAGTAATTCATTCATCTTAAAACAATGCTGTCTATTCATTCATCTTTCTGTATTTCAAATATATTGAATAGTCTTAGAGCAATGCAATGTATTTCTTTCATCTTTCTGTTCTTGGCCATCGTTATTTTACACATTTTCTTGAATTAAATGTATTTTTACAGGCATGTTGCTGGGATATTAGTACAACATTACTTGACTAATGCTTCTGTATATGAATGTGCTGTTATTAACAATCTTGTTTTCTTTGTTTTAGATATTCTGCACATCTTCTCATACTTGCCTAGGGATCTGAATTTCCTCGAGCATACTAGTGACTTTGGTTGGAAAGAGTGAGCACTCGACTAATGCACTGAACTCGCCTACATCCCATTTGAGTTTGCTGAAATTAATTTATTTTGATGTATCATTTCATTTAAGGTTCCTTTTGTGTGTTATTTGCAGAACCCAGAGAGCTAGGCCTATTATTATAGATCCCGGGTTATATCACTCAAAGAAATCTAGTGTATTTTGGGCCAAAGAGAAAAGATCGTTGCCTGCTTCTTTCAAGTTATTCACAGGTATCTGCTGATTTTTTCACTTCTTATTTCCAAAATCTCTTGGATTATGTGATAGTATGTGGGAATGAACATATGATTATGAGGATGTGCAAAAACTGAGTATACTAGCTTCCATTGATGCAAAACTACAATACTCTGTTTAAGGTTGAACTGGATATACAATGTTCAAAGTAATCACAATTATTTAGTGAAGCATAAATGATACTACTCCTTGGCATCAAAACTAGTTTCTGATTGAAAAACTTAAACCACCCTTTTTGCTATGGATTAGATTTGTATTCCCATCTTGTCCCCTTGAGTATTTTCATATCAATATCAATACTGACAATCATTTGGTTCATTCATTATGGATTTACTGATTGTGAGGTTACTATATGTTTTATAGGTCTATTATGGATGTACTGAAAGAGGGTAATTATTTCCATTAACACTGTTTCTTACTCAGTCTCCCAATTATAGAGTACACATTTCCTTTTATCCTATTCAAGAAACCGTGCTTGCTATTACATTTCAACTAGATGTTGGTTTTTCTCAGGTTCTTCATGGGTAGTTCTTTCAAGATCATTTCTCGAATTTTGCATTTGGGGGTGGGATAATCTCCCCCGTACTCTTATGATGTACTACACGAATTTCCTGTCATCATCGGAGGGATACTTCCACACGGTGATGTGTAACCACAAAGACTATCAAAACACAACGGTGAACCATGACTTGCATTACGTGAAATGGGAGGATCCTTCCAAGGAACAACATCCTATGAACTTGACCATGGCCGATTTTGACAAGATGGTTCGGACTGGGGCCCCGTTTGCTCATAAGATTTCTGAGAATGACTCGGTTCTTGATAGGATCGATAGGGAGCTGCTAAAAAGATCTCGCGGGCAGTTTACGCCTGGGGGTTGGTGTTCGGGCAGCTACAGGCTTAAAAAGGATCCTTGTAGGGTTTATGGTAGTGGAGATGCTATTAGGCCATCTTCAAGTTCACAAAGGTTAGAGAAGCTTGTTGTTCTACTTCTTGATTCTGACCATTTTCGATCTAAACAATGTAAATAATTCTGCAATGACTTTTAACCTTTTTAGTTACAATGTATATACAAAATGCTGGGAATTTATGTGATGTTCTTGTTGATGCTACATCAAATATTGTCTGGAAAACATAACAAGAACAGAAATACCCTTGTCTGGGTTTCAAAACTTTAGGGGAAAAAAAGAATAAAAGAGCTCATTCTAAAGAAGGATTCTTGTTCCCTTGTCAAATAGAATTAAAAACAAATTTTGTAAGAACAGATTCATTGCTGTACAATCCACTTTCCTTGTCTAAAATTAAACAAAATTAGTAGGTTTAATTCTGTAGCCAAAAATTATTCGTTCCTATTTTAGTAGGTCAAATTCATGCCACATATGTATGAGCCCATATAGAGTACTTAATTAATGGTAAATATGATATAATTTCTTAAAAATAAAGACTACACATTTGATTTTCTCTATCGATCACCCATGTTTTTGCTTTGGATTTTTTTTTTCCCAATGTTGTCTAAGCTAAGGACTAAATTGTGTAGATAATAGTGAAATCATTCAATTTATAAATTAAAATAAAAGGATTAAAATTAATACAAATAAAATATGAGGGATTTAATATTTATAAATACAATTATAAAATGAAAAATGCAATTCAACAAAAAGTGACTGGATCCAAATTTGTAATTTTTTTTTCATGAAAAATAATGCAAACAACGTATTCATTCTCGAAAAACGAGCCATTTCTAGTTATAGATCTTTTTCAAATTTCGAGAATGAATCGGATTCTCTCACTGTAAAAGCTTAAATTCCAATACCTAACGGAATTCCCTGTTTAAAAATATCTGAGTATGACTCCATGGTCCCAATTATTTAAAATTTGTCGATCGAAGAATTCTAGTTGTGATATCTGGTTTATGAAAGAAAATTTTATGAGTTCATAAATAAATACTAACCTTATATTGTACACTATATAAATACATAAAGTCATTAAATAATAATAATATTGTCGCTAAGAAAACAAAAATTGTGTTTCTTATGGAAATCGTTATATATGTATATAAAGGGTTTTAATAAAACAATTTTAAAAAAATAGCGAAAGAGAATTGTATGGGTCTCATGATCAAATAAAAATAATGTCTGTTAATATTGGGAATTATTTAAGAGAATGACTTGTTTAATTTGTTCGATTCACTACAATCTTTATATATATATAAGAAGGACCAAGAATGCCACATGGCAAACCTACAATGTTTTCATATTAAATATGCTAATTAATTGCTACAAATGTAATGTTGGTAAGAAATTAATATTATTATTACTAAATAATAAATAATATAGAAATAGTAATTAGATTTATCTAAATAACATATGCTAGAGTTCAATGGTAGATATTATTATATATTTGAAATTTTTTAAATTTAAAAATGTAAAGAAAAAATATAAATAGATACAAAAGAAGAAAAAAATTAAAATAAAGGTAGGCAGCTTGAAAATTATTATTCAAACTTATTAATTATTGAAATCAAATAATATTTTGAATATATGCTTTAAAATAAACTATGAAATTTATTTGTGAAAATTTAACTTTCATTTTTTATCATTTAATTAAAAATAAAAGTTGAGAGTTGTTACAAATATAAACAATAAAAAGTAAACTAAAAGAAAATGGTGGGTGGGTTGAATTATATAATAGGTTTAGCAATGTATATTCTTTTCAAAATAATAATAATAATTTTTTTAAATGATCATCTACAAATGCAACACATATTTTGACAATTAAATAATTATTTGATCATATTTTATTATATTTAATGCTAAATTAGACGATATATTCACTAAATCATAAATTTAATTTTGTTGTGTAAATGATATTTAAATTTTTTTAATTTCACAAAATTAAATTTTTTTTTTTGTTAAATCCCGTGTATTACACGGGCCCTATACTAGTATATACATATATAAGTTTGTTTTTTTAATAATTCAATGCATTTCAACTTCTATTTTTAGAACACATCCTGAAATAAATTGCTAAAAGGAAAACTAAGTCATACGCTCATGATGATACAAAACAATAATGTGTTTATTACTATTTTTGCATATATATCTATTTAGGTATCACTCAAAGAAATTTGTAGAAAAGATAGAACAATGCGTTATTTAATTTCATAATTTGAGATATTTGTAATAATACAAATGAGCTTCCATGAGCTTTATATATTACACTTTGTAGACCCATTAAACGAACATTAACAATAGAATTAACACGTATATATAGGCTCATAAATCCAATAGTACTACAACCTAACACCACTAATTTAATAAGACTTATATACTATTACAAATAATTAATTACATGGAGATTGCGGTCATTAATTATTATATCATAACGTACAAAATTGTTTCAAGTGTAATAACACATAGACACCACATAGACCACTAAAGTACACAGCTTCCACTGAAAATTGGATGAAAACACACACACACACATATATGTATGTATATATACTAAAGTGGTAATAAGCTTGAAGGTGAAGCAAGCATTGCAGATATCCCAGAATGTACTGTTTCAGAGGATCCACAGGTTTGGATCACCTTTCTCTTTTTTGAATCAACATTGTAAGAATTTCTGCAAATATGTATAAATACACTCACTACGTGTATATATATACGGATGGTAGGTGCAATCGCTAGTTGCTGTTATCATGTGCTAGTAGTCCCATGCAAAAATAAAGGTAGATATGAGAGAGAGAGAGAGAGAGAGAGAGAGAGAGAGAGAGTGGGGAAGGCTTACAGAAACCCCAGCCCAAAAAAGTTTATCTTGGTCGGGACACTCTACTGTTTATTTCAACCAACGATGTCCCTTTTTCCTTTTTCTCCTATTTTATTTTTATTGTGCTCATTCTAACATTACTTTTTACACTTACATGTTATATATATATATATATATATAATATATATATATATATATATAGACCCATGATTTCGACTCAGGGATTCCCAAATTAATTAATAAAAAGATACAATAATATTAGAGAAAAAACATATATATATTGCAATCTCGATAAAATCAATGTATTACAATATTTCTCTTCTATTTTTCATATTCTGAAATCGTTGCATAATTGCTTCATTATTAACATTTCTAAATATATCTTTTTCAATGTATTCAACTATTATTCTTATCTTGACTCGATGATAGTTGAGGTTGAACAAGAGTTGTATTGACAAAAAATGATGATGTCTTCATAGTAGGTTGCATTTTTTCGAAGTATCTTTTCATTATCTATAAAAATAGGACAAATATTAGAAATACATTAAAAGCTCAAGAACTTGGAAAAACCTATTAGCAAAAAAAAATTAAATTTCAAGGGATAAGTAAAATAAAATGAGATTTGAGCAAAAAAAATTGAAATTTCAAGAGTTAAGTAAACATAATAATTTTTTTGATTTTTTTCTTTCTCAAAAGAAATTAAATCCTATAGTAATTTAGTCAATAAAATAATTTAGGCATTCAACAAAATAAGTTTTTCCATCTCCTACCACAACATAATTTTTTTCATAATTCAAATCTTAAGTATAGATAAACAATTTGTAAATAAAATGCCAAATTATTTATCAATGTTTTCCAATTTAACACTACTACATCACATATATAACTTAAGGCATAATAAATCAACAATAATAATGAAAAAAAAAAAAGCAAACAAATAATATAAAGAGAACACTTTACCTTGAAATTCTATGGAAAAACAATTGAGAGGAATGAAATTAGGGTTTGTGTGTGAGAGAGAAAGAGGGGAAAATTAGGGGTGAAGATGAAAGAGAAAAGAAATTTCTAGCCACCGTAAGTTTTGGAAGAGCCGCTGCTTGATTAATAAAATTTCAATATATATATATTTTTTAATAAAAAATGTGAAAAGACGAAAATACCCCTATTATTTTACAAAATTTCAGGGGGGCACTGGCCCTAATGTGCGTCTGTCTCTGTATATATATATCTATATATTCATAAATATAATATGAATGTACAGTATATACACTATCAACATATATTAATGTGTTAAAATCATAAAATAGGAAAATCATTCTATTATCAAATGTTATAGATGTGATTTCGGTATATCAATTTTAATGAATATTTTAATATGTGGTTATTCCGGTGTATATGAAATTCCTAGAAAAAGTAACACTAGAATTAGGCCATATATCATGGTTTGCTTAATGCTTGTGTCAAACAATATGTAGTTGAATATTTTAGGGGTTAATTAATTAATAATGGAGCTGGGAACCCACAGTCTCAATCATATATTCTCCTCTCTCTGTAAAATATGAATTAAGTTGCATATAAAATTAACCACTTTTTCCATGCAATCAGAGAAATGGCACCACAGAAAGAAGCTTAAAGGCTAAGTAATTAAGAACTTGGAAAACCCTAAAAAGCAATAAAACAAAACTAGAGACAGAGTGAAAACAAATTAGTACTTGGTGTTTGTGTGGGTACTCTCTCTCTCTCTCTTCTCTTTATATATATATACAAGCATAAAGCCCCTTGCTTTATTTTAGCACCTATATTCTCATTCTCCCTTTATCTCTCTCTGAGCTAACCCTCCAATTGATGTGATTCTCCACTACACCTCCAAAAACAGCATAACCTTTACAAAAGAGAAAGAATTAAAGATCAAGAACCATGGTTTTTTCTTCCATTCCAGCTTATCTTGATCATTCCAACTGGCAGCAGGTAAATCTTTTTTTTTTTTTTTTGATATTATCATATGCTTCCATGGCTAGCTTCTTTGCCAAAAAAGCAAAAATTCAAAAGACAAATATTCCCAATCCCCCTTTTTTTCTTGATCTTCTTTATTTTCCATCCCCTTTACTTAATTTCTTGAATATACCACTTTGTGAAGTGATTTCATTTTCCTCCTTTAATTTTTTCCCATGTTTTTGTAGCAACAAAATCATCAAATAATCGGAAGCAGCAGCACAAACCCTCTCTTCCCTCCGCCACCGCCGCCTCCTCAGCCGCATGGCGGCGGCGGGGCTGGCGGCTCCATCCGCCCGGGTTCAATGGCGGAGCGAGCTCGCCTTGCCAACATGCCCATGCCCGAGACTGCTCTCAAATGCCCTCGTTGCGACTCTACAAACACCAAGTTCTGCTACTTCAATAACTATAGCCTCTCTCAGCCTCGCCACTTCTGCAAGACCTGCCGGAGGTACTGGACCCGCGGCGGCGCGTTGAGGAATGTCCCCGTCGGCGGCGGCTGCCGGAGAAACAAACGAAGCAAGTCCTCCAGCACCCCGAAGTCTCCGGCGAGCAGCGACCAGCAAGCCAACCCCAGCTCCTCTTCAACTCCTGTCTCCACCAACGGCGGCGCCGCCGCCGCGAATATGCTTGGCCTCACGGCGCCGCTTCCACCGCTGCGGTTCATGTCGCCTTTAGGTCAACTCACCGATAGCTTCACCGGCGATATAGGGTTGAATTACAGCGGAATAACGGCCCCGTCAATGGGGACGAACGAGATGAGCTTCCATGGGGCGAGCAATTTGCTCGGAGGCGGCGGCGGAATGGCGGCGACGCTTTTGTCGAGCGAAGGGGAAGGCGGCGGCGGCGGTGGCGGCATTCAGCAGTGGCGGTTGCAGCAGCTTCAGCAGTTCCCTTTCCTGGGCGGGTTGGACATGTCATCGCCGGGAGGGATTTACCAGTTCCATCACGGAGGCGAATCAGGGTTCATGGGCGGCGGCGGAGAGACCAGTCATCATCAGATTAGGCCGAAGCTTACGAGCTCAATGCTGTCTCAAATGGCGTCGGTGAAAATGGAAGATAACCCTGAGCATAGGTTTTCGCGGCAGTTATTAGGCGGCGGAGGAGGAGGAGGCGGCGGCGGCGGCGGTGGAGGTGGGGGAGGAGGAATTACAGGAAATCATGAGCAGTGGAATTCAGCAACAGCAAATTGGACTGATCTTTCCAGTTTCAGCTCTTCATCAACAAGCAATCCCTTGTAGAATTCGACACTATTTCAATACAAGAAAGCTTGGAATTTTATCTATGAATTAAAGCTTCACTGAAAGAGACTATGGTGGAAGAAAAGTGAAAACCCTTAAGCAAAGATGGGAGGTTTTTTCTGGGTAATCGTCTGGAAACCCTAGCTAGAAATCGGTAGGTTTGTTTGTTTCCATTAATCTTGATTTGTAGCCTAATTGATGTGTACTCTCTCTCTCATCTCTCTCTCTCTCTATATATATATATAAATATATATGATGCCTGATAATGTTTAGAACACTAAGAGTGTTATTTCTTGTAGCTTTTATGTTATTTCTCAGGAAAACTAATGTTTGTGAAATCGGGTATATTTCAGGTTGATATATAAGAAACTTTCATCTTTGATCCATTTAAAGTTGATATTAATTCTTGTTTTTGGAGAGAGAGGTACAGTTTAATCATATATATATGATCAAGAATTTGTATGCCCTTGTTTTACCCATGCCAAATATTTTTTAGGATGACAACTTTTTTCCTTTTTATTATAATAATCACAGCATTAATTTTCTGTAACTTCCAAAAATTTTGCTAGTCTCTTCTATTTGTTGTTATTTTTATTCCTTCATTTGTTCAATTTAAAGGATATAATATTAGCTTCCACAAGCACGTGAAATATTACTGGGTGAATAAAATGACCCGTGAGTTGTAGTGATAACAATTTACACAACAATTTTTACTTGAAACTATTCTCTTTCAACTGTTTTCTTCAACATTTTTATTGTGGTGATAATAGTTGAACCTTTGAGGCCTTATTTTATTTTAAAATGATCATTTTCTGAGCTTTATAGATCAATCTGTGAGGCCTTCTCTTTGCTGTATTATATTGTAACCTGTGCTAGGGATGAGGTATATATCTTCAAATAATTAATTTTCTTACATATCATAAATTCATGAAGTAAACAGATTAAATACATTAATATTATTGTTGTTGTAATTTGTGCTGTGAATTAACAGCCATTATATTAGAGGGTTTTGCTTACAAAGATCTAATTATTAGATATATATTGGCTCAGGATATAATTTGTCTATGGGAATTCTGGGACTAATTAATTCCACAATCATATGTTGAGGTATACATCTTCATGTGTGTGTTTTTGTAACTTGTTCGTGAATTATAGCTAACATAACATGTTTATTGGTACAGTTATCTGTGTTTGAATTGGAGGATTTGAAAATTGTAGATTAGATATTCATTGTGACAAATTATTTCATATTTTTGAATTTATTATATGAATTTGGAATAGTTCACTCTCATTTTGAATTAATTTCTTAGTGATTTAGATGAATTTGAAAATCACTTTAATTTAGGTGGATTTGAAATTTATTCATTTTAAATCTTATATTTATAATTCTCATTCCAAACACGACCACAAAAATTCAAAATTAATTAAAATGGTACATGACAATGTTAGTTTCAAAGGAATATATATCATATTATCAAGTAATTACCATTGCAATCTATAAGATTTGAGTAATTTACATCTTGTGCAAATTATACTCTACATTTATTTTTTCAAATGCATTAGATTTTTTATCATACAAACCTAGCTAGGTATCCTTGAACTAAACATACTTTACACTAAACCAATGGAAATTAACCATATCTGATTTTATTCAATCCCCAATTATTACCTGCAGATTGTACCTTCCATCTAATAAAATCCCAATTATGAACTTTTGCTCGATTCCCTGAATATTTTCAGCATATCAACCTAGAGGTTAGTAGTGTCCAATTCCCAAAAAAAACATTTTACTTGAAATGGAACCTTCAAGTATAATCTCCCTTCTACTTGAATGAGAGAGAGAGAGAGAGAGAGAGAGAGAGAGAGAGAGAGAGAGAGAGAGAGTTGAATGAATTTTGGAGAAATGATTTCTCAATAATATGTATAGTTGCTAGGGAGGGAATGTTATGATGATTGAAAAATATATAGTTAGAAAATGTAGGTAATTAAGGAAGGTACAATGAAGAGATTGGACAAGAGTCTCAAAAGACACCAAAATGTACTCAATTTCATACTATATATCTCATCATCATCATCATTCCTTCCAATTCCCAAACCCCAAAAAAGTGTTCAAAATCTGCAGAAATTAAAGTTTAGAGAGAGGGAGAGAGAGAGAAATCTCGAATTCCGTTCCCAAAGAATGAACACTTTAAAGACTGCAAACCATAACGAGGAGCCAAAAGATGAACACAACAATTCCAACTGCGTGATAATATTTAGCATGCATGAGAAATATCTTTAAATTTATTTTCTTCTTAATTCCCACTTTTTTTCTTTTTTTTTTTTTTGCTGCATTTGAGATTGTTTACATTGCAAACTTACTGTTTATAAGGCTCTTCATGACATTTTTTTTTATACTAGATCCTAAAGTTCAGTGATAGCAGTGATCAGTAGGCTCTTTATTTTATTAATTAATTTCTCTAAAAACTATTGTTTAATTTGTTTCATAGTTAGTGAAAAAATTGTATACAAGTAAGGGTCCAACCAGTCATTTGATTTAAATCAATGAAATGCATGGTTTTGCATATATTACCTGATCTTTAAGTACTGTTGAAGTAATTAGTTCAATGATTCAACATACTAATAATTTTAATTTTTTTTTTTTTTTGGCACAACATACTAGTAGTAACATATTTAACATTAATTCATCAATTTTAGAAGAAGGTTTTTTGTGGCTTTATAAGTAGGAATTAAGTAGGCAGCTGATGATGTTGGAGGCAAGGAATCTTTGGTATTTCACTTTTGTAAGAATCAAGGCTGCTTACCCCAAAACGAATAAAGTTACTAAAACAAAACCCCTCTCTATATATAAAAATTAAATTAATTAAAATAAAATACCCCCCCCCCCCAACTATACTTATAATTTTATTTACTTCCCTATAACTTCATTTATTAGATTAATTTGAGTTCTTGTATTATTTGTATTAAGTCTGATCTTTATGTAAGCCACTAAGTATATATATGATTTTATATATTTTAATACTAATATTGAAAACACAGCGACTCAAATCACTTTTACAAATAAGAGTATATAGATATAACTCAAACAGATTATATATATATATATTTGAAGGTAGGATAGATAAGTTATTAATATATATGCTTTTTACCCTAAATTAGAGCTAGAGAGAAATGATGTAGATTTGATTATATGTCGGTTACTTGTCTTCATTCTCGATTACGTGATTTCTAAAAGTAAGATTATTGAGTTGAATATCCAAAGATTGTCGATCAATTATATGTGACATGTATATTTGACCCTTTTTTGTTCACATTAATCACTATATTACAATAATTATATGTTAATAACTTATATTATAGTGATGCATGTACTAAGATCATTGGAGTGTTTGGCTCGGAAATTCAAGCTAGATCTCTCCATATAAATGCCCACTTGAAAAATAAATTCTAGAATCTTCACCCACACACACACTACTTTGTGTACAGAATGCATGCAGCTTTTGCTTTTAGAATGTTTCTCGTAAAATATATGATTACATAAATAAATGAGATCATTCATCTCACTTTTTTCTATATTTTATTTGTGCAATTTATTTTTTTTAACATCTCTGTTGGAAACTAGTTTCGATTACATATCAAATTATATGGTTTTGACAATAATACATAAATGAAATGTTACAAAGTGGGATAGTGAATTTGAATTTGAATTCTGAACAAAATGAGATATACAATTTAGAAAAATGTGGGGCAATTGCAAATTTAGGACATTATCTTTAGGTCGTTCATTCGACACTATCTTTTCGATCCTCGATATTGGAACACTAACTTTTCAATTTGACGATTTAGGACAAAAAAATGCGAAATCACGAATTTCTAGTGCAATCGCATGAGATTTGAGGTTTTTGCTGGTGTGATTTAGACCAAAATTCGTGATTTTTTTTTTTTGAATCGTCCAAATTGAAAAGTTAATATCCTAATGTCAAGACCCAAAAAGTTATTGTCTTTCATTGGCAGATGACCTAAAATAATATTTTAATTTGAATTTTTTTTAAATATTAATTTAATAGGAGTAATTAAATTAAATTAAAGTAGAAGAGATTGAGATTCAAGTAGGTCATTGTACCATCACGTTGCCCCCTCATCTCCTCAATTATATAACATGTGTCTCTGGAATCTGATTCCATTTTCGTTTTCCAGATTTGTTTAAAAAAATTAAATTAAATAAACAATCTCTGACCCACCTATCAAAATTATATATCGCATATACTCATAAAGTTTTTACCAACTAGTTAATTAATCTAGATAAAAAGCTGCATTTCTTCCGGAGATTGAATTTTCTTTCAGAAAGTTAGATGCCCCCATATATAGTACATATAGCAATAAATAATTTTAATTTTGATTCACTTGGCGACCATCCATATTAAAACAGGTGTTGTCTTGTGAGTTGGAACCTCAAAATAAGATGAAATGAATTAAGTTGGGCTCCGATAAAAAATTTGTCGGACAAATTAATGTAATTAATTAATTAAGTGCATTCCATGCATGTATGATGTATATATTGGTGTATAACTGTAGAAATTACAGACCAACTTGGGATTAATATTTCAGGAGTTTATAATTTGGAACTGATCATAGGACGACTTGATTAATTTAAAAAAAAAAAAAAACCTATTCAAGTGTATAATAATTTAAAGATATTGTCTTTACAAGAATCTTACATCAACACATCCGAAAAAAAAAAAAGAAATTGCAGAATTAGTCTTGAAAATAACCTATATTATTATTATTATTATTTGCAATTTTTGTTTTGACAAAGCTTCCATCAATTTGGCAAATTTCCAAGAAAATTTATAGTATTATAGTGGTACGATTTGATACCATAATTAAGTCTCATCAAATAAAAGATGTACAAACATATAATTCTCGTGCTTTATATACAAGATACTCAAAACAGAACTAGCTAGCTAGGTTAAATAGTTAGCTTTCTAAATATAGGTCCTAATTAATTAGCCATTTAGCCAGTGAATTGTTGGATGCATGAAAGCTTGAATACAAGATATTGAAAGAGGAGAAAAAAAAGTGTTTAGTTAAATAATCTATGTGAATGAGTACTATATTATAATTAATTTGAAAAGGTGACATTTTAATAAATAATTCCCCAAGACCAAAAATACTTTTTGACTAACGTCTACGTAACGATTTATTATACAACTATATCTTTTCATTTTTCCCCCTTAATAACAAATCATTTTTGAGCCAATAGTTGGTTTAGACCAAATAAATTGGGCCACTTAACCGGTGGAAGAAAAGGGATGAGAATTTTACATAACTTGACATCATTTGTAAACTCATAAACCACAACTTACATTTCATAATTTGGCACCGTTTGTTTCACATATGTATATTTATAAGACAGTTTGATATAATTTTTTGTGGAGTTTATTAATCAATTAGTACACTAATCTTGTAAAATACTTCCCTCTTCTTGTTTTTTGTTTTTAATTAATTTTTCTCTATTTTGGAGTTTTCTTTTTCTGTATTTGGTAATCTTTTTGATTGATTTTTTGATGATTGGTGGTATTTAATCAACAAAGGCAAAAGCTATCTAGTCTTTGTTGAAAGGTAAGTATGAAGCATCCAATGTTTCCCTTGTTCGTTTTTTACTTTTAGAGTGAACATATTGACAATGCAAATTTAATCATTATCCCTTCCCCACATATGAACACCCAATAAATACCAATATAACATACCCAAAAAAAATTAAACGTGACAATGAAAAAAATAGGCGTATTAATAATTAGAATTCATTCACGATTTCATTTATATATTAAAGCACAGCCCGAAATTATTTTCAAAGAATTCAAGTAAAGGAAGTTTTTAGGTCAAACTAAAGTGTTGTTTAATAGACTAAAAATTGTTCAACACACATATATATACGCATGTAATGGTAGCTTTTTGTAGTGGGTTGTCGTTTTGTTCATGAAAAACAAAAATATAGAATTGATTGTAAAATTAAAATAATAAATATATATGACATTTCAAAATCACAAGAAACGAGTGACAAAATAATATTGGCCACTTATTGCTTAGTGGTTAGTTTTTATTTGGTGGTCGTGCTCAATCGCACCATGCATGCATGCATCATTTGCGTAACCAATCACTTACTTTTCTTTTTCTTGAGTACCTCATCATATTTAAATATTCTATATGTTTTTTATTTGGATAATTGTCATTTCATATATTATAAATCATTAATTTTTATTTTTTTATGCTATGGTTTATGGATGACACTATATTATGTATAAAACTTTTGTAAAATTGTTTTATGGATTTATTTCAGGTCAATCCACAACTCACAATTCATGTAAAAATTTGTAAATTGTGGATTGACACATTGATGAGATAGTCTTACAAAATTCATAATCTTGTTAATTATGTCTTGCCAATCACTAAAGAGAGATAAAATAAATAAATAAATATTCAAAAGAAGAGATTAAACATTAAAAAATCAGTTGTTGCAGCAATGATGAGTGTAATATTCACACAATGTACAAACTCATTTATTCTATCAATTAATTATTTTCATTAAAATCATATATTTTTATGTACAACAGTACTATGATGAACTTATTTACTTGCTCATAATTATAGCATATGGTTTTACTTGAATATTCGAGCTCATGATACAATATTTATAGTATAGAAATCTTAAGGGGGTGTAATTAGAAAATGAAATAGTTAATGTTAAGAAATATATAGACCCAAAATCTTGCAAGTGCCCATTATATATCGTTTATCATACATCAAGATAAATAAAAACACACTGATCAATCTCCTAACTTTTATTTCTAATATTTCATTCTCTTCACTCAGATAATTCCACGTTAGTTTGCACTCAAATAAAAGTAACATAACCGGAAAAAATCTATCCATAGCAAAATATTAAACTGATTGACATTGTTAATTGAGTTGAGTTATACTATTTCGTCATATTTTAGTAGATAATAAATAATTAATTGATAGGGCTAGATAACATGGAAAGGGGCCCAAGGCCCATAACATAAAGCTCATGTCACAGTCGAATATTATCCGGGTCTCACTCTTCTCCATTGGGCTTCACTTCTGTGGGCCCAATAGAAACTATAGCCATTTACCCAAGTCCGTAGTTTTTTTTCCCTGAGAGAAAGTCCACAGTAACTGTTACCAACCCAATTTTTTTTTTTTAATTGTATATATAATATATGTAAAGGTTGAAACTATGCGCACCCAAAATTTGCTAAAACTTTTCATTTTTAAAGAAAAATAAAAGGTATGAAAATAAAAAATTCATAGTGTGTTTAATATTTTTGGAGTGTACATAACCCCACCGATATAATTATTTATTGATGTTTCTTCTCAAATAAATAAATAAATTATATATATATATATATGTGTGTATATATATATATAATTGATGTTATTTTATTATAGTATCATTGTTGGTTGGGCATCTATTGATATGACAGCACTCTCTAATTTTGAGGATAAAATTGTCAAACCAATTTTGGGTTAATAAGAGCAGCCGCAGCAGTGCTCTTCTCTAGCGTCCACTGTCAAATTTTCAATCCCAACAAGGCGCTAGGTTCAGCGCTAATCTACAAATATCAACAATTCGGCGCTAGGTTCAGTGCTGAACTGTTCTAGCGCTATCCAATTTCTTTTTTTTTAATTAATATTTTTTGTATTCTATTATCCTAATACAAATTTGAGATAATACAAATGTTAATTTTTCAATGTGGATGGTAATATAAAAAATTATAATTAACATGAATAGTAATTTTAACGACATGAATGATAGGATAAAAATTTGAATCAACATAGATGGTAATTTTAATGACATGAATGATAGTATAAAAAATTAAATTAACGTGGATGGTAATTTTAATGACATGGATGATAATATAATAATTTAAAATTAATACGGGTGGTTATTTCTCAACATGAATAGTAAAAATATGAGAAATGGGAAATAATTACATAAAATTACTGAAAATAGATTAAAATGCATGAAAATACTTTATAAAATATAGAGTAAAAATTATTAAATAATATTTATGTGTGTATATATGTTAATCAATTATAATAAAAAATTTAAATATATTATTAAATAAATTAATAATTTGAAATATTTATTTTTAATGTAAAATTTAATGCAGACTGCTGTAAATGAAATACTATTTCTGCTCTACTTTAGTGCAGATTCTACACTAAAGTAGTACAAATTACTGGAGATGCTCTAACTTATCAACTATGTATTGATTCAGTCACACATTCTTTTATTCTTTATTTACTCTTTTAACTGTTTTTTTCTCCTAGATGACATTGCCTTTTAAATTCGACATAAGTTACCAATATAGGCATATACTATATTTTGATTGGAATGCCAAATTTGAAATAATGATTAGTATACACTTTCCTTTACTCAAAACAAACAAAATATGATCATTTTTTCATCGAATAAGGAAAATTCAATCAATCAACACAAATATAAAAATGTTTTAAATTTATCCATCCATGGAAAGTACCATCATATTGTATTCAATCAATCTTAATAATTCCATCCTAAATATCAAACTAAGGTTCAAACATTTCTTTTAAAATTTGATAATATTACTAATGATAATGAGGGATATTTTTTAAGAGAAAATTAAATAACTTGGGGAGGTGGGCCCACCCAGGAATGGTATCAATCTGTGGGTCCAAAGTGCGCCCCCAGGTCCAGTTGCAATCTTCTATTATGCTGAGTAGTGACGTGGCAATTGGACCACATGCATATACATTAGATTCTTCCAACTCTAATTATTACTCCTTGGTCCTTTTCTTTCTAAAATGTGTGGTTATTGCATAAAGATTTAGGAAAAGATTTAATAGATAATACAAATATTTGTATAAAATAACTATATTATTTAAATTTTAATAGATATAATTAATATATAATTCTGGATAAAAATTTAGTATAAAAATTAAAATACGAGCAAAGTTGGAAGAAAAAAAAATCACCAAACACTTCTTGGTAATGAAAAAAACGATAGATAAATCAATACAAATTCTACCAAACAAATTAATTAAATTGGGTAAGACACAAATTGATCAAAAGTAATATGGTCATTTGCACATTATCATTTTTTACAGAATAAATTGAATTTTAGATATTATCAAACGAACAAAATCAGTTTAAGAATTGTATTATGTCAGTAGGATTGAGGAAGACAAAGCAGTAAAGCCCACAGTTTCTTTCTTTGTCGGAGACCCTAATGCTAGCCTTTCAATTAAAGTTAGAAAATTATTTTATTTTAATAAATAAAATTAGAAAACGATGTTTTAAAATAAACAAATAGGAAAAAGCTATTTAATGGCTTATTCCCCTTCAATTTTAATCCCAACCTAATGATGGTTTAGAACTATTTAGTAGATTAGAATCGTGTGGAATTATTTACGGGCTTTTGATGCAATAAATTAATTTTTGTCTTATCAAGATTTGTTTTTTTTTTTAATTCTCGTAATTTTGTTTATTAGCAATAAAATTCATTCCTAGCCATAATTGAGGAAAATCCATTAATTAGGCCAACTTTATGAAATGATAGTGATCACCACTACCTACAACGTAAAAGCATCATAACTGAAGAATCGTGTTATTGTGAAACACGATTATACAATGAATCGCGTTTTGATAAGCCAACTTTCCTTAATAACAAAGGACGACAAAGGCCACACCTTTATTGACAAATCCATTTCAGGCAGAAAGTGTTGATTAGTACAACCATTATTTTACTACACCTAATTTAGTAAGCAAAGGAGATGTGCTTTATTCCTTCCTCATTAAGTCCTAATAGTCTTTTCAACCTATAAAAAGAATTTTTTGGGATGATATTTTGGAATCAAATATTGTCACCTAGGTGACTTGTTTGAATTTTAATTGCATCAAATTCTTATAATCTTGTAGGGTGGAAATAAATTTTTTGTTTTTCTTTTCGAGTCTTGATCGTAATTTTGGTTTGTGCTTTATTGATCTTATATAAACAACCCATCTAACAAAGTCATAATTAAGAAAAAAAATTCGTTCGAAAATCCACACACTTCAAAAACACTAAATACATTCTAAATTTGTATTTTTATACCTTTCATTTTTAAAGAATGAGACATGTTTAATATAGAAGTCTTGGTCATTCTCAATTGTTATATTAAAGTAGATCCCATTGACTTGGGGGTCAATTTAGTTATGTTGTTTTGGTTTTATACTCAAAAACCCCACGTACAGAATAAAATAAGGAATTAAAGAAAGGCATATTCGGATAAATTTGTTTTAGTCAACTTATTTGAACTTTATTTATTCAAGCAGAAAATAAAAATATTTCTTATATTTAGTTACGTTTGTTTCCCTTATATAAGTATAGTTATATCGTTTCTCGATAAAATAAAATAAAAAGAGAAAAATGAAAGATCCCATAATAAAAGCCTTGTTTTCGATTAATTATAACAAATTTATGATGCTCTATATCGTGATGATAATATTATCATTACCTGTATATTTTGCAGTAATAATATCAAGAATCAAATTAAGAGTATGATTATCGTGATGCGATTTAATTTCTTAGGGGATAGGGCATATCAATTTATATGAGTTTTGCTATTTGTATTATATGAGTTTTTTTTTTTTTATGAAAATCAAAAATATAAACTATAGCATCAATAGAATATTAGAGAGTGGCAACAACAATATAGATAGCAGTTACTAATGTTAAATAAAATTCTTTGTTATATTGCACTCTTAGCAATTCTTATAGTTATAAATTTAGTCTCAAATTTTTACACCAACTAGAAATGAAATTATTCCAGTTGAACTAATTTGAAATTAAACAATAAATCACAACTTAGGCAGAAATAATTAGATTATTACAAATTAAACAAGGAGGATTCTAAAACTTAGTGTTGCAATTATCTTTCACTGGGTAATAGTCTTTTGGGCCTAAAACTTGAGCCCAACAAAAAAGTAGGTCATGGGCTCAGCCCAACTAAAACTTGATCTTATATTTTGTAAAATAATATGAAAAATATTGTCCTCTTTTAGGCAAAAATATGAGAAAATTTGTTAACTTTAGGCTATAGCTCTTAAATATTTTATAAGACCAAAAATTAAATCCGTACACCATAAATATATATTTTCAATTGTTCAGTAAATATGCACAACTGAATATCCAAACCTCGTAAACTACAAAATCATAGTCTTAATATATTAATAAATAATGTTTGACTTCTACGTATGAATAAATTCGGAATAATGATATCATTTAAGTGATAGTTTCCACTTTCCACATCAAAGTTCAATTCGTCAAACAATTACTGCTCTTCTTCAACGACCACTGTCACATGTCTCGTCCTTTTATGTTTCCAAATTAATTTATTTCTTAATTGCTATATATGTAAACCAATATACATATTGTCAACTTTTTGACGAAATCTATCAGGTTTAAATTCTTGTGAAATTAGGTTAGGTTTGTGACTAATGAATTTTGTCTTTGTCATATATAACATTTTGTAAATCTATTATGGAATTCAATTTTAGAACCAACTTTTAATAGTAGATATTGTAGAATAAAAATCCAACAACTCTAATTATTTGGTGGCCCATTTTTCCAACTACTGATAATTATACTAACTCCTTGTATTCTACTTACATAAAACTTTAGATCCAATTATTTTGATTTATGGTTTATCAAACACATATTATTAAGATGGTAAATTATAAAAGAATAAATTTTATAACAAGATTCAATTTATACACAAATTCTCAATTCTAAACCTAAATTTTTAAATTTTTTAATAAGATGTTCAATCTAACCTTATTTTTCAATTTAAAGCTTCAAATTAAACTGAGTTCTCAATTAAAAACAAAATTTCATTTTTTTGACTTTTTATTTATATTTATTGATTTCAATACTTATATTTTGAATAAATTATGATAAAATTGTGCTCCTTATAGAAAAATTTCAAAGTTAGAGTCTAAAATCGAGAACTAATATATAAATTGTGTCTTATGATGAAATTTATTAATTATAAAATATATTTAAATATATTATATTTAATAAGAAGGGGCCGTTTGGTACGCGGGTTAGGATTGTTTAGGTTGGTTGGGCTTTTCGGGCTTTTACTGTTCATTAAAGATAAAATAACACTTTTTGAGTGTTTGGTAGGTGGGTTTTGAGATGAGTTTGAGTTAAATTTTGTGTTTGGAATGAATGTTTAATACTTTGTAAATATGAGTTTAAAGTAAAAATTGTGTTTGGTTTGTGGGTTAAGTTTGATAAAAAACCTGAAATTACCGAATTGCCCTTAACATAAAATTGTATGCAATAATTGTAAGTGGGAATTCTTAATATAAATAATATAAAATAATGTTTTAATTAAAAGACATAATATAAAATAATATTTTAATTAAAATACATAATATAAAATAATATTTTAATTAAAAGACATAATATAAAATAATATATTATGATATAAAATAATATTTTAATTAAAAGACAATATAAAATAATGTTTGGATCCCTAAAATATCTTAATATAAAAAAATAATATAAAATAATATTTTAATTAAAAGACATAATATAAAATAATAAAAAATAATATTTTAATTAAAAAATATAATATAAAATAATATATTATGATATAAAATAATGTTTTAATTAACAAACATAATATAAAATATTGTTTGGATCCCTAAAATATCTTAATATAAATAATAAAATAATATTTTACTTAAAAGACATAATATAAAATAATATTATGATAGACATAATATAAAATAATATTATGATATAAAATAATCTTTTAATTAAAAGACATAATATAAAATAATATTTTAATTAAAATACATAATATAAAATAATATATTATGATATAAAATAATATTTTAATTAAAAGACATAATATAAAACAATGTTTGGATCCCTAAAATATCTTAATATAAAAAAATAATATAAAATAATATTTTAATTAAAAGACATAATATAAACAAAATTTAATATCCCAAAATTTAATAATTTAAAAGATTAAAAAATAATTTTATATCCCAAAATTTAATAATTTAATAATTTAAAAGATTAAAAAATAATTTAATATATGTATTATTTAATATCCCAAAATTTAATAATTTAATAATTTAAAATATTAAAAATAATTTAATATATATAATTTAATATCCCAAAATTTAATAATTTAAAAGATTAAAAAATAATTATATATATATAATTTTAATAATTAAAAATCCATGAATTAAATTAAAAGAAGAAAAAATGAGGGTATTTTAGGGAAATCGAAAAATAAAATAATAAACCCACCAAATATGGTGGGTTTATAAACCCACCATTTATCATGCATAATCATGCATAATCCCACAAATATGCCCGGACCGTATAAAAATATACCCGGACTCAAAAACCAAATTCGGGCTCCAAACCCACCTACCAAACATGGGTTTAGGTTGGTTTATAAACTCAAACCAACCTAAACCCATTTAACAAACGGGGCCGAATATTATTACTTAAAGGAGACTGAAGTCAATTTTGATTTTCATTTAATAAAAAAGAATACGGACATTAAGATAAAAATCATGATTATTTTGAAATGTAATACAAAAATTAAATCTGAAATCTGCCCGAAAACATAATTAAGACAGTGAGTGGCTGCCCGAAACCCCCGCGGGCAGTCCAAACTCCAATACTACATTACTACCACTTTCATGACTTTTGTCCCCTCCACCCATCACTTCCACCACCCCCACCCCCACCACCACCCATTCTCCGCCGTGGTGGGTGGCGCGTGAATTCAAGCCTGCTGGAGCTTCTCCAATCATGGGGCAGTCCCTAAGTTGCAGGGAGTTTGAAGAGTGTGAACTGTTCGACGCCGTTCAGAATGGGGAGCTTGAAAGGGTTGCAGCCATGGCGAATGAAGACCAAAATCTCCTGAAACTAAAAACCGCTCATGGAAGGCTCTCTGCGCTCCACGTGGCGGCTGCTAATGGGCGGATCGAGGTCGGGTTTTCTCTGATCTTGTTGCTTAAGCAGCATGGTAATGTTATCTTTTAAAAGTAGTTTGATGGTTTTTTGTTTTGTTTTGTTTTCTTTTTTTGATTAGGTTCTTTCCATGCTTTTGGATCGGTTTGGAAATCCAGATATCTTTAATCGACATAAACAGGTGCGATATGAATTTCTTTGTTTTAGTTAAATTTGATTAAGATGCAGGTTTTCTTCTGACTAAATCATGGACATTGTTTTTTTGTTAATTTGTTGGCTTAGACTCCATTGATGTTAGCTGCAATTCATGGAAAAATTTCCTGCGTGGAAAGGCTGATTCAAGCAGGAGCTAATGTATGTCAAAAGTTTTTCTAAATTCCTCTGTTTTTTGATCATTTTGTCTCAATTTGATGGATTTTGGTGGGGATTATTTCAGGTTTTATTGTTTGATACATTACATGGAAGAACTTGTCTGCATTATGCAGCTTACTATGGTCACTCTGATTGCCTGCAATTGATTCTTTCTGCTGCCAATTCCACCCCTGTTGCTCAATCTTGGTAACCATTTATATTGCTCGATTTTTCCCTCTTTGTTTGTTTGCGTGTTTTACTATCATAGTTAAAAAAAGGGGGGAGAGATAAACACAATTATCTTATCCTTGGATTGCATTGGAGGTCAGGGGATTTTCAAGATTCGTTAATATAAGAGACGGAAGTGGTGCGACTCCACTGCATTTAGCTGCTCGTCAAAGATGCACAGACTGTGTTCATATTTTGTTGAGCAATGGGGCTCTTGTATGTGCTTCTACTGGTGGATATAGGTATCACTTGATCTCATTCTACCTCCATTTTTGAAGTGTTTCGATTGAAGTGAGGTTTACGGTTACGATTTGCAGCTATCCAGGTAGTACGCCTCTTCATCTGGCTGCTCGTGGAGGTTCATTAGACTGTGTTCGTGAATTGCTTGCTTGGGGTGCTGATCGTCTTCAAAGAGATTCGTCTGGGTGAGCCATATGATTACTTCACTAGAATATGGATGGATAGCTCTCTTGAAACATTGATTACTTGCTTAAATCTATAAGTATGGATTTGAGAGTCATATGAGTGAACTGTTTTTTTGCCAAAACTCACTTTCTTGTGTGGATATTGAATAGAATTGTTACATTATACTGAATCTTGAATCGTAATCAGAGGTGTATAATTCAATCTTACTATGCCTCACTTGATTTATATGATTTGGAAGCTTGGTAGTTTCAATGATGCATTTATTGTTTGAAGGAGTAAAAGATCAAAATCACGACACTTTGCAATGCATTTAAGATCACATTGAATAAAGTAAATGGATATTTATGCTTGACTAAATGCGGTGGTGTCTTTGCAGAAGAATACCTTACATGGTTGCTGTGAAGCACAAACACGACTCATGTGCTGCTTTGTTGAATCCTTTAGCTCCAGAGCCTCTAACTTGGCCATCACCATTGAAGTTCATTAGCGAGCTCAATCCAGACGCTAAATCCTTGCTAGAGAAAGCCCTGATTGAAGCCAATAAAAAGAGAGAAAATGCTATCTTAACGGAAACACCTTATTCCCTTAAACCACTGCCAGATGCTCATGGTATTGACGATGAATCTGAGGTACAAGATCTGACTAAAAGATAACATAAAATTTTATATTATGCTTTGCTTAAGTGTAAATGAAGTGTCATAATATTTTCCATACGTACAGGCTGGCGAGGCGGAGCTATGCTGCATTTGCTTTGAGCAAGCATGTACAATCGAAGTGCAACAATGTGGCCATGAGATGTGTGCTCATTGCATTCTAGCCCTTTGTTGTCACAGCAAACCCAATTCCGCTACCAACTCTGCTAAGATCCCAGTGTGCCCCTTTTGTCGAAGCAGCATCACTCGATTAGCTGTTGCTAAAAGCAAAAATTCTGACAGTGAGACAGAGTTGGAGTTGAGCCCAACAAAGCCAAGGAAAACAAGAAAATCTCTTAATCTTGGTGAAAGCAGCAGCTTAAAGGGTTTGTCTGCATTGGGTTCGTTTGGAAGATTGGGTCGTAGTTCTGGAAAGGTTGCTGCTGAATGCAACGAGGAGTTCGATAAGCCATGATGCTAAGCTGCATTGACTCTGAGGTGAGTTGAGCAGTGATGTATAACTTGAAATGAAATGAAGATTGTCGATCTATAGGGTGGAAATTAGCTGATTATTCACCTATTATAGGTGCATGAATTGATCTAAGCTCAATTCATTTTGTACTAAGTTTAATATGAGGAGAAGATTTCTTCTGAAGTTAGTTGCTTCAATGAACTGATTTCCCTTCGTTATAAATTATAGGGTTAATATCGAAAACTATTATGAAGTATGATTTTTTCTCAGCTTGCAACCTTTTTTTTTTTTTTTTTGTCGTTCTGATTGCATCTCCAAGTTCACAATTTTTTCAAACGACAGTCTAGGACATTTTTTGTGGCTGAAATCGAAAATTTCGTATAGTTTTTTTCTCAAATTGAGTTTGAATCGAATAGAAATCAAAATATTGATTTGAGGCTTTCGTTTGGTTTGAAGTATGAAGCATTTCATATTGTTTGGGTTATAAAATAAAGACATTTTATATGTCAAAATATAAAACAGTTATACTAAAATGTCACAAACTTGCAACCAAAGTGATACTATATATGTGACTTCAATAGAGCAATTTCACTGCAACTAACACACCATGTGAGTACTCACTGTACTGAGTAGGGTATATAGATCAAACAAAAGAATATTCAAATGTCATATAAGTAGCTAGAGAAAGAGAGTAATACAAACAAATAAATGCAACTTTGATCATCATCAATGAGTAAGATTTCCACATAAACATGATAGAAGTAATGGAGATCCATCACCATTGGCATGGGACAACAAATCCCTACCATAGTTTCTTTCATCGATGGATGGAGGAGGCGCAACGTGCCCTCCAACAAACAACGAATTTGGGTCCGTAGAAACGTGAGAGAAATCATCGGGCCCATAAGAACCGGGGCTAGGGTTGCTTTGACAACTAGTAGTAGCAGCTCTCCTTTCTGCTTCAAGAAAGTGGCCGAGAGACGGGGCATTGTTCATGCTCACTGCATCGGTGCTTAGCCTCGAGCAAAGCGACAAAAACCATGTCTTCGATTTGTAATTCTTCTTGTTTCTTGTGGGTTCTGGTAATCTTCCCCGTGTTGATCTTCTTGATAGCTCCAGAATGTTGGAAATGCCAATGAGGTTGCCTAGAGTGATGCTTCTATCATGGAAGAAAGAACCCGTCGACTGCGATAGAGAAACCAAGATTAATACATAGAGTTTGATCCAACTTATAAGCAGTTCAAAAAAATTATAATATGTTTAAGACCTTACAAATTTCTTAAAACTTAAAAGTGGGTGCTGTTCACTCTTGTTCAATTTACAATTTAGATTAAGATTAAGGATATTTGACATTTTTGCCCCAAATGTTAGGTCAAATGTACTATTTAGTTTGAAAAATACTTAAATCTATCATAGTCATCATTACATAATGAAATATTTTACATGAGGAAATGACGTCAAATACTACAATTAATATAGAGAATAATTTTTCTACCACAATATAATTTTGATGTTTTTCTATCATAAAAATTGTGATTTGTGTGAAATACTACTACACTCTCACATGTGGAATAGAAACTGAAATGATGGAATGCTAAAAGTGCCATTTTATTGGATTTGTGGTAAAAAAAAAATGTAATCTATATTGAGTGGTAGAAAATGAATCTACTATATATATATATGATACCGTAGAATGGTCACAAGACCCTATTTTACAAACTATTAGGATAAAATTTTGTACATTTTACCGAACTTTTGAGGCATAAATGACCTTTTGCTCTTAAGATTATTACAACATGACAATCTTTCCTTTTGGATTTTAGAGTATTTCATTGGTATTTCTTGGGGGGTGATGTTTTAAATTTAAAATGGCATCTAAAAACAAGAAACTGTAGAGAGAGATGGAGAGTCAAAGACATGAGAAAACAAAATGATAGAGAAGGCATGTGAAAAGAGTAAAGTGTTAGCACACTTTTAAACTTTTAGCAACAATTTCTGACAAAGAAAACTAACCAACATCAACCTTGTTTAAACAACGTATACATATACAACTTTTCAGATATCTTTGTGTATATCAATTCCTAATTCTCATTAACATATATCGAATTACTTAATATGCAGATGCCATTAGTTTCCCATAATTAATTTTTCCGTTTCTTTAAGCATATATCTTGGACGAAAATATTGTCGTCCCAGAAACATGACTTTATCTTTATGGGACGAAGGGAATAATAATAATAATAATAATAATGTACGAAAACGAACCTGAGTATCGAGATCAGAAGAGGAATCGGAGGAGGAAATAGGTGAAGAAGTGAGTAAAGTGTTGAATGAAAGTGAGGCATTGAGATCACGATTTCTTACTAAACCTACTCTTACATTCAATGGTTGCAATCCCAATGGCCATCCTTCTTCCTGCAATAACACACAAGAAAATAATAACTAATCAAAGAATGTTGCAGAAAATAAATAATAAAAAAGAAAAGTAAAATGGAGAAAGGGTACCTCTTGAGCCATGGGTTTTGTGGCAGTTAAGTGGAGGATAGGTGAAGATTTGAAGGGCTTTAATATAAGGTGGGAAAATGAAGGTCACTTCATTTGAGAGTGACTATAATAAGAATGAACTTCCTCTCTCTCTCTAAAAAGAGAGAGAGAGAGAATCTTTTCTCTGCATTGCTGCTATCTCTTTCAGTCTTTCTTAGTAAACAAATGGCAATGCTAACTATTTTTATTTATTTTTCTCATAACCATTAAATATTATAGTAATGTGTGGTGGATTCTTAGGCGGTGAGAGAAAAGTTTAGTGTGAGCGGTGATGAATTCAATGTTTCTTTTTAAGAAATAAATAAATAAATTTCTTGCTGATTGAATAAATTGACTAAAAAGAAAAAGAAAGAACGGAGTTTATTAGTACATTTGCGTGAATTTATGGAATTGTAGGATATTTTGAAAGAGCTTGATTTATTATGAGTTGATCTCTACTTTATGAATTATAATTGTGGATCGTCTCTTACGGAATTAAATTTAAAAGAATCAAGACTAAAAATAATTGGATTGCTCAAATTGTGGGATTTACACATAAATTAGTGTCATTGTCGCGACAGATTTTCTCTATAAGATTGATATGAATTGACGACAATAAGGGAAAAAAAATAAAAAATATAGAATAAACAGAACAGGCTAACACTTGGGCATTTTCCTTCGCGCATTCAGACTAATTTGAATTTTTGTAATTGCATAATACATAAACATTATATTAAATATATTGACGTTAATAAAACTAAATTATCAATTGTTAGTAACACGCGAATAGAATGTACACGAGTTTTGATGTTGAAGTCTTGTTTTTCTATTGAATCGTGGTTCATCTATTTTATACTAATATATCACTATAAAACATATAACATAGTACAACTTTTTAGATACCTTATTTATGATATAACGTTCATAAAATAAGGGCAAGTTATGAAATTTATTGTCATATTATCATTCCAACAATATTTTTAATTGTTGTGAAAAAATTAAACAAGATTGTATAAATGGAATGGATAAGATTAAGATATGAAGAGGAAAAACATGAAGGACCTTATATCTGCATTATCCTAATTTATTAAAGGAATTTTTATTTTTATTAAATAAATCGTTTATAAAATGTAGCACTAACCAATCGTAGAAAAGGCCATATGCTAAATGACAAATGTGCCATCCCAAAAGAATGTGGCAGATAAGGAAGAAGCCCTAAGAGGCTAATGCCCCTAAAGGATTTGTTTGACTTAAACTTAGAAATTGTTTAGGCTTAAGATTCCATCTTATTACCTAAATCAAACCACTAAACGCCATATCTTAGTTGTAAGAACCTTCATTAACCTACCTAATATTCACGAGCAAATTTCAGCCTAGATTCACATGAGAAGATAGAGCTTTTAAAATATTAATAACACTCGTTTAACTTAGATTTTTACTATTTCAGACGAGAACTACATAAGATCGAAAAAAATCGAAGTGGGATAGTTATAAAAAGTGCAAAGTGTTATGACATGGGAAGCTTTAAAGAGACATAATAACTTCACTACACAGAGATCGAAGTTTAACAACCTGTAGTGTCGGTTTGATCGACAATAATAATGTATAAATGAACAACTCTATCAAAGAAAAAGAAAAAAAAGACATAATTGAGATTAAAGATCTATAACAGTCAAAAAAGTACATGGGGGTAGAGGGGTCCACTCTCCATTCTTCGAGGTTCACACGAACCATTAGACAGGACAGTCACAAACCAGAATGGGATAAATAAATTAATGGACAATCTTGGTCCTATTCAAAAATGCAAGTGAAACTGAAGTTTAAAAATGCAAATGAACACAATATCATATTGTGGAAACCATAACGGTTGTTAGAAGTTTCGAACTTTTCTTGAAGGGAAGATTCGACTTGTCCCAGAAAGCTAATCTTATTACAAACAGGACCCAGTAATCTTATCTGAATTCATGTACTTCACAATATCAAATAATTCACTTTTTTTTTTGGAAGATTTTAAGCAAACATGTGTTGTCTACCACTAACCACAATGTCTCTGTATCAACTAACAGCCAACTAAGACTTTATAATGAACGACAAATAAGGATAGTTGAAACTTAATGTCAATTTTCATGTTTCTGAATGTTAACATTTTCTGATAATTTGAGTACAATAACAGTACAAAGATGGTTTTTGGTTGCATATGAGTGACATCACCTTCTAAGTGCGAAAAAATGGATTTGTATGTGTACCTTCATAAGTTCATTCATGCATATTTGCTACAACTCTGATATTTGAATGGTATTTTATCCTTGAGCATGACGGGCACCAGGTCGATACTCTCCAATTCCGAGCAAGTCCTGCAATTACTTGGTAGTGATCATTTGTGGATTTGAAAAGATAATTGATGTTTTTAGCATAAAATATGCAACACACTATCCTTGAATTGTACAAGTCTTAAAATCGCAAAATTAGAGAACAGAGATTATATGTGGTTTTGGAGTCGGCTCCAAATTTATGTATCATTTATTAAAGATTGAATATGCTGTAAAATTCAAATAGAGACTCAACATTAAAAATCTCACTTCAGAGCTCATGCAACATAGTGTCCTGTAAAGTTCTTGATCCTTATTTGAATTGTGAAAGGGCAAACAGAAAAATTGATGGAACTACTCACAACTTTTTAGTTTTCAGTCTTACCGAGTAGTGATGATAGAAAACATGTAAAATTTGACAATCTAAACAACAATGGCATTGCTCTCTCTAAGCCTTTTTTAATTTCTCAACCATTCATAGTAACCCCATGAAGTATTTTCTGTCTAAACTATCCAAAGGAAGTCCTATACTGATGCTAAAGTGAAGAAAAATCAAGATGGCAGCAAGTCAATCCAAAAAGAATAACAATTTCAATGTATTATGTAATGAAGGTGAACTCACAGAGTTAAGAAACTAAAAGATTAGTTAATACATGAATGTTGGGAGCAGATTAACATAATTGTTCTGAAAAATACAGTTTTCTATATGAATTACACACCTGGCATGCCCTATTTTTGGCTCTAGTTTCTGCTGTGCTAGGAATATCATGGTTTGGTTTCTGAAACTTCTTCTCCCGTCGTTCACACGAACCCCATCCATCTGAGAACCTTCCACCCCTATCATAAAAAATAAACAAGAATATAATAGGCCTATGTGTAAGCAATGAATTCTTAGATGAAAAATCACTAAACTGTAATATCCAACAGTCAACAAACTTACTGCATGTAAGCACGAACAATAAACTCAGCACGCTGAACATTGTGGCTCTCATCGAATTCAATGGTCTTGTCTTTAATTTCAAAAGACAGATTGAAGTAAAATGATATCTTTCTCCAGCCTGTGGTTCATATGCACATTAATATAACACCCTAAAATCACATGCCAACAATTTATCAACAAAACATGAAGAACAGGTTTGTTATACCTGACTTCTTGATATAAGGATTCCCAGATATCATAGTGTAGTCACTTTTCTCCAATATCTGCCAGAAGATATCAAGACAGAATAGTCGTTCATTTGTATAACAGAAAGTGCTACAATCATTAACATTGATGGGGTTAAGCTTATGCTGTGGATAACAGAAATCAAGAAACTATACATATAACCCTGTAAGTTGCTTCAACTTAAAGAGATCAAGAGAATGGACTTTGTGTGCATACATTTCCCCAATTTGGAGCTCCATAACTTAGGATAATAAACTAAATTGATAAAACCTAACTTTGGTGTTCTTGTGAAGAGATTGATCTTCAATGAAAATTCATATTCAATGCAAATTAGCATCATTTGTTCCTCCATTTTCTTTTTACACAAAAATCAGCTACCAGGTAGATAGAGTTCATTGCTTAATATCACTGCTCCAACATCAATTCGCCAGCTAAAGATTCAAGCTCTCAATGAAATCTAAACAAGCACGAAACCAAATTGACTAACAACTCACCGCCATAGCTGCATTTTGGTACTCCTTAAACAGCGCAACAGTCGGAAACTGACCGGCCAAGCTATGCCTGACCTCTGTTTTCTCATAGCTCACAGCCGAGGAACTCGGACTGCTATAATTTGTCACCGGAAATCTCCCCATCTCCGGCGAATCAGCACCGTACGCCGGGGGAGTGGTTGGCGAGCGGTAGACATGCTTCACCATCATCATTTTCGGAGAATCGGACTCGGAAACACGCGGCGAGTTGATTGTCCTCGGATACTTGTGAGGACGGTGATTCTGTAAAACCTCGCCGTCGTGGCTGTGGATGTAATTACGGCGGTGGTTACGAGCATTATTCCCCAATTGTGGCTGTGGAGAGGTGAGAGGGAAGGGAATGGGAGTCAGTGGTTTGGTGCGGGGTTTCGAAGCGGTGGTGGTGGTGGAAGAAAGGGAAGCCGCGGCGGCGGAGTCTATCACAGCCCACAATGCGGCGTCGTCTAGGTCCTTATCATCGATCGGAAAATTCATTGAGTCAAATGAGGGATTTGACTATCGAGATCGGATTCGGAGCTTCGATCTAAGCCCTTTCTTCTCCGATGGCGAACCGCGCACTGATATCGTTTGAATTTGAAACGGTTAAACGACGTCGCTTCTTTGCAAAATATTTCCCAAAAGAATTAATTATTGTTTATTTCATTAATTATTAGTTGGTTTTGATGAAACTTGTATAATATTAATACAAGATTAATACACTAGTTAGTAATTACCTCAAAAATTTGCTCTAATCAATTTCTAATTCACACGAACACATACGTACAATTCCTACACACTAAATCAATCTCTGAAAACAAGATCTAGTCCTTGCTTACAATGGAGGTCGATCTCAGAAGAGATAAGCTTGTCGAGCGACCTTTAATGGCAGCCCAAAGTTCTGATAAACCCTAATTTCACCTTCCAAGGTTCCTGCCACAATAACCATCCCCCAAGCCGTTGCTTGGATCATACCATGACTACTATTGCTATTTACATTATCACTCGACTGCGTCTGCGTTGCAGAGCCGGACGACGTCGTTTCGCCGTCGCTGACAGGGTCGTGGCCGCCCGTTACTGGTGGATCAACGGCAGCCGTTGATTGAGCTGAGTCATCATCCGGACAGGTCACGTTCTCCTCCGATGTCCCTGTCTTCTTCTTCGGAAGAGGCGGCAATGAACTGCTGGTGGTTGAGTTCTCCGTTTCTTCTCCGGCAGCCGGATTCGTCGGCGGCGCCGATGAACGTTTCGTGTTTTTTTTGGAATGTAGATCGACGAGTGGCGGCTCGAATTTGCTACTTCCAGGCCACGTGATCGCCGTGGAAACCTCTTTGCAGTGGAAATGTTCGTGAGCGGTGATTGTCACTGTGGTTTTTCTCTTTCCAGAGCTGGAATTCTTCGACTCTTCGACCTTCCATATGTATATTTGAGAGTCTTCACTGGCGCTGATTATGTGCTTTCCATCTGGGCTGAAAGTGGCTGAAATCTGGCTGCTCGTGTTCCGAAATCCTGACCAAGATTTTTTCGTTTTTAGGTATGCAATAGATTGTTCGATTTTTCTTGAATTGGTTTATATTCGTACCTCTGTACTTCTGGATGAGGTCGGGGCCGTTATAGATTCCAATGCGCGAATCGGCTGAAGTGACGAGCACTTGAGACGGGTCCCACGGAGCGAACTGTTGAAGAAAACGGATTGTGAATATCAGATGAACAGACATTGAAAATTGAATTAGACGATTTCGTTTGAATACCTGAAAACCGGTTACTTTTCCAGGTGGAGCTGGAGCCTGAAAACCTGGGATTTTCTTGGCCTGAGATTGAAATGCAGGGAATTTTGATTGGGACTTTTTCTTCTGTAGATCCATACTATGTTCTAGTCTCGAATCTGTGTTACAAAATAAGGTTATATATGGAAACATGACTGTTATTCTGGGACGAGAGATTAGTAGCCTTCTTACCATCAATGCTATACATTCGACAACTCCCTTGTTGAGAGCCGATTACAGCACCCTTGAACACGAAAGATACGTAAAACCACTACACAAAAAATACAGAATTGTTCGTTTCAAGAAACTATAGAAACTACCTGCCCATCAGGGGTGTAAGAAGCAGCAGTGACCATTTCATGAACGTCGGTCCAGTCTGCAACTCGATGGTCGGGTATGCTCCAAATACGAACCTTTCCATCTAGTGAACCACTGATGAAGTAATCTTCTGCTACTGGATTGAACTGTATGCAAGTCACTGCACCCAATCATCAGAGCTATGCTCTTTTAATTTTTATCATGTGGCTACAAATCCTGAGACTGTATGTAATGTAATATAGTGTTTAACTAACTCACCATAGTCCTTATGTGCAAATGTCTTCAAACAGCTCTTTGTTCCCAAGTCCCACAACCTCACTGTCTTGTCCATTGAAGATGAAAGCAATTGCTGATTGATCCACACACCAATATGAGCATCTCATTAGTAACTCAAATGTACGAATGTTGCCATTTCCGATTAGTAATTTATGTTTTCTCCATTTTTTTACAATCAATTTTACATTATCTAACTATCTCTTTTTTTTTTCAAATTTCATTTGATTTTACTCGAAATTTCAATTTTTGCTTAAATGGATATCAGAATTGTTGACGTAGATTTCTAATTTCCACGAGGCCACGAGACAAGACGAATTACCTGAGTTTTAGACCAAGACAAATCAAGAACTTCATCCTTATGTCCTTGAAAGCTACAAAATGGTTTCTCCGAGAGTGTTACAACAGTTTCTGGAACCTTAACATAATCAGGAATCAAGTTCCCTTTCCCGCTTTTCTTCCCCTTCTTCCTCATCTCAGGAGGCATGGTCGATAACTCAACAACCGCGGCGTGGTTATTAGCTTCTGTTGTTGTTGAGTTATCGACTGTCTTAACTTCACATTCTTGAACTTCCCACACATGAACAACGGTATCCTCCCCACCACTGGCAAGATACCGCGAGTTCTCGCTGAATCTCATCGTCCATATCGAGCCCTCGTGAGCTTGAATCTCTTGAGACAAATGCAGGGCCGTGAACTCCTTGTAGGACTTGCCATGCTGATGTGCATCCACCCATTGCGATGTTCCTTTCGAAGCTGCTTTCTGATTGTGGTGATCATGGCTCGAATTTTCTTGATCTTGATCTTTTTCGACCACTAATAATCCACTCACTGAAGTTGCGACTCCCTTTATGTTCTTCAGCAATGCATTCCCTATTTTCGTGCTCTTCTGCGCGTCCTTCGATTTTCCGGCGTCTTTTCCTGCCAAGTTTCTCGACACACGCCGCATGAGCTCCTTTACGACCGGAGAATACCCGACCGACTTCTCGAACTCCTCAATCGTCAACTGTTTCCCTGTCTGAACATCGTTCAGCTTATTCCACATCCCCTGTTCGTTGAACTCCTTAACAATGAAATCCTTTCCGGTGTCGAGATTCTTGATCAAGAAAAACGAGCCGAATGCATCGTCCGTCACCACTCCGTTTTCAATCGTCGATTGCGCCTTCTTCTCACCCTCGGGAAGCAATCGGACCGCGCACGAGTACTGGCACGGGCCTTTGCTCGGCACGAGCTGGCCCGACAATGTCCTGATGAGCTTACCCTTCGAAACCGGGCCGAGTATCTCCTCCTTTCTCTGCTTCGTCCTGATCGAGAAAAGATCGATGTCTCCATGCGACCTCGACCGGACGAGCACGATCGCTCGTATGGGCGAGGGCAGCGGAGTCTTCTTCGACGGCTCCTCCTCCTCAGCAGGAGCCGAAGAAGAATCCACGACAGCCCCCGACCCCGAGTGTTGTTCAGGAGCCGGACACTCGGGTTCGGGGGCGGTTGGGACGGCTCGGTCGGGCTCGAGCTTGATGGAAATGGCGCGGACGTTTTTGGAGGTGGCGAGGCGGAGGAGGTCCTTGTTGCTGGCGAGGCCCATGTCGTGCAAGAGACGTTTACGTCGCTCGCTGACGTCACCAGGCTCGGTGATCCACATGTCGTAGCTGGGGAGGATGATAGGTTGGGAGGGAGGGTTGGAGATAGGTTCGATGGAATAGATGCGTTTGAAGGAGGCGGAGACGAAGGACATTCGACTGGCTTCGAAGAACTCGTCATCGTCGTCCGATCCTGAACCAAAATCCAAAGGAACGGCTGAGGATAATCTGTCGCGAGTCTCGAAGAAACTGTCATCCTCGTCTTTGTCTGCTTCAAGGCTTTCGAAATCCATTGTTACTGTTTTTCGATTCATTGTTGTTGTTTGTTGTGTAGTAAAATCATGGAATGAATCGAGGTTTTTTTATTTATTTTTATTTTTTATTTTTTTTTTGAGTTTGATTTTGGAAGGAATTTTAAGAAATTTTGGTTTTACTGGAGAAGAAGAAAAGAATAGGGAGAGAGGGTGGTGGAAGGGAGGAAAGCTAGGGAAATGAATAACTAAGCATTGGAGAGAAATAAATGGTAGTTGATAAATATATATCATTCAAAAAATAATCTCCATTTTATCTTATGTGATTATTCGAATAAGACTTGAGTAATAAGTAATAACTAATAACTAATAATATAAGTAAGGAAAAAGATAGTTTCGTGTCGTTTTCTGATATGATTTATCTCTTTGGTATGGTTTGTAGGTTATTAGTGCATTAGAATTTAGAACGAGATTTACTAAATGAACACATTTATTTTATTTTTATTTATTAAAAAAAGAAAAGGCAAAGGTGATCTCATATTGTTGATATAACACTCAATTATGGCAATTTGATCTGATCAGCTCTGAATTATATAAATCGCAATCAGTTTGTTATGAAATGATTCGTTTGGAACTCTTATAATTGCACTCAATTTCAAGAATTTGAAAATCTATGACCATGAGGCTACTAGGCAGAGACAGAGTCTCGAAACAATTAGAAATAGAATAATTGATAATTATTAATGGGCCAGTGCAAAGAGGTCAACTTTTACTTTTCTGGCCCACACCAACAACTTCAAAATCGAAAGTTTAAAGTGGGCCTTTTCCATTTGGGCACATATTGAACCCTATACAACTTTCTACAACATTTCACAACAACAATAATAATATTAGATTAAATGTCGTTTCAAAAAAAAAATTCATAATTAGATGTCATCATTAATAAATATAAAATATGAGTTAAAAATATTAAAACACAAGATGAAATATATTAAGTTAGTTACAAAAATTAAATAAACACATTTTACGTAGGTTTACAATATAAATCATTGTAACTAAATTAAATAAACACATCTTACGTAGTTTTACAATATAAATCATCAATTGATCCTCTACCAATATGATTTCCCAAAAGTTCTTCGAAATTATGATGCCACCATTTAAATTTAAGGAATATAGAATAAATAAATGTGTCAACGGTGATATGTTATAAATGTTAAACCCATCAATATGAGACAACCCACAAATTTGATTATTAAAAATTAAGTATTTTTTTCCTAATTAAAATGACAATCTGTGTACATAATTCCTTTCGGTATGGAAAGCCTAAGGATTGCAAAATTTTTAATTTTTAATTGAGTGCTTATATATTTAATTTTGTAAATTAAATCAGGTGAATCTAGCTTCATATTTGAATACTGAGTTCTGGCAATTTAATTTGTGCCAAAATTTTGGTCCTCATATAAGTCAAAATATATGAACAAAATTAAAACAAAAATTGAAATTACATATATCCAATTTAATGAAGAAATGGAAATATATGAGCCGATTATAAAAATAAAAGAATATATAAAAACTTACAGGGATTCAATGTTTCAAATTATCAAAGTATAAAAACAAATTTCAAATGAAACCAATAATACATGAGTCAAACATTTTGTTTCTTTCCATAAACATGCATTATACATGTAATAATAATAAATTAAATAATTTATGAGATGGCAATGAATACATTATGCAGAGTGTCTATTTACATGTAAATTTATTTCTACTTTTTTACTGAAAAGTGGGTTGCTATATATACACATGCATGAAACCCACCCACTTTACACACTTTATGTAGCTTGCAAGGATCCTAATTTTCAAAATTGATACCCAAAAAAAGAAATTAAAAAAGCAAAATCAATAGTAAGAACATGTTGTGTTCGTACTCATTAGCTAATATAAATTCGAATTTCTCAACTAAAAAGAAAAAAAAAAAAGAATATTTTGTCTTCTTTTTACAACATATATAACACCTTGATTGTAAAAGAAGTTAGAAGCTTAAAAAAAGTTGCAAGTCCTTGTCTCCTCTTTTTCATACCCCATAATACAACATGATCTATCTTCACTTTATTTATTTTTGGGTCCCTAAAATCATTTTAATTGAATTTTATTCAGAGTGAATATAAAAATAAAAAAATAAAAAAATAAACAGTTTTTTTTTTTTTTTTGGCCCATTGTGAACATACTGTATTATCAGCTGTAGAGTTGATTACAATTTACAACAATTGTAGAAAAAAAATTGTAATAATTCATACCATTATGATTTGTCTTTGTCATCTGTTCGAGCTCTCTTGGTTTTGTGATCCTGTGATGAGTCATCCTGATCGTCGATGGGGCGGAAGATGGATTCAACCTCCGCCGTCGATGCGTCGAAGGGGAGGCGGCGGGCAGCTCCGGGCGGCGGCGATGCTTTTCTCTTCAATCCCGACGGTTGGGGGCGGGGTTTTTTGGGCGCCGGCGGGCACTGCGTGATCGCCGGAATTCTGTGATCCGACGACGTCGGAGTTTTGAATCCGTCGTCGTTTTCTTCTAGAATGATCTGCTTTTCTGATTCTCTGTTGGAAACCGTGGCCTCTTCTTCTTCTCCTTTCTTCGATTCTTCCGATGATTGATCATCGTCGGCTCTGTCGGGATTTGATTTTTCTTCTGATTTAGAAGTTTCTGGAACTGGATTTTTTTGAGAGAATTGTGGTTTATCATCACTGCTTGACATTCTCCTCGGAGACGAAGAAAAATGGTGGTTTTCTGAGCACATGAAGATAAGTTTAAAGAGAGAGAGAGAGAAGAGAGGAGAGAGAGAAAATTAAACCTGAGGAATTGAAGGAGGGGAATAGTGAAGAGTGGTTAAATAGATGATTCTACATTAGAGTGAGGATTTGGTTGAAGAGATTTGTGAAATTTCTCCACAGGTTTGAAGAGCTTAAGATGAGAGAGAGAGAGGAGAGGAGAGAGAGAGGGGGGGAATGTGGTACTGTTAGAGAAGGTGGAGGCGTTCAAACAGTAGCATTGGCGAAGGATCCGATGTACACTAACTCTCATAATCCTATTTTCCCCTTTTCTTACAAATTAAATATGTCCCTTTCCCCCTCTCTCTCTCTCACACAAATACACACACTGGGAAGAGACACACTCCACAGATCTGTTACTTTTTCACATATCCATATAAGTATGTTAGCCAATTACAATATTGATGTATAACTTTTTCATTTTTCCTATATTATTAATATTATTATTTGTTATACATGTTGAATATAGAGAGATATATGTGTGTGTGTATATATGTATGTATATCTAAGCTCTTTGATGGAACCAACGCACGTGGCATGCTACATGGGGACCGCTATTTTTCTGATGTCAAGAACATGAAGAACATATATTTGCTCCCTTGTATTTTCTCTGTTTTTTGTTAAATTTTTTGTTCTCATAATTTTACACAAAAACTTAAATGATATCATCTCATTTAACATTTTAACATTTATAATTCAAACTCATTTTTATAAATTAATTTAATATTAATTGTGGATTTTTATTCTCACGAAATTAGATCATAAAGTGGTGTAACAAAAGCATAACAATATCTTATTTCCTAGTTCTTTTTTCTTTATTTTTCTCTCATTATGCTGATATATGTACGTTTTTGCTTCCTACGATTTTTTCTTGTGATTGAATTTTTATTTTGACAGGCAAAACCAGAAAAATGAAAATATAAAGAGCAATGATGGGATAAAAATAAACATATAGAAAGCAAAAAATTAGAAAATAAAGTACATCAAGATATAATTTTAATAAATTAATTACAAGATACAAAAGATGATTTTTTCATTAATAACACACATAAACCATAATCTTAACATCTTCTGTATTTTTTAACAATATAATTTAAACGTGTACATGACAGGTAAGTTTTTTTTTTCAACGGTCATAGTCAAATTATAATAAATTTAGAAAATCATCTTATAGGATTATATATATATATATATATATATTTATTTATTTACGTTATATTTTATGTATATAACAGACTCTTTACTCGACATATTGGTAAGTTTGACCAAAATAAATCAAGCTAGCTATTATATAAAATTCGAATTATTAATTAATTTTCATTTGATTTTATTTTTGAAAGAAATTTTCATTTTATTATAAATTAAAATTATCTTGCATGATACAAACCATCATGAAAATCTATTTTGTCATAGTCATGGCTGGAAATTTCAGTCCAATGGTTCAGCTCCACAAAAATAGTTAAATTTATCTAAATTTATTTAATAATTATATTCTAATAATACAATAAATATTTTATTATAATCGCCGTCTGGAATAAACAAGTAAAGAATCCGACGTTTTGCTTATCTAATCATATGATTGGCACTTTTCTAGAGATTATCTGAATCTGTGAAAATTGTCGCCGTCTAGACATGTTTTTTGGATTTTCCCAATGATAAATTATTTATTTATTTATGGGATAGTATTTAAGATATATTTTTCCTCTCTTTTGATTTCATATTTATTCATCATATCAAACATATTTTGTCACCATCCCAATTAAATAATCATGGTTCAAAAAAAAAATCTCCCGCCTTCCTAAATGAAAAATCAATAGTCACGGGTTAAATTTAATCAAAATAATCTACATAACTCTTGTAACTAACTTGTATTTAATTACATCAGATTTTGAATTGTGAATTTAATGAATACATAAATGTAAGGTTTTTAAGTGTGATTTCATGTTTTTGCAAAGGTTATACATACTCAAAAAATAAAAAATAAATAAC
The DNA here is from genome assembly GCA_954870855.1 of Scutellaria minor. NCBI lineage: Eukaryota > Viridiplantae > Streptophyta > Magnoliopsida > Lamiales > Lamiaceae > Scutellaria > Scutellaria minor. The sequence continues at coordinate 979,776 of OX940735.1, read as the reverse complement.
TTAATTTTGATCATATATGATTTTATTATTTTTAGATCATACTACCTCCGTCCCAAAATAATTGTCATTTTAACATTTGAAATTTATTTCAAAATATTTATCATTATTGAATTTCAAGAAACATTTTCCCCAATTCTTCCAAAATTGTCTCAATTTATTCTTCCTTATTAAATGTTTTATTATCTTAAAGTGAGTATTGGAAATATAAAAAGAAAGAACAAAAATAATGGGCAGGTCGATCATTTTGTAGGTCACCTTAATTTGTGTGAAAATGTTAAACGTCAATTAATTTGAAACAGAGGTAGTATATATAAAATTTGGGTGAAACTGTGACATAAATAATTTTTCATTAGGTGAGCCCCTAGCCGATTTAACCAATCAGCCAAAGTGAAAATGTTGTGTATTAAACGATTGGGTACGATTTATTTCACACACCTAAATTTTTGAAATTAATATATATTAATTATATAATTAACAGAATAAAATTAAAATTAAAATACAAGACAGAAAATAAATTTAGGGTTTAATGCATGAAACCCCCTTTTGATATGGAAAATCTGCGTCGCTTCCCCCCATGTTTTTAAAATGACAAGGATTACACGTGTGATATTGAAAAGTCTGCACGTTTTCCCCTAAATCGTTAAACATCACAGGAGTGTGGTGCACGCGCCACATGTGCGAAATTTGTTGGTTTTTGTTCAATTTTTAAGTGTAAAAAGACTATAATATACTTATCTTTTGGTTTTAGTCTTTTTACTTCCTTCCTTATGGAATTTCAATTTTTTATTTCAATTTAATTTAATAGCCTCACTTTTTATTTCAATTTAATTTAATATTATTTAATTTAATTATTGATTACTACTTATTTAATTACTCGTTTTTATAATGTAATTTTATACCAAATATATATCATGTATATACTTCATTTATTACAATTTTTGTAGGAGAAATATTTGGAAATTTACTTTATTTAATAGAATCCCTCTTTTACTCCAAAATTTCTACTCTATTTAATTTAATTATTTCTATTATTACTATTTATTTATATATTTTTTGAATATTTTACAATCTTAATTTTAAAATGAATTTATGCTCAAACTATTTTTCATTTGATTAAATTTTTCTTTTAAACTTTGTATACATATAATTTATTTTTTAATTTATTTTAAAACCAATAAAATAAATATTTGAAAAAATAACATAAAAAACATAATAACTTCAAATTGTGGGTTCCTTTGACACAAAAAATAAATAAAAATCTCTCAATTTTTTTAAAATATTTAATTAAACATTGTTCAAAATTAATTGAAATCAATTAATTAATTAATTAATTAAACAAAAAAAAACTAACAATTTCTCCCCACACACTGTTAAAAAATATGTAATATAAAGAAGTTGAAATCAATTAATTGAAATTAGCAAACTAACAATTAATTACAAACTAACAATTAATTAAACAAAAAAAAAATCTGCAACAATTGAAATTAACAATTAATTAAATAAAAAATTAAACAATTCATTATGTTCATCGTCTTCCCACAAACAAAAAAAATCCTCCCCACACACTGTTCATCGTCTTCTTCCTTCCCACACACTGTTCACCCCACAGATCCATCTTCATCCTCCACCGCCTCTCTCGACTGCCTTCTTCTCCTCTGCAATAGCTGTTGCCCCGACGCCGCCTCCGCCCAAGCCCCGCCCCACCGCCATTTTCAGCACCACCGGCCATCTCCTTCACACAGCAGCGCCGCCCTCACTCGACCATTCACAACTAAAATCTGATCTCAAATTCAAAATCCTTAAACTCTTTTCCCCAAATTACTCCATTTCAAAAAAACAATTAACAAATTCAGAAACAGATTTCGATCAGAAAATGTTCTTCTTCGTCGGGATCGGCGGCGGAGGATGAAGATGGATCGGGGAATCGGCGGCGGATCTGGTGGAGTACGAGAAAGCGCTGAAGCTCTTCTTCATGCCGGTGTGGCGGTGGTCGGGAAAGGAGCCGATCATGAGGTAAAGATCGACCCGAGAGGGCGAGATGGCCGCTGGTGAACGGTGGCGGTGCCACTGCCATTTTTTTGGGAGAGAGGTATTGAAAAAGAGAAGAAAGAAGAATAGAGATGTAGAGGGAGAGAGGGAGGGATTGGTTGCTGAGTTGAGAGAAGAGGGAGAATGAAAGTTGCAGAAGGGAGAAGAAAAGAAGAAAGAAGAAAGAAAGAAGAAAGAAGAAAAAAAATACGTGGGGAAGAGGGAGAGAGGAGAGAGAAAGAAAAAAAAAATGGTGTCACTTTATTTTTTGAATTACATTGATTGAGGGCATAACGGGGCATTAAGGATAAAATTTAACGCCATTGACTACAATTTAAAAAAAAGGAGAGTGTGCAGTGTTAATCATATCAGACGTGTAATTCTTGCCATTTTGAAAACACGAGGGGGAGCGACGCAGATTTTCCATAACACAATGGGGTTTTGTGTATTAAACCCAATAAATTTATATATATGATGGCAAACACTCCCACATAATTTGAGGTAGATCCAAGACACCATATTAACATGCCATGTGGATATGCCTTGGGATTGCCTCCTGAATCCCAATTTTCGGTTATTTAAATATTCTCGTTTGTTGCTTCTTTCTACTTTTTTAAAATTAAAGGGTAAATTTGTCACGACATGCATATTCATAACTAAATTTGATTATCATCTCCTCCTTTTCAAACAAATAACATTTAGTTTTTCTTATGTAAAAACTTATTTAGCTTTTAAGTTTGAGAGGCTAATAATCTCTATTACCATACAAACATTTACTTACTGAGTTGGCCTCTTGTGAGACAGTCTCACATGTGACGAGATTCAAGTATATGTTTTTCAGGTATAAATATGTATTTTTCAACTATAAGTACGTGTTTTTTAAGTATGTTTTTTACAGTAAAAACATAAATTATTCAAGTATGTCTTTTATAGCCATAAATATGTCTTTTTCTGCTATAAGTATGGTCGTCGCATGTGCGACGGTCTCACATGAGTTTTTGTGTTATTTATAACAATATTGATCGCAATATGGACTCAAAATTGTTGGTTTTAGTTATGAGCAATTTTTTTACAAAATGGATATAACAAAACTTATGGTGGTTGAATGGTTCCAGTATCACTAAAAGTACAATTCCTGACATTCATATTAGTAAATTTACCTTCTCTTTTATTTTTTATTTTTTGAAAACTTTCCCCGATATAAAATTAAAAAGGAATAAAAGTTTGTGGATAATAGTGTTACAAATATGAATTCATTTTGTAATAATTGAAATTTTGACCAAAAGTTTGAATTTTTTTCATAATATCTGAACTCTTTTATAAAATGGAAACTAAAAACAAAGAAAATCTCTTTATTAATCCAGAAGACCAGATATATAATCCTCAATCTAAACGCCCTTTTGATAAGAACTATTAATAAGAACAATGTCATTTTGATTTTTTCTTGACCACAATACAATTACTATTTTATTCTTAGAATTATTAATAAGTCAATGTACTATACAAATTTTATACACGATTTTTTATTTCACTACATGACTTTTCCAATTAACAATATATATGTATGTGTTAAATATATGCCTAAAATATATACATGATCGAATAAAATACAAATTGATTAATCAAACATAACAAAGAACCCAGATTAATTTTAATATTTTATTGAATGACTTGATGATACGCCTAAAGGGTTTCATGGCTAAAAATGTACGATATTGGTAGGGGCCAAACGACTTAGTAGTAATTATTATTAATATTATAGGTTGAATTAAAATTGGTCAATTAGATTGAAAAGTGCAGAAACTGCACAATTTAAATGGACTCATTAATACATACAGTAAGAATGAATGTTGTATCATACACATTTGACTTGATTTAATTAAGCCCCTAATTTCACACAGTAACTAATTTATTTATTATCTAAACACTTTGATTATTTGAAACGAATTTAAGATGAATCAACTTATATGTGATGCTCTTATATAAGTTGTGCGGTATTTTTTTCCATAAATTATAAAATATATAGGGTATGAATATAACATAACTAATCTGCATCAATACTTAATTTGTTGACTTAACCTTTATTGCCTTAATTAATCTTTCAATAACTTGTAAGGAGGTATCAACAGTCATCTTTCATTATGCCTTTTTATTATATGAATTATAATATTGATTGTTCAGTTAATAGGTATGGATTAACTAATCCGTTGAACCTGAACACAAGCAATGTTATTTTAAAGTAAAATAAATTATTACTTCAATACCAAAGTTGTTAATAGTATTGAGCTTACTAAATCAAGGGATGTGACAAAACTGTGAAAATTTGGCTGAATCATTTTATTAAAAAAAAAAAAAACCACGTGTATCTCGTAATTCTCTTCAATAAGTATTAGTAGCAACAGAAAAGGACTCAACCATACTATGAATGCAAATCGGACATTAAACTCACACCGATCTTGATCATTTTTGTTTATTTTTTTATAATTTTCTTGTATATATTAAAATTTACAATCATAATCCTATATGTATTTAAATTTACAATTTTAGTCTTGATTTATAAATTGGTCTAAAACATCTATTAAAATTTTAATACATGCAAAATTAAGTAAAATTATACTTTTATTACATAAGACTAGAACTGCAATTTTTATTAAAATAATAATAACAATAATAATAGTGCTAGTAGTAGGATAGTACAAGCTGTGGCATGTATAATTTTAGTTGAACCGAAAAGGCTTGCGGCTGTCACATTGAAAGCTAGTCAAAACAAATAAATAACCATTTAATTTAATTAATGGTCAATAATTTTTCTACATTAGGCCATTCCCCTTCTCACATGGTGTCTTCAATTTTCAGATTGAATATCTATTATTTATGTTATTTTATTTTTACATTATATTAACAGTTTGATCACAATATTACTAATATAATTATATTTATTAATATGATCTAATCCAACCCCTTTCTTGTGGTTCATAACATGTTTGAGATCAACACACAAATCACTTAGTTGTTATTTTTGGGACATTATATATTTGTTATGTTCATATAGTATGATAGTAGTTGTCACATCGCTAATTTTGCTGCATAAGGAACTCGATAATGGGTTCTATATCAGAACTTTTCAAAAGAAATTACCCGAAATGTCATCTAAACATAAATTTTGTATAAACATAAATCACAATTCTTTTCTAATAAAATAAAAAATAAAATAATGTCGCACATGGTAAGTGTGGCCATGCACGATTATATATATGCCTACCACCATATGGGCTAGTTTTTTATAAAATTATTGGATGACATTTTTACATGTATATTTAATTTGATTATATATAGGTATATATGTATATAGATAGATAGAGGCTAGGGGCGGCAATGGGTGAGTTCAGGGAAGGTATTGACAATATCATCTCCATACTAAATTATCATATCAAATACTATTTCCGCTACCATCATCGCTTTGGGAATCTGGTACGGGGATAGAGATTCACCGTTCGGGGACAGATTCCCAGTGAGGGATTCGGGTTCCCCAAATTTAATTTTCTACAAGTTAAATTTTTTTTTTCTAAAATAATTTTCAATAAAATAAATATCAAAACAACTAAAACAACTCATAAACAATATCAATCCAACATAACATCAAATACTTGAAATCATAGATCTAGTCTTTAAAACAAAAGTATGAAATACATAATCAAAATGACAAAACAATCTAATAAGTTTGATTGTTTTGAATTGATTCAAAGTTTCAATTTCAATTTGTAATTTTTGATATTAAATTATTAATTAATTGGAAATGAGCCATAAGGAGTGATGATTTAGAGTACTAATGGAAAATTTTGGATATTTTGGTATATTTACTAATATATATATATATATATTAATATATATATATAATATTAAACGAGAAATGGGGAATCATCGTTTCATGTAAATTGGACCGGTTTCAGGGTCGGGGATTGGGTGGGGAGCATAAATACCATCCCCGTAATTTTTAAACAGAAATTCACCGTCCCGTCCCATTCCCCAATTTAATAGGAAAATCCCCATTTCATTAATATTGGTACCCAACGGGATGATTCCCGGGAGATTGCCACCCCTAATGGAGGCTACCTAGCATGGTAGCACCCTATTCATTAATGTAATATAGATTTTGACCTTATGCATAAAGTTGAAAGCATCTGTCCACCTAATTAATAATCGATAACTCAATAAGTTTCGATATTTTAGCCTTGGATTCCTAGCCAAAAAATTAGAAAGCTTTTAGGTTTGGTAAACCAAAGCTAATCAATCTGTCTACTATTTGGTATCATGCACATGCATACATATATATCAACACAGATATTGTCTACAATCTATCTTTGCATATATAGACATAATTATTAATTCGGAAATATATATATATTTATAAAAATAAAATTTCATATATATATATATATATATTTTATATAATTTTGGGGGGGAAATGAGTACATATAGAAATGAAAGTGGGGTGGTTTTTGGGCCCCTGGGCCCCAACCCAAAATCCCCATGTCCAACAAGCCATTATAGCCACTTGGACATATATCTCATACCTAAATAAATTTGTTCAATATAAATTTATCAATATTTGATGAAAATAAAATTAAAAGCTTTAAAATTTAAAAGAAATCTCTTTGCTTACCTCAACATAATTGGAAGATAATTTTAAGATTATATATTTAACCCACTTAGAGTTCAAAGGTACTTATTATTATCATAGCTTAATTTATTATTTTATTTTTCTGTGTTATTGAAAGTTTTGGACAAATGCATGAATAATTAATATTATTGAGACAAAATATTCAATTTTCGCTCCATTTCCCTAATTTAACATGATGATATGCTTGAACAAATGATAGCCTAAAGAAAAATGCTAAAACAGTTACTGTGAAAAATCTTAAAATATAAGGTAAAAAGGCGACGTCGTTTTGATGATTACCCTTAAACTGTCTAATGATTAGCGCTTTTCTCATAAATCGCATTTTCTAAAATTTACATTTTGGTCAAGTCATGAAACGCAGAAAAAGCCAATTGCCGAAGAACCCTTGCTGAAACTTTATCTAAAAACCCTGAGAAACCCTCTGCAAATTCAGCAAAATTAAACTAATATCGGATATGGGTAGAATCGCAGTTGCATTGATTGTAACTTTATGGTTAATTCCCATCTCTATTCTCGTCAATCGTATTGTTCCCCATCCTTACATGGTAATCTCTTCTGTTACCTTTTTCTAATTTGCCCTAATTTTCGACGGATTTCATACAACTATTGTGTGTAATATATGGTGTGATTGATGTTTCAGGATGAGATATTCCACGTACCGCAGGCGCAACAGTATTGCCGAGGCAATTTCGGCAGTTGGGATCCAATGATCACCACTCCTCCTGGATTGTAAGTCTTCAATTGCAATTTATTTTCAGAGTTAATTCATTTGATTCGAGTTCGTATTTGTGCATTTGCTTAATTTATCGACATTACAATTTATAGTGGAATTGATTAAAGAGGTTTTATTAGATGGATCAGGCTATCAGGGTCAAGTTTCCATGTTTTATATATTATAAATCGGACTAATTATTATATGTATGTTGTGTTGTGTTACATTCAGGTTTAGACTAACAATGCAATCATAGGGTCTTTCGACTCTGCAATTTAGGAATACTTGTATGAAAGGTTTAGAAAATGTTTTAGTGTATCATCATTACTGAGGAGATGAGATGGTAATCAGTGAGATTAGTAAGGAGGAATCAAGAAAATGAAACTATTTCAGTAAAGATGTTTACGTATGCCCTTTTGAATCGGAAGTCATTGCATTATACTAATATGGTAACAATAACTTTGAAAAATGTTGAATGAGACTGAGCTCAGCTACCTGGTCGTGGATGGCGAAAGCAGTGGAGAGGGTTGTCTTTACAAGAGTTTTTAGAATCCTTGAAAGTAAAAGTAGTTGATTTATGCAATTTAAAATTTTGCAGGTACTTTCTTTCACTTGCCTATGTTGCTTCTTTGTTTCCAGGATTGTTCTGTATGCAAGCCGTGTCATCATTTTCAGAATCCTGCTCCACTTCTATTCTACGTCTAACCAATGGTGTTCTGGCAGTAACTTGTAGCATTATTGTATATGAGATAATCATCCATTTGAGACCAACTCTTGATGACAAGAAGGCAACAATTCGTACAGTGGTTCTGTCCTTATATCCATTGCACTGGTTCTTCAGCTTTTTGTACTATACAGATGTGGCTTCTCTAACAGCAGTACTTGCCATGTATCTCTTAGGTCTGAAGAAGAAGTACCTGTTCAGTTCATTGGTAAGAAATTTTGTTTTAACTTACCTACATATCTCGGGAATATGTTAAGGTGAGTGTCATCATGTATTAGTGCTATTATGGCCTTGTGATTTTACTTATAGTCAGTTCTTCGGCATTTCCTCTGCACTATAAATGATCTTGTTTCTTCACTTACCTGTAGCTTGGGGCCATTTCGGTATTGATAAGGCAAACAAATATTATATGGGTGCTTTTTGTTGCTTGCACTGGCGTTGTAGAATTCGCTCAGTCTCATCTAGAAGATAGTGTTGAAGTAGATGACTTTACCACATCAAAGGAAAAAGATGATATGTCTGTCAACCGTAAAAGTGTATCAGGGAGCTCTAAATTGAGGAAGAGAAGGGTCAATAATGGTGCAAAGAGTCAGAAAAAAATAACTTTAGAAAAGTCTGTTCCTATGACACATTCAGCAGGTTATATCTCATTTTCTTATGATTTAGTATGCATCAAAGTAGTCTGAAAGAACCTTCCAAGTAATTGGTATTATTTCAGAATGCTGTTGTGACTGTCTCCTTAATTATAAGTAATGCTAATAGAACAAGAGAGCTGATACAATCAATTTAGTGCAAGGTCGAAATTGCCTGCTTATGTATGAAAAGAACTCTGAATATTTGTACTAGAGCTTTATGGTGGTCCCTAAAGCAGCACCATGAAAGAATTCATTACCATAAGACATTTGTGGCATTTTTATATTTCTCTGTTTTATGTTTGCCACTAGATATTCACATGTTCTTCTGTGCGGTGCAGGACTGCTGGATGAGATTCACGGCATAATAATTATTTCATGGAATCATTTCTGGGAGCTTTTGGTTTCGTTAATTCCTTTCTTTATGGTACTCATGGCTTTTATTGCTTTTGTTTGCTGGAATGGGAGTATAGTACTTGGTATAGTCTACTTCTATTTCCCTTTAAAAAAACACACAAAATTTTCTTGTCATTATTTTCTTTAGTTCCATAAACTGGAGATTTTGTTGTCCCTTTTCTGAACTGAAAATAAATAACTCATATGTGCTGAATTTCAGGTGCTAAAGATGCACATGCAGTTACCCCCCATTTCACTCAGTTGCTGTACTATGGGATGGTTTCTGCTCTGTTTATGTTTCCCCTCCATTTCTCTTTAGTTGAAGCTGCAACTCTCTTCCGACAGCTCCTGAAAAACAAACTGCTTAGTTTCTTTCAGTGCTGCATGGCTCTAATCCTTGGTTTCCTTTCTGTGCATTTTTTCAGGTGTGTTATCAAAGAAATTCTAGAATGACAAATTTCCATTTTCTAATTATTCCATAAGCTTTATATCATAGTCCCCATCTGATCTGTCTTGGTTAATCTGAGTTTCATAACTATGTTTTGGTGTTAAACTTTTTAACAGATATCTTAATGAATTCTTTTTCAATTTGATATAAGTTCTTGAATGCTTACACTCCTTCAAAGGAATTTGTCGGTAACATTCTACTACTAAATTGTATAATTGACCCTTGCAGTGTAGCCCATCCATATCTCCTAGCAGATAATCGGCATTATCCCTTCTATCTCTGGCGGAAAGTCATCAGCTACCACTGGTCAACAAAGTACCTGATGCTCCCTCTCTATGTTTACTCATGGTTTTCGATTATTGGTAACCTAGGTTAGTCAGAACTCCAACCCACCTTTCTTTCGTTTTATGCAGAATTTTAATTGTGTAAACAGATTAATTCTTTCGTTATTTGCAGCAAAGAACCAGAAGAAGCTATGGGTGTTAGCATATTTTTTAGCCTGTGCTGCATCACTTGTTCCTACTCCACTGATAGAATTCAGATACTATACCATCCCATTCTTCTTCATGGCACTCCACACCGATATCATGGATAACTCAAGTTGGCTTCTTTTGGGGATCCTCTATCTTTCCATCAATTGCTTCACAATGTTTATGTTCTTGTTTCGGCCTTTCTCTTGGAAGCACGAAGCCGGGACACAAAGGTTCATCTGGTGATATACAGGCAAGAAATGCTCGAAAGCATCAAGAAATGCTCTATGAAGATAAGTTGATCTAAATGACAGTTTTTGTTCATATGGTTATCTTTTGTCATAGCTTTTCAAGAGTGACCATAACAAATAACCTTATAGCGTTTATTTAATTAATCGAGTTGCTTTTCTTGATTGATTGCTTTATTTGATTGTTAGATGCAAACAGTTTTCTTGAAAAGCCATACCAATTATATATATGAAGCCTTCTAGAAATGAGTAGCTATCAGATTTGATTCTTGAATTATGTAGTTGGATTTAAATAGCATAATTTGGCAGTTGCCCAAACAACCCTCTCACCAATATGGGTAGTTTAAACCAGAGCAAGTAATTAAAATTTAATGGAGAAGTTTCTTTAAGAACTACTCTCTTTTGACTTTGAAGTGTTCAAAGACTATACATTAAACTACATTTTTTAAATACTACCTAAAATTAGTAGTTTCCACGACTTAAATTAGAAAGTTGTAAACTAAATTCAAAGAAATTGACACTTGATCGAGCTATTAAAATGGAAAAACGATTTTGCAAATCAAAGAGTTTTGTTTTAGACTCTGCTGAATTTTGTGTACCTAACAATAGTGGTTACCATATTATAACAATCATAAAATAGCTAAAAATATTTTAAATAATCATGAAACAAGAACGTGACAACATCTAAGAAATAATGTAAAAGAAAGAATTTCAGAATTTATATTAATATTAAATTGATGTTATAAAAGAAATAATATAAAACAAAGAATTTCAGAATTTACATTAATATTAAATTGATGTATTAGTTATATCAAAATTATAACAAAACTATAGATGTCCAAATCGTGAAATTGAAGAACATGATACGTAAAATAGTCAACTGAATCAAAAAATGAAAATATTTTCAGAAAGAGGGGGGATATATTTAGATGATCAAGGATAATGGAAAATTTGTTTTTTGGAGTAAAAAATAAAAAGAAATATTCTTGAAAGATCCATTCAAAACATTAGAATATTTAAATATTATCAATACATAATATATATATATATATATATTAATGTTGTTAGAATAAAGAAATATAACACAATTTGAAAGAGAATTAGAGTTAATAAAGTATTAGGTGATTGAGCCTTGAAATGAAATGAGACTCACATCACTTTACTAGTTCCAATAAGATCCCTCTAATTGATGGTGATAGTCCAAGAATTAAAACCAAACTTTTGTATAAAAATTAAATATTTTGACATCATGTAGAGATACCAAAACCACAATCAAATTTGTCACAACATTTAAAAGGGCTTTTCTTCACTTAACTTTGACTTAGTTGTTCATTTAATTAATGTTTTTGGGCAGCCATTAGTTTTAATAGAAACCTACCACAGTTTGTATATGCATCATCATGGAATTAAATTAGGGTTCTTTCAAAGCTTTTTTGTCCTCTTTGTTTTGGTCAACTAAGCGTGTGATCTTTGGTACAATTGGATATATGTGGAGTTAGTATGGTTTTAACTGCACCACTATATATATATATATATGTAAGAGACTGTTTCTAAAAACACACATTCTCTATTTCAACGTATTTTTCATTTGAAATTGTAAAATAACCACCAAAAGTCACGTCTATATAAATGATGTAACTAAATAATATACAATTTTTATTAATGAAATATAATATATAATGAAACAACAAAATGTAACAAAAAATCATGATACAATTTTTTTTTATTGATTTTAGCTTCCCATCTCATGATACTTGACATTTTGTCAACAACATTTTATCCTAAAATAGACGTTGTTATAGGATTTCAACAGAAAATCCATTCTCATATTCCAATATAATTCTAATATTGAGAAGTCAACCATTGATTAAATAACTGACAGATAAGTTATTTAGGGCACTCCTCAACCTATTTACATTTCTCCTAAGCAACCAAGTATTTTAAGACAAATGGAAGTAGTTTTAATTACTTAGTGGTATGCACAATTTCAAGTTAGGAATTTATGTTATATATAGTACTAATGTACTATGCAGTATTTGAATATAGGTACACGTCAGCATCTCACTTGAATTTTTCATGTGTAGAAAGTAGCTTGCAATGTGGAGTTGGAAGTGGATTCAGTGCATTTCATTGACAGAGTCAACTTGAAATCTCAATTTGAAAACATGTAATCTACCACTATGAGTTTCTGTCTATGGCATTCACACAAATGTTACCCTACACATCCTCCATGTGTATCTTAATCGGCATCTAATAAAGGATATTTTTGTCTTATTATTACATCATCGAGTACATATATGTTCATTACTAGAACATATACTGACGATAATCCGTATCTGCGAGAAGTACGTAGGGTGAAAATCGAGTTATTATTCACACTAAAAGAAAATATCATTTTACTTTAGAAATACAAACAACATGATCAAAAGAAAAAAAGAATTTGACACTTTTGTATTGAAACTAAGTATAACAAACCAAGAAAAGGCAAAACCTTGGGGTTATCATCAATTACAATCCCCACTATAACCTACATCACACACAATCTTCTACCATATTTTGGACCTCCAAAAAAATGTAACCTAGCTAGTCTTTAATCCTTCTTGTCTCTCTAACACTAGGGCTACTTACACCAATGAGCGCCACGTACTACCTTCGAAAGAAATAATGATAATCGAGACATCATCATGATACCTCCTTCGGTCTCCTTGTGGGATATCCAATAGATCATAGAAATCCATACCGGCTTTTTTAGCAGCCCGAACCAACACTTGTTCGACAAGATGTTGGGCCGGGTCCCCCTCAGGGAACATTGCCACAAACATTTCAACTTCAGAGACGGCCTCTTCATTGGTGAAGTACTGATAGAGACCGTCCGATGACAAGATCAAGAACTTGTCGTTGATATCTACTCTACGGTGACAGAGAAACGGTGAACAAGTGATGTAGGGCGAAGTCCCTATATAGTCAATTCTAAACATTTCAAGAAGTGCATTGTTCCATTTTGGCTGCAAAACAAGAAACCAAGTACTAATATGTTAGCCAATCAGATCAAAACCAAAACTTTACAACAAACCACAAATTTGTTCATAAGTTTACCTGTTTCAAAAAGCCAGCCCCAAAAGCCCTGGTAACCTTCAATGAGCCTTTAACTCTATCATTCACAACTGCAAAAGGATCATCATTATGTGCATATCTAATCCTCCTTACTTCCTGTTATGATCAAAACATATCATTAGGACATAATCAATGGCGAAGATGAGGATGAACATGGCAACAAGTTTACACTATACTATACCTCTCTAACAGAAGTAGTATGATCCATAGTGAGCTGAGACGAGGTCAAAACGTGTACGTTTTTCTCGTATTCATAACCACATTGCGATTCTTGATCATCTTTTCTCGATATCCTTCCAAATTGAGCATCAATCTCGGGTTTCTTTTGAGCTAAAACAGCCCTACTATCTCCCACATTCATCAAGTAAACATCATCACCCTTCATCACCATTACTAGCACACAAGACCCCATCAAAGCCAGCTCAGGATTCTCCATTAACATTATATCTGCAATCTCCAAATAGGATGCTTCTGTTTTCCTCAATGCCTCAGACAAGGCTTTCAAGACTCCCAAATGATCCACTTTGCTATTACAAATCTTATCGTTTTCGCAAGATTCGAACCACAGCAACCCTTTAAGCTCCTTGTGCACGTTTGAATAGAGATTGTTCAATAGAAAATCGGTTGCATCTGGGCCATTGAATCCATCGTAGATCCCCACGAAAACCCAGCCTTGATCCTCGGAGATCACAATATGGACTCTATCTTCCCCTGCTTTTCCCTGGGCCCACTGCACGTTTTGGCCTCGAAAGGGTTCGTTGTCCACGTCATCATTCTCATCGCCGCCAAGGCTCATTTCACTGCTCAGATTGTTGCTAGTCATTCTGCTGCTATTCCCACTGTTGCTGTTATTCTCTCTGTTGAGCTCTTTGGATAGGCTCCAAAATGATTTTTCTAGAACCTTCTCGAAGCTTCGAAGGAGAGCGAGTTTTTTTGGTTTGGGCCTGTACCTGTGGGGCTGATCGAACTGGTTGTCGAAGCTGCGTTCGATCGGGCCGGAGAGGAAGCCGCGGTCGATCGGGCCGGATCCTGTGGTGGAGTTTCTGAGAATCGGGCCTGAGTTAGCTGTGTGGAAGGAGGTTCTGGGGATTGGTTGGAGGGGGGTGGAAGAGAAGAAGCTTGAGCTTTCGAAGCTTGAGGCTTTGTCGAGTGATGAGGTGGTGTAGGCGAAGGGATCGGTGGAGAGAGGGGTGGAGGTGTTGGCGGAGATGGCGGCGCCGGAGATGGTGCGGAACAGAGGAGCGGCGGCGGCGGCGGCGGAGGAATCGTCGAGTAATGGTTGGGATTTGTGGAGGAGGTCGGAGGGTATGTAGCAGTAGGAATGGCCTAGGCCTTGATCGTCTAGAGGGTCTGGTAGACAGACGGCGACGTCTTTTCGCCGCCGGGAAATCTGGCCGGCGAAGCATAGGCTTAGCTTTCCGGTCCCGTTTCCCATTTGACTTTGGAGAGAGAGAGAGAGAGAAGGTTAAAAGAGGTGGAGTTGAGAGTTCATGATTTGGTGTTTGGATTTGAAGAAGAAAGACAGAACAATGGCGACGAGGAGAAGTTAAATGAAGAGAGAGAGAGAGAGAGAGAGAGAGAGTTGACTTGGAAGTAAAGATAAAAATTTGGATTTGTTTAAGGGGGTTGACTATGATTTAGTTAGTGAATATATCTGTTTTTTTTTTTTTTAATATTTTGTGCGTGTGGGGTTTGAGAGAATGGAATAGAGAATGGATTATAGAAATACAACAAATTATTAATATAATAATTATTATTATAGAGATTAGAGAGAGAGAAGGGTTATTGGAGATAGAAAGTCAAAAGGTTCCACTTGCAATTTGCATCCGCAAAGTGGAAATGAAACGCTGATTCGGATGCCATCATGGCTAAAATGCCCTTAAATATTTGTTTGTATTCATTAATTAACTAAGATAAGATTAGTTTCTATTATTATTATTTTATTTTATTATCTTGAATTTTTCGTATGTAGTGATGTGCCTATACATATCTCGATGACATGTCCTTCTATTTATATAGGTTAGCACAGTAATTAATTGCAAATCAAGTACATTTGAATTTCTACAATTTTAAGAAAAAAAATGAGTCCTGATTTTATAAGGGTAAAATCGGTAAAAAATGTTCTTTTTTGTAATAAAAACAACAAATAATTGAAATAAATTTTATTTTGAGTATTGATAATTAATTGAAAGCAATTTTTTTTTATATTATTATTTACATTTTTCTCAATTTCAAAATTCAAAATTTCCTTCTCCCAAAATACTTTTTCCAAGAATGTCATAAAATGACAATTGATATCAAAAGGAAAGTGATGAATAGTCATAGAACTATGACATGTTTGACTTTCAGTGAGCTAAATTTGGTTAACATTATTTGAAGCTTTAAATGAGGATCGATGTAATAAATACAGAGACCCCAAGAACAAGGGGTTTTGTCTCAGCCTCAGGTGCTTTTGAGTTTATTGCTATTTGACTTTTGAATTTTATAATTCAAATACATAATAATCAATGCTTTGTTTAATTTGACTTTGCTCCAAGTAGAATTCTTGTGAGATTATAGGTAAGTCTGAAAGATTTTTTATCTCTAAAAACATCTTATAATTAGAAGGTTTCTTAGTAATTTATTTAATTGATTTTATATAAGTATAAGATGTTCTATTTTATATTAAAAATAAATTGTTGAAATGTTTATATAAGATGGTGAAGCTATATATGTTCATAATAACAATTATGTGATTTAAATAATTGAATTCATTTGGAGGAGTTAATCAAAATTAAGATTTATTTTAGAAATAACGCTCACATGATCTCCTTACTTTATACAAAAAAAAAAAAAAAATCTCCTAACATCTTACTTTTAGATCAAATAAGATTCATTTTTAAAAATTATCAAACTCTCTTGAAAATATGTGTACACTCTTAAAGATCTCATGAAATAGATTAGCTTATAAATTTAGCCAAATTAACTTCATCAGGAAAAAATAAACACTTCAACAGTTGTATACCTAGCAATCATATTTATTTAAATTTGTACTAAAATTAGTGGAATAAATTTAAATTTCAAGAAAAGCATATATACTTAGGAGGCCCAAATGCGTTGAAAAATATAAAGAGTAAAGGGTGGCATTAGGCATGTTGGGGGAGGAATTTTTCTTTCTAAAAAAGGCATTTTATGCTGCATTATTTATTTATCAAAGTCAAACCTTATTTCAAATTCAATTATGAAATTAACATCACTAATAACAAACCTTGATTAACAAGAAGAGTTTGATTTTTTTTTTTTCAACTTTGTCCTATCTTATTTTATGTACTGGACTTTTATTTAAAATTATATATTAATTATGCATATTTAGTCTTGAATAATATAATCATTTTAAACACATAATTCATTATTATTATTATTTATTTATTTTTTTATAAAACAACCTTAAACCACATATTTTTAGATATTTCTAAACGGTGGGAGTAACATGTAAGAAAGAATGATTTGAGTTCACAATAATATTATACGTATTAATATTTGTAATGTATTTGAGTAATTTGTAACAACCTTAATCTTATTTTTAATGTATTTACGTATAATAATATTATACATGCTAGAGTGTTGTGTAATGGTGTGTAACTAGAGTATAATAAATATATGTGTGTGTATATGTACATGTGACATGATTACACGTTTGGAACAGTTACATGTCCCCAACTCCTCAAACTTTTACGTTTAATAAATTTATATATTCAGTGAAATTAAATGTTGTTCCTCTCTGGAATTATTTAATTATTCTTCAAAAATATGGATTTGGCTTTTAATTGAAATTGTTAAATAATTTTTTAATTGATTCAATCGCTCTCATTAAAGTTTTCTAATCTCTTGCGATACATAATTTATCAAATTCTATTCTAATTTAAAGCTTTGGAATAATTGCCTTTCTTCTATTGAACAAAAAAAATAATAATAAAAAATTAAAGCTTCATTATACATTTTCTATTCTGATTTTAATTTGTGTTTCTAAGTACCAACTACTTTTAATTCAATCTATACAAACCTATCATTTGACACAAAAAAATTATATAAAAATCGTTTCACAGATACAATTTAATAAGCGGAACCTCACACTCCACGATTTCAGTCCATTTTCATAAATTAATTTTTATTTTATAGATTATGAGTTACAAAATAATATTCTATGTAGTTTTTCACAAAAATCCTAGCCGGATTATTTAACAGTACCCAATTTTGTTTCAGATATATCCATGATTACTAGGACTTTCCACTTTCCAGTATGAGACTATATAATCTTAGTTAGTGCTAACTGGGCACATTCATTCTATCTGGGCTTACAATTGTCAGGCCCATAATTTGAAGATGAGTCTATTATTTATGGCCCAAAAGTTCATTTTTATCTTCTTCTTTTTTTCTTAAATAATAAAGGAAAGATTTGGGAGTGAGGGAAACTAACTGACGCTTAATTCACTATCAATATTAACGATAATACAGTTATTTTAAGTATTAAACATTGTTCAATTATTTGTGTTGTGGTTGGACTTAATTTATATAACATTGGATCGGGAAATTGGGCCAAATCTATGGGCTCACCCGGCCCATCTTTGATGATTGGTGGATCGTTAACTAACAATAGAAGCAATACCAAAAATAATGATAATAATAATAATGGAATATAATATATATTTTTATTAGAATATCACTTTGACAATTGTGCCCGTCTAGCTCAGTTGGTAGAGCGCAAGGCTCTTAACCTTGTGGTCGTGGGTTCGAGCCCCACGGTGGGCGTTATCGTAATTTTCTGTTTTACAAAATATATATATATATATATATTTTTTTTTTTCTCTCTACAATTTTTGTCTCTTTAGTTGTTCATGAAAAGTTTTTATCTAAATATATAATGCCCATTTTCCTTCGTTAATTTTCTTTGAGACAATGTTCTCCATGTTATCATTTACTCTTACACTTGCACAAAATATATTTAGAAGAGGCAAAATAAAAAGTAGTTAAAGTTTGGTAATATTGACATATCAAAGAGATTCTCCATGCAATAGCAACGGATGAAGTGTGTTTATACCCCACACTACTTATATTAATGAGTGATCTCTGAATAAAGTAGCCAAAAGTTCATTCCCCTTTTGTATTTTCCATATCTCTCATTTCCCTCTTTTTCTTTTGATTGGTGTTTGCATGAAGGATACCTCTCTTCAATTGGTTCAAAGAAAAGATTGTTTTGGGTCCTATCATAATGAACACCCCATGTGGTGGATGAGGCAAAAAAGTGTTTTTTAGATTTTAATATGCGAGTGAAATCATGCAAATCCCCAATGGGTTTGAGAGTGAGCAAAATTGATCTTAAAGAATGAATTCTTTATTATTATTTGGTGTTTTATATAGTTCGATTTGAGTCCACGATTTGAATCTCGTCATTTTGATATATTGTTCATTTTGAATTATAGTAAACATGATATGTTTTGTATTTGGATTCCTGAAAGATGTTTTGTATGTGCTAATAAAATGACATTTCTTCAAACGAAATTGGGATGAGATTCTTTGATTTATGGTGGAGTCAAATTCTCATTTTGTATTATGGTGATTTTGTCATCTCTAATTTTGACCGTACAACCAATGTTTCTTTCTTCAAACAATTATAAGCTCTATAAAAAAATATAAGATGTTTTTAACTTATAAACTCTAAGAAATTTGATAAAATCTTTTGGAAAAAATAATCTAAATTACTTATTTTATGATAGGAAATTAATATATTATAATCTTTGATATGAACTTATTTATATTATAATATGAAGGACAAAGGAACCTAAATCCTATTAAAGTTTTTTACCCTCCTTTAATTTGAGAAATATTTTAAAATTTAAAAAGGAGTTGAGTATTTAAGTAGTAGTTTTTGTAATTCTCCTAATTTAATGAAGATAAGGAGTATTCAATTTGAACTAGTAAACATGCATTGAGTAATGACGTAGACAGCTTATTAGGTACCCCTAGTTTTATTTCATTTCTCGAATTTTCCACATAATAATTGCAGACCAAAATTTCTATCAGATAATTTTACAAATATCTTGGTGGTGGACCCCAGAAAGCCAAGCTACTCGCTCGCTCGACCACATCTTGCCACGTGTACGGACCACGTTGGCCACTCACTCCTCCTCGCTTCACTATAAATTGAGACATCACTCATTAGCTTCATCATCAACATTCAAAGCATTTCACAAGAGCAAATTATTCAGAATCTTCCAATTTTCCAACAAATATTATCCATAAGAAAATGTCTTGCTGCGGAGGAAACTGTGGCTGTGGATCTGGCTGCAAGTGCGGCAGTGGCTGCGGCGGGTAATTATTTCTATTTCCTTTTTTTTTTTTTTTTCAAATTTTCTATCATCTGTATAATCTTCTCAAATTTTCAATTATTGCATCGGAAAATAGGAGATTTTTTTTTTATGTTCATTGATTACCGTTTGATTGAACTGAAAATTAAGCTTTGATCGAATGATCTGCGCAGATGCGGCATGTACCCAGGCTTGAGCGACTCAGAAGTCGCCGGCGCCGCCTCTCAGACCGTCGTTCTCGGCGTCGCTCCTCAAAAGACGTACGCATCCATTATATATATACATATATATAAATTAGAGAGAATATATATTTATTTTATTTAATTAATTGTGCAGATATTTTGAGGGATCAGAGACGGTTATGTTTGGCGGTGAAAACGGGTGCAAGTGCGGAGCCAACTGCACCTGCGATCCTTGCACTTGCAAATGAATTTGATCTCCAATATAAGAGTATGAGTAGTAAATTATAGTAAGATCATGATCTTCGATGAGATGATGATTCTGAACTTGTGTTTTAAAATAAGAGTACAGCTTTGTTGTGAGTTGTTTCAACTTTCTAATGCTTGCTCTCTTGTACTACTGTGGTGTAAAAGTCTGAATCTTTGCTTTGTACTAAAAACGATGATGTGTTGATGCTACTATATTATATAAGAAGAAATTATCAGTTTGTGCTAAATTAAACGCAACTCCTTCTGTATTTCCTCTGAATATATTGTAATTATACAAATTTTTCTACTGTGCAATAGAAAAACCAGAAACTACACGATACAAGATATCTAATTTGAGGAAAATATTATAACAAACAATAACATATTACTAGTGCATAGATTCAACATATTCTGGTCAGGATAGAAATGCAATCACGTAAATTTCACACAAAACCCGAATCTACACAACAAGCAGTGGCGCGAATAAGCAGGACGAAGAAACAGCGGAAAGAATTGAACATACTGTCTCACTATTGTTTCTCACTGGGAAACTTTTGATCAAATGATACAACTAGGCGCTGTATACAAGATTCTCTAGTAGCAGTCCTTTTGCAGCCCTTCCAAACATGTTATGCACCTAAAGGAATACATTTAATCAACAGTTTGTTCTACTTTAATTCAACAATTTGTTTTGAAGAAGAACTCTATGGTATACCTGCTTTGAGGAAAGGCCGATCTTCTCTAGATCACCAAGCTGCAAATCGTACATAAAGTTTGCATTGTTAGTCTTTTACGTCGTGTAATAGTATTAGGATGACATTGATATGCTGCTTACAGATTTTAGTGGACTTGTTTCTCTCAGCTCAAGGATGTACTCAGCCATCTTTTCTCCAATTCCCTAAACAATTAATAACTCATTAGTTATAAGCAAAACTTTTGATTTCCATCATCAATTCATTGCTTTGAAATGGTTTTTATTGGGAATCAGTAATGTTACCTTCACTTCCATTAGCTCCTCTCTGTCATTATAGACATAAAGATGTTGCTCAATATAAAAGAAGAATAAGAAAACTAACACTTAATTGTCCCAAGAAAAAAGGAAAAAACAACTCATGAAGGAGTTACCTGTTCGCTGTATTCAAGAATTCGATGTAATCTTGGATAAGAGAACTCTGTCCGCCAAATCCATCACATTTATCAGCATGGAGAACAGAGAAAATGTAAGTTACAATACAAGATCAAATGGAAGCAATACCTTTAAGGCAGAGCTCCGAGCAGCAAATTTATCGAGTGGAGTGCCAATTTCATGGATGTTATTTTCTCCATCACCTGGCATGTGGCGTAACTTAGGAGTCTTTGGATCGGAAGGAAGAGATTGTGGTCTTCCAGTGTTGTGATTGATAGGTGAGAGGACTTCCTGATGGGGATACACTTTCTCGTTTACTGGTGATGACAAGCCACATGCATCGACACATTTATCTATCATTGCTTCCTCCTCAACCAATTGTGATTCATCTGGAAAAAGGGATTTTATCTTACATCATAGCTTAGAGATTTAATGTTTCTCGGGGGGGGGGGGGGGGGGAGATGGTGATTATCATTTTGTGAGATGATTAAAGGAAAATACATTGAAATAGGGCACCTGGTAAACCAAGATTTATCTTTGACACATCCAATGAAACTGGGATGGGAAACTTTTCTTTATCAGTTTCCATAGAATTAAGGGTTCCAGCCTGTGAAACATGATAAAAGGTGAGATACTACAAAACATCATACTCTTTTATGCTTCATACACTTATTTTTCCATGCATCTCTCCTTCACGAGTTATATAATGAGATGAAAAACAACTTAAGGAGCTTGAAAATGTTAATGAGCTTCACGAGTTATATAATGAGATTGAAACTTTAAAATCCAAATTTATGAGCCGTAAGCTAATGCAATATTAGATATATATAATATAGATGTAGTGCATAACCTAACTATAATACAAAAGGATGTATATAGAAGTTGCAGTAATTATAAAAAGGCATAATGAAATAATCATAACTTTACACATTCTAAAGCATATCATGGGCTAAAAGTATAATGTGCAAGCAAATGTACAAGTTAACACTGACCTCTCGACTAAGATCTGTGCAAACTCCATCATTAAATAGATTTCTGCCAGCTTTACGTGGACTCCTGAGATTAAAAAACAAAGTGGTGAGTATTCATTGCATGCATCCAATAGAGCAATATAATAATGATTCAAGAAACATTGCCTTTGTTTTGAATTCAGAACAAATTGTTGGTCCCTAACAGCTTTGGTTTCAGATCGTTGACAAGTATTCAATTTCCTTATTGGTTTCACTGAACAAGGAGTTCTACCATGAAATGGACTGCACAGTTGCCCAATTCTTTGAGCACTCTTTGTTTTGCCTTTTGAATCAAGCCATGCAAGGAGTTTCGCCTCCATGTCGACTTTCATGTTTGAATTGGCATTCTTATGTGCTGAGGACGCAAAATTAGAAACATGGCGAGACCTTGCTGCCAAGCTAACTGTATAAACCGATTCTTGGTACTCTCCTGGATTCTATTGCCCAAGAAAACTCAAGTTAATAAGTGTTCTTGGAAAGTTTAAAACTTAGAAGCAGACATCAAAACCAAAAGATTAGTTGACATACCAAACAGGCAACCATGAGAGCACGACTCGTCCCTCCAAGAGAATCCTGCAATATACGTGTCAACTTGCTTTCTCTATAAGGGATTCGGGGCTTGCTGTTATTGAGTGCATATATCACATTTGACAGTGCAAATAAAGATTGGTTTATCTTGGCGCTCTCTTGGAGTCGAATTCCTTCGTTGCAAGTCCTCCGGTTGTCTTCATTCCCTAATGTACATAAATATAAATTCAAAATGTTAAGTACCCTTGATTAGATCCATAAACTACATAGTAAAAACAGCATTTAAGTGATGGGAAACCTGCTAAATCAATAAGATTCAGTTTCCCTGTGACAACATTGTCCACATTATCATGGGAAGGGGTGGAAATGTTGATCATTAGCACACCATGGCTTCTGCTTGATACGTCATTGAGGCCCGTATGTGCTACCTTTCGCCTCTGAATCGCAGAATAGAAAACCTCATGATATTTGTCCATGGAGTTCACTTCAATCTGAGCCAATCCCTTGAGATGCATTTGCCCATCTTTGTCATTCAAAACCATGATCTCCTTTTCTTTAGGATCTAATAGATCATAACATTTTTCCAGGTATATCTCATAGTAAGATATGGCTATGTTACTTCCTGTATACTTGCACATAGACAAGATGTTGGCCATGGCAAGATGCATTATGCCAGGTACCTTATCATTCCCCTGTATTGCCATTTTTCCAAATACAGGTTAAGTTCTGAACAAGCCACATTGCAATAGTCTATGTTCTAATCTCGGAATTTAGCTCGAACTCAAAGCACAAATCAAAACTACGTAAACTAAATCCAAACTTATTATCAAACCTGCATAGTAAAAGTCTTTCCACTGCCAGTAGCCCCATAAGCAAAAACAGTGGCATTATAACCCTGAAAAATCCCTGGGATCAAAGGCTTTACTTCTCTCTCGAAAATCTGGCTCACATTGTTGTCTTCCTCCCCGAAATAACCGTCCAATTTGTAGCACTCATTTCGACTAAATAAAAAAAAAGTCAAATTATATCCAAAATTCAGAAAATCCAAGTTTGAAAAACCAAACAAACAAAAACCTGGTCTCTTGATCTTGGAGAAGAAGAGTGACTTCATGGGAAGAAGAATCCGATCCTTGGAGAGAGACGCAGGAAATAGGGTTTTTAGAGGTTTCATGAGAGAGAAAGGGGCGAAGCCGTACGACGACTCTGACCTTGGCAATTGAACTGAATTGCTTGTGAATTTTCGCAGGGGTTGAAAAGCTTTCTTCTTCACTTGGTTTCATCCCTACATTTTCTGCTTCAGTTGCCATTAACGATCAATCTACAATCTTCTCCACGAACAGGATGCAAACTCTTATTAGACCGTTAAGAAATTGGGAGTTCTAAATTTTGAATATACGGTTTTGAACGTTTAAACTGAAATGTGGGCCCAGGATACGGTCAAAAACAAAAAGTGAGAAAAGGATGAGGATAAATTCATTTTAAAGTCCGAAGGGTAGAAGTTTCATATAAGTTTTTATGTAAATTATTAACTTTCAAAATGTACCATCTCATGAAATTATATTTTTCACATTTAATTTCTTGATTACTTGCTGTGGATCTTCACGAATCATTTGCCTGAACTTTATATTTTTCACATTTAATTTCTTGATTACTTGCTGTGGATCTTCACGAATCATTTGCCTGAACTTTTTTGCTCATATGATGCTCACTTTTCTCCATTTCAAATACAGCGAGAGGGTGACGAGTCTTTGGCCCACAATTCAAATGCATCAATTTTAAGCATGTTCACGAGCAAAATCATAACTTTATTGCCCTCAAAATGAAAACTTTATTACTTTTTTTTATTTTTTATCTCAACATATTATGTGTACTTTTCTTATGTGTTACCATTAGGGAGATGAAGAATCATATATATAAAATGATGGTTTGCTCTCTCCTGGTACTGACAAGTGGCACCCTCCAAAGATGTCATATTGAGAAATTACGCGTTTTATTAATTTCCACGCGCACTCAATACAATAGAAAACAAAAAATTTCAGCCAAAAGTTCGAATTTCCCCAAAAGAACGGTGAAAACGTGTAGCAGGCAGTAGCTTACCTAGTCTGTCTGAAGGTATTAGGTCTGTCTTCGATTCTCTCGAAGATCTTTCAAGATCTTTTGGCAGGGATGGGATGAAGATGTGTTTATAATTTGACAAGGATGGGATGAAGATGTGGCCTCTCCAAGCTTTTTAGGCAAAACATGTTCTTTTCTCATCTCTCTCATACCTTTCCATCTCTCCTACCTTTTTAGCATTTAATCCAACATTTAAGAGAAGCGTAACTGCAAGAACAAAAGAAAATGGTAAAGTTTCATATTGCAATTGGGTTTTGATTCCATCTTTTTACTATCTAGGTTTTTCATTCTCTATATATTGGACTTTAAGAGCAATGTGTACTTATTTATACATTTGAAGTTGGATCAAAAATAAAAAATATTCATTCAAAATCTCTACATATATCTATAATTAAACTACAACCAAAAATAAAAAATTAATCGCCAATGACAATTTCAATCACATATTCATAAATCTCACTAAATATTTATTGAATTAAGCAAGTAGAAACAAAGTAATTCTATTAATGAAGAATCAATAACAAAATACTATTTTTAGGATGAGTGCAAACAATATCAAATAAATATATAGCAAATGAAATATTCACACATGATCAATAGACATTATATAATTAAAATCTAAACAATAATGAATAAGTACAAAATCATATATTGAACTCACCATTATTTCAAATTAAAAAAAAAAAAGATATCATATCAATCCTGTGCATTCCACGGGCATTACTCTAGTTAATAAATAATAAGTGGTGGTATTTCGGGAAAAACGTAAAAAAATGGATTAAACAATCACAAACATTTCCCAGACAACAGAAGCTGTTGTTCAATGCTCTATCTATATTAACTAATCCCCAACAATTCTATCCAAATATCAGCTTCTAAATGAAATGAAGAATGAATGTAAATAAATAGAATGTCCCTTTCCCTTCGACAACACAAGAAATCCTATAAATTCTAAATAAAAATAAAAATAAAAATGCATTGAATTAAAGCTTCTTGAATGACCATGTAAACTTAACTCAGCTCTATAGCAATGTAGGGAACTTGGCATCAAGAAAATCTCTCAAGGTTTTTGCAGCCTTTTGACCCCCCATCAACTCTGCTAGCTTCTCCATCGGAAGCAGGGCAAGTTCTGCTAAGTTTTTACATGAATCCATTATTGGTCGATAGTTGGAATCTGTAACCCCTGGCAACCGTCTTAGGAACTCAACTGCCGATGTATTGTAGTTTTCGGCCCTGATAACCAATATAAGTTTGTTGATCGTCAAGATTATATCACAACTCTTTCTATTACTTCAAATTGGAAGGTTTCATCTAGACATACGACATTTTATTTGAATATAGTGAAAACAATGAGAAAGACGATTATATTACCTAACATCATTTTCGATAATGCCATCCTCTGATGGGACACCGATTCTGGTTGCCTTGGCCTCATCTGGTTCATCCTGATTTGCTTTCAGCACAGCAAAAATTTCAGCAGTAGCATGCAAGCTACGAGACCATACAATACGCAGACGAGGAAAATGGAGAACAAGCAGTGACAACTTGGATATAATGCTGTTCTGAGTAACGTCATCACCAATCTCACTTGCAGACTGCACAGACAAACCATTGATTTTGTTTAAAAAAATTAAGTACTTACGAGTGATAAAAGGAATTGTTAGAGTTAAGAACCTGAAATGAAAAGCTTTTATCTTGTGAAAACTCGATCAGGAGAACGGGTATTCGATAGTAACGTGACATCATTTCCACCTGGTGAAATAAACGACCTGATGCAAAACTGCCATAGAGATCTTGAATACTCTTACGTTCGACACATATCAATGGGGACAGAATGTAATCTCCTACTTCCAGAGTCACTGGTATGATACGCATGCCTTTTTGGTGGAGCACATTTGGAAGGCTGCTCATAAATTCCCTCATGTCCACTATGATCTGGAAGAAATATAGAATGTTATAAACATGAACTTAAATGAAGCAAGAAAGGCTTCAACTCTCACCTACCTGCATTTGTTTTTCTGCTTCCTTCTTTCCACCAGCTTTTCTGGTAATCAAGTTTTGGGAAGCAATCGATTGCGGCTCTAGGGAAGAATCTATGCCTAAAAGCTGCTCATCCTGAATTATTATCCAAGTAACCATCAACCAAATGTGAAGGCCAATAAGTACATCTTAGAGAATAATATAATAGTTGCAGGCTTGCAGCAACATTCATTTAGTATCAGTAACTGAGATGACAGTAAAGCAGATCAAAAAGCTTATTTGAAGCCAATAATTGGTGGTTTACAACAGCCCAGGCATGAGGAAGTATCAGCTGTGTTTCAGGACATGGAATTTCATACCAATGAATCTGTCTGCTCATGTTAAAATGCTGCATAGAAATGTAGGAAATAGAAAATGGAAGGTAAAAGAAAGCAAACCTGATTAACTGGTATCATCATTAGAGATTTTTGCCTGATCAGGGACTCAAATGCTCCATTCTCTCTACGTACACTTGCCTCATATTTCTGAACCTCGGTAGAATTCTCATAGAATAGAAAGTACACTTTCAACTTCTTTGAGGGATTTTCAGATTTGTAGATCTCAATTTCTCTGACAAAAGCAATGTCAGGGTGGTAAACTATTATGACTGATGGCTGTAAAATATCAAGAATACTCTTGTCACTCTCTAGGGCATGGAAATGCACTGATGGTAGATGGCAGGCATTTCCAGGTCCTCCATCATGCTTACGAAGAACTCTACTATTCGAGTACTCACTGTCAGGTGCATTTCCAAGAAGATGACCAGCAATTGATGGATTTTGGTCATTTATTTTGCCTTCATGTTTTGAGGTCTGGGTCTTAGGTAGAATACTGGTTTCAGATTCAGGACCAGATTTACTAATCATTGGTTTTTTCTTCTTTCGATCGTTTTTCCTTCCTTTACCATGTTCTTCACCGGCCTCACCATCTTTGATATCTGTATCTCCTTTTGCTAGTTTACTTATTTCATTTGCAGCAGTAAGCAGTGCATCATTTTCTTGCTTGTTTATGCTACTAACTTCAGTTTTTTGTCCAGAAACAGAGGGAATAGCTCCATCAAGAATCCCAAAACCTTTAGGTGCTTTTGGTTTCTTTTTGTTAGATTTTGGTAAAGCCTGCAGCTCCACTTTACTTAGTAAATATTTTTCCCATTCCTCTCGCATTACCTTCACATAAAACAAATAAGAAAGAGTATCTTTGGTCAAATGTTTCACAATAATATATGTAATATAATCTTATTTATATATATCAAAGTAACAAACCTAAAGTGCTAGTAACAAAGTAAAGAATGAAAGAGGCAAACTTAGGGTGAATTACTAGTAAGTTAGATTCTGGACCAGAAAGAAAAACATGGAAGAGAGGAAGAGAGATAAGAAAACGCTAAAGATAAATACTGAGCGAAAAACCTTAGGCTGGCCTTTTGTAATGCAATCTTCAAGCTGCATGCAGGAACGTTCATCCTTGCATGCCACAAGAATAATACCATTTAAATCTCCTTCACCTATAAACTCTTCTCCTGCCATTTCTTGCTTCCTTCTCTCCTCTTGTATCTCCGTGAGAATATCCTGGAGCAAGTAAATAAGTAATGAAAAGCAGGCGGGCAAACTTCAATAGAGTAGCAAGCTTCAATTAATTTACAACATCATATTCCCCTGAATTAAAAGATACAGTCTGGTTCGCATTTCAACCATAATCCAACGTGTCTAAACAATTCATGTAAAATCCTTCCTAAAAGATAAAATCATGAAGATTAGCCAAAAGCTTGAGGTTATTCAATTTGAGGACTGAATGACAAATAAAACTCACTCACTCACAAGCAACAGCTTCCACTTTGGTGGTTCTTCCAGGATTTCTTCCAACACCAAAGCACTATTTGCAGCTGCTGAAGAATTAGCACATACAGATAAAATATACGCATACAACAGTTATTGTACAATCATGAACACCACCCAGAATGTCATAACTTCCAACATGATTTTTTAATTCTGGGGGAGGAGGGAATAAGATCCTCCTAGATATTTGTCAATCCAAATATCACGAGTAATTGTAACTAACATGTGAAGATAATGAATGCAAATCCTACAGAAAGGCAGAATTTACCATCTCCATCCTTGTTTTTTTCATCTAGTTTTCTCTTCTTGGTGGATGCGGTCTTACTCAATCCAATTGATTTCCCACTACCTGACCTACCAAAATGGTAAACCCTCTTCTTTGCATACTCAAAAATCTTGTAACTAGACTCAGCAAAGATCCAAACAGACCGGAAACTCTCAGAGGCTCTAAGTGAGTCCAGATACTTCAGGTAAGTTACTGCATCATACCTATTAAAACACAGATGTAAGACTCAAAAGCATGTATAAATGCATCAAGGAACAAATGACTAAAACCTGGATATATGTATTACTTCAATAATATTTATCAATACTAAAACCCATTTCATCCAAGTAACCATACAGGAACACATTATTATCAAATGACTAAGTACAAAGATCACACTGTTTGAAGCTCAAGAGAAATCCAACAATTTTTTAGAGTATGCCACATTACCAACTTCTCCATCAAATAATATCAAATTGCAATGTATAAAAACTGTACAACTGTAAAACCACAATGTTCAAAACATGCATTTAGATTTGGAGAAATAAAGAGATATTAGTCACAAAGTACCTTGTTAGATAATCCAACAACTTCCGCAGCGTCTTCAAATCTGAAACAAGCTGCTTCGTCCTCTTCCCTAATGTATGCCATATAGGATCCAACTGCTTCCTAACAATCTCATCAAATGACTTGAACAACCCATTATCCACAGTCAGATCTTCCACATCAACCTTGTTTGTCTTCCTCATCTCCTTTAAACATGCATCCATCACTTCGATTACTGCTTTCTGAATCCCAATCATGTATGGTGACATTGGGACACGAATGTCTATAACCTCTGGAGGGTTCTCCTCTAAATGCTGGGAAACATAAACCTAAAACCCCCAACGGAATTGTTATATAAGGCCATACAAAAATCAAAGATTGCATACAGTAATTTCAAGTCCTAGTGAACTAGGAGAAAGCATTTCAAGGGTATTCGATCACATACTTCACTATCCCGAAGAAAATAAGATAATTCAATGACAGTAATTTGAAATTAAGCTTAATAGAGTGTTATGGTCTCGTCGCTTGACATAATACGCAGTAAATTCTAAGACAAAATAAATTAGAACTCTCACCTGAAATCTAGGCCATAGATGGAGTTTACGGAGAAAAAAGCACTTGAGAATCCGCTCCGCTTTAGAAAAGCCGGAGACCATGGCGTGGGGGCGATCGGAGAAGGCTCGAACATAAAGAGACCGATTTGTAGACCGCAGAATCCGAACAATGAAAGCCTCAGTTGAAGTATCGGAAAGAGAATGGACATTGAGGAGGATAATTCCGGCGATTGAGGTCGTGGGGAGTCGTTGAGTGAGCAAATCGACGATGAGAATCCGAGCGGTGATGAAGCAGATTGCACCGGAGGCATAGAGGGTTAGGCGGTGGTGCGCAGAGAGTTCGGAGGTGATGGAAGAAAATTGAGAGTCGGTGTCAATGGAGGTTTTCTGAGACGGCGAGGCGTTGAGGATGAGGAGAGAGCCATGGGAAGGGTCGTGGAGGTTAAGCAGGGAAGATATTAGCTTTGGGAGTCCCAGCCCTGCCGATAGGACTACAAGTCCGCCGCTAGGGTCCTCCAGGAGGTCGCCGATTATGTGCTCGTGAAATTGCACCATTATTACAGACCTCGGTGGTGGTGGTGGCAGCCGCGGCGGCGCAGTTGTGGCGGGAAGGTACAGCGGCGACTTAATTGGAGGGGAGGGTATTTTTCGCCAAATGATTATTTTCATGTAATATACATATTTAATATAGTTCGTAATAAATTATTTTGAATATAAATATACAATTTCATAATTATATTAAAAATTCTATGTAATAGTTATTTCATATTTTATAAATATGTATAAATAATATGTAAATATACTATACTTATATGTATATTAAATATTAAATAGATAGAATATTGTAATTAGATATTTTTTTTATAATATACATATATAATATGTTTGTATATAAATTATATTATTATAATATTATATAATATATGGTATGTTATAATACATGCATATTACAAGAAAAATATATTAGAAAATAATTAACTATTATATGCAAATATGTTCGTGGAAATGTTACCTTCTTTTTACGTATAAATGTTATCTTCGTGAAAATAATTTTACTTGCAATATATGTACATTAACGTTTGTGTGCATATAAATGAATGTAAGTATATATATCGAGTGAAATGTTGTTTTAACAGAGTTTTCTTCTTATTGACATATATAGTTTTCATTTATATACCTTTGAGTAGATTTATTGGCATTCGTCCTTTTTTTCTTGTATACAATTAAAATAAATGCGACATAGTCATATACTATAATGATGTGCATGAAAAATAATTAACTTTTGTTGTCATTTATAGTTTCAACTTTTATAAGAAAGGTGTGATAAATCTATACTATATCCATGAATTTAAGAAAAATATTGATAGAATACATGCTAATATAAGTAATCATAAATTGGTAAGTTATAGTTAAATATGACTACTTATATAAGTAATCATATTACAAGAAAAATAACAAATAGGAGTACACGATTAT
This sequence comes from Scutellaria minor, assembly GCA_954870855.1. Classification (NCBI taxonomy): domain Eukaryota; kingdom Viridiplantae; phylum Streptophyta; class Magnoliopsida; order Lamiales; family Lamiaceae; genus Scutellaria; species Scutellaria minor. The sequence goes on along the minus strand of OX940735.1, from coordinate 948,080 downwards.
AATACAAGAAATCATATCATATTACAAGAAAATAAGAAATGACTAATGTATGCTACATGGTAAATTGGTAAGTGAGAGTTGGTAAATTAGTAAGTGAGAGTTTCTATTAAAAGTAACCCCTCATCCAATTTTAAATATCTTGTCATATTTTTCTATCGACATCTTTAATACTCTATAGAAGTGCTCCATAAATAAATCTTATGTTTCAAACATTCTCATTGTTTTTTTTTTCTTGAAATAATTGGTTGTAAACGCATAAATACCAATATATGGATGTAAGGAATATTAACAAAAAAAATATTTCATATTTGCATAACTAAATAGACTATTTTGTCATAATAATATTTTAATATATAGCTATTCATGGTCCGTACATATTAAAAGTACTATTTTTATCTGATCGAGAATTCTTCTCATTCAATGTTTACATATAAATTAAAACATGTCATGTAATAATAACGCACTTAAAAGTATGTAAACAAAACTAGAATGCCCAAACATAAGTAGAGAAGTTTGTGCAAATCTTATTTCGCTCGATATTTACGTGCACGTACATTGATCATACAAACATAAAACACATGTCTTATATTATTTACGTATATATCCTATAAAAAAATACTAAAATCACATGTTTGGTCATGAAAAAACATTGTATTTTCCCACAAATGAACTTGAATGTATATAATAAATATTTTTCTTGTTATAATATTTATAATCATATCTTTTTTGTAACATGCATGTATTGTGTCATATATATCATATTCTTAAATATCAGATCTAAAATACAGATTCTAATTTATTGATCATTTCAGGTAAAAATTATAATATAAATGCCATAAAAGGCATTTTGTTTATTGCACATCATTATAATCCGTAATACATAGTAAGGGGGTGTTTGCAAAAAATTGTATGGTTGAGAAAGTGATTAAATTTAGTGATTATGGAGAAATCACTTACTAGCAAAAGTAGATTGTGTTTGTAAAATAATTTTAAAATTAGAATAAAAAAATGATATTTTTTAAAATTTAATTGAGAATTTGTCAAAGCAACCCCAGCCCGCTTCTGGATTATAGATTCTAGTAGATTTTATAATTTGCTAGAAGATAATTAAAACACTAAAAACTGATTCATAAAACTTAAATAAGTGATGAAAAACTGTCAAAATTTCTTGCAAACACCCCCAAGTGACTCATGTTTGAATTAAAATTCTTACCCTTTTTTTAATTGAAAAGGCATATGCCAGCACATCTATTTTCTTCTATAAATAGAGCTCCCATGAAACCTTACATCCCATCCTTCTCATTGCATTCCTCTCTCTCTAGCTCTCTCTCTCTCTCCAAATTATTTTTGAAGAACTTCATACTCCAATAATCCTAAAAGCAAATGGAGAATGAAAACAGAACAAACATTGGTTCACAAAACCAAGAAGGCCCTTCCACCACTTTCAAGGTAATTTTTATAGCTCTTATTAACATTTTATTATAAGATTTTATTAACATTTTTTTTTTTTTGTGAATAAACAATATTCTTATTTTAAACCATGATATGCAGTCGTCAGAAGAGCATGGATGTTTCATTGTGAATGGGGTATTAACCCCCATTCCATTATCTGTTGCACCAATGGAAGCTGGATCAGAAGACCAGGTATAAATAGAAAATTAGATTTTTTTTTTTTTGTAATGCAGAATCTGCACAGTGAAATAAAAAAAAAATTCAATTTTTTTATTAGCAGCAAGAGCCAGGATCAAGCCAGGCAGAAGGAAGCAGAAGAAGACGAAGAACAGAAGGAAATGAAGAACTGAAATTTCGTCTTTTTAAGTTTCCAAATGCTAATGAACAACATCTCCTTGAGATATATCAGGTATCAAAAAATTTATTTTATTTTTATTTTATTGCACAAAAATTGAACATTTTATCTGTGCATGTAATGTGTAAATATATAGAATTTCATACATGATTAATTTTATTTTTTTTGAAAATATCTCAAACTATCCATTTTTTATATGAGGGTTTATTTTTCTACCAATTGTTATAATAAACAACTTTTCTATCCATTTGATAGGGTTAAATATCTAAATTATTCTTAGTGAATAATGATTTTGTCCTAAAATCGGTGAAAAGGTTTTCGGAAGTGGATATTTGATTGTATGTTTTGTTATTGTGTCACACATGCATTTTGTCTAACATTTTTTTGTATATAGATCAAGATATGTGGCCTCAAAAGATGTTATGTGTAAGTATACGACTCTAAGAATAAATAGAAAGTAAAAGTGCAAAGTCTTGCAGAAAGAGAACACATTGTAATATCAATGGTGCAAGACCCCACCCCTCTCATTTTTCATAAGAAATATGAGTTTTCGTTAGAAGAGCGTCTCACGGGGTGGACGATGGAGACGAGGCAACGAAGCACTGGAAAGGAGGATAGGGTAAAATTAATCTCTTTAATTATTTATTTGATATTTATCGGTGTACATCACTCATTAATAGCATACCAATTATATGATATAATGGAGAGGATCTATGAACAAAACTCCATTTTCTTAACCTTCTTCATAATTTTAGTTGAATTTCATGAATTAAAAAATAAGTATATAGTATTTGCCAATTTCTTTAATGTACTAATAATGTATTTAATGTATTTTTGCAGTTTTACTATCATCGGGACAGACAATTTCGATCACTAATAGAGACAATAGTGTTCATCTTCTACTCAACTAATATCAAAGACCTCAAGCTTATAAGTTTAAATTAAGTTTGTTCTTGTAAGTATTACACACTAAATTTAATTTTTCCTAAAATATTGCACCTATGATGTTAGATTAATTGAGTATTTAATCAATTATATATAGTTAATTTATTTTGTCATCTTAGAAACATGTTGACATTTTCTTGTTGCAACTTGTAGGAGGCACAAGTTCTTGAAGATGAATGTAAACAAATATTAGAGGAGCACTATTGTATTGAAATTGTGCTGTTTTGTTGTTTGATTCTTCAATTAAATATAGTTCTTGTATAAATTCCTTCAAATTTAATGTTTTTATATCTAGTATATTATAGTTGCATAAATGATACGAGAATCACTTGCAATTACTATTTCAATTTTGTAATGATAACTGAAAAAGGGGAAAAATTATATAACTTGAAGGACATTATAATCATTAGAAAAAAAATTTGTTGAAAATCAAGAATTACATAAATTTATATTTGCATATGTGAATATTACACAAGAAAAGGTTCGATTCTTTACCTATATTCACATATAGTTTTTATTTGTATACCTTTGAGTGGATTTATTGGCATTCGCTATGTTTTTTTTACATACGATTAAAATAAATGAGAACAATTTTCGAACAATTAAAATAGATTTTCTAAATAAATAAAAAAATACAAATTAATTTATATATTGTCACACATATTGGAAAAGTCGATCTATAAATATAAATATGGTGTTGTTTTTAAATAATTATTTATATCCACATATTATATTGCATGAGAGCACTAATTATTTATTAAGAACATGATAATTTTTATATTCATTATATCCATGTATTGGAATTTATTCATGCTGAACTATAATTACAAGAAGAAGAAAAAAAAAAATTATAATATCTCACAAAATGAAGATTTTAGTGAAAACAAACTTTTAAATGTAAGATTTGTCAAGAAGGCCTTTTATAAAGAGATATCATTAGAAAAATGTACAATATATATTTGAATTGGATGAGTATGTTGCGAAAGAGATGATGGATATGAATTGTGAGATAAAATTTAAAAGAAAAAAAAACTATGTTTAATCATATACTAAATGTTGTTCATGAAAAAGAATAAACTTTCGTTGTCATTTATAATTGCTAATTTTATGGGAAATATGTGGTAATCTATACTATATGTATGAATTTACGAAAAATAATGATAGAATACATATTACAAGAAAATATAATTACAAACATAAGTAATCAAAAATTGGTAAGTTAGAGTTAAATATGATTACTTATATAAGTAATCATAATACAAGAAAAAAAACAAATACAAGATTATAATACAAAAAATCATATTATATTACAAGAAAATAAGAAATGACTAATATATGCAACATGGTAAATTGGTAAGTGAGAGTTGCTAAATTGGTAAGTGAGAGTTTCTATTAAAAGTAAACCCTCAACCAAATTTAAATATCTTGCCCTATTTTTCTATGGACATCTTTATAGAAGAGCTCCTTAAATAAATCTTATATTTCAGACATTTCTCACTGTATTCTTCATTTTATAAAAAAATTTAATTTTGTCTTCTTTTTTTTTAATTGAAATAATTGGTTGTACATACATAATTACGTACCAATATATGGATGTAATGAATGTTAACAAAAATATATTTCATATTTGAATAACTAAATAAACTATTTTGTCATAATACTATTTTAATATATAGTCTATTCATAGTTCGTACAAATTGAAAGTACTATTTGGTCTAATCGATAATTGTACTCATTTATTATATACATATAAATTAAAACATGTCGCGAGTAACAACTCACTTAAAAGGATGTAAACAAAAACAAAATGCTCGAACATAAGTAGAGAAGTTTGTGCAAATCTTATTTCGCTCGATATCTATGTGTACGTACAATGATCGTACAAATATAAAACACATATGTCTAATATTATGTATGCATATATCCTATAAAAATACTAAAATATAAAAATACTAAAATCACATGTTTACAGGCCGTGAAAATGTTGTATTTTCTTACAAATGAATTTGAATGTATAAAATAATTATGTTCTTGTTATAATATTTATAACCATATCTCTTTCGCAACATGCAATGTATTAAGTCATATCCTATTCTTAAATATCAAATCTAGAATACAGATTTTTATTTAAAAATTATAATCACAATGCCATAAAAGGTATTTTGTTTATTGCACATCATTATAATCCACCCTACATAGTAAGTGACTGTTTGAATTAAAATTGTTACCCTTTTTTTTAATTTAAAAAGCAAATTTACATAAAATCTGCACACCTATTTTCTTCTATAAATAGAGCTCCCATGAATTCTTACATCTCATCCTTCTCATTGCATTCTTCTGTCAGTGATACTGTTTACTCTTTCTCTCTCTAGAGCTCTCTCTCTCTCTCTGTGTTTTTTGAAGAACTTCAAAATCATTCCTAAAAGCAAATGGAGAATGAAAACAGAACAAACATTGGTTCACAAAACCAAGAAGAGTATTCCACCACTTTCAAGGTAATTTTTATAGCTTTTATTAACATTTTGTTATAAGATTTTATTAACTTTTTTTTTTTTTTTTTTGTGAATAAACAATATTCTTACTTTAAACCATGATTTGCAGTGGTCTGAAGATTATGGATGTTTTATTGTGAATGGAGTATTAACGCCCATTCCATTATCTGTTGCACCTATGGAAACTGGATCAGAAGACCAGGTATATATATAAATAGAAAATTAGATGTTTTTTTTTTTTTAATGCAAAATCTGCACAGTGAAAAAAAAAAATTCAATATATATATATATTTTTTAGCAACAAGAGCCAGGATCAAGCCAGGCAGAAGGAAGCAGGAGAAGACGAAGAACAGAAGGAAATGAAGAACTGAAATTTCGTCTTTTTAAGTTTCCAAATGTTAATGAACAATATCTTCTTGAAATCTATCAGGTATCAAAAAAATTATTTTATTTGCGTTTTATTGCACCTAATTGCACAAAAATTGAACATTTTATTGAAAAGTCATACTACATGCATGTAATGTGTAAATATATAAATTTCATACATCCATTTTTTATAAGAGCCTTTATTTTTCTACCAATTGTTACGATAAACAACTTTTCTATCCATTTGACACGATTAAATGTCTAAATTACCCTTAGTGAATAGTGATTTTGTCCTACAATGGTTGAAAAAGTTATTACAATATTTGATTATATGTTTTTGTTATAGTGTGTCACAAGTGCATTTTGTCTAACATTTTTTTAGTATATATACAGGTCAAGACATGTGGCCTTGAAAGATGTCATGTGCAAGTATATGAGTCTGATGATAAATGGAAAGTAAAAGTTCAAAGTCTTGCACAAAGAGAACACATCATAATACCAATAGTGCAAGACCCCACCCCTCTCATTTTTCATAAGAAATATGAGTATTCGTTAGAAGAACGTCTCAAAGGATGGACTATGGAGACGAGACAACGAAGCACTGGAAAAGAAGATAGGGTAAAATTAATCTTTTTGATCATTTAATAGATATTTGCTGGTATAAAAATATCACATCACTCAATAATAGCATACCAATTGTATGATATAATGGAGAGGATCTATGAACAAAACTCCATTTTCTTAACTTCTTCATAATTTTAGTTGAACTTCACGAACTAAAAAGTATATAGCTAGTGTGTATATATATATATATATATATGTATTTTGCACTAATAATGTATTTTTACAGTTTTACTATCATCAGGGCAGACAATTTCGATCACTCATAGAGACAATAGTGTTTATCCTCTACTCAACTAATATCAAGGACCTCAAGCTTATAAATTCAAATTAAACTTCACTTGAAGTTTGTTCTTGTAAGTATTACTCACTTAATTTAAGTTTTCCTAAAATATTATACCTGTGATGTTAGATTAATTGAGTTTTAGTCAATTATATATTGTTAATTCATTTTGTCATCTCAACTTAGAAACATATTTACATTTTCGTGTTGCAACTTGTAGGAGACACAGGTTCTTGAAGAGGAATGGAAAAGTATTAAAGATAGAGGAGTACTATTGTATAGAAATTTTGTTGTTGTTGTATTGTTTTCTTCAATTAAATATTAATTCTTATATACATTCTTCAAATTTACTGTTTTTACATCTAGTTTATAATAGTTGCATATATGTTATGAAAATGAGTTGCAATTGTTATTTCAATTTTGTAAAGATATATAACTGGAAAAGGGAAAAACATTATATAACTTGAAGGACATTATAATCATTAGAAAAAATAAAATATTGATGAGAAACAAGAATGACATAAATATACATTTGCATTTGTGAATATGACACAAGAAAAAGTTTGATTTGAATTCTTTAAATATAAAAGATCAAATAGGAAAAGAACATAAAGAAAGATATATACGTATGTACTTTATTATATAGATTATTATATACTTGTTATAATAATTATATCTTATCTGGTCAAATGGAAAACAACTATACTCAAATAGGAAACAATTATATATAAAAAAAATCAATTGTGAAAAAAGAGTACTAGGCAAAAATTAGGAATATACGTGATATATTAAATATTAAGGTTGCATAGACAGAGAGAGGCCTTTATATTTTTCTTTCATTTATGACATGTGGGCTTCATTGTTTGCAGTTCAGTTAGTGGGCTTTAACTTTTGATTTTCTGTTCTAATGGGCCTACTTAAACGGGATTGGTTAAAATTAATAAATCAAATTTAAGTTTGAAATATTCGGACCGGTTAACTGGAAGGCTAATTTCTAAAATATAATATAGATAATTTTACATTTTGCTTTATAATATATACACTTTTGCTAATGATATATATGGGATTATCGAACTAAATTATTTCATATCGTAATAAATTATTTTGTATATAAATATACAATTTCATATAAATATTCACTACAAAAAAATGAGTATTTACGATAAAAATTTTTGCGACAACAAAAGTAGTCGTGAAAAGTCTAGTTATTGCGACAACAAATTGTCACAAAAAATATTAATATAAATTGACAATACATTGTCACAAAAGGTAATGTAAAAACGACAACATTGTTGTCGCAAAAAAAACTATTTATGAGAAGACTTTTGCGATAATAATTTAGCGATAATTTTTGTCGCAAAATATTTTTGTATATAAATATTAAATAGATATAGAATTGTAATTAGATATTTTTTATAATATACATATATAATATGTTTGTATATAATTTATATTATTATATACTATATAATATATATATATTATATGGTATGGTATAATATATATATATATATATATATATTACAAGAAAAATATAATTACTTGTATTGGAAAATAATTAACTATTGCATGAAAATACGTTCGTGGAAAATGTTAACGACTTTTCATGGCTAGTATATATGTAATTTTACGTGCAATATATGTACGTTAACGTGTGTGCATATATCTAATGAATGTATGTATATGTAGCGAGTGAAATGAGATTTTGACAAAGTTCTTTATTTATGTTCACATATATAGTTTTCATTTATATACATTTGAGAACAATTCTCCAACAAACAAAATAGCTTTACTAAATAAACAAATAGATACTAATTAATTAATATATTGTCACACACATATTGGTAAAGTCGATCTATAAATATAAATATGATGTTGTTTTTAAATAACTATTTATTGACACATTATATAGTTAAAATATTTGTCTGTGTGCAGTTAATTTTCTTGAATGATAGCAGAAACTTTTATCTTTTTTGAAGAACATGAGAGCAGTAATATTCATTATATCCATGTATTGGAATTTATTCATGCACAACTGTATATAATTTCAAGAAGAGAAAAAAAAATTATAATATCTCACAAAATGAAGATTTTAGTGGGAAAAAAAAACTTTTAAATGTAAGATTTGTCCAAGAAGTCCTTTTATAAAGAAGTCATTAGAAAAATAGTACAGTATATATTTGAATTGGATGAGTATGTTGCGAAAGATGATAGAGATATGAATTGTGAGATAAAAAATAAAAAATAAAACCATGTATAGTCATATACTATAATGGAGTGCATGTAAAAGAATATTAAACTTTTGTTGTCATTTATTATTGCAATTTTTATGGGAGAGGTGTGGTAAATCTTTACTGTATGTATGAATTTAAGAAAAATATTGGTAGAAGAATACACATTACAAGAAAATATGACTACTTATATAAGTATCATATATATAAATTGGTAAGTAAGAGTTTTTTTTTTTTTGAGTTACAAAATTGGTAAGTTAGAGTCAAATACGATTACTTATTAAAGTAATCGTATTACAAGAAAAATAACAAATAGGAGTACAAGATTATAAATCATATCATATTTCAAAAAAAATAAGAAATGCTACGTGGTAAATTGGTAAGTGAGAGTTGATAAATTGGTAAGTGAGAGTTTCTATTAAAAGTAACCCCTCATCCAAATTTAAATATCTTGTCCTATTTTTCTATGAACATCTTTATAGCCTTAAATAAATCTTATATTTCAAACATTTCTCATTGTATTCTTCATTTTGTAAAATTTTATAATTTTGTTTTTTTTTAATAATTAGTTGTACACACATAAATACTAATATATGGATGCAATGAATGTTAACAAAAATACATTTCATATTTGAATAACTAAATAGACTATTTTTCCATAATGTTTTAATATTTGGGCTATTCATAGCTCGTACATATTAAAAGTACTATTTTATCTAATCGATAATTGTTCCCATTTATTATATACATATAAATTAAAACATATCGAGTAACAACAGCTCACTTAAAAGTATATTAACAGAAACAGAATGCTCGAACATAAGTAGAGAAGTTTGTGCAAATCTTATTTTGCTCGATATCTACGTGTGCGTACATTGATCGAACAACATAAAACACATATATATGCCTAAATCCTAATATTATGTGCATATAATATCCTATAAAAATACTAAAATCACATGTTTACTAGCCGTGAAAAAATGCTGTATTTTCATATAAATGAATTTGAACGTATAAAATAAATACTTTTTTGTTATAATATTTATAATCATATCTTTTTTGCAACATGCAATGTATTAAGTCATATTTCTCCTATTCTTAAATATCAAATCTAGAACACAGATTTTATTTACAAATTATAATCATATTAATGCCAGAAAAGGCATTTTGTTTATTGCACATCATTATAATCCACCCTACATAGTAAGTGACTGTTTGAATTAAAATTGTTACCCTTTTTTTCAATTGAAAAAGCAAATTTACATAAAATCTGCACACCTATTTTCTTCTATAAATAGAGCTCCCATGAATTCTTACATCTCATCCTTCTCATTGCATTCTTCTGTTTGTGATACTACTCTCTCTCTCTCTCTCACTCTCTCTCTCTCAAACTCCATCTCAAAGGCAATGGAGAATGAAAACAGAACAAACTTAGGTTCACAAAACCAAGAAGGATCTACCACCACTTTCAAGGTTTGTATTACCATTTTATTGTAAGATTTTGTTACCATATTCTTGTTTGTGAATAAGCAATATTCTTATTACTTTATACCATGATTCTCAGTGGTCTGAAGAATTTGCATGTTTTATTGTGGATGGAGTGTTAACACCCATTCCATTATCTGTTGCTGGATCAGAACACCAGGTATAAATTACAAGATTATAAATTTTTTTAATGCAAAATGTGCAAAGTGAAATGAAATATTAAAATTAATTAATTTTTTTTCAATTTTTTATTAGCAGCAAGAGCCTGCAGGATCAAGCCAGGCAGAAGGAGGCAAAAGAAAACGAAGAAGAGAAGGAAATGAAGAACTGAAATTTCGTCTTTTTAAATTTCCAAATGCTAATGAACAATATCTTCTTGAGATCTATCAGGTATTAAAAAATATATATTCAATTTGTGTTTTATTGCACCAATTTTGCACAAAAAATTGAACATTTTATTAAAAAGTAATACTACGTGCATGTAATGTGTAAATATATAAAATTTCATAAATGCCTCAAATTATCCATTTTTATAAGTGGACTTACTTTTCTACTTATTATTATAATAAACAGTTTTTTTTACCCATTTAATATGTTTAAATGTCTAAATCACCCTTAGTGAATAGTGAATGCTCTAAAAATATGGGTAATTTTTTTTTATCACAAGTGGATATTTTATTGTATGTTATTGTTATTGTGTCATACGTGCATTTTATCTAACATTTTTAGTATATATACAGATCAAGACATGTGGCATCGAAAGATGTCATGTGCAAATATATGAGTTCGATAATAAATGGAAAGTGAAAGTACAAGGTCTTGCACATACAGAACATATTGTAATACCGATGGTGCAAGACCCCACCCCTCTCATATTTCAGAAGAAATATGAGTTTTCGTTGAAAGAACGTCTCACAGGGTGGACGATGGAGACGAGACTACGAAGCACTGGCAAGGAGGATAGGGTAAAAATAAAATTAATCTCTTTGATTATTTTATTCGATATTTATCAATATAAAAGTATTACTAAATAATATCATACCAATTGTATGATATAATGGAGAAGATATACGAACAAAACTCCATTTTCTCAACTTTCTTCATAATTTCAGTTGAAATTCACGAATTAAAAAATAACATTTTCATAACTTTAGGCTCCAAATTAATATACATGTGTATTTTGCACTAATTATGTATTTTGACAGTTTTACTATCACCAAGGCAGACAATTCCGATCGCTCACAGAGACAATAGTGTTTATCCTCTACTCAACGAATATCAAGGATCTCAGGCTTATAAATTCAAATTAAGTTTGTTCTTGTAAGTATTACACACTTAATAAAATTATTCCTAAAATATTGTACCTGTGATGGATTTATTGAGTTTTTAATCAATTATTTATAGTTAATTTATTTTGGCATCTCAACTTAGAAACATGTTGACATTTTCGTGTTGCAACTTGTAGGAGACAAGCTCTTGGAGCGGAATGGAAACACATATTAAAGATTAGAGGAGCACTGTTGTATTGAAATTTTGTTGTTGTTGTATTGTTTTCTTCAATTAAATATAGTTCTTTATATAAATTCTTCAAATTTTTTGTTTATATATTTAGTATACTTTATTTGCATATGTGTCATGAAAATGAGCTGCACTTGCTATTTCAATTTTGTAAAGACTAAAAGATAACTGGAAAAGGAAAGCAAAATTATATAACTTGAAGGACGTTATAATCATTAGAAAAAAATATTGTTGAAAAACAAGAATTACATAAATATACATTTGCATATGTGAATATTATACAAGAAAAAGTTTGATTTGAATTCTTAAACCTCCATTTCAAAAAAAAAAAAAAAGTTGTCTTTTTGAAATTTAAAGTTCGTTTCAAACTAAGTGTCGTTTTAGATTTTTATGCAATTTTATTTTTAAATTATCCCTATTAATATTCTCCAACTAAAATTTAACAATAAAAGATAAAAAGGAAAATAATGGAAAACAACTATACTCAAGTAGGAACCAATTATATAAAAAAAACTAAATTGTGAAAAAAGAGTATTAAGGTAAAAATTAGGAATATACTTGATAAATTAAATCTTGATGTTGCATGGACAGAGAGAGGCCTTTATAGTTTTCTTTCCTTTATAACATGTGGGCTTCATTATTTTCAGTTCGGTTAGTGGGCTTCAACTTTCGATTTTCTGTTCTAATGGGCCTTTGGTTAAAATAAATGAATCAAATTTAAGTTTGAATATTCGGCCCAGTTAACTCTTAGGCTAATGTTCAAAATATAATAACATTTTGATTTATAATATATACACTTTTGCTTATGATATATATAAATTATCGAATTAAATTATTTTTTGGAATAATATTTATTAAAATCTAAAGAAAATTAAATACATATATACTTAATTTTATCTATTAAACTTGTTAAGACTCATGTTAATTCAAATCATGAATATATCTGTTTAATAAAAGTCAAGATAACTATCATTTTAGAAAATTGAATGTTGATACATATAGTTATACTTATTAAATATTTTTCCAAATTTCGTAAAAAAACACTTTAAACAATAATTATTTTAAAACTGGAAAATGTTTGATTGGCTAAAGAAGCTCATTCACACATATTTAATTATTTATTATACACACAATATAATTTAGATGCAATTTTAAAATCGTTGCTATCAATCATCGTTATCAGTCTTAAACTCATTAGGTTTCATCCAAAGTTTGTGGTTGACAAAATATTTTGTTGTCACCAGAATTCTGTTTTGCAATAAATGTTCGGCAAAAGTATTAGTAGGAATGAAGATGCAAATTAAATCATTGCTCTAAATAAAATAAACAATTGACTTAATTTAGTTGTTTGGTCATATGATTTTTGATATAAAATTTGATGTTTGATTTTTATGAGAAACGAAACATGGAAACCATGAGTCTTTTATGAAAACAAACCCAATTAATTCCTAGTGCTTAAAAATAATTATTAAGGTTGGTTTTATAAGAAACTTAAATGAGATATATATCATATATTAACTCCATATATATATATATATATTATCATCATATAAACTTTGAATTTATGTTATACTCTCAAGAAAACGCTTCAATAATTTTGGGTCGCAAATTTCTTTATCAATCATTGAAAATCTCTCTCTCTCTCTCTCTCTCTCTCTCTCTCTCTCTCTCTCTCCACAAAGTCAAAAATTTCAACCGGTTTGCAATTATTGAAATTGAGTCACGAACATAAATATTTTATACTAAGTGTGGCTAAATTAAGATACAATACTTTTCTTACCAAATGCTTACCTTTCCTTTTCTTATCTTCACCTTAAAATATTTTCTTAAAGATGCTTTATTCATTAAAAAAATGCGTTATACATGCAGCATAGTTTTATGTATAATATTTACACCATATTAAAAACATCCTATCTGTTCAATACAATAATAATAATAATAATAATAAATCATTTAAAAGATTATTTTCTATCTTTCTTGGTATTAGAAACAATACAAAAACTACAATATCACAAATATAGTTACATGTGAGTTTCAATATTAATATTCACAAATCAAACTTTTTATATATACTCATGAATTATAAATTTACTCATTTATAAAATTAAATTGATAAAGTGACCTAAAAAATCCAATTCTAAAAATAACTCAGAGTTCCGTTCTAAAAATAACTACAGAGTTCCGTACAGAAAATGATCTCATAGTAGATTTCATAAACAAATAATAAAGCCTTCAATAAATAATAGATTCCAAAATAACAGTATGTTGCTACTTGACAACCTTATCCCAAGAGGCCAAGACCAGCATCTTAGGTACATAGGATTTTAAAAACCAAAATATAATAGTGCCTGAAATTCTATTGGTAAGAGAGTTATTATATATTAAATGCATACACTGCAGTGGGCCAAGTTGTTCATGGAGTAAAGAAAGATTCACTATTCATTTCACAAATATTCCATCTCTTTTTAAATAATCAGCAAATATAGAAAATAAAATAAGTTATATATCCATTAATTTTTTATTAAACAAAGACTGAATGTTTTGAAATCTAGTCTTTATCTTATTTTTTTATTGAAAATATGTCCATTTCACGAATAAGATCATTCAATTTAAGAGATTCAGATATAGATGACTCGCTTTAACTTTATAATTAAAAAAAAAAGAATTGAATGAGTACCGTATCATATAATATGACGGTTTTATCAAGTTTTCAATTCTAATTTATCCATTATTTTTTTACAACCTAATCCTTATCTTGTTTTTTTTTATTGAAATATGCCCACGAATGAGATTAAAAGATTAAGATTTAAATGACTTGCTTTAACTTTTTAGTAAGAAAAAATGAATTAAGTGAGTTTCGTGTCACAAAATATGACAGTTTAATCGAGTTTTCGTCGGATTAAATTTATTTAATTAATGATTTGAAAAGGTAATAAGAAACCCTCACCTCAAACTTGTTTGTCTTAGAAAAGACAAGAAGCAAGTCAATCTTGCATACTTGCCCACAAAGGTTAAAAAAGGCTTCACAAAATTGCATATCACCGACCCATCAAAATTACAAGAAAGACGACTTGGCTGCATAAAAACCACCCTCCAAATTTTCCATAAATCCCATTTTCCATTCTCTTTTGCACCCATCAAGATTCTCTCTTTTTTGTGTCTTTTTAATCAGACTGTTAAAAGAGAGAGAAACACACAAACGCAGGCAGAGATAGCGTTAAAGAGACTAGTACTTGTGTAGTTGGCAGCTGATACCTACTTTTATGAGAGAGTGAAGAAAAAACCCAGAGGCTTCACATTAGATCTGGGCCCAAAAAAAATGTGATCTTGAGCTCTGGGTTTCAAATTGTGAGCCTTTACAGAGCCTTGAGTTTCATTCTTGGAAGCTTTCTTGGAATTCAGGTTAGATGGGGATTTGTTTGAGCAACCAGATAAAGGCTGAGAGCCCTTCTCATACTGGCACAGGTATGTTCTTGAATATCTCTGCCTTTTCATTTCTTGGCTTAATTTTGTCTGTTTGTTCATTGATTTAGCAAAGCTAGGGTTTCTTTAAAGGGAATTCCAAGCAATACACTATATATGTGTGTTCCAGTGTTGGTTACATCATTTATTTCCATGAGTTTGAGGAGTGATTCTTGATTGCTGATAGTGTTAAATTTGTTATATATAATCATGTTAGTGTGTGTTGTGTTTTGAGGATGGTTAGTAATGTTGATATATAGGAGTAATTTCGTCGAAAATGGAGAGTGGAAATGGGACAGACTTAAGCAATTCAAGCAGTAAGAGATCTTCTGCTTCTGTGCCTCCAACTCCTCGTAGTGAAGGCGAAATATTGCAGTCCTCAAACTTGAAAAGCTTCACTTTTAGTGATCTTAAGGCCGCCACACGAAACTTTCGCCCTGATAGTGTCTTAGGAGAAGGGGGATTTGGTTCGGTTTTTAAAGGATGGATCGATGAGCACACATTGGCAGCATCAAGGCCTGGTTCGAGCATGGTGGTGGCCGTTAAACGGCTTAACCAAGAAGGGTGGCAGGGTCACAAGGAATGGCTGGTATGTCAAGATAATAGATAGATAGATAGATTGAAAGATATTTATCTTGATTAGAAATTTGTGGATCATTATTCGTTAAAATGTGAACTTACCGTTGTATGGATATGCTTGTTTTGGATTGACAGGCTGAAATCAACTATCTAGGGCAGTTACGCCATCCTAATCTTGTGAAATTGATTGGTTATTGCTTAGAGGACGATCACAGGCTTTTGGTGTACGAATGCATGCCAAAGGGTAGCATGGAGAATCATCTCTTTAGAAGTGAGTTCTTTATAACATGCTATAGGATGGTCTAATATGTTATATAATCTCTGTATATATAGCTAATTGTGAGGAATTTTAATGGTGAAATAGGGGGATCTTACTTCCAGCCATTAACATGGAGTCTAAGAATGAAAATAGCTCTTGGGGCTGCAAGGGGCCTTGCCTTTCTTCATAATGCTGAAACACAAGTTATATATCGAGACTTCAAGACTTCCAATATCCTTCTTGATTCGGTGGGTATTTAGTTACGCCTTCTTAGATGTGATTGTAGTCTATAAGACTTGAAATTGACCATTTTGGTATACTAACCATGCTTATTTTACAGAACTACAATGCGAAACTTTCTGATTTCGGATTGGCCAGAGATGGCCCGACTGGCGATAAGAGCTACGTCTCCACTCGGATCATGGGAACTTACGGATATGCTGCTCCTGAGTATCTATCAACAGGTGTTCTTAAACTCATTATTAAGGTTGTGTTTGGATTGACTGATTTGAATTATAAGATTTGAAATGAATTAGTTTAGAATGAAAGTGATGGACTTCAAATCCTTATCAATCCAAACATCAACTTTATTCTGCTCTGATGATGCTTCAAGTAGCAATATCTTTTCTTTATTGGTTGATGATAAATGGTAATAAACGGGGATTTCTCGTATTCATAATGTAGGTCATTTAACTGCAAAGAGTGACGTATACAGCTTTGGAGTGGTTCTCCTAGAGATTTTAACGGGCAAGAAAGCGATAGACAAGAATCGTCCAACAGGGGAACACAATCTAGTTGAGTGGGCGAAACCTTACCTTACAAACAAGCGTAGAATCTTCCATGTAATGGATGGGCGAATTGAGGGCCAGTATTCATTGGAACTAGCCGTAAAGGCGGCTACTCTTGCTCTTCAATGCATATGCATGGATCCTAGGTTAAGGCCTAACATGGATGAGGTGGTAACGATTTTAGAGCGTCTCCACGACACTTCCAAAACGGACAAGAAGGATCATCGTGCAAGATCAAATGGTGAAGTGAAGTCGAAGTCGTGTAGGAGTGTGGCTCAAGAAACCCGGGCGATGCAGTCACCGGGTTTTTATCCGAGACCTAAAGGTCTTTATGCATCACCATCCTCTGTGGTTTGATTATAGTCTCTCTACTCTTTGCTTTTATGCTTGTACAGTTTTAGGTAATGGTTTTCATGTTCTTGAGACCTTTGTTATGTTTTTAGTAAATTCAAGATTTTGATGTGTACGCTTTTGGTTATTTATCGATTGTGGATTTGGATTCTCTGTCGTGCATAAGACACCATAGTAGTTTTTAATGTATTTTGTAAGTGTATGTTACATGTGAAATATGACATCATAATTATTTGAAGTTACTATTTTCATTGATAAGAAGGAATAAAATTTGGGAATGGCCTAAATCAAGGTGAAACTGTTACTAGTTTGAAACATTTAAGGAGTCCTGTTCATTAGAAGAAAACTTGTCTTTTCAAATCTTCGAATTGTCAAGATAGGTTAAAGAGCTAATTTAGTAAATGATGCATGCATTTAATACACTTTAATTCATATAGGACTCATCACATTCCAATTGCACGATTTCATATTCTCTCATCGATTGTGTATAAAAGATACATCAATCTAAATACAATAATTAAATTTTTTTGTTGTTTTTTTTTTCAGATCCACACATGTCATACATTCATTTAATCAACTATATAGTCAATAACCCTTTTTTTTTTCTTGAGAATTTGATGATTTAAGGAGGTATAATGCTATTTTGACAATTTTATTTTTGTGGGGGTAGGAAGTAGACTAGAAAGTCCTTGATTGGCGCACAAACTTGTCTTATCTTTTTCTTCACTTTATTACAAATTAATTAGCAAAGTGAGAGAGAGAGAGAGAGAGAGAGAGAGAGAGAGAGAGAGAGAGAGAGAGAGAGAGAGAGAGAGTGTTTTGACAATAGAATTACTTCAACTGAAAAATGATGATTGGTCAACACCAATATTGATATTCTAGAAATCAGATTTTATTGACATCATATAAACTTTAGTATAATATTGAATAAGATTTTGAGGTGAAACATCACATCCATTGAAATTAGAGGCTTTGAATTAGTCTTTGATCAGAAAGTGATTCAGATTCAAGGGGTTTGGTTGAACAATTATATAACATTCCACTTACAATCATGTTGTATTTTACACTCTTATTAGATTCTTTATTATCAATTACGTTTTGGTAATTGAATTCAATTGAGTTGAGCTTTTCTTACTTATTGGTTTTAGAGTTTACTCAGACGTAAACGAACTTAATATATACGAATTCTAAATTAACTCTTTTGTTATTCATTCAAGAAGTAAATTATATATTTGATAGAAGCATATAATGTTATATAAACAAATTAATCTAGGTATACATTTCTATATTTATCGCAAATAAAAATGTAAAACTAATAAAATAACTATCAGACTAATAGTTTTATTTTGTACATGCTAAGTTGCTAACTCATAAGCCTACTAACAACCTTCTCATAAATTAATGAGTTGAATATTATTAAAATTAAGTTTGGTTTGTTATTTAATGAGTTTTATGAAACCAACCTTTTGTCAAATCAAACTCTAAATAATTAATGAAATTTTTTAATTGTGTACTTCCCTAATATTATATAGTATAGAGTAAATAAAAGAAATTACAAGAGAAAGTCGAGTGCCAAAGTATGAATTATAAAGATTTAATAATTAAACATTAGAAATAATCAGTTGGCCGTCTTAGCTCAGCTGGTAGAGCGCGTGGCTTTTAACCACGTGGTCGTGGGTTCGATTCCCACAGACGGCGAGTTTGTTTTCAAAATGACTTTTGCAAATTTTAGATAAGAAAATTAAAATTTAATTTGAATCTATGATTTAGGGGGTGTTTGCAAAAAAAATTGTATGGTTGAAAAAGTGATTAAATTTCATGATTATGAAGAAATCACTTAGTAGCAAAAGTAGATTGTATTTGCAATATAATTTTAAAATTGGAATAAAAAAATGATATTTTTTTAAAATTTAATTGAGAATTTGTCAAAGCAACTCTCAGTCCGCTTCTGAATTATAGATTCTAGTAGATTTTATAATTTGTTAGAAGAAAATTAAAACACTAAAAACTGATTTATAAAACTTAAATAAGTGATGAAAAACTGTCAAATTTTTTTGAAAACACCCCCCCTTAGTCTTTTTAGCCCATTTTTTGATCCGAAAGAAGATCTAAGTGGATTGGGCTCTTTTTTTTTTTGGGATGAAATTTTTGTAGCTAAATCTAAACTTATTTTGAAAATTGGGCTGGGAAGAAATTGATCATTTTGGTCGGGTCAAAAAAGGCCCAATTATTCCCAAGTTAGTGGAAGAGAGAACCATACAAATTCTTTTGTTTTCTTTTTTCATTGAAGATGAAGTCAAATGGCCACCTCTACTAGTGGACCTTTGGCATATGTGCATCAAGTGTGTGTATATATATATATGTATATCCATCTATATTGTGTTTTTTTTTTTTAAATCATATATATGATATTGCTTTCAAAGACAAGGACAAAAAGATAATTTGCATGAATGACAATTGACAAATGAGGTGATGTTAGTGGGCTCAACTTCAGAATCGGGTCATTCAAATATATAGTGCAATTTACATGATAATAATTCCGAAGTTTCGGATTGTGAATTCATTATTGGTGGAAAAAGCATTTGCCTTTTTATTGGTAATATAGTTAATTCTCTTTTGCAAAAAGAATGGCTCTCTTCTTCAACGGTATAAATTCCACCTTGAGACTCTTCAAGTTTGCAAGAATCCTAAGCAAATAGCACAATAGCAGCCAGTCAAATAATTAAAAAAAAAAAAAAAAGACAAATATAGCCAAGATATTTTGCCTAGTAGCTTTGAATCAAGTACATTATCTGGAATTATACCATGTTCCAATTAGGAAAAGTAGATAATTTTAGCATAAACACAAGTAGCAAATAAAATTTCAACTTTTTTCTTTTTTCAATTAGCATACATTACATGTATATGTATTAGTACTGGTTCCAAAGTTGATACAACAACGCATTTCATTCATTAGTGTTGGTTCCAAAGTTGATACCACTACACATTTCATTCATCATTATATTTTAATTTTGTATTCTTGTGTGTACAATTGACATCATCGATAAACATTTTCGTACAACAACAAATTGAAATGTGAAATTCATGAAATGGGGGCATAAAATCTCTAGCCCATATTCAAACAAAGTGGTAGCATCATAATAAAAAAAGATGCACTTCAAATCTTGATAGAATTCTTACCAACTTTCAAAGATTGCCCAAAACGTACAATCAAAATGAGAGAATCATAGTATGAGATTTCACTTTATGAATGGATGATAAATAAGAAAGCGATTGCTTCCTCTTTTACCCTGTTTTTAATGTCATATTGTTTTCTCCCCAAAAAGATTACTTTTGTAATCAAAGATAAGGCATAAATCCTATTCTTTCTTTTTTTGGAATATTAATTTCGCAAAAAAATTATATATGATCGAATGAAGATGAATTTATATATTTTTTTATTACTTGTTTATTTCATTGTTTCTGTTTCTCATAGAACGGATTATGTGAGTGTAAATGTATCCGACCAATTTTTATCAGTGTTCTAAAAATCGATCTAGAGAGTACCTAGCCGAACCGATTTTTGCCTATTCAACCACCTTAAGTGTTGGGGGTCTGAGATGGGGTTAGACAGAACAATTCTACCCTAGGAGTTTCTAGACGCTAAATAATTTTTTTTCTTTTATTTTATATACTTTTTAACAAAATGACAGTGTTCTTAATGCATTATAGACTTCCATCAAATTATTATTATTTAATTAGATATAAATAAAAAATTAACAAACAAAAAAATACAAATAAAAATTACTTTTATAATTATTAAATAATCATATATATAAATATAATTCAAATAAGATATTAAATTTTTACTTTGTCCTTCAACATAAAAAAAAAAAAAAATATATATATATATATATACACACGAGTTCCAAAAATATCTTCTAAAAAAAATTAAGAAAAAATCTATTTAATTTAGATATAACACCGACCTAGACGACTAGACTCCAACTAGGCATTTTAGGCGCCAGTCAAGCACCATACCAACGTCTAGTGAATTTTAAAACATTAATTTTAAAGATATTTTTCAACTCATCAAAAACATTAGCGATGTACATGGTAGTAATTTTGAAGCATCGAAATTGTTACTCCAAATTAAATTATTACTCCAAATTAATTTGATGTATGATCAAAACTGAACTAAAAATAATAAAAATGAAAATGAAAATATTGAGTAGTACTATAGAATGAATGCATGCCAGTAGATCAGCACATGAAATTCTGCATATTTACACTGTGGAAACCATTTTCTGGGCCCATTATCACTTCCAAACAAATCAATCCATGTGTGAATTTAAAATACATTTTTTTTAACATGTTTTTCTAAATTCTAATCCTATACTTAAATATTAAAATTTATTAAATAAATTTTAAGTTTGAACTGATCCGACTAGTGGAACAGTGAACAGATAACAAACACTGGTCTGATCACTGTTCTCTTATAAAGATATATTTTTATGTTTTAATTATTACAATGCATATCAAGATATAAAGAATAGTAATTATTTAAATGTTGGACATGGTCAATGAGGGTACATAGTAACAAGTAAGATCTGCATTGGTAAGAAGAATAAATAGTTGAAAGTGATTGTCCAAAGTCAACGCTACCTCATGTTTGGATCCTTACACAAATATAGTCACTCTTACTCAACATAATCGAGATATACCCTTGATTCATCTTGAAAGATTTAATCAAGAGAAATTTCTGAATTCGGAGAATAGTACAAGACTAGATCCTAAATAATTTAAACCTACATTTGATTAACTATACTGGGTATCATATGAGTAAACGAACATCAAATTCAACATTCGACATTTCAAGTGTAGCATTTTAAACCCTGAAATTTTTGCCTATAAAAGTTTGACCAAACTGCCAATTAGATGGAGCAACGTTGATGGAGGTTGACGTGCGACGGTCACTGCCCGTGACTCTAAAGGACAAGGCCTGGCCCACCAACATGGCGTTGGATTGCCAATTTTGCCCCCAGTTGTGGCTCATGGTTAACCATCTAGTGTGTGTGCCTTTCACGCTCACTCGCACGATGTCCCCTGCGCCTGCCACGTTGCTCACTAGGATCAAGTTGAAGTAACGGAGACCGTTGATTGCGAATCTAATCCCTCCTCGTTTTCTGCATGCTACCCTGTGGAAAAAAGTTTAAAAATATTTTCAAGATGAAGAAATTATTTAAAGCGAGGTAAAACAGAGCATATTTTTCTATAAATATCACTAGTCCAAAATATGTATGCACGAATTTTTATCAAATATCAATTAAATCGAACCAAATAAAGTAATTATTAAGTTGGCATATATTTTTCCACTAATTTGCACTAAAATTTAATTAGGTGATAAAAACAGTTTTACAAATATAGTTGATGCAAGATATATATAAAAAAAAAGAAAAAGACAGAGAATCCATGCAAACATGAAGGATGAGAAGACGGGCAATTTTGGGTTTCCGGCCAGGCAGGAGAGGCTAGAGGCTATGAAAAGACAAGAATGCCCAGGTAAATGAGGTGATCGACTCCTCTTTCTGGGGGGTAAAAGTGGAAAATCAGAAAATAAGACGCCATTACCACCGTGTAAAAGAGCTTTACCGGCGGAAGTTAACGGGAACGATGCCGGCTCGGAACTGAGCGATCTTCAGGAAGACAGGCATGGCGAGATCAAAATGTGGCCTGGGTGGGTTGCACCACCCACCATTATCATTAGGCAGGGCGTAGTTGGGAGGGCAAAAGTTCGTCGCAGTCACCTGAATCGACGGCCGGCCGGGGTTGCACCACCTGGATTCCGCCGCCGCATTGCACTTTATCTCGAAGCAGGCGCCGCAGCTCAAGCCGCTGTTGAACAGCACCGTGCTTAACGCCGCCGTGTTGACGCCGTAACCCTGGCTGTATAGATTGCCGTAACCGCACGCGCCGCCTGAACAGAAAACGTAGAAGGAGTTATATAGGTTAATGTGTAAGAGAAGAGTAGTAGTCTTCTATGAAGGTACCCATGGTGCCGGAGGCGTCGGCGCCGCCGTAGAATGTAGCGTGGGCGGTTTTCCAGGGGCCGCCGGCGTAGATGCCGGGAATTCTGGCACGGGCGGAAGGCGGGAAGCGGAGGAGGGTGGTAATGCAGAGGAATAAGTGCAGTAGAGTCGGCATCTTGTTCTTCTTTCTCTCTCTAACTATGGAGTTGAATCAATGCAGTTGAGAGAGAGAGAAAATGAAGAAGAAGATGAGAAGTTACTTATGGAGGGAGGGAGAGCTCCACAGCCACTGCCAGAGTATATTCACTATGGCTTATTTATTTTTAGATGGATTAAATAAATATTCAATTTTTAATTTGCTTTTGCCGTTTTATTTAAATAGTTATTAAAATTCATTTATAAAATTTCTGATTTACTTGACTAATTTTGAATTATTTTTAATAACTAGTAAATAGTATCTCTATTAAATTTGAATTATTTATGATTATTTTCGTATTTTGAATAATTATTTACATTTTGATTGTAATTCCTATATTACCTAAGAAATTTTTGTATTTTGTTCACAAATTTTAAATAACTAATAATCTTTGATTTTTTCAAAAAAAGAAAAAGAAAAAAGGAAGTTGAAACATTTATTGAACACTTCATTGCATTTAGTGTAGGTGCGCACCGGTCAATCTGCATGTACACCTGAATCTGGCTGGAATCGAAGATTTCATTTTAATCAAAATAAAAACATTTCCAATATTAATATCGTGAATTCTATTACAAAAAATACTAGATCAAAAATTTGTATATACAGCCAACAAAAACAAGAGAAGAATGAGAACCAACTCTCCATCAAGAATTTCCTCAGCCCCTGTGATCAGTGACAACATTTCTCCAATCGAAAACCTCGTAAACTTGCTCAATGCCAAAGACATGAATGAACCCATAAGTTACAACACCTCGTTTTTAGGCATCGTAGCTAAACTCCCCCACACCTCGTCTTTTAGGCATAGTTCCAACAACATCACCAGAGATTATTGCATCGGAGCACAATGCCATGTCGTTTTCTTGACACGTTCTTCATCTTCCAACTTTGTAGGGGCTGCTTGAATGAATTTTAGCAATGATATTATATATCTATAAGCTCCTTGAAAGTAATGACATCATCACGAGGATGTGCTTCGTCTACACGAACTTTTACTTCATCCCCTATTTGTACACCAAGAGATACCCAAACTGAAGCTTGTAATCCCACCTACACAAGCCATATAATGATTATTTCAAACTTTTGTTGCATGATGAACAATTCACCAATTTATGGGTTTAAAAGATGCCTATAATTTTGTGAACTAGTAGTAGGCATTAGTAAGGTTTCAACCAATTAGAATTACCTCCATCAAGAGTATTGCAGCAACTCTATCTTTGATGAATCGAAGGACCAAAGCAGAGAATTTTCTCTCTTTTGGTTGCCGCCTCAGGTATTCTATTATCCAATAGCGAAGACTGCTAGAGCTGAGCTTCCTTACTACTCTGATATTCATGTTAACCGTAGACGCCATCCCCTCCAGCTGTCCTGCCGAGAAAGGAAGAGAATCTCCCCTAAGAAACGCTTTCACCTAGATATGGAAACTGTTAGTAGAGACAATTTCCAAGAAAACTCAATTACATGTCAGCTTTTGGAAGATTTACAACAGAATAAGTACAATATTTTCTCATATGATCCACAAGATTAAAGCCGGTGTAATACATCAAGAAATATTCTTGATGTCTTGATTAATAGAAAATACCTGATAGTGAGCTACAAGATCCATGTATCTTCTGATAGGAGATGTGAATTGGACATATCCAGGAAGCCCTAGAAGTCCATGGCGTGTAGGCTTCCTGAAATCCATTTCAGCAGCACGCATGATTTTAACTATAGCAGAACTCCTAACAGGGCCTTCAGGAAGATGGGCAAAAGCAGATAGATCAATATTTGACTGAGGTTGACCCCGGTAAGGCAAAGGAATCTTGTTAAAAGAACCAAGAGTAGCTATAACTTCGCCACAGAGTATCATCAACTCAGATACAAGACGCATTGCAGGATCTGCCTGATTTTCCACATACAGCTTGATTGTGGGCTCTGGATCATCTGGATTAATCACTTTGATTCTGGTTTCTATTGTTGATGTGTCAATGGCACCCTACACAAGGCTGTTCACTTTATTTGCGGCACACATGCAGAAGAGGAAGCAATTACAGATGCAAAGCTTATTAAGTGTATATTACTGCAAGCTCTTCACTTAATCTTGAGAGAAACCAAACAAATGTGAGGCAAAAGGAGCTACAGTAGATTTGGCCCAGAATTGTATCAGAGGCATCACGTTAAAAAATGCAGACGACTAGGGAGGACAAGTCTTGCATAAAATCAGCCAACATTCACATTTTACAATGGAAGATATTTTACACAACATACACACAGTCTAATATGTACTGCTAGACACCTTGTTTGCCTCACCTGAAATATGGTCAAGAATTAACACTACATACCTCGAAATTTTAACCTTTAAACTCTATAATCTACTCATGCAACAATTTTCAGACACAATGTGGACATGTTGAAAAGTATTGTTCACTTTTCAAAAGTCCGAATGTTACAGGAAATACACAGAGATGAAGACCAGCCAGTAAGGTGAAGCTATAAACTTAACCGAGAAAGGGATAAATATGATCTCATTGAAACAGGAAAGCTGACCTGTCCCCGACGCCATTGAAAGCGGAGGGCAGCAGCCTCTGAAAGGAGTCTCAATTCAGCCTCCTCTTCCAGGTTCAAATGTAGAAGTTCTGTCGCACTCTCGTACGTTAGCATATATGTTGGTTTGATGATAGAGTTTTCCACTGAGTATTCTGCAATGCTATAAACAAACTGAAACAATAAGACTATCTCAACATTGCTTCATAGCACATGTAAAAGTGTCTACTGATTATCATTCAGAAATACATTTGACCAAAACGAGTCTAAGAAGTTTGCTTTCACATACAAATGAAAAGGAATAATCAATCCACATACTTCACCCACTTACCTGCCATCACTATGCAGCACAGCAGAAACTGTGACAGCTTTGCAGATCTCCCCTTGCTTCATACTCATGCCTTCCATGGCTAATTTCTCTGGAAACATGGGGTAAGTGGCAGTTGGTAGAAAAATAGAAGTGCCCCTCTTCATTGCCTCTCTAAAGATCAAGAACTCTATTACAAAATGCCTCAAAAAATCAAATTTGAAAAATGAAGTTTACATAAATCAGACATACTTGTCTATCATGCTCCCAGGCCGAACTAATCTAGTTGGATCTGCAACATGGATCCAGACCTTTATACGGCCATCCTGAAGCCTAGTTGCACTCAATGCATCATCGAGCTGCACAAACTCCCTTATTAGCAATTTGAAACAAACTCCTCTAGCACATAATACAGAAGTTTATGCCCTATTTTATGAGTGGAAGTACCTCATCAGCTTCATCAACATCAATGGCATAAACTTTAAGGTTAGTTAGATCCTTTCTGTCAACCTGACAACAAAGAAAAGAATAATATCTTACTGAAATCAGTATAAGACGGCATTGCAAATTCTTTTCCTGTGTTAATGTCCAATAGCCAAGAAACGATTTAAGATACTAGTTTCCAGTTCTATATACTTAGCCTGCGCCAGCAAATATCTTCTCAATTAATATGTGGACAAGACATGCCCACAACTGCACTAAATACAATAATCCACTGACTATTGAGTAAAATGATGGTACAATTGAAAATTTACTTGTTAAAGGGCTAGGATATACAACAGTTGGGTTATTCTTGATTAGAGCTCTATATGAGAATCGTTGCAGCACTAACCTTTATGAGGGCCCTCAATTATTTTCCTCAGATTTAAAAAATTCATGTCCAAGGAGCACAATATTATGGTTAAAGCTACCTAAGATTATGAAACAGCATACCTCATCTGGGTCAGGTGACTCGGACAAGAGACTTTCAGCAGCTACAAGAATCTCTTCTGTGTAACCAGTACGCAGGTTCAACTTCAATAAATCAAGATTTATATGCACCGGGAAATAACCAATATCGATAAGGAGATTCACCGCTGCTGATGCTGTTTTAGCAAGTCCCATGGCCTTCAATATCTGCCAGAAGTAAATGAAGTGTTTAGGATTCCTGCTTCTGTTATCCATTTCAATACCAACAATATGAGGTATTAGCATGGCGTTATAAGGCAATGCATTTCCTAATTAATTTTATTTCACATTCCGACAAAATTTTCAAAAAACTAACATAAAACAGAAAAGATTAAGGAGGTCAAACATGTTACTTACCATCCCGGCAGTTTTCTTTTCATCTTCATTCATAAAATCATCAATTGCATATGCTTGAAGAGACTCAATTTTCTTCCAATTCTTCTCTTCAGAGCTCCAAATAGACTTTGGGGGCTTTGCATGCCGAGGCATATCCCGGGCAGATTTCAGTAAATTAACAAACTCTTCAAGTTCCCTCTCTGCAGCCTCTTTGGCATGCTTCCTTCGTGTAAGTTCTTCAACCTAAAAAATCAAGTTTATTAATATCTAAGATTTTTTTTCATAGTTAATAAACTGACTATGAGTTGAGATGCAGTACATCTATATTCTATATATATAATAATAGAAGTCACCAACTGTAGGGACTCAAGATTTTGATATGTGATAGGGAGGGTGGACAAAGCAATAGAGCGACATATGTATTTTACAAAGAAATATTTCAAAATTTGTAAATGACAATATGAACATTTCTCTCAATTTATCGTATTATGCAATTGATCAATTACTTTAGTTTGATAATCTATTTATTTTGTTTGATTTATCGTGCCTTGAAAAGAACTATTGACTCTAAATGTAAATTAAAATAATTTAAATATACTGATAATATAATATATATACATTTTTTTATTTAATCCCGTGCATCGCACTGGTGCATTGATAGTTGATATTGAAAATCATAATCCCAAGAGTAACTAAAAGAATAAGTTGCAAAGAAACATACAATTATACCAAATATACTAACATAAATTAAAATAAGATATTATTAGTAAGTGAAAGATGTCCATACCTGGAACACAGTTCTAGGACCATAAACATAATATGAGCCTTTTGTCTCCACAGTTGTGAAGTATATATCATCCTTCGAAAGTAACAGATAAGCAGAATAGCTCTCAAGAGGTTCAGCACTACCAAAAATTATCTGTTAGAATGAATTTGTGTCATTACAGGACATCAAGATATGAAAGTGATGATTCAAATGGTGTACCTCTGCAAGTTGTTCCACTGTTATTGACTTATTATTTTCAACAAGCTCAATCCACGCAAACTCGAGCAATGAAGGGTCCTGAATGTAAAATGCAAGCTTAGCTAGAAATAGCTAATAGATTTGAAGTGAACTACCATTCAACTCAAGAGTCCAAGAATAACAGACCATATTATCTTGAGCTTTCTGAAGAAAGTTTGATATCTCTGTGTGGTCAAAGTTTTTGATACCGGGGACAATGAAGGTGACTTGTTGTGGCTTAATAGATGTCTTGACACCATTCTGTAAAATAAAGAAAAAAACGGAATAATTGAGTGACCAGGTCCTTAAATTGCTTGATAAGTTAGCAAAGACCAACATAAAAAAACCTAGCAACCTATCCAACATGCGGCATTAATTCTTTCAACAAAACCTGATCAGAAACCATCCAATTCTTCTTGCCATCTGGTTTCTGCACAACTCCTAGCAATACCCTCTCTGGATCCTTCCTGAATTCCAGCAACAACCCTTTCTCAAGTGCCAACTTTCCCGACTTATTTTCAAGGAGCTCTTCACTACTTCTCAATTCCAATCTGAAAAAGTATTTTCATATGTAACCATGGTGCTGCCTTGATGATGTAACCAACAGATATTGCAATGATATTCAAACTGATAATTAACACGTGTTTCATCAGGGCTGTCACTTAGCCACGTACCTTAGACACCTTATCTTCATTCAGGCTAAATCATCAACATCATTTCTACATAAGTTCTTCATAAAGATTCTAACTTAAAATGATTAACAAGATACAAATTTAATCCTCAAACATAGCTTTGCAATACTTTACGGTGATGCTTGATCCTAATATACTGCCTTGTCAACAATGAGTTCAATCATCAGGTAACAAATGAGTTTAGGACAGATTATTCGTGAACTAGTAATTACAATTTATGGCTGTTTGTGCATAATTTTAAGTACATCTAAGACAAATTCTTGGAGATTCTGGTGGACATTGTCTTCTAAACTCCATCTTAATATTGTGTTTGACATTGATGTTTGATCTTGAACAATCTAGTTTCCAGAAGCTGCTAGAGAAAAGTCCCCACTAACTAATATAATTTCTTTAGTCAATTCCATGATGATCATTGGCACATTACCTTACATTTTGCTAGTGATTTTTCAAGACGTATCAAATTCAAATCCCTAATTCACATGAAATTAAGTATATGAATTCTGCCAATCTCAGATAAAAGTAGCAACATATCATCATAAAACAGAAAAAAAATCAGAAATTTTCAGTGCACGTCACACGAAGCAGCTCCAACTAAAATATTCTATTCTATCTTCAGCAAATTTAGCAGGAAATCGTTACTAGTGATACAATTTCTCATTCCAAGCACTCTTCAAGTGCAAATCAACATATCAATTAAGCAGTTGAGAACATAAATGCACAAAGACATATGCAAACATGTCCATACTTGTTTGAGGCGGCACGAACTCTACCACGGTCGCGCAGGGAGTCGAGCTGTTCCACCACCAAATCCACCAGACTCTGCGACGAGTGCTTCCGAGTTGCCACTCTTCCATAGCCAAAAGATACGAGCCGATTGTGAAATCGCCGGGAAATTGAGAAGCGAATGGAAGAGTAGGATTGAGCATACAACTTATGGTGGTGTAGACAGCATCTAAGGGCGGTGAGCGGCGGCGACACCGCGCAGCAGCGGAGGATGCTGCCGTTCATCAAGCGGAGCACCATATCCTCTAGCTTTGGAGATATGAAGAATTCATGAATTGATAGAGCAGTGAAAATGGTGAAATTGTTTGGAGGATAAAACTGCTGAGTGAGCGATAGATATTTCTTCTTTTTCCTTCTCTCAATCTATCGGCCCATTACGTAAAATTGGGCCATGCAATAGGATTAAATTGGGCCTCCGCCCCTTTTAACGGCTCAATGTTTTGTGAAAATGAAATAGAATATTTTAGTTTTGTTTTAAAAACAATTTCTTGTAGTTTATGAATATTTTATAAATTAACTCTACCTTCAATCACATTCTATTTACAACAAAAACTAAAATCACATTCTATTTTCAGTCATGAAAAAAGGCCAATTTTTGCCTATATTTAAAGATTAATTTCAAATTTGGTAGGAAAAAATTACATGTTGCATCATTTATGATCATTACAATTTTTTAAATTTTTGAATAAAAAGAATTTTTCTACAACGTATCTCAATGAAATAATACAATCACACGTGCATATATATCATTTACATTGACAAAAAATTCTCCTTTCCTTCAACTAAATATTGAGAATATGTTGAATCTATGTAATAAAAACAACTTTTAGTAAACAATACAACAACTACCACTACATTCAACTTCAAGAATAAACACAAATTATAATCTCCTCAAAAATAACAATAATAATAATGGAAGTAAATTATCGACAAAGCTGGGTACATAAACCCTGAATTTGTGTGGCAGTTGGATTAAGAATTGAATATGTCCTGCTTTTACTGCTGTTTGAGCAGGTTAAGGTATATTGACTCCCTGTTTGCACAGCCTACATCAAAATTCAAATCCAATAATAAAAAAACAGTTCATATGATAATGTCCAAAATCGCGAATAGTTCAGAAGAAAAAATATTATTTACCTGACATGAGACGGGCTGCGAGTTGCACTTCCATCTCTTAGTAGGAACACAGCTGAGATAATGGCACCACGAGCACTTATCGTTCAAATCCTCGCCCCGTAGAAGCAGAACCAACCCAACAGTGAACCTACGTTGCATAGACTTTGAGTCGACAATAAAAAGAAAAAAAGAAGTGGAACAAAATACTCCTTTTGATCCCAATTAAGTGTAGTTCTATAGTTTTTGTCATAGAACATAAAAGATGGACATATTTGCACTTCAACTAATCAAGTAGTTTAGAATTCAAGATTGGAAAGAGAATCAAATTTATTCTATTTTAGAATCATACCAAATTCCTAAATTTTAGCTAAATAATACTAATATGGATAATTTGGGAGTAAAGATGCATAAAAGTCTAAAACGACACTTCATTAGAAACAAAAATTTATCTCTAAAACAACACTTAACTGGTATTGGAGCATAATAAGACAACTAACAATATTAGAATGTTAAAGGGAAAGAGAGAATGCCATAGAGAGACAGCTAGAAGAGTTCGAGAACTACCCGACTATAAGAAAGATCACCGAAAGCACCCAAAGTACGCACTGATATGCCTTAAATTTCGGGCTAGCTGAGGCTGAAGATCCAACCGCGGCGTATCTCTGGTTAACCCATCCAAACTGTGGGCGTATCAGAAACACAAAACCTAGAAGAAAACCCGACAAAAACCCTCCGATGTGAGCAAAGTTGTCCATGTGTGGGAGAATTCCAACAGCAAGATTGATAGCAATAATCACCATGAGTGTCACTAAAGCTGCTATCTGAAAATGGCCTTATTTAGCACCCCATAGGTAGATAGATATACATAGATAGACAGAGAGACAGATAGATAGAAAGATACCTTGTTGGCATATATAGTCCAATTAGTAATAAGCTCGGAAAGCATTCCTCCCAATAACCCGAAAAGTGCACCAGAAGCGCCAACTGATATATTTGATTGAATAAAAAGAGCAGATAACAAACTTCCACCAAGTCCAGATATGAGATAAAGCAAACCTATGCGAACTGGAGAGCATCATACGCAATATTAGTGACTGCAAATAACAAATATGATTCTAAAAGCAAGATGCAGCCGATTATCTATTCTCATCACAAGAACAAATAACTAAATACAGAAAGAAATGGAGCATTGCATGTTAAAAGCTTGACTTCTAAACCCCCTATATAGATCATAAGGACATCAAACAAATTGCAAGACTTTAAGGGGCACATGAAAATCTTGGTAGAGTCAAGAAATCAAGTGGATGATTCACATGAATGATATGAACATGCAATGATGGTCAAAAATATAATATAGTCTTGTTTACTAAAACTTGACAAAAATTAGCTTCAAGTCATAAGTTAAAAAATATACCGTCATTCTTTCAACAGCAAAACTATGGAGTGAAATAACGTACCAAATCCGAATTCTCGCTCAAGTCGAATACCAATAATTAAGAGGCTCAACATGTTGGCGAGTAAGTGAAAAACTCCACCGTGTAACCAAACACAAGTGATAAGCCGCCACCCTTCATGTTGGTGGACGATTTTATCCGCATCTAAAGCACCCATTTTCTCCAACCTAAAACACCCATTTTAAAACTGTCATTCGCTTAAATAAACCATTCTCCCACATAATGCAACAAAAGAAATGCTTCTCATGTATAGAACAACAAGAATGATGCAGGGTTGCACTTGGAATTAGGGATTTAAAAACTAATGGATTTAAATCAACCAAAATTAAAGTGGAGTTCATTCACTCAAATCAATCCAAAGTTACTTCAATATGAAAGTAACGAATTTCAAATCCATATCAAAATAACACCATATGAATTTGCTACAACAAATTCCAAATCCATCATCATGTCCTTCAATCACACAAAGCTGGAGAAAAAAACAGCTTATCACAGAGAGCAATTAACCATTATTAGCAAACATAACTAAGTGATCATTGTACAAATTCCTGGTTACAAATCATAGTAATTGGATAAATGAACACCAAAAAAACAGAAATATTTAATTAAGCTTCAAAAAATGTAGAAAATCAAAGAAATTCAGAGCAATTAGCGGGGGGGGGGGGGGGAGGGAGGGAGAGAGAGAGAGAGAGAGTACGTTGAAGAAGAAGGGCCAAGAAGAGGATTTTCCTTAAATGGCTGAAAGGAGAGCCGTCCTAAAAATCCAGCGACACAGGAGAGAGAATTCTCGGGGCAATTATTCACATACATGGTAATGATAAACATCACAGTGTTGGCCACTACAAACAAAGGAATCAACCACGGAAACCATTTCTTAAAATGCTTCACTTCTCTGTACACAATCGGGCTGGCGGCGGCTGAGGCGGCGGCGGGAGACGGCGACGGCGAATCCACCTGAACGGGGTGGATCATGTTGCTTCCCCGCCGTGAGAGGACTCGAACCTGAAGGTTGTTGGGTGCATTGTCCATCGGAAATATAGGGGATCAAAAGACGTTGGTGGTTTGAAGTTTGTTGGGGAGGTGAAGAGTAGGGGTGAATTTAGAGGCCAGGGTGGGTGGGGTGGTTCAACGGCGGAGGACGCGGCGGAGCAAGTTCGGTCAACGGTTTTAACCGCCGTGGCCAACACACTTTAAGTGTGTGTGATTGCGTGTTTATTTGATTTCACCTCTGCCGACGTTATATGTAACTTTGCTTGGACTTATTAGTTATCTCTCTCTCTCTCTCTCTCTCTCTTTCTTTTTGACGTATTAAGCAGGTGGGGCCAAGATTGTGATTTTTCATGACACGTGGAAAAAGCTCACAGAAATGCAAAACAAAACATATTTTTTGTATTAAAATTTTTATACAATTGATTAGCTTTTACATGATTGTGTGTCCACGTCACCACCTGCTCCTTTTTAATTACATTAAAAAATATATAATTACGTCACTTGTACAAATTTGGAATTCAGACAATATATAAAAATCAGGGAAAATTAGTTTTTTTTTTCCAAGATTTAAATATCTCAGGAGTTGTATCATTTTCATTGAGGACAATGATCAAATAGACAACAATATAATTATCTGATTGGTATCTGAATAATACAAGTCAACATCAACAAATTATTTAGGTCAAAAGACTCATAGAAGAAGAATTTTGTATGATATTTTTTTTAATAAGCTAGAGGGAGTGGAAGAGGCAATAAAAATTAGAAACTTTATGTATTCAATTTGAATTTTGACCATCACAATCTGTATCTTTATAAAGATAGTGTCACTTGAACTACAAGACTCGTGGTTTTAGTGAAGGTTTTGTGGTGAGCCCGAATCCGAATGGGAATAAGGGGTCGTAATGATGATCACCAACATTCATAGGAAGTTGATCGACAGTCTTGAACCAAGTTTGTGGAAGCTTACCACTAAAACCATAATCGCCATACAAAACATCGACAACGCCCTGGCCTTCCGTCCCCGGAAACCAGGCAGCCACTAGGGCATCCATTTGGGCAATGTACGGCTCGATCACAACCGGCCTCCCAGTGACTAGAACGACGACACATCTCAGAGCTCCACACACATTTGTGATCGTACTATAACTGCTATCCGAAAGTGTCAAGTTCAAGCTATCTCCAAATCCCTCTGCATAGGGTGATTCCCCTACTACAACGATGGCGTAAGAGAACTTGTTCGTCTTCACATATTGAGCATCCGGTTTTTCCTTGAACACGACTTTGGTTCCAGAATCGACCGTTTTCTTTATGGCTGTAAGGATCGTGGTACCTTATAAATGGAAGATCATAACCAACATTAATCTTGTTACATGTTTAAATATATTTCTCATCTCCTTTATACAAGTGAAAGATAAAGCTTACCAATTGTGATGTTACCACTTTGCCCCTGCCATCTTATAGTCCAACCACCACACTGATTGCCAATATTATCAGCATGAGTTCCTGCTACAAGTATTTTTGATGCTTTCTTAGGAAGTGGTATCAATGGCTCATCTGCAGATTCTCCATTCTTTAACAGAACTAAGGATTTTCTCACTGCTTCTCTTGCTAGTTCTCTATGCACCTATCAAACTTAAACCATGGTTAACTCTTGCAAACATTGTAGAATCTGGGTTAGAACAGAATGTATGGGTTAACTAACCTTGCAACCCAGGTACTTGGTCATGCTATAATCAGCTAAGGGATTTTCAAACAATCCCACTATAAACTTAACTCTCAGGATTCTTTTCACTGCATCATCGATCCGACTCATCGGAATGAAGTTACGTTTCACCAAGAAAGTCAGTCCATCAATGAATTCTGTGTAGTTGTATGGAATCATGATCTGGAAATGCTTTTTGTTAACATATATTTTTCGGAATTTAACAATAGTTACAAAAAAAAATGAGGAACCTACCATGTCAATTCCAGCACCAACTCCTTCTAGAATCGAATACGTATAGTTAGCATGCTCTGGAGTAGTGATTTGATCAATGCCCTTATAATCCGATATCACAAATCCCTGACATAATCAAAATCAAACACAAATTCAAGAATTCAATGAAAAAACACTGAGTTTAGTTTTAACTTACTCTGAATTTGAGTTTGTTCTTGAGAAAACCAGTGATGAGATCACGATTATCATGCATCTTGACTCCATTGAAGCTCGAGTAGGAGATCATGATAGTCGCCACGCCCTTGATTATGGTGTCATCATAGGGCGGCATATGGATGCTAAGCAATCCATGATAGCTCGTCACAGTGTCGTTCTGATTGATGCCTTTGGTCGTTCCACCATCGCCAACGTAGTGCTTGGCACAGGCTGCAACTTTTTTTCTGCATAAACCATGTTGTTACATGATCAAGTTTGAAAATGCAGAGAACAATATGGCTCGATCTTACCTCCCATCGATGTAAGGAACACCCTTTCGAGAATTAGGAGGCATGTCTCCTTGCAATCCCGGTATGATCTCAGTCATTGCTTCGACCACCTTTGGATCTTCGCTATAGCTCTCGTAACACCTGCCCCATCTAGGATCTCTGCAAACCTAAAAACACTTCAAATTATTACATGTTTTTTTTGAATAGAAACATTAGTGTTGTAGTAACTAATGAATGCACTTTGTACCGCAATGCAAGGTGCAAAAGTGTACGGAATGCCAGTTGCTCTGAGCTCGAGAGCAGTTGCAGCTCCGATTTTCTTGATCAATTCCGGGTCTCTGTTTCAACAAAACATCGAAATCAATCACTAGTAAGATTAGCTCTGTATTAGTAAAAAGGAAAAACGAAAACTTGCCTAGTAGCTCCGAGGCCAATATTGTGAGGGAACACCGTAGCATTATACGCCGTGTTGTGTCCATGAACTGCATCGATCCCATAAATCATTGGTACGCCTAGACGTGTCGACAACGAGCCCTTTTGAATCCTGTTCACCATATCAATCCACGTCTCCGGTGACGCCTCCGGGGCCGGAACACTCCCTCCTTCACTCAACACACTTCCTATTTTCCCAACATATAAAAAGGTTCAAGACATAGAACACATGAATTCAATGAACAATAAATTAAATCGAGAGAGACCTATATAGTACTTGCTCATGACCTCAGGCGATGCCAATGCACGTTCGATTTGCACCATTTGGCCTATTTTTTCTTCCAATGTCATCCTTCGAAACAGATCATTGATTCTTCGATTAATCGGCTTTTTAGGATCTTTGTATAGTTTGTACTCTGCATCT
Organism: Scutellaria minor; assembly: GCA_954870855.1. Taxonomy (NCBI): domain Eukaryota; kingdom Viridiplantae; phylum Streptophyta; class Magnoliopsida; order Lamiales; family Lamiaceae; genus Scutellaria; species Scutellaria minor. Next base: position 911,260 of record OX940735.1, on the reverse strand, counting down.
GCTATGGCTCCCAAACAACATAATGCTAGAAATCCAATTGCAAAGCTTAAGCAATAGCCTTTCTCCATTTTTGGCATCAATCTACATTGGCAAAAATAATTTGCAGGCTTTATTAACAATTATAGTTAAATTTTTCCACCTAACTATAATCGGTGTGCACATGGTTTAAGATACTACATGTGACAAAATATTTGGAATTGAAAAAGAACAGCCCACGAGTCACAGGAATCACCAGACATTATTGTAACAATTAAATTAAGGGATAACAACATGATTGATTTTGTCTAGATTAATAATGGATGAGCTATGTAATGGTAGAGTGTGCTAGAAAATTAGTAATTAATCATTTCTGCTTTGAGAATTCTAAGATAAATTTGGCTCTTCTTTGTGCAAGCTACTATCGTTGAAATATTCTTTGGAATTTGTGTTACGATATTGAAAAAAGAAGTAGGTGAAAAAGTGGAGCCTACAATCTATACATTATATGTTTCTCTCTGTCCAAAATTCATGAGAAATTCACGGAATTGGAAATACAAAGGATTTTGTCGAAAGACAAGAAAATGAAGTAAGGAAATTGCAGCAAACATTTAGTGATGAAAATCTTTGGTCTTAAAACAAACTCGATTAAATGCAACGAAAATTCCTGAACTTTTTCACATAAAACACATACTGAATATATACTAAAAGTGATGCATTCTCTAAATTAAATTAACATAAAGAAGAAGATAAAAGGTATAAATCTGCAGAAAATTATCAGAAGCTTTAAGATTATTTCAACAAGTAAAATGAAAATGGAAAACATTGATATTAATAAATGAGAGCTAATGAAACTCACAATGATTTTACTGCTTCAGCAACCCTTTGATAATACTACTGATATTCTCTGCTCAGAGAGAAAGAGAGACGTTTTTTTGTTTTGTTTCAGAAGTATTATGGAAACGAAGAAGATATATATAGGAAAAAGAGGATAAGATCGGTATTAATGGGAAAAAAGTTGTTTTGCTTTTTTGTTTCTTCCTAATGATTGAGTTTCTTCTTTCTTGCATCATGAATGGTTAGGAATTTGATTGGGCCCCACCAAACATCATCTTCATATTTCACGAGAGAAGGTGAGGGGAATGTTGGTCAATTAAGTGTGGACAAATTGAGTAAATTTCTTAAGTAAAATTCTTGGATATGATTTCGACACATCAATCATAATATATTATGATATATACGCTGATATAGTCGAGATGTACAAATGGGTCGAGATGAGTATCTCGACAAAGGAAGTCAAATGTGATCATAGCTATATAGAATAAGCTAATATTTCGAAATCAACATCTAGTAAAAAGAGACCTAACAATAAACCTCGAGATCAAAACAATATGGTATCTCGTCTGATATAGTCGAGATGTAGAACAATCCGAAATGAACATTTCATTCAAGAAAGTCGAAATGTTATTATAATGCGGGATAAATTATTATTTCATATAAACTAACTCGAGTGATATATTTTGAAGATGTAGATATTATAATATCTCGCTAACCTTAAGATAAATTCCTGGATCCTGAAGCCTTTATCTTACATTTCGAGATATGACGTCGAGATATATTTATGTAGACGGGAAGCATACTTTAGTTCGAATACTTCATCTCGTCGCCAAAGATTGCGAGATACTTTACTTTATTTCGATCCCACGTCCTTAAGCCTTAGTAATTGTTCTTTGTTAGTGGCTTAGTGGTGCTATATTTCATGAACGGTTAAACCAATTTGGACTTAGGTATAAATATCATTTTTTCACTGTAAACAGCAGACAGATAAATATTCAGAAACAAAGAGAGAGAAAAGGTATTTGAGTGAAAAACATACGCGATGAGCAGATGAGCAGAAAATTGAAATAAACTCAATATAGCATGAAACATTAATAATTATCTTTAAATTATCCGATTTAACAAATTTTGGGTTATTGTCGATATATAGCATGTAATCGACTTTGCTAAGAAGTACCAAATCAAAATTGTGTTGAAGTGTGTGATGATTGGTATGCCATGGTCCAGTGGGGGTCCTCACTTGAAATCTTTTTTTCTTGCATGCGTAAAACTTCCATAGATCTAATCCTTTGAAAGAAAGAATTAAAAAAAAAAAATTCCAAATGGCAATTTTAGTGTGATGTGGACAAAATTAAAGTTTTTTTAATAAATTCATTATTTTCTTCTGATTTCTGAAAAAACAATTCGGTATTTGTTTTGTTGATTTTTAATTGCATTTAAGTATTTTAGTTTGCAAACATTGGGTGGGTTTATATTTTTATGCATAAGAAAAAGAAACGACATACAGAACTCTCAATGCAAATATCCAAATTAGAACATAACAAAACTTACTTCCTGCCCTTGCTTCACCACTACATAACCAACACTAGCTACATCAAATTCGCATAAATATCATATCATATAATAAATATATATATAATTGATTTAAATATAGATTAAATTACAATAATTTTGCTCTCTATAGCATTCGATCGGAAAGTGAAGGCAGCCGCCGGAAGAAGTTGAGTGCCGGCGACGGCATTGGGTCTCTAAATATTGGATGTCTCAAGTGATAGAACCCCAATGCCATTGCCACCATTTTTGAAGGAACCAAATACAACACAAGTGCGAGTATAAAACAAAATCCAACAAAGATCCCGGTCGCACGTGGATCCCGCCATGTCACGAGTGCCTGGACCCGTTCCCCTTGGGTCGCGAAATCCCCCAACAACGTTTGAACACGCTCCCCCAACACTCGTAATTTGTCATATCTGGCACGCACTATTTCATTAGGTCTGGCACATGGCATCGCATCAAACTCCTCGTCGATTTCGTCACGGTCGATGGATTCGGCCAACGACATCTTGGGGTCAAAATGGGGTAGTGAAGTTCTCGACCGGAACCTATAGTTCCACGCCCCAATCACAAACACGTATAGGGCCAACGTGGGGATGATTAGGTCGGGAAACCACACGAGCATCACCAGCAATGCGTGTACTAGCACTGTTGCAGTCGGATTCTTCCACGAGCGCGTGTCGTCCACCCATTTGAACACCTCTACCACCCCGGCGATCACGTTGATGATCCGCAACCAATTGGCGCGAATCTTCCTCATGCTGAACCCATTGGATTCCGCGTGATCCAACATGTACATCACCACCTCATGGCGCAGTGGCGGATCAGATCGTGCCAAGTGAGCCGCCACAATCTTTACCGTTACTACCCTCAAAGCCTCTTGTTGCGCCATGCCAAGTGGCTTTAAGTGGTGCATCATAGGCAACAAGGGTTGGGAATACACGTGCATAAAATCGAGCGTGGGAGTGGCACGTGCGAATCTAACGCCCAATTCGATCTCTCCCATTTTCTTCAAACCCGATTGGGTCAACAAAATCAACGGAAACACGCTTCTATACACCTTACCCGTAGTCAAAGCCGAGATACGAATCCGCACCTTTCCTATACGAAAATCGGGTCGACCTGACTCGTACGACTCCGACACCTCCCAATTACTATCAAATACTCCAACGGTCAACACAGTGGACGGATCATAAACCCGCCACGTATACTGCTCGTTCCATTTTGGATCCAAGCTATCCGAAATCGTACGAGTACGTACCCATTTGTTGCCGTATTTCGCGACGGCATAAGCATCGGTGGACCCCCCTTTGCCTTTAATTGTTTTCATTGGTAGCAAATTCTTACATCCAATTATACCCAACTCAATTGTTCCAATAGGTGGCTTCCAAAGTTGCCTTGCAGTTGGACGATAATCACTACAAACATGAGCACATTCTTCCATAACATGATATCCACCATCAAAGCATAGCCTTAAATGGACCCTACCTTTGTAGACCCGTTTTTCCTCATTCGGATCCTCCAATGTGAACCATCTCGACGCCACGTTTCGATCGTCCACTCGTCGCTCAATCGACGTTAGAGGCACTCGAGCGATTCCGACAATGGATTGATCCTTCGGTGATCGTTTTTCGATCAAGAAGAACGTGATGTTGTGCTCGGTGAACGGCTCGGCGTCGACGAACATCAGATCTTCGTTCCACGACGGAGCGCCGCCGTTGCCGGCCGCGAGTGGTTTAGTTTTCTGAACCTGGAATCCCAATTGGGCCTTAATTTGATAGGATGACGATTCCTTTGAGGGTGTCAACAAGGAGGTTATATCTTGTGCTTCAATGATGGTTGATCTAAGGTACCACAGTTTAGGCGATTGGTACACCTTGGATCTTGAATTCGCATTGCAACCAATTGTATCAGTCTTCCAAGCGTCGGGGAATGATTCATCAGCTTGGGTGCCCAGCCACGTGGCGAGCATGAGGTCGGCTCTGTGGGCCCCACCTCCTTCCAGCCTGTACCATTGAGTGGCCAGCGGGCTATCGGGTGGGTCCCTCAAGGGGATCTCGCCCACATCGAAGCAAATCCCACCTAGGAAGCGTTCGGGTCCAGCTGGGTCCCACACTGAGACTTCCAGTAGGGAGGAGGAATCCGGTGAATCGCGGCCGAAAGCGAATGTTTGATCCCAATCAAAGAACGCCGTTTTCCGGGCCGGATTCGAGATGACGTGGAATCCCGACACGGCGATCTTCACGACGGGGCGTCCGGCTGTCGGAAGCGACCGTGCTTTCACCACTCGGACGAAGAGATAATGCATCTTCTCGACGAGGTCGAACGAGGGCCGTACATCCAACGACGATCTGTCGGATTGATCGGAGACGAAGCTGCTCACCGACGACACGCGGCTGATCGGCTGCGGCGGCGCGTTCATGCTGTTGACTTTGACTTTTGGCGCGTTCGTTAGTAAAGCCACTGATTCCATCACTTCATCTCCTTCCGGTGGTGGCAGGTCCGATATTTCAGGTAGGGTTTCAGTTTCTGCCGCCACCGGCGGCGGCGGCGGCGAAGTCTGATCTGCAGTTGGTTCACCAGGCTCTACTGGAGGCGTTTCGTTCTTTTCAGCCTCATCGGTGGAAGGTTTAACCTCCGCCACCGGCGGCGGCGGCGGCGGTGGCGGCGGAGGTGGTACAACTTCATCGAGAAAGTAAATTTTCAGGCCGATCTCACCTTGGATCCAGCTGAGAAGGCTCTTCTTTTCGAGAGGATAATAGATGAGGGCCTCCTCGCCTTTCTTGACGAACTGGGAGGAGCTCAGCCGCACACGGCCGAGGAAGTTGTTCCGGGTGGTGGGCCCCACGTTCTTGTCGTGGAAAATGTCGAGCTCCAGCATGTCACCCAACACGTCCGAGGTTTTGCCCACGTTGAACTCTAGGCTCTCGTTCCACGTGGGATTTAGGTCCCGAACCACCGTCCTCGTCTTCCGCCGCTGGCCGTGGAAGTCGAGGACGGCGTATGGGCTCGATGCACCATGCCCGTCTTTCGGCACAAGGTTTCGGGCCTCAACCACCTCAACTATAAGCTTGTGAACAATATTGGCCATGGTAATTTGGAATTGATTAATTTGGTTTTTGAGCACTAGAATTACCTTATTGATTTGGAGGATGCTCACATTGTGTGATTTGGATTTGCTTGAATTTGTGCATGGAAAAGATGTTTAGATTAAGATAGTGGAATTCCTTGTTGGAAGGGAGAAAAAGTGCTAAACTTCATGTGCAAGAAGGCTTCAAGTGCAAACTCGGTATTTCACTATTTTGGTATTGCTTTTCTTTGTTAACATAATCTTTACATACAAAGATTCCATCTCCTTTTTCTTTTTAAAATAATAGAGTTCAGTTTTTTTTTTTTTTTTTTTTGACAAAGTAGGAAATAGTTCACTTGTTTCGGGTAAATATATGAGTGTGTATGTATATATTTAGCTTAGACATAAAAGATTAAGATGTTTTTAAAATGAATATTGTCTTGACTTAAGACTTGATACTTAAGAATTCATTTTTCGTGCTTCAAAAGCTTTAGAAGCCTTTTTTTTTTTTAATTCAGATCCTCTAAACCCAGTAATACTTATGTAAAAAATAATAATGTTTACAATTAAGATCAGTTAAATTGAAAAAAAAATTGTTTATTTATAATTACGTAATTTTATTGTGGTACACAGCTGGAACGGAAAAAGAAATTTTGATACAAAGGATTCGGACAATTTTTTTTAACATCAGAAACTCAATAAATAGTGTATCTAACTCCTGAAAGTATGAGAAATCAATTTCTTGAACTTCTAAAGTTAGAGTAATTAGTTTCATGAGCTTATATGCAGATCTAAACTCAGAAAAAATTCTTATACTCTCATTATTCACTTTCAAACTCAAACAAAGTATCTATGATAAAATTATCTATGAAAAGAAAGGTTGATGGTCAAAGAGAGAATAGAAGAATTTGGTCTATTGAAAATTTTACTCATCAAAGGCATTTCAGTCTTTTTTTTTTTTTTTTTAAGTAAAGGGGCTAGATTAAATTTGTGAATGGTTGATAATTTTTCAAGATTAAATTTGTGAATGGGTGATAATTTTAATTTCATTCTTTTTATAACTATATAATAAAATGTTTATTTTGAAATATAAAAAATAACAAATATACTATATAAACAAATAAATAAATGATAAGTAGTGAATATGATTAAGAGTAGATGACTTTTGATGATGATGGGATTCTTTACACCGACCATTCTCTAGCTTTTGTTATCTTTTCTGACTGAAAAACATTAGCTTAATTACATGAAATCAGCTTTTTACGCACATTCCCATGCACAATTTATGCTTTATTACACTTTTATCATAATGCTTCTCACACCGTTCACATGAGAGTAGTGACTCACTGTGTGTGTGTGTTTTTTTTTTCTCTTAAAGAAAAGAAAAGAGAGTTAGGTTAAATAAGGTTGGGACACAATATTAAAATCGAATTTGATGTAGTTCTAATGTTTCTCAAATTTTTAATTTTTTTGTGTGGTCTTACCTCAATAAAATTTTCCATATTTTGTTAATGAAGTGCAAAAGGTTAGTTTAATAAAAATGTAGAGGGTAGAAAATTGAAGAAAAAGTCTAAAGGGGGGTTTTTTAAGAAATTATAAAATAAATAGTATTTCCCTATACTTTTTGCTTCTAAATATTGGATTCAATAAAATCATTTGCTATTAAATATATAATATCTTCTATTACACTTGACAACTATTAAAATCATACCTAATCTATGTATTCTAACCTTCTTGCATAATATATTAGTACTAATTACCTCTCAATGTAAAAAGTTATGATCTATTGTGGAATACTATACTACGTTCATTAATTGAATTTTTATTCGAATTTTTAGAATTTAAATCTGAATCAATAAAAAAAAAAAAAAAAATCTTTTACAACGCTATCATCTTTCTCTTCGTCGTGTCCTTTCCAAGCGAAGTGAAATATCAGTTGGAGATAAAATGCAACTTCATATTCATGCATTTTCTTCACTTACGTGAATTGTTGGTTAATCTATACTATATATTAAAGCAAGAAAGTTGACAAAAATTACAACATTGTCACTTTTCCGCCTAAAAGTGTCATGTCAATAAGAATAAAAAAAATAAAAAAATTGTATATTTTACTTGATAAGCTATTCTTTAATAAGAATAAAAAAAAAGATCAATCTTACTCTATAAGTTATTCTATAATCTATATAAAGCTAAGAGATGAAGAGAGAGATATATTGATTTCTCAAAATCTATGTAAAACTAAAAGATGGAGAAAAATATAGTGATTTCTCAACAAAGAGAGATGCATAGAGAATGAAAAACAAAAAACAAGATATACAAAGAATGAAGAAAAAAAAACCGTAAATATAATCATATCTCAAATCTATATAAAACTTAAAAAAAAAAAAAAGAATACAAGATTTGCTAAACATTCAAATGTAGAAAAATTCTTCTAAATCTTATTGTCTAAAGAAAAAAAGAATAATAAAAAATCGTAAATATAATGATTTTTCAAATCTGTATAAAACTAAAAAAATGAAAGAATACAAGATTTGCTAAACATTCAAAGGTAAAAAACGTTATTTCAGATCTTATTGTCTCATATCTTCATCTAAGGAGATCCCGCCTAATTGTCTTTGTACACTAAATATAAATTGAACAAATAATTTTATGAGAGAGAAATGAACAAATAATGTAAGAAAAATATACGATGATTCAAGTATGAGAGTGGAATATACAAATTATAAAAAATATAAAATGAAAGATTAATTATTATGATTGAATGAAATATTATTGTATGTAATAATTTTAATTTGACGAAAATATAAATCAACAAATAAAATAAAAATGTTTAAAAATAAAATTAACAATTAAAATTATTAAAGTTATATGATAATTCATGCAATACACATGAGTAATATGAAAAATCATTTATATATGGTACATAATTTAAATTTAAATAATAAAAGATGTTATGAATAACTTGTTTGTTTATGCAACTTCATTATTTTATTAGAAATTGTAAATATTAACACAATAAATAAAAACCGCACATCGCGCTGGTGGACCGCTAGTTATTGAAAAAAAAAAATTCCACTTATCTGAATTTTTTTGTTTTCCCAATATCACTTTGCTACACTAGCTCATATATCCTAGCTAGTATTAAAGATCTTTTAAATGTATCTGATCCATCAATTGATGATAAATTATTTAATACTATAATCAGATATTGGATGTATAATGTTTTCTATTAATAGTTTGTACAAGGTGAATTAACATATTTGGCTCATTAAGTAAACCAATAATTGTTTGTTGCCATATCTAGTTGTATATACATCAAGTATTACATTAGGGTATGGGATCTAAAGGATTAGTGGATTACCAAAAGATGTGCCCATCTGTTATAATTCAATAAATTTATTACTATAAGAATTCTTCCAATATTAAATTTTTCAATTTTTTTTTTTTTTTTTGTGTGCGCAAAATGTTATGATTTGCATTTTATTTCATTATCCTTATTATTGGATATTTGATATTTGCACTTTATGGGAAAAAAGAGCACAATCTGGATTTTTGTAAGAGATAATTACAAATAACCCTCCAAACTATATTACTTTTTACACTTAACAATATAGACTATTTTTTGTTGCAACTAACCATCCAATTATCCAAACTTTATGCGAGTCACAAATAATCATCTAACACGATTGAAAACTCATATGCACTGCATGCCTGTTCGTAGAAAGGGTATTTTCGTCTTTTCGTATTTAATTCCCCGGTATTTCATATTTGTAATCACGCGTCCCTTGTTGAGTTGTTGTGATGTTGTATTAATTCTCAATGGACATTCTTATCGGCAAAATTGAACAAAGACAGTTGATGCAATGAAAAGTAAATGAAAAATATATTTTCTGAATATATAGTAAAAAAAACAAAATGTTGTTTTACTTGCAAATGTTGTTTGTGATAGGATTAAATTAGATGGTCAAATTTTATTATGATGCTTTAATTTTAAAAATATTAATTCTCCTAACCTCACAACATATTAATTTGATGATATATAGAATATAATTAGGTAAAAACTCATGAAAAAAAAAAATAGTATTAAGTGTAAGATTATTGCCTACTGGTACACAAACATCAAATAATTCATAGATTTGAAATATACTGTTCAAATAAATCAATGCAAAGGTATCTATTACCAGATTTATTTAGGTAAGATTAACATGGCAATGCAATTAGAAATTAAATACCCCAAAAGAAGAATACTAGAGCTGCAAGAAATATATATACCTTTCATTTCTTCACTCAAAGTAAACTAGGTAATATTATCAAAGTAATATACACATAATTATGATCGAGAAAACTATGTAAAATGGTCGTGTAACATTTGGCGTTAGGAAAGTGGGGCTTGAGGAATGAAGCCTGGTCCGAGATCGATCTATCAAGATAATGATCTTGGAACAGTCTCCATTCCAAAGGCCCCATTTCCTTTATTTCTTCAATCTCTCTTACTCTCTTAATGATGAAAAAGCTCAATTTCACAATCTTGAACTACACTATTAATAGTGAAGGAAAAAAGACATGAAGTAGTGGGCAAGAGAAGGTGAAAATGTACTAACTAAATAAGAAAAATTTGTGCCCATTTTGAAGCACATGATATACAGGTCACTTATGCCTATAATAATCAAAAGCCTGTTATGTTTTGGACTCATCTCTTTGTCTTATTCTTCACCATTTTAGTTTGCTCTCTATTCCTTGATAGTGATACCTTTTCTTTTACATGCTACACCACTATGGACTGGGATTGATTCGAATCCTCTGTTGTAGAACTCGTGTTGTGGTATTAAAACAACGTCGTTTGTTAAAGAAAGGAAAATGACATAAGGAGAAAGGGTGCTTCAATCCTTTCCACTCATCCATTTTTCAGATTGAATATTGTAAAATTTGTAGTTAAATGACCAGATATTAATATTATGCTTACATTTTTTACTATTTTTACCTTAATATATGTTGAATAATTTCTATTTGATCTTATTAAGGTGTTTTTTGAAATTTTAGTTATCCGTTTTTCAATTTTGGTTCTATATTTTAATTTTTTCCAATTTCAGTTTAATTATAGTCGGAAGTTTTGAATTTCCAAAACTACTGATGTGGCCGCCGGAATTTGACTGTCACATCAAAATTTCTGATGACCACATCAACAAATTTGAAAATTCCAACCAATTAAAGCATAGAGAACCATTCAAATTTCGATGGCCGTAACTGAAAATTCCGACTAATTAAAACATAAAAAACCAAAATTAATTTTTTTAATAATAATCTCACGCAGAGAGAGAGAGAGAGTCTTTTATTGCTTTCCATCAAGAAAAGTTCCTGAGTGAAGGAACCTTTACATTGTGGTGACATATTTGTACAGTTGTATGGCTCATGTAAAGCCTCAAGTGACAATAAATGATCTTTCTAAAGGTTCATAAGGCATTATTATAGCTGTTTATAAGGCATTATTGATGCTTCCAATATAGCATGTAGTGAGTGAGTGAATGGGAGGCAACTAAGCTTACAAGTTAACTGTCGATTCTGTACAGGTCCGATTTACAGAGAATGCTACAAAAAGTTACGACTGGTTCTTTACAATTCTAACATTGCTGTAAAACCGCTTCAGGTCTTTAATCGCCCTCTCCTCAATCTGAATCGAACGTATTGATGACGGTGCATCTATCTCCGGTCTAAACCAACGGTTCGCCCCACCAGACTCCGACGGTGATCCCTGTCCACTCATCACCGAGAATCCAGTGGTCCTCGTTTTTGGGCTGTGAGATGTACCTAGCAACTGCTTTCCCTGAAATCATATATGCACTCAGTTGTGGCGCCAAACGGGGGATAAACATACACAAACATACATACATACATACATATATATATACACACCTGCTGAAACTGAATGTCCCTGAGAGACGGACGTGTAAGAGAAGGCGGGGTGCTGGACGCGGCCCAAGGAGGAGTGTCTCTATCCGCATCGGGGGTTTGTACCTTTCGAGGTGGAGTCATGGCGATTGGAGAAGAACATATGAATGAGCTCAATGGGAGTTTCCCACCATTAGTGCCTTCAGGATTGTCTTCCGGTTCTTTCTTTCTTGAAGTCTTGCTCTCGACTTTGCTCTGTTCATGCAGTATGTCACGAAGTGAGGTCGACCCTTGAGAAACCTTTGCGCCACCCCAAGCTGGACCCTCACTTTTGGGCACCACCGGAGGCGGTGGAGCGCTCTTTGGGGTGTCGTCGAGGGCCCCACTCAGAAACATTGAGAGCCCACCTTTTCTGTTCTTTTTCTTGGATGATGTTGGAGACGTGATTTTGTTCATGGGAATGTCTCCATTTGCTTTCTTGTTATACGATTTGAGAACCCTCGTCTCTTCGATGGAGATAGCGCTTCCGAAATCTGCCGATTTCTCCTATGGGATGCGACATATGTAGAAAATTAAACCCAAGAACAATAGCTACAATAATGTTTAGCTTTTCTGCTATTCATAATAAATAGGATAAAGTATCTAACCTGCGCCTTATCCGCGTCTCCTGTAACTTCAGCATCCATAAAACCCTTCACGATAACTTTTTCGGAATCGATTGCAAAATCACTAGGCCCCTCCTCCTTATGCGTTGCCTTCTGTTTGCTTTTCCTTCTTTGCTTTTTAGACGCGGCTTTTTTATTCACTCTTTCATCCATAGTCGAACATGCTTTTGTAATAGTTTCGACAGGGGTACCAAGCTCAGCAAGTGAATTCTCCAATACTGGTCTCATCTGAAGTTTTGAAATCTGCTGGTCATCGAGAAATTGACCCTTAGATTGTTTTTCCTCGAGCAGTTCAATCTGCTGCAACTTTTTCCTCAAAGCCCTAATTAGTTTGTTGACACTTTCCATTGCAGCATCGTTGGATTGTAGAAAGCCGTCTAATCTCTGAGCTCCCTCCACTTTAAAGGTTTGGCAGTTGCGACCATCATCACGTGTCCTCAGAAACTCACTATCACTATCCTCTTCTTCACTATTTATGATGGCCGGAAAAGTAGCAGTGGGTGTGGGAAGGCGGCGACAGCTCCATGGCTCCGAAGACTTCAAGTCTAGAAGTTTCTCGAGATCAGCCAAAATACCCAATGAAGTGCCGGAAAAAGTTTGTGCCGACACTGTAAGTATGTAATCTAGGTTACGAATTGCAATCTCCTGCAGCAAATTTAGAATCTTTTAGGACAAGTGCAGTTTAATGACATACCAAAGAAAATGATAGTAAAAGACTATTTTGTCCTTGCATAACACTAGCAGTGAAACTGACCTCACAATGCCTCTTAAGATCATCTGCTCCCAATGCATCCGCGATTTCCAGCAGTTGTAAGGCGTTTCGTGGCTCGACCAAATGCTCTGCAGCCATTTTCTCACAAAGACTTTTCAAGCTTGGGGCACTCGGTATTTCATAGAAGTTTCTAGAACCCGATAGCGATGGATTTGCAGAGTTGTCCTTTTGTATACTAGACAAGGAATCCTCGGATTCCACATCATCGAACATGAAACCTTCATCGAATTCATCAATTTCATCGTGGACCTTCCGTTTCTGACTGCTATCAGCGACACTAGGAAGATAGCCTGGATGATAGAGGGAACTAACGATCAGCAGATGCGTTTCTCCGACTGATACTGACGTTGCCTTCTTCACGCCATGCAATCTACTTGGAGTAGGTGGAACGTCTTTTCCTTTCTTACCATCCCACATATAAACGTCACCCGTCACAGTAACTGCAGCAGTCCAATACTTGCCTGCAGAAATGCTAACTATCCCTCTCCAACATAGTGAATATAACTGCATGGAAGGGCAAAAGTGTCATAAGGAAGATAGATTTGACAAAAGATAAATATGTTCACAGAGTAAAGCAAAACCTGATGACATCGAAGATCAGGATCGGATGATGCCCAGTAAAACAATGCACCATCATCTGTGAGAGCTATGCTGTGTGTCACCCCAGCAGCTATGGCGATCACATTAAGGCGTTTCTTACGATGGAATTTCAGCACAGAGTTCCCAGATTTTCTGATATTTCTGGCAATAACTACACGTCTCGGATTAACAAGTCGATGACCCCAAGTAAATACCTGTCAACCATCAAGATTGGTGACATGTTATTGAAGCCCATCCATTCTAAATATTTTAAGATTGCAAGAGAAATCATCAATGATTTTTCTTTACCTCTCCATCAGATCCTAGAACAATAGTGTGGTACTTTGCCGCGGAAACTCCGATAAAATGTTTTCCCTTCAAGTATTCAACCACCCTCGGATTGTAATTTGAGGCTGAGTTAGAAGTGCCATAACCAAGCTGACCCTCTTTATTGCAACCCCATGTATAAACTTCACCACCCTCCGAAACTACCGCTGTGTGCTTATTTGCTGCAGCAACAGCTACTACTCTTGCTTTCAAGAAACTAACTCTACGAGGGGTGGGCTGAGTGTCAACAGAAGTATAACCAAGTTGCCCCTCTGCAGCACATCAATGGATCAGTATAGTTTTCTTAAACGATGACTGGCAAACAAAATAATTGCTTATCATTTTGCTGTTTGCATTCTTTGTATTGCTTTTACATTCAGTTTATACAAAATGTTTAACAAACTATTGCAATTTTCATTATGCACTCTTGACTGTTCACTAACACTAATATAAATACCAACTGAGCTATTTGATATTGTGTACCTCTGTTAGAACCCCATGTAAATACTTCTCCACTTTCGGTGGCAACAACAGTGTGATGCTTAGCAGCAGCAATAGCTTTAACACGGCGTGCACCCAAACCTAAAGTCACTTGACGAGGAGTGATAACTGCAGCTTGACCACTGCAATGTAACAAAAGGTTAAGCCCGCAGAACTTTCACCAAAACAAAATACATCTCAGGGGAATATTTGCAATTTACTGATTAAGACCACCTACTCTATGACAGATACACATCTTGATTTGTCATACATGTGCACTTGAGCAAGAGGTATTGATAATACATAAACTCTCTAAAAAGCAGCCAAAACCAATAGAAGACATGGTAGAATAGTCATATGCACTTGAACAAGAAGAGCAGATATAACATGAACTACATTGATCACATATTGGTCGAAGAATGACACTCAATAAAGTGATGAGGCAACTTCAAGCCTCCAAGTTGTAAAAAACCCAAACGAACTCCTAATCACCTGTGTATATCAAAGTCCGGATGCCCAAGACGGCCACCCCTTCCAAATCCCCAAGTGTAGACTTCCCCACGAGCACTAACAGCCACACTGTGGAACTTCGCAGCGGAAATTGATTTGATGAACAAACCATGAAGTGAATCAACTTTGCATGGTAACTTCTGGATGTGTGCATTTCCGGTTCCAAGTTGATAGTTAGCACCACTCCCCCAGCTGAAGACCTCCGTAGCTACTGAAAAGATAATAAAATATATCATCCTTGATGCTGCCCGCAAAACACGAGAAATTCAGGTTTCAGAATACCACGTCATACTTGAATTGCTTTCCTTGCCAACAGTCTGCAGTACAGGGCCAGATATGAGATCAACAGGAGTTCGGAGTTTTGAATCCTCCAATGTTAATGAGGCGGCAAACTGAAGAAGGATACAAGCAACTGCTAGATGTCCAAAATGCAGAGCTCTATGAAGGCTGCTCCATCCTGATTCCCCATCCTGACAAGAGATCAACTGATTTTTAGACAAACTGATAAAACCATTTCTGCATTAATAAACCAGGATAAAGGATTCAAATTCAAACGTCACTTGAAGCTTAAGATCTTGTACCATCTCCCATCCTACCAGAATAAGCATCTCTTTATACATGGAAGAGATATTGCCCAAAACATATATCTTTCAAACGCCAAATGATCTATAATAGATGATCCATTTAAGAACTCTATACATTTCTCACCTCAGGACAAGTTAATGATTGTGTGAGAAGATAGAACTTATTCAGATTAATGTAACATTTGACTCAGTTGGATAAAAAAAAATTCATACAGACGAACAATGCACTGTTTCAATTCTTTTTTGATGACATAGCTCTTGATCTTAATCCACTTCACAACTATGTTCCTCATGCTTCAATATATACAACATTAAAAGGGAATTTGTTTTTCCTTGCCTCTTTTTATTCTCTTACCTTCTAGTTTAAATGATAATAAGCCAAAAACCATCAATTATAATACTGAAGGATAGAGAAACAAGAACCTGCATGCAATGACTGAGATCATGAAACAACTCCGTATCAGTCATCAAAGCAACAACTCAGTAACATCGAACTTAGTATTGAACAGATTAGAGATCAAAAAATCAGAGGGCAAAATGTACCCTTGCATTAGGGTCTGCACCAGCTTCAAGTAGCCTCCTCACAACAGGTGCGTGGTTCCTCCAGGTTGCAATATGTAAAGGTGTCAGCCCAAATGAGTTCCTCGCATTAATATTTACCCCTTTTTTCTTGAGCAACGACAAGGCTAAGTCTACCTCAGAGACAGACCCTTCCCGCACAACCAACCAGAGATCCTTATTCTGAGCTGCACATTTACGAGAAATTTGTATGGTCTGCTTCTGAGGTGGAGGCGAAACTAAATCCTCCATCAGAATAGATGACTAGAAACAGGACTTTATTAGATATGCTGCCAATATTACTCAACCTACTCGAGATATTTGATTACAAACAACTGTATATAGAAATGCTTCTGGTAGTGCTCAGAAACTAATCCAGATCAGGACATTTACAAAGAGACATAATGTACAAAACACGTGAATCTCTCCATCTTCACCACCAACAACGAGGCTCTGCAAATTTAAGCCTCTGGTCAGCAAATTTGAATGAACTACAGTCTGGCATTCAAAATATCAGAGGAAAGGTAATTCCATTTTTTTCCATTAATTTTCACCAAAGCCTATAAACATGAAACATCAGACAAGGCCTCACATGTATACCAGTGTCTACCAACTCATTAACAGACTTACAGTCAGAACTCTGAAGGGCTAATGAGGCAAACAACAAAAATAGTATTGCGTCTCAGTAAATGACAAAAGTTCTAACTCAGGAAATAAACATTAAAAACTAAATCTTTCAATTGACAGCCGTAAAATCTATCCAATTGGATCTTCATCATCAAATCAGTTCCAAAAATGAAACAGAACTATGAAAATTGTATCAATTCCAAATCACAAATCATAATCCGACTGACATGAACTCAAGATCTCTCTCCATACACAAAATCGTAAAACACAGCTCAGCATTCTTCCAATTTAAGCAATTCAACTATCAAAATTACACCCCTTGATCAAGACCCTAACTGCAATTATCTTAACACTTAACCTGCAAAGCTTAATTCAAAAAATAATAAAAAATAAAATTACAAAGCTGAAAAATAAACGGCCCCGAATTCAACCCAGCTCGCCACACAATGGTTGCTTAAAAACATCACATAAACAGAAACAGAACCCTAAAAAACTGAATCTTGCAAACCCCCATCAAAAGATCAGATGTGCGTAGATTGAATCATACAAACATGGGAAACTACTAAAAAGATCGGATCTTCACAACCCATTAAAAAAAAAGGGCAAAGAAACCTAAAACACCATAAAATTGAACGTAAGAGATTTCACCTTACGCTAATCAGGACTAGTCCATCATCGGAAACACTCAGCAATAGCTAAAGATGAGAAAATCCTTCCAAGTTCACCAGCGCCCTCTCTCTCTCTCTCTCTCTCTAAACATAATAGATACATATAGATACAAGAGTTGCGTACATCCTTGTGCATTTAGGATTGATTTGGTGCAGCTTTAATTGAGGGAGAGAGGGGGAGTCTCTTCAGAGGAAGAGAGAATATACCCCAAAAAAACCCAAAAGATGCAAAATAGAAACGACGACCTGCAGGGACAACTTACAGGAGTTGAGGGGCAATATGGTAACTTCGATAATTTTGATCGGACGGAAATGCCCTCGATCATTTCAAGGGTTGCGCGGTCTCGATTTCTCAGCACCGCCTCACAGTCACCGTCGCCCGTATCGGGCAGGTGTTATGCCCAGCTGTTGACACGTGGAATTTCCCATTGAAAATGTTTCTTTCTGCTTTTTTCTTATTTATTTACATTTCTTTTAAACTATCACTAGTTCACTTATAATTATATTAATAATTCCCTTGAAAAAAAACCGTATATAATATACAAATGAGGTGGAAATTCTTTTGTGCAATTCTTTTTTTCTGGTTCAAAGTATGAGTGTCCTTTTCTTATTTTTTCTTTTTTTATTAAAAAGAGGTGAAGAGATTTTTTTTTTTTTTGGAGCCTTTTGCTTGTAGCGGATGTTTGGTTAAAAATACGGAGAATGAGAGAGGAATTATTTTAGAGTTGTCTCTTGTGAGATAGTTTTACATGCCATCAAATTCAAGTATGTGTTTTTCAGCTATAAGTATGTGTTTTTTAAGTATGTTTTTACAGTAAAAACATGAGTTATTCAAGTATGTCTTTTATAGCCATAAATATGTCTTTTTCTGCTATAAGTATGACCGTCGCCATAAATATGTCTTTTTCTGCTATAAGTATGACCGTCGCATGTGTGACGGTCTCACATGAGTTTTTGTGATTATTATTATTATTATTATTATTATTATTATTATTCACTAAGATTGTCTTACAAATCTAATTTCCTCATAATTCATAACACATAAAAGATTGATTTATGAAATTTGACTTAATTTCTTAACACAAATTAACTCACAACACATAAAATTGATTAGAAAAAATAAATTCTGTTATGAATAATGATATTTCATTATTGTTTTATTGAAATTGGATAATTACGTAAAAAGTTACCAGTCAAGTATCAATTACAATGCAAATTTGTAAGCATTTGTGAGTGACAATGCCCCTTTTACCTCAAAGCAACATTTTTTTTTAATTCGTAATTGCAAAAAAAAACATAATTTTTTATAAATTATAAATTAATTCCCATTTTAAAAAAAAGTTACGATTTTTTTTTACAATTACGTCTTTATTTAATTGTTATCTATTAATGCAAAACCAAAAGTATAAAATTGTTATCTTTTAGCATCAGTTTTCACAACACTATTATAGACATCAGTTTTGAAACTTACAATTTTCTATCACGTTTTTATTGTATAGGAGAGAGAGATGTGGCAAAAGGAGTGAGAGTCTACTCGGAAAGTCATGAACAGAGCACAAAGCAACAAACTTATCCCACCACTTTACACAAACGTACAAACAAATAACACATCATTTTTCTACTTCACAATCACTTTTAGCCACCTTTTTCACTTTTTCAACACTCACCATTGATGATCCCTTCAAAGAGTGGTTCAAAACCCCCAAGAAAACATCACTTTTCTGCAAGGCTATGGCAGTTCCAAGAACCAAGAACATAGACACCATTTGCAAGGAAATCCATGATTCTTCCTCCAAAGAAAAATTGCTAGTTCAAGCTTTACTTAGTCTATCATTGGTTGAATGCAGAAAAACCAGAGAAACATACATGAAGATGTTTGATGAGGATCTAATCCATCTTTTCTTGAGATCGGATGGAGGGCTCTCTTCATCTGTCTTCACTTTGATGATTCTTGATCCATTCGAGCGCGATGCAGATGTTGCAAGAGAGGCCCTTCATTCATACATTGACTACAAAGTATTAGTCGAGCTTTATACTTGTCGAAAATCAAGCCATGTTCTTCTCATACAACATGCTTATCATGCAAAGTATAGGTCTCACTTGGATCTAGACATAGCCATTCTTGAGCCTCCCCATCCATACCAAAAGGTTGGTACATCTGACAGGAAAATTGCAATTTTAGTCCTGTATGTGTAACGTTATTCGTTTTTTCTGATAAAAAAAAAATGCAACATGTGACAGATTTTGATGGCCTTGTCTGCATCACACAAGGCACACCATGATGAGGTTAGCCAACACATAGCGAAATGCGACGCAAAAAGGCTATATGAAACAGGGGAGGGAAGAAGAGGGGGTGTTGATGAGAGTGTTGTTCTTGAGATGTTTAGTAAAAGGAGCATTGCACAACTCAAGATAACATTTTCTAGCTACATTAGTATTTATGGGCACAATTACACTAGTGTAAGCTACTCACATTGTGCATGATTCTTGATATATTTTTTTTAAAGTCATTTTGATCGATTATATTCTTGTTTTTCAGTTTCTGAAGAGTGGAGAGTTCGGAGAAATTGAAGATGCAGTGAGATTTGTTGCAAAGTGCATATGCAGTCCTCCTAGATATTATGCTAAGGTACTTTTATTTTTCTTTGTCTTATCTATTCAGAAAGAATCTTCAAATCGAGTGCAACGAGACATGTGTCGAGTTTATTTCTATAGGAAACCGAGCACTTTCATTTTTAGTTATTTGTGTAGAAAAATAGAAATATCATTTTAACAACGACTCTCAAGGGTGGGTTGATTACTCAAGTGTTAAAACCTTGTATGCAAAATTCAAATATAAGACTTTTCATTTCATTTCGATCTGAAAACATGTTGAATGACTACCACTTCTATAATTTTTAACATCATTTTAAGTTTATTTAACATCTTTTAACAGGTTATAAAAGAATGCTTGAAGGGGAGAAGAAGGGAGATTATGAGGATTATGGTGAGCCGGGCTGAGGTGGACTTGGATGAAATAGACAAGGAACTAAAGAAGAAATATTGTGTGGAATTGAGAAATGTTATATGTGAGAGTTTTCCATTAGGGGATGATAGAGATTTTCTTGTTGAATTGGCTACAAAATATTCCACTTGCTTGCTAGCTAGTTAAGATCTCAAAATTTGATTGGTGTTGTTTTATACATCAATCTTAATTTAGTATATCGTCTAATACATGTGGTATGTATTAATTATATAAACATATAAGAGAAACATTAATTGAAATATAGAATGGTACGTATGTGCTTAGCATCCCTTCTCTGAATTGTAGTCCTTATTTCTCCATAATTAGCCCTATGCCTAAATCAATTCTAACAATCCAACTAGTGCTATGTGATTGTCATGTAATTTTTTCATTTTCTATTTCAATTTTATTAATATATATGTATATACAATGATATTATAATGACATCATCAATTAATGAACACTAATGTATATTCATGATGTTGGAAATTTTGAATAAGCATACATATTATATTATTCGTTGAACGTATTCAATTTTCAACAATTTATAAAAGCATGTATTTATCATGTTATTGTAAATACGTAATATAGGATTTTTTTTTGAAATAATATATATAGGAAATTAACAACTTGTTTTAGTAACAATTTAAATTTTAATAATTTGATAGAATAAGTAGTAGCATTTTCATCTTTGAGACAAATCTTGTTACACATGAACTCTTTCTCAAATTATACTAGTCAACAAGAACTCTACTGTTACAATCAAAATTACAAATATATTGTTGTGAAATTTTATTTATGAATATAATATATATAATGTGTACACATACATATATTGTACATATTTGTGTGAATATATTTAAATATGTATACTATATATTTATGGATGATATATATATATATATTTTAAATTTATTACTCCAAAAATGTATATTTTATACTTATAAATTATGCATTTATTATGTATATTACATGATGCAAAAAACGATTTTATTTAATCATGTAAGAATTTATATATATATATATAATATGTATTTATTAATTGTAATATATACGTACATATATATACATTTATACTTATATAGGTTTTTCCCCCCAGAAAAAAAAATAGAAAAAATAAAACCCTACCCTAACATATATAAGTGTCTGGTGAAACGATTTTCTCTCTTTTCATCCCTATTCTCTCTGTATTTCCGCCCTATTCACGGCGGCGCGACGCCGGGCACCGACGGAGTTACCCTAATTACCTAGCAAACACTAACATGGGTAAGATTTTCTTCGAAATTGTTCTTCACTCCGTCGTCATACTCCTGATTACAGTTTTGTGATTATTTTGCGTTACGTTTATGTGCAGAAGTGAAAACCGCGAGTGATAAGCCCCGAAGAGAGCGCAGGAAAGAAGCTCGCTTGGAGAAGAATAAGAAAAAGTTTAGTTCATGGGTCCAACATCAAGTAATTTGCATATTTACTGCATTCCTACATTGAACTGAGTATTTGTTTATTTGACATTGAACTGAGAATTTTTGTTTAATTTATTGTAGCAATCAAAGGTAGAGGATTTGAAGACAAAAAAAAGTAGGAAACTACTTAAGAATAGTGGAACTAGTGATTGTAGTGAGCAACCTCCTATGGTGGAGAAATCATCCACACCTAAAGTGATGGATTTGGATTTGATTACTAATGATGCAACTGAAAGGCCTAGTAAGTTAAGAAAATCAGGGGTTAAAAAGGGGCTGAAACGGAAGAAGTATTCAGATAAAACTCCAAAAAGCAGTTTCTTTAAGTTACTAGACATGGAGATGAAGGATGGAGTGGCGTCAACTGAGGAGGATCTAAGGTTGGAGAGGAGACTAGCGAAGAAACTCAAGCTGAAAAATGGGCGGCTGCGTTCTGCTAATGATGATTTGGACATGTTGTTTGAAGGAATACCCTCTGTTCTTGATGATATCGGGCAAACGGGAAAAGTGCATAGGAGTGATCAGGATGGTGCTATTTCTTCAGAGAGTGAAATGATGAATTCTGAGAATGAAGATTTCGAGGATGAAATTTCGGCTGATGAAGGGGGTGAGAAATCTGATTCATTAGCTAGTGGGGAGGAACATGATGATTTGCTCGAGGATTATCTTGAAACAGAAGATCAGAGTGATAACGATTTGGCTGAAGATGATTTGGAAATGGAAAGAAAAATTGCAAAGAAACTCAAGGTTAAGGGAGGACTAGTACAGGGAGATGATGAAGTGTTGGAGGCCCCCAACGAGAGGCCAGGGAAATATGTAGCTCCTCATCTTAGATCTCAAGGTGGAAATGAATCTGCAGAACATGCTCAACTACGTAAAAGAGTACGAGGTATGTATTTACCTTTATAGTCCGTAATGTTTCAGCACCCTATGAGGATTTAATTATCTCTTGATTATGTGATATATCCTCAATTGGTTTTATTAAATTCTTCAGGACTTTTAAATAGGCTTTCTGAAACCAATGTGGAGTCAATCACTGGGGAAATTTCTGCACTATACCATGTAAGCTACTAAAACTCATTTGCCATTTCTATCATCACATTTATGTGCTGCTTACTTAATATTTGGAGACACACGGCATAATCTAGAAAAAAACAATTATGGATAATACATGAACTTAGAACAACTTTTTGTAATGATGGATGGATAAAGGCTTTTTTTTTTGTTGTTCATGGGATATCTGTGTATTGGGACAATCTTTGACTTCCTGGGCTGGAAACCACTGCCTTTGTCAAATTGACATGCTATCTGGAAATATGTAGCTTTGCATAATGATTACAAGATTTGAGCATCGTCCCACACTCATATGGAAATATCAATCAATTTCTTGTCATCATGGGTGCTTGCTTTCCCGTAGAATAGCATGGGTGGGTTTGTTGATGTTGAAATCCCAGTCATCAATTTTTCTTTTTTGTTTGCAGTCAGTTGGTCGCAGAGTTGGTTCTCAAATTATAAGTGAAGAGGTTGTCGCATCATGTTCTGGAGGCCCTCGTGGCAATGAACAGTTAAGACTATTCTCTTATATGCTTAGAAGTCATTTTGCCTTTTCCAGTTTGTTCCCAGTTAAACTTGAACAGTTCTACTAGACAAATTGTTGTTATTTAATTCATATGTGATACTTTTTGTACCTTCGTAATTTTATCATCGGTTATTACTGTAACAATATCCCTGGCCAAGGATCCTCTGTGGACTTATTAAGCTATTGAAAATTATTAGGAAGTTTCAGCATACAGTTCCTGGATGATCACTATGACAGGAATGAACATCATGACTTATTTCCCCCATTGTAAAGACTTATTGGTCTTTTTTTCTTTTACAAAGTTCTACTACCATCACAATGTTTGTACATATGGTGCAGAAATGCTCTGTGTGCAGAGATGAGTATAAATTGTTTAATGATAGTTGTAAGCTGTAATTAGAAATGCGGTCACTGTATTTTATTCGAATATTGTTTACATATATCACTGCATTTTTGTTGACATCAAATGTGACTTTTGATTTCAATGTAAAGGTATGCTGCGGTATTTGCAGCCTTTGTTGCTGGAATGGCTTGTTCGGTTGGAATAGACTTTGGTGCTAAACTTCTTGCACGCCTTGCAAAGTCTTTTGAGGTATTTTTACTTTTGTGAACAAGCTTTACTCCATTGTATCCTTGATATAAATTTTATTCACCAAATCTTTGGAATTTACCTAGTGAAGAGACATGGATACTTGTCGCTATATGGTTAATCAAAAGTGCAATTTGACTACGTCCCTCATATTTCAAGATGTGCTACCTTTTTGTTGACCACAGCCTTTCCTATGGTCTATATTCAGGAAGAGTATTTGAAAGAAGACAATCTTTCCTTGCGGAATGTGACTCTTCTGTTGTCCTATTTATATGTTTTTGGACTTTGCTCAAGGTAAACTGACAATCTCTGGGAAATATATACTCTGTATCTACATAAATGCTGAAACATGTTACCTTGTGCTGTACCAATAGAGCTGCTAGAGTTGCCTATCTTACTTTCCAGAATCGTGATGTTTACCAGCTTCTCTTTACCCACTTTTTTGATACTTTTAAATTGGAAATGTAAAATGTGACTTCTAAATTTTTGTCTGGTATCATAATAGACTTGAGTGAATTTGATTTTTTAAGCGTCTCACCTGTTTTTGATTAGACATTTGGATCTAACATACTGGAATAGTATTAAATTTTGAAGTATTTTGACATAATTTCAGATCACTCAGCTGTTTCCTCTTTCATGTGATTTCCTGGTTTCAGTGTGATCCAAAATTGATTTTAAAGAAAATGCATTTGATAAGATTCATGTTGATGGCATGATTTAAGCAATAAAACCTTCTTTTGCTTTCCAACATTCAATTCAAGTGCAATATTGACATTTTGAGAGATCTTTAAACGTTAATTAACTCTGCTAAAGTCTTCATTTCTTCACTAGGCGAAGAATTATGATTGGGGCTCAGCTAATTGTTTTCTTGATGTGATTAACTTAACAATTTTGATGCAAAACCTATTGTTTACCTGGAATCACTAACTCTGCATGTTAAATGACATTACATTTGAATTTTATTTTTTTTAACGGATGCTACATTGTGTTTCAATGTGTAATTTGGTGCCTGATTAATTCTCCTTGATGATTCCCAGTGAATTGATATATGATTTCCTAATTATGCTTGGCAAGCGGTTAACCGAGGTTGATGTTTCTACAGTCTTGACAGTGTTGCAGTGTAAGTGGTTATTTGGTTTGCATAAATTTAGTAATATTATTTTCCAGTCCGCAGCTATCTTGCTCTTGGTACCTGGGTTCGGTTCTAAGATTTTCTGTAAGTTACTTCTGGCAGGTTGTGGGATGAAATTGCGAGGAGATGATCCTGTTGGAATGAAAAATTTCATTCTTAGTGTACAGAGTAGGGTAAATGAATTGAAGGCCTCTTCTGAAAATGACCAATCAAATATAAGCAGTAAAAGAGTACGTCCATTCTAAATTCACTTACCATCAGGGTGCATTTCTTACATACTCCTCCAACTTCCATTGACTTCCGTCATCCTGCAGATGGAGTTTATGCTTGAAACCATATTTGATATAAAGAACAACAAAAAAAAATCTAAGGAAGATCCTGTGCAGCACACCCGGATAAAGAAGTGGCTACAAAAGGTTTATGTTCTTTTCTTGCCTATTAATATAATCTGTATGATTGTCATCCTGATTGTTTCCATTCAGTAGACTGCATGAATTTTACATCACATGGTGTTCTACTATTGCAAGCTCGAGATGCACCCATTATCATATTCCTTCTGTATACTTTTCATATGTTAACATTAAATCGACTAACCCTCTGTCCTACAATGATTTGCTCTGAATGAAGTCATCTAATAATCTGCATTTATACTCGAACCTGGGTCTATCTGCATGCATGCATGCATGCGTTTTTTCTTCGTCATCCATCATGATGTTTGAATGCCCTTCCCTAATTTCTCAGCCATCAGTCTCTTAGGCAATCTCCTTTTCAATATCACTTTTTCCTACTGAGAGCTTATCTGTGCACTGGTTTGTCTCATCGCTAGGAATCTTGAGATGTAAGCTTGTGGTTCTGCATAACAAAGTTCGCAGGAAATTTTTTGGGATGGGAATTTTGTTTAGTTTCATTCAGACTGCAAGAACTATAATTTAGTTATTGTTTTAGAAATGGTTAACAATCATGTAAAAAA
The DNA here is from genome assembly GCA_954870855.1 of Scutellaria minor. Lineage (NCBI taxonomy): Eukaryota > Viridiplantae > Streptophyta > Magnoliopsida > Lamiales > Lamiaceae > Scutellaria > Scutellaria minor. The sequence goes on along the minus strand of OX940735.1, from coordinate 885,436 downwards.
TAATTTAGAAATGGTTGGAATTTATCGGTGATATTTGCATTACTTTGTTTGGATGCTTTGTATATTTTTTAAAAAGATGAAATTTTTTTATGCCTTTTGGTGTGTATATTTATTTCTATTCTTCTCTTGTTGATGCTGGCCTCTTTGCACTTCAACTGCAGTTAAAGGTAGACGATATATTAATTCGAGGGTTGAAATGGAGCAAGCTTTGTGATCCCAACAAGAAAGGTCAATGGTGGCTGTCTGGGGATATTGCTTCGAATGCTGAAAATATCGAAGAGGTTGCGGGCTCAATTGATAAGGAGGTCCTTGAAACCAAAAAGATGCTAGAGCTTGCAGCAGCACAGAGGATGAATACAGATGCAAGAAGGGCGATATTTTGTGTAATTATGAGCGGAGAGGACTATATTGATGCTTTCGAGAAACTCCTCAGACTAGACTTACCAGGAAAACAGGTAAATCCATCTCTTAATTCTCGTTCTCATTGTTCATCTGTAATTTTCACTAGACCAGCTTGTATTTTGCTCATGTTAGGATCGGGAGATCATGCGGGTACTTGTGGAGTGTTGTCTACAGGAGAAAGTATTTAACAAGTACTACTGTGTTCTTGCATCTAAATTATGCAGCCACGACAAAAATCACAAGTTCACTTTGCAGGTGAAATTTCTCTCTATTATAGTTTAGCCGTTATCCTTTTCCTACATGAATAATCATACACAATATGGTTAACTCTCTCTCTCTCTCTCTCTCTGTTACAGTACTGTTTGTGGGATCATTTCAAGGAACTGGAGTCAATGCCATTAATCAGATCAATGCATTTATCAAAATTTACTGCAGAGATGATTACATCTTTTACTCTTTCACTAGCAGTTCTAAAGGCAGTTGATTTCAGCAACCCCACACATTTAACTCCGAAAAGGATTATGCATTTCCGGATGCTATTCGAGGCCCTATTTGAGTATCCAGATAAGCTTGTTTGGAATATATTTACTCGTATCGCTGTGACTCCAGAGTTAGAGTCTCTGAGGAGTGGGGTTGAGTTTTTCATCCGCAAGTATGTTGTGAGCAATCAAAAGTCCATGGAGGCCAAGTTCAAGATGGCAAAGAAAGCTCTTGAAAATCTTCAAGGTATTATAATGTAAAATTTGCCTTGTAAAGGCTCGTGACTGTATAATGGTTCATTTGATTTTCGAGGCCAAGTTTTGTAGCCTAGATTAAGAGATTGTTAGTTAGCCAACAAGTTATAAGCTATTTAAAATATCTTATAAATGATTAAGAGCCTAATGTTCTTTCAAGATGCTTTTTTCTTTTTTTTTTTTTTTGTGCTCTCAAAAGCTTAAGTTGTTTCTTAAATGTATGAAAACTTAACTTATTTTTCGATTTAGTCAGGCATGCATTTAAGGTGAAATGCAACTATGAATTTTTTTTTTTTTTAAAGAAAAACTCATTTTTAATCGTGAATGCTGGTTTTACCTAGGAAAATCTAGTAAATTGTCACTTGTTTATTATAAAATTCGACAAACATCTCTTTTCCCTTTCAAATTTGTCAAAAGTATTTTTTACATAAATCACGCCTTAATATTTCATCATTATTGCTCATAATCACATCTAATCCATGTGTTAAAAAAAAAAAAGGTCCAACCAACTAAAAGTCAAACCCGCTAGGAACCGACCCACTGAAACCAGTCAACCCGACCCTTCGATATGATGGGCCAGGCTAGTGGGTTAAACTCATTATAAAGAACTAGAAAATTAATCCAATGAAAACAGACTGCGACAAATATCCTACTATTATTTTTCTCAACGTTCAAAAGGATTCATAGCATAGAAAAGCAAAATGACTTGATCACACACAAAATTAGAGTGAGGACCACTTCATTATAGTTATGTCAGTATCATTTTTTTCTACAAAACACAAAATAGAGCTTTTGAGAGAGAAAACACCACACCACAACCAGAACTTGCAGCACCTATTTAATGCAGTTGGTTGCTTCTTTGTCCAGTTCAATTTTGTAAGCAACCCACTGGCTGTCGCTATATGGCATCACAACGGCACCTTCTGGTATTTGCAAGTTCAATTTACGCGGAAAAACCACCGTCTTCGTCTTAAGCAACGGCTTGTTATCGGCAATCTGGCTATTCGCAGCATCACCAGAGGTTGAGTTCCCCACTTGGGAGGAGTACTGCCCATCATCAGCTGGAACATGATTACCATCCACATCCATGTTTTCTGGTGGATACTTAACCCTTTTTGTTTGTAGAATAGCTTCTGAAGGTGTAATCAATTTCCATGAGAAACAAGTCAAAATAAATCCACCACTAGTTTTGGAAAAGAAAGCAAAAACATATGTTTAACATGATCTATTGGATGGAAAGAAAAGGTATGTAAACATGCAGGATCCAGAAAGTCGTAACTTCATAAAACTGAAGCAAACATGTGGCCTCGAATATCAGAAAAGTGGCTGAAAACTCAAACGATTTATTCTCCTTAATTAAGAAGTGGGAATGACAACCCACTTCAAATTTGCATTCTTCAAACCGATTTTGCTTTCTGAAAGTTTGTTAATTGAATGAAATACTTTATGCTCCTCCACTTGAAGGTTCAAGTATATTACCTAACCTTTATCCCAAAGCCAGATAATTCCAATTGATAATCTTATATTAGTAATCCATTGGTGTCAAGAATAAACTTTCTGATCCTTCCCCATAATTTTGGTCTTAAAGAGTCCAACAAACATATTCTATCTATTAAATCATCACATTTGAGAAGTCAAGATAATATCTTCTTCTACGGTAATGATGAAAGAACTAGCAGTTCCAATTCTGAGTTTCGACTCTCAGCCTGTCCCTACATGCAAGCACTTACTACCTTATACATAAATATCATCCTTGGACAGTTGGACTTGCTGTCTAGGATAGTGTAAGTAATAAAATGCTTTTATTAGTGGTTAAAATTGATTTCAATTAATGGTTTTATTCACTGGGTCAAGTTTTTTTCATAAGTCAAGCGATAGCACAATGTGCTTGACCAATGACTTGGCCGTGAAATGAGAACTTATAAAGTGTATGAACATAATTTATATGGGAGAGAAATTTTACTCAAACAGATGAACAGCTGTTAATACTGGTAGATGCATCTTTTCCACTATTCTTGAGCACCCGACAGCAGAGTTTTTAAATTAAACAGATGAACAGCTGTTACTCACCTTCATTTGCTGAATCAAGATGTTTTTTAATTGTTGTAGTAGGCTGGATATTCAGTGACAAATTATCAGTAACAGGATGTTCGTTAATAGATGACAACGTTGAGGATTCCGTAGCTGCAGATCCTGCATATTTAACAGTAGATTTAGAACATGCAGCAGCTTGTCTCATACTAAATGCATTCAGAAACAAACACCCACATCACATGGATTTTCATAATCCACTCCCCAATCTTCAAACCTTGGAGCCCCTGCCAATTAATGAATTGCTCATATAATATTGATGGGAACCTAATCACAGTCCAACGGGAGCACATAAGCCAGTTCTTTTCTCCATTTAAGATCAAGCAAAATATAATTCATGGACTTGGCTGGACTAAAATCTAAAATACTGGGGCAATAATTTGAAGTCAGTTTTTATTTTATTTTAATAATACATCAAAAAACATGCAGGATACTCTAAAAGCTAAAATAGAGTAGAAAATTCAAGTTACAAATAATATTGTTCACAACACCCACGGGTTAAACCTGAAGGTAGGTGCATATCTCAACTTGAGTAAGAAGTCAAGTTTGAGTTCCTTCTCTCCCAGTTGTAACTCAAAGAAAAAGAAAGAAGATATTGTTCATAAAAATAAAAAAAATCCTTGAATTCTCCGATTTTGGAAATCCACTGTGCCACTGTGGTCTTCAGTCTCTACCAAGCATCATCCAACTTTGGAAATTCATAATGCCAAGCCAGTTTTAAGACAAGGGAGATGAAAATCAGATGCAACAGAGGAATATGATCTCAACAAGCTCCATTCCCTAGGAATATAGTTTCTCACCCTTAAGAGCAAAGTAAGCAACTTTAGCAGCATTCATCTCTGCCAGCTTCTTGGTTTTGGCTTCAGCTCCTCGGAAAGTATCAGCTCCTACCTCCACGGTGGACATAAATACAGGTTTGTGAGACATACCGGAGCTGACAGTTTCATATGATGGGCAAAGAAAACCCTTTTTCTGCGCAAGTTCTTGCAAAAGATTTTTGTATAAACCTCCATCCTGAGACCATGTCAATTTTATAAGAGTACTTGTTAACCAGCAGCAATGCAACAATAAACATAATCACAATAATTTCAGCATTATGTAACTCAAATACTAGCCTCTTGAATAACATCCACTGACAATGCCTGGCAAGCAACTTTGGCAGCTGCTTGTTCAGCTTCCTTCAGTGTGGAGAAATATTCTGATGTTTCAAATGATTTTCCATCAACAGTGACTCTTGACTTGAAACGACGGGCATGAGGAGGGCCTTGAGCTTCAGGAGTATACACTGGAAAACCAAGATTTTCTTTCTGAGCATACTGCTGCAGCTGGTTCTTATACATATGCAACACATCTGTGAAAGAAAAGAGAAATTAATGGATGATAAGGTGCCATGTAAAGACAGTATTTGCTCCTCTATATGAAAGGCTCTAAATGCAATTGAGATGAGAGCTTTGTGACAATCATCTGTTGCATGTCCTATGCACCTTTAACTTTTAAGTTTATAGATTCCAGACGAATGGTTAACCTAATGTCCTAAATCCTTATCAATCATATTATTAGCTTAGTTATGAATCAATCATAAAATTTCCCAGCTTTTAGGCTAGAGGTGATGGAAAATTTTCCAAGAAAATGAAGGTCCACTAACAGTCAATAATTGACCAATATAGATCCATAAGTTCTACTTTTACTGATCTATTTGTTTTAATTTAATCACACAGAACCATAAACATAATGCACATTCCTATATTCAGTTTGGAAATCAAACTTTCATAAGTTGGTTATTCCAGCTTGTGAGCTGATAATGGATTTAGTCACAAAGCATATACCCCTGTGTATCTCACACAAATCTTTTACACAGAAAAGGCCATTAATTGGTTTTACAGCAATTAAATTAGACAGATTCATTGCATATAATCGGTCATAGCCCACGTCTTATCTGTGGCATAAATTATCAGATGTATCTGTATCTACTATGAAGTAGGAGCTATAAATATGGCTAATGTAGCTCAAAATAACTCTTACCCCGTCTCTTTGCTCAGCAAATGAACTAGATATGGCTTCAGACATGAAAATGTTTCAAATTTAGAGTGCCACTTTCCTCAAATAGGAAAATCTAAAAAACGCAAGAAATTTCCAATTGTAACAGTAACACAATACTCTGATGACCCAGAAGCACAACTTATCTTTATAGACTAACTTGTGCACATAGTTGTTAGAGGCACATGGAACACAAAGTCAAGAAGGTGGTCCTGGCACCTAAGGCTTGTGTCTCTTGAACACGAGGCACACCAAAAAAATAAAAATCTAAAACAATTAAATGTGAGTATGCTTTGCAAAAATTGTTATATTAAATTGTTGAAACCATGTTAAAAGTTGAGAAAATAACAAAAAACAATATAACAACAAAAAGAGATTAAAAAAAAGAGTAAAATACATGGAGTAGCGAGGAGCTGTGGTGCTCTGGAGGCAGCAATCGTCTAAATTCTGGCTGGTGGAGAAGTAGCAGTCCCTGGAATGGAATGTGTAATCCAAGCCAGCGGCAGATCTAAATTTTCTTCAATTTTGTGAAGTCTTTGGTGTAAACCCTATATTCCCAAGTGTTTTCCCCTCTCAAAATGAAATTCTGGCCATTCTTATTATTTCCACAGGAAAAAAACTGTCTTTGAAAAACTTTAAAGATTAAAAACATGTTTAGGGTTGGTGGGAGCCTGAATGCAAGAGGCACACCTCAGCAACCCAAAAAAGGTGCAGGTGGCACTGAAAGGCACATGCCACGACCAGAACCCACCTCTTTCCTGTGCAGATGACAATAAGAATCCTGGTGCGCCTCTAACAACCATGCATGTGCAAATGACAATAAGAATCATTCTCATGGGAACAACTGAAGAAGAAGCATATCATCCAGTGAGAGAAAGACTAAGCAGCTCTATACATACATCTCATTCATTTCTTTTCAAGAAGAGAATTTTTTATTCACCAATAGTTTCTATTCAAAGTACATTGCAGAAGACTAGTGAATCCATTATGAAAAATATTTAGGGAAAATGTTAAACAACCACCAACCCCAAGCTTTGCTGAGAAAAGGTTGTGCAGGAATCTCAATAATGAATCATAGAACTCCAGAAATTAGATCGTTTGAAGATTTCAAATAACAGGATTCTCCAAATAAAACATAACTAGAATATTTTCCCTACCTTTATAGCACTTATCGTGGGAACCTATTGCTAATGTATTAACTACAGAACTTTGTGAATCTTCACAGTTGTCCTGCAGTACCTCCTCGTTGGCAGGTTTTGTGTTAGCATCATTTTTAATCTGCAAAAGCCCTGCATAAATATCATTGGAGTTCAACATCCAACAATGTGCATAATGATGCCACCTCACATATCCCATAAGAACTACTATATGCATCTATTAATTTAATTTTCTATTCTAGACAAAAAAATTCATTCCTATCATTCGTTTCTTTTGATCTAGATGATAAACCATGTCAGACTATGGCAATGAATCACTGAGCCGACACAAATCACCAAATAAAGCATTACAATTTATTAAAAAGAAAAAAAAATAAAAAGAGCATCGATACCAAGCTCACTCCCCAGTGCTTGAGCTGAACAATCACAACTATATCCAGCAACTTTTGAAATGCTAGCATCAATAACGAGGAAAATAACATAAATAACAATTAAATTAGCAAACAACTACCAGGAGGAGGATTAGGAAGAGAGGAAGGGAGCGGAGAAAGTGGTAGCACAGAAGAAACTGCATCAACTGGATCAATTGGAGCCACCGGAGTAACCACCGCCGGAAGTGGAGAGCCAGGGTGAAATTGAGACTCTACAGTGGCCGCCGGAGAAGGAATTGAGGGGGGCAAGAGGGTGGAGGGCGGTGGAAGAGCATCGAAGTGATCGAGAGCGATTCGGGCGGCGTTATTCTGAGCATCCTTGGCGGATTTGCAGAGCACCGGAGTGTGGAAGACCTGGCCGTGGACATTAACGGCGCCGGTGAAGCGCGGCATGTGAGCGGGGCCATCTTTGACGGTGGTATACTCCGGCAACTCCCAGCTCCGTCTCTGACACAATTCCTGCAATTTAGACTTGTACATTTCCCCGAGATTTTCAGGGGATTAGGGTTGTGACAGCGTAACAACACTTGACGATTTTCTCTGTTTTTTTTTCTTTTTCAAATGACCTCATAAAGTACATTTAGTGAGAATGAGAAATACATCATTTCCAAATCTTTGTATCGAGGCTAATTGTCAGGAAAATGCGAATTTTATTTAATTTATAATTTAATTAATTTTCATATATCATCAACTATAGCATGAATTTTCATATATTTGAAAATCATAATTTATTTATATGTACCAGTTATACGGGTCGGAACACTTGGTTGACGTAATTTGGTGGTGCTTTTCACGCACTCAAATCCGCCCTCAAACTCTAGTCCTACACGTCTAACCTTTTAGTTATGTTCGCGTAACTTTATATTATGTTCCCATAAATTTTATGTTATACTAGTTTAACTTTTTACAGGTATTACAAACCTATAATACATTTTAAACATTCATGTTATAATAATTTAACTTTTATGTTATTCTTTAAGTACATAAAAATTATGATATTTGTACATAAATGTTATATTAATATAACATAAATATTAAATTATTATAACATAAAAGTTCAACTATACTACATGAATTCTTATACTAAAAAAAGTCTAAGCAATATTATTTAGAGGTTATGATATCTGTACATAAATGTTATATTCGTATAACATAAAGATTACTGTATAAATTTTAAAAAAAATCGGACGCAGATTCGGACCAGATCCGACCTGACCCGTGCTCACGGGCACAATACTCTTTGCAAATTTAACCAACAAACAGATTAAAAGTATGTTTATTTTGAAAATAACTCTCACCGTTCAAAATAAAACATTGACTTAACATACAAAAATAGTTATTTTGCAGGAAAGGATGTGAGTTTGGACTATTAAATTTGAACATGCACCCAATTTTTTTTTGCATAAATTCGAATGAGATGGAGGTTTCATGATAAGTAATTAGTGCATTAGAAAGAAAGTGGGGGAAGCCCCTACCTTTAGATACTCAAATTAAAAGGGGAAGGAGAAGACATCAAAAGATTGGGAAATAAACTTAAAAAAAAGAAGATAAATATACTTAATTAATTATAAATATTAACATATGCCTTGACTGAACTCATCTAGCTAGCCAAGTAGCCTACCCCACATACTGAGATGAAGGTTATGATGCTTCCAACGTTTTAGATTTAACTGTGATGCTTTTGTAAATAACGACCCATTTATTTACCTCTCTAACATGCTTTGGATCATGATCATGGATGTTGATTGTTGAGGGAATTAAGTGGGAAAGATAGATGATTGCATGCTTTGTATATCATATTTGAACTGTAACATTAATTAATCTTCAACATTAAACATTGTCTTATGTATATGTTATTGCGCCAACAAAATGCTTTTTAAAGATTACATATACAATTTTGATAAGACAATAACCTTTATTTTTTTGAATTTATATGCTTGAAATGGACAACGGTTTCCTCTCTTGTTGGAGAAAGATTGGCTTCTCGACAAAAGACGGGAGGGGCGAAGGAGGAACGTTGGCAGTTGGTGAAGATGATGAGAGAGAAGAAAAGGCGGTGTCGGAGACGATGAGAAGGGGTGGTGGTGATAAAAGGAGGGGAGAACGATGTAAATGATGAGATAGACAATGAGAGAAGAAGGGGAGATGGTGGGACGGTTGTACATGAGATAGACGGATGGACGGTGGTGGATGCCGGAGATAAGTGGAGAGGCATTTAAATATATAAATAAGTTATTTATGGGCAACTTCATAGATTTATATTTCAATGCTAAATTTCTTGGTAGTAGCAATCATATATTTTATTAGTATGATCCAATTTTGAAAACCATAGACATTGTATTTAGATATTATTTCACAATATTAGTAGATAAAATTAGTATAAATGTCCAATAATTCTATCTTTTTATGAAAATACTCATTAGCAACTTGGAAAAATAGATGAAAATATCTCACCAGATCAATTGGTAAGTACGGCATCAAAGATCGAAAGGATCAACAAATATAATTGGAAGTTAGTAAAAAACTTAGCAATTCACCATACCTATGGAGAGGAAGATCGATAGGGGAGAAAGAGAGTCCTAAATTCATGATCTAAAACATGATGGATCTAAAATTGTTAAATAGTTGAATACCCCGTAAAAGTAGTGCAAATATATAAAAAAAACATTTGTATAAATATCCAAATTTTAATAAAAAAAATCTAAATAATCCTTTTATCATATGATTTAACAATTTTCATAAAAAATATTTAAATTACAATGATTTTGTTTATACACAAAAACTAATGTAATTTAAATAAAGATTTGTGGCAAGTGTATTCGAGTAGGAAAATGACAGATTTTATTTTGTTCACATTTATCAGGATTTTTTTTTTATGTAGAATGTAATTATATTTTATTTTGTTCACATTTAACAAAATTGTATTTGTTAAACAATATTTATCCTCCATTATATTGCAATATATTTTTTTTTAAAACATTATTTGATTAATTTTTATATTTATATTTGTAATTTCATTAAATGTAGTTTATTTATAACTTTCTTTTGTTTGTTCATATCCACATTTTAATACCAAGTAACTAAAAATGCCTAAACATTTGTCCAAATTGATCATATAAACATTTAAACAAATATAACAACCGATCAACCCCAAAACTGTGAATATTTTTTTTTTCCAAACTTGGGTGGATCTAAAATGTCATACTCGACGGCATGGTTTAGAGGTATTGGACATGCCTTTGGTCCTAATAGATATCTAATAATTATATTTTCTAAGTTTACTTTTTTTCTTATTTTGATGGGTTTGTGGTTATCTTCATTATTATGAAGACATTTTTTTCTTTCCCACAAAAATCATATTAATCATATTGTTAATCAATAATATTACAATATTTGTAAGAAATTAAGAAAAAAAAAAGCTTTGAAACATGGGAGATAATCTCATCGTTTCAAAGATGGTATTTTGAGAATGCTACATGATTATCAACATAAGAATCATATTCCATTATCAATCACGTTTCAATGGTATTTTGAGAATGCTACATGATTATCAACATAAGAATCGTATTCCATTATCAATCATAGTTTTTGAGGATGTTACATGATTATCAACATAACAATCGTATTCCACAATTAAACATTGCAAATCATTCTATAAATCAATAATATTACAACAAGGTAAGAAATTAAGAATAAAAAAAATTTAATCGTATTCCACAATTAAACATTGCAAATCATACTGTAAATCAATAATATTACAATACTGGTAAGAAATTAAGAAAAAAATCTTTGAAACAAGGAAATGATTATCAACATAAGAATCGTATTCCACAATTAATTAAACATTGCAAATCATATTGTAAATCAATAATATTACAATATTTGTAAGAAATTAAGAAAAAAAAACTTCGAAACACAAGGCAATGATAATCGTATTCCACAATTAAACCTTGTAAATCATACTGTAAATCAATAATATTACAATATTTGTCAGAAATTAAGAAAAAAAATATCAACATAAGAATCCTACTCCACAATTAAACATTGCAAATTATATTGTAAATCAATAATATTACAATATTTGTAAGAAATTAAGAAAAAAAATATAGGAGATCATCTCATCATTGCAAATCATATTGTAAATCAATATGGTAAGAAATTAAGAAAAAATAATATAATATTACAATATTTGTAAGAAATTAAGAAAAAAAAAATATAGGAGATAATCTCATCATTCTAAAGATGATGTAAAGAAATTAAGAAAAAATAATATAATATTACAATATTTGTAAGAAATTAAGAAAAAAAAATATAGGAGATAATCTCATCATTCCAAAGATGTTGTAAGAAATTAAGAAAAAATAATATAATATTACAATATTTGTAAGAAATTAAGAATAAAAAAATAGGAGATAATCTCATCATTCCAAAGATGGTATTTTGAGGATGCTACATGATTATAAACATAAAAATCGTCATTGGTAAACATAAGAATCGTATTCCACTATTGTAATGGTTTTCTCCATGACATGGATAACTCCATCCATATCTTCTTTTTGCAACAAAATCTATTACTTTTTCGAATTTTCAATTGAAATCAGCTTTCCGAATTATAGATAAAAAAAAGATTGGATAAAATACGATCTGCCACATTGGATATCTTGTCTGCATATCATGGACAAGATGTGGAGCGAAGTTGAAGATACGCTGTTGAATGTTTTGATGGAACATTGTTCAAGATACCCACACCTCCGATACACAACAAGAAAGTTTTGATGGAACATTGTTCAAGATACCCACACCTCCGATACACAACAAGAAACACGGCTAACAATGTTTTGATGGAATATTGTTCAAGATACCTACACCTCCGATACTCAACAAGAAATGCGGCTAACAATGCTACCAAAATATATGCTCGCCGAATTCCCTTTCGGGGTAGAAGACCTATATGCTCGCTGAATTCCTGTCGTGATAGAAGACCTTCTTGTGTGAGAGATACAAACCTTTACACTTTTTCTATATAGTTGACTAGAATTAGGTTTACATCATTCAATAAAAGTACAAAGATTTAGAATAAATTTACTATTTATAATACTTTATAGCTGATACTGTACGATATTGTAGTACAGTATTTATAATACTATTTATATTTCAATATTGTACGATATTGAATATCAATGTCGATATGCTTTAATATTGTAACTAGAATTAGGTTGACATCATGCAATAAAAGTACAAAGATTTAGAATAAATTCACTATTTATAATACTTTATAGCTGATACTATACGATATTGAACAGTATTTATAATACTATTTATGTTTCAATATTGTATGATATTGAATATCAATGCCGATATGTTTTAATATTGTACAATATTGAATATTAATGTCGATATGTTTCATATTCAATATCGATATGTTTTAATATTGTACAATATTGAATGTCAATATGTTTTAATATTGTATAATATTGAATATTAATGTCGATATGTTTCATATTCAATATCGATATGTTTTAATATTGTACAATATTGAATATTAATGTCAATATGTTTCAATATATATATATATATAAGTTGCTTATTATCTAAATCTATTAGTTTCTTCATTATTTGCATCAGTCTCTCAATTCTAATGTGGGTTTGATTCACACTCTATGTTCTGAGAAATATTTACCATCCGAAAGATGGTTCGATTAGTCTTTTGCCCCTATACCCAAGTCAAACAAATGATTTGCACGCTCCACCAGAGTTTGCTAGAGGAGGCCCACCAGAGTTTGCTAGAGTTTCCTCTAGCAAGCCAGTTATCATGTGGTAACTTTTCTGATACCTCTAGTTTTAAATTCTGAAGGTTTAAAGAATCATTAGGCCAACCTAGTACAAGAGAGGAACCGTTGATTCGCACAATTGGTTATCGCGCTTGGTTGAAAAGCCAGTGACGCAAAGCTACCATACGTTAGATTATGACTGAACGCCTCTAAATCAGAATCCGAGCTAGAAGAAAAATCGGAGTCTTATATATTCATGAATAGTGACATCCAAACCAATGGCATTCAAGTTTACTTCATTTTCAACAGGGACGACTATCATCTTTGTTCATCAATGAAATATTTGCATAAGCAACCGAGTTAAAACAATATTAACTATTCATAGAGAGATAGACAAACTAGGTGAATTAAAAAAAATGGTGTTATTAGTTGTTTGGCAAGCCTAAAGCACACAAAACATTTTAAGGACAAGTTAATGGTATGGGAAAAGTGCAGAGCCAGAAAAAACTATCACATACAAGGTATAGAGACATAAAATTAACAAGATTAATATTAAGATTAATATTAAAGTAGGGCCCTCATACACCAGTTGCACAGATTTAGAATCCGTGCAACTCAACCCGACCCGTGACCCAAGGCCCACATATAAATAGATTTTTTATTTTATTTTTACCATGCAACTCAACCAGACCCGTGACCCAAGGCCCACATATAAATAGATTTTTTATTTTGAAAATGCAGATCTCTCTCTCAAGATCCAGAGCAACACCGTCTTTCCTCTCCCTCAAATCCATAGATTGATCTGCTTTGGAAAACTTTCCTCATCCACAACCTTACTTCTCCTCCTCTCCTCCAAATCGCGATATACTTATCTTTCATAGCGGTTCATTCTTCTTTAAATCGCGATATCTGAATCCATAGATCGATCTTTCATAGCGGTTCATTCTTCTTTAAATCGCGATATCTGAATCCATAGATCGATCTGCTATGGAATACTTATCCAGATGCATACTTCTCATCATCTTCTCCAAATCACAATATGCTTATCTTTTATAGTGGTTCATTCTTATCTTTTTCAAATCGTGATTTGTCATCTTCATCTCCTCTTATTCACAACACATGTTTGATTAAAGATGATTATCATTTGCTGGAAATTTGAAAAAAAAATATGGATTATATAAAATTGGACATACTACATAAATGTAAGAATTGTAACACATAAAGGTATTATCTCATTTTACTGAACTAGAACATAAAGGTATTATACATATAAAATAAAGATCATCATTATATAATATAAAGATATTACTGAATACACGTAAAGATTTTCATGTTTTTTTATACTTGATACATTCATTTAGCTCAACTTTACTACTGTCATATAAAGGTGACACAAATAAAATATAAAAGTCACCCAACAACAATGTAAATGTATTACTGAATACACATAAATGTTTTAAGGTTTTTGTATACATGATACATTCTTTTAGTTTTAACTCAACTCTACTACTGTTACATAAAGGTGCAACTAATAAAATATAAAGGTCACCCAACAATAATGTAAAAGTATTATTGAATACACATAAATGTTTTCATTTGCATAAAGGTATTACTTCCTTTGCATAAATGTACAACCTCATTTTACTAAATACATATATTATTAATATCACATAAAAGTATTAATCAAATAACATAAAAATATTACTACATTTACTTAAAGGTATTATCTTATTTTAATCAAAAATTGTTGTATATTATCTTATTCCATTTTTTTCTGGAATATATTAGTTATATTGCATAAAGATATCAATCGTATTACATAAAAGTATTAGTTGTATCATATAAAATTTTTACCTTATTTACTAAAGATATAACATAACGGTAGTATTACCATAACTAAGGTCTGATCGCATAACTAAAAGGTCTGATACGCTTAACTAAAATGTATGAAGTGCATAATTAAAAGGGTATGGAATTTTCACAGAAAGTGTAAAGGTATGAAAGTCATAACATAAAAGTATGAAAGTCATAACTAAAAGGTATACATATTTTCCAGAAAAATGTAGAAAATATACTAAGTGTGTGGTGTCCCCTCCCGGTGCGTGGGGACGCGTGCCGGGAAGTGGAAGACCGTGTCGTCGTGTAGAGAACTGTACCAGGTCGGGTTGACTCGAATTGCATGGATCAAGGATCCGTGCACCAGTTTCACTAATATTCTTTAAGTTACAAACGGTTCACTCGAAAGATTAATATAATTTCTAAAACAAATAACATGTGTTTGTTTAATTTATATATAATTCTTAATTAAATAATGAACATACGTACGATTTCAATATATTTCTTAATTTTTCAGCATTTTGGATCCATTTTAGCATCTTGCCTCTTCCCATTTTTAGTAATAAATACCATCTCCATTCCCCAGCTTATATGTCGCTCAAAATGACAATGTATAAGCCAAACTCCTGTAAATCAAATAAAGTAATTAAATGAAATGTAATTGTACTAAAATATTGGAAAATTAGTTTCAAGTTTGGTCATATAATTTACACCTTATCCAGTTCCAATCCACTAATCTTATGAGTTTCAATAATGGTTCAATTTTCGAAATAACTTAAAAAAGAAAAAAAAAATTAAAACTATGGAAATTTTAAAAACAAAAAACATTCATAACAAGAACTAAATACAAAAACATAAAAGACTAGATACATACAAGAAATAGTAGCAAAGAGACAAAGGTAACACCACCTATCCTCCTCATCTTGCATAGCTATTAATTATTTCTAGTTAACTTAATATTAATATACACTTAAAAATGACAAAGGATACAAACACCACCTTATTCAACTCCATCTTCTTCTTAGTCATCACTCTCACAATCATCATCATCATCATCATCTTCTTCTTCTTCTTTACGTGGGTCTTTTCTTCGACGTTTTTCATCACAACCATGGCCAGCAATCTTCTTCTTCACTTTGTTCTTCAAATATTCCTTCACCTGCTCATGATGAGCAGTTTCATGATGCTTCTCTTTCTCCTTGTGGCCATGGTGGTGGAAGGCATCTTTTATTTTATGCTTTATCTCTTCCTCTACTTTGTGCACCATCTTTGCCTCTATTTTGTGAATGATTTTCGACATTTTTATTTTTTTTTGTTTCTACACTTTTAGGTAATTAATTATCTCTGCCAAATGTGTACATATTTTGATATGATATTGCTTTGCATTTATAGGCAGCTCATCCAAGAGTGACATGAGAAAGAAGAATAATTATCGATTATAAAAGTGCAATCAACATGCAAGGGTACCTTTCATCGTTTACTAAGCCAATTTCAAAGTCAAACAACACCTGAATAGTACTACTCGTGGAAATGGTCACTTGTACGGAGTGCACTCACCATCATTAGGTTAAGTGACGTGGCATAACATATTAAAAAAAAAGATCAAACATTCAGAAATGTAGAAAATAAAATGTAGCATAAATATTGTTGTGTCCACTTGTGTTGTAAACAGTGCATTTTCTACCTCATATTTTCTTCAAGCAGAAAAACTTATATTAGATGATATTACAGATATGATTTTATAAAATGAAATCATACTATTTTGAAATCAAATTCATATAAGTTAACTTGACGTTTTATGAAATTATATTTATTAGATGCTCACACAAAAATGGTACGAAATAATAATGTCTATAACATTAATTGTTTGGTTTTATTATAAATTATACTAATTCATAATACTAATGGAATGAAATTCATTTCATAAAAAAGGTACTACTTATTGAAGTTAAACAATCGCTATGTTATAAATATATATGTTGGCTAGTTGTTGCTTATCATTGAGTGTACATGATGGTGACAAAAATATTTATTATTAGTCACAAACTACTATGTCTTTACTTTTTTATCTAAAATATCCATCCATCATTGTACTTTAGTTTAGTAGGTATAATATACTTGATCCAACAAATACAATAAATATTGTAAGACTTTATTTCTTAATTAGTATATCAGGTCAATATATCATAAAGCAATAGATAAACTCAATATCCAATAGATCATAAATAATATAGTTAAAAAAAAGAAGATAAATTTGTTTTTCTAATTGCTGCAAGTTGATACACGGGCCGGGAACCGTGAAATTGGGTCGATCCGACTCGATGATGCTTTTCACGTGTTTTAGGTCTGCGCTCGAGTCCCGCATGCCTAACATTTTAGTTATGTTCGCATAACTTTTATGTTATGCTAGTTTAACCTTTTATAGTATATTGTAAACCTATAATATATACCTTTTAAACTTTTATGTTATAATAATATAACCTTTTTTTTATAATAATTTCACTTTTATGTTATAATAATACTCACTCCGTTCCAAATAAGTGTCGTTTTAGAGGTTTTCACACAGATTAAGAAAGTTGATAAAATAACGGATCCACCCCTATTTAATTTAATCATTGTGGAGGTTTTTTTTTCTCCTTCCTCTCAACAACCATTTTGTACACATTTAATGTGGTAGGAATAAATAGAGGTATTTTTGGTAGATTGTATGTAAATATATCTTGAAGTCTGAAAACGACACTTATTTTGAGATAAATTTTACTAGCTAAAACGACACTTATTTTGGGACGGATATAGTATAATATTTATGTTATTTTTTTAAGTATATAAATATTATGATATTTATACATAAAATGTTAAATTATTATAACATAAAGGCTCAGCTATACTACATGAATTTTTATATTGAATTTTTTTTTAAGTAATATCACTTAAAGATTACGATATTTGTACATAAATATTATATTAATATAATATAGATGTCATACTCGTATAACATAAAGGTTGCAACATAAATTTAAAGAAAAATGTTGCATAAATGCGAAAGAAAGAAATATATGGAAAAGAAAGAAAGTTAACTCAAATTAAAAGGGGAAGGAGAAGACATGAAAAGATTGGGAAATAAACGTTAAAAAAAGATAAATATACTTAATTAATTATAAATATTAACATATGGCGAGATATGATCCATGTAGCTAGCCAAGTAGCCTACCGAAGGTTATGATGTTTGCATAATTTGCCTAATTGCTTTCATTCAAGACCAAGAAAAGAATGATTACATTTAGTTTCTTTCCACTGGTGATAGATGGTATAAAGATACTAATGTCGTACAAGTATTGGGATAGAAGATGAACAATTTACAAACTATAGCAGATGGTGAAACCAGGCGGTATACGAGAAGGATATATAGCTCGCTCGCCTATTTCTCGTTGGATGCCTATGATTATCAACAGAATGCGCGAAAAAGTTGATTGTTCATTGAAGAGAAAAGTAATTGATGGGCAATATTAGTAAATTAGTATAAATGTCCAATAATTCTACCAGCTACTAATTATAGATCAATTGGTAATACTTGATTTGATGTCTTCATTTTTATGTGGCATTAGAAATCGAGAGGAGCAACAAAAATAATTGGAAATTAATAAAAAAACTAGAAATTCACTGCTTCGAAATATCTAAAATCTAAAAGAAGTTGAACAATAATGTTTGCAAAATGAAACAAATACTGACTATAACTCATCTTTTAAAATTCAAGACCAAAAATTCTTACCTAAAAATTATTGTACATGTCCAAAACCATGGCCGTCTTCATAGCATCCAAACACTCTGGTGGCTGAAGTTCCATTCCTTCTTGAGAGACTGAGACAGAGACAGAGAGAGATGAGTGTCAATGTGATTCATTTCTGGATGGATATAGAAAGAAAGTGGTCCAATTGTGGTTACCTAAAGAAGAAGAAGGGGCAGTGAAACTGACGATGAAACAGGGCACAATATGGGCGATCAGATCAGCATTCCAAACTATGTATTGAGTATTATCAGCTGAAGAGTCGAAATCCATGGAACCTCCTGGCTGCTGCAACTTCCCCAATATCACGCGGCACAGCAACATGTGTCTAACTCCATCCACATCTTCCTTTGCTCTCATTGCACTGCCACAGGAATTGAATTGAAATTAAATAATTGTAATTTAATCTGAATTGAAATTAAATTAAATTGATACCTATGGAGAGGATGATCCATAGTGGACAAACAGAGTCCTAAGCGTCTCCTAAATCCATGATCTAAAATATCATGGATCTGTCTCCGCGAACCGCCGTACCAGGCGTTCCTCCGATTAGGATCACAGCCGCGCCTCGCCACCACCGCCTGCAGGAGAATCTTAAAGGCTTTCTTCTTCTCCTCCCTTTCAACACTATGAATCGCAACTACATTAATTTCGTTCCTCACAGATCCCATTCCCAATAGAAAATTCTTCTGGATCACGCTCCCAATCCCACCCGGTTCTTCCTGTTTCACCATTCCATGCCTCCACAATTGTTTTGAATCGGAACTCGAACACGAAGACGATACGCAATCCGAATCCGAATCCGAATCCGAATCGCTCATCACTTCGTAATGGATCGTTATTGAAACTTGCTTTTCACTCGCCATATCACCAAAATATGCCCCGATGATAGTTTGCACCCAAGAATAACAACTCTCTCTCTCTTAAACTGGCGTCCTTCGAAGATGGCGTGTATTTTTCTTCCTTAAATATACGCGTGGCTTTCAATTTTATTAGTTATTAGGTCACCTCTAACTTTACACAAAAATCTTCTGAATATATCGTCCTAAATTGAAATATATCCATACTGGTATTAAATATCATACAATATTAAAACATATCGACACCAAAATTCAAATATTACATATTACGAAGCAAATTAATATTGATCAAATAACATATCATATTATTTCAGATTTTAGTTACATATAATTAAAATAAATTTTATATGAATATTTGTCCCAAAATAAAATTATAAATTATATAAAATTTATGATAGATTAATAATGTCATAAATAAAACTATAACATTTGCATGCATCAATATAAGGAAAGAAGAAAAGAAAATGAATAAAAACTAAAAAAAGAAAAAGAAAAAAAGAAATAGCATAGAAGGAAAACCCTAATCTTACTTATCTCACCGATCTCTCAAGAAAGAAGAATGAAATTACAACTCAAGATAGATATATATATTTACAGATATATATATATATACATATATACAGATAGATGTTGACTGTGTTTAATTTATTACGTCAATTTTATTCTTTTATTAAAATGAAATTAATAATATTTGGATAATTTTATTTTAGTGCATACTCTTTAATATATTGTGGCACGTTTTCTCAATACTTTTGTCATTATGAATCGTACTTTTTTTTTTTGCAAATATGAGCATTTTTAATTTTGGAGAAAAAAACAAAAACAAAACCTTTTTCCTTTTGTTTTAATTCGAAAAATCTGGTGGGAAAATCCAACGTGTCTGGCATAATATATCCCACATAGAGCGATCTCATATTAAAAATAAAAAAATAGTGTCATTTTGAAATTATAATCAGATCACACATAAACTATGATTTTAAATTTGGAAAACATGTTAAGTTGATGATTATTTAAAACAAATCATCCTAATTTGTCAAACATGTCAACTCTCTTTTATATAAAAGGAGATTCAACTATCAATATCTTATTGGTGTGGAATGTCAAACATTACTAACAATTATTTTATTTTTCTTAATTTGGACAATTCAAACATATGTTGACGTTGTAAGTACTTCACAACAACTTAATGTTTGTGTGCTTTATTGTATAATATTATATCAAAATATATATGACATAAAGCAGGATATCAAAATATTAGCTTTAAAGTAAAAGGGGCGGTACAAAATTAGTTACATAGGATAAAAGAAAAATTTAAACTAGTCAAAACATAATAAAACAATTTTTATAGTTAAATCAATTAAAATACTTTTAATAAAAAGAATCTGAATCATCACATAATATAAAAATATGATAAACATATACATGTTCATAACACGACCCGCACGAGCGCACAAGTCACATAATCCATGCGGAACAAGC
The DNA here is from genome assembly GCA_954870855.1 of Scutellaria minor. Classification (NCBI taxonomy): domain Eukaryota; kingdom Viridiplantae; phylum Streptophyta; class Magnoliopsida; order Lamiales; family Lamiaceae; genus Scutellaria; species Scutellaria minor. The sequence continues at coordinate 864,854 of OX940735.1, read as the reverse complement.
CATACAATATGCATACAAGGCTGGCCTGCCTTCGTTTTAGGTGTTTTTGTCGAGTAATCATTTTTTTGGTTAATTTTTTTTTTTTTATGGATTGATTAGTTTAAATTTTTTATTATCTTATTTAGCTATTTTTAATCATTTCACTGAATAAAAATATTGTTTATATAGCTAAGAAAGCATTGTTTATTTATGTACGAACTAACAAAGGTGAGTTAATAATTCTATTCGTATAAACCAAATTAATATATTTATGCGAATTATTAAATAATAATGAATTCAAAGTACATAGATCAAGATTAAAAATCCATAATAAAACTTTAGAAATATTCAATAATTAAGATTGAAAAAGCCTTTCAAAATGTTGATAAATCAAGATAAAATTATTGGCGAAGGAAATAGAAGATACTATAAACATTCACTACCAACCTTAAACGTTCATTGCTTTCCTTGACAAACAACATTGTATGGCCACAAAATACTAAATAAATACCTATGTCAAACAGGCCTGGGCATCGAATACAATTGTATAATATCTCTGCTATTTTTCCTACAACCTTGTAGCTCGAACAAAATGCCCAGACCATAACATAATCCTACTCAAACTCGAGGCGGAATGCACCCTATATCCGGTGCATTCCACCAATTGCATCCCACAAATCACAACAGATTCACACATACTATTTATAATATTGTATAGTACATACTATCATGGGTCCGTTTAATACACAGGTTAAAAAAATGAACATAAGAAAATTAAAAGATTTTAAATTTTATTATATTGAGAAAGATATTTTTAATTTGTGTCCTACTTATGATTTAGTTTAACATTAACAATAATATAAATTGATTAATATATTATTTGATTATTAATGTTGCATTTGTAATTGAATATTAATAATTTTATTTTATATTATATTAAAGAAAATCAATTTCATTATGTTTATAATATTATTCAACCTTCCCACTTTATCTACTTTAAAAGCAAGAAGAAATGCATCTTGCAATAAGGCAAAGCTTCTTGTTTTGGGGAAATCAACATAGCATCCAATGGAAAAACGTGTTTTCTCCTAATTCCATCAACCAATCTCTAAAACCAAACAACATCTTTGCATTAGCTAAAATTAATTAATTAATTAGTAATTAAGCTGAAATTGCCCAAAGTTCAATGGCTTTACATATATCTAAATTGTTGCCAAAATGTTTATATGATTACCTGCATCTTGGGTCCCATAGCTGGGAATCTTTCTACTATATATCATATCATTTATAAAAACCAAACATCTGATTTGGTTCATTCAGCAAACATTTTTTTTTTTTTAATAAAAATGAGTGACATTAATACATCAACTTTTATTTTTGTTCATTACATCTCCATATTGGAATAATGTTCTGAGATGTATTACAATAAGTATAACAATAAGTTAAAATATATTTTTATGTTCAAAAAGGTATAACTCAATCGAATTTATATTATTATTTGCTCTGAAAAAATCGAGTTTGAATGGAGCTGAAATCATAATATGAACTCGCCTCATGCCAGTATCAAAACGAGACAAATGCAAAAAAATCGTACATACATTTAACAACTAGCAGAATAATTTGATATTGGGAAATATTTTCAAGTACCTATAAACAACCAAATTTTGTTGACCATGACCACTGGCGACGCAGAAAATTTGCAAAGAGATGACACAATTAAAAAATAAGGGATAATTTCAATTTGGTCGTGTATGTAAGACACTTTCTATTTTTTGACAACCAAATATTCATTTTCTAAATTTGGTTCTCTATATTTTAATTTTTTCAAATTTCAGTCCTTTTTTGTTGGAGTATTCAAAATTGATGACGTGGTTGTCGGAATCCTACTGTCACGTCAGCTGTTTTGAAAATTTTAATAAAAAATGACTAAAATTGAAAAACAAATAATTGGTTGTTAAAAAATTGAAAATGTCTAATATACAGGACCAATATTTTTAAATTAACCCTAAAAGTAATGTACAAAAATTTAAATTTTCATACAAAATGTAACTTACAATGATCTCAAAGATTCCATTTAATCATTTTGTTTGAACCAAAAAAAGGAATGAAAAAATCTCGTCTACAATTGAACCAAAAAAATAATTGTTGATACACTTCTGTTACAATGGGCTTTAGCCGTAGCAACTAGTATGAGAGGAAAGACCCGATGACAGAAAGAGTGAGTGAAAGTTAAAAAGAGTTGATATAAAAATAAGAATAGGAAAACACTTAAAGTATTTTCATAATTTTAAAACATAGATTTGAAGGGCAGTAATTCATAAGAAAGAAAAAAGGGGTGGCCTATCATTCATAGTTTTTTAACCTTATTTTTAACATTCCTATTCTTCGACCCAAAAGATTTTCAAATGGATAAATAAGAAACCAATTAGGCAATTACCATTTCTTTTAAAATGAAGTATTAACTACAAAGTAATTTAAACATTTCTTCATCGTGACGTGAGATCTCTTTTTACGAACCAAAATAATTATTGAAAAAGAAAAGGAAGTCATTTTAAATACTAGACTTGCATAAGCAACTGAGTTAAAACAGTATTATACCTATTCATCGAGAGATGGACAAACTAGGTGAATTAAAAAATGTTGTTATGATCAGTTGTTTGGCAAGCCTAAAGCACACAAAACATTTTAAAGACAGGTTCATGGTATGGGAAAAGTGCAGATATCACATTCAAGGCACAGAGACATAAAATTAAAAAGATTGATATTAATATTCTTTAAAGTTACAAACGGTTCACTCGAAAGATTAATATAACTTCTAAAACATATAGCATGCGTTTATTTAATTTATATATAATTGTTAATTAAATAATGAACCTATGCACGATTCAATATATTTCTTAAAATGACAATGATAAGCCAAACTTGTGTAAATCAAATAAATTAATTAAATGAAATGTAACTGTACTAAAATATTGAAGAAGATTAATCAGATGGAAAATTAGTTTTCAGTCCACTAATCTTATGAGTTTCAATAATGGTTCAATTTTCGAAATAACTTAAAAAAGAAAAAAAAATTAAAGCTATGGAAAATTTAAAAACAAAAAACATTTATAACAAGAAGTAAATACAAAAACATAAAACACTACATACATACAAGAAAGAGGTAACAACACCACCCATCCTCCTTCATCTTGCATAGCTATTAATTACTTATAGTTAACTTAATAATATATATATATATATATACACACACTTATAAATTGAAAATGACAAAGGATACAAACTAACACCACCTTATCCAACTCCATCTTCTTCTTAGTCATCACTCTCACAATCATCATCATCATCATCTTCTTCTTCTTCTTCTTTACGTGGGTCTTTTCTTCGACGTTTTTCATCACAACCATGGCCGGCAATCTTCTTCTTCACTTTGTTCTTCAAATATTCCTTCACCTGCTCATGATGAGCAGTTTCATGATGCTTCTCTTTCTCCTTGTGGCCATGGTGGTGGAAGGCATCTTTTATTTTATGCTTTATCTCTTCCTCTACTTTGTGCACCATCTTTGCCTCTATTTTGTGAATGATTTTCGACATTTTTATTTTTTTTTGTTTCTACACTTTTAGGTAATTAATTATCTCTGCCAAATGTGTACATATTTTGATATGATATTGCTTTGCATTTATAGGCAGCTCCTCCAAGAGTGACATGAGAAATTATTGGAGAATAATTATCGATTATAAAAGTGCAATCAACATGCAAGGGTACCTTTCATCGTTTACTAAGCCAGTTTTTAGTCTTTTTAAATAAAATGTAAATTTATCAAAAAAGGAAAAGAAAAGGATGTACGATGGGAATAACTAAAAACCCAAAGATAATATTATCGCAGAAAATGATAATATATCAGATAAATTACTTTTTTTTGTTATCTGACCGTGTGTGCAGATTTTTTTTTACTTTATTGTATTATGTTTAAGGGTTTCCACTTTATCATATAAATTTTAGGGTTAATTTCAATTTTGATCCAATATATATGATCTTTTTTCATTTTTTGACAACCAAGTATACATTTTCCAATTTTGGTCCTGTATATTTCAACTTTTTCCAATTTTGGTTCTGTATGTTTCAATTTTTTCCAATTTTAATCCAATTTTGATCGGAATTCCCAAAATCGCCAATGTTACATGAGATTTTTCGGCGGCCATCTAATCATAATTGGATTAAAATTGAAAAAAAATTAAAATATATTGGACCAAAATTGAAAAATTGACTGATATTAGAAATTTTTTTTGAAATATATAGGATCAAAATTGGAAAAAATTAAAACATATAGGACTAAAATTGGAAAACACATACTTGATTGTCCAAAAATGGAAATGGTGTAACATGGAAGACCAAAATTAAAATTAAACCTAAATTTTATAATATTGCATTTTGTAAAATTATAACCATTGATTACTAGATTGGGTATAAATAAAAGACAATTTGGTTTCAAAGTCAAACAACACATGAATAGTACTACTCGTGGAAATGGTCACTTGTACGGTGTGCACTCACATCGTTAGGTTAAGTGACGTGGCATAACATATAAAAAAAAATCAAACATTCAGAAATGTTGAAAATAAAATGTAAATAAATATTATTATGTCCACTTATGTCGTAAATAATGCATTGTTTACCTCATATTTTCTTTTAACCAAAAAACTTATATTAGATGATTTTACAGATATAATTTTATAAAATGAAATCATACTATCTTTAAATCAAATTTATTTATATATGGATAGTAGGTTGACGTGTCTTATGATCAATTATATTTATGAGATGAACTCACAAAATTATTACTTATTTTTAAGAAAATAATAATGTTATAACCTTAATCGTTTGGAATTATTATAAATTTATACTAATTCATAATATATATATATATATATGGAAATTGATTTCATAAAAAATACTACTTATCGAAGTTAAATAATCGATATGTTATAAAATATATATTGGCTAGTTGTTGTTTATCATTGAGTGTACATGATGGTGACAAGTTTTTTTATTATTAGTCGCAAACTAATAAGTCTTTACTTTTTATTTAAAATATCCATCCATCATTGTACTTTAGTTCAGTAGGTATAATAAACTTGATCCAACAAATACAATAAATATTGTGACTTTATTTCTTAATTAGTATATAAGGTCAATTTATTATAAACCAATAGATATACTCATCATCCAATAGACCATATATAATTTAATTAGAAAAAAAGAAAGACAAATTGGTTTATCTAATTCCTGCAAGTTGGTACATATGATTTGGATAATTAATTAATAAAACTAAAAGACAAATTGGTTAATTTCAAAAGTCAAACAACACAATACTGATCTTGGAAAAGGTCTTTCATTGTACGGCGTCCCCTCCTACTACGGTACTAATGAAAAGGTCTTTCATTAGTGATGTTTGATATTAAATTAATTGTTTGATATTATTATATCAACGTTGAAAATATCATTAATGAATAGAAATCCGATATGCTGGTTTACTAGAAATATTAATATTGGTAAAGATTGAAAAAAATGATGGAAACAATTGGACATCAAAATTTTATCATGAAATTTTAGAAATTATTGTAATGAACAAACTGGATATGTTCATAATAAATTATGTGAACCATTTCTATTGTTGTGATAATTATCTAGAATTAATTACTAATACACAAGAATGAAAATATCGGTATCGGTAAAAATATCGGTATCTTGATTTTACGGAAATATCGGTGGATATATCGATTTCGGTGGAAATATCGGACTTTTTTTTTTTAAATATGAAAACTTTGTAAAAAATTGAAAAATATATCTAGTAGTTTAGAGAATATTATGACTAACATTAATACATATATTGAACTTAAATTTCATATAAAATGATATGTTTACAACAAATATAGAGATAAACTAATATATAAACGTTGTCTATTAGTGATAACATGACAAATTTTGTCAAAATTAATACATGGACTAGTAATAGCTTGAACTCCTATGAGGTTCAAATGAATAAGATGGCATGTCATCTTGATTCAAATAATATTGATACCAACTTAATATATTACACCAATAAATTAATAAAAAAAAAATAAAAATAAAAATCCAAAAAAAAAAATCGTCGATATTTGTAAAAACCGATATACCGCAATTTTATAAAGACTTTCACCGATAATTCCCGATATTTCACCAATATTTTGACGAAAAAAAACTGCGTATTATAATTTCAGTATGTGAATTTTAGCGAAATTTCGCGATATTTTCATCCTTGCTAATACATGATAAATAGCTCATTATGGAAAATAAAGTATTATGTTTTAGTCAAGAGTCTCAAACTACTCTTTTTTAGCCGACATAATATTTTTTTTGGACAATTGTATCCTTAGTATGATTAGCCTCTACCATCATTATTTTATTTAGTACCACTGTACTATATTAAACAAGGCATCATTATAATGTAGTCTGTTCCATTATATTATATCTTATACGATCATTATTGTATGTAATTTGTATTATCATATTACACTTTTTACCGTCATTAATGTAACTCATACCACCATATATCCATATTTAACCACTAACCACAGTATACTTCATTTTCCATCTACTTAAACTCATACCACCAAATATTAGAAGGGTAAAGTTGGACAAAAATCATTTTTTTTAGTTAAAAGAAACAAAATTTATCAAATTTAACAAAAAATAATGTATATCAATAACAAATGGTTAAGAATGAGATTCTCATACAATAATATCAAACTGAAGTCTTATATGGCTCATATACAGAAGATTGAACAACATTTAATTCTTCACAAATTGTGGTCGGACTTTGGGTACAAAATGGATCATTCATTTTCTTAAGAAAAAAAAAACTTCGTATTTCAACTAATACTGTTATTAACAATATCGATATTGATAATTTCGTTAAATTCCAATATTTTTCTTAATATTTCCAACTAAAACTCAAACTCAAACTCACAACCTCCTTCTTCCACTTCTTCTTCTTCAACTTCTTCTTCCTCCTCCTCGTTATATTCCTCGCCTTCTTGATAATGGCCGCCTCCGCTTCGACGTTTTTTGCCACCCATTTTCTTCTTGATTTTGTGAACCAAATCCTTCACTTTCTCACGGTGGCCGCCGCCGTGCTCGGCTTCTTGAGGCTTCTCCTCCTCCTCCTTGTGGCCATGGTGGAAGCCCTCCTCCATTTTGTGCTTTATCTTTTCCTCTATTTTGTGAATTATCCTCGACATTTTTTTCTCTATTTTGTGTGTATATTTTGATGTAATATGAATTTGTATTTATAAGCAGCTTGGCTAGGAGTCATGTGGAAAAATAATAATTATTATGGAATATAAAATTATACATGGAATGGGAACATGGAGTGTGGACCTCTTCCACGTTTAATAAGCCAGCTTCAATAAGTCAAACTCGGCGTTTCTATTAAAAAATAGGAATTTATTGGAAAATAAAATAAAATGACGTACAATCATGGGGATAACTAATTAATGAAATTAATTAAATTATCATCACCACCTTTTGCAATCTTCAGAGCAATCCACATTACCTTTCAAGTTGGCAAGTTGCAACCTTGGAATTGGTAAACTAACATTTCATGTTCCAAATTGGTGTGTTATGGATATGAGGAATAATTGTAAATTTACAGTATCAATTTAACGATTTTCATTTGATTTGATCCCAAATCAAGCAAAAATCCTTTTGAGGTTTTAAACAAATTTTGTTTGATTTAAATTTTAATCCAACGAAAATCATGAAATTGACTTAAAGTCATGATTAGACTTTGAAAATGGATTATTTAGACATATGACTCGTGCATTTTGATTAATGTTTGGAGGTAGATTGAATTTTTAAAATTTGCGACATCTGTTTTTAACCAAAAAATATGTTAAAATCTAGATTCAGATAGTAATCAAAATTTTTGAAAAATATGATTAGTGATCAGAATTAATTATGGTTTTTGTTTTTGTGATTTAGACACTAGTGAGAAAAAACAAATGTCGTGTAATTGAAGCTACAAAATTGATATTAACCCTTGATAAAATAAAAGACAATTTGGTTTCAAAGTTAGTCAAAAAAACACTGTACTGATCTTGGAAATGGTCAAATGGTCTTTCATTTGTACGGCGTGCCCTCCGATAACCACATCTGGCTAGTGATGTTAATTAATATTATTTGATATTATTATAATCTACGTGAAGTAAAGAAATATGATATCTGGTTTAACAGAAATATTGGTATCATTAAAATTAATTGAAAATATTGGTATACATTAAGTATTGAGAATTTAACATGAAATTTTAGAGAATTTAATATGAGATTTTATCAATTCACGCCTCGAAAGATGAGATAGATCAATTATTAAAGAAAATTTGTATCAATTCATGAGGCTTGAAAGATTTTAACTATCAAATTTGGATTTCAAAATTTAATGTCACTAATATTTGTCTATCAATTATCTCATTCTCTTCTCGCAGCTGGTTTGTTAATTGACTTTATGAATCAATTGAAAAATTAGTATTAAAATTAGAGTGTAAAACTTTAAATTGTTATTTTATTAGGTATATGATCGTCTATCATGTATTCATTAACTATGATACTTGATAAAATTCCTAAGTGAATGCAAAATTATTGTTACTATATATTTTTTTCCTTTCAAAATAGACTCCACTTTAATTGAAATTAAATGCATTTAAACAATAGTAATCAAATATGAAATTATTATGTTGGCTATCAATATATATCACACGATATTATAAAAATATTAATATTAATATTACAAACGATATATATGGATATATGTCGATATCGAGCAGCATCAACTTTTGCAATCAACATTTAATTTCTGGCTGGCAAGTTGCAACCTTGGAATTGTTAAATTAATATTTCATATTTGTTGGATAATAGCTTGTTGGATAATAGCACTCAATAATGGGCAAACCTGTCAAACAAAACAAAGATAAACAAGAAACAGAAAAGTGACTTATAATAGATTCTTATTCTATTACAAGAATACAATAAGTCGAGTTGAGGAAATACCCTATTTCCTTAAGAAGAGATACGTCCTGGGTAGTGCTCACTAATCCGTGCGTATCGTCTTCCAAAAATAAAACGACTTCGTTTCTAGAGAAGTAGCACCGCAATCTCAAGAGCTCCGACAAACTTTTAGTGCTCGAGAACTGAGCTTGATGCAAGGATGGAAATAATGCAAGAGTTTGAATTTTTTCGTATCTCAAAATAATGCATGATGACCCTTATATATAGCTCTTCAATATGGGGTTACACCTGAAATTGATGAGAATTTACTGCTAAAAAACAAGTCTTTTAATGCAAGTTAACGGTCCGTTCAAAAAAAAAGAAACCACCAAAAAACGCTTACGGCGCTGCAATACGACGTGCTGCAGCAAGCACACATTACTGCACCCAGCATGCAGCAGTAAGCTCACGTTACTGCTCCCATTGCAGTAAGTTGTGCACGGGCGCGCACTTTATTGCACCCGTTAGTAAGCTGGGCGCGGGCGCACAGCAGCAACCCGTTGCTGTAAGCTGGGTGCGGGTGCGCAGCAATCCGTCTTCATTCCCATTGCGACAACTTTTACCCAAAAAGATAAATTCGGGTCAAATAAAATCCGAGCCCCATGTGCCCAACGTCCAATGTGCGGGCGCGCACATTACTACACCCATCAATAAGCTGGGCACAGGTGTAGCAACCCGTCCTCGCTCCCATCGTGACAACTTTTGCTCAAAAAGATAAATCTGAGCCCCATCCACCCAAGTCCAATTGTCAAGGCCGAGGTTGGGTCGATCCGGGTTGTGCACGCGCATGTGTGTTGCATAAGCATACTACTCCAATAGTATATTAATAGTTAAGTCTCTTCTCATGATTTAACTTATACTTACATTTTCAAGGTCCATTGTCCTATGTGGAATAGTTAAGTATTCTTCCCACATTCAAGACATTTCATTCCCATTTCAAGTGGCCAACTTTGATGTTTAATTTCTCACTCACCAAAAATTGGTTTTGAGCTATCAAAATACCTCGATTATCTACTTCAAACGTAAATTAATCTTTTGACATTCAATCCTTAAAATAATTAACTCTTAGCTAACTATTGGTCAAAGTGGTACCACTCACCACTTTTAACAACCAATTTTTCAACAATATTCCAATTTGCCAAGTTGAAGAATTTTAGGTTGGATTTGGATATGGAGGATGTGAGGAAATTTTTTTATATTTATAGCATCAAATAAATAGTTGATATTTGGATTAATATAGACTTAAAATCATCGCTTTCATTTCATTGATTTTTGAGCAATTTGAATAAATTTTACATATATTTGAATTCACACGAATGAATTTGAAATACATTCATTTTAAATCTTATATTGTATATAAGTACTCAATTCAAACACAACCTTGAATTCCGAGTATTTTGATTGTGTATGTTTAAAACGCAGTTATAAATAATATGTAGAAAAGACATACAATCAACCCCAATTTTTCTTTTTTCTTTTTTTATCAAAATTGCAACTTCAAATTAGATTCAAAGATTAAAAAAAAAAATTAAAATTTTTGTGCCTCGATGATTCAATCATTGACCTTTGTTCAGAAATCATAATATACTTAATATTTATGTTATATAAATTTTCCTCACACCAATAAAAAGAAATCATACAACCAACCAATACCAGATTTTGGTACTACGTAAAAATAAAAAGTTCACATTCATAGTAATTAAAGACACATATTAAAAAAAAAAAAAAAAGGATAAGAAAGAAGATGAAATTAGAGATAATATAACACCATCTCATCATATATATATATCCTTCATCTTCTTAGTCACTGTCACTATCACTCTCACTTTCTTCTTCTTCTTCTTCTTCATGTTCGTCTTTCTTGTGTTCGTCTCCGTTTGCACGTTGGCCTTTGCTTCGACGTTTTCTCTCACATCGTTCTCCGATCTTCTTCTTGATTTTGTGCATCAACGACTCCTTCTCCTTCATGTGCTCATCATCATGATTAGTAATTTCAGGATGATTATGAATGTCTTTCTCATCTTTCTCCTTATGTCCAATGTGGACCCCATCATCATCATCTACTTTCTTCTTCTTCATCTTTGCTTCAATCTTTTCTATTATCCTCGACATTTTCTTTTTTTTTTTTCTAATTTTTATGAATGTATTTTGATCTGATATGACTTTGCATTTATAAGAAGCATAGAGAAGAGCTAGCCATGATGGAAAGGAAAATTATTATCAAATATAAAAACCAAAATAGTAACATGCATGTCACCTCTTCATTATTGTTCACTAAGCTATATAGCTAGCTTAATTTAAGGGTTTTGATTTTAAAAAATTACAAATTATTGTCAATTTTTGTAATTTAAATAACGATTTTTAATTCCGCAATTTTATGCATTTAGTAATTCGATCCATTTGATAATTTTCAATAATTTTTTATTGATTTGAAGATTGAAATTACCACGTTGGACACCATGTTACATAAACAGTTTGACAAGAGAAAAACTTATACCTGAAAAGAGATTCATCATTTAGCTTGGAAGATTAAAATTTGAAAAGAGTTATTAGTGTCATTTTGTGCACATTATCAAAGCTATTAAATGTTTTCTTAACTTATGTGACTTTATTTGAATTTTAGAAATTGAATTAAATTATATGCCCTTTTATATTTTAACAGTGTTCTTCCCCTATTATTGGGTCAACGCGACGAATCAGTTAAAGTCAGATTATTTTAAGCTAAGTTAATGATGGGAGGAGATGTTGACTATTTTTAATTTATTACGTCAATTCTTTTTATTCTTTTATGAAAATGAAATTAATATATATATATATATATATATATAAAATATTTGGATAATTTATTTTAGCACATATTCTTTGATATATCGTGGTATACTTCTCTCAATACTTTTGTCATTATGAATTGTACCATTTCTTGCAAATTCAATATGAGCACTTTTAATTTTGAAAAAAAAAAGAAAAAAAAAAACTTATCCTTTTGTTTTAGTTCAAACTAGTGGAGAAAAATCCGGTGGGAAAATCCAACGTGTCTGGCATAATCCCACGTAGTGCCCAATATATATATATATATATATATATATATATATATATATATATATATATATATATATGATGTCTTTTGAAATTATAATCAGATCACGCATAAAAAATGATCTTGTTGAATTTCTTAAATGTGAATCAAATTGCAAAGTTTGTCTTTTGCATCAAAATTGAAAGTTATATTTTAAATTTAGAAAAAATGTAATGTTGATGATTATTTAAAACAAATAATCCTAATTGGTCAAACATTGGTGGCGCACAACTACGCAACACGTTGGATCAATGCTGTAAACTAGAAACGCTAAAACTTATATGTCCCGGGTTTGATCCGTGTCATCAACCCGTTTCGGAGCGTGGGCCGCTTCCACGCGCGCCCAAACGTCCCTGCTGGACAGATATCACACATTTTTTTTAAAGGTATCATACATGTACTTTTTAAGTATCAAATAGCCTATATATAATGTATTATGTTCAGGTATCACACGTATATTCATCTGGTATCACACATATACTCTTCAGATATCACATAATATATTATGTTCAGGTATCACACATTTTCTCTTTAGGTATCACACATTTACTCTTTAGGTATCATATATACCCTTAAGGTATTACACAAGTATCTTTTAAGTATCACACATTTCTTTCGAGAATTACATATCATTAATGTATTATGTTCAAGTATCACACATTACTCTTCAGGTATCACATATATACCCTTAAGGTATTACACAAGTATCTTTTAAGTATCACACATTTCTTTCGAGTATTAGATATCATTAAGCACATAATTATGTAATACTTGTAGTTCATGTATGTAATACCTATAAAATAAATTTGTAATACCTTAAAACTATTTTTCATAACTTACATATCATTAAAGCATGTACCTTTAGTTCATGTTTGTAATACTTATAGGACAAATCTGTAATACCTCAAAAAAAAAAAAAACAAACCTGAGGGAGAACACGCACAGCTGAGGAAAAAAAAAATGAAAATGTACGCAGATCGCCGGGGCGGGTTGGGAACACGAATCCAAGGATCCGTGTCCCGGGACACAGGAGAATCACTCAACTAGAAATCAACTCTCTATATTAAAGGAGATTCAACTATCAATTAACCTTATTTGGTGTGGAATGTCAAACATTACCAAATTAATATATTTATGCGAATTATAATTAGATAATAATAACTTTAAAATACATAGATCAAGATAAAAAAAATACTCTAAAATTTTAGAAATATTCAATGAATTAAGATCGAAAATTAAAGCCTTTCAAAATGTTGATAAATCAAGATAAATTTATTGGCGAAGGAAATAGAAGATACTATAAACATACACCACCAACCTTAAATGTTCATTACTTTCCTTCACAAACAACATTGTATGGCCACAAAATACTAAATAAATTTACCTATAACAAACAGCTCTGGGCATCGAATACAATTGTATAATATCTCTGCTATTTTTCCTAAAACCTTGTAGCTCGATCAAAATGCCCAGACCATAACATAATCCTACTCAAACTCGAGGTGGAATGCACCCTACACCCGGTGCATTGCACCCGTTGCATCCCACAACGATGGAAATCACCACACATTCACACATCATCACATGTGTGATTGTGTGGTGGATTCCACGCTCAGTGGGGTCCATCAGGTGTCGGATCGGATCTACCCCACTCGTCAGGCTTGAAGAACCTGGCAGTGAACTATGCGGTTTTTGCTGCGACTAGCCATCGTAAAGTTGGACAAAAAATTTGAAACCAAGGTTTTGAAGTGGCCTTTACCAGATATGGTTTCCCACAATTGCTCAGCCTTTGCATTGTCGGATTTTGAAACATCAACTAAGGAGATGCTCATGTTATTCCTGATGATGCATAGTTTACCATTAAGAGGAAGGATTGCTGCTGCCTCTAGAGCCTTTGAGTTTCCCAAATGCATTTTGCTATCTATATGCTTACTCCAAGAACCGCTTGATTCATCGTATATTTTGAGCTTGCATCCATCTTTGCAGTCTAAGGCGTAGAGATGCCCGTTGAGCGTGGTGCAGGGATGCCTCCAGCCTGCAACCATTCCATCATAAATGGGGCTCCATTTGTCGTTTTCGGGTTGATAGACCTCGCTGAGAACCTGCCTGTGAGAACCAAGTCCCTTCAAGAACCACTTTCCTCCGTATACGATACCTATAAATGGCAGCATTGCGGTGCTCAAATCGGCGATGAAGGACCATCTGTTCTTGTTGGGATCATAAACCTCTCCAGATCTTAAGGACCGATGGGTGCCTTCGTTCTCCCCACCAGCTACATACAGACAGTTGTTCATGACACAAGAACCGAAAAAGTGTCGCCTCCGAAGCATATCTGGGGCACGGTGCCATTTGTTAGTCCTAGCACTATAGAAGACAACTCTTCTCATGGAGCCCTTAACTGGATCTTTGCCGCCAAACAAGTAGAGGTGGCAACCGCTGAGAACTGCAGATCCAAAATCAAGGGCTTCGGAGTATTCTCTTGGCACAGGAGGTAGAGGTTGCCAAAGCTGCTGCATCGGATCAAAGGCATGCCACGAAAGTTTTCCATCTCGGTCTCTCTTCATGATGTATATCCACTCCTCTGCAATACCTAGATTCTTCCGAAGCGAGTAGAAGAAATTTCCAGCCAAAAGACGATACCATCTCTTGCAGACAAGACGGAGCTTGAAATGCTCAGATCTCGGGACACGGATTAAGCAAGCAATTGCAAGATCATCCGGAAGACCAGGTAGTAGAGGCGCCTGACTCCTAGTTCTGTCCCGTGGTAGCCTGTGTCTGGTGGGGTGAATGGAGGGTTTAATGTCAGGCTGAAGACAGAGTTTTGATCCGGGCACATACTTTTTAGCACCAGCAACGGTCTTGAGTCCTGCATCAACCCTGCAGAGGCATGCCGTTGTATCTACCTGCAATCAAAATCACTTATTTTCTTTCGTATAAAAGAAAACTATCTGAGATACATTGCACAATCAGTACATTGGTGGTATTTACTATAGATGAAGTGAAAATATAAGATTTCCTTGCTAATACTCAGCATAATGTCTGATACAGGGCCTCTTCATGTTGAGATACATCAGATTCCATGACAAATGATCTTGTTTGTTTCCTTTCAGTAGCTCAATTAAGTTGAACATGGTATATTACAAGCAAAGTTCTGCCATTAGTCCTATATTTTGGGAGTGAAAAGAGAAACTAAACAGAGGCTTACGCCTCACACCTCTGGGTTTGACATTGTTATTATGTCTTACACCATCCTCATGTTTCTCGTTTTACCTCTTAACAACAATTCTAGACATTTGCACTCCTTTGCTATAAGGGTCTAGCCAAACAATGTGAAAAGAGAAAGTAAACTCATTTAATAAAGTTACATATATCCATCTCGTATTGAAGAAAATTAATCAATTTGAATAAATTGTTGAATGCAGTAGATTACTAATAAAAAAACTGAATGAAATAGATGTATAAACTAGTAAGTACTTCTCAGTTCTCATACTTGAAAAGGCAAATTTTCTTCATTTTTTGATGAAACTAAATAATGGAAAAGGCTTTTCTTAATTTTTGTTTTTTTTTTCTCCAAGGATAAGGTTCAAACATACAGCTAAATGAGAGCTAGTTTTACACAGGCAACATCGGTGAGCAGAAGGGCAATTACAATAGTTTATACTTGAACATTTCTTTTCAATACATGTACAATTAAAATTTAATTCTATTATCCAAGCAAACACCATTCCCTATTTTTCACTATATGAACAAAAATAAGCAGAAATATAAACACCATTCTCTATAACTGAAAGCATCCATCTTTAATCAACAAAATTATAACCCACTACCCACATAGCAGAAACAGGAATATAGGAGAAAAAAATTATACAATCAGATGTTGCAAAACCATTCAATTAAACAAGGCATAGTTCAAATAACCGATAAATGCTCAGTGAAAAGGCAGAAATTTTGAAAATCCAGAGAATTTACCAGGGGAGGTTGAATCACTCTATCCATTCTCGACATTAATCACACCCCAATTCCAAATTCCTCCAATTAAAGAGGATAAGTAGCTTCGAAATCTCACTCAGAAGCTGCAAGCGAATTTACATGCTACCAAAAATGGCGATGAGCATAGAATAAGTTCAATTTTGAACCAATCAAAAAAACAGGAAATCAGAAATCGAGATTGAGAAATTTGAGAGAATGAATTTCCATGGAAAATGTAGAGAGAGAAACGCAAACCCCACGAAATGTCAAATCCTCCCAAAAGGAACCCTAAGCCTCCAAAATGCGAGCCAGCGAGAAAATGGTGGACAAAAGAGAAAGATATTAAGACGGAGACCCCTCTCTCAATTCTCAAACTTCACTTCGCAATCTCTCTCTCTCTCTCCATTAACACATCAGTGGAGAATTGGGCCCATTGAAAAAACCTACCAAATACAAGTCTGCTCAAAGAAATGACCAAAGAATAAAGAAAAAGAAACCCAAACTTAATTTATAACAAAATATTTTTTTAATCATCATAAACACATTTTAATACCCTTTTCCAATTTGAAAAATAAAGAGAAAACTATTCAAAGTGTGATAAATATAAATTTCCTTTCAAACAAAAGTGGAAAGATAAATAAAAAAGACCTAATTTCAGTTCAATAGCAATATGACCAAAATACTAGATTCTTGTCAAGTTGAAAAACAAAATGTCACCACTTCTATCTTCTCTTATTTTTCAACACTTTGTTGGAGAGATAATTTGGAAAAATGATCAACATGAAAATTTTAGATTTTCAACAAAATAAAAATCTCTTAATTTGGACTTCTAGATTAAAAGACATGTTATTTCTTCCACAACTGCGCTAGGGATGGCAATAGGGCCGAGACAGGACAGGTAGTATAATACCCAAGCCCGCCCCGCGGCGGGTCAAAGATAATTGCCCCAGGACGGGGCAGGTCCGACCCGCACCTGACCCCATTTTCATAATATTTTAAAGATGTTAAAATTATGAAAAAATTAAATTAATGTATTCCAAAAATTTCATACATTAATACATATATATATATATATTTAGAAATACAAAAATAAATTAATAATAATCATTTTAATTTTATCTTAAAAGATTTATAATGAAATAATTATAATTTATTAGTATAATCACATCTTTAATCATAACGAACACATCTCAAATAAAATAAAATTAAAATGATTATGATTAACTTACAATTATATTTCTAAATATATGTATCTTAAATCTATGCACGTATATGTGTGTATATATATATATATATATAAAATAAACAACAGGCAGGGCGCGGGGCGGGACATAAGGAGGATCCAGACCCGCCCCGCCCCATTTCTAGTATGGGGTGGGTAAGACCCACCCCAAATGTCTCAGATCGGGTAAAAATCATCATCCCTAAACTGCGTGTTTAAGCTCGTAGTCAATATCGATCAATTTTCCACTTAATTTGAATCGTTTGCTCTTCGAGTGATTTCAACTTCATTACTCATATTTTCATCATTTTTCTCGTCGCTAGG
This sequence comes from Scutellaria minor, assembly GCA_954870855.1. NCBI lineage: Eukaryota > Viridiplantae > Streptophyta > Magnoliopsida > Lamiales > Lamiaceae > Scutellaria > Scutellaria minor. Next base: position 847,202 of record OX940735.1, on the reverse strand, counting down.
GATGACAACGGGTCGAGTACCCTACCGTTTAGGGAATCTCAAACCCTAACCCTATTAATTTTATGTTTTCCAAACTCATTCTCGTTCCCAATTACCATTACCCGTCGGGTACCCGTACCCACTCATTATCCGTTTACCAAATATAAATATTTTTTTATTTAAATCTAAAAGAATATTTTGAATGAGTATTTTATATTTAATTTTTTAATTTATATATTTAATATATTTATATACATTTTTAGTGAATATTTTATCATAAAATGCTAGCTAGTTTAGTGGTGCATAGTTTCTTTAATGAAAGGTGCAAGGTTCAATTCCTACATAATACATACTATATATATATATATTATGTGAGTTGGCGGGTATCGGGTACCCGCGGGTAAAGAGTCTCTTTCCAACCTGTCCCGTACACTAATGGGATTTTAATTTTTTTTCTCAAACGCGTCTCATTCCCATTTAGAACTACTCATACCCGCCCTATTAGGGTTTGGGCAGTAGGGTACCCGCATCTACACGAGTAACTGCCATCCCTACTAGTCGCTCTTCAATCATTTCTTTCTCGTTTCGTAATTCAACTTGAAAGTTGCACTTTTTGTCACTAAAAACATGAAATTAAGTACAAACTCATCAAATGCATCTTGTACATGAAAACCTTATAAATCACTGGTAAAATGTATCTAAATGTATTCAAAAGAAACCTAATGTGCATTTAAGGTTGTCTTAAATTGGTGAACAATTAATATCTTTCATATATATATTAAACATAGTGGCATAATGTATGTTTTGTCATAGTTTGATAAAAATATAATTACATTGAGATGAAACCCTGTTCCTAAACTTAAAGATGAGATAAGAACATGAACTGGAATAGATGATCTCGTATGGTTTCCTTTTAATTTCAACACTCAGTTACAAAATTTCACCTGGAAAAATACAAATTTGAAATGAAAATTGATACTAAAGAAGATTAAAATCTTGAGATGTGACATAAAACACTATGGTGAAAATTAAAACTAAGTTGTAGTAAAATTAGCCTTTTTCCAAGATTTAAGAGTTAGCAGAACGGCTAAAACCAGAAGATGACTTTCTTCTCCTTCGTCGCTTTTGCCTAATCTTCCAAAAACTCCATAGCAGAAGAAAACCTGCAAAACACCATCTTCAAACTCAATATACATCCCTACTTCATCTCGAGAATAATCGAGCTCGACCTACTCGAGTAGCTTCCCATCCCAAGTATGGTAATACTCGGCTCGACAAGCCTAACCGAGCATTTTTTAAAATTACGGTTTTGCCATTGATAGTCTATTTATTTATGTTCAAACTTTAAACCCTTCTTAATTATATTTTAAGGAAGCGAGTTTTAGAATCGAGTTCGAGTCTTGCAATACTCAGCTCGACTCAACCCGTTTACACCCCTAATAACAAATGTTAAAACCAGGTATCTTACCAGAAATCGCGACAATAGCAGGTATAAGCCAATGACTGGCAACCAACTCTGGAAAATCGAGCTGCAATGGAAATTCAAATAAACCAAGTCAAAATCGCAGATTTTAGATAAGAGAAATAACGGCTGGTGTGTAGGGGGTTGTTCCGTATGACTAACAGTATTCATAAGACAAAACAATAAGCTTCTTACATCATCTCCATATAAGTAGCCGAGGTACTTGTTCCGTAAAGAATTGTCATCCTTCTTGATCGGCTTGAAGTTCTTAACCGGATCCTCCATGGTAGAGTTCAAGTCTCGGTCCAAATCAATGGCGTCATAGCCAGGCAATCTCCGATTTCTTCCCCTGACATTTAAGTCATAGCCCTTTGTCCCCCAAACTTCGAATCTCGAGTCACTCCCACAGACCAACTCCTTACTAAGAACTGAAGAGTAGATCGAGAAATTCACATCAGTTCTACGAGAAGGTAGCTGGTTATCGTCCAAAAGCAACGCTTTATCTAATCTAGTCGAGTCTGAGAAAAGCACTGGATGTCTGATATTCTTAGCACTGAAATCTAGGATCTTCTTCAAGAGCCAATAGCAATTAGTGACCATATGGCTGCTGTCCAAACAGTTGGAGTCTCCATAGACAGCTATTCTTCCTTCGCCGGCTTCTAGAAGACCGAGAATAGGAGAATCTGCCTGTGTTCATTGAAAACCATACATAGAGCATCATATAAAGATAAAATGGATACCAAAAGCTTAAATAACATAGAACACATTAGCAGTAGAACTACCCAACTCACCTTGCTCATGCCAGATAATAGGACATTTTGTGTGGCCCCACTCTCTGAGCTGTCTAGGAAAGGGAAGCTGTGTAAGTATCCTCCTTCTGGGAATTTCACAATGTCGGTTCCTGATGCGTATCGGCTCTGTTCTCCATTAATAATAAAATCGCCATTTAGGATCTTGTCTCCGAAAGCTATTCCGAATGGCATCAAAAGATCGTTCAGAGCAGGTACGTTGGAACCCCCGGTGATAGGAGTCCACAAGCTTCTCGTGTTATCATCGAAAAACTTCATTTTCAGCATGGACTCCACATTGTACCAATCGGCAAAAACGGCAAGACCAAGCCCATTAAATATGACATCATCTTTCAGTTTTTTTATTTCTTCAGGGAAGTACTCTTCTTCAAGATCTACCAGCAGAAGTGTCCCATATTGATTAGCATCGAAGCAAGTAAAGGGAGAACCGAGAGTTTCCACGTAATATCCTGCATCCCTTAACATGTTGAACATGATGTGGAAATTCGTATGCAAGTGGTCTCCGTGCCAATCAAGGATGTCGTTTCTGACATCCAAGGAATCTCTTGGGAGATAACCAGGTGGATATTTGATACTATGAAATTGGTCCCATAAGATCCTCTCTGCTCTTTGAGGTGTAGGAATAACTTTTAGTTTCAGGCGAAGGACGCAAGTACTTTTCCGAGGAGATTTTTCGCCTTGTGCTGGGGGGCTGTAAACATTGACGGTTACATTACCTTCTATTTCACCAGAAAAATGGACCCCTTCATCTTTGATTTGCATGTGAAGTGCCAGATAACCAGTCCATGGCCAAATGACGTCTGAATAGGTAAAGTGAATGCTGAGAAGATTGCCTTCCTCACTACCAGGAAGCCATACTGGCGGTCCCTCAACATAACCGATTACACCCATTCCATTCAAAATGGTGACGTTGAAGATCACAGGCATCGCCCCTGCATACAGTGGTTGACGGCAAAAAGGCCACGAATAGGGGCAATCCGTATAGTCAAGGACACTTGGGAATATGCTTGCTCGAGGTGTATAGCTCTTCAGAATTTCATAAGACTCCAATCTGGTATTATTCAATATTATAATCAAGATTTGGTTATAAATTGTATGTTATTTAAAACAACTGAGAAAATACTCACAAATCAACCCTGCCTGCTCCTTGTTCATACATGTTTGGTCCAGAAAGCTTGGAAGCACCTTCAACAAGTGCTTGTTTCATACTGCCAGGATTTAAAATCTCTTTTCTCTTGTTTTGAGGAATGACGCTCACAAGAAGGCAAACTATTCCGGCAACCACAGGACTCGCCACACTAGTGCCTGATAAGCTTTTACAACCTGTACTAATCTTGGATCCCATTATCTCCCGGCCATAAGCAACAACGTCAGGCTTCACACGACCATACCTGTCAAATGAATTTATTGTGTTAATTGCAACGTTTTCTACCAAACTCAGTGGAGTTTTTCATTCAGGAAGTAAGAAGGTCTTCCACCGTTATGCAGATCAAGTTCTTTGTTGAGTTCCATGGTACTTTTCTCGTTAGACAATTTAGGAAAAAGTTTTATAAGAATTAAGTTTAGAGTTTCCTAATCTTTTTTTCTTTCTGGTAGCTAGTGGCTGCAAACTTGCAAGTTTCAATTATAAGAAAAGCTACAATATTTTCCAAAATTTTTAATACAACCATGCCAACATCAGATTCACAAGTTGTAAAACATCTTAATGTTAAAGCTATCTTTTAACTGAGAGAAAAAGTACAAAGTAGAGAACAAAAAAACCCCAGCGCATAGAAAAAATCAGTTGTACTGCCAATACAGTACCCGTGAGGAAGCTCCCAAGTGCTCATGCCACGTGATGAAAATGAGGCTATGTGATCACTATAATCAATGCCGCCAACACCAATAACATCGCTTTGATCCGCAGGGTTGTTCAGCGTTCCATAAAGTGGTCCATCATTTCCAATTGCTGATACCATGATAATATTATTTGATGTAATCTCCCAGACCTAGTAGAAATAGAAAATATAGCAAAAGTGCATTTTGATCAGTAGGATTAGATAACCATAAATCACAGATTTTATGATAATATCATGTTCAAAAGACCAAATGGCCATAGTCACCTTCTCAACAAATGGGAGATCCAGATAATCAGGTCCGCCGATGCTCAAATTCAGCACATCCATCTTAGTTGCAATGGCATAATTGAATGCATCAAGAAACCATGATGTGAAAGAAACCTGCAATGAGCTGAGAAGAAGTTTCTCATAAACTTACTAAATATACTTCAGGTAAGGGAGGTAAGATAAAAACACGAGTAGAGGACTTCTTAGTATACGATTGGGGACCCAAATAGATACGCTTCAACCAATTAAACTTTTGGCTTGTTTCCTTCTTCATATATTAAAGGCAAGAAAATAAGTGCCGATCTTAAGGATTCTATGTCTTAACTAAGTCCAATTTAGTTGCAAAACAGCAGAGCTGGTTATGGTACAATTACCAAACATAGGCCAAAAGGCACAAATTCCTTCTCAGCAGCCAATAAGAATTAATTCTCATATATATACTATAAGTATTACCTGTGCATCAGTAAACACCCGAAACGCATAGATCTCGGTGTCTGGAGCAAAGCCAAGACATTCAGAATCTTGACCAGCAATAACACCAGCCACAAACGTACCATGTCCAAGATTGTCGTTCAATGTATCTTCATTGGTCCAATTAGTGCGCTCCTGATAATAGTTCAGCCATTACCAACAACTAAACCAGAATTAAAAAAAAATGTCACATATTTTCCTCTCAGCAAACAGGTACCTTGATATTCCGAAAATGTGGATGATTTGCACGAATCCCTGTATCGAAAATAGCCATTTTCACTTTTGCACCAGTATATCCTTTTGACCAGAGAGCATCTGCTCCAAACAAGGAGGTAACTTGGGATTTCTGCAACAATAAAAACAGACCTATGATGGATATTATTAAGTGAAACCATTACTTAGTTTTCCTGAAGATCCAACTCAGAATTCAAATCCTCAATAATAGACCACAACAAGCACACACATAACTAAGAGAATATCAAAAACCACTGATACAAAGAAAGCTAACCTGCGCCAACAGATCCCTCCTAGCAGCGGTGGCATTGGTCATGGCAACAAAATCCTCTCCTTCGCCAAACGACATGGCAGTGAAGATCTTTCCGGGCCTCTTCTTCCCATCCACAAAGGCGCCAACACCTTTCTCCTCGAGAACCCCCCTTTGGTAGCTCAAATCCAAGGAAACATCCTTCACAAGCTCCAATTTGCCAAACTCCCCGATCAGAAACTCCTTGCAGCGTTCCTCGATCGCCACCAGGGCGAAATCCGTGGGGAACTTCGCCGCCGGGTTGCGCCTCTCGACCCATTTCCACCCTTCTGATTTCACATTGCGCTCCAGATACTCCTTGATGTCCCGGGCTTTCTTGTACTGGAAGAATCGGATTATGTGATTCTTCGGAGTGGGTCGTTCGGAGGCAGGGAGTGATGGAGCAGAGTGGGGAAAGAAAAAATGGTGGGCAAGGAAGGAGAAGATGACGACGACGAAAGAGAGCGTCAGACGGCGGCTCATGGCGGTGAAACCCGCATCGGTATTCGCCGGTGGCGGCGGTTTGGATTCTCGATGCTTCGGCGCCGGTGGAATGTACAGAAATCAAATTTCAATTCAGCCCTAAAGTTTTCTATTAAACCCCACTCATAGCATTTACTGGGGTTGTAAACCTGATTTGTTTCGATTTATTAATCGTTTTAGATTTCCAAAAATAATTATTTTTTCTCTTTCAATTTTAAATATTTGATTTTTTTGGAAATAAAATATAAAGGGCAAAAGCTATTGACCTGTTTAAAATGGGTATTTTTCAAAATTTCATTTTGGGGTTAATAACACACCGGCCAGCAAAATTTGGATTAATCCATGGCGGCCAGAGCCCTGCGCACGCCTTTCTATATACACGGCAAAACGACGCCGTCGCCGCCTCTACTGAGCTTCCCCAACATCGTTTCGTGGCTCGGAAAAGGGTCACGTGCTAAGCGTGCTCGCTTCTTCTGCACCCACCGCCGCCCCGAAATCGACATGTGCGATTACAGAGAGAAGTTTGCTCTGAGAATGGAGATGGCGGGCCTCAAGCCTCATCACCGTATTGGTCGGTAATTTTTGCATTTGTATGCGATTTTGTTATGTATTTCTTGAAGCAATGCATATGGATTTTGTTTAGTTAGGAAACAGCTGTTTTCCTCTTGTTATGGAACTTTTTTTCTGGGTAATTTAAGATGTAAACTTTTCCAATAGTTTGGGCTTTTTAGAATGAAATTTTAAGTGGTTAGAAATGTTGGGGAAAATTGAAGATTTTATTTAGTTTGAGCTGTTTAGAGCTCAAAGAGATATATTGAGTAATGCACATTGATTCGAAAATCGTTAGAAGTCCGACTGAGAACTTGTCTCTCATCATGAATTCGATATCTTCAATTTTCTGTTATAACGGATTTGCTTGCACGAGGTGGTTGCTCATTCGGTATTTTGGTCGTTCTATTCAGCAATTGCTGTTTCTGGAGGTCCCGATAGCATGGCTCTATGTGAATTAACTGTTGGTTGGAAATCTGACAACTTTGATGATGCTACCAAAGGAAGAAACAAGTTAATTGACGGCCTTCTAGCAATTGTTGTGGATCATGGATTGCGAACAGAAAGTGCAGAAGAAGCAAATCTTGTTCGCAGCCGAGTTTTAGATATGGGTAATTAAGTAATTATATCTGTTTATTTCATGGTTGGTAATTATGAAAATGAAGCTTTCTTTAATGTCACTGGATGATGGATAGATAATGTAGGCTGTCTTTAGGAATCAAATGTGAAATTGCACGCTGTGAATGGTTGGATGGTAGACCCAAGCTTGGTCACTTGCAAGAAGCTGCTCGCAATAAAAGGTTGCCTCATTAAATAAGTTTATTGTTTTCTTCCTCCCTTGTAACAAGAACAAGCAACCCCCTGACCTTTCTATTACCCCTAATTATCCAGGTATGATACTTTACAAAGGATATGTATCCAAGAGCAGATTGGCATACTGTTGATTGCACATCATGCAGATGACCAGGTTCTTTGACTTTACGCTGATTGAAAAATGATAAATTAGCTACATGAGTTTCATAATTCATAATATATCAAGGGTGTTTATACAAGATATTGGAATGAAGCTATACAGTCTGCCTAACAACTATACAACCAATAGAATGTGAGAAACACCCTTATTTCAATGTATCAATTCCTAGTAATAATGAAATACAATCATTCAATTTAATTCATCATATAAACACAATGTGAATGTTGAGGCACATTCTCATGCAGGCGGAGTTATTCATTCTCAGATTATCTAGAAATAGTGGAGTACTTGGGCTTGCTGGCATGGCATTTACTTCTGAAATGTACTCAGAATTTCCTGATTTTAGTGGAGAAGAATCAAAAGCTCACGGCATTTTATTAGTGAGACCACTTCTGGAGTTCTCAAAAGAAGATATGTATGATGTAAGTCTTAGTATTCAAAGTCTTTTAGTCATTTTCATTTGTTTCTTAGTTCTTTTGAAATAGATAGAAATTATTTGTGTTAGTGTTGCAGATATGTCAAGGTGGCAATCAACAATGGGTTGAAGATCCGACTAACAGAAGTCCCATATATACTCGCAATAGAATCAGAATATCATTAAATAACTTGTCATCGTGTAAGTCGTTATACTCGTGCTGGCTTTTGCTTAAAAATTTAATTAAAAGTGAATGCTAGATTATTGGATGTTGATGGTGATAAGAAATATGATCATCAAGTGGCTCTCATTTCACTGGAATTGATAGGTTTTTGCTGTTGCAGTGTTTTCATAACTTGAAAACATACATATGAATTATAAAAGGCTGGATCCATTTAGAGCTAGTTTTGCACTTCTAGTCATCCTTTTACTGAATGAAAGAGGTTGAATTTTGTGGAGTTTGATGTGTTGTAGTACTTTCAAGTACTGAATGGTGTTAATTAGTTTTATGTTTCAATTTTAATTTTTTTAATGAATTTCTTATAATACTCTAATTAATGAATTTCTTATAATACTCTAATTAATGAATTTCTTATAATACTCTAATTAATGAATTTCTTATAATACTCTAATCTCTGCAGCTGTATTCAAGGCTGAGTTGCAAGCAGTTATATCAGCATGTCGAAGAACACGAGTGCATGTTGAGAAACTTTGTCACCTGTTACTGAATCAGACTGTGACCATCATGCCTGTAAGCTGCTTTAATTGAGATGCTTTCTAATGTAATGCAGATAGCTAGTCTTCATGAATCTATGGAGCTGATATAAAAACGTTCAAATCTAATGTCAATGCAAAATATAAATGCAGCACGGATATGCAATGATTGATCTAGGAACTCTCCACTCAATGCAACTCAAGGATATTCACCTTGCAAAGTTTGCTTCTCTGGTGGTGCAGGTATGGCCCAGTTATGTTGTGTTTAATTCATGCTGATATCTAATTTGAACAAGTTGTGCACCACTTCATATACTTTTCTGGTAATACTCTTTCTTTTTGGAACATCAGTTCATCTCGCAACGACATAGGCCGGTTCGAGGGAATGGATTAAAGTTACTACTAAGCTACCTTGGTACTTTCCCATGCAAGGTTAATTTAGTTCCACCACTCTCTTATATGAATATTTTTGCTTTATCTTTTGTTTGCACAAATATTATAGTTACTAATAGATTGTTTCTGCATTCTTCCAGACTTGTCTCACCGTAGCCGGCTGTTACCTTTGTCCAGCTCCAGGATCCAAAGGAAGTAAAGTCCTCATATGCTACTCCATTGATACATCGTTGCCTCCAGTGATCAAGTCGTGTCACAATTCCTACACAGGGACCAATGAGTTAGAGCAGATTGTAAGGAAAGTGGAATCACATATGGATAATTTTGTGCCAGATGCTTCCACTGTTCCATTTTTAGATGCAACATCCTCTGAGTCTGTTCTGATAGAAGCCAAAAGGCTCGGCATTCTTAGTGACGTTTCCCATAAGACCATCTTTTCCTTGCAAAAGCAAGAAAGTGAAAAGTTCAAGCCAACAACTAAAGCTATTGATTACTCTGAGTCAAAAGATAACATAAAATCTCCAGGTCCAACTCTCTATCCGGGCCAACTAGGATACTTCATGAATAGATTTCTATTGCATTGGAAGGTTTGTGAAGAAAGCCAACACTTTTGCAACTGTTGCATAATCGATGATCAGATGGTGGCTGAAGTACGCTACATGATAGACGCTGATTGGATACATCTTTACGATTTGTCCAAGAAGACGAAGCTAGCAGATCCAGAAACGAAGCAACCAAGTGGGAAAACTATGGATCATGCTATACTATCAGCTAGTAGAGCTCTCGTGTCCTTGAAATCTATTCCAGTTGCTGCAAGAAGATCGATGCCTGTTCTAGTCAACTCTGAAGGCGTTCTACTAAGCATTCCAGTATGATTTTCTTATCAATCTATTCGCTCTTGTTTTTTTTATCGTATAGGTAGCTAACGAGCTTTTAATCTGTGTTTCTTGCAGAGCATCGGCTTCTCACATTGCCCCCATTATATGGTCTCTGCTGTTTTTCGTCCAAGGATACCATTGGGTGGAGGGCACAGCTCCTTTTCTTGATTCCCAGTTTAGTGAAACATGTGCTCTTGGAGAAGGCAATGAGGTGTAGTTTAAGTTCAAAGAGAAAAATGTCCAAGTGTATTGAACCAATAGGGTTTCTCAGGTAGTATCTGCACAAATGTGGTCATCTTTTTTTTTTTTTTTTAAGGAAAATCAAATTTTGTTTTTAATAATTATATATGAGAATTGATATGGAATTATATGTTTGGCTTTTTTTTTTTATAAAGTCAGATTCAACATAAATTAGATGGGTTGAGTTTGGTGCTATTGGAAAAAAATATTGGATTCTACATCGTTAGCATTATTATGCATGTTTAATTGAAAAAAAAAAAAGCCAAAATGAAACAAAAACAAAAATTAATCATTCAACTCATTCAAAATTGAAGGAAATGATTCAAATCGTATCATCTAAATTTGTAAGAATATAATTAGCATAAATATCTAAAAAAACAAATATAAATAAAACTCAAATTATGATCATAAATATTTTTGTGGAAGCTTTTCATAAAACATGAAAAAATATGAGAGAGAGAGAGAGAGAGAGAGAGAGAGAGAGAGAGTTGAAGAAGTAACGTGGCAAGCTGTGCGCCCACAAAAATAATCGATCATAATTTCTTGAACTTAAAGTGGGAGCCTCATGAAACTGTAAAATCTCCACACTTATATTTCTTTCTGATGATTTCTTGATAATATTATGTGGATAAGAATAGATTTCCACGACCAAGTGAAAAATGCCACTTCTTCACTACTATACTAAACTCTCTCTGTTTTACGTTCACATTCCCACTTCATGCAAATTTCTTCCCTTCCCTCTCTCTCTCTCTCTCCCCCCCCTCTGGTATGAGTTCACTGAAATTTCCTGGTGGGTTTCTCTTTCTTGCAACTAATTTCCTGTTCTTGATTGACTCTTGCAGTATTGTTAATTTCTGGGTTCTGTTCATTTGATGTATTAGTAAAGTTCATTACTCGTTTCCTGATTGAACTGAGGCTATTGATTTTGCTCGATCAAGATTTTTTACAGTTTGCTGGATGATAAGAATATGTAATCAGGTTATTTTGATATTACTTTTTGTTGCAAGCTTAATTACCACTCTAATTTTCTATTAAATCATGAATTTGCATATGATCAACATAATTTATTTGCTATTAGGATTCTTTAGGTAAAGATTGTGTAGCTGATAGGATGAGAATCCCTCTTCTTATGCACAAATTATCTGCAGCTTTTGCATTGATATGAATTATAATGATGACCCACATTCTGAAGAAAAGAATCAATTTGAGATTAGCTTAGTGGATCTGATATTGATGAATTTCTTTTAGGAGATTACTTTTCAATTGATAATTCTTTGCTGAGTGATGGTTAGTTGTCTTTGTAGGATATCCCCAAAATGAGACGATTGTGCCCGATTTTTGAGCTGTCATAGATGCAATGATGATGATTTGGGGCATGGATATGTATATGTAGAAGCTACTAACTAGTATGTATGCAACATAAGCAGAGCTAGAAAGGCCACGTATGTTATTTCAGGAATCAGGAATAGCATATGGGTGACCACACCGGAGAAAAGCCCCAGTCAATGGCAGTAGGAAAGAACCAGAATGGGGCAATGAAGAGCAACTCAAAAGTTCAAGCATCAAAAGTAACGGTATTGGTTGTTTCAATCAAGAATTTATCCCATTGAAACCCATTGTTGTTATCTTTAGATTCACTCATTTACTGATTTGTTTTCAGTGTCTCAATCTTGATCAATGTTCATTTTGTAAATTGGCTTGTCTTGAATTAAATGGCGTATTTTGTGCAGGAGACGCGCATACAAGAGAAGCAAACGCATTCTCTTTCGTCTTCCTTAACTCCTCGTAACGAACCCCCCTGCCCTTCCTGCTTGTGCAACAACAGTTGCCAAACAGTTCGCTCAAGAACTAAGTTGATGAACGTTCTTATAGAGAGGGGAAAGCCTCGTGAAGTCCACGTAATTTTCAAAGCTTTAACCGAAGAGGGCCACAGGCCAACCCTTGTAACCTACACTACTCTTTTGGCTGCTCTCACGCTCCAACGACACTTCAAGTCCATTGCCTCTCTCCTCTCCAAGGTGGAGCACGATGGCCTAAAACCCGACTCCATATTCTTCAACGCAATGATCAATGCATTTTCTGAATCCGGGAATATGAAAGAGGCTATGAGAACATTCCAGAAAATGAAAGAGAAGGGGTGTAAGCCGACGACTAGAACCTTCAACACCTTGATCAAAGGATTTGGGATCATAGGTAGGCCTGAAGAATCTCTGAAGCTGTTGAATACTATGTTACAAGAGAATATGAAACCAAATGACAGGACATATAATATTCTTGTCCGAGCATGGTGTAATAAGGGAGAAATCGAGGAAGCATGGAATGTTGTCTATAGGATGATTTCCGCTGGAGTTAAACCTGATTCTGTGACGTATAACACAATTGCAAAGGCCTATGCTGAAAACGGGGAAACCAGCAGAGCCGAAGCCATGATTTTACAGATGCAAAACGAGTTTGTGAGACCAAATGAGAGGACCTGTGGTATCATTGTAAATGGCTATTGCAAGGAAGGAAACATGGCAGATGCATTGAGGTTTTTGTACAGAATGAAGGATCTTGGAGTGCACCCAAATCTCGTCGTTTTCAATTCACTTATCAAAGGATTTATTGACAATACCGACCCTGATGGGGTTGATGAGGTAAAGCTGTTATGTTAACCTTAAAAAACTAGTCTTTCTTGTCTCTTTCTAGAACCCTTTGCAATATGTTCTTATCTGTGCAGACACTGACTTTGATGGAAGAATTCGGGGTGAAGCCGGATGTAATAACGTTCAGCACGATCATGGACGCGTGGAGCTCAGCCGGGCTAATGGACAAGTGCCAAGACATCTTTGATGACATGGCTAAGGCTGGAATAGAACCAGACATCCATGCATTGAGCATTCTTGCAAAAGGGTATGTTCGTTCGAGAGAGCCTGAGAAGGCCGAGGGAGTTTTGAAACTGATGAACAAATCAGGGGTTTATCCTAATGTGGTAATCTTCACTACTATCATAAGTGGATGGTGTAGTGCTGGGAGAATGGATTATGCTGTTAGAATATACCACAAGATGTGTGAGATGGATATACCCCCGAATTTGAAGACTTACGAGACTCTTATATGGGGATACGGAGAAGCAAAACAGCCATGGAAAGCAGAAGAGTTTCTTGTGGAGATGAAGAAGAAAGGCATTCATCCTCAGAAGAAAACGATACAGCTCGTTGCTGATGCATGGCGGGCCATTGGGTTTGTTAGTGAAGCTAAAAGAGTCGTGAATGGCTCAAACGATGATCATGTCGTTGCATCAAGGCAGGAAATGGCTCAAGATAAACTTGTTCAGAAAGAAGAGCAGAATGGTTCTTATTCGAATCTTGTACCACCAGGCAGCATTGTAAAACATCCGAATGGAATCTCTGGAAAGATCCGGATGATTCTGGAAACGTCGAGAGGTTCTTCTACGTGCTCGACTACTTGCTGGATCAAAGCGAAGATATGTCAAAAACAGTTCTTTGTGCTGGATAAGAATCATGGGTACATGAGTTCATTTAAGTTAGTGTTTTGAATGCAGAAAAGCTTGTTGAAGTATTGATACATGATTCTTGAACTTGTACAAATTTATTCCACTGTGAATTTAAGAAATTTGGCATTGCTTTGGTCATCCATATTATACAACTTGATTCTCTTGATGGTTTCTTCTTATTATCTAAATCTTGTTTTCTTCAATCAATCAATGTTAAATTGTAGCTGAAATTTGTAAACTTGTGATTGCAAAAATAAAAATTTTATTTTTGAAACTGAAAAAAGAGCAAACTATACAACCTTAAAGAGAAGTCAATGCTTCAATGAATAAACCAAAACCATCTCTTGAAAAGTATTTGTGAAATAAGCATATAAATTGTTTTTTCCTCATAAATCGATTTTCTAAAGTATTTGGATCTCTCATGTTTCCAAGAAAATTCTATCTAGAAAATGGTTGTTTATTGTTTTTTTATATAATAATAAAAAAAAACTTTATAAAAATATCTTGTATGTTTTGTTTTAGAAAAAATGTAGGGGAAACATCTAAATATAAATAAACCCATCTTTGATCTGACCCTTTATCTCACTATTGTCAATTAAAATTGTTGATTAAAATTGCTATAAAAATTATATGATTTCCATAAATTACATGGTTTTAAATTTTAATAGACAATAATAGAATTTATTAAATAAAAGCTATTAAAATGTTTTTGACTGGTAAATCAATCCCAGTGTTCAGTTTTCAACTCAACCGTGGCAGTGAGGAAGAAGAAGCAGGAGAGAGAGAGAGTAACAAATGATACCATTACAGCTTCGGCTACTCCCTCCATGCCCTTCCCTTCACAACCCTAACCCCGCCTGCTTCACCCCCACCACCAATTTCAAATCTTCAAACCTCACCCGTCCCCATTATCTCTTCAAACCCTCCAAAAATCTCAATTTTGTAAACCCCAGACGGGCACAATTTCACACCCTTCATTGTAATGGGTCCGGTAACGAGACTACCAAAACGACGGCGTTGAACACTAAAGCAACCGGTGACGGAGACGGCGGCGGTGGAGGTGGTGACGGTAACGGAGACGGAGACGACGGCCAGACGGAAAAGAATGGTGGGCTCTTGCCGGAATGGCTGAATTTCAACTCAGATGATGCAAAAACGGTTTTTGCAGCGTTGGCCGTATCGCTGGCGTTTAGGACGTTTATTGCTGAGCCTAGATTCATTCCTTCTCTGTCTATGTATCCTACATTTGATGTTGGGGATAGGATTGTGGCTGAAAAGGTAAATATGTTTGAGATTTTTGGTTGAATTACAGCTTTTATTTGTTCATGTTTAGTGTTTGATTAACTTGATATCACTATCTCATAGTTAGAAGAAGTATGGAGTTTTTCAAATCTGCTTTTTAGTGGTTATAAAATGGTGCAAGTAAGTTAGTCAAAATATTGTGTAATCTATCAAGTGATGAAGGGTAAATGCATTACTTAGATTACTTCGGATTTGTATAGTTGATTAAGTATGGATGCATTGGTGTATACAGATAATAACTCAAAATCTACTTGTTTTTGAGTAATATATGAGTTATTATCGTGTGTTGCAATGCTCGGTATCATTGATGTTTTCTTGTATTATTACCTGTAAACATGTACTTGCATTGATCCCTGTAGTTTGTGGAACCATGAATTCGATTTTGTTTGCAGCTTTGTATCATTCCTATTCATCGAGTTCCTCTGACTAAGTTGAAATTCTCCATTTTCCAGGTGTCATATTATTTCAGAAAGCCTTGTCCGAATGATATTGTAATTTTTAAAAGCCCACCCGTTCTTCAAGAAGTTGGCTACTCAGATGGAGATGTTTTCATTAAGCGGATAGTTGCAAAAGAAGGTGATGTCGTACAGGTGAGATTTTAAAATCTTATCTTTTCATGAAAGGATTTATATATGGTTGTTGTATCCTTTCTATGAAGTATCTGTTAAACTAGTAGGCCTGGCAAGGATTGGTTTTCAATGGGGTGGCCACTGGTATTGGGCCTTGCAATCTTAATATAGGGTAAAACAGGTTCATTTGATTGCATTCATTGTTGTGAGGTTCTTAGTCTCCATTTTCTTGTTAGTTTCCTTGCATTTATTTGCTACTTGTGCTTCTTCAAAGAGCATCTCCCCATGTCATGATTATCGTATCACTGACTACTCTTAAATCTATTATCCGTGTTTTTCTTCAAAGTGGCATCGATCGTTTTTCTCTGCATGTTAGCTTTATATTATTGTAAACGAGTTCTTTTTCTCTGACATCCGGTAAGATTTTGAATCTTCTGAGGCTTCACTATCTATCCTGAAAGATAATGAATGAAAAAAGAGATAAAAATGTCCATATGATGATTGAATAAAGAAAAGTTTCCATAGAATGATTGGTTGAAGTAATAGTTGAAAATCATTCATTTTCAATCGGTATTTTCAATCTTGTTTTGCAGTGCTATTTTTCTGTGTAAGTTCCTGGTAATTTAAGTTCCACAATTAGAGAATTGGTACTGGATACACATTTATCTATATTTTGTGTTTCATATGCAATGCAGGTTCATGATGGGAAACTGATTGTGAATGGGGTTGCCAGAAATGAAGACTTTATCCTTGAAGCACCCAAATACGAAATGACTGAAATTGTATGTCCTGTTTTCTCTCATCTCACACACACACACACACACACACACACACATATAGTTTATCCTTATTGTTCTTGTAATTTTTTCTTCTGATGGGCACATTTTGGCAGCGAGTACCACAAAACTCTGTTTTTGTCATGGGTGACAATCGAAACAATAGTTATGACTCACATGTCTGGTAATACCTTCTTATGATCAGATACTGAGATTAAGGTATTTCCTCTAATATTCTGCACTTAGTTCTTTACTTATGAACTTATGTTTTTTTAGGGGCCCTCTTCCTTCGAAGAATATAATAGGAAGATCAGTGCTTCGGTATTGGCCTCCTGCTAGAGTCGGTGGCACAGTTTTTCCAGAGGGCTGTGTTATCGACAAGGAGAGCAGTGTAGCTGCTCAATGAAGAAGGTGCAGTTTTGATCTTTTCCTTTTTTCAAAATTGGATTTGCTTTCTAGGCTAAGTAATATAAGCACAAAATCTGGTCTAGGCAGAGAAAGAAAAGGATTATTTCATGAATTATAGTCTCAATTTCTCAAGAACATGTTGCAGATAGTTCTTGTATGTTTAATTTTTTGGGATAATGGAAAATTGTAAATGTAATTTCATTTCGTTTTTCAATTTGGTTTAAAACAAGTCATTGCATTTTCATTGACGAGTATAGACCATAGCCTGTGTTTCTTTAATATACTTTTTAGACAGGATTTGGACATCGAAAATAATACCTCACCATCTGTTAATGAGTGAATTATCACAGTAGATTTTATGGGAAAATTGAAATATTTTATGGACCACTTTTTTTTTATTATTTTTAGGTTGATTCTACTTTTCTTTAATAAAAAACTTTACATTACAAAAAATTGTTACTAAGTGTGATTTGATCATTAGATACTATATTCAAAAAATACTTTCCAACACAAGAAATATTTTTCCAATACAAGAAAATGGCATCAGGTCAATATACACTCTTTTATTAATCAACATTGAAAGAAGAAAAGAAGCTCATGCAATCAAGAAAAGGAAAATAAGATATAACTAACTCAAAGTTAGTTATCAACAGCAAGTTAGCTAATCAAGATTAGTTAGGAAAGGAGTTAGATAAAGCTCTATATATAGATCCAAACTACACTCAATGTGTTTATCTAGTTAACACTCTCTTTATGCAATACAATACAATCCTTTATCTCCTTCATTTCTCTTCAAGTTCTAGTGTTATCAACATGGTATCAGTTTAGGGTTTCGTTTTTTTTTTCCTGGTTTCTCAACGTTTTCCGCGATCTTCTTTGGTGTTTATCATCAAATTTCTTCTCTGATCGGTGTCTATCATCGATAATCTCTTTGGCATGGATTCTTCAACGTCTGCTCCGGTTCTGGCGCAAGGTGATGCTTCGCAGGCGTAAGGTGATGCTTCGCGATCACAATCTGCTGCAGTTCGTGCAACACAACAGAATTTCTCATCACTTAATCCAATTCTTAATCTATTGTCACATCTGGCTCTTCTTCCCAATGATAACACAACTGTTTCTATCGTTCTTGAACCGCTTAATGGTTCGAATTATGTTTCATGGAGTCATGCAGTGAAGCGAGCCTTAAGTGTGAAGAACAAGTTAGCCTTAATTGATGGTTCTTTGGTTCCTCCAGGTGAAGATGACTCTATTCTTCATGCAGCATGGGTGCGAGTGAATGATCTTGTTTTGTTATGGATTTTGAATTCAGTTCAAAGTGATATCAAACAAACCTTAGAGTATTTCTGTTCTGCAAAAGAAGTTTGGGATGAATTGAAATTGAGGTATGCACGATCTGATGGTCCTCGTGTATATCATCTTGAAAAGTCATTGAGTTCTATATCTCAAAGCAATCAGTCCTTGGTTATATACTATAACAGTTTCAAGGCATTATGGGATGAGTTTATCAGGCCTTTCTTGAAGTGAATTGTGGAGCTATGATAAATTGTTCTTGTGATTTGATCCAGACAATGATGAAAACTCAAGAACAAGACTCTGTTATGAAGTTTTTGGTTGGTCTTGATGAGTCTTATTCATCCATTCGTAGTCAGCTTCTATTGAGTTCCCCTTTGCCTTCTCTAGCCAAGGTTTACTCTCTATTGTTACAAGAAGAATCACAGAGAAGTTTATCTTCTTCTCAAGCTGCATTGCCTTCTGATTCTCTAGCTATGTGCTAACAATTCTAACTACAATAAGTTCAAAGATAAGAAGAAGATTTTGAAGTGTTCTCACTATAGAGCCCAAGGGCATTCTATGGATAGATGTTTCCAGTTGATTGGATATCCTCCTGGATGGAGGGGACCAAGAGGTCCTAGAACAGGCAACACTTCAGCAAATATCATTGTTTCTTCTCCTCAGAAAACAAACAAGAGTGATTCTAATCCTTTGTTCAATCAGGATTTTTTGAGCAATTTATGGCTTTCACCAAAATGAAGGATGGCCAAGAAAATCATAATGCTGCAATTGCTATTTCTGAGCACAAAGCAGATCTGCCACAGGGTTTGCATTGTTGTTTGTTTTCAAAATCTAAAACGAATGATGCATGGATTATTGATACAAGTGCAACTGATCACATGATATGTAATTTTGATCTTTTTAGTACAAATCCTATTGCATGTGTGATATGAAGATAAATCTGCCAAATAATGAAATTGCCACTGTTACACATATTGGCACAGTTCACATAGGGAATGATTTGACATTAACTAATGTGTTACATATTCCTAGATTTTCTTTTAATTTGCTATCTATTTCTCATCTTGCTAAACATTCAGATTGTACTGTGTTTTTTGCTCATCGCATTGTGTTTTTCAGGACAACAAGAGCAAGAAAATGATTGGTATTGCTAGAGAAGGAGGATTGTATTACTTGCAAAATTGTTGTACCAAATCTGTAAATAAAGCATCTATGGATACTTTCAAATTGTGGCATTCTAGGCTAGGTCATATGTCAGTAAAGAACATGTTACTTCTTAAGAATGTTGGAATTCAATGTAAAAAGAATATCAATTGTGATGCTTGTCATTTTGCAAAGCAAAGAAAGTTTCCTTTTCCTAATAGTAGTACTGCTTCTTTACACACTTTTGATCTAATACATTGTGCTGTTTGGGGTCCTTTCTCTATATGTTCTCATACAGGAAATAGATACGCTGTGAATCATAAACTACATCACCATTTCTCTTTCTAAATCCACAAAATCCTCAGCAAGTCTCAAAAGAAGCCAATTTCATCACAGTTCTGGTGAAAAAAATTCAAATCAACAGGGATTAGCATGTAAATATGTGAGAAGAAACCAAGAACAAAAATAATTATTTTTCAAGATAATTTAATAACAAAAAAAAGAGTAAAATGAAAGGAAAAAAATGTAGTTTCCCAACGTCCAAATGCGCTACAGAAAAAGCATCACCGGATAGCGAGGGGAACATCTCTGTAGCCTCACTTGTAACAATGTCACACTAATCAACATTATAGCAATGACAAAATGCAATACAAGTAAAGCACACTTCAACATAATTAATTAAGAACATAGAATTAGAAAGAAACAACTCAGTCCCTTAGATGTTCAATAATTGCGATCATATCCGCAATCATTACAGGTCTGTAGAGCTCATCATCGTTGTTCCAACACAAAAAACTACACAAACAAACGATAACATAATTAGAGATTAATATGTAGCTGCCCCCCATTGTTCTCCAAACACAGGAAATGGTGGTGGAGTGACATACAAGGAGCAACACAAATACTATTGCTTCTAGGGAACGAGTTGAAAGGAAATCAACATTATTCCATCAACCAGATAGCGAAGCCAATAATGCTCTTAAAATTAACAAAAAATTGCAATACCAAAGTGATCAAAATATGTTCTTAAGCTTACTAGACCAGCTTCAAGAAAATAATCAGCAAGTCTGAAGAGCTAAAGATTGATTTATGAGCAGATAAACACCTCCCTTCTCAATGTATTCACAGAAGAGGGTTGCCTGAATTTCCACTCAATATAACACATTAAATCATATAATGTAGCAACAAAGCATAAACACTTTTCACCTACTATTTGTTAGCATATTGCACATCCTGAGAAATGAAGATTACTGCACAATTATCATTAAAACAACATAATAGACTTGTCAAAAAGAGGCCTCATTGAGAAGATTAGTCTATCCACATTAAAAATTCGGACATATGCTTGTCTTTAAATAAAGTATAATCATTGGCCAAAACGCATCACAGATCTGATTTAAAAAAAAAAAAACCAAAAATTGCCAAAGAAATATTCAATAAAAACTTTAAATTTCACAATGATGGTTGATAAAGGACTCAGTTTATGGGTGGTGATATAACAGTATGGTCGGCAAGGTGTTATTACACACCATTACGACGAACGAGACCAATAATATGTTCATCATCGTCCCTTTTCGTATTAAACATTTTCAGTAAAAAGATCCATTTTAAAAATACATGTATATATAAAATTAGAAAAGAAATAAACATGGATTTTTAATAAAATTAAAAAATGAACTGAGAATCATCAGATAGGAGCGAAAGACTAAAACTATTTAATCACTAAAATTTCATTTGAACTATGCAAAATCATCACTTGACTCTCAGTTTTTTTCCAGAATGTTACTGATAATCTAAAATAGAAAAGTAAATAATTTTAAAGAATTAAATTGAATGCGAAGCCTCAGAAGGAAGGCAGTAGTGTGGTCGTAATCACTGAATTCTCATGAAATAATTCCACGTTACTCATCATTGGCAAATTCGTTGAAAATAAACACAAACCAAAATCTTTTCCGAAGAATAAAAATCTAAATGCCTCATAGAGAAGATTAGGTTGATCCACATGTGTAGATTCAGACATATGCTTGTCAACAAATAATATAATCATCGGCATCTCGAAGAAAAAAACTCAGGCAGTAGATCACCCAAAGAAGGAAATACCAAATTGATGAAAACCTGAAATTGGAAAACGCCGATTTCATCTTTGCAAACTAATAATTTGAGCGTGGAGAGAGCGGCGCGTAGAAATGAACTGAGAGGCGCAGATACTTATAGAGAGAGAAACAGAGAGAGAGAGAGGCGGCGATAACTAGGGTTTATTTTGAAACCTAAATGTGCCGGGTTTATCTCTTTTGTTTTAAGACTTTTTTAATTTTCCATCTAAAATAAATTAAATATGTTTAAATATTAAATGAGATTAAAATATAATTTATCAACTACTTATTTTGGTTGTTATTTATTTTATTAAATCCATTTGCAAAACTTCTTCAATGTCACTTAATTCTTTTTGTAGATGAACATCATTTTTGTTTTTACTCTTTTCCCTTCAAAATTATGTGTACTAAAAAGACAACATTATTTTATAATTCCTCCATTTTATAATAAATGTTGTTTTAAATTAAGTATAGTTTAAAACTTTCACACTTTATAATAAATGTTGTTTTGAACTCTAAATTTTGTTTTAAATTAAGTAAAGTTTAAGACTTTTACACAGTTTTATTCTAAAATTATTCCTATTAATATTTCTTATATTTCATAACTAAAATTTAGATAACATGACACTTGTATAGAATTCATTTGATTCTAATTCCAACATTGAAGATAAGTTCTTTGATTAGTTAAGGATATATTTATCAAATTTTTATGTTTCTTAATCTATGACAAAAACTCCACTTATTCTAAAATAAAGAGAGTATTAATCTTTGTTGAATAAATTAACCTTCCATTAGGTCTAAGAATAGGAATTTAAAGTTTTTTGTAGTGTTTCTATAACTGAATTTCCGAATTACAAAACTAACCCTGGAACAACTCAAGATGGGAAAGTACAAAAAATAGTATAATCGATAACAAAGTGTAAAAAATAATTGAGGTGTGGAAGTCAAAACCTGCATACTTTGGATGACAAAATGTAATTACTCCTTTGGTTTTTTGCAGGAAACTATATGAGTTTGAAGATAAATTAAGAACACATGTTAATAGGAAGACAAAAACTAAACTAAACTAAACTCAAACTTTTGGACAAGAGACTTGTTTGTAGGAGAACATACATAAGGCGCCATATTCAACACAACCAAATCCCCTACCTCATATATCACTGCTGCAGATTTTGATTCCAAGTTAGATGCCACAACTACCATTAGTAAAAATCAAGGATTCAACTCTTGAAGGCAAAACCGGTGATGTTACTAATGATATGGCCGGATCTACGCAGAGGCTCTCAGCTTTTATGATTTATCAGGATCTGATTCTATTAACTTGAGTAGTTCTTGGATCCAAGGTTGATAGGATTTGGGGCATTGACATGCCACCAGAAACAACAATTTCTGCATATAGTCAAACCAAAAAAATTGTTGTTGGAAAAATATATGTACATCTTATAAGGAGTATAAATCAAGGAATACTGGTAAAAGAATTCCAATTATTGGAAGTCGAAATGTATTAGAAGCGAGACCGATAGTCATCATGTCTGATGGCCTCCAATCCTATCTTTAATTTGCTAAGTTTTCCAAAATATAAAAGAAAAACAGTTTATATCTCCCCTATAAACATATTTACACCTACCACTAAACCAACAGTTGGTAAAAATCTGATATAAACTAATAAAAGTGAAGTTCAAGTGAGCATTTTCCTTTGGAAACAAAAAGATTTTCATTTTCAGTTTAGAGTGCATGCAAATTTTGAGGGGTTGGCTGCACCGTAGAAGTAGAACTGGCAGACTGTATTGCACAAGGACTACCGGGGGTATTAATGGGGCTAAGCGTGAAGTGAAGCAGAATGCCCAGACTTAAAAGGGTGAGATTGGCAGGTAAATATGAAGGAAGACAAGGTAGTTTTTACTGATTTGTTCATTTATTTTTGCCAGATGCCCTACAAGTGGATACAGGATTGAATGAATTCTCTCTTTTATTTCTTGTGGTAAATATCACTTCGCCCCCAACCACCCAAACCAACATCACCTCACTCCTACTTAACATAACCAAGTACTGTTGTTGCCCCCAGTATACTTTTCAGGTAAAAACCCGACAGGATAAGAGAATTTACCTACCATATAGAATACCAAAAGAGACAATCTTGCCATTTAACTTGCATTCGATCTCTTTATTGAATAAATCTTACTGTAAAAGTGGGAGGAAAAACAATGGGGGTGCATCTGATCCCAAGGAAACAGGCATCCATGTGTGCTCCAATGGCATCAGGAAAACAAGAAGTTGATTAAAGTATCAAAGTGGCAAGATTCATATCTTTGGTGTACTAAATGGTAGATAATTCTTCTTTCAGTGGGGCTTTTTGCCTGAAAAATATGTTGCGGTGAAGTGTTCTGATTACCTTAAGTTGATGGGGTTCTGTTATTTTAGTTGGCTCTGGAGGGTTATGTGCCAAAACATGCATATTTAGGGGTGTAAATTGCTGTTTACCCAATTTCTTGTATGGTAGATGCTCTCTCTATGCCAAATAAGGGCAATAAAGTCCAAATATGAACTTCAGTATACAAAACAAGTAGCAAAGTCATCTTACCAATTCCTTCTCGAACAGACAAGTTTGGTCTAATAACATCTTTAGCATTAACCAGGAATACATCACCAATGTAAAGATGGTTCGTTGGGACATACACACAGCAGAGTTCTTCCTCTCCTGAATTACTCTGCAGAGAAAAAATGAGATAAAAATAAAATGAAAAATATTCTCAATGAAAGAAAATATATAAAGCTCACCCATCAAAGTATAAAGTATCAATTCTTATACCATTTCATCCTATGTCAATCAGGAGATTTTGAGTACATTTCTCAGTAATAACCAAAATGTAGAGCAAGAATATACTACAGTTCTATAGACTAGGATGCTTACAAAAGAACAATTTTTTTTAATGGATTACATAGAGTATGTTTAAGACATAAATTCAAGTTTGGAAAATGATAAACTAAAACATGCAAGGCATGGCAAACCTGGAGGGTCAAAGATGAAGTGATGAACCCAAATGCATATTCACCAATTCGTGGATGCCTTATTATAGCCACTTCCTTGAAAGCCTGTGAATTCTGATCTGCAACCATGATGCTAAAGAATTGTTCATCCATCCCTAACAACTGATCTCTTCATGAGACTATGAATGGAAAAACCAAGCAAACCTGGAGATATGGCAGCACTAATTTGCTTCGAGGCATTGTAAATATGACGAACAAATGGCATACGCTTTATAAACCACTCTCCAAGGCTCAAAACAGAAGCCCCCAACCATGATGACATAAATACTCCAACCAAGAAAATAAAAGTAATGGAGGTTACAAATCCTAAACCTAAATCAAGAAAATACAAAGTGTTAGCAGCAGCAAGGATATGAGAGAGGAACTGGTAGTTTATTATTGGACTGAACAGTCATAGATGCTTTTGTTAAAGTTCTGCACATTTTATAATAAGTACCTCCACGTATAAGACATATATTACTATAATCAAAGTGCGTTCCTACTTTCGGACATTGAGTGAAAAGGCAACATGCTTACCAAATATATCAATTCCAAGTTGAGCATAAATGGGAGAGAAGAAGCCATCCACGAAATGAATGAACCACCATGTTACATAGAAAGTAATAGCTATTGGAAGAAGGATGACACTGCAGAAAGGACAGAGGAAGTGACATCAACATTGTGCAAACGGCAAACAGGTGCAAAAGGAGGCTTAACCAAGAACTTGTCAATTCTTGAACTGATATTTTGCAGAGTTTGTAGTAACATAAGCAGGAAACAAGAGCTTTCCTCATGAGGGTGCCACAGATCAAATGCTACAATAACACATTGTTAATTGAAAGACAAATTAATTTGACAACTTCATCCCAACATTGAGTTCGTAATAAAACAACTTAAAGCTGTCAAAAAAGGTTCTAATAGCAATTAATTACAACGAATTCATTACATAATAGCTATAAGGAAAATCCTTGAGTGGTTTTAGTTACGCATAAAATAGGTAAATTTCTTCCAATACTCCAAGCATTTGTCCCTCATCCTTTCTTCAGTTTATAGATCATGACTGCCCAATTTATTTGCTTTTTATGTGATGGAGATTACCAGTCTAAAGGGGTCAAAGATTCACCAAATGCAGCATTAAACCCATCAAAAAATCAGTATACATATCACATATAATAGTCAAGTGAAACTTTTAAAAGGCTCCTACATGCATTTTTTACGTCTTATGCTGAGAATTTCAAGTGCCATAGAGCATAAAGATGTGCTCACCATCCAGTCATGAACTTTTTTGAAGCCCAGCTCCTCACAACTTTGTAAAACGTCTGCATGATTACCAAGATGAAGAAATATACTTTATCTTTAGATACAGAACAAAAGTACTTCAAAAATAAAAATCAGGTCCTTCATCAATAATAGAACAATCTAAATTAGCTCATGAGGTGAAGGCGGAGGCAAGAAAATTACAAACGTGCCAAGCAAAGTGAGGCACTTCGTCACTCTACATTTGGATCATTAAGTTAAGACACATAAAAGAGAAGGGCCACAACTGCAGCAAGAGGTATTATAATGGCAGTTTATGGGCAATTATAACAAAAAACTTGAACTGCTAAAAGACAGTGATAATCATATCATCTGGAGTATCTTTTCCTTCTACAGACAAAATTCATCACATAATAATCACTCATCAGTTCTTTCAAGTGAAAAGCAATCTATCTATTACCATAATTTAATAATTCCCCTTTCGAAAAATTACTGAAGAAGGCAGTTTTTAATGCTATCTTCACATTACTCATGTTTATCTGCACAGCTAAAGCAACAAGCAACAACAAAAACAAGCCCACTTCGCTTAAAGCACATTAAAATCAGTAAAAAAGAGTTCGAAAAATAGAGTTATCTCCTAAAACCCTAAAACGAAAACAACAAAAAAACACACCAAATCATGACGAAACATAGTACCTCTCGACCAGAATTATGATGAGAGGAGGAGGCGGCTGGGGAGGCGCCGTCGTCATCGTGGCGGTGGTCAACGGAATCAGCCACCGGTATTAGAAGCTCGCGATCTCTCTCTCTGCTGTTGTTGCCCATTACCCCGAGAGGTTTCTCATCTCCCATCTTTCACGTTACGCACTCTGAATTCCCTTCTTCAAGTCTCCAGTTTTAACAGATTCAGTCTTCCCCTCCAAACGCCTCTCTCTCTCTCTAGAATTTCAGCTGTGTTTTTACTAAGATTTCTAAGAAAGAGTTCAATTGAATGAGAATCTCTTTGTGGATATGTATATATATTATTGAGTAATGGCGTAATTTATTCCACATAATTATAATTAGTTAATTAATTATAATTAAAAAAGATGTCAATACATATCAATAAAAGTGATTTTGCAAAAATAATAATAATAATAATATTAAATAAAATTGTGACGGAAAATTCAAAGTGGGATTAGTGGGGCCCACCGATGAGGTGTCCTCTGAGCTGTCACCAACCACAATGTGCTTACAGAAATGCACACCTATCAGTTACATTATTTATTTTTTTAGTTTAATAAATTGAATTATCACTTTTTTGTATTTTGTAATACCTTAATTTTCAATCTTCATTTTTTTTTTGTTTAGTTACCAAACATTAAAAAAATGAAGTCTTAATAAAAAAACACTTTTTTTTAATTGCAAATTAATTCTAATTTTTAAAATTCAACTAACAAAATTATAATTTTGTAACGTTGTGACATCCAATGTATAAAAATTAACCGTTTGACAATCTTTCACCGAAATATGAATAATGATTCGAATCACTGAACTATCTAAAATTCATGACATGACTTTTTTTCCCTAAATTTGAAAGATCATGTTAAAATTGCAATCTTGCGAACTACTTTTAAAGCTTTTCATAAGCATTGCAATAGTACAGTATGTTTGATCAAGCAATTAGTACTATAAACTACATCTCACTAAGCTATATACAGAGACCAAATGGATTCAACAAATCAGTGCAAATCACTAAGCCATGAACTCTACAACATCACCTAAAAATTCACTCAAAATCAGCTTCTCTATGTCATGCACCACTTCATCAATGGCCTCGGTTGTGTACCCGTTTCTCCAACCCGGGTCCCAGCCACCTGTCACCTCTTCGTTCCACAATAAATCTCGTTGCATCATCGAATAGATGCCATCCACGACCACGATATCTCCACAAGATGTAGTGTAGTTTTTTAAATACTTGATGCCATCAGAAATGTCACGTGACAATTCTTGGATGAGTACTTTGCATTTGGGCTTTAGCATCCTCATGCAGATGTCTTTGGCGCAATCTAGTAGAAGAGGATCATCAAGCATTTCGCCATCAGGGAAGATCGTAGGGTCCATATGGTTGAGAAATGACACACTGCTTGATAGTAGATGCCTCGTGTTTGTTCCTTTCATGTCATCTGAATTACGACAAGGAGAACTTGCTTCGTCTCTAGAGTTGATATCTGTAGTGAAAAAGGAGTCATAAGCTATACTATGGCATATCATAACAACACATTCACATTGCAAGATTTTGTTTTATTTAAGACTGTCAAGAAATACAATTAAAATCACCACCAGAAAGATATTAAGTGATAATGAGAATCCCATTGATGGGCTTAAATAATTTACCAGATATAGAAACACAAGAAGCATTCATCATCACACCAATGAAAGCCTCTAAAGTAAAATGACACTTTTTTTTGTCAAGAAATACGATAAAATCGTCTCTAAGTAAGTATTATCAGTCCCAGAAAGCAATCAATCAATAATGTGAATCCCATTGATGGGATTAAGTGATTTACCAGATATAGAAACACAAGAAGCATTCATCACTTCTTCAGTTATTTGTTCTGATGTTGTACTCTTCATCATGTTACTTTCAACATTGATTGGCATATTGCTATCTTTTTGTACATTTTCGACCTGCATAAGTACCATTATATGGATCAAGAAGACATGAATGGAAAGTGAACATTAAAGATTGAATAAAAGATGGACTCACTATAGCTGCAGATGGCTTGCTAGGTTTGCCTTTTAGTGGATTCTTCTTTGGGATACTCGGTTTAAGAGATGCTCGTTTCGTTCTTTCATCTCTAGCTACAATCTTTCCTTGTGGGACTTGGGTTTTTGACACATTAGCTTTACTAAGCTTCATTGTGGTAACTTTGCCAAGATCTTGAGTTCTAGAAGACTTGGCATCTTTTGTTTCTGCTCGTTTACTCATATTAGGAGCTACTCTTCCTTTCTCATCAATCTTCCCAACAACTCCTTTCGTCTGTGCCAATCTTGGCTTTGAATGGTTTGTCTTCATTGTAGACATTCTATCTTCGACATCTACACTTTTCTTGATCAGAAATTTCCCTGAACTTTTATCGACATTGAGCTTCTGCTTTGGAGGTGTCGGTTTCTCCTTCCTCTCCATGAACCTCTTGACACGTCTCTCTTCATTGATCCAACGGCTTTGATGAGGCACACATAGAGGCCTCATGAGAACAATAGGTGTACCCTCAGCAACTAAACCTTTCCTCAACGAAGAAACACGATCAACAGAATCCTTTCTTTCCAAAAGTCCTTTGAACTCCATCGTCTCAATCATTTCTTCGAGCGTTTTGCTCTTCGGCCTAGGCAAATCAATGTCAAGCAAAGAGCTTCTCCGATTTAAAACCCTTTTCTTCTCAATCTGTTTAAACTCTGCTTTTGAAGGCAATTCTTGATCTAATCCCATAAGCTTAGCAATCAAGTTGGGACTACTTTTTCGCCTCTCATTTTGAACACTCGACAACGGAGAACACTCACAAGAGTACGAATGAATCAACGAAGATTGACTTGAACTCGACGAGGGAAAATCCAAACACAAATCCGAGCTTTTTCTTTCAAGATTCGAGACCATATCTCTCCTAGCAAAGCTCTCCCTTATCACATCCCTCAACTCATCATAGCAATCCCTCGAAACTCTAGGCTTCTCCAACTCCATTGACCCTCCATTAATAACCTTTTCTTTGCACTTTGAAGCCTTTTGCAACTTGCTAAGCATGACTAGAGACTCTTGAAGGTCAAGTGCACCTCTCAACAAGTCGTTTGCGTTACACCACGAATCAATCGCCACCCGATTGAGCTTCTCTGCCCCTCTAGAAACCTCCATGATGGAGAGGCTTTGTAACTCCTCAGAGAACTCTTGAGGGGCTTTCTTGTCCTTTCCCCCTTCTTCTTCCTCCTCATATGATGGATTTGAATGTGTCTTTCTTGGATTTTTTAATTTGCTTTCCATCTTCTTGGACTTTCTGATTGTCTTACATTCCACCACACCTTTGGGATCATCACATGTGACAAATGATCTATAAACAACGGATCTTAGACTATCTTGAGGCATCTTCTTCTTTAACTCCAAAAGGGTATAATTGCAAGAATTAAATAATGATTAATCACTCTCAAAACAACTCCACCAAAGCCAAGTCTTGCCGAATGCACTTACTCTCTCTCTCCCCCTCTCTCTAGAAACACACCTTTTGCTAGCTATGAGGCCCTGAAAATTTAAAGAAAAATGACAAATAATTAAGGTGCCGTCCATAAACAGAGGACAATGATAGAGATACAAAAGCCCTATTTAAATCACCAACTCATTCTTCATTTTGACAAGTTCAAATAATTGATGTCAAGAGAATTCAAGAGAGAGAAAGAGAGGGGATCGTAAATTAAGTATAAAATCAAAATTAACTACATTTTGAAAGAGGTTTCATAATTAGAGTTGATACCTTGTGAAGCAAGAGCCCACTGGGATAAATTCCCAAATCCTGATCGCCATTAACGTCCGTCACAGCCGTTAGGAAGCTCGAAATAAAAAAACCCAAAAAAAAAGCGAAGAGTGAAAGAGACACGTCAACTGTTACAGTTAACTCTCACCGGCATTTTAGCTGGTTTTAATGAGAGACCTGAGATCCACGCTAACCAGATTGGAGCTTATAATGTGCCTGCCTCCTCACTTTTTTTTTTTTTTTTTTTTTGAAGATATAAAGGTTTGTTTATTGGAGAATCTTTGCTTATTTTTAGGGACGATGAAGGGATTTTTGTTTGGTTCATTTGTTTATTGCATATTATGTAATAATTTAAGAGCTAATTACACGTGTTTTTCGGGTCAATGATTGCAACTAGCTTATGCTTTGTCTTGTTTGGGATTCAGTGTACCAAAAAGTTGTAAAATCTAGTGGGGGTCCTAAATGTTCTAATTGTTTGAAAAAAATAGCATTTTAAAAAAATTGAAATTTAATCATAATATTTTTGGATTTAATAGAAAGAACCGTGGCTTTAATTCATTATTACAATCAGAATTGTAATTTTGAAAAATAAAATAAATTTTTGATTTACATCAATATGAAACAAAGTCATTTTAAGTGAACCAAAGTCTTATTTGGATAGAGAGATTCAAAATTTGAAATGAATTAATATCAAATTCATTTAAATTAGAAGTGATTCAAAATTCACTCATATTACTCAAAAATTAATTAATGACCAAAATGATGGAATTCAAGATCATATATATAAATTCATATAAATCATACTCACCGATGAAATTACCACTATGAATTCCAAATACATCATCAAATTCATCCATCCATCCAAAATATATCCTAAATTTAAAAAAGAGAGTTTTAATTTAAATTCGTGTCAATTCTTATTTTTATTTTAAACTAGGTGGCTTTTAACATAACTATTGATCAGTCAAAAGCATGAAAATTATAATTTTATTTTAATTTTAAACTAAGTGGCTTTTGACATAAATATTGATCAGTCGAAAGCGTGAACTCAAATCATCGAAGTTGTAATAGTGAATCAAGTCTTGATTTTATCTTTGAAGTTATAATAAAATAAAAAATTTAAAATGTGATTTTCTGGGGGCAATTTGGTCTTTTACTTAAATGTGTCAAATTATATAATTCTAACCGTGATGATATATACAAATAAGACGTGAAAAGGGGGAAATAAGATTTGGTTTGGAGAAGTTGGGGGAACGTGGGATGATGATGAAGAAAATGGTTGATGATGGAAGCATAACCACAGACAAGTTAATAATGGTAACCCCATTTACCATAAATTTTGCCATTACTCCTTCGTGGGGGTTGTTTGGTCTTTTTTGGAAAAAAAATTATTTTAAATATTGTTGGATTAGGTTTTTCAAATTGGCCAATGTAGAATTCTAAAATTGGGTAAAATATGGGAATATAAGAAAATTTACTAATTTAATAGGTTTAGAGACTTGTTTCAAATAGGATATTCTTGACATTTTACTATTTTATAATAAAATTTGTTCAATTGAATGTCACATTCAAATGATTAATAAGAGGTTTTTTTTTCCAACTGTATTCATATTTTATCTTGTTATTTATGCATTAATTGTCTATTAGATGTGATACACTACCAAGATGATAAACAAATATTTAAAAATTAAACTTAAAGTTTAATGCTATAGGAGTCTCTCTCTCTCTCTCTCTCTCTCTCTCTCTCTCTCTCTCATCAGGGCATGGTTTGAATGCATTCACAGGAGTCTTGTCACGTCGGTGCTCACCGTTCACGTTAGCTTCTTCCCACTTTCTTCTGCTCTTTTCCAATATAATATTAATGTTTTCATTTCCAATATAAATACTTCTAGTACTAGTTTAATTCTTCACATTCGAATTTCAAATTAATGAATTAATGTATGGGTGCACATAATCAATGCAAATAGATTTTGCACCCTCAACAAACTCATATCATTAATGAATTATCATGAGTCTTTCAATTGTAACAAGGTCATCTAATTCTAATGCCCCTGGCCCATAGGGTGGGGGCTCCAAAACAAAATTGCAATACAACGAGCTAGCCTCCTTTTAGGTTTTTGCTCTCCAAATTTTTCAAATTCTTATTATTTGTTAAATTTTACAATATTTTAGTGAAAAAAATTAGAAGAAAAAAAAAAGGATCTTTGCTATTAAGGAATCTTAGGTGGGATGTATTACTCATTCGATGCTTCAATCATCCAAATATATTTTATTAGGGTAACTTCAACACTCTACAGTCTACAATATTTTATTCTACTTTTTGCATTATTCTAATGTAAAAATTGTCATCCATCTTCAAAAGTATTATTTTTTGTACTACATAGGAATAATCCATATTATTCCTTATTATTATTATAAAAAAGAAAAAAAAATGAATTATAAAAAGGAAAAAAGAAAAGAGAATACTAGAGATTTGGGAAAGCCTGTAGAGATGATAGTTGAGAAAATTTGGTGCAACATTTTATGATACTGCTGGAATAGGGAAAAAATTTAAATTCAAATACTTTTAACAGGAGATGTCCTTCACTAAATTTATGGTTAATATATACACGTATCATCTCACAAATCGATCAAAATAAAAGAATTGACAATTTTTAAACGATTGACCAAAATTATACAAAATTTTAGATTTGGTGAGAAGATTCTTTCATGATAATAAAAAATAAAACTTTTTTTTTTAAGAAATGGAAGGAATCTTTCATGAAGGTGTACTACCCACAAATTTAATCTCTTTTCACAGGTTGTTCTTTAATTTGTGGATTTTGAATTGACTAGTTTCATCGAATTTAATAGTAACAGAGTGTCATGAAATCATGTACATAAAATAATTTTCATTTTACATGAAGAGTATAATTCATCCAACACAAAAATTTATGTGCAACCGTCGCACATGCGACGGCCATACTTATAGCAGAAAAATATATATTTACGGTTATAAAAGACATACTTGAATAACTCATGTTTTTATTATAAAAAATATACTTATAGCTGAAAAATACATACTTATACCTGAAAAATACATATTTGAATATCGTCGCACGTGAAACGGTTTTACAAGAAAACTTTTTATCCAAAAGGAATAAAATGTGCGGTAAAATAAAAAAGTGAAAAAAGGAGTTGACTTTGGTTGGTTGAGAATATGTATGTTTTCCCGCGGTTTTTGCAGAGCGTTGAAAAGAGCAGCCATTGATTTCTTTTCCAGAAAACCAAAATCATCTCTTCACTCTCTCTCTCTCCAATGCGGGTTAAACATGCACCGCACGTCCTTCTACGCACCCTCCAAACAAAACCTAACAAACTGCCAATCATCATCCTCTTCTCATCATCCCAATCCCTCTTTTTCAACCAGGGAAGATCGGAAAAACCCTTTTCCCAGTTCCTCCGATCGTCTTCGGAATTGGGTTTTCCAGTCTTCGCTGTTGATCAATTGAGGAATCATGGCGAAAGAGGAGCGGGGGATGCAGAAGAACAGGTCCTTCCACTTCCGCAAGATGTTCGACATTAATCCTATGAGACAAGCGTATAATTTCGTGCACGAGAATGGGCATGGGAAGGATTCCACCGATGAGAAAACGCAGATTAAGCATGAAGTTGCGGCTGCGGAGGAACCGATTGACGTAGTTTCCGATACTAAAAGCTCGGTTTCAGCTCCGCCGCCTCCTCCTCCGGTGGCTGAGGAAGCGCCTGCTGCACCTGCGGTTAGGCCGCCTACAGGTATATTCGTCGTTTGAGATGTTGATTCTGTGTGTTTGTTGCTGGTTTGTATGTGAATTGTTATGATTGGTTTAGATTTGGAGTTGATGAAGGAGAAATTCTGTAAGTTGCTTCTTGGGGAAGACATGTCTGGTGGTGGGAAGGGGGTTTCTTCTGCTTTGGCTCTGTCCAATGCCATCACCAATCTTGCTGGTAATTCTGAATAATGGTTAAGCTATCATTGATGAATGATGATAATGTTGATGGCAACATCTTACATGCTGTGTTCCTTTGTAGCTTCTGTTTTTGGAGAACAATCTAAGTTAGAGCCAATGACTGAAAAGAGGAAGGCAAGGTGGAAGAAGGAAATTGATTGGCTTTTGTCGGTTTCCGATTACATAGTCGAATTTGTTCCGTCTCAACAGAAAGCAAAGGATGGATCGAATATGGAGGTAATCTTCTGTTAGTAAATAGTTAAACTGTATATTTGCATAGTGGTGTTCAAGGGATTTTTCTTCTTGTTTGATAGATAATGGTGACTCAACAACGTAGAGACCTTTTCCTTAACATTCCAGCCTTACGCAAGCTCGATTACATGCTCCTTGTAAGAAATATGCAAACTCCTCTTCTTTGTGATGAAACTGTTCTTTTCGATTATATTTTTGTGATCCTTTTGGAATGACAATGAGTAGGATATTCTGGATAACTTTGGGGGTGAGCAAGAATTCAAGTATGTGTCTAAAGATGCTGATGACTCAGAGAAAGGGGTGCAGAGGAATGATAAATGGTGGCTACCTACCGTCAAGGTGCCCCCGAACGGGCTATCAGAAGACTCGCGACAGTTCTTGCTGAAGCAAAAGGAAGCAGTAAATCAAGTTCTGAAAGCATCCATGGCAATAAATGCTCAGACCCTCTCAGACATGGAGATCCCCGAAAGCTACATTGATTCTCTCCCCAAGGTGTGTTAAGAACTGAGATTTTGTCAAATCCCTTACGACAAAGTTCTTGGTAAAAACCTGATTTGATCTTTATGATTGTGCATTCTTGTAGAATGGTAGATCAAGCCTTGGTGAATCAATCTATAAGAGCATTACCGTTGAGTTCTTTGATCCGCTGCAATTCCTTTCCACCTTGGACTTGTCATCGGAGCACAAGGTTCTTGACCTGAAAAACAGAATCGAGGCATCAATTGTGATATGGAAAAGGAAGATGGTTCACAAGGATGCAAAAGCTCCCTGGGGTTCTGCTATAAGCTTGGAGAAGAGAGAGCTTTTCGAAGAAAGAGCAGAGACCATTTTACTCCTACTCAAACAAGAGTTCCCAGGACTTCCTCAATCTTCACTAGAAATAAGCAAAATCCAATTCAACAAAGTACGGGAACAACACAAGCAAGGACTTCTGATTTTTATTCTTTCACTGATAAGTTAATTTACTTACTGTTTTTTCTTCTGACTAGGATGTGGGCTTGTCCATTCTGGAGAGCTATTCTAGAGTACTAGAAACCTTGGCCAACACAGTGATGTCTCGTATTCAGGATGTTCTATATGCTGATTCTCTTACTGAAGACCCTTCACTTGCAGTAGCAACTTCCAAGAGATCGAGCGATTCTACACCATCACCAACGTTGAGTAGCCACCCAAGCCTCGTGGATGAGGCCTCAGAGACACCAACATCAAAGACACTTTCTGATTTCATGGGGTGGAATATGGAGCCTCCTGAGACGGAAATCAGGAAGAATAAGTCAGCTGGTAGCTTGGAGTCTTACGGCAGGGATGAAGAAGAGAAAACCATGATTAAATCTGCTCATATTCACTTGAAGAAGTTCTCCTACATTGATAAGCTCGATTTGGGTGGTTTGAGGAGTCCCACATCTCGCCATTAAGGTACATCACAAAGATATATATATATATATACTGAAATATTATCAAATGCCGTTAAAACTGATCCTTAGTCTCACTAATATGGTATTTCTCGTTTCAAATCCTTGCCTAGTTTCTTTTTTTCTGCCCAAATCAAGCATCAGTGACAATGTTTTTGACAGGGGATAAATAGTTTGTGCCACAACTGTAATGCTGAAAATCGTGATGAGTCTCGATCAAGAAGCAGAGCATGAAGCAAATGTGGTAGACAATCACCAAAAGAACGAAACTACAACAAAAGAAGTAATGCTCGATCCTCCTTAAATCTTGGCCATGTCAACTGCTTAGATATTTTCTAAAAGTCACCTACATAAGGATCAAGCCTCAGAATTGACTTCCCTTATCTCTCTGCCTTTTAGTTTGCAGGAAGATTAGAGTGAAAGGTCTTAATAGCATGCTGCTGTTAACATGTAATTCAGGAGTTAGTTCTAAACAGCAGTTCTTGAGTATCACTCTTCGAATAGTTTAACTTTTTTTGCAGAATTGGCTAAGATAAAGATCTTAGATTGGCTATTGTTCTGTAGATAATGTTATCAGTATTAATGTAGATGATGTTTGTCAATGCCATTTACAGTTAACCCTTTCATTGCCTTAATTGGTTATTACATTCATGCATCAGAAATTACATGATAAACTAGTCCGCAATTCCTCCAATACGGTCAAAGGTATTGCAAGGTGAAGCTGAAATCATCAGTACGTTCTCTCACATATCAACTTCTCTCCTAACATTTATGCAAGAATTCGTTTAGTTCGCTTGATAAGTGTCTCAAAGTCCTTCCTCTGCATGAGCTTCCAATTCATCGTGCCTCGTTTTTGCCTTTGAGCCTTCTGCATCTACAAAACATCATCAGTTTATAACAAACATGCATGTTTACATTTTGTCACACACCAAAATGCTCCTCAATTGACAGGCAAAGGAATCACACCTGAAACCGAAAAGTTGAGTGCTCGGTTTTTGGTAATATTGATAGACCATCTCCCACTGGCACCACTATGAATGAAAGCCATAGAAACTTTAAACAAACACATAAGTGGTAACATTTCTTTACACATATATCATGAAAAATTGTCATGTTTCTCAAAATTTAATGTTTCGTACGATATTTATAGTCTCTGGTTGTGATTTTCTCTCTGTCTTTGATTGAGGTTCCTTCATCATTCTTAGCATCAATGCAGCTTTCTGGATAACTGTATTAACATTGTTAACATGTTAATATTTACATACACTATATCCAAAAATTGTCTATTTAGTACTGTCAATACCAAATCAGATACCTTAATACAGCACTGATGGTTGTTGGATCTTTAAAAGCTGAAAAATAAAACGAGGCATCAAAAGGCATAGTTTCTTAGCAAAACATCTATAAACATATCTATTTGATCGATACAGACAGTGAAAGAATTATTACGAGGAAGTGATATATAGCGACAATGGTGTCTCGAGAACTCAGTACCCCAGTGAAATCTTGCCAGGGAAAGCTTGTAAGAGTAGTGTTGACACGTTCCGATTCTCTGTCGTGCCATGGAAAAAATCAGTTTGATTGCTTGTTTCTGGGATTTGGATCATCTGTTGTGCAGTTTTAACAACAGAAATTACACAATAGATGATCCAAATCCGTTCTTTTTTTCTTTTTTAACAAAATAGATCATTAGTTAACCTGTTTCAAGGTGTCGATTTTATCTTCAGTTTCGGAAACTAAATCGCTCTTAGGAATACAATGTTCGAGATTATCTGATATGGTTCCTAGATGATCAACGATTACAACTACAGCTCGACATACGTATTCCTTTGTATTTTCCAAAATACTGCAAAAAAAAAAAAATACGAGACACACACACACAAATAACTTATATGAGACATCAGATATAGCTTTAATGCAAATTTTGGATGAAAATAATATAAAATAAAATAAATCAATATAAAGTAGAAAAAGAAAAGGATTACAGTTTCTTATCTTGGGAATTCAAGAAAGCTGTTTTGCAATAATCAGCAGCATTGAATAACTGAGAGCTGAAGTCTTTTAACTCCTGCAAATATTAAAAATAGGAGTAATATTTAGCACTAGCATTGCATTGCATGGTAGAAATAATAAATAGAAAAGAATTTACTTTGAGAGATTTGTTAAAGTGTGTTGCATTATGAAGCAAAGATTTGGAGCTCCTTTTTTCCACCATTCTCTTATCCATTGATTTCTTCTCTGCTTATAAATAATGAAAGCAACTTTTTGAGCTTCAATCTGCATTATTTATATCTGATGAAATAATTATATCTCGTGATTTTTTCACCTTTTCTGCTTCACTGATAAGTGAGGAGAGAGAGAGAGAAGCAGCCAAGAGAACAGTAAAAAGCTGTCTCTTTGCAGTCAATGGGATTTTGGCCCGTTTGCAGAAACAAGACAATGGCCCGTGATTTTTTGACAACCGTTCACATGAAGAAACACTAGACAATTTGTAGGGTTTTTCTTCAATTATTTTTTGCTTTTGTGTTTTAAATATATGGCTAATTTAATAAAATATTGTAAAATAAAATCAAAATTAATAAAGTATATAATGTATTCAAAATGTTTAAAAAAGTAGACAAAGACAAATACTAGACCGATTTTGGTCTAAAAATACAGATCGTATGTATTCAGTTCAATTTATCACTATTTTTTAATAAAGTCGCACACCATACACGCGACATTACAATTGATGAAGTCGCACTTCATACAAAAAAGGGGAACTTTTGAAATATTGGATCTCAGTCCACATTCTTCACTCTCAGCTAATCACACCCGAAAATCCCAATTTCATTATCATCAATCGAAAATGGTGCTCAGGCTTCTGTACAGACTGGTGTTCCTCTCCATCTCCACCGCCTGCTTCCTCGGCCTCCACCTCATTCTGAAACGCCGACGCACCGCCGTGCTTGGCGGCGGACGAACACGAAGCCTTCCGAATGCGAACTGGTGAGTTGAGTTAGGTTTTAGATTTCTTACGTTTGTGTACAAAATATATTGTGGTTTTGATGGAGAAATATGAATCTTCTGTCTTCCGCCATGGATTTGCTTTTGCTGTTGTTGTTTCTGGAAATTGATTAGCCGATTGAGTCTCTGTTAGGGTGTGTTTGTTGTTGTGAGTCTACAATCGATTGATTGTGAGTAGATCCAGAGAATTTGATCTTACCTTTTCCCCGTTAATTGTTCTGCGAGTGATTGTAATTTTTGTACTGATTTGCTTGGGGAACAGACTGCATCACCGCTTTGTGTTGATAGTGAATTCCTGATCTCTTGTCTTTGACTCTTTGGCTTATGCTATCACGAAAAAAGCATTACTTTTTCAGGCTAAAAAGGAGAGAGAGGATTGGGAGAAGATCTCTGCAAACAAAATGTTAGATATGTTGAGTTGGTGCTATATAAATATTCACTCAGTTTTACTTATCAGTCCAATTAATTATGCTCCTTGCAGGTTTCTGGGGGAAGAGAGCTTTTTCTGGGAAGTCTTTAATAAGGTCATTCTTGATCTCAAAGACAAGACATAAGAAAAGACAAGACATAAGAAAAGACAAGACAGAAGAAAAGGAGCAGAAGCGAAAAGGGGAACAGGTATACAAGCATTTGTTAATTTGTTTCTTGTGGCTGATTGTTTGATGTGCTTCCATGTACCACCCTTAATGATCTATTGAAGCTTAGCAACTTCAGAATCTTTCTGAAATACCAAATTCTGCATATCAATAATGTGACACCTCTGCTCTTTGCTGAAAATTCATCAGATCTATTTTGCAAGAAATCAGCAATTATATTTATTTATCCATTGAAGCAGTTTCAAACTTGCTCAGCATAACATTCAAATTTGCTTTATGTTTACAAGCATGATATCTTTCTAAATTATTACTTCACCGTCATCCCTGGTTTGCAATTTATGTTATGATTATATGCTGATATCAATCTGCAATTAATGGTCAAAACTGCCCTTTTACAGGCTAAAAAGGAGAGAAAGGATAGGGAGAAGAAGGAAAAATGTAGAAAAAGTAAAGACAGGAGGTGAAAAGAAAAGAGTAAAGATAGACGTAAGTCAGACGACACATATAGTGATGGATCCGATTCGAATAGTCTTGAAGAGAATGGATGTCAAGGGACAAGAGTAAGAAACATAAGAAACGGCATATGGATTCTTACAAAGGTACGAGTCTGGATGATGATGAAAAAGACCATTCAAGATCACATAGATGCAGTACAGATTCCAAAAAGTCATAGCAGGTACCTTCGTTATAGAAACTCTTATACAATGCTAACATGGCAATTCTTCTAGTATTTGATAAATTAATTACCACACTTGTCAATCTTTATACAATTCTCTAAAATATCTTTGAAACTCATGGGCCTCAAATCTAAGTTTGGCATATTGGGCTTGAAAGCTTCCTCCTTTTGCGCATTCATTAATCTATCAAGTTTTTACAGAATTTTTGTGTAAGCCATAATTTTACATAATTTTTGAGGAAACCCTAATTATATGAATTTAACATGAAATTTTCGTACAAGTCCTAATTTTGCACAATTTTCATGTAAATCCTAAGTGCACCAATTTTATGTGAAATTTTTCTGGATGCTCTAATTTTGCAGAATTTTTCGTGTAAAACCTTAATAACACCTAATTTACACGAATTTTTCGTGTAAATCATGATTTTGCATAATTTTCGGGTAAACCCTAATTATATCAATTTTACACGATATTTTCGTGTAAACCTTAGGGTATATTTGGACTGGGATGGAGGTGGATTTTGCATGTCTGGATTTGAGATTTGAGTGGATTTTGTAAAAATGTGGATTTTGAAAATCTTGTTGGGAGTTGTAAAAAACGTAGGATGTAGATAGGATTTGCAAATCCACCCACATCCTACAACAAACAAGGATTGAGATTTTGTCCATCCCAAATCCGGATAGGTACATCCCAATCCAAACATACCCTTAATTTTATACAAAATTTTCATGTAAGCCCTAATACTACTCTCATCAATCCTAGAACTACGCTCGCCAAATTACGCTTAATTTCGGAGTTCCGACTTTCAGAACGTTATTCTGAGATGGTTTAAATTTTCGTGAAGATTTTAGGAGAAGAGAATCTTGGCTGTTGTTTCGATCCTAGGAAGGATTTTCAGGTGATTTTTTGTTGTTTCTTGTAATTTTGGATTTTCTTTCCAACAAAACTTTCAGATCGCAATTATGAGGTGACTTAATTTTTCGTGAAAATCTTGGGCTGAAGAATTTTGGCTTTTGTAACGTTTCAGGATCGAGATTTTCAGTTGATTTTTTGCCAATCCTCATAATTTTGTATTTCCTTTACAATGAAACTTTAGAACGCAATTTTTAGGCGGTTTAATTTTTCATGAAAATCTCGAGACGAGGATTTTGGCTTTCGTGACGATCCTGGGGTAGATTTTCAAGTGATTTTTTACTGGTCCTCATAATTTTGGATTTCCTTTCCAACGAAACTTTCAGAACGTAATTTTGAGATTGTTTAATTTTTTTGTGAAAAGAGGTAGGAGAATCTTAGCTTTCGTAATGATTTTAGAACAGTTTTCAGGTGAATTTTTGTTTTTCCTCATAATTTCGGATTTCCTTTCAAACGAAACTTTTAGAATGTAATTTTGAGACGGTTTAATTTTTTGTGAAAATTTCAAAACAGGAGAATCTTGCCTTTTGTGATGATCCTAGGTTAGGATTTTTGTTGTTCCACATAATTTTTTATTTTCTTTCCAACGAAACTTTCAGAACGCAATTCTAAGGTGGTTTACTTTTTCGTGAAAATTCAGGGGCAGGATAATTTTGTCTTTCATGACGATCCTGGGGCAGGATTTTTAGGTGATTTTTTTGTTTCTCATAATTTCGAATTTACTTTCCAACAAAACTTTTATAACGTAATTCTTAGTTGGTTTAATTTTTCGTGAAAATATATTAGCAGTAGAATCTTGGCTTTTGTGACAATCTTGGAGCCAGAAGAATTTTTGTTTTTCCTCATAATTTTGGATTTCCTTTCCAACGAAACCTTCAAAACGCAATTCTGAGACGGTTTAATTTTTCGTGAAAATCTCGGGTAAGAGAATCTTGGTTTTTGTAAGGATCCTAGGTAGAATTTTCAGTTGATTTGTTGATTTTCCTCATAATTTTGAATTTATTTTTCAACGAAACTTTCAGAACGTAATTTTGACATGATTTAATTTTTCGTGAAAATATCGGGTATGAGTATCTTGGCTTTTGTGTCAATCCAGAGGTAGGATTTTCATGTGTGTTTTTGTTTTTCCTCATAATTTCGTATTTCCTTTTCAATGAATCTTTTAGAACGCATTTTTGAGGCGGTTTAATTTTTCGTGAAAATCTCGGGACAAGAGAATCTTGACTTTGGTGACGATTCTGAGGTAAGATTTTCCGGTGATTTTTTTTTTTTCATAATTTTGTATTTCCTTTCCAATTAAACTTTCATAACACATTTCTGAGATGGTTTAATTTTTCATGAAAATCTCGGGGCAGGAGGATCTTCTCTTTTGAGACAATCATGAGGCAGGATTTTTAGGTGGTTTTTTTATTTTTCTTCATAATTTTAGATTTTATTTCCAACGATACTTTCAGAACACAATTCAAAGGCTAATTAATTTTTCGTGAAAATCTCGTGAAAGAGAATCTTGGCTTCAATAATGATGGTGAAACAAGATTTTCAAGTAATTTTTTGTTTTTCCTCATAATTTTAGTTGTCCTTTTCAACAAAACTTTCAGAACGCAATTTTGAGGCAGTTTAATTTTTCGTGAAAATCTCGGAACAAGAGAATCTTGACTTTCGTAACGATCTTGAGGTAGGATTTTCAAGTGATTTTTTGTTTTTTCTTATAATTTCAGATTTTCTTTCCAACGAAACATTCAGAACGTAATTCTGAGGCGGTATAATTTTTCGTGAAAATTTGAGGGCAGAAGAATATTGGCTTTCAAAACAATCCCGGGGATGGAATTTCCAGTTATTTTTTGTTTATCGTGATAATTTGGATTTCTTTTCTAATGAAACTTTCAGAATTGAATTCTGTGATAGTTTCATTTTTTGTGAAAATCTCGGAGCAATATAATCTTTGTTTTCGTGACAATTTTGTGGTAGCATTTTCTGGAGATTTTTTGTTTTTCATCATAATATCAGATTTCTTTTCTAGTGAATCTTTCAGAACAGAAATATTAGGCATTTTGGTTTTTTGTGAAATTTTCAAAGCAGTAGAATCTTGGTTTCTTGTCAACATCGGGGCAGCAACATTTTCGGGTGATTTTTTATTTTTCAACATAATATCATATTTCATTTCCCGTGAAACTTTCTTGTATGAACTTTTTGTTGTGTGATAAAATTGGACTCCAAATGCATATTTAATTACTGGGTAATTTGTATGAGTTGTAGATGGATATGGAAAAACATATTGAGTTGCTTAATCTATGGCTTTTGTGATCATGGTTTGTGAACTTGGAAATTTGAATTAATCAGAGTTTCCCTTCTCTGCAGTTAAGCTTGTCAAAGACTAGCATCAATAGTAGCTTTGTAAAGCCCAAATCACAACTCGATTTGAGTCCACTAGTACTTGTTCATGGTTTTGATAGGTTTTACCATGTGAAATTCAATTGATTGTATGAGATATTGCTCTTCTTTTGTGATTCGTAGCTCATCACTTGTTATTTATGACAATCTTTAGCATTCATGCAGTCTGAGCAACAGCCACACAAAATAAGCTTTTATGTCCGAAAGGACATAAAATCTTATTGCAATGGAATGTGTTTGTTTTATTATGTCTCTTTCAGTAATGCCCAGGAGGAATTATTGCGATGGCATACTGCAAATGCAAATGATAATCCTAAAATAATTCATGCAACAGATGGATGTGCAGCTGGTATTATAACAGTACTCAT
Source organism: Scutellaria minor (assembly GCA_954870855.1). Classification (NCBI taxonomy): domain Eukaryota; kingdom Viridiplantae; phylum Streptophyta; class Magnoliopsida; order Lamiales; family Lamiaceae; genus Scutellaria; species Scutellaria minor. Next base: position 803,763 of record OX940735.1, on the reverse strand, counting down.
CACTTTTTTTTTTTTTATTCTGTTTGTTTCATCAAGGTTCTGCAAATGGACCTCCTAGTGATTTCCCAGGACTGTTGAACGACTCTTAAATATTGACTCTGGATCTTCATCCTGTTACTCAGACTCTGCTACTGGGTTGACTCTGTTGATTCAACTTCACACTTTTCCATTCTTTTCACAAAATTAAAAGAATGGATAGATAGAGTAAAATATACCATAAGACAAAGTTAGATGAATGAATTCTTTTTTTTTCCTTATTATAGTGTACAAAATTAGTTGGATTAGAGAGAGATATCAAGTGTACAAACGCTATCATATTAAGGCTATTGATATCAGAATATACTATACAAATTGATAGCTCTACTGGAATTAAGGCTTCAAATTTGGAAATCAATCAAAAAAGCCCCACTCTTCTCTGCAGCTTCAATGTGTGGAAGGATTGAAGCATGGCTTTTTAACTCACCTTTTGCATTTGATCTTAATTCTTCAACTTCCCTGTTCCGATCCTGTCTAACCAACGTAGGTTCGACATGCTTTCTCGTTTCTCTCTTCTTCCGGTGGGTAACTTTTGCACCCTCTGTGGATGCAACCGATAACTAATGTTAAAATCAATAGTGATTCATCTCATATTCCAATGTTTTTAATATATATATTCCAATGTTAATGCTATTTCACAAACTAAAATTTTTGTTACCTTTTAGTTCATCTGAAGAATCTTGGTTAGATGAAGAGGTAGAGTTTGCGCGAGAACAACACAACCATGTTCTTTCATCCTCGTTTCTAACTTCCGATGCAATTGGAACGTGCCACTGCCCTTCCTCTGATTCCTGTCGACTCAACACAAAATCAGTTGACATGTTTATATTCCTAAAGACAAACTTGGTTTCATGATTATGAAATAAACACATGGTTAAGGAATATTGACCTGTATAACAACGGAACATGGAGGGGGCATACGAAACATTGGACCGGTTTCAGTAAAGCTGAAATGAACCTTCGAATAAGAACAATGAAGACCCTTCAGAACATGATCGAGTACAGTGCATAACGGTAGCCAAATCACGTTTTTGATTCGTTAATAGTTTAAAAATACGACACCTAAGCCATATAAGAATTCACCTGATGCCTTTCCTTCCATTTAGGGAAGATATCATTGCCCAAAAGTTGAAAAAGATGGTCTCTCATCTCATCGTTGGTCACGATCAAACATTTGAACTTTATAGCTGCATACAACCAGTACCTAAAGAACGAGTTATTTCTATGCAAATCCAAGAAATATGATTTCACATCGAAATTTACTATTAATGTTGTTACCAATCATCATTTGATCCAGTAGGTGTCGCATAAAGAGCATCAGCGTTTTTCCACTTCTCGATTATTGCTCTGTTGAAAGGCTCGTCCATCTTCTCCCCACTGATTCGTCTATTATGCAAAACAATTAGTGGCCATTTTTTAGACGGAAGCATCTGGCGAATCCCATTTACGACTGCATTGACCTGTTAATACCATTCCCAAAACATATCGTTTTAATCATATAAATCATACAAGTAACTGAAACAAGAAGCATAAAGATTTCTTCTTTTTTTTTTTTTTTTTACCTTGGATGGTTTAAACTTTCTTTGGCTGTAAAGGCCAATATTGGCAGCATCCACCACTGTTTCAAAAGGTCCATAATAGTCGAGCCATTTCTGCAAGAACGTATGCATTTCACGTCAATAGATTCGTATTAGCAAGAAAAATCAAGAAACGGAGTTAACATACTTGAAATTTCTGAAAGCCCGAATTCTTCTCTCTTTCTACAGCTATAGATGCCACAGACTTGGCAAAATTCTCCGTTTCTACTGGATCAAGGTCTATAGTAACGAGCTTTTCACCACACGATTTGCATACTCCATTAGAACCAACACTCGTTCGACAAATAGTCCATTTCCCTTTACCCAACCACCCTTTCCCATGCCATCCACCTCCCCCGTTTTCCATAGCTTGGATGATCAATTCTCGATCCCATTTTCTTTTACCCACTCCCGAAGCTGTCTTGCTCGTAAACCACTTCTCAATCATATCTGCTGTTGTTGGTGACACCTGTCTCACACTAGTCCTAAGCTTATGCAACACATAATACACCTTATCACTCTTTCCCGTTTCTATACTAACTCCAAGAAGGGCATTCAGCTCAGTCTCCTCTGGATAAACCCCGTTTTCAAGCATATGTTGTTCAACCATAAACGCATTCTCAACGTCTCCATTACCACAGAAAATAGCTAGAGCAGGGCCGTATGATCGTAGTCTAGGACTCACACCATGTTCTTTCATTTGTTTTACTACATCAAATGCCATGTCACCATCCCCTAAAGCCATAGCCATCCTCGCCACAGATGTAAACGTTGCCTCATTCATTGGAACCTTCTCAAGACGCATCTTGTTGTATATTTCGAACCCTTTTCTTAGTGCAACTCTCTTCATTTCTTTACTTACTTTGATCCCATAACCCTTATTCCCATCATCCCGGCTATTAGAACGTTCATCGGCCCTCTTCATAGCTTGAACCAAACCATCTAGAGTTTGTGGAAAACCATCCATAGAACCCTTTAAAGAATCACTTAAATCCTCAGAAACACCATCCATATCTAACTCAATTTTCTCAGTGTGTTCGATTAAAGGCTCGTTTTTGGCCATTTCACTCAAACTCCTATTGCTATTGCCACTCTTTGCAGGGTGCACAACGCCAGTGGCAGCAGAAGAACAAAGATATAAAAGAACAGCATAATGGTATTGTCCTATTTTCACCCCTTCTTGCCTAGCTAAGTCATAGAGCTTAATCGCACCAAAAACATTGCCACGTTTCGAGCACATATCCAATCCAACCCTCACTGCAAGCCCACCTGGATCAACCTTTGCTTTTTTGATCCTCTTCTCCTTCCCCTCCATTCCCACCCCATGATTTCCACACTCCTCATTAACCCCTTTCAAAGTTCTAATCTTTTCACTATTTCTCACCACATTTTTGCTTCTTACAGAATTCAAGTTCGACCCCCTTTTTGCATGTCTATCCTTGAGTATAACCCTTTTTCTTTCAGGAGAACTTTCAACAGCCCTTTCACTTGCATCACTAAAGGAAGAAAACCCAGAACGGAAATCGGAGATAAGACTGGTTCTAACCTCGTTCTCGTTGCAGAGATGCTCTGTTGCGGCGGCGCGTGCATTAGCTTCGAGTGTGATTGTGGGCTTTGTGGGGGAGAGAGAAAGAGCAAGAGATGAAGAGTAGAACTCGAAGGTGTTGAGAGTGGAAGAGTACTTGCAGTGAGAGAAAGAGGAGAGTTGGAGTTGAGTTTGATGGAGGGGTCTCAAGTTCAATGTGAAGGAGGAGGCCATTCTTGGCCGTTACAAATTCTCTCTCTTATCAATATTTATTTATCCTTATCGTGTCCGAATTAAGACCATGCTTTTCTATAATATACGTTATAAAAATAAAATTATATAAAAACATTCATAAAAAAATAATTTAAATAGAGTTAATTCAATTACATCTCAATATTACAATGTTTCTCTTATGTTCATAATTTAAAATAGTTGCATGAAGTTCATATCCATTATTTTTAAAATATTTCCTTTCTGGACGTATGATTTCATTTGGAAAAATGATTTGTAGATTGTAGGGATAGGATTGAATTAAGAGAAGATTTTGAATTCATCTTTCTGAGTTCAATAACAAATGAGGAACGAGATATTGAAATCCCAAAATTGGATGGATGAATCGCAAAACAAACACACCATATGATTTAAAGATCACAAAACATAAGAAAGATAATTACAAGTTACAACTCCTATCTCCTATCTTGGTGATATTATTAAGACTTTATTTTAAGTTTTACTTACTATGTCTGTGTGTCTGACTCACTTAACCGATCAAACAAGTTGAATATTACTAAATAAGTTAATCACTACAAGAAAAAATATCGACAATGATGGAAAAATTCGTCACTAAAATCAAAATTTCTGTCGCTAACACGTGTACTGATGGATTTGTGACGGATAATTTTTGTCAATAACAGCTTTGTCACTAAAGCTTAGTGACAAAATTTTATTCCGTCAAAAATTTTGTGACGGAACTTTTCGCCAGTAAGCTGAAAAAAATTGTCACTAAATTTGATTGTCAAGGGTGTGTGACGAAATTTTAGACGTACTAGTGACAAAAATAATGACGGAAGTATCCGTCACAATATCTTTTGACAGAATAATCCATCACTGGGTTTTGACGGAAAAATCCGTCACCATTTTTCAGTTTGCAAGTAGATATATATTTGATTTTGTAATATTTCTATTTTTTGAGCCTATAGTTACCCTATATCCACAAAGTCATATAAGATGCAAAACAATAACCCACAAATCATGATACAGAAGGACGCTACAGAAGACGTTGCTAAAAATTTTACAAGGTAATGTTTGTAGAAATTAAAACTGATAGGTAGATTCTTGTTTCTTATCAAAAAAAAAAAAAACTAATAGAAAAATTGACAAAAAAGAAAGCCAAATTCTCTAAATTTAAGTCTTTTTTCTGCTACCTCAAAGCCTTGAGATGCTACTCCTGACAGTGTCAACATTAGCAATGCTGTAATATAACCGAGTTTAGCAAAATAAACAACATTAAGTAATATAATAACATGAAAATTTCAATCATGGAAGATCATTACTTCAAAGTGTAAGCATTGCCACAATCTTTGCATCCCAAAATGCCAACGTCATACTGCAATATAATAGTTGATCCAGAAAATGCAATTAACAATTTTCAAGTAACTAACTAATCATTATATTACGTTATGTATATATCCTTGGTTTATACAACTAGCACCATACCTGATACCATGCAGTGTAATGGGAACATTAAATCATGACCAATAGTAAGTATACTTGGCTAATTTATTCAAGAGTATTAATTTAAAAATTAGCTTAATTCCTACATTTAACAATCCTGCAACTTATATTAAACATTGTACTACCAATTCATTTACAATTTAAGTGAGTGAGAAAATATTTAATAGAGATATCTAAAAATTACAAGACAGAGTTTTTTCCTCAGCACATGAAACAATATTTTCTAATAAAATTTGAGTTTGTGCAAACTTTTCAGATAGATGGTACCATATCTATACCAATGAATGCATCAAATGACGGTTAATCTCTAATCAAATATACTTACCAGTGGCATCCTCATTCTTTAAAAACTGCAAAAAAGCCTTTAAAACCATAATGTATTATCATTTATTAAATATATATATTTTTTAATTGCATTTTAATAAAAGAAGAAAATTGACGTAATAAATTATACAGTCAACATCTCGTCGCATCATTGACTTAGCAATTTCGATTACCGGATTCAAGAACCGTCCGTTACAAGCAGTTGCATGGATAGGTTTATAGTAGGCTTTTCTGGGGTACTTGAGTTGATTGAGATTCGGTTACGATCTTTATCAATTAGATCAGGGTGTTCTTATATATAGTTCCATGCATTATGGGTGGTTTGAATTTCATTTCGATTCATTATTTCTTGAGTGAGTTTTACTTTCTCGTTTCTTAGAGTGAAAACTTTTGAACTGAATTCTATTTCGTTGCTTTAGTAGATTTGATCGTCGATCTTGCTGTGGGCGTTCTCTTTGTTTTCTCTTCCGTTGAGTTTTTAGGGTTCATTGGGTTCTTAGTGTTCTTTGATCTTGAGTTATCTGTTTGAAAATGGAGCGCCCAGACTCGATCACGGTTAATGACTATGAATGGAAAGATTCTTCTACAGATTCGGAATCTGATCAGCTGGTGGCACTCACTGAGTTTGCTAGATACGGTATGGAGTTACAAGATCAGTCAAAGCCTAGTGTGGGTGTGATGAAAGAACGGTTTCTTGAAAACATTGGGATTATGAGGGAAAAAACTAGTGTGTTATCAGTCCATGATTTTGTGTACGGTGAAGGAAATGAAAAGGAGCGAGACTTCAACAAATTGAAGCAGAAATTTGTTGAGAAGCATGGTTCAGCTGAGAAGATCGATCTTTTGTTTGGGGTTCTGTGAAAGATATCATCGAGGTTTTACAACATGGATTCAAAATCCCCAAAGGTGCTGGAATATTGCTTCAACCTATGCATAATCCGCTTCCTAGGTTCTTATCTTAACTACTTTTAGTTCATTTTTCAATTTTATTGATAATAATTATTAAATTAATTGTACTGATTTCCTGCAGTGTTAAGAGGGCTAAAAAGGATGCTGATGAAATCAGTCATATTTTGGTATGCGATGCCTTACTGGGGAAGGTAATTACCATTGCTCAAGAGCGCGAGGGTATTAAGGAGTTCGATAGCACCGCTGATAATCTAGCAGCCCCCTCTGGTTACACAATTTGGAATGAAGAGATAATATCAAATATCGTACCACGCCACGTCCTTAGTTTCACTACCAGTTCGTCTCCTGGTAATCCAACATCACATTCTCTCACTCTCTCTCTCTCTCTCTCTCAGCAACTAAAAAGAGAAAAGTAGATGGTGCAAGCTCCTCAGGGGTTAAAGAGGGTGCAAGCTCCTCAGAGACTTAAGAGGATTTAGGCAGCCACTGATTTTAGGGTAATAATTTCTGGTTCTTGAACTCTAAAACATGATGGCTATTAAAATAGTATTTCTTCTATGTTGTTGACAGCATATAATTTTGCACTGATTTTGGGGTAAGAATGTCTAGTTCTTCAACTTTAAAACATGAGTGTAATGGTGGCTATTATATTAGATTTTCTTATATGTTGTTGACATAAAAGGAAGAGTTGACATTTTTTTACGAGTTCGACTTAATTGCTGTTTTTCCAATTATACTTGTGCTCTTATTTTCACTTCACCAAACCCAATCTGTAATTTAATTACCTTCATTCTTGCAGAGAATTTGATATTGATTTTGAGAGCTTGAAGAAAGAAGACAGGTGTACATTTAGAACTGCATATATGAAGAGAATCTGATATTGATTTTGAGAGCTTGAAGAAAGAAGACAGGTGTACATTTAGAACTGCATATTAATTCTCTACCCTCGTTGTATAGTATATTCAACGCAAATTCATCAAATTGGAGATTAGAATTACTCACAATTTTTACTCCTTTCTACCTCTATAAATACTTGAATTGTTTGAATAAATTGTTATTGTACCATGCATGCTCACTATATTCTTGCTATTTCCGGCATTTGAAAGCTCCCTTTTTTATTTTTTTCTTAACTAGTAGTGGGTCCGTGCGATAAACGTGTTTTTTTTTTTTACAAATCGTATTGTTTTTGATAGTATTTAGAGGTTAAGTATTTTGTGTAGGAAGTATTTTAGTATATGTGAAATTGAGATAGGAAGAAGGATTATGTTGTGTAAAGATTTTGTTAAGAAATAGTTGGAAAGAATATTGGAGGAAGAGTGGTAAGGATTTAGAAATGATGTAATTTTTTGTAGTTTTTAGCACACTTCACAAATGCACTCCTTTCTCATATTTATAGGAGCACCAACCAACTTCTAGAATTTTCTTACATATTCCTTTTAATCTAGATTTATCTAGAATTTTCTTTTTCTACCTTATTCTTTTAATTCCTAGTATAATCTAGATTATTCTCATATATTATATAATACATCATCATTTTCTAATTCTAGGATATTCTAGAAATATGCATCATTTCCTAATACTCCTCCTTGATGCATATTTCGGTGACCCCAATCTTTTCTCGTAGTGTCTCGAACTTTCCGTGTGGTAATGCTTTTGTAAAAATATCTGCTAGTTGGTCTTCAGTCTTGCAATGCTCCAACTCGATTTCTTTGTTTGCCTCTGCTTCTCGAATAAAGTGGTACTTGATCTTTATGTGTTTAGTTCTACTATGGAATACTGGATTTTTTGCGCTAGCGATTGCTGATTTACTGTCGCAATAGATTTTGGTAGCTTCATCTTGCGGCTCTCCCATGTCTTCAAGTATATATTTTAGCCAAATTGCTTGACTTGTAGTCATTGCTGCTGCTATGTATTCTGCTTCAGCTGATGATTGTGCAACTGTAGCTTGCTTTTTAGAAGCCCAAGAAAATATTCCTGAACCCATTGTAAATGCGTACCCTGATGTGCTCTTCATGTCGTCAACAGAACCTGCCCAATCACTGTCAGTATAGCCAATTAACTTTGATTCAGGTGTTGATTCATACCGGATGCCGAAGTTCTTAGTTCCTTGACGATATCGGAGTACACGCTTTGCTGCTCCATAGTGAATCTGACTTGGATCCTGCATGAACCTTGATAAGAAGCTCGTTGCATACATTATGTCAGGTCGAGTGGCTGTTAGATAGAGTAGACTTCCGATCAGACTTCGAAATTTTGAGATGTCTACCTTTGGTGAGCTATCTTCTTTTTGTAGCGCTTTAGAGTTGTCAAGTGGGGTGGCAACAGTCTTGCACCCTTCCATCTTAAACTTTTTTAATAAGCTTTCGGTATATTTCTTTTGCGAGATAAATATACCATCTTCTCTTTGGTTTATCTCGATACCGAGAAAATAATGCATCAAGCCCAAATCGGTCATCTCAAATGTCTTCATCATGTCTTCTTTAAACTCCTTAATCATTGTCTCATTATTTCCCTTGACTATAAGATCATCAACATATAAAGAGACAATGAGTGTATTTTTCGTACCTTGGGTCTTGATGTATAGTGTATGCTCGCTCAAGCTCCTCCTGAATCTAAGCTTTGTGAAGTAGTTGTCAATTCTGCTATACCAGGCTCGTGGAGCTTGTTTTAAGCCGTAAAGTGCCTTCTTTAATCTGAGAACTTTATCTTCTTGGCCTTGTGTCACGAACCCTTGAGGTTGTTTCACATATATTTCTTCTTCAAGATACCCATTTAGGAATGCTGACTTTACATCAAGTTGGTAAATCTTCCATCTCCTTTGTGCAGCTAGCGCAACAAGTGCTCGAATGGTGTTGAGTCGGGCTACTGGAGCGAAAGTCTCGTTGTAGTTGATCCCTTGTACTTGCGAGTAACCCTTTGCTACTAGTCTTGCCTTATGTTTATTAATTGAGCCGTTTGGGTTAATCTTTGTCTTATACACCCACTTGACTCCAATCACTTCTTTATTGCTCGGTAGATCCACTAACTCTCATGTTTTGTTTTTCTCGATCATTTTAATTTCTTCTTCCATAGCTTTTATCCATTCTTTTTCTTTGACGACAACTTCAAAGCTTTCGGGCTCTAGGGTCACAAAGTTGCATCTCTCGTATATTTCTCGTAGTTGCCTTATTTTTCTGGGAGCAGAATCTGGAGATGATTCTTCTTCAATTGAGATGGATGATGATGTTGGTGTCCTTGGACTAGAAGGTTCTGGAGCTTCGCTAGAAGATTCTGGAGTCCCTTGGGATTCGGTAGGACGTTGTTTTAGTGGTAGCATTATATTTTGTGTTTCAATTTTTTCTTCCTCCCAATTCCATGTAGCATTCTCGTCAAATTCGACATCTCGATTGATGATTAGTTTCTTACTTTTAGATTATAAATTCTATAGCCTTTAGATTGAGAGCTGTAGCCAAGAAAAATACCTTTCTCTGTCTTCTCCTCCAGTTTGTGCCTTTTTTCCTTTGGAATGTGCACGTAGCAAATACTCCCGAAGATCTTGAGATGTTGTGCTGACGGCTTTCGTCCGCTCCATGCTTCTATTGGTGTTTTATTTTGTATTGCCTTTGTTGGACACCTATTTAGTAGATAGACGACGGTGTATACTGTTTCTGCCCAGAACTCTTTTGGCATGTTCTTTTCTACTAGCATTGTTCTGACCATCTCCATCACGGTCCTATTCTTCTTCTCTGACACGCCATTCTGCTCTGGAGCGTAATCAACTGTCAATTGATGATTGACTCATTCCTCCTCGCAAAACTTATTGAATGCGTTAGAGGTGTATTTTGTACCTCTATCGCTCCGTAGGACTTTAATTCTGCGACCGCTTTGATTCTCGACCAGATTTTTGAATTTCTTGAATATATTGAAGACCTCTGATCTTTCTTTCATAAAGTATACCCACGTCATTCTTGTATAATCGTCAATAAAAAGAATAAAGTACCTGTTTTTCCTCGAATGTTGATGTCCTCATTGGCCACACACATCTGTATGGATCAGCTCCAATATTTGCTTAGCTCTCCATGTTTGTCCTGAGGGGAATGACTTTCGGTGTTGTTTTCCTTCCATGCATGTCCCACAAACGTCATCGTTTATTTGGATGGCTGGAAGATCTTTCATCATATTTTTCTGGTGGAGAATTTTCAGTCCTTGGAAGTTGAAATGCCCGAACCTCCGGTGTCATAGCCAGGATTGATCTTCGTGGTCTTTTAGTGCTGCCTCGACGTACTGCCAGCGGATAGGAAAATTTCTCTGTTGTTGCATTTTTACTACAGCAATTTCAGAATTTTTATTCTTGTCGTCATATATGATGTATGAGTCTCCTTTGAATAGCAGAGAATATCCTCTCTCCATCATTTGACCCACGCTGAGAAGATTTGTGTCAAGCTTTGGAACCAACAGTACATCGTGGATGAATCGCGTACCATTCTTGGTGTTGACGGCGATCGTGCCCTTTCCTTCGACACTCACTAGATCTCCATTCCCGAGCTTTACTTGTGATTTAATTGTTTTATTGATATTTTGGAAGATCTTCTCATCTCCTGTCATATGGTTGCTGCAACCACTGTCTATGAACCAAGTGTCGTTCTTTAATTCTGATGCAGCATGACACACGTAGAATAAGTTGTTCCTGTTTTCCTCCTCCTCGGTGTAATTAGCTTGGTGTTTTTGTTTGAAGCAACAATCTTTCTCTAGATGACCAAATTTACCACAATTTTTACATTGTGGTTTATCTCGGTTCCAACAATCTTTTTCAAGATGGTTGATCTTCTTACAAATGTTGCATGGTGGGTATTTATCCTTTCTTTTATAATTATCACCACCTTGATTTTTATTTCTTTCTCCATTTTTCTTCCCACCATTTCTAGAATTCTGAGACTGTATATTGAGTTTAGATTGAAATGGTTTTCTACTGATTCGTTTTCACACATACTCAATCTTTTTTCATAAGAGTGAGCCTATTAATTCTATTACCGATAATTTTTAGCTGGAAGAGTAATTAGTTTCTACTACTCTTTTCTCGGTAATATTTTCTCCATATTCTTTTAGTTGATTAACTACCTCTCTTAATCGAGTGTAGTGTCTCAGATTCTTTCATCTTCAAATTTTCCAACTCTCTTCTTAGTGTGTGGAGTTTGAGATTACGTACCTTATCACTTTCTTGATATTCTTCCTTTAGCGTATCCCAAGCTTCTTTCGATGTTTTAGCTCACTGATTCTTGGAAATAAAGACTCCATCATAGCCATTTGCAATATGTAGAGAGCTAGACTATCCTTCTCCACATTCTTGTCTAGTTTTTCTTTGTCTATAGTTGACAAAGAAGATGTGTCTTCAGGATCCCTTCTCAACGATCTCCCATAGACCTTGGGACATAAAATATGTTTTCATTTTAATGCCCCAATAATTATAGTTTTCTCCTGAGAAAATTGGGATTGGAATTTGATTGTTGTTTGATAAGGACATTTTTGTGGGTATAGAAATGGTAATGGGAAATTTTTATGAGTAGTATGTTTGGTGATATTGCGGAAGCTAGTTTACGCCCAGTTCAAATCTAACCGGGCTCTGATACCACTGATAGTATTTAGAGGTTAAGTATTTTGTGTAGGAAGTATTTTAGTATATGTGAAACCGGGCTCTGATACCACTGATAGTATTTAGAGGTTAAGTATTTTGTGTAGGAAGTATTTTAGTATATGTGAAATTGAGATAGGAAGAAGGATTATGTTGTGTAAAGATTTTGTTAAGAAATAGTTGGAAAGAATATTGGAGGAAGAGTGGTAAGGATTTAGAAACTTTGTAGTTTTTAGTACACTTCACAAATGCACTCCTTTCTCATATTTATAGGAGCACCAACCACCTTCTAGAATTTTCTTACATATTCCTTTTAATCTAGATTTATCTAGAATTTTCTTTTTCTACCTTATTCTTTTAATTCCTAGTATAATCTAGATTATTCTCATATATTATATAATACATCATCATTTTCTAATTCTAGGATATTCTAGAAATATGCATCACTTCCTAATATTTTTGAATATGACCATTATATTTATTGAAAAATAAATAATTTATACATTTAAATAGCTAATAAAAAATTATATATGCTTTATCAAAAATAGGAAAATTGAAATATAAAATTGTCCTCTACAATTAGTTGTTGTATGATGCACAATCTACTATATAATAATTAATTATAAATATAATTTAAAATTTTCTTTATACTCAAAAAATTGTATCATCATTGTTATTATTATTATTATTATTATTATTATTATTATTATTATTATTATTGAAATATGAGTGTATATAAACTTTTTGAATAGTGGAGTGACGTGTGTTTTTCCCTTTTTTATTGAATATATATAATTTAATGGTGTTTAAATGTATAATCAGAGTAAAATTCTTATGCTTATTAATTAAAGTATAATGAATGGTTATTTGAACTTAACATCCAGAAATTTCTGTAAAAATTAAACAAAACGACAATTAAGAAAAAAAGTTGACAGTGCAAGGCAAAATTCATTCAAAATCTGCAAACATTTCTTAATGGACATTTTCTTATGCTAATTTCTTAATGATATTTGAATGACCAAGAGCAGCCCAGAACATATTTATACATGGCCCAAGAGGAGAAAACTCCAGCACATACGATACGATTTAATGATCACAAAACATGAGAAAGACAGTAACAACTCCTATCTCCTATCTTGCAAGAAAAGCAGTTTAGCAATAATAAAAAAAATCATTTGCCACTCCACTTTAAAAATGGCCTAGAGACCTGAAAGGTCCAAGAAAAGCAGTTTAGCAATAATAAAAAAAATCATTTGACACACCACTTTAAAAATGGCCTAGAGACCTGAAAGAAACAAGAGAAGCATACAAAACAACAGTTTTCAATGAATTGAAAGAGTTGCAACCAAAACAAGAGACAAATGTGACAAAATCCTCATTCTAGCAGATGTTATTGTAGTGATCAACAGTTTTATAAAACAAGGAGTGAAACTGTAATGTTGTTCAGAGACGAGTGAGGCCCAGCAAGATCTTGTTGCATGAGGCACCACTATAAAGGCATCGAGATCCCTACATATGTTCATGGAAAAGGAAGCATTAGTAATACTTTAGAGAAAAATTTCATGGTCACCGGTGTTTATTTGGGGGTGATTGTTATATGCATATGTACTTTCCATCTTCTCATCCGCTGTAATCTCAACTGCATACACGAGTTTATGATAGTGGGTAAAGTCTCAGTAGAACAAATAACATATTTTGTACTATGGTACTTGCACTTTCCTGATTGTAAAAGATGATATTATGTGTCTATTCACCTCGAATTTGATGGTATTGAGGTTGTTTAGAAAATTAAAAACAAATAATTTTAAGAAAGGGGACTACCTGAGAATACCACATTAAAACTAAAGAGTAATTGAAGCATACAAGCAAATTTCACAAAATAGTGTGGTATTCTCAGGTAGTCCCCTTTCTTAAAATTATTTGTTTTTAATTTTCTAAACAACCTCAATACCATCAAATTCGAGGTGAATAGACACATAATATCATCTTTTACAATCAGGAAAGTGCAAGTACCATAGTACAAAATATGTTATTTGTTCTACTGAGACTTTACTCACTATCATAAACTCGTGTATGCAGTTGAGATTACAGCGGATGAGAAGATGGAAAGTACATATGCATATAACAATCACCCCCAGATTTCATTAAGAATGCATATGCATACAACCAAGTGCAAATTTAATTACTCAAGTTGACAACAAGCATACAACACTCAGCTATGGATGAACTCAACCAAAAATGTCATTAGAACTTTAGTAGTCAACCATATTTAACAGAGCAGAAATAAAAATGGAGGCTAGATTTCATTTAGAGCCTTCTTCTGCACCTCATAATCAAATTGCCATCACTTTCAAACTTATGAAATACATACCCGAAATAAAACAAATTCATCCCATTTCTCCTCAAAAATCAAATTAACCGAATAAAAAACTAAGGAAACACTTAACACTCTTGAAGATAAGAACATTTAGCACTTTTCCTTGCAAATAAGATCATTATATTGGAAATCTTATCATTACCGGAAATAACCAAAATTAGAAACACAATTGATCGTGCAAACTTGCCAGTATTTACATAATTGAACAGGCGCAAAACTTAAAAATATTTATATTTTTTGGTCTCTTCAATCCAACTATTGGAATTCTTAAATTTGAGTTGTTGCCAAATAATAACTATTCTCATGAATTCAAAATTAAAAGCTCTATAAAGATTAATCAAGCAAATGCATAAATATTATACAACTTTTCGTGCTTTCTTACTCTTTTGGTCCATTAATGTTCAACTAGTTTTGAATAAAATATGTAATTTTTGAGATAATTGACTGGCTACATGTCCCTAGAAGAAATCTGAATGAGTGTTATAAAGAATAATTCCGGAATAAAACAATAATAAAAGGACGAAAAAAGCTCACCTTGAGGAACTAAACCCCATTGCTGTGACTCAATCGACAGGCTTGATTGCAACCGAGCCGAGGCAATGGCGCTGTGCAGTGGCAGCATCGTCTCCACGCTACCCAATTCCACTGGCAACCTTATAATCCACCCAAATTTAACAAACAATTCAGGCAAAAACACAAATTCTAAAAAGCAACAAAATCATCGTCTGTGCTAGCGCATGAAGAACATAATTTGGGCAAAATCTCCATTTCTAACCGTGAGAGGAGAGAGAGACGCCGGTTAATGGTAGATTTAAGAATTGAAGCGTTGTTGGATAAGACCGAAGCATTTTTGTCGTTGAAGTTGCGAGCAATACGTGGCAATCCAGAAGATAATCTGGAGACGATTCTCGAAGAAGACGCCATTGCTGCTGAAGAAGAAAGCAGTAGAGACTGATTAGAGGGAACTCAGGGAAGAGGGTTTTACAACTGACGGGGCTGAACTAGACAAAACGGTATCGTTTGATAACCAATGGTTCCATTTTGATTTATAACCTAATTGCATAAAAAAATCATTTTTTTTTACCAATACTAGTGATTGTCCGTGCGTTGCACGGGTGAATTTTTTATTTTTCTCTACTTTTTTATTTTTGTTTATATTTTTACTTTTATACATCCTTATCGTATATATGTTTTAAAGATGTTTAC
This sequence comes from Scutellaria minor, assembly GCA_954870855.1. Lineage (NCBI taxonomy): Eukaryota > Viridiplantae > Streptophyta > Magnoliopsida > Lamiales > Lamiaceae > Scutellaria > Scutellaria minor. Next base: position 788,467 of record OX940735.1, on the reverse strand, counting down.
GATTTTATATCTTTGTTACATATGAGCATTGGAGAAATGAAGATATTATATATTGGAAAAAAAATGATATCTTAAGAGAGAATTATTTCTTTTTGAATTCTTTTGGTATAATTGTCAACGGAAAAGTCATCTAATATGTATTTCGTCAGGAGATGAAATTATAAAATTAAAAAAGAAACATTTTTTTATAACCAAGAATTTGAAACTACTCATTTTTAACCAAAAGAATATTTTTTTGGACGATATGAGCATGTACCAGTATATCTCACATCATACTAGTCCGTACCATCATATTTGATTCTGTATAGCAAGTACACCCTCAGCTCTCTATCATATTACACTCTCCTACAATCATTCACATAGCTCGTATCATTATTACATATCAAATGTTACACACTCATATAATCATTCACGTAGCTCCTACCATTATTACATATCAAATGTTAGAAGGGTATAATTAGCAAAAAAAATCATTTCTCAATTTAATAACTTCAACTAAAAAAGATGTTTATAAATAGAGATAGTTAGGAATTGGGTTACCACAATGGAAAAGGGAAAATATTAACCATTAGGGAAAAAAAAAGTCAACAACCTCAGAAAGAGTCAGATTCTCATTAATTGTAATGTTGTGCAACAACACATTGTTTACCCATGCTCACATTTCATCAAAAGCCTTGACAACAATCTCTTCAAAAATTTCAAGATTAGGGAAAGACGGCAAATGTTTAAAACCATAGAAACAATTCATTGATTTAGTTTCTACAACCCATCAAACAACTATAAATAGCACTATATGAAACTTAATCCCATCAAATATCTAATGTCATGAAAACCTAATCTAAATCAATGATTCTTACACAAAAATCCATATAGATTGGTGGAGTTGATTATGCTATTTTCTATACTTTAGGATTATGCCTCCTTTTGCTATATGTGATGAAATTTCAAATGCTGACCCTCGTTTGACTGGGGCATTGGTTCTCCTCTCTGTCTAAATTCGATGAAATGCTCTATGATATTGATCTCAAATAATTCATCAACATTTAATCATTGAGAAGCAATTTAAGATGAAATATATACTTTTCAATATCTTAATGACTTTTCATATTTTTGTAATGATAAGAAAAACAAAAATACATAAGATACACATGTATAATAACATGGACGCCACATGTCAAATCAACAAAGCTCAAGAATGCTTATTTGGCATCACCTTAGAGAGTTTCAACTCTCTTTATATATATAGATTCCATCATCCAAAGTTTATCTCATAGTTCAAAATTTGAAACTCTCTTTATATATATAGATTCCATCATCCAAAGTTTATCTCATAATTCAAAATGCAAGGTATAATAATTAAAGTCGTTTTTTTTTTCTCACAAATTAACATAACATATAGCACTAGCTTTTTTTTTTGTGTGTGTAGTAAAATTAATACCGAAATAATTTACAACGATTTAAAAAAATATATGAAGATATTCTGAACAACTAATACACATTTCAACGAGGAAAATAATGTGGAAATTCATCAACTAGTGCTACAATAATAATGTGCACATTCTGTACAAAATAAACCAATAGACCCACAGCTCTCATGGCTTGGCCTTTACATTCTCCTCCCAGAAAAGGAAAAAAAAAAAGGCCCTTCTAATGTTAGCTTGATTAAAACAACTATCTGCAAACAATATTTCACTAATAAAAGAAACATCTTTACAACTTGTTTCCATCTTCGGATTCCAACTCCTTAACATTGTTATAAATTTTCTGAATCTTCATTGACAAGGACTGATTGTGCTCTTCGATGTGCCCAACAATCATATGCAGCTGCCGCTTGTAGGAAGCAGCTAGCTTTTCAGAAGTTTCAGCTCGGTTTTTTGCAATTGCTAGTTGTAAAGATAGTTCCCGGATTTTATCATGTTCACTCTGCACAAACAAAAGTAACAAACAATGAGAGTAAGTTAGAGAAGATGAGATGTAAATAGTGTTTAAATAACAATCGAAAAGCAACATAACAGTCATGATGAGAGAAAAACTAACATTAGTTGTATCTTTTGACATTAAGAAAACTTAAAATTTACTTAAGGAAAGAAGGTTTATATTGATGGATGTAACCTGCAAAATGATCATAACAGACTTGAAGATGGTCCTATATTCAGTATGTTCCCAAAGAGTCGTCAAAAGGCCGTTATTTATAGACCACACATGCAGATGTTTATGTCATTGAACAAAACACATAAGGAGGTCAAGTGTTAGTGTGTATGAAATTGCAATTCTTTTGGCAGAACTCGGTAGGCTTAAGGAAGAATGTTAAACTCTCAGCAAGATGTATTGTTCCCTGATAAGTTAGCATTACCAGCATAACCACTGTTCCCTGATTGTTTCATGTTTATGCCAATAAAATGGTATGTTCCAAGTAATTTTCTGGCCCTATCTTACCCATCAAGGATTACACATTATTTTAAAGTGACGTGTTACAAATTATTTTATATTTGTTGGAGTGAAGGAGATTGTGCACACAATTATGAACGTAATTAGAGAAGTGATGTCACACAACAGAATTACTTCTGTCCCACGCCAAACGGCTGCTCAAAATCCAATAATCATAAAAAACTCCAGGTTTCTCTAACCAAGAAGATTAAATAGCTTCCTAGTCCCATGGGCCAACTAATCCCAAAACATAACTTAAAATAATATGGAAAGAATATAAAAGAGCCAAAATACTAATGATAATTAATCAATGGATCCCACCCGATTACTCTTTCTTCCTGCACGTTGATACGTAACAATGTCTTGTAGGGTGCAGTCACAAGACCTCCAACTAACATTTCAAGAACCACATAATTCATTTCAACAAAAAATACATAACCGAGGATGAAAGCATAAGAAAAGCAATACTCACCAATGCCTCTAGAGCTCCGCCACTTCCATAAACATTTGCAGCCAAAATTGCTTGGCCAGATTTCACCACGGGCTTTCCATACGGTGGGGACATATCATGATTATGCTCCTTCACAAATCTCGAAACCGTCCATTGGCCACCGTCATCACATACAAAAGATATCATCGCCCTACATCCTGTTCTCGTTTCAGGCTTTTTGTAACCAATGCCAGTAGTATCCGCTTTCTCATCCTTAACCCCTTCCTTCGAACAGCAGTAAGTTTTTGATCTTACCCTTTTGGTTCCCATGAAATAGTATTGCTTTCCTCTTCGGACATTAAAACCCATTGCTGTTGCATAATCACAGTACAGCATGTATGCTTCTTCCTCACTGTACACAGCTTGCTCCAACAACTTTTTTTCTAACTCAAGAATTTGAGCATCATCCTGCCCCTCGTTCACGTCAACCACTTCTCCAACAGAACGGGGACGTGCAACTCCGTCTTCATCACTATCTCCACAAACTGCTTCATTATGTTCCAGGTCGAATCCAGAACTTGCCATCTCTGTGAAGTTCAACAAATATAAAAAATACAAAAACCATCCCAACCACACCTAGGATTGGAGCAAATTGATTCATGAAAACACCAGCTACTCCAGCAACACATTAATAAAATACAATCGATGATAATGCAGGTTAAAAGAAGCCCCAAATTTTGTCAGAGAATTTTTTTTTATCTTGCTTAAGTAATTTCGTGCAAGTTAGTACAAAAACACCTCGTAATTGATAATATCTGCACCGAATTTATTTGGACATTCATGAATGGACGATTATTCTTAATTTAATATAGCATATATCATAGCATCAATGCATTAAACCTCGAGATAACCACCCATTGACAAAATTGGCGCTCTCATCGGAAACTATGAATAACATAGAATCAATTCATTAACCTAATCACCAAAACAAATATCATATTAACTTTGAAGAATTATGAGCACCCATTTTCCTTGCCAATTTAGGATCTGACTTCTACGTATTCGGCCATCAATTCGTTTAAAAACAAAGCACGGAACACCAAAACAATCTTGAGAAAGGGAATTAACCTGAAATTGAAAGAGGAAACTACTTGCACAGTAGCAGGAGGACGTGCCGGCGGCGGCGGCGGCTACGGGACGGCGGAGGAGAGCTTCAGCAGTATTATAATTTTTATTTTTTTAGGAACAAATCAGAAGAAATTTTGGGTGCAGCCGTGCAATCTGCTGTTGACGGGCTTTGTAGACCGAGTCTATCTAATCTAATTAGCACTTAATAAGTAATTATATTAAAAAATGTCACTATAAATTTATTTAATACTACTAATATTTTAAAATGAATATTTTGTACACATTATGCTTAATTTAAATATTATTATTCCAAAATAAACGTTGTTTTATTAATAAAGTTTTGTTTAAAATAAATGCAATTTTAGAAGTTGAAGAGATAATAATCGTTATTCTTCACAAATAATCCACTTATAATATTTAAAAATTAAATTGAAATTTTTGAAATGTATTTCTTACACAATTAATTTTTTTTTATAATATGTTACATTTTTTTCAAAAGTATAAAATATTTGTCAAACAAAGAAATTCAAAATTTATTAATATTTTATAAGATGTTTAATAATTCACAAGTTACAATAAAAATGATCTTTCAAAAACATTATTGTAAAAAATAATAAAATATACAGTTATTATTAGCTTAACATAGGTTTTATGATATGATATCCCGTAGTTGTATTAAGATTAGGATCCTTAATTAATCGGGTGGGATTTGGAATCATAGTTGATAAAGACCAATTAGATTAAGATGGAAATCTTAAATATTTTAAGATTTTTGTCTCCACTTGTGTCCCGGGCAGGGACGGAGCCAGGATTTGTCAACGAGGGGGGCGGAATATTTTTTTTGGGATATTTATCAAAGTTTTTGAAATTTGAAGGGGGCGAAATCCGTATTTTTAACTACGATTACATTGTATATGTATATACGAGTAGTTCGGTCGGAAAATTTGAGGGGGGCGGCCGCCGCCGCCAATCCCCCTAGCTCCGTCACTGGTCCCGGGGACACAGATTTAATCCGTGTCCCCAACCCGCGGGCCCCACATAAATTAAAAAAAAAAAAATTCACTCAATTTATTTTTTCATGTATATACTAAAGGTATATATGGGATAGGTATCCCATGGATACCTTAAAGGTATCCATGGGCAAGGTATCCACATTATGAAGCGCGCGGCGTGGGCGCATGGGTATGCGGTGTGTGCGGCTTGGTGATCAAGGTGCGCGCATGTATCCACATGATACCTTCAAGGTATCTATGGCGTGAGCGCGCGTTTGTGAGGTGCGCGCGGCGTGGATGCATGGGCGTGTGCGCGCGGTGTGCGCACGCAGCGTAGTGAGATACGCGTAAGTATCCATGGAATATCTTCAAGGTATACATGGGATATACCTATCAAGTGAGCGAGCGTGGACACTAAGATATTCCATGGATACCTTACTCATGGATACCTTCAAGGTATACATAGATACCTATCAGGTGAGAGCACATGGACGCGAGTGGGCGTGCGTTGGGCGCGGCGGACACAAAAGATTTTGGCCTCCAATATTGTTGGAGAATTTTGCATAATTTTGATAACCACTTATTTTACCGCTGGTTTATACAATCTACTCTTTTATGCTATTCTTTTTTTTTTCTCTTTCTTTTATTCATTTTATTTTATTTTCATTTTTTTGTTTTTATTCATTTTCTTTTCTTCTTAAAAATTATGTTATAGTTTTATTTATAACATTATTAATTTATTATAAATTTTATATAATTAAAATTTTATTTTAGAACAAATATTAATATAAATTTAATATTAATTATATGTAATTAAAATCTGAAACAATATGATATGTTATTTGAACAATATTAATGTGGTCCCGTAATATGTAATATTTGAATATCGATGTCGATATGTTTTAGGGCAGCACTCTTGTACCCCAACCCAACTCGCTCAAATCTAGTTCCATATATATATATATATATATATTCGCCCTAACTCCATCGTTGCTTCTCTTCTCCACTGCTTCTTTCTTCTTTTTTTCTTCTCCATCACTATTCTTTATTTTTTTTTGTCGCCCTAACTCCATCGTTACTTCTCTTCTCCACTTCTTCTTTCTTCTTTTCTTCTTCTCCATCACTATTGTTTCTTCCTTTATCATGAAGCCATATAGAAAAAGAACAAAAGAAAACCACTTCTTCTTTGTTCTTTTTTTTTCTTCTCAATCACTGTTGCTCCTCCATTTATCATGAAGCCATATAGAAAAAGAAGAAAAGAAGATAGATGTGGAGATGAATTTTAAGTTTAGAAAATAAGGTTTGAGAGAGAGATAATGGACATGAAGCATCCGGCTTGGCCTTGGTGTGGGCTAGAAATCTCTGAAACTCATCACTATTACTACAATACAATTGTTAATTGTATTGTAGTAATTTTATTAGAACGTTCAATTAATTTTTTTGAATATTATATGATATAAAAGTTAGAAATTTGTGGAAGAAAATAAGTTGAGTTGATAATGAAAATTAGAAAGATTTAGAGAAAGAGTTCTGTATAATGATAATTGAATTTTAGTGGCAACGACTTCTTTTTATAAAATACATTTTAAAAAATATTTTCTTTTTAGATTTTTTTTAAACAGAGGTTATCGAGTGAATTCGGTTATATATATAGATATAGATATAGATTTGCACGACTTTTACGGGGTATTCAACTATTTAACAATTTGTATTGTAATATTTTTATTAGAACGTCCAATTAAAATTTTCGAAGAATATTATACGATATACGCCATCAGTGATGAGCGATATGTCGCGTGAAAAGCAAGTTTCAATAACGCTGGATTACGAAGTGATGAGCGATTCGGATTCGGATTCCGATTGCGTATCATCGTCTTTATGTTCTGATTCAAAGGAGCATGGAATGGTGAAAGTGGTAGAATCAAGTGGGATTGGGCGCGTGATCAAGATGAATCTTCTATATGGATTGGGATCTGTGAGGAACGAAATTAACGTTGTTGCGATTCATAGTGTTGAAGGGCTGGAGGAGAGGAAGAAAGCCTTTATGATTTTCGTGCATGCGGTGGTAGCGAGGCGCGGCTGTGATCCTAATCGGAGGAACGCCTGGTACGGCGGTTCGCGGGGAGAGATCCATCGTGTTTTAGATCATGGATTTAGGAGACGCGGAGGACTCTCTTTCTCCCCTATCGATCTTCCTCTCCATAGGTATTAATTTCTATTTCTATTTCAATTCCTGATTTAATTTCAATTAATTCCTGATGTGATATTGGGGGCAGTGCAAAGAGCGCAAAGGAAGATGTGGATGGAGTACGACACATGTTGCTGTGCCGCATGATTTTGGGGAAATTGCAGCTAGGCGATTCCATAGATTTCGACTCTTCAGTTGATAATACTAAATACGTAGTCTGGAATGCTGATTTGATCGCCAATATTGTGCCCTGTTTCGTCGTCACTTTCACTGCCCCTTCTTCTTATTTACTTGCAGGTAACCACTTTCTTTCTTTCTGTATGAATCACGTTCACACTCATCTCTCTCTCTCTCTCTCTCTCTCTCTCTCAGTCTCTCAAGAAGAAGTAAGACTTTACGAACGAGAGCGTTGGGATGCTTTCATGGCTTTGAAGACGTATTTTGATTGTTATTTTTTAGGTAAGAATTTTTGCTTCTTCAATTTCAATACTTACTATTTTCTCTAATCCATATAATTAATTAATTAATTGTCTACCCTCTTTATTCTTACAGGGAATTTCTAATTGGAGGATTTTGAGAGCCTGAAGAAACAAGAATTTTAGGCTTCTAAATAAATATGTTTTCCAACATTTATTGTTCAACTTCTTTTAGATTTTAGATATTTCGAAGCAGTGAATTGCTAATTTTTTTATTAACTTCCAATTATATTTTGATGCCGTATTTTTCAAAGTTACTCATCTTTCCTTATTCTTTACTTAGCATTCCGTTACATAATACTCACTACTCACTATTCTTCCAAATAACCCATATATTCAAATATTAAATTAAAAACTTTGAGAATGACAAGGTATTAAATTTCTTCCAAATAACCCATATATAATATTCAAAAATTAAATTAAAAAGTTTGAGAATGAGACGCTATTAAATTTGAAAATAATCAAATTCCCACAAACATATGAATGTTAAAATTTATGATTTTCACATTCATGTTAAAAAATAATTTAATAAATCATAAAAAGACAAAAAAAAACTAATTCTCAAATATAATTCCTTTTCATTTTATGGAAAGATGTTACATCTTAAATTGTAGACTATCAATGATAATGTAAAGATGACTATGACATTTAAATTAGTTCTAACAATGGCCTCTAAGAAAAGTAAAATGCAATGGCCTAGTATTACAGAGAAGTAACAGCAGAGACTGGTTATTGAATGTCAGTGTACAACTCTCTTTTCATTTTTGTTTCTTCCATCCCCATTTTCAGCAGGTGTGTTTAGTCTCAGAAACGGGATGTTATGGAGAGCAACACCGTTGCTTGTGGGCTGCTGTTGGTTTCTTGTTTCAGCTTCTGTGGCATTGTTGGTTAGGCCTTTTCCGTTGCCTGGCCCTGTTCGTGCCAACGAAGAACACTTGGTTTCTGCAAAGTGGAATGCATGGATCAATAGTTAGATAGCTAATATTAATATTATGATCATTATTCCACAATGCGAGCACAATAATGAAAAAAATGAAATGCATAAGTAAAGTGAAATCAACTAGGCACAAACAAATGTATCCATAAATGTAGAAATAAAGAAATGTAAAAATAAAGATATGGATTGAAAGCTAAGGATAAAGACTTGCCTTTTAATTCTCCTAAAGTGATAAGCCTGTTGAGACAATCTCTGAACTTGGTTAAAACAATTCTTTCTTGCTCCTCGTATGCTTCAGTTGTTCCATGCTCGGGTGGCAACTGGGCAGACGCATTATTAAGCACCTCTAATCTATTAGGGGAAGCAGCAGTGTTGAACATCGTATCTTGTTCATCACACAATAGAGCTAAAGTACTAGGAGACATTGGCCTTCCTTTTGATACATCAGCTGCATCTGAACCAGCCTCGTCGGGTATAGCTTTTTCGGACTGATTTCCAGATGAAGGATGATTAGTCGAAGCTTTCCCAGTTTCAGAAAGCTTCTGGCTTTGACACTGATCTTGATTGGTTGAAGCAAGTGAGGTCTTTAAAGAATCATCTGCTCGCTTTTCTGCTGCATTTCTTTCCTCTGAAACCATTACAAGTTAGAGATTTTGCAGAATCATTTATTTTATTTGGAAAAAAAAATTAAGTACAAGAGTATTGTTCTCATCTAAGATACCATTATATATTAAAATATATTTTTTTTGTTTCTAGGATTCTTAAGCTTTATCATTTTATTTTTATATCAGCAGAATATGTTAAATTTAAGTTCAATTATCAACTTAACTACAATATAACCGTGCACTCAACAACCACAATTATACTTCTTCATATAGGTTCCAACACTCTTATACTTCAACTACAACTAGAAAACAATTATTATAAGATATCATATTAAGTCCACGCACATGATTTTGGGAACAAAGTCAAGTTTACCTGCAAGCATCTTTGCAGCTTCTCTTGAATATACCACTAACACAGAACAAAGTTCCTTCAAGTCCTGGGGCTGAATGATGTCAGCTAAGAGAGACCTTTGCATGTAGAATACAGGTTAGTTGTTTGAAAAATAGCAAAAAAAAAAAAAAGATTGTTCAAAGAATGGTGTTTATACCTGTAAGTAAGCTTCAAAGAACCAGAGGTTGGAGTGCCAACTGGTCGAGCAACAGTAATTGAAGAAGATGGAGAGGGAGGTACAGAAGCCTTATTATGGTTAAGCTGTTGACAGAAGATGCATGAGTTATGAAGTCAAAATCAAATTGATTAAATCATTCACCTATTCAGATGCCAAAAAGAAACACAAGATCATTACAGCTATACCTTGTGTTCTTAGTTTATAAGATTATAGTTTTACATCATTTCCACTTTATATTATAGCTTTATTTCATGTTCTTATAATATATGGTTATAGCTTCACTTCTAACTTTAGTAGGGTTATTGTGACTCGGAGTGAACCATACAAACCAGAAGCTTCTCATAGTTTACATGATGTGCTTTCTAAGCTTAAATTGAACTACCAAAAACCCACTACTGAGTTGATCCAGTTCTAAATGGGGTGGACAAAGTACGTGGTCTCAACCCTCTCAATACTATTGAAACAAATAAATAGTTTGCCTTTCTCTTTTCAAGAACAGCTGGGACCTTAAAGTTTGACATTTTTCGAGGAATAAGAACAAAATGTACCTGTTGTAAATGTCCAAGCTTGTGCAAAGGATCTTTTGTGGCTGATCCAAAGGAAAGGTCCTGACTTTTCCGTTTTTTGTTCAATGGAGGAGACCCATAACCAGAAGACCCAATAGCTCCTGTGATGGCAGCATTTGCTGCCTGCTGGATATATGTTATGTTGTTGACATGATCTCCATGAAAGAGAGCTTGTCTCTCTTCACTTCCTTCATAATTTTTGCAATCCATGCATTTACAATTTTCAGAACAAAGAATATTTGCTTGGAAGCATTCACAATACTTCTTAAGGCATCCTGATTTCTTGCAGTGGCATCCCTTGTTATGCTTTCCTGAAACAAGTTCCCCAACCTCCTCCTGCATATTTATAAAATCAACTGATCAACATTCATATAATACCAATGTGTGTGTGTGTGTGTTGTGTGTGTGTGTGTGTATATATATATATATATATATAGAGAGAGAGAGTTCTATTGAACTAGGACAGAAACAGTATAAAACTCTACTCACATGCACAATGTGTTGCATTGTTTATCAGAACAAAGAGGAATTTTAATGCTCAAAGATTATGACTTAAACCGAAATTAATGAAAATAATATATCATTTTGTGAATTTGAGACAAGTATATGAAACTAGGCTCCTTGTTACTCAGCAAGTATTTAGTAAATTATCCGAGCACATATCCTTCCAAGAGACCAACAACAGGAACACCTCAAACCCAAGCGGTTTGATTATCTGAGGTTGTAATACTAAAAGATTCATTGATGTTTTCTATTGGGTGAACAACCAGATGGCACCCTCTATCATCCTAGAGAATTTCAAAACTTATAAGCTGAGAAGCCAAAAATAGGTTACCCATAGAATTGGACATAAAACATATTCATATAATATCCCACAAATGTTTAGAAGCAGGTAATATTTCTACAGGGACATATCACAATTCCCATGGAAATTTAACAGGATAATTTCCGGACAGGTGACAACAAAAATCTAGCACGGTTTGGGTTTATATTTCTTAAAAGGAATGAAACATTATGGTTCAAGTTTCTCTTTGTTGCAAAGGATTGAAATCCTATGAAAGCAAACTTAGCAGAGTAGTAAAAATTTGTAAATGCTTTATACTTGAAAATGCACTTTCATAAGAAGGTACTTTGAGTTCTAACTATACCCTGTTATCCCGAGCTCCATGTGGACTGCTAGCAATTTTGGGTCTGAAAGCATTTGGATTGCGCTCCAACGTAGCCTCAACAGCTTCGCGTCGAGCACCTTCGTTTTCAACATTGTTATGACAGTTCACGCAGTTGCAACCATCACAATATACTCCAGAAGCAAAGCATTCACAATATCTGACCATAATTTGTATGATAAGCATTAAAATGCATCCCAACAAAATGTCATGTCACATTCTATCAGGTCACCATTAACTAAAGGTAAGATTGAAAACAATTTGACGGTAAAGAAGAAGATATGCTCTTCAGAGACAGATTTGATTTTTACATAGTTCATATGGTAAAAATGTTTGCAGTCAAATTGAATCCTTCATGTTCCTGATTTTACCACTTCTTTGAATTTAGAAAATACTTCATTAAATATGTGAAAGCTCCATAGAAGTAAATCATTTGCATACAACAAAAAAGATAAAATTTAAATCCAATAGTTACTTACAACTTCAAACACCGAGAATGTTTGCAATTACACTGCTTTTGCTTCTTTGGAGTACCATCTTTTACTTCATTCACATTTTGTCTGGGCCGCGCTCTTGGGGATTCAGGTTTCCTGAGGAAAAAAGAGCCTTAATTAAAATAAATAAAAAGAAAACTATCTTCCCAGACAATAATGAAACAAGTCATGTCTAATACAAGCTCAACCAAAATCAAGAGTTGCCAGGCAGGCTAATAATAGGCTTTACTATATAAAAATAAAAAAGCATAAACCAGGAAGTAACCCTAAATTATTCTCAATATTTATGGCAAGAGAAATTACAAGAAATACAAGGAAAGCTCTTTACAAGCATTCAATGATAATTTATTTCTTCGAATGATGATGAAATGGTTATACAAAAATAACAATCGAAAGAAAGATTTCACTTGGCACGCATGGTTTATGCAGGCTTATTTGTAACTTATGAGGCAGAAAGAACTCAAAGAACTGAAAAAATGCAATTAAATGAGACAACCAAACCAATTAGGCCACACTAGAAATACAATACCAGAGAACACCATAAAGCTTCCACTAAATTTACTCATTTATCAACCAACATCAAATTGCAACTCTTGAAACAACATATTGGAAATAAGTAATTAACTGTCCATCTGTAGCTTCAATCGATACTTTTGCGCTTCAACATTCAAATACAGCAGATAAACATGAAAGATCAAAACTTCAAATAGACTAACCAATAAAACCAACAACTTCAAGCATGAAATTTTAATTTTACAAAAATTTGAACCTTTGCAGAGATTAATTGGAAATTGCAAAGCCACTCACACAATAGGGCGTATGGATGGATGAGTGGGTGGCGGAGCTGGTTGCGGAGGCTGTTGCATAGCCATGAACAGCATCTGTGGCGGAGGCGGAGGAGGTGTTTGGTCCAGCTGTTGCTGCTCCATGGCCGACGCGCCACCACTGAACCCAGTGAAATCCAGCTGCCTCACCAGCTTCCTCGCCGGAAAATCCACTCCCGCCGTGAAAGGTGCCTCCGATTGCAGATGCGGCGGCGGCGGAGCCCGGTTTGGAGGGAAATCTCTTCCCTCTCTTTGCTCCATTCGAAAATCAAAATCAAAATCACAAAGAGGAAAACGAGTTTCACCAAACAACAACTTTACCACCAAAGAAGAATCAAATAAACACTAATCGAATTTCACTCGTCTTCCACTCAATAATTCCCCCAAAAAATCCAAAATTTTCACATCAACCAATAATCCAGAATTTACGACTCCGACAATTCAAACAAGCTCAGAATCAAACACCACGAAAATTTAAAAAGATAAATTAAAAATCAAGCGATAAACAAAATCTCCGCGCCATTCATCCTCAATCAAAAGGAAGCTCTATGATCTATCCGTATATACGTACACCGATACAAATGCGTAGACGTATACTCTTTGAATGTACAAACCAAAAAATAAAAATAATAAAAGAATTCTTCGAAATGGGTCTCTGGTTTTGAGTACTTCCTTCCTCCCTCTCTAGCTTAGCTTTTGAATTTCAATTTTGTGAATATTTCAACGGTGAGATCAGCATGGATATCCCATCCAACGGTCAAGATATCCCTTTTCTAATCGACGGCTTAAATTCATAGAAGTCTCTGCAGTGAAATCTGATCCGTTGATCTGCGAAGCCTGTCATTTTCCGAGTCATGGATTTTTGCACAGAGTCCATGTTAATCAGCCACGTCATCTCACGTACTGTTTTTCATTACGTGGCGAGATATTAGTGGAGAGTGCAGAGACTTTGTTGTGGGGTTTGGAGCAGGGGAGCTCTTTCTCCCGAGTTTTAATGAGATTCTGTTTCGAGGAAATAAAATTAGAAAATAAATAATATTATGGCGCTAAAGAGTCTGGGACGCCGTTGACTTGTGAGTTAAAGGGTTAGTGGTTCGATGAGCGGCTCAGATTTGTTTAGAATAAAAAGGACGGCTAAGATTGATTCCACTTGAAACGAGGGGAAATTTTTAAGTGCTGCTTGCTATAATGTTGCTTTTAACAATTATTACTTTGGGAATTTCATATTTTTGTACATTAAGTTTTACATGGATGGAAATTGGACAAGAATGTTTACGTTGTGTCAATTGTTTTAAGTGTAAAGGAATTTGGTTTTCTTTTTTATGATTCATCGATGAGAAGTCTTTTATTTAAGGGGTTATAGTTTATTCAATTCTTTTAAGAAACGGATTTTTAAAATATATCAACATTTTTGTTCAAATTCGGTGTTTTCTTAACATCATTGAAAGATTTTCCAACAATGCAGATTACTTGTTTTTAATGTACAATTCATAGTCGAGATACAAATCATTTCTAACCCTATAATCGAGAATTTGAGGAGTTTGAGGATTTAAAAAATAATAATAATAACTATCTTTTTTATATAATATTAACATATCAGAGGTAAAACGGGTCAATATTGATGAAGTGGACATCTCCGAAGACTTATGTTAGCATTTTTTGTATCATGTTGGATAAGTGAACATTTTCAAAATAAAGAATCATGTTTCGAAAATCAAAGTTATATTTTAATTGAAAATCTATAAATACCCTTGAAACTAATTTATGATTAGTTGTATCAAAACTTTAAATTATATCACTTAATGAATAAATATATTAGTGTTAAAAAATGAAAAATTGTTCTTTTGAGCCACTTAATATTTTTGAATTAATATTAGTAAAATTTATTGACCTTTTTTTTTAAGATGGACATGCTGAGTGTATAACCCAAAAATGTAACACCTAACGAACCAATATTTTCAGGCCCAACCCACAATTAGTTGGACTGATTTGGCCCATTAACCAAAACCACAGTGCACCAAACTTTGCAAATTAATTTCTCAGCTTACAATAAATTACACTTATTATAAGAACTATGCACTTTTTGTATTTTACCATACAAATATTTGTATGCTCATTTTGCCACCTCAATTGCACTATTTTTACATATGTTGTTTTTGAATATTGTTTTGATATGTGTCCATGATGCCAGATAATATATGTCCATCATAGATGAACTTCAAATGATAAAAAATGTATTAAATCCTAAAATTTAGGTAGTAAAGTTTAATACAAAATAATTTGTAAAATAAAATGTAAATAGGTCTTATGCATAGGTACAACTACGAGATAAACTAAAAACAACGATAGAAATTGTGGACAATGGGTCGATATGAAACTAATGCTACTTTGAAAAAAAAAAAATGAATCATCATGTGAACAAATCTTGATCTTATATTTTCTAATAGAAAATTTTGTTTTTAGTCATCTGATTGTTCCACAATTACTAAGAAATCATTTACTAACCAATATAAGTATAAAATAAATTATTATTCAATAATTAATGTATCTCACTAATTAAAATCTGGTATAAAAAAAAGAGATAAACATGTATTTTCAGAAACTGAAGACATTAAAGTTCGCCTTTAATATGGTTAATGACATATTTACCCCTAACTTTGCTATAAATGGCGATCCGGTCACTGTTATCCACAGGTGTCACATCCTCGTCCGACATCCCACATTACCGAATCTAAGCTCCAAAAGTTAATTAATAAAAAAAGAAGTCTCAAAATTCATTCCCTTTATACTGAAATCAATTTCACCAACAGTTGCGCACTTTCCAGAGAATTGTCCTTTTGTGCTTCTCCAATTTAATAATATTAGTTAATAATTCACCAACTCTTCTCACAGCCCGCGTTAATGGCTGTGTTGCACCGTTTTCTTCCACGCTGATACGTAGTTTTGAAGCAAACCCAGAAAAAAAGGAGACCAATCTAAGCTGAAGAACCCCATTTCGCCGATTTATGGGATAATCAGGTATGAGGGTTTTTCAGTTTCGATTAATTTTCTTTAATTTTTTTTTTATTTCCCTTTTTCTTTACTGTTTTGTTGCAATTTTCAGTCTGTTTTGCCGACATGCTTGTATGTTTCTTGTTCTGTCATAGTTGTGGCTTTTGTCTTGATTAGGAAAAAAAAGGAAAGAAGGAAAAGTGTAATCTTGTTTTTGTCCAAGTTTAGATATCTGAGAAAGGACTACTGTTCATTGAATTATTGCTAAATTTAGGAACTATTCAAAATTGAGAGAAAGAAGTTGATAAATCTTCCTTTTGTTGAAAACTTAGAAATTGAAATGTATTTTAGAGTGTGCTTTGGTAGTGGTATGCATATGTGATTCCATTATTGTGACTGTGTGGATCTAAGTTTTTAGCAGTTGTATTTTGGGAGGAAGGGCAATTGAGGTATTATAGAATGTTTGCGGAAATACGAAGATCTTCGATTTATCATCGGGCAATGGTACCAAGGGATTGCACCGACTCTAGTGATGTTGAAGAAAATGAAGGTAATATTTAACCGTAACTTAATGGTGATTTTACTGAAATGTGTTAAGGTTTTATCCCACTAGTGGCCTAAAGTGAAAGTTAAAGATCTAATCCATCATATAATGAAGTTATCCACACAGAGCTTAAGAAACTTGTTTTTCTTTTAATCGATGTTTTGGATTTTGCTCTATACACTCAATGACTAGTGGTTTTGGATGTTCCAGAGCTTTTAGTAAGCGATATGGAGCAATATAGTGCATCTCCACCATGGAAGCTTTCCTTGCCACATGTGCTTGTGGCCTCCATAGTTCCCTTCTTATTTGGCTATCATCTTGGGTTCGTTCTTCGACATTTTTATTTGTATCTTCTTTATCTGTTATATGCAATTTCTTGAACTGGAATGTGGTCTTCTTCTCAGAGTTGTTAATGAACCACTTGAAACGATATCTGTTGATCTTGGTTTCCATGGGAATACCCTGCAAGAAGGTGAGTCGTAGAATCCCGTAACTTTCTATTAATTCGAGCTATGAATTTAATATTTGATGTTGTTACTTGTTGTTGTAATAATGTACAGGCTTGGTGGTTAGTACTTGTCTTGCTGGTGCTTTTCTTGGATCCCTGATCAGTGGTTGGGTTGCTGACGGGGTTGGGCGTCGTAGAGCTTTTCAGCTGTGTGCTTTGCCTATGCTCTTCGGTGCTCCCATATGGTACTTAAAAACATATTTCACTACATAAAATTCATGGACTACATAAAATTCATGGACTACATAAAATTCCCATGATTATCTAAAGAGGTGTTTCTCCCTTTATTTCCAGCGCGACATCTAGTAATTTGACTGGAATGCTTCTTGGGAGGTTTTTAGTCGGTACGGGTCTTGGCGTGGGTCCCCCAGTTGCATCTCTTTATGTTACAGAGGTATAGAAACTTCGAACTTATATAAGGGGATTTAGTATAGCGTGATTTTGATCTTATCTAAATGCTCTTATTGACTTTCAAGCAGATATCACCTGCTCACGTGAGGGGTACTTATGGAAGCTTTATTCAAATAGCAACTTGTCTCGGTCTGATGACTGCTTTACTGGTCGGAATTCCAGTGACGAGTATTTTTGGATGGTAATTTATTTCAGATGAGATTAGTACTGATAAAGATGAAGGCTATTATGTTTCTCGTCTATGTGTTTTTGACCTCGTGCTTGCCAGGTGGCGCATCTGCTTTTGGATTTCTGCCATACCTGCTTCGTTGCTTGCTATTTTGATGGTGTTTTGTGTTGAATCTCCACACTGGCTATACAAGGTTTTCAAAATTTTACGCTTTTTTTACATTCTAATTTGTTTCTTTTTTATGTAAATTTCAGATCATATTAAGCCATCATGAATATCTGATTTATTTTCTCTTCCCCCTACGTGTAGCAAGGAAGACATAGTGAAGCTGAAGCTGAACTTGAGAAGCTTCTAGGAGCTTCTCATGCCAAAGACGCAATCGCTGAGCTGTCAAAGACCGACAGAGGAGATGAAGTTGATTCCATAAATCTCGTTGAATTGCTCTTTGGGCGGCATTCAAGAGGTACATAAATATACTAAGCTTCTTTCTTATGAACATATCTAAAGTTGTGGGCACTGAATCCCGATGAAGCCAGCTCTGATTATGCCACCAGCTGTATAAGTTCTTCACTTTATACCCAAAATGCGTAGTTATTCACTCGATTCTTTTGCAGTTGTTTTTATTGGATCAACCCTATTTGCTTTACAACAGCTTTCTGGAATAAATGCTGTATTTTATTTCTCTTCAACTGTATTTAGACGAGCTGGAGTTTCCTCAAACCTCGCAAATGTCTTTGTGGGGATCGCAAATTTAATAGGTGAGTGTTCCTTCTCCTCGTTGTATTTTCTTTTCCGAGTATCTCACTTGCTAACATTCTACATATGATTACATACAGGTTCTGTTATCGCTTTGGCATTGATGGATAAAGTAGGAAGGAAGGGTCTGCTCCTATGGAGCTTCTTTGGCATGGTTAGATAATCGATCTTTCTTCGTTGAAATATTCACTTTAAGTAACTTATCAACGTGTATAATAGACGACATGTTTAATCATATCAAATATATAATATCTGATTTTTTTTCTATCAGGCTGTATCAACGGGTCTTCAAGTTCTTGCAGCATCTTCATCTGCTTCAAACCCTATCGGATTTTATCTATCGAGTGGTGGAATGATGCTGTAAGTCTTAATTTTGCCTTCGCTTTCCTTAGCATAATTGAAGGTATGGAAAATGTTACATTGTGTAATGCAAATTTGATAATGATGATCGATTATGCAGGTTTGTTTTAATGTTTGCTGTTGGCGCGGGTCCGGTACCCGGTCTTTTACTCCCCGAAATATTTCCAAACCGAATTAGGGCTAAAGCTATGGCGTTTTGTATGTCTGTCCATTGGGTAAGTGAATCTCTACCATACATTTCATTAGACGAATGTAAATTCAACGAGGATCCTCGACTGTGGTAAGAAACACCGTCCCATGCTTCTCAGGTACTAAATTTTCTGGTCGGATTGTTGTTCCTACGTATGCTCGATCTGATGGGGCCTCAGATGTTGTACTCGATGTTTGGTACGTTCTGCATGATGGCAGTGGTTTTTGTGAAGCGAAACGTGCTCGAAACCAAAGGGAAATCACTTCAAGAGATTGAGATTGCTCTCCTTTCTCAAGATTAGATGAAGCTAAGATCGTCATTATTGAAATGATATTATATATGTAAGCTTAAGGTGCAATGTAACATGTGTTTTTTTGGGATTGTTTAGAAGTGAAGTGAATACTTAACAGCTCTATAAATTTTCTCAGCAATAATAAGTATCATTGTAAAGGACAGAGTCGAGCTCAAGCTTTGAGTTTTTCAATCGAATTCGAATTGAATCTGCAAAGTATCAACTCAATCACATCCATGCTATATTAAAAATATTTAAGTGTTCAGCTCAATATTTAGCAAAATACATTAAGAGCCATATAGAGAAACCAAAAGAAAAAAAAAACACACTAAATTTCAGTGGAGTCACCACTTCTTTTCAGTTTCTCAGTACCATTGTACAAGGCTATAAACATAAATAAGCAAAAATCTCATGTCTCCAACTGATTGATCAATACTTTAAGGGCAGTCTTCTTCATTTGCCAATCAAGATCAAGAGAATCGAATCGAGAAGCCATTTTCTGTGGTGGTGAATTTTGACGAGCCAAAATCGTCAAAATCAGAATCCGATTCAAGATCCTTATAATTCAAATCCACGGAGGAATCCTCGTCCTGGCCCCCATGCCCCGATGGGACCCTCAATTCAGATATAGGAGCCGGTAAAGGTTCTTCGTTCAAATACTTATCGTGAAGCAGTTCCATTGCAGTAGCTCGACCAGCTGGATCGTAGCATAGAAGCTTTTTCACGAGAAGAATCTCATCATCAGATCGATTAGGAAGACATGCTTCTATACCGGTAGGGTTCTCCACTTTACCAAAAGAAATAATCTTGTAATCGGGAAGTTGCACGCAGCCAGGCCAAGCATCCTCTGTTAAACTGCCCAAAATGCTGAAAATTCTACCCATCTGATCGATATCTGAGTTGCCTGGGAACAGTGGTTCAAGACTCAAAAGCTCTGCAAAGATACAACCAAGTGACCACAGATCAATCTCGAGCCCATAATTTGTGGAACCATAGAGTAGCTCAGGGGCTCTGAACCACCGAGTTCCTATGCAGGAGGTTAGAGCACCGTTTCCATTGGCTTGACCCTCAGCTTCAAGAGAATAAGAATGGTGGTATGGGTCCTCGAGATCACTTGTGGTGCATGTGGCAAGACAAGAAGTGGCTCCATCCTGAGTTATGATTTCTTCATCGATATCAGTGGGAAAGTCGATGATTCTTTGTTCTGCAAGTGCTTGAGTAGATTGGCCATCTGGTGTGGGAACATAATCAGGTGTTAGAGGAAAAGGTGTTGTGTTTGAAGAAGGCTGCTCATTAAACTGATTATATGCATCGTTATCGACAAATCCAGGTGCAAGAAGTATCCTGGCCTGATAGAGAATTAAACGATTAAGCACCTTGAAAACAAACATAAAGAGTGACTGTGTATAAAGTTATCTCATTCAATGAAAACCACAAACATACATTCCAAATGATTCTTACATTTCAAAAAAATCATGAATCTCTATGATGTACCATAAGTAATCCAAGACAACCAACAAATTTACTATCAAAACTATTTCTTATGTATGATTTTTCAGGGGGTAATAGCTTGAGAAGATTACAAGTCTAAATACAATCAAGTTTCAGTAACAATACAGATTTTTTGTTCTAACAAAATGGAAGTACTTAACCATGCAACATTGTACAAACAAGCAAGCAAGCAGATGGATTGGTGATGGGATCATTTTGTAATAAACCTAAGGATGATCCAAGAACTGCCTTTTACCTTAGAAAACCACTCATACTACCATCATAAATTTTGTTTGTTACACTAAAGCAGTCTTTTGCACCATGGAACAATTCTGATTATCACAACTTATCTTGATTCTAAAGACATTACTCGATCATATGCCAGAGAAATAACAACAATGCACCCTTAAAAGTACAATGAACTCCCCCATCATCACTTTATCAACACCATGAATGCGAGCAATGCATACTCTCACTTCAGATAAGAAAAACAAGTGATTTTTCCTTCACCAATCAAATAGGCCCCAAATGTGCAATTTTTCAATGCCTTAAAAGAAATTATGTTTGTGATCTATGTTTAGTTAGAATGCAAATATATCTAAAACCTACAGAAGCGATTGTGAATGACTGATTTGTTCAATCTTTTTTAAGAACAGGTTATGAATTTTGCCCCAAATTCAGTTCTTATCATAATTTAGATGATGCAAAATCGAAATCGAAATAAGAACAAAAGCATTACACTAAGAAATTAAAGTTATCAAGCTAAACCCAAACCTGCCCAAAATCGGCGATTTTCAGAATCCCATCAGCAGAAATCAGCAAATTAGATGGCTTCAAATCCCTATGAACAATCGAATTGCGGTGGCAAGCGTCAACCCCACGCAAAATCTGCACCATCCATTGCTTCACCTCCGCCACACTGATCCCGCCCTCCCACTGCTTCTTCGCCGCCTGAATAACGGCGGCTAAATCGGTGGGCAAGTACTCGAGCACTAAAACGGCGTCGTCATCCTCGCTCCAGAAATACTCGTGCAAGACGACGACGTTTGGGCAATTCTGGAGGGTTTGAAGGGCCTCAATTTCGCGGAACGCCGATTGGTAATCGTGGACTTCTTTCAGGGCGACGGTGGCGGAGTCGGAGCGCCGCCGTGCCTTGTAGACATCGGAGTAGGCTCCGGCGCCCACGCGCTCTAAGATTTCGTACTTGGCGGTGATGTCGCGGCGCGTGTGGATGCTCCAGCTCTTGTTTGGCGGCGGCTGCTGCTCCATTGTAGATACCATCTATTACTGTTCGATGGTGGACCTCCATTGCCATTTCCCATCTATGGTTTAATTGTGACAAAAAAAAGGAAATTTGCACTTTTTGCCCCCCAATTTTCAACATTTTCTCTTTTTACCCTTCTTATAATTTTTTATATACTTTTTCGTCCTCGTGTTTTTGTTTTTATTAGCATTTGCCCTTGCATTATTTTCCACCTTTTCTTTCTTTTTTTCTTTTTCTTTTTTTAATTAAATGAGCAAAGATTAATAAAAACAAAATTAATTTAGAAAAGTATATATGACTAAATGAATTTTCATTTATAAAATCTTTATTTAAAAAGTCCATTTTTGTAAAATTCTTGTATAAATAACATTACAAAGTTTAAGGTAAAGGTAAGCCAAGCCACAATGAAGAAAGCAAAAGGAAAAAATAAATGTAACTAAATAATCATGATTAAAAAAAAAGAACAAATTAAATAACATTCAGAAATTAAACTTCAAACAAAATAATGATTGTCTCCACGACACCAATCTTACATTAAAAATACACATTAATATGCTAAGAGAATGAACAATTCCCTCTGCAATATTCACTAAGGTAAAATAAACATACACATTGTGATACATTGTATTAAGCTACGCAACCGCCACAGACGATCCCTCTCCTGTAGGAAAAATAAAAATTTAATCAGGATTTGAGAAGATAGAAGATCAAAACCAAAACTAATATTTCAAAATAGTTTTGAATCTAATCGTCATTTTATCCCAATGGGGAAACCATTTCTATTGGGACCAATACGAACCGGGGAGGGAAATCTCCGATTTAATCAGGGACGAGGATTTCCCGATTCAAGGGGCAAAATCGGGATTCAATAGACTCAACACTACTAGCCATGTCTCGACTCATTGTCATTCCTACTTTCTAATCAAGATTCACGTGCAACTCTAAAAACAACGTTGATTAAGTGTCGTCTCTTGCATATCCTGACTCATTGTCATTCCTACTTTCTAGTTCACTATTTTCTAATCAAGATTCACTAGCAACTCTAGTGATACAATGGATAGAAAGCACACAAATGATTTCACCACTCGAAAGAACAAAAGACAACAATCTTGACTATAGTTATGACTAATCACCAACTTACACAATCGAGCAACCACTATTGTGTCGTTTCTTGCGCGACGCCATTTCCTTCCTCCGAGGAGGTTGAAGCACAACCTTAATTGCAGTATCAAAAACAGCTTTCACATTCTGGAAAAAAGAATCATTACAAATTTAGCTTCTCATAAAGTTAGTGATCGAACATCGTGTAGATGATAACCCTAAACGACGTACCTGTTGAGTCTTCGAGCTGCATTCTATATAAGCTGCTGCACCTATTTGTTTCCTCAACTCCTCACCCTACAAATCGAAGCAATTCAATTTTCAATAAAGAAACGGAATCAAACACTCGATGCAAGCAAAGGGCGATCAAAGATCAAGATTTTACGCACTTGGGAAGTACTTATGATGTTAGATCCCATATGATCAGCTAGATATCCCCTGTCATCTCGAAGATCTATAGTAGCCAAAAGACGAGCAACGAGTATAAGACCATTACACTTCAAACAAATACGTCGTTTTTAGTACATTGAGCTAAAATCGGGCCCTACCTAGCTTCGTTCCAACTAGTACAATCGGAACATTGGGAGCAAAACGACGAAGTTCAGGCATCCACTGAAAAAATTGTGTGATGAACATTTGTAAGCAATCTTTGTTTTCCAAAATAACCCCAATTGGGGTGATAAATTAGGGCAAAGAATTGTACCTTCTTGAGGACATTTTCATAGCTGGCTCTACTGATTAAAGAGAAAGCTAATACAAATATGTCAGCACCTCTGTAACTCAGGGGCCTCAATCTGCTATAATCTTCTTGGCCTTTAGTTTCAAGAAATTAATTGAATTAGGAAATTGGAGAAGTTATAAAAGCTATTAGCTAGTTTCAATAAAAGGGATCTCAAATCTCAATTTCCAGCTAAAAAAAAATTAAATAAAAGTGGGAAAATAGTACCTGCAGTATCCCACAACCCTAAGTTAACAATGTTGCCATCTACAGCTACATTAGCACTAAAATTGTCAAACACAGTTGGAATATAATCCTGCCATTAAAAAACAAAAATAATTAGTTCTAAAAAAATGGTTTGTAAGAAAAGAACCTAGGAAATTGGAAAAAAAAAAAATTGTAATAAAATTGTGAGAGAGAGACTAACAGTAGGAAATTTGTTGCTAGTGTAGCAAATGAGCATGCAAGTTTTACCAACAGCTCCATCTCCAACAGTGACACATTTGATGAACTTTGAAGCACTCATCTTTGTTCTTTCTTTCTAGAGAGAGAGAGAGAGAGAGAGATGATATGCAGAGAAGAAAATGGTTGGATATAGAAAGAGAGGCTACTATTGCAAACTTGGGAGTTTCAAGAATGGCATAAAAAACAAAGCTACAGACAATGTATGCGCATGTGTTTGTTGATATGTGTGCTCTAGAGAGAGAGAGAGAAGAGAGAGAGAGTGAGAAGTCAAATGGTCTTACTGTCACATTTCATCCCTCTCAATAAATTTCAAATCTAACAGAAATATTTTTTGAATTGCAGAAAGCTTTTTAGGATTTTATGGGGCCTCTTCTCAAACGGCTACCAGCCACTTTCAAACAACTACTACTGATAATAGTAGTCGTTTTCAAATAAGAAATTATAATAATAGTAACATTACTCTTCGGTTCCATTAAGATAAGCCATCGCCATCTTTTACTTAGATTAAAAAGACATTAAATTTAGTAGCAATTATAAAAAAATTCAATGTTTTTCCTATTATTAAATGAGTTAAATTAAATGAGTGGGCCGTATAGTGGCTTATATTTGGGCTCATTTAGGGGTGTTTGCAAAATATTGTATGGTTGAGAAAGTGATTAAATTTAGTGATTATGGATAAATCACTTACTAGCAAAAGCAGATTGTGTTTGCAAAATAATTTTAAAAGTTAATAGCAAATATAGATTTTGTTTGCAAAATAATTTTAAAAGCTAATAGCAATAATTGAGAAGCTGTCAAAAGCAACCTCAACCTGCTTCTAGATTATAGATTCTAGTAGATTTTATAATTTGCTATAAGAGAATTAAAACACTAAAAATTGATTCATAAAACTTAAATAAGTGATGAAAAACTGTCAAAAGTTTTCCAAAACTCCACTTTAGGGTGAATTTTTTTAGTTTGATTTTGAATTTACACGATTCATAGTGGACTTTTGTTTATTTTATTCGAAGGACAAAAGGGCTTTTATTTTTTGCATTGTAATATTGTTATCTTTTCTTTTTCATATTAATTTGATTTTTTCATCGTTCAAACGCTTGTAGATCTTGTACTAAATTGTTGTATTTGAAGAAAGAAAAAAAAAAGTTGTTTTAGTAGCATGCTTGATTGGGATAAATTTTTTGTCAAAGCCATCAAAGATCAAAATTTTCACAACTAAATATGTTTGTTTTAAAAAAAAAAGAGGCCTTGAAGACTAATATTTTCGAGACAATTGGTCCTGAACTCAACTATGAGACATTTTTTGATCAAAAGATTCTTGCCAAAAATGTATGAATTTCAAGTTCACCTTAAACCACCAAAAGCTAATTCAAAATGAGAGTGATACAACATAAATCCATTTCAATCAAATAACAATCAATGAATTTGCTGAAATCCATCTTCAAATTCTCCATCAACTAAAAAGTTTTTCTAATAAAATTCATTTAGGCTTCAGCATTCACAAATCCCACATGCCAGTATATTTTAAGCAGCAGCCCACTAGAAGTAGAATAACCTAACAAGAAAAATGATGCAGACAGAAAACAGTTGATTCTTTATATTAAACTGATCAGATCACAATATGAAAACTCAAGCAAAGTCTAAATTATCAGCAACAGAATTCTTATTTCAGAAAACCGAAACGAACATTACTTGAAAATTACAGAGCCTTCAGAATATCCTCTGCACTGGAGACGGTGAATTCCCCACCAGTTTCAATGTTAGCAACTTTGACCTTAAGATCCTCGACCAAAAGGGCAAACCTTCTGGAGCGAAGGCCAAGTCCCTTCTCAGTGAGATCAAGTTCAAGGCCGAGAGCCTTGGTGTAAGTTCCAGAACCATCAGCCAGAAATTTGACATGCTTGTTATCAGGGTAAGTCTTTGCCCACGCCTTCATCACGAATGGATCATTCACTACAAACAATATGCATACAAAGATTTATACATGAATATTGACCATTTCAGAATTATCTTTAATGAAGATACGAAATGAACATTTCCTGCATTGAGGTATGCATATATAAGTTGTGTTTCAATTGGGGATTGAAATGTAATGATTTCAAATTGACTCAAATTAGAGTGGGTTCCAAACACTCGAGCACAAAAGAATTAGTTTCAAATGAAAATAATGGAGTTCAAATCTACTTTAATCCAATCAACAACCAATGAAGTTGCCACAGTATTCTCAAATTCATCATCAAATACTTCAAAACAAACACAACCTATGCATCTTGATAAGAAATCCAATGTACACATATATGGATTACATATGAACCGATATAACCAATCAACAACCAATGAAGTTGCCACAGTATTCTCAAATTCATCATCAAATACTTCAAAACAAACACAACCTATGCATCTTGATAAGAAATCCAATGTACACATATATGGATTACATATGAACCGATATAACTTGCCCGTAAGATATAAACGAGAGAAGTGAATTTTAAAATCAAATCGCAATTTGCACAAGCTCAGAATTGATAAGTGAACAATCATTCAATACTAACAAATGAAATTAGAGTTCGTTTCTCGTAATTCATCATGTTAAATTATTATGCACAACCTCCAACAAAGAATATCAACAGGTAATTAATTTGTCTTTACAACACAACAATGTGAATATAACAATTAAATTAACACTGTAAATTGCTCTTCTGATAGAATTTCTAATAGTCATCAACAACTACATAAATCTGCAAAAAAATTAGGCAAATTAAATCATTTCGAATAGAAGATTCACATACCACTGATACACAAGATTTCACCAACGCCTTTCGATTTCAATTCATCTGCCTTCTCAATGAACCCGGGCACATGCTTCATACTGCACACACAAAAAAGAAGAATCGCTCAAAAATTTAGGGCAAAAAAAAGGTAAACGGATTAACTGAGCTTGGAGCAGCGGCAATTACCTGCAGGTCGGAGTGAAAGCGCCGGGAACGGCGAAGAGGATGACCTTTTTGCCGGCGGCGAGGGAGTGAATCGACACCTTCTGGAGGTCATCCTGATCGTCGAAGTAGGACAGGGTACCATCGGGGATGACGTCACCAACTGCGATCGGAGCCATTGTTCGTCTACTGTTGCTCGTGATGTACAGTGAGTGATATTGTGTGTGACGAAGAATCGGCTGAGAATTATTTTATTTTATTTTATTTATGTGATATAAATAAATAAAACTGGTGGAACTGAAATGAGAGTTCATAAGTGGATTTGAGAAAAGCTGTGGCGTCCGTCTGCCTGCAATTAATGTCGTTTTAGTGAAACGGATATTTTTGCACATTTTTCTTTAAATTTTTTGAGAGAGTATTTTATTTTATTTTGATCTATTATCTTTGTTTTTTTTAACTTTCCCCCTGTATTTCTATTTATACATTTTTGTACCAGTACTTTATTTTTTTTTAAAAATTGTTTTTAAAATAAGTCTTACATGCTAAAATAAAATGTAAGAAGTTTACAGATTGTTTATTAAGAGTAGGGAGATTCCAACTTACTTTTAAAATTATATATATATATATATATATATATATATATATTAATAAATATTCACTATAAATGTTGTCATATAAATTACACAATTGTTAATATTTATCACATAAAAACTACCAGTTTTATAATTCAAGCGGTATCCACTTGTATACATGTGTACATTATGATGATCATGATTTGAAACCAAACATACAAATTTTCAAATTTTTATTCTCTCTCCTCCTCTACCTCCAACTCATTTGAAAAAAATCATATAAAAATTTATTTATTTATTTATAGGCCATTTGGCACATTAGGCACAATTATTCATGATGCAATAATCAAAAGGCAAAATAGATCATCTATCTAACTTTTCAGATTCTATTAAGGAAAAAATTATGTAGTATTGATAGCACAACACTCATCTCTTTTGAATTAAGACAACCTCAACTATATATGTTCTGCAGAAAAATACATGGAAGATGAGGAATCTATAGATTTAGGCATATCAACCATAACAACTTCCTTAGTGGTTATGTCATTCTCTACCACATTGGCATCCCAAATCTTCTTTTCCTCGTCACACTTATAACTTCGACTGCAGAACACAAAGTAGATCAAATTTGCAACACTTAGAATAGTGAGAATCCAATAATAGTAGTCATAATGTCCCTTGTTCAAATTATTTGAAACCCAACTCTCTTTTCCATCCTTTTTAGTAGTAGCATCCACTATGTTCACTATGGCACTTCCCGCTAAGTTTGCTATGGCCATGCCGAGAGCGAAGAGTGCGACCGCGATGCTACCCATGCTCATCGGAAACTGTGAGTAATACAGTTCGATCTGGCCAATGGCGTTTAACGCCTCCCCCAGTCCTGTGAGGCTATATTGTGGTATTAGCCACATTGCTGACATGTCCACCTAAAATGTGATGAGACTAAATTTTATGTAAGTGATTATAAATAGGGGTGGTTGGTACGATATATCATACCGAAAATCTTATACTGAAAATATCGTTATACCGAAATGAAAAATATATACCGAAACTTCGGTATACCGAAAATACCAATATACTGGAATAAAAAATATTATATTTTCTTATTTATTAATGTGGAATTAATATATTTTTTAATTAATATTAATATTTATGATATTTCGATATCTACCGAAATTTTGAAAATACCATACCGATATTGTACCGAATTTTTCGATATGAGATCATACCATACCGAAATTTATTAATAAATTTTTTTAATTTATTAATGTGGAATTAATATATTTTTCAATTAATATTAATATTTATGATATTTCGATATATATCGAAATTTTGAAAATACCATACCGATATTGTACCGAATTTTTCGATATGAGATCATATCGTACCGAATTTTTCAATATTTCGGTATTTTCCCGACCCATAGTTATAAATGACTACATATATGTGAACCTGAAATGAGTTTGGAATAGTGAATCATTTGTTTGTTTTATTCAATTATGATATCATTTAAAATATTAAATGTTATATAAGAAGGTAAAGATATTATCTTGCATTTATATTTTTATTACCTGAGCCTTAGGATGATCCACCAATCCCTGGTGGTGGGCCCTAGCCCTCCGAGTCCTCTCAACCAATGCAGCAACACTCGTAGCTATACAAGAAACAAAAAGCCCGATTCCAATGCGGGTTTTGACCCGAATGCCACGTGGATTCTTGGTATACTTGGAAAGATGAGGGACGATGACCCGATCATATAGGGTCACCCATATGGTTAGGGTTAGGATTGCGAATATACCGAACGAACCGGCTGGGATCTCGAACTTTCCGATGAACCGCCGGTCCATTGTGCTTGCTTGGAGAACCGGGAAAGTGTGTTGACTTATGGTAACTGCAATCATAATTCCAGTTGACCAAATGGGCAACAATTGTACTAGTGATTTAAGCACTTCAACTTGCATAACACTACATAGGCTCCATGGATCTGAAGCTGAACCATCTGCGTTTACCTCTTCCTCTCCATTTCTTATAATGCATGCTTTATTCAAATACCTGAAATCAATTTTGTAATTATTACCATATGTCACATGTTGATATATAAATATTTAAATATGAGTTTACTTAATTTTCTCTTATGACATTGTATGATCTTCATTATGGTATTACTTTGTGGTAATGAGCTATCTGTATTATAGTACGCTTTTAATTATCACAAAATATAATTACTATTTAGTTTGGAGGATAGTGTGTCACAAAAGAAAAGTTTAGACGATAAAAGATTGTAATTTGAATAGTATAAAAAAACGTTAATGAGATTAAATATAAGAAATATGATATGCTCTAATACATGATATAATTTTATAGAAGTATTTAGTAGTTACAATATAAAATACATGTTGGAATGACAAACTTTTTTTTTTTTACCATAATTCTAATGGTAAAAATTAAAGGTTTCATTTTTTTTAAAAAAAGAGATGTGTTTAAGTTTTGAGTATGTACAACCCAATTTTTAAAATTTAATTTTAATGTATAAATTATATTTAAAATTTTATCAAGATTAATTTATTTATTTTTAAATAGAAAAATAATACTGTTATATTATGATCACCTTAGTTTATGTGATGGCACAACAAGCTTGGAGTCCTGGCAGTGATAATACTCCGGCGACGTCTCCAGCGAGTGGTGGCGGCGCTTCCTCCACGCCGCCACAAGAACCTGAGCCAAACCCGTCATCAAACTCTTCTCGGGTTTCACCATAATGTAACCCTTATATCCCACGAAGAACATAACGGCGGAGATGAGCATCAACCCGACCGGAACCCCGAACCCGACGACCCACCCGTATTCGTTCTGGATGTAAACGATAACGGTGAGCGCCACCATGAGCGACACCCCGACGGAGGCGTAGTACCAGTTGAAGAAGCTCTGGAGCACTCTCGGGTTGTTTGGGTTGTCCGGGTCGTCGAACTGGTCCGCCCCGAATGCGATCGAGCAGGGCCGGACTCCGCCAGTTCCGACCGCCATGAGAGCGAAGGCGGTGAAGAGGAA
Organism: Scutellaria minor; assembly: GCA_954870855.1. Lineage (NCBI taxonomy): Eukaryota > Viridiplantae > Streptophyta > Magnoliopsida > Lamiales > Lamiaceae > Scutellaria > Scutellaria minor. Next base: position 757,855 of record OX940735.1, on the reverse strand, counting down.
CGCGTACTGGCCGGCGTTTGGCTTCACGCAGTTTAGCAGTGCCGGATCTGTGCATGGTGGTGGTCTTGCCTTTGAGAGTATGGCTGTCATCCACATCACAGTTAAACCCTAGGAAAATGGGGGATGTGTTAAAAGTCTGTAATGCCCTTGTGTTGAAAAACTTGAAACTACGTAGTTTTGATCTGATATAGAAGTGGGTCATATGGTGTCGGAGTAAAAAGGTAGGGTTAATATAAAATTGAAGTATCTATGTCGACCTTTTTTTTATAAAGAGTAAATTTCATGTAAAACCTTATGTAAGACATAGTTTATATAAATATGTCTCACATATAAAACTGTCTTATGTAAGGTTTTATGTGACACAGTCTCATATAAGTTTTTGTCTTCTTTAAAAGATCATTTCATGGTATCTCTAAATTTGTATCAACCTACGTACTTTTTTCCAATCTGTTTGATTTTAATCAGAAATTCAACTTTTTGCAATAATTATTGATATGAGAATCGTTAATGCTAATGTGGTGCTTCAAATTTGAGATTTTGACTGTATAAGGGAAATTTTGATTTGATTTAATCTAATATAAAAATAAATCAATTTTCCCTCCATAAACCAAAATCTCAATTTTGAAGAATCATGATTCACATCTGCTTCACCAACGTTCATGTAAACAACTATCGATCGAAATTTAATTGAAATGAATTAAAACTTAAAGAATATTTATTGAGTATATTAAGTTAGTTGTTCATAAAAATGAACACCGTCCAAATTATAGGATCAAAATTGAAAAAAAATTTGATAATCAAGAGAGAGAAAGGAATGGGGATCACCATAAGCACAAAAAGAGTTCCAAGAGAAATGACGATGAAACGACCAAGATAAGAATCAGCAAGAAAAGCTCCCAAAATAGGCATGAAATTGGAGATAGCATTCCATATGAACAAAGTGCTAGTTCCACTTGCTGCTGTAAAATTATATGATGTGATGAGGTATAATATCATATTTGGTTGAAGCCCATATGCTGCTATCTTCTCAAATGCTTCATTTGCTGCATTTTCATCACCAGCATCACATATATTACACAAAACTTAAATCAATCAACTTATTTAAAAAGCATAAATGAAAAACACAATTTGATTGTACCCTTTTTTTTTTCTCTAAAAAACATAAAATGCAATTTTAAACATAAATATTCAAATTTAGCTAAAAGATGAGATTTTCTTGAAAGTAGGCCAATTTTTTTTGTTTAATAACATTAATTTATGTCTTTGTCTAAACAAGCTAAATTTACATAAAAGATATCACCAACGTTACATGTCTACATTAATCCTAATTAGATAATATATATATAATATAGCTAGCTGTAAATCACATCAATTAATCTGGATCAAATCAGATAATTAATATGATGAAACATATTTTACCACCTCCAATAATTTGAATTAAAATCAACACTAAAGTAGAATTGGATCTTTTTTTTTTTTTTTTTGGGCAAACATATGGTGTGTGAAATTATTTTCCAAAATTTAAAGACTAAAAAGACTTGGTAAGTCAAATAAACTATTTCTCTCTCTCTCACACACACACACACAAAATGAAAACATTTATACCTATGATAAAAGGCATGGTCTTGAGGCCCCCTTTAGTCTTTCCAACTTTCTGGGGAGTGTTTGCAGAGTCTGATGAAATCTCCATTTTTCTTCACTTTAATTTCTCACCCAAAAATTCTATGAAAGAAAATTATATCCAACAAAATATGAGTACTTCTTTGCAAAAGAGGACCTCTCTCTTTCTTCCTTTCTCTCTCTTTGGAGAGAAGAGATATATATGAATCCAATGTGATTTAAGTACGTCCACGGCGGACAAACTTAGAGTATATTAATTTAGCTAACCATGTTTTCTTTGGCTTTTTCGAATTGTCAGCATCTCTAAACCGCTCTTCTCTTTTTTAATCTTTCTTCTTTTAACCCCTCTTTATTTTAGAATTAAAATTTTTAAACTACAGAACTTTTAGATATAACAAAATTTTAATTATGTTTTATTTTTTCCTGAAAATTTTGAAATATAGAGACTTTTATATCCAATAATCTCTTATAGCTACAAGCTTATCAATTATCAACATAAAGTTTAGAACCCATTATTCTTGTAAAAAGAAAAAAAAAGGTGTTCTTCTTTAAAAGTCATGATGATATTTTATTCAAGTTTTGTAATTATTAATGATGGAAGAAGTAAAATCACAACATAATGAAAGTAGTTTCCCTCCCCGTATAAGATTATTTTGTGGGCTTGGGCCTAATCATTGGCCCAGCAAAGCTGACCCAAACAATTGTCCAACTGATAATTTCTGCATAATGGCTGACTTAGAAAATTTGAATTTTGATATGGTGTGCCAACTTTTACAAGTGTGTTAATTACTTTAGTATTCAATTAAATAATATCAAATTTCATTGCTACCGACCAATAGACTATGCTGACAATCAAATTAAAACTTAAAATTTCATTCTAATTAATTTTTATTTTTTTTTTAATTTTCACATATCAACATTAATTGACAACCACATCAACTTATGCAAGAGAATAAGACAAGTAATGATGTGAAAATGTAAGGTGTTAGATGTTGAAATCTTAATTAATAGTTTCCAATCTTTGTAGTCCTAAATGGATAAGAGTTATATTACATAACTCACATTGATAATTCATCTATCATTTGAGGCATGAGTCAATAAAATCCAAAAATTATAAATAACTTGCATCAACAAGAAGAAGTTCAAGTTAAAACATACAACTTACAAATTACTACTTGAAAAAATAAAAAATTTAAATTTAAATACTACAAAATACAAAAAACAAACCTAAAAATTTGTTAAAACACAAAATTAAAAAAATATATATTATTACCAACATAAATTTTAAGAGTAGAATAACATAATACTATTCTTATATATAATATAAGGGTTCATTTAGATAAGTGGATTTGAAGAGGGATTTCAATCCAAGATAGCAAATACCTTGCTTTCATTTTAAACTAATTTTTTAATCATTTTGGTGGATTCCAAACTCCCTCTGAATACCCTCTAAACACCTGAACATCAATGATTGCACTGCATCCTTGCTTTGAAAAGGTAACCTGTAGAAGCATCCGAACAGGTTAGATGTTTCACAACAACCAATCAATATCTTCAGAACAAGAATCTCAACTATAATATACCTACAAAATTTATAAAAAATAAGGTCAACCAGCATAACTTCCTGAAACCCGAAATAAAGAATCCCAAAATAAGTGGGATAACTATCACCGCTCTTGGTGCACATTTTCTGTTGTATATAATAAAGAATCCCAAAATAAGTGGGATAACTATCACCGCTCTTGGTGCACATTTTCTGCAAATATACAGCAGCCGTATTCAAGGGCAGATAAGGAAAAAGATAAGGAGGTCCACAAGAACAGGAGATTGAACATCCAATCCCTGCATCCCTGCTCAGAGAAGAATTAGATGTCTCACAATAACCAGTAAGTCTCTTTAGATTCATGAATATTGAAATATACGTTAACAATTTTCCAAAAATAAGGTCACAAAGTAAAAACTTCCCTGAAACCCGAAATAAATAATTCCAAATAAATGGAATGTGTGCTACCACCACTCTTGGTGCACATTTCTCCAGATATAAAGGAACCATATTTGAGGACAAATAAGAAAAATCGGGGAGTATACACTAATTGCCCTGCATCCCTGCTTGGATAAGAAAACCATGTACAAGCAGCCGAACAAGTAGATGTTTCACAATAACCAATCAATCTGAATCTCGACATACACCAAAATTTTCCAAAAATAAGGTCACCCAGTAGAACTTCCCCGAAACCCAAAATAAAGAGTCCCAAATAAATGGAGAGCTACTACCACTCCTGGTGCACATTTTCTGCATATATAAAAGAACCATATTTGATGACATGTAAAAAAAAGATGGGAGTATACACAGATCGCCCTGCATCCCCTGCTGGGAGAAGAAAACCCTATACAAGCATCCGAACAAGTAGATGTTTCACAATAACCAATCAGTCTAAATCTTGACATATACCTTAAAATTTTCCAAAAATACAGCCACCAAGTATAACTACCTTGAAACCCGAAATAAAGAATCCCAAATAAATGGAAAGCTACCACCACTCTTAGTGCACATTTTCTGCAAATATAAAGGAACCGTATTTAATGACATTGTAAGAAAAGGATGGGAGTATATACTAGAAATAATCTGCAGATGAATAAAAGAGATATGGTGGAGAGTTGTAATAATATATCAACTCAGCATCCTCTGAATCCATATATTTGCAACTTCAACAACCGCATCGTAGAGTGCTAAGTCCCAAATATTTCACTGTCAGCTGTCCAAATAACTAATAGGCATACTTGTAGATAAAATTCAGATTCGCAGGAAGTACATTCTCTCTTTTAGCTATAATAGGTAAGAGATTAGAACTAATAGGCAAGATAGAAAATATTTGGCATACCTGTAGATAAAATTTAGATTCGCAGGAAGTACATTTTCTTTTTCAGCTGATAGGCAAGATAAAAAAAAATTGCTAATCAAGATAAAAAATTAGCATTAGCATAAATATCAGATTCGCAGAAAGTACATTTTCTTTTTTCACTAATAGGCAAGATATAATTTTTAAGCTAATCAAAATAAAATTTTAAGATAAAAAAATTCCGATCTGCAGGAAGTACATTTTCTTTTTTTTGCTAATAGGCAAGATAAAAAAATCTATGCTAATCGAGATAAAAATTTCAGATTCGCAGGAAGTACATTTGAAAAAAATTCAGATTCCTTTGATGCTAATGAAGATAAAATTTTATGGTAAAAAAATTCAGATTCGCAGGAAGTTAATTTTCTTTTACATTTAAAAAATACAGATTCCTTTTTATGCTAAATCAAGATAAAAAAATTTAAGATAAAAAATTCATTTTCGCAGAACATTCATTTTTCAGCTAATAGGCATTTTTCAGCTAATAGGCAAGATTAGCATTAGCTTCGCAGGAAGTTAATTTTCTTTTACATTTAAAAAATTCAGATTCCTTTTATGCTAAATCAAGATAAAATTTTAAGATAAAAAAAATTCAAATACGCAGGAAGTTCATTTTCTTTTTTAGCTAATAGGCAAGATTAGGCATTAGGCCAAAAGCATTAGCATTAGGCAATAGCATTAGCCCAAAAGCATTAGCATTAGCCTTAGCCCAAAAGCATTAGCATTAGCCCAAAAGCACTAGCATTAGCCCAAAAGCACTAGCATTAGCCCAATAGCATAAGCATAAGCATTAGCCCAAAAGCAGATGATTGAAGTTAGATAATCCCAACCGCATAAGATTGAACCTTTTCATATTACTAAGGGTCATAATATAGCAGATAAGGGTCAAATTATTCAGCCATTCACTTTCAATTATTCCAACAGCAGATGACATAAGTTAGATTATCTTAAATGCAGAAGACTGAAGTTAGATATTCTCAATCATAGAAGGAGCAAAGCTTTTCATAATGATAATTTTTGAAAAATCTAACAGGCAAAATCAAAATTTTCAGCCCTTCACTTAAAATTTTTCCAACAACAGAATGTTTATGTTAGATTATCTCTACAGCAGATGATTTAAGTTAGATAATCCCAACCGCAGAACATTGAAGCCTTTCATATTGATAAGGGTCATAATATAGCAGACAGGGGTCAAATTATTCAGCCATTCACTTTCAATTATTCCAACAGCAGATGACATAAGTTAGATTATCTTAAATGCAGAAGACTGAAGTTAGATATTCTCAATCACAGAAGGAGAAAACTTTTCATAATGATAATTTTCAACAAATCTAACAGATAAAATCAAATTTTCAGCCCTTCACTTAAAATTTTTCCAACAACAGAATGTTTATGTTAGATTATCTCTACAGCAGATGAATTAAGTTAGATAATCCCAACCACAGAACATTGAAGCATTTCACTTCCCAATTATTCCAATTGCAGAAGATTGAAGTTTAATTATCTCAAACGCAGAATATAGAAGTTAGATAATCTCATTCACAGAATATCAAAGTTTTTCATAATGACAAGGGTCATATTATTTAGATATTAGATTCCTCAAAGAAATTTCATTGTCATCTCTCCCTGTCTCAAGATTTTTGCATCCAGAATTTCCTTCTTTCTTTTGCGCGCTTATGCAAAGGAAATGTAGAGATTCGGGAATCAAAAATCTCAAATGAGGGAAAATAAATAAGACTTCGTAATTGTATACATGCACTTACTGACAATAACATAAACTGTGAACACAATATGCACAGATGAGAACATAATCAAGGGCTAATAGCAATAACGGTACAAATCAGATGCTTTGAAGGAATCATCTGAAATAACATATAGATTAAGCAAATTGGGGAAGGAAATGCACCCACAGAGATTACTAAATAACCTATGAGAAGTGCGATGTCGCACAACCACCGTCGAATTCCGACGAGTCTCGCCTCGCTCTTTCTCCGCCACATCTACGCACAGGTACATAATATATTTCTCTGCAAGCGATAAAATATTAAAAAAAGACGTGAAAGAGAGAGAGAGAAAATGAACGAGAAAGAAGGATAGGAGAAGAGGGGCTGTGATGGTATTCTCAGGTAGTCCCCTTTCTTAAAATTATTTGTTTTTAATTTTCTGAACAACCTCAATACCATCAAATTCGAGGTGAATAGACACATAATATCATCTTTTACAATCAGGAAAGTGCAAGTACCATAGTACAAAATATGTTATTTGTTCTACTGAGACTTTACTCACTATCATAAACTCATGTATGCAGTTGAGATTACAGCGGATGAGAAGATGGAAAGTACATATGCATATAAAACACCGGTGACCATGAAATTTTTCTCTAAAAGTATTACTAATGCTTCCTTTTCCATGAACATATGTAGGGATCTCGATGCCTTTATAGTGGTGCCTCATGCAACAAGATCTTGCTGGGCCTCACTCGTCTCTGAACAACATTACAGTTTCACTCCTTGTTTTATAAAACTGTTGATCACTACAATAACATCTGCTAGAATGAGGATTTTGTCAAATTTGTCTCTTGTTTTGGTTGCAACTCTTTCAATTCATTGAAAACTGTTGTTTTGTATGCTTCTCTTGTTTCTTTCAGGTCTCTAGGCCATTTTTAAAGTGGTGTGTCAAATGATTTTTTTTATTATTGCTAAACTGCTTTTCTTGGACCTTTCAGGTCTCTAGGCCATTTTTAAAGTGGAGTGGCAAATGATTTTTTTTATTATTGCTAAACTGCTTTTCTTGCAAGATAGGAGATAGGAGTTGTGACTATCTTTCTCATGTTTTGTGATCTTTAAATCGTATCGTATGTGCTGGAGTTTTCTCCTCTTGGGCCATGTATAAATATGTTCTGGGCTGCTCTTGGCCATTCAAATATCATTAAGAAATTAGCATAAGAAAATGTCCATTAAGAAATGTTTGCAGATTTTGATTGAATTTTGCCTTGCACTGTCAACTTTTTTTCTTAATTGTCGTTTTGTTTAATTTTTACAGAAATTTCTGGATGTTAAGTTCAAATAACCGTTCATTATACTTTAATTAATAAGCATAAGAATTTTACTCTGATTATACATTTAAACACTATTAAATTATATATATTCAATAAAAAAGGGAAAAACACACGTCACTCCACTATTCAAAACGTTTATATACACTCATATTTCAAAAAAAAAAAAAAACACGTGTATCGCACGGACCACCACTATTTAAGAAAAAAGAAAAAAGGGAGCTTTCAAATGCCGGAAATAGTAAGAATATAGTGAGCATGCATGGTACAATAACAATTTATTCAAACAATTCAAGTATGTATAGAGGTAGAAAGGAGTAAAAATTGTGAGTAATTCTAATCTCCAATTTGATGAATTTGCATTGAATATAGTATACAACGAGGGTAGAGAATTAATATGCAGTTCTAAATGTACACTTGTCTTCTTTCTTCAAGCTCTCAAAATCAATATCAGATTCTCTGCAAGAATGAAGAGTAATTAAATTACAGATTGGGTTTGGTGAAGTAAAAATAAGAGCACAAGTATAATTGGAAAAACAGCAATTTAGTCGAACTCGTAAAAAAAAGTCAACTCTTCCTTTTATGTCAACAACATATAAGAAAATCTAATATAATAGCCACCATTACACTCATGTTTTAAAGTTGAAGAACTAGACATTCTTACCCCAAAATCAGTGCAAAATTATATGCTGTCAACAACATAGAAGAAATACTATTTTAATAGCCATCATGTTTTAGAGTTGAAGAACCAGAAATTATTACCCTAAAATCAGTGGCTGCCTAAATCCTCTTAAGTCTCTGAGGAGCTTGCACCCTCTTTAATCCCTGAGGAGCTTGCACCATCTACTTTTCTCTTTTTAGTTGCTGAGAGAGAGAGAGAGATCCCTGAGGAGCTTGCACCATCTACTTTTCTCTTTTTAGTTGCTGAGAGAGAGAGAGAGTGAGAGAATGTGATGTTGGATTACCAGGAGACGAACTGGTAGTGAAACTAAGGACGTGGCGTGGTACGATATTTGATATTATCTCTTCATTCCAAATTGTGTAACCGGAGGGGGCTGCTAGATTATCAGCGGTGCTATCGAACTCCTTAATACCCTCGCGCTCTTGAGCAATGGTAATTACCTTCCCCAGTAAGACATTGCATACCAAAATATGACTGATTTCATCAGCATCCTTTTTAGCCCTCTTAACACTGCAGGAAATCAGTACAATTAATTTAATAATTATTATCAAGAAAATTGAAAAATGAACTAAAAAGTAGTTAAGATAAAAACCTAGGAAGCGGATTATGCATAGGTGAAAGCAATATTCCAGCACGTTTGGGGATTTTGAATCCATGTTGTAAAACCTCGATGATATCTTTCACAGAACCCCCAAACAAAAGATCGATCTTCTCAGCTGAACCATGCTTCTCGACAAATCTCTGCTTCAATTTGTTGAAGTCTCGCTCCTTTGCATTTCCTTCACCGTACACAAAATCATGGACTGATAACACACTAGATTTTTCCCTCATAATCCCAATGTTTTCAAGAAACCGTTCTTTCATCTCACCCACAATAGGCTTTGACTGATCTTGTAACTCCATACCGTATCTAGCAAACTCAGTGAGTCCCACCAGCTGATCAGATTCCGAATCGGTAGAAGAATCTTTCCATTCATAGTCATTAACCGTGATCGAGACTGGGCGCTACATTTTCAAACAGATAACTCAAGATCAAAGAACACTGAGAACCCAATGAACCCTAAAAACTCAACGGAAGAGAAAACAATGAGAAGCCCACAGCAAGATCGACGATCAAATCTACTAAAGCAACGAAATAGAATTCAGTTCAAAGTTTTCACACTAAGTAACGAGAAAGTAAAACTCACTCAAGAAATAATGAACCCAATGAACGCTTAATGTTTTTTTATGATAACAATGTCATAAAGTTAAATCTAAGAATGTAAAAACCCAGCAAATATAATTTAAAAACTAATTTAAATATGTACATAATATTAGATATATAAAAGTATTTAACAATAATAATAATAATGGGTAATTTATAAAAACTTAATTGAAATATTAACAGGTTAAAAAGTACATAAAAATCAAAAAATAATAATGATAACAGCAATAATAATTTATTTTTTATAATTTTTGAAATAAAAATAAAGATATATTAATTTGCAAATTGTAAGAATATTGTTAAACATATTTTAGAAAATATATTTAATTGCTTTAAAGAATCTAAATATTATTTTAAAAGATTTTTTCAAAAAATTTAAAACATTATTTATTTATGTCATATAAATAATATTCTAAGTAAAAATTTTGAAGCATGTTCAACCATCAAAAACTGTATTTATATACTACATATCTATTATGAAAAATTGTAAATTATATTTTACAAAATTATAAATATGGAATTAAAAGGACAATAAATAAAATTACAAATAAAAAATTTAGTAATCCTTATTTTGAAAAAAAAAATTAGATTATTTGTGAAAAAAAAATTACAATCTAACTTTTTTTATAATAGTTTGATCTATTTGTCTAAGTCCAAGTAGATTAAATATCGAGTTGAGTACAATAATAGATATCAAGTGATTTTGTGGTATTTGATGGGATATCACATACATATATATATATTGAATTTAAAATAGAGTTTATTTGGTTTGTTGAATCTTAAATTTTAATAATGTATACGTCTATCTATAATAAAATATTTATTCATTATTTTTTTAATAAATTAAAATATTATTTTTAAAGATAATAATCGTTTACAATATTTTTAATCATAATTTCAAATTAAATAACATCTACATCTAAAGTTTGTTTTCAATACATAATATATTGAATTTATCATTTTTTCTTATTTGTGTCTCATATATAAAAACAAAATATTAAATCTTTTGATTTACATTTATATTAGTTTGTATTAGTTTTGATTGTAATAGTAAACTAAAACGTGCAAGTCCATAAATGTTCGAAATAAAAATTATAATTAAAAGCTAACGTAGATGAACTTACTAATTCGGTGTTAGTTATTGTTTATATTTCGATTTTATTATACCATCAAATGCAATTATTTTATGACATGAATTGGTCCTTATAATATATAAATTTTTATTAATATAAATATTAAATGTATTATATATTTGATGTTAAAAATCTAAAATTATTGCTATTAAATAAAAAATGAAAAGGAAAATAGCAACAGCTTGTTTGAGAATAGACGATAATATGTATGAGATAAGGATTTAAAGGCCCACCTTTCGTTTCTCTCCAAACATTACCCATATTTTCACTGCACTCTGGACTTGAACTCAAACATCCAACGGATTTCTTCCTAATTCTGCCATTTTTTTCTCAAGGTATAATCATGTTTTCTCACTCTTCACCTCTCTTGATTGTTTCTACTTGATTGATTGCAATCTAATGTGTGTCGATTTCAAATATGATTTACATTTTTTTTAAGGAAGTACTGCGCATGGGGTTTAATATATTGGGTGATTGTCGATTGTTTTCATCAATTTGGTGTTTCAATCTGTTTATTATTTTATTTTTCTGGTTGTTAATGGTGTATTGGTTATTGAGGAATAGTCTGAGTTTAACGGAAAATTTAGAGTTTAAATGGGTTGTTTTTTGATAAGTGATGTGTGGGATTGTTTGTTTAGCAGCTTTTATGTGTTCTCAGGCTTTGTTTTTCTCTAACATTTTCTTTTTCTTCAAATTCGTATATTTTGATTGAGGCTTTCATTATTGCTAAATTGATAACGTTACTTGTTAAGATTGATATTTCTATGTTTTAAGCAATACTGTTCGATTTCAAACCTTGATTTGAGTTAGGTTAAATGAAAAGCATTTAGTCCCTCATTCATTCGTAGTTTCTCATTTAGCTTGATGCTACTTCTTCCGAAATATATCATTGTGTTTGCATTTTTGAATCAAGGTAAATGATTAGTTACCAATTTTTCTTAATCTACTTCTTGTGCCTCAGGTGATGAAATTGATGAATGAGCAGCACTTTTGGTGATTGTTCCCTCTTATGCTTTGACATGGCTTCTTTAATCCCCAACACCACTAACAACGTTTTACTCACTCCGGATGTTTCCTTCAAAACCAGAAGGAGCAACTTCTTATCGAGACGTAGCATCTCACGAAACCGATGGAAACAAACTTTACCAGCCCAAAAACATACATTACCTTTCTCAACATCGATTAGATTGTTCCCCCAATTCCAGATTGGGTGCATTCTGAAGCCCAAGCTAAGAACTCATAGAGTATCTGCCTCTGGCACTGATGTTGCTGTGGAGGAGGCAGATTTGTCTCCTGTAGAAGCTTCAGTTAGTGCGGAAGATGTTCCCGAAATCAGTGGAGAATCATCGCCTGCACCAGATTCCGATCGTATTAAACCTAAACGTACAAGGCCTGCTAGAAAGAGTGAGATGCCTCCTGTGAAGAATGAAGAACTCATTCCTGGAGCAACTTTTACTGGAAAAATTCGATCGGTCCAGCCATTTGGTGCTTTTGTTGATTTTGGTGCTTTTACTGATGGGCTTGTTCATGTTTCTCGGTTAAGTGATAGCTTTGTGAAGGATATCAATACTGTAGTGACTGTTGGACAAGAGGTGACAGTAAGATTAATGGAAGCAAACATGGAAACAGGAAGAATATCCTTAAGCATGCGTGAAAGTGATGACCCCAGCAAGGTGCCGCAACAGAGGGATTCTGACGCCGGTAGTGATAAATCCAGACCTCCCCGAAAGACGGGTCAAAGGTTCAATCAGAAGAGAGATGACACAAAGAAGACCTCAAAGTTTGTCAAGGGCCAAGATCTTGAGGGCACTGTAAAAAATCTAACTAGATCTGGTGCTTTCATTTCTCTTCCTGAAGGTGAGGAAGGATTTCTGCCTACATCAGAGGAAAACAATGAGGGGATTGCAAACATTATGGGTGGTTCTTCATTGGACGTGGGGCAAGAAGTTAGTGTCCGAGTTTTGCGCATTGCTAGAGGACAGGTCACATTGACAATGAAAAAGGAGGAAGAGGTTGGGGAGTTGGATGCGAAGCTCAGTGGGGGCGTGAAACATACAGCAACTAACCCTTTTGTCCTTGCTTTCCGCACCAACGAAGTAATCTCTGCATTTTTGGATGAAAGAGAAAAACAGAATGAACCATTAGAGAAAGCAGATGAAATTGCAAAGGAGGCCGAAACAGTAGTCAGCACAACCGATGATGCATCATCTGAAGCCTTGGACAAAGAAGAAGTCATGGAAACAATTCCTGAGAACTCTGAAACTGAGGTTGGTGAAATTGAAAGTAGTAAAGAAGTAGAAGCCAGCTCTGTTGTACTTGGCAATGATGAAAGCCCATCTACTGAAACTCAGATAGCTGAGGAACCTTCTTTAACTGACGATACAGAGAATATTGATGAAGCTGAGGTATCTGGGGAAGTTGCTGATATTTCATCTGAGATTGCTGAAGATGCTAAGCAGAATGTGGTTGGTGATGCAGTTACAGAAGATGAAGTACAAAGTCAGAATTTAGATACTGCAGTTCCTACTGCCACACAAAGTGATTCCGAGTTATCTGAAGATCCCTTACCAATTGATGAAACGACTGAAAAGGAAGGAGAGCCACAGTTATCTGTGGAAGTAACTGATCAAATCTTGCCTGATGCTGCTGAAGAAGTAACATTAAATACCACAGACGATATAATAGCAAAAGAAGAGGACGAGAGCGAAAAAATAGATAGCACGTCTGTCGTACAAGTTGAAGAAGAAACTGCTGCATTAAATATTGAGAGCTCAAGCACAGAAACTGACTCTCTGGATCTTGAGGCCAAATCAACAGGTCTGTGATTAACTCTCTCTTTGGTTCTGGTAAATAGACTAAAAAGCTTTTCTGACACAAAATCAGCCTAAAAATATCTTCTGCATGCAGAAAGTCTGGCTAGCGGAGATGTCAGTGACAATGTGGAGGTCGATACAGCTGTGAATGAAGTGGATACACAAACTAATCAGGCTTCTCCAGAAGAAACCATTGCCAAAGGTCTTTGTTTCATCCTCTTACTAAATTAAGTAACGTTGATGCTTATAATCCCATAATTGCTAATTGAAGATTTTTCTTGTGAATTTAGAATGTACTTCTTTTAATTCTATGTTATTGGTAAAATTAATGTACCAAGTTTGCCATATAGTGTTCTCTGTACTAAGATCTTGTTATGCTGCATTGCAGCTGCTATATCACCAGCTCTTGTGAAGCAGTTGCGGGAGGAATCAGGAGCGGGAATGATGGAGTGTAAGAAAGCTCTGTCAGAGACTGGAGGAGACATAGTCAAAGCTCAGGAATACCTCCGCAAGAAAGGTTTAGCTAGTGCTGATAAGAAAGCCAGTAGGGCCACAGCTGAAGGCAGAATTGGATCATATATCCATGATAGCAGGATCGGTGTCCTTATAGAAGTGAACTGTGAGACAGATTTTGTTGCTCGAGGTGACATTTTCAGAGAACTGGTTGAGGACTTGGCCATGCAAGTGGCTGCATGCCCTCAAGTACAACATCTTAATGCTGATGATGTTCCACAAGAGTTTGTCGAGAAGGAGAAAGAAATAGAAAGTCAGAAGGAAGATCTGTTGTCAAAGCCAGAGCAAATTAGATCCAAGATTGTTGATGGGCGCATAAGGAAGAGGCTGGAGGAGCTTGCCTTATTGGAGCAGCCATTTATCAAGGATGATAAGGTAGCGGTGAAAGACTGGGTCAAGCAGACCATTTCAACGATAGGGGAGAACATAAAAGTCAAGAGATTTGTTCGCTACAACCTTGGTGAAGGTTTGGAAAAGAAAAGCCAAGACTTTGCTGCAGAGGTTGCTGCCCAAACAGCATCTAAACCAGTTTCGACACCTGTAATCCAGGAGCCTGCTGCTGATGCTAAAACCATAGAAACCGTAGAGGAGTAAGTATATAGTCTACTTTATCGTATAATTGTGCAACTTGCTTCATGCTTATTAATTATAACTAATTATGAGGAAGATAGCAACTTCCCAGGTCATGGTAAGTATACCTCAATTGTTTGCATTTTTAGCAGCATGCCAATGCTTTAAACATATCCTTTATTGTCCACTGTCTTCAGCGTTACATGAAAAGAGCGAATTTAGTCATACATTCTGATGTTTACTTGCATGAAATAGTAGATTTAAATCATGCTACTTTGGCTTGCTTGGATTTGCAAAGTGTTAAACTTAGCAATACTGCATGTATGAGTTGTTACTTTTTCCATTTCCAACTTCGTTCTTTCTATAACTATATGTGTCTTTTGTAGGCCTCCAAAACCTGCGGTTTCAGCTGCACTGGTTAAACAATTGCGAGAGGAAAGTGGAGCTGGAATGATGGATTGCAAGAAAGCTCTTTCAGAAACCGGAGGAGACCTCGAAAAGGCACAAGAGTACCTAAGGAAGAAGGGCCTTTCAGCCGCCGACAAAAAATCCAGCCGACTCGCAGCTGAGGGCAGAATCGGATCCTACATCCATGATTCACGCATCGGAGTTCTAATCGAAGTTAATTGCGAAACTGATTTTGTGGGCCGAAGCGAAAACTTCAAGGCACTGGTTGATGATCTAGCCATGCAAGTTGTGGCTTGTCCCCAAGTGCAGTATGTGTCAATTGAAGACATCCCAGAAAGCATTGTTAGCAAAGAGAAGCAGTTGGAGATGCAGAGAGAAGATCTCCAGTCGAAGCCTGAGAACATACGAGAGAAGATTGTCGATGGAAGAATCTCAAAGAGGCTCGGAGAGCTGGCTCTTCTAGAGCAGCCCTACATTAAGAACGACAGTCTGCTCGTGAAGGACTTGGTTAAGCAAACTGTTGCTGGTCTTGGGGAGAACATAAAGGTGAGACGCTTTGTCCGTTACACTCTCGGCGAAACGAGTGATTCCGAAGCTGAAATTGAAGCCTGAGATGCAATTGAGAAATGCCATCTTGAATTGTTGATGATCAAAGTGGCTAATTCTAACTAGAGCTATTTTTGGAGTGAAGTATTTACTTGATTCTTTTGTTCCAACACTTCAAATATCTACATATCAGAGAGAGTGAGAGAGAGGGGGCTTGAATTTTGTTGTAAAATTAAAAACAAATTTTGTAGAAATTTATTTTGTTGAATATAAATGTTATCTTCATCTCAAATTGATTTGAAATTAACAGATACGTTGGCCATTTACAGAGAACTTGAATACTAGTTGAATCTGAGAATCGAATGCAATTTTCAATTTATTTTGGCCTTCTTTGAACTAGGGTTGAACATGGGTCTCGGAGATTATTGAAGTGAATATGAAATTGATAGTATCTTGGGTCAAAAAATGTCAATTGATAAGTTTATTCACATAATTTCATGACAGATAGTCAATACATAATTGAAGGACTAGCTAATAAAAGCTTGGTTGGGGGTAATAAATAAATAAGATGCAAGTTGGTGAATGCATGTTGTATAGAGCACAAGTGGTGTCATGATTTCTGATCAAATTACATAGTTTTTAAGCAAAGTTAGATGGAAGACAACACTGAGTTGGTAATTAAGTAAGGAGATCAAGTACGAGAAAAAGTACAACCGTATTCTATATATTGGATAAATACATCAACATGTCACCTAAATAATTCTAAATCTAGTATATATGCAAACATATATATATCAACTTGTGTTTATCTTAACTGTGAATCTACTCATTGTTTGCAACATTAGCTTTAGCTTTACCGGTGGTTTAATTTTTAATTTTTTCAATTTTAATCTGAAATTCGATTTTTGACATCAATTACTAATAATAGATGTTTGTTATGTTGATTTGACATTTCAAATTGAAGATTTTTTTATATGATACGAAAATGGATTTAAGTGATAATAATATATATATATATATATATATATATATATATATATATATATATATAGACACACATATGCACACATCTAAAACGATTGACTTGATACAATAGATTCAAAGTGCAATCAATTACACACATATACTTTCATATTCAAAATTTTGTTAGTTGCAATAATGTGATATTACAAAAGTGGGCAAATATATGTATGTTCAAAGGATATTTAAGATAGATCTTCAGATAGCAACACAAGGGATGTCGGTTTTTTTTTTTTTTTTTTAAATATATTTTTAGTAACTTTTTTTAGGGAGCAAAAAAAGACTATATTTTTATTTAATTTGCGAGATTCCTAGTCAAAGTGTGGGAACGCAATTTTATAGTTTCAACTGATTATTATTTTAATAAACACACACTAATTTTCTAAATTATTGTCAGCCACATTAGTATCTTCACACGTGGCTCTAGAGTCTCTAGACTTTCATGGTAATTTCCAATGTCGACCCAATTCCAGTTGTAACTTTTATTTAATTTGTACACACATATATAGTATATATACATACAAAATAAATTAATAAAAAATATATATTTGCATATATCTTCTGCTGGCAGTAAAGCATAGTTAATTTAGAAAGAAAAGTCGACAAACATGTATTTATTTATATAATTGAATATTAAATGAGGTGGTGATGTTTCCTCAGAAGATGTAGGAATCCGTAAGGGTGCTTTCAGACTCAATCATGCAGATTAAATTATTAAATAAAATCAATTTTTTCTCATAATTATAATATCTTTCAATTTTAATTTTATAAATATCACGATTTTCAATTTAGTTCCACAATTAGAAATTTTATCCGAAAAGTTCAAATTTTACATTAAAATATAATGTGTTGTGCATGTGATTTTGAATTTGGGCTTTTCGGCGATCCAAAATGACGTGGTGACATGTGTCAATCAATCAGAATCACCCTTGGATCACTGAAAAACACTAATTCAGCGAAATTGAATTGAAATCAGACGAATTTTTAAATTATGGGATTAAATTGAAAATTGTGATAATTATGAAAACACACAATCATATAATGTCATAATTATGAGACGAAAATGATTTTAACCCATTTATTTATCATGTTCAAACTTTGTTATATGTAATACTGATCCTTTAGATTAACTATATCTTTTGCCTTAAACATAATAGATAATTTACTAGATCATTGTTTATATAAATAAAGAAAAATAATTTAGTTATATTAACTGAACCATCGATTGAATTGATTTGTTCCACTAATAGTAATAAAATATGTAAAGTCACTCTCTTGAAATAAAAAAATAGTTTAGTCACCAATGTAATGATGTCTCTTACACGAACACTAACGAAATAATTCAAAGTTGAAAAAATTACATTGGATATGATCTCAAAATATTAATTTATTCACGTTCAACGAGAAAAATTAATTGAATATTGATATAAAAGTGACATATATATATTATATATATAAGTATAACACCTTACTTAAGCAACTACGACATGATACTGACATCTTCTTCATTTTTCATGCTTATTATAAAAATAGATACAAAGATTTATATCACATCATTTTATGGATATAATTTTACGAGACAGATCTTATTACACACAAAATAAATCAAAATTCATTTTTTATGTATGAATGATAGATTGATTTATTTCATAAAGTTAGATTTATAAGACTATTTTATAAATAAATTGAAAATAGGAGTACTTTAGTTGCCTTAATTTTATCTAAACTTGGATCAGACGTGAAACACATGAATTTATTTTCTTTATTAAATAAGAAAACACATGAATTTTATTTTAGAATATCGTATATTCCTTTTATTTGTTTTAGGTGTCCTATAAAATTAGACTTAAATCCTTAATCATCATTCGGATTTTTTCAATGATATCAATATATGTGTGATTTTGTTAAACTTACATTTAAGTTTTTTTTTTTTTTTTTTAATTAATGGCATCAATGTAGTATAATTTTACTCAAAAGACCAAAACGAGTGCAAGTTTTTAAAATGTGGAATTTTATTTTTTATTTTTTATGCAATCAGCCTTTAGTATATAAGGATGTATCATGCAGGTTCTCTAGACGTCGAACAAATTGAACCAGGTTATTTCAAAGTACAATTTTATTTATTTATTTTTATTTTTTATTTTTTTTATCAACTGAATTGAATTGAGATATAACTGTTTATAAGCCATCGATTTTCACACATATATGCCCTTCATTTTTTCGTCAAACATGTCATTCTAAATTGTTACAAAAGTCCTCTTAAGAAGTTTGTTTATAAGGGTTTTCTAAAAAAATAAAATAAAATAAAAAAGAAAGTTTGACATCAAACTTATTTTTTATTTTTTAGGAAATAGAATGAAGTTTTGAAAACAAGATTTTTTTCATGTGATGGAAGGAAGATTTTGTTTTATACAAGAATGTATATGTAATAATTAATATATATTTATATGTAAATAATATGTTATGATATCCAATCAAGTCATACTCTCCTTAGATACTATAAAAACCAATCAAACACCGTTTTGAAGTGATTTCCAATTATATTATTCCATCGTATTATTCCTCTGTTTAAATAAAAAAAAAAATCAATAAAATAGTGTCACAAATATAATTACATAAAATGAAATTCCATTATCTCGATTCAAATTTATCAATCTCATGTATAAATTCTAAAAATAAATTGACATTCTATGAGACAGAATTATAAGAGAACTATAATTGTTTTGGAAAACAAACTTACTAGGGACTTAACAAATCCACTATGGAATTAAATTAATTAATTAAGATAATAAATTACCAAAATCAAGGCTAGCTAATCTTGTAGTACGTAATTTAATATTATTTAATTCGACCAAAGGCAGAAGATGGAAACAAGGGATCGTGTTGGGTCACATTGGACGAAATCTCTTTTAAGATAAAAGATGCGATATGGGATATATATATATATATATATATATATATATAAATTTATTTATTTATTTATATATACAGTCATACATACATATATAAATAATAAAGAAATAAATTAATTAATTAAAGAGAGGAGAATATCTATAGTAGATTGTAGGCACATGCAAGGGGACAGTTAGCATTGCCCTAAACCATAAGCAAACTAAGACAATCCTTCAAAGGATATTTGCTACCTAATCATTTACTAAATAATGGTTAATTTCTAAGACTTTAGCCCCACAATAAAGAACCTATTTTGGAAATTGATTTCAAGATTCTATTAATTTTACATATAATATACGATGTCCGATCAACTTTGAATCTTTTCGACATGATCGGTATCAGATCATTCATTTGAATTTGAAATGGTATCGATATATATATATGATTTAAAGACATTCGTCTCCATTTTAAATATTTTAAATTTTTTATAATTGTAGAACTAAATTAATTATTTGCTCGACATATACTAAAGTGTGTTATGTAATTTTGTCGGGAAAAAAATAAAAACTAATTTCCAAGGATAAAGCTCAAAGTTCGTTGCCTCAATCTGATAGAACATATAGTATTCTAATAAGATTGTATGTACTTAAAAATCTTGCACAATCACATAAATAATAAGAAAACAATTAAATAATGGAAATAAAATAGCATAAACATACTTCTAGGTAGAGAATAAGTGATCAATCTTTTAGAAGAATCTTGGATGTATAATTCTTTTCTAAAAGTTGGAAGACAATAATGTGATCCTAGGCCACAGAGATAATTAATTATTAAATAAAATCATTTACACAAGAATATACATCTCATCTTTTTGAAAAATAAACAGTCATTTTTTCAGAAAAAATGGATTTTCTAGAAAATGAACTAAACACATATATGAGCTTCCCTAGAAAAATAGAAGAATAGTCTAACAATTAGTTGGGTTTCCTTCTTATATATTTTATCTTCGTCCTTGTTTATAATATTTGAAATTTTTGGCTTCCTCATTAGGGATGACACTTTCGTTGCTAAATGTGGGTATTCTATCTGCACAAATTCTAATAGGATAGGACGGATACGGGTAGTATTAAATTGGATTGGGATGAATTTGAAAAGGGGAAATAATTTAAATTAGGGTTCGAGATTATACTCTCGGATACCAACTACCCGCTATACCTGTTTATATATAATAGAGTGTTTGTAGAAAATTGTGATTTGTACGATTGTTTTTTGAGCTTTATTTGTAAATGTTCCAACATTATTTTTATGAGTAATATTTTTATTAGTGAAATATCTGATATTTATCATGTATTTTTAAGAAATTCTAGGTTGCATTTTTTTATTTTTTTTACATACATTGTTGTTATTTGGTTTCATATAATTTCAAAATGGGTAGGATATCCACTTGTAATACTCGTTTAAAATACTAGCTTAAATTCACATAAAAAAAAATTAATGTATAATGATCAGATATTAGGCGGGTACAAATAGTATACATGCAGGTAGGGGAAAAATTCATTTTTCGTCCTTCCCTAAGGACGTTGTCCGTTTTTTGTTATTTTATTTTTCGATCATCAATTTTAGTCCTCCTATCTCAAATTTGTCCAATTTTAGTCTGATTTTCGCCGGAATCTCGACTTTCCGGCCAAATTTGGGCGAGTGCATAACACTCGCCCCCAATTTCATGATTCCAAATAACTGACGTTTATGTGACATATTTTTTCTTATGTGGTATTTTTTTAATATTATTTTCCTACCTAAAATGCCATGTCATCACCCAAATCATTTAATTGCATTAAAAAATAAAATTGATAAATATATCAAATAAAAAAAGGGAACAAAATGAAAGAAAATTTGAAAAATAAAAATACAAAAATTTAATGAATTAAAAAACAAAAAATAATAAAGAGAATTAAAAAAAACAGAATGAATCCAAAAAAATTGGCCTGAAAAATAAAAAGAAAAATTGAAAAAAAAAAACACAAAAATTTAATGAATTAAAAAATAAAAAATAATAAACAGAATTAAAAAAAATAAAAGAATTCATCCAAAAAATTGGCCCGAAAATTAAAGAAAAATTGAAAAATAAAAACACAAAAATTTAATGAATTAAAAAAAATTAATAAATGAAATAAAAAAATGAATTAATCCAAAAATTTGGCCCGAAAATTAAAGAAACTTTGAAAAATAAAAACACAAAAGTTTAATGAATTAAAAAACAAAAAATAATAAATAGAATTAAAAAAAAGAATTAATCCAAAAAATTGGCCCAAAAATTAAAGAAAATTTGAAAAATAAAAAAACAAAAATTTAATAAATTAAAAAACAAAAAATAATAAACAGAAAAAAAAAAGAATTAATCCAAAAAATTGGCCCGAAAATTAAAGAAAAATTGAAAAATAAAAGCACAAAAATTTAGTGAATTAAAAAACAAAAAATAATAAACAGAATTAAAAAAAAAACAGAATTAATCCAAAAATTTGGCCCAAAATTGGGTTTTGGATTAATTCTATTTTTTTTATTCTGTTTATTATTTTTTGTTTTTAATTCATTAAATTTTTGTGTTTTTATTTTTCAATTTTTCTTTAATTTTCGGGCCAATTTTTTGGATTAATTCTGGTTTTTTTAATTCTCTTTATTATTTTTTGTTTTTTAATTCATTAAATTTTTGTGTTTTTATTTTTCAATTTTTCTGTCATTTTGTCCCCTTTTTTTATTTGATATATTTATCAATTTTTTTAATGCAATTAAATGACTTGGGTGATGACGTGACATTTTAGTTAGGAAAATAATACAAAAAAAATACCACATAAGAAAAAATATGCCACATAAGCATCAATTATTTGAAATCATGAAATTGGGGGCGAGTGTTGTGCACTCGCTCAGCCAGAAAATCGAGATTCCGGCAAAAATCGGACTAAAATTGGACAAATTTTGAGGTAGGGGGACTAAAATTGATGATTGGAAAATAAGAGTACAAAAAACAGACAACGTCCCTAGGGAAGGACGAAAAATGAATTTTTCCCCTTGCAGATAGTGGTAATCATGTTTGAGACGTTTAAATAAATTTTCAACAAAAATGGATGAATACGATCAAATTGTACAATATTTATAAGATTAGCATATGAGTATCCTAAAACGGGAGGATATCCTACTCGTTGTCATCTCTAATCGTGACTGTAATCCTCCCACTCGTTGTCATCTCTAATTGTGACTGTAATTTGTAATATTAATTTGATGATTTGATATTTTGTAATTGTGTGGGAGGGTTCACATGTTTTAAGAAATAGGGAGAGATGATTCTCTCTCTCTCTCTCTATCTTGCACTTTACACCACACAAACAACTCATTAAATATGTCCCACAAATCATGCGTAGAACAGCTCGATTAGATTTGGTGCATGGCAACTATTTTTTTATTTTTCTAATAAAAGTTTAGAATTAATGCTGTTCTTTGACTTAAACTTTAAGATATAACATGTAAATTATATATGCCTTAGCTGTTAATTATTAATTCCTAGCAAAATCTTTCTATCTGCATTTCATATCTATGGTTATAAATACGAGAATATCTTTTCCTTTTTTACACAATCCCCATATATTTTCTGCAGGATTTTTGCAATAAAATGCTTTTATTATGTTGGGATAGTCTATATATTAATTACATATTTGCATTCTCGTAAATTAGATAACTTTTTCGCAGAAATGATCTGATATAATACGATAAGCACTTTTCAAGGTATTATTGGATATGCCCATTAATTAATTAGCAATATCCAAATTAACCGTGACTAACTAAAATTGAGTGGATAGATATTTATATATATAGTAAGTAAATATATAAAGTTTTAATGGGATTTATTTGGGTATTATGTGAGATCCACCACCATAAATCCATATGATTTGAAACTGTCCCAAAATATTTGTTTCGTACAAATAATTCATTTATTTAAAATTTTAAATCTTTCTCAAGAACGTGCAAAAGAGGCGCGTGGGTTAGGTTTAGAAATTTGTCCAAAATATTATTTCATTACCATAATTTTTGCAATGACATGTCATAAATCTGTTTTGCAATAACACATCATAATTCTAATTTCACGAGATATGTTAGTAAATCTTTCGATAATTTTGCAGTGACACGTCATAAATCTAATTTTATGAGATAAGTCGATTAAATTTTTCGATAACGCTAATTTACGAAAATATATTTTAATATGTTAGTCAATTTTTAGATAAT
This sequence comes from Scutellaria minor, assembly GCA_954870855.1. NCBI lineage: Eukaryota > Viridiplantae > Streptophyta > Magnoliopsida > Lamiales > Lamiaceae > Scutellaria > Scutellaria minor. The sequence continues at coordinate 734,227 of OX940735.1, read as the reverse complement.
ATTTGCGGTGGCATATCATAAATCTAATTTTTACGGGATAAGTCATTTAAATTTTTTGATAACGCTAAATTACAAAACTATATTTTAGTCGTAGCAATAAAATTATATAGCTCCCAATCTTTATATATATATTTAAATTTAAATTAGACAACCCTATTCAAACTCCATACTTTTCTCAATCATTAATGAATATACAAATACATATCTTTTTAGAGAGAGAAAGTAATATATAAGAGGATTTGGAGGAAGTTGTCAAAAGAAGCTAAGAAGTAGTATATATATTCCTATATAAAAATCCCTAAGTATAGTATATATAAAGAGAATGAATCACACAAAATCTACAGACGATCAGATCCAGCGATGCAATTATTACTGAGTGCAAAGTGTTAACAGCTTAAAAGGGTATCAACAAGATCTCTCTGATTCCTCACCATTTGATCAATTCTTTTGATCTTGCAACAATATTTTGATTCTTGTGATCCTAGAGAGAGAAAGTATGGGAAGCAAGTATTTTGGAGAGCAAAATTACTTTGGTAATGAAAGAGGAGGATTATCATCTTCGTCGTCGTCGTCATCAAAAAAGGGGAAAAAGAACAGTTCAGATAAGCCTAAACAGCCCCAAAGAGGATTAGGGGTTGCACAGCTTGAGAAGATTAGGTTGCATAGTCAACTTGGTTGTAATTATATTCCACCTGTTCATAACCCTTATGACTCTACTTTCAATCAACAGGTTTTTTTTTTTTTTTGGTAATTTTTTGTGTTGATTTTGTGTGTTTTTGAAGATTGATTGTGTGTTTATTAAAATATAGGATGATATGAGGCTTCAAACAGCAGGTTCAATGTCTTATTCTTCTTCTTCTTCACCTACCTATGGCTTGCAAGCTCACCATGGCATGGTATATATGACAATTTTTTCTTGAAATATCACAATATATATGTATATATGTGTGTGTGTGTGTGTGTGTGTGTCATATGATGAAAAGATTTAAATGAGGTTAAGACATATATGATTTTCTTGATTAATTGAGATTATATTAATTTGGTTATGGATCTTGGAACCCTAAATTTCAAGAGTCAACTTTGTTGTAACAATACATAAGATTATCAGATTTTATCAAAATTTTAGCATTTTTGATCTTATTCAACAATTTTATTGAACAATTTTATGCAATTTATAAGTATAGAAAATTTCTAAAAAATGTTACTAATTAAGCAGCAAAATAGGATCCAATTTACGATAAATATTGATACAATTGCTAAAAAAATCTTAACTTGATTATGTTTCAGATGGGTTTGCCAGCAGATATAGATAGGTCAAATCTCACATATGGAGACTCCCAATCCACAAGGTTTGTGCAAAGATCATATTTATTCTAATAACAATAATTACTTGGATTTTATACCAAATATATCAAATAATTGCATTATTTCATTCAATTGTTTCTGATAATCAAACTCTTTGCGATGATCGAATCAGATGGCATCCAGGCAATGCCGGCTACGAATCTCAACATTTCGTCGAGCCACACATGACCCAAACCTTCTTCGAACCCCCTGTACAAGTACGTTATATAACACTAAAAAAACAATATATTATTTGGTTTAATGTCGCGTTTTGACCCGTACTTTATATTGCAAGATAATTTTGAATGATTTGTATCGTCTATTTTATTGATTTAGGGAAAAAATCGGGATCATGATTTCATGGGATCGGGTGGCCAGAATTCGGACTCGAACAACCCTCAAGACATAGATTTGGAGCTAAGACTCTCACTTTAAAGAAGATTGATCATACACAACACAGTGTTACTTTGCAAATTATTAGTATGTAGATTTGGTGTAAGTTGCTAATCAACAAAATACTAGCAAAAGAAACACTGTATTTAATTTGTTGCAGTTTCGATTGGATATATAGATGATTGCTACTGTAATAAGGAATTTATTATAACTTATTACAATAAAATTAATCTTGTTAATTATCTATATATGTATAGCTCTAATTCAATTCTTTACAGCTATATATGTATATATACATATCTGTAATTATAGATAAATCAATTTAACACCACGTTCAATACTTCTTGCCTATTCATTTTGTGAGTGTGTACCCTTAATGGATATAAATTTCTGTTAATATATAGAACAATGCAGCATAATATTCTTGTAGCAGAAAAATATAAACATAATTTAATTATATGATTTGTTGATGGGAATTAAGTGATCATGTGACCTGAGACTTAACATATAAAACAAACATTTTATTTTCGATTATTGACATGAAGATCACGAAATTTACTCCAATTTACAATTCTCACATAAACTTTAAGATAGCCAAATATTTCGTCCACAAGCACTATATTTCTTATTTATTATGCAATAATAGCAAATACAAAATAAAGATATATCATTCATAAAATGCCAACAAGAATGATATACAAAAACTGTTTCTACCAAAAATAATTAATGACACATATTCTGCAAAGAATCCACCATACTTCGGTGAGATTATATATGGTGAGATTATCATAAAGTGCATCGTTAGTTTCACATATATTGAGCCTAAGAAAATTTAATAAATATTTATTATAGGTTATATATTTATCAATTCAGTACGAAATTAAGTTATACATTTTAAAATATATATATTATTTATGACTAAATCTATATATTTAATCTATAATTCATGAGCATTGTGGCTCAAGTGGTATCTTACCTTTTTAAAATGTGAAGATTATGATGACCAGAGTTCGAATGTGGATCACATAAGTTTTCAAGTTTTTATTTCATCCCTTCCACGGATCTCTAGCTCATTAAAAAAAAAAAAAGTTATAAATTTTCAAATTTCCTAAGAAGGTCACAAGATAACAATTCAAGGAAATTTTAATATCCAACTCAAGCCAGTTAGATATGAAAATTAAATTATAGAATAGAAGTTTTAATTTTGTTCTAACAAATACATTTAGTCAGATGCTTATCATAAATAAAAGTATACAAAATTGTAGATGAAAATTTCAAACTATCAGTATTTTCTTGTTTGTGTAGCTTACAAGAATCTTAAAAGTCTATTACGAGCTTGTTCATGAGTTAACGAGGCGAATATTATCAACTTTGAACTTGATTTGTTTATCTTAATTAAGAAGCCTCATTAAAAGAATTTTTATTAAATCCAACTCCAAATATTTTATAAAAGGTTTAACTCATCTACATCCGTAATTATAATTAAGTAATGTGATTTTGAAATGTATAAATATAAAAATTAAAAATATAATCGCGCTGTTACTACATTTAATCAATTTATGATTGTGTTTGTCGATCGTTTGTCACAAACAATGATTTTAATTTTATTTTTAAAATCTATGTACGTAGTCGAGTGAAAAAACAAAAGCCATAATTGAGTATGGAATGTGAAATTAATTGATGCTTTTAGAGAAAATCCACAAAGAATCTTCGAAAATCTTGAAAAGCTATCAAATGAATCCTACCAATAACATCACCCAAAGGAATATATTTATATATATATTTGAAAATATATATCAAATCCACAAATATATTCAACAAAATAACAAAATTGGATTAAACAGGATTTTGTAGATGAAGTAATTGATCCTATATTTGTGAAACGATTAATTTTTTTACTATAATAGGCAAATCAAGTCTCATTTTTTAAAGAGCATAGTATGTCTTATTTTTCTAACATATAGTATAAAGATACACAAATATTGGAACTAAGATCCTCAGTTTTATCATTTTATTTCTTTTCATGCAAAAACAATTATTCTTGTGTATAAAACACAGAAGAGACTATCAAGGAGATTTATTTTTTGGTCCTTTCATTTTCAGGAGTGTAGCCATTTTGATCCCAATATTAAGTTTTGGATATGTTATCTATTTTATGTCAACAGTTAATGGAAAAATTAGAGCCCCTCTAAACAAGGAAACCTGCCTAATTCTGTCGTACCTTTTTTGTCTCCCAATACTTATTGAATTTAATTAATTTTTTTTTTATATATAAATGGTATCAAATTTTCAATATACTAAAATTGTGGGGACAAAAGCAATTTCCCATTTGCATGTTCTTGCTATTTAAATAATAATTACTCACTATATCTTTTTCTTCTAAAAAAAAAACACTATATTACAGAAGAAGTGAAAATCTAAATACCTAAAGGTGATGTTTGGATTGGTGTTATGTAGGATTGGGGAAATCCGACTTTGAAATCCTGGGTTTTTGAAATAAAGGTGAATAGTTAAAATCTGTGTTTGTTTAGAGATTTTGTAGGGTAGGATTAGTACTGTAGATGTCAAATCAATGCTAGAAAAAGTGTTCTTATGTAATATTATATAGTTAGTTGATGTAATGGTAATGATTGGATGATTGTAATAGTAGAAATTTAGGTGTGTATTAATAGGTTATAGTATAAAGTTAATGATTGTGTTTTTATTTACATAAAGTAGGATTTTGGTAGATTATATAATCCTCTTCTAATCTCAAAACAAACGGGAATCCGAATGAATCCAAATCTCAAATCCCGACTAGCAAACACTAATAGTTGTAAGCCTAAAAGTGCCCAAATTAAAAAAAAAAAAAAAGGCTCAATCCAAGTAGAAACATAGGCCAATAGGACAAGTTCAATCAATAAAATTTGTTTAAGCAAGCCCAAATTAAGAAAGGCCCAATCCATGAAAGTTCAATGAGAGAAGTTTGTTGACACATTAGACATAAAACAAAAGGTATATGATTACTATTAATTATTGTGTAACAAAAAATATTGAGTGATTCGACCAGCTAGAAAACAAACATGTGGCCTCTGCTTATCTCCTTCAACCAATTTATCAAACAATTCAGTTTTTCTAATTATTTCCTACATACAAAAAACAATAAAAAAACTATTAACTTTCAATCAATTTATCAAACAATTCAGTTTTTCTAATTCTTTCCTACATACAAAAACAATAAAAAACTATTAACTTAGAATATACATAAACACCAAATATACATAAACTTGGTATTAAAGTTACAGTCACATTAAAACTCACAACAAATGCTGCACTACACAAATCAATAAACAACGAAAATTTTCTGTGATACATCGTCATCCTTGATAATATTGATATCGAATATCAACATACAAATCGATAATTATTAAATAATGTTTAAATATTGCATGTATTTTATTAATCCTTATGAGTTGTATTAAAAAATAATCACAATATTTATTATTCAAATATTATATCATATTGTTTCATATTTTAATTATGTATAATTAAAATAGCTATAATATTAATATTCATGTTAATATAACGGAAAATAACAAAAATACAAAACAACCTAACTAAGTAACTCAGATTCAAATTCAAGGATAGGAGAGAAAAAGGTTGTATTACAACGATTAATAAAAAAGAGAAAAATGTCGTATTATGACAATGAATAGAAAACACTATTTCTTTAACTATTCTATAATAACAAAAATACAAGACAGCCTAATTAAGTAACTCTGAAAACATTAATACTTACTGCCTCATAAATCGGATTATTGTGAAGTGGAGTTTGATCAATGGAAGCCACAGCTCTAAGGTCTCTACACTGTGAAACACAGACATGTACTTGATCAAGAGTCACCATACTTCTATCTCATCTCCACTTCTGGTCTCTATCAACCAAACCAATTGCGAATCGAGGATTGCAATCACTCCCACCCACAATGTCACTTCCAACCAAACCAATTGCGGAATCGAGGATTGCAATCACTCCCACCCACAATGTCACTTCGCAATCACTCTCACCCCACAATGTCACTTCGCATTGGCTGTGTATATTCGCATTGGTTGTGTATATAGTTCAATAGCTACCTCCAATTGCTCAAGCAATAACCGATTTTTTTAATTTAAATGTTTTATTGTTTTTTCCCCTCAGATTTCAATATACCAACCGATAAATGGTTACAGCTCAGATGTCAGATCTATTGTTGTCAATGCTATGGATGAATTGGACACCTCTAAAGTCAGATCTATTGTTGTCAATGTTATGGATAAATTGGATACCAGCTCAACGATGTCAAATCTATTGTTGTCAATGTTATGGATAAATTAGACACCTCCTCTAGAGTCAAATCTATTGTTGCCAATGTTATGGATAAATTGGACACCTCTAAATTGATTAAAACTGCTCTGGTTTTTGTAGAGATAAACTGTAACAGAAGTGTCCACTCCATTTATTCGGTTTTCGCAGAGATAAACTGTAGCAGAAGTGTCTATGAAACTCCATTTATTCGTGAAATCAGTTTTGGCCTTGATAGTAATTTTGAGAGCTCAAATTCAAGGATAAGAGAAAAAAGATAAGAGAGAAAATTATGGTATTACGACGATTAAGAGAAAACACTATTTTTTTAAGTGTATAATAACAAAGATCGAAATTGAAACCATAGTACAAAGATCAAGAAAAAACAAACAATATTTCACCAACTATAGAGAAAACAAACAATATTTCACCATCAGATTGTGTTGTTTACTTGTTTATAGCAACAAAAATTAAAACTGAAACCAAACACTATGTCACCGGGTGAAACTATGGTACGCTATTATTTCACCTGTGTTTATGGCAATAAAAATTAAAACCGAAACCAAACACCATTTCACCTACTATTTCACCAACTATCAACTATTTCTCTAAATTTAGGTTGTAATATATTCTCATCCTTAATAATATCGATATTATTGATATTTTCATTGATATTCAATATATCGACAAATACATCGATAATTTTTTAAATATATATTGAAATACAATTATTGCAACTTATCCTTGATAATATTCATGTATATATGTCATATTTTCACCGATTTGATGTATAGATATATCAATAATTTTCAAACATAATGCTTAAATATCAAAATACAAATATTGCATTTATTGATATCGATATTCGATGTATAGATATATCGATAATTTTTAAACATAATGTTTAAATATCAAAATACAAATATTGCATTTATTGACATCGATATCAATATGTATAGATATATCGATAATTTTTAAACTTAATGTTTAAATATCAAAATACAAATATTGCATTTATTGACATCGATATCAATATGCATATCAACATATGAGTAGATATTTCCTTAAATAAATGTTAATATATATTATTATTAATATGAATATTGATAAATTATGATATTGATATTATATACATATAGATATTTTCATCGATATTCGATTTATCTGACATATGGTCGATAACTTTCATATAATATAAGGTCCCGTTCACTTCATAAGTTTAGGTTGGTTTGAGTTTATAAACCAACCTAAACCTATGTTCATTTCATGAGTTTGGAACCCGGATAATTGTTTTGGGCTCGGGTAAATTTTTATCCGGCCCGGACATATTTGTAGGATTATGCATGATAATTGGTGGGTTTATAAACCCACCATATTTGGTGGTTTATTATTTTATTTTTTGATTTCCCTAAAATGCCCTCAATTTTTCTTCTTTTAATTTAATTCATGGATTTTTAATTATTAAATTATATATATATTAAATTATATTTTAATCTTTAATATATTAAATTATTAAATTTTGGGATATGAAAATTATATATATATATATTAAATTATTTTTGAATCTTTTAAATTATTAAATTATTAAATTTTGGGATATTAAATTATATATATATTAAATTATTTTTTAATCTTTTAAATTATTAAATTTTGGGATATTAAATTATACATATATTAAATTATTTTTTAATATTTTAAATTATTAAATTTTGGGATATTAAATTATTTTTTAATCTTTTAATATATATATATATATATAATTAATTTAATTCATGGATTTTGAATTATTAAAAGTAAGGGCAGAATCATCTTTTCATGTTTTATATCAGTCCTAACCCACAAAACAAACACAAAATTTAAATTAAACCCACATTTGCAAACCCATAATCATTCAAACCAAACATCCAATTTAACTCAAACCTACTACAAAACCTACATACCAAACACCCAAATAACATCATTTTTGTTTTTTATGTACAGTAAAAGCCCACCATTTTTAACAATTTTAACAAACCCAACATATGAAGTGTACGGGCCCTAGATACATAAAAGCTGCAAGCTTTAAAGTGCACAAGTTAAGAAATGTGCAATCCAAACAGAAACATAAACCAATAGGATAATTTAGATAAAAAAGGGTCCTTTATGCGAAAGCCCAAATTTAAAAAGGCCCACATTAAGTCTGTAGATACAACTACATACAATTATACTTATCATATTTTATTTTTAGAAATTGTTTAACTTGAGGTATGAGGTTATCAAACTATAAGTCAATAATTTTTAAAATTATATAATTTAATTTTAAAAGTAAATAGATAAATGGTTGAAACAGTACAGATTGCATGCCTTATAGGTTGTTCTTTATTATTTATAATAATAAAACGCAAAAATTTATATGAGACCGATCTCACATTAAACGGAGTTTGATGTGAGACGATGTTGATAGTATTACATGGATTAATTTGTTTTTATTAATACATATGAACTTCGTTGTCCATAAGGTCTCACGTGAGACCGTCTCATATAAGACCTACCCTAAACTTTATTACTAATGTTTTGTTAGGTTTACACCTCATATCACATGCATGAAATGTATTTGTTACTATGATATAACTATTTTACTTGTATAGTTTCCATATATAATATTTCCATATATTTTCAAATTTTCACTCCCATACATTTCTAGAGTACATAAAAATGAATAATCACCAAAGCAACATCAAGAACACACTCAGAGATAAAAAAAATAATGGTTGAAGAAATTTAATTATTAAATCTAATATTGTGCCTAGTTTGAACTTACTTTCCCTTTAAATTATTGGGTTCATTTGGAATTTAATCATTGTATTACAATCTAAATAAGTGTAAAGTACAAATCGAATTATTCATTAATTTATTAAAAACTAAAATACATATTTCCCAAAACATACAGTTTTGTTCAGACCCATAAATTTCATAACATAACATATTTAAATTTTACGAACTATTCATTCCTTTTGTTTTCTGCAAAACAATCTGTGTTGAGAGCTATGGTGGGAAGAGATGTAGAGAAGATGGTGGCAGTAGGCCTCGTTTGGGGGGCCACAAATGCTCTGATGCGCAAAGGCGCAATCATATGGGACGAAGCTCTGAAATCTAGTCCTCAAACAAACACGTCCCAGCTGAAGAAGTGGCTCAAGCTTCTTCTGATATGGCAGTATACTTTGCCCTTTTTGATTAATCTCTCTGCCTCAGCCACCTTCTTCGCCATCTTGAGCGGCACTCCGATTTCTCTGGCCGTGCCGGTGACGAACGCCACCACTTTCGCCGCCACGGCTGTGTTTGGGATTGTTCTCGGAGAAGAAACCCGAGTTGGGCTCGCTCTGTTTGGCACTTTTCTTATTATTTCTGGGGTCTATATTTGTATCATGTGACGTGGATTGATCTGTGTTGTGGATGTTTGTGTTGATTTGCTGGCTTGATTCTGTATTTGGGGATGGTATTTGGGTTTTGCAGTGATGAATGCAAAGTGTTCGATGAAATGACTGTTAGAATTTTAATTTTTGAAGTTTGGATTCTAAACAGCTATTTGGTCTATTTTGGTATCGAAATAATGTTGAATTGACTTGTTCAAGCAAATGAAATCTTTGTTTGAATCTTTGGATATCAAATGGGAATTCAATCCATGATTTAAAGATGTCTTCTCTACATGATTTCGTCAAAACAAGAAATCATCATTGCAAAGAAGAGAGTAAAATGGGAGAAAAGATCGTTTGCCACAATGACATAAAGAATCTAGTTTGCCCTCATATAGTTAAATTATTTCTTATCAGTGATAACAATTTTAAAATGATGATCAAGACGAAATGATAACTATTTTTCCTGCTTGGTAACTTTCTTACAAGGACCCTTATAATTGATTAATATGAAGTGGTTAATTTCGATATTGGATCGAAGATAATTCATCAGAAAAAGGAAAAATGAAAATCTTATACAACATTATATACTTTGTATTTAGTAGAAATCAAAAAAAATGTACGAGACTAGTTTGAGCCACACAATTTGAGACAGACTCCATTTTTGTTATAATATTGTTATTTGTTTTGAGAAAAAAACAAACTTGCTTTTGTTAACGAAATGACATGTAACTATATAATGTCTGTATTTTTTCTATATTTAATCAGTACAACTATCATCGATATTCTAAAATATTATTGATCATAATTTTATAAAAATCGCAATGAATATATTGTGATGGTGACCATTTTACATATTTAATTTTGTGAGAACGAATCCATCAATAATCCACAACCCACAATTTACATATACATTTGTAAAATTTAGTATGATTTGTAATAAGAAACATGAAAATATATCTGTAAAATTGTCTTACATGAAATTTTATAAAATTCAAATTAACTCATTGATCAGTGAACTAACTTGTGAAACCAGCAGAAAGATTTAGCAAAATCGTGGGATATAAAATTTGGCCACTTTACATGTTTCATGCAATGATAATGAATCACATGTATGTTTGCACAAATTGTGAAAAAATAAAAACAATGACATTTATTAGCAAAATCTTGTGGAAATTGTCCTTTTCCAAATCCTTTGTCAAACTCAACAAGAAAGGCCAAAAAAAAAAGAAAAATTAAAATTAATCAAAGAAAGGACTAAGCCTGCAATTATTGCTCAATGACTCAGCTATATAAAGACGAGATAGCAAATTAACTAAGCATCACTCAAATAAAGAATAATCTCAATTTAGGTTCAGATTTTTATCATATTATTATATCGATTCTTAGATACTACGTCGTTTAGTTGAGAAACGATGGCCTCACTGCCCAACAAGCTAATAGTACAAGTGGCGTTCAAAGCCGGGGGCGACATTTTTCATCAAATTATTGCTAACAACCCTCAACATTTAGCTACTGCCACTCCCACAACGATTCAAGCTTGTCAATTGCATCATGGAAACTATGGAGTCAATGGCTCTGTTATCGAATGGAAATACACTGTTGGTAGGCTTATAAGTTGTCGAAATTACGATTTAGTCCTCTAACTTTGATCTTTTTCAACTTTTGTGACTTTATGTGTTTCAAAATCAAGAACTTTTATCTTTATTCGCATCTGGTTCATTTTATCCACATCATTTCGTATTTTTAACTGTAGTGTTCAAACTCTGTTAAGTCAGTAATTTTACGAGAAAATGATTGAATTTGGACAAGTCATGACTTCAGTTCACAAAAATGTAACAAAATCTGTCGAAATTTACAAGAAATTAGAGAAATAGAATAGTTTAGGATCCAAATTCATGGACATTATATCACATATCACTATATATTCATGAGAATTACTTGAATCCATTTCCTTAATTAACTATTGACATTCAATCATACATTTTATGCACATATGCATAGATGGGAAAGCTCAAAGTGCAAAACAAGTGCTTCAAGACATAGATCTTGAGAAGAAGCAAATTGCATACAAGATGCTTGAAGGAGATCTACTTGAGTTGTACAAGAACATGCTCATCACCATTCATGTCGAAACCAAAGATGGTGTCGACTTCATCACGTGGACTATCGAATATGAGCTCATCAGCCCAGAAAATCCACACCCACTTTCGCTCGTAAACTTCTTCATCGAGTTCACTAAAGAACTCGAGACACACATCTATGGATGATCGAATAATTCAAGCAAGTGTTGGGATATTGGTATCCAAAAATTAAATAAAAATTAAATAAAATCAGAGTCCTCAAATTGATTTGATTGCTTGAAATGTGTAAGGGCTAGCTTGGTGAAGTTTTGTGCTGGCTCATGTATTTGTAATTTTGTTATCGAGTGTGTGATGTGTAATAAGTATGAAAGTCTTTTTCTCATTTATGATATTATTATCATGTGTTATTTTGCTTTATTTGTTGTTCTTTTTACGAAATATTATTATATTTGTTGATTTCTAATGCAAGGTCGAGTAAGAAATAATATACTAGTTATTGTATTTTCTTAAATTAAAAAAATCAATTATTTAAAGAAAAATGATCAAAATCTTTAATAAGTTTTCTAAGAATTAAAAAAAAAAACAATTTATTCGATGGAAAATGCTAAAATGTCCGTGGGAAACTCTTAATATGTCCACCGATAACATGTAATGATCTCGTCCCCTCATTATATGAAAGTAAAATTAATTGATATTTTGGATTTTTAACACATCAATTGTGGACAATGTGCCCACGCTGGATAAGGCAGGAGGACTTTTTATTCCATTATATTAAAAACTTTGCCGAATTTAATTAAGGCAAAATTGGCAAATCACTAACCACGTCTTGGAGCATACGCGAACTTCCCCTACTTGTTCTCCAAGAAAAGACTTCAAAATCAAATTTTTAACTATTAAAAAATAATATTACTTTTCCTATATTGCCCTCGAGTCAGCATTCTTACACAAGCCCAATTTGGTACACCAAATTTTCTTCTTTTTTGGGGGATTAAAGTTTATTTCCGATAATGCCCTCCACTCAATTCATTGGTTCTTTATACAATTTTTTTTTTCTTTCAAAAATGTATATACTCCTTTCGTCCACCAAAAGAAATTGAAAGACAAAAAGAATCTTACTACTAAAATATTTTTTGTTACAAAAAAGGGTTGGATTTCAAAATTTTAAATTATTTTTTAATTACAAATTATAGGATGTTCTTATGAAAAAATTCAAATCAAATTACATATGATCTAACAAGTTAACAGAGTGATATAATTGAGAATCAATAACTTATAAAACTTAATATATTTAAATTTCCATCACAATAATTTGGCCCTAACACTCACCAAAACACCTTTAATGTCATTTGCTATTTTGCTTCTCTAGAATACTCTATCACAAATGTACACTCAAAGGAAACTCCATTTAATACTCACCAAAATTCAAAGGTCAAAACTGGAAATACACAGCCTCTCCAAGCAATCAATTCATAGTCCATAATTGCACATCGCCGCCTTTTCTCCAGCTCATGCACGTGATATTACCTCTATACCCATATAAATACGCCTCCACCACTTAACCCCTCTCACAAGAAAGAACTTTTTCCAAAATCCTGCTAATTACTCTTCTTTATTTGATTCATACAAAGACAAAGATGATGAGTCGAAGTGCTACCAGGGTGGCGCGATCGGCGGTGTGCTACGTAGGACAACGCTACCTCTCAACCGTCACTCCGCGTGGCGGCGCCGCCGCCACTTTCCGATCCCCTTCCAAGAGTTCGGAGAAGGTGGTGCTTACGTGGACGAGGTTACCTGTTTTGGGGTGGCGCAACGCCAGTACGGTGGCGTTGGGTGAAAAACACGGGGAGGAGGCGGAAAGGAAGGCGGAAGGCGGTGGCGCCGCCCCTGGTTCTGGTGGTGGAGATGATAACAAGTCGATTGTGAGTTATTGGGGCGTTGAGCCGGCAAAGGTTACCAAGGAAGATGGTTCCGAATGGAGGTGGAACTGCTTTAGGGTAAGAAATTCTACATTTATTATATATATATATATATATATTAGTTTATAATATGGTTTAATTTAATTAGAAAATTAGTGATTAATTAAAATTTTGGAAATGAACTAGCCATGGGAGACGTACCAAGCTGATGTGTCCATAGATCTGGAAAAGCACCATGCCCCCATCACGTTTTTGGACAAGGTGGCTTATTGGACCGTTAAGTCACTAAGATATCCAACTGATATTTTTTTCCAGGTACTATTATTTATCAATCTTGTTATTTAGAGTATATTTTTATTATTTGGTGGTCTTGGGATAAACTTACCTAATTTACGGATATTATTTGTGTGTTTAATTTGGAAAAACCTTTGACGTTTGATCTAACTAATTTGACCGTTGAAGTTGCTTATTTATATTCAATAGAATATAGTAAATGTTGTGTAAATATGTAAACAAGTCTTGATTTATTTTGAAATATTTGTATAAAATGATATAATTCCGAGGGATTTATATATGATACTATATTGTGGTTTAAATCTTGTTTTATTCGAAATATTGTTCTATGTATTTCCTTATCAAATAGGACTTTCATTATACCATAACCATTTTATATAAGTATTTTGTGTTTTAGAATAGAAATCATGATGTAAATTAAAACCAAGAATCAATAACATAAACTCATTGCAAACTATTAACTTAGCTTTTTGTTACATAATTATACGAGGAAAAAAAAAGATGATATTTAAAAAAAATACATGTTATACAGAGGAGGTACGGTTGTCGTGCAATGATGCTTGAAACGGTGGCCGCGGTGCCGGGGATGGTGGGAGGGATGTTGCTGCACTGCAAATCCCTCCGTCGGTTCGAGCACAGCGGTGGTTGGATCAAAGCACTTCTTGAAGAAGCAGAGAACGAGAGAATGCATCTCATGACATTCATGGAGGTTTCCAATCCTCGATGGTATGAGCGCGCCCTAGTGTTCACGGTGCAGGGCGTCTTTTTCAACGCCTACTTCTTAACATATCTCATTTCACCAAAGCTCGCCCACCGCATTGTTGGATACTTGGAAGAAGAAGCCATCCATTCGTACACCGAGTTTTTGAAAGAGCTCGACAAGGGGACCATTGAAAATGTTCCGGCTCCGGCTATTGCTATCGACTATTGGCGCCTCCCGGCCAACTCCACTCTCCGGGACGTTGTCGTGGTGGTTAGGGCTGACGAGGCTCACCACCGCGATGTCAATCACTTTGCATCGGTAGGTTTCTTTGCCAAAAATAAATAATAATAATAATAATAAAACCTTTTGTTGTGATTATAATTTAAGTTTGTGGTAATGAATTGGTATGATATGTATTGGTTGCAGGATATTCACTACCAGGGACATGAATTGAAGGAAGCTCCAGCGCCGATTGGATATCACTGAATTATGAATAATTGATAATCAGATTTGAGTAACTACATGTACATAGTGAAGGACCAAACATTGCAGTGATTTTTATTTTTTTTCATATTTGAGTGGTGTGTTTTTCATATTTGTCATTTGATCTCCATCTAATATATTGAGTTTTTCTTTTTTTAATCTTCTTTTAATTTCTATATGTTACCAATTGTAACATTTTTTTACCTTTCTCCCTTGTTCATTTTCTTTCTTTTGGTGGATTTCTATTTCTCTTTGACTATTATGGCATGCCCAAAATGAGCAACCACTTTTTTCTTTGAATTTTGTCAAATTTTGTTCATTTATTCCAACTTCCATTTTATAAGGCAAGTGAATTTTACAAATTATGAACTTCAATTATATTGTGCAAACCCAATAATCTTCCTCTCACAACAATGTTGAAAATGTGAAATATATTCAACATATTTACTTTTAATCTATGTGAACCTCTCACAACGATGTTGAAAATGTGAAATATATTCAACATATTTACTTTTAATCTATGCGGACTATTTCAATCGTGATTTGTCTCTTACGTAATCATTTTACAATATCTTGATTAGTATGAATTTTTTGTAGTCTCATTAAATATTTTTCAAATATCAATCTAAACCAACGACATTTCACTGTATAAATGTGTTTGATCCAAACAAAATAAGTCATACTAGTCATAAATAATCAAATCATTTACTCAACCACATACCGTGAAGCTTGCTTTAAGATATATAAACATTTTTTCAGACTTCAAGCCAAGTACTCCTCCTTGTTTAACCCTCACAAACTAGATTTTATATTTATATATATATATATATATATATATATATATATATATATTCGCTAAGGATTTACATTTAGCTAAAAGTAAATTAATAAATTGGTTTTAAAAATTAAATTAATTAATTATATATATTTGCTTAGGATTGACATTTATGAATAAGTAAATAAATAAATTTGTTTTAAAAAATTAAATAAATTAATTAAGAATTAGGTGTAAAAAACTGGGCACCTCGCCAGCTCAGTGAGCTCAGTAAGAGAGTTGTACCACAGGTACAAACCGACATTGCGCGGAACTCCACCTACTCAAATTGAATCGCCAGTAGGATTACCAAATCACCCCCATTCTCTCTCCTCATCCTCTTTCCTCTTCATTTTGCCAGCCCTCGTGAGCTAAAGTACAACTCGTCAAAGCCCTCTCTCTCTCTCTCTCTCTCTCTCTCTCTCTCTTCGTTTCTACCTGTACCCGACAAACCCTTCACTCTGTGTGTGGCTTTCGTTTTTCCGTTTAGGAAATTCAATTGCCTTTCCCTTTACATCGACTCTGAGAAACTGGGATTCGATTTATGAAATTGAGATTGGATTTGGGGCGTTGATCTGATGGAGCGGATTGTCGGAGGTAAATTCAAGCTCGGCCGTAAGATCGGCAGTGGATCATTTGGTGAAATCTTTCTCGGTGAGCTTTTATGTGTTTGATTCTGTTCAGCAACTTTTATGCTTCTTAGTTTTTTTTTTGTAAGCTTTCGTTGTGCTAAAATCCTTCAATTTTTTTTGTTCTGCAGCTACGCATATCGATACGTTTGAGATTGTGGCAGTGAAGATCGTAAGTTTCGGCAGTTCTTTTTTTTGTTGATTATTGTGAAGTGATTGGGTTTTTGTCTCTAATTTTGCTCACTAATTGCAGTAGATTGAAAATCTGCATGCAGCTATATATGCTTCGTTCTGCAATTTTTTTGTCTTTTAAGTTGTTTTTTAAATTAAAACTGGAAATTTGAATTTCGCTTCTAGCATCTAGGTTCAGTTATTAGGTGTGTTTGTATGTTTCAACGGGCTTTTGATCGTCTATCTTGTGTGACTCGTTTTTGTATAAATAGAGAGTGAACCAATTCACTTGTATTGAAAGGAAATGACAAACCATTTTTCAATTCTTTTTTTTTTTTTTCCTTGAAGTGTCATTTGGCTGGTGATAAAACCAAGCTCGACAAGTTCTTATACTGGGGTTAATTCGGTGTACTACTGGGTGCTAATGACGTGTTGCTTTGGCATTTGTTTGTCTTTGCAGGAAAATAATAAAACCAAGCATCCACAACTTCTTTATGAAGCCAAGTTATACAACATTCTTCAAGGAGGAAGTATGTCTCTGTGCTTCCAGAATGATTCAGTGTGAATGATGTGTGGGGTTGACGATTGGTTTATTCTTATTTCAATGACATGCCATTCCCTTTTATCGGGAAATAAATACCCACATAAGTTCGTTTCTTTATTTTATGAAATTAATTTGGCTGCTTCTTGTATTTGTCGTTTATTGAACGTGCCTAGCACTTTTCCCTTTAAAGCTTATTTAAAGCCAAGAGTTTGTCAAAGGTTGACATAACCATCAAACAGTTACCAATTGTCATCCTTGTGTGTCGTCATTGTATGGTGGATGAAAATTTGCATTGAATTTGTTGCATCACGATTGTGCGCCGCTTATATGTAAAGGAACCCATATTTCAATGATTAGATAAATCTAAGTACAACTTGCAATATTGATCGGATAAGTAGAAAAGAGAAATTTACAAACATGAACACATAAATACATTCTGACTTTGTCCATGTATGTCCAATTCACACTTCTTAAAATTTCATAAATTAGTGAGGCATGAGAAATAAATGAGTGTGAATGCAGTATACATAAGTTGGTGTTTTTAAGTCTATTTGAACAATTGGAAACTTATTTCCTGTCAGGTGGTATACCAAGTATAAAGTGGTCTGGTGTCAATGGGGAAGACAATGTTCTCGTCCTCGACTTACTGGGACCAAGCCTTGAGGATCTTTTTGTGTATTGTGGTAGGAAGTTCTCATTGAAGACCGTGTTAATGTTGGCAGATCAAATGGTAACTTCATACTATAGAAAATTGGACATGCCTTCTCTTCTTATTTCCAACTTTAAAATTGTTTTGATTGGAATGCTTATCTTTTTTTCCATATAGATAACTAGAATAGAATTTGTGCATTCTAAAGGATTTCTACATCGAGATATCAAGCCTGATAACTTTCTCATGGGTCTTGGTCGAAAAGCAAATCAGGTAAAGGCATTTGGGTTCTGTTGCACCTCTGATGCTCCTACTTCTTGCTTCCTCTTTTCTTCTTAATCTTATTCCCTTGTTTCACCTTGTAGGTTTATATTATTGATTTTGGTCTGGCTAAAAGGTATCGGGATTCAACAACAAACCGGCATATTCCTTACAGGTGCTTTTCTGCTCATATTTGCAGCTGCATGGTTATTGAAATTCAAAAGTATCCCTTTGATATGATGTTAATATGTCTTTGCACTCTTCATTTGATAATTTAATTTACAAAACAAAAACTGAACTATCTGTGTTCCCCGTTTTCTATTTTTTTCTTCTACTATGTGTCTATGCCATATTTCTCCGTTAACAGTGACAATCTTGCTGCAGCTTTCTTTATTATGAGCATTTTGCTTTACCTTTTATCTGTACAGGGAGAATAAAAATTTGACAGGAACTGCACGATATGCAAGTTGTAACACCCATCTTGGGATTGGTAAGACAAGAGGGACCTTTTCTTTTGTCTTGTTTAGTCCAGGATAAAGGACGAGATGTAATTCAGCTCCATTTTTTTCATCTTGTAGAACAAAGCCGGAGGGATGATTTGGAGTCCCTTGGATACGTGCTTCTTTATTTTTTGAGAGGAAGGTGTGCCAGTTCTTGTTCTGTTTTCCTTTATCCATTTCATTATGTTTATTATTTTTATTATTTTGGAATATTGATTATGGCCCTGTCATGATTAACCATCTGTATGTCTGCATATAGCCTCCCATGGCAGGGATTAAAAGCTGCCACAAAGAAGCAGAAGTACGACAAGATTTGTGAGAAGAAATTATCAACTCCTATTGAGGTGGTTAAATAACTTGATTACTATCTGTTCTTTGGCTATTCTCTGTTCTCTTCTGTAATGCAATATTGATTTTATATTGAAGGTATTGTGCAAATCCCATCCTGTGGAATTTGCCTCGTACTTCCACTACTGCCATTCATTGACATTTGACCAGCGGCCGGATTATGGATTTTTGAAACGCTTATTCCGTGAACTGTTCACTCGTGAAGGTGAGAGAGCCTAGTCAATGCTTTGTATACAACCTGCTTCATACAGGTTGGATTTCAAAATAGTAGTGGCCTTGTATATATTTAAATAAACTGAAGTTGAAGATGGAATACTCGAGGCTATCCAGTTTTGTGCCTTATCTATCCTGAAATTTGTATTTTTCTGCCTCTTGCAGGTTGTGAGTTCGATTACATATTTGACTGGACTATTCTGAAGTACCAGCAGGCGCAAATAAGTAAAACACAAAAACGGGTATCAGTAGTTTTTATCTTATCAAGTACTTTTTCTTCCTTCTTGGTGCTAAAGTTGCCTTTCTTTCCAAGGCCTTATTTTACTATAGATTTTTCTTGCATAAGCTAGTAGGCATAGCATCCTGGTATTCTGTCTGCTTTATGTGGAACTGGTGCACCAATGGCATAATACATTTGCAACTTCTTGCAGCCAATTGCTGGAGAAAGCAGTGATGCAGCTCCAACAGATACAGAAAAGCATCAAGGTTATAAACTTTTGTGCTATTTCATGTATTAAAAAAATATAATGTCAAGGCGAATGTGTATTATCTTTTTCTGAGAAATATGTAGTTTCAGATAGCTGATTGTGCAACTTGAATCTGTTTGGTGCCCACAGGCAGTAATGTGCCTTTTTCAGCTGATTTGGGTGAGCGTGTGAGGTCAAACAATGCTGCTGCTGGTCCTGGTGTTCGCTTGCAATTTAAATCACCAACTGGTCGAAATTTTACTCATGGGACTCCTGTTGATAGAAATGTATGTAATTATCATGTTGATGCAAAGGGGAAAGGCTTCCTCTTTTTGCGTTTTATTTTCCATTTCTTGCTTAAAGAATATTGACTGTTATTTCCAGTGATTACAAATTAAATGATGTTTCTTACTTTTGTTAATGTGTTATTTGGTTCCATCATAGTTCATGATGCTTTTGATTTATACATTTTGCCCTCATTTGTATAGGTTTTGAGCACTGCACATGGACCATCTACTTCATTCTCTCCTGTTGTGGGAAAAGGAACTTCTACAAAGCCTGTGTTATCTAATGAAGCAAATGCTAGTCACGGAAATGTTGATAGTTCTGGTCCTTCAAGTAGTTGGATTTCTTCCCTGCGCCGCATTTCATCATCCAAGTAAATGATACAGAAAACATCTGGTTTGTTCCTTTCCCTTTCTTGTTATCTAATTGTTGATATGTTTTGAGGAAATCTTTGTTGAAACAATTGTTTTTGAGTATGCAAAATATGCTTTACTTTGCTAAGCTATCAATCATGAGTTTATACAATTGCAAATTGCAGGATGTGCTCTTTCCGACTATATTTGCTGCCATGGTAGAATGAGACGAGAAATGTTGTTTGAAGATGGTATTGGTGGTAGTTGGTGCAACTAGTGCAAAATGACTCCATTCTCTCTCGTTGCTTACCAAAATGCATGAGCTATTTGTCCATCCTCAGCATTGGTTGATTCAGTGAATGGTGTGTATAGTATACAAATGACAAGCCGTTTAAAATTCCCCAATTTCTTGTGGTTTGTTAGTCAAAGGAATATGGTCTGTTTATGTATCTTGTATTGTATATCTTTTCTTCTCCAATTAATACAGCCAAACCAAAGGTTGCTCGAGTTTGTAGAAGCTACATCCAAGACTGTTCCTTGATCCTCACTTGAATGCGTGAATTGCAATATCTCCAAATATGAGTTGCGTATTTATAGAAAGGTTGTTCGCGATAAACTGATGCAACCTTTCTCCTACAAGACGAACTGATGATCTTCACTGGTAAGTGTCAACAGATTGCTTTGTTAATCGTTTTCTTCATGCTTGCAATGTTGATGCTGCTGTTTGGAAGGCATTAAAGCCTGTTATTTTGTGCTTAAATGAAATTTACTTTGAGTGTTTTATTCTGTGTTCTGGTAAAAAACAAATATTATGCATAAGATGGGAATGAATCTGGATCCTCTGCATTTCCATTCTGTGAATTTTGTAGAGAGAAAGATACGATCAAAATTGTTTGGTTCTACTTGGCCATTTTTTATTATGAATTGGAGATTTATCAGGTCATGCAAGTGGAACAAACGAATGCAAGGTATTTAAATTTATAATTTTATGTGAATATGAACTAAACAGTACTCTTTGAGTATTTGCATTTTTTTATTTTTTTTGACTTGAGTGAATATTTTTGTGCAGGCGTTGATTCTCCCAAACCATAAATGCAACTATTTGGCTTGAATTTGAAATCCTTCAATCCAAATAACAATGAGTGTTACGAATTTCACCCAACACAAAACCACACTGAAATTTCCAAGTGTTGCTCGAAAATCTTGGTTTTTTTGTCGATTTTTTGGTTTGTGCAATAAATTAAAATAAAGAACTGTTACAGAGATGCGGGTGAGAATTGCGAGACAACTTACAACTACACAAAAAAGATGATGGCATTAGCAAGAGTGAAGAGTCATTTCAAGAAAAAAAATAAAAAAAAATCTCTCCATACTTAAGCCAAGAATATGTCTCTCAAATACAAAATTAGAGCCAGGTAAACTACAAGTTACATTGTCTTCTCAAGAATCTCTTAAAACTTGAGAGATTTTTTTCAATCAAACTTGAAAACCCCTTGGGTTAAAAAGTATTGCCTTGTCTGAATGTACATACTGAAAACCCCCATATTGTATCTGAATATGTTTATAATTAGCACTGGCTATCTGCAAACACAAGGCAACTATTTCAGTAATTAAAGATGCAAGGTCTCATCTCATGACAATCAGCATTGCCTATAATCACCACACTAAAGCCCCTCTTTCTATTCGTAGTTCCAAAATTTATGCGATATATAACAAGCAGAAGAAGAATAAGCATACCTAGACACGAGACGTTTGTTATGATGTTATTAACCCATCATCATCATCTCAGTTCAAATGAATCCATTTCGCCACTCTTAAACTGCAATCAACCAAATGGAATTGATCAAGCACGAAG
Organism: Scutellaria minor; assembly: GCA_954870855.1. NCBI lineage: Eukaryota > Viridiplantae > Streptophyta > Magnoliopsida > Lamiales > Lamiaceae > Scutellaria > Scutellaria minor. The sequence continues at coordinate 712,208 of OX940735.1, read as the reverse complement.
CCGAAAGAGGCCATCAGAACTGAAACTCTATTTTTCTTATATAACAAGAAGGATTTGTATGATCTAAATATATGTTAGAAATGAGGGCATAATCATGCAAAGATGAGGACTCATATGATCCAAATGGTATTGAAAGGAATGCTTAAATTGTGGAAATAAAGCCATATGTTGCTTCCCCTATATCAAATATACAACACATGATCAAAACCATTATATAATGGACAACATATATCTTGCACTATATCAAACCAACAACATATACATCACTGCCTAATGCCTATTGGATATATCAAAAACTAAAAATGCTAAACTGGAATTTAAAAAACTTACAATTCACAGAAAAAAAAAACATAAACAAAGCGAAAAGATCATAGGCAATACTATAAACATACAAAAAAAAAGAGGAGTATTTTCTTTTTGGTTTCTTTTACATCACCATTGTTTTCTTCCTATCGATTTTGCTTTTGTGATTGCCTTTTGTTATCTTCCCCTTTATTGGTGATTTTCGGAAAATCAGAAAGCAAAAAAAAAAAATTGTAGGAATTTTCAGAAAAACTAAGCGATAAGATTGATGAAGTAGGGTTTGCAGTTGGTGGGCGAGAGAGCTTAGGTTTTCATGGCGGTAAAAGAGGAGCCACTTGCTGAATTAACATTGCCTCCTTTTTTTCTTTTAATTAATAAAAAAGTTCAATAATATTCATTAGTATCTCATCATGACTTAGCTTATATAATATTGATAATTTGATGTTCAATTTATAACTTTTACACTTTTATTAATAAAAATATACGAAACTAATTAACTAAAAGTCATTTATTTAAAAAGTAAAAAATTATAATTTTTTAAAATTTATTGATTGATGAAATTTAATTTATGTTTACATCTACTAACTGTTTGGCCAAGCTTATATAAATGGCTTATACGCTATACATATGCATCATTCACATTTGTGTTACAATTAACAAGATACTCAAGATCACAAAGAATCTCATCAGAAGTAACAATTTATATACATTAGAAAATCTCAAAAAACAAAAAATTAAATAGCCAAAAACAGCAAATAATAATAACTTAAATGAGCTTATTCACCAGCAATATTTTCTAGTAGTGACAAATGATGTAATTTAAATTTATATTCTGGTTGTGTATGACTCGTGAGATAATCTGTAAATAATCTACAAAACTTAATTAAACACATTTTTAGATGCCACGTCATCATTTTGATAAGAAGCAAGCTGTGATGAGGAACTTTGAGCTTTGATTCTGAGGCTTTTCTCCAGTGGCTGCCATTACAATTTGTACACAAAGAGCTTACTCACTCCAGTTCCTTGAGAAAATCAATGTTATCAACAAATACCTGCAAGGATTCAAAAGATAATCTTAAATAACTTTGTCAAAAAAATTTCTTTAAATGTTTTGCATATGAATTTTAGACTAATTGGATGCTAAGTTTCAGAAAAGCTAAGTGTATACTTCTCTCATTACTCTCTCTATCTCAGGAATTCATACAAAGGAATTGCAAAGAGCCCATCTGATTGAAGTATCTAAAAACATTTGATATGTGCAACACAGTAACAGTAAATTTTCCAGGAAGTAATGTAAATTTAACCTACTTCTTCACAAGACATAATTAATCATCATTTCAAACTGTATTCCAGCACAATGAAGTGAAAAAAGTCCACCTTGGGTTAGAAAAAATATGAACTATGAAGAGAAATGAAATGGAGAGCATTATTACTATGTCACCCTTGATTGTTTTCTCATGCAAGACTGAATTTTTAGTAGGGCTAGCCCTAAAAAGTGGGATAAATATCCAAAATCCGTGCACAAAAGCCAAACTACCAACTTAAAGCTAAGAGATATTAAACATGAATAAAGTGTTCAAAAGCAAGGGTAATACCGTCTTCCAACCATCAGGATCTAGGCATGCAGTAATCTTGGTGTTGATACCAGGTAGAGGTCCAGGTTCTCTCGTAATTTTCCCACCACACAGCGTAACTGCTTCAGCGGTTTTATAAACATCATCTGTCCCAATCGCTATCTGCAAGATATAGTAAATCAGGATATTAGAACATTATTTTTTCTCAGATTAATCATAAGCAGCAAAGGTTGCAGAAGCTCAAGAATCAGAGGAAGACATAGGACCTGAGCATAAGCATTGCCTTTGTCGTATTCAGTAACACCATAGTTGTATGTCAACTCCATTACAACATTCTTATCTTCAGGACCATAGCCCATCATCGCTATTGTATACTGCACAGACAACACTCCTGAGTACTCTGTGTTATCTAGAATTTCATTCAGATAAACTACATGAACAAGAACTTCACATAAGTCAAGTGTGTAATCAGCCGTCAAGGGCAATCATTTGGAAATTTAATGATGAGAGAAAAGGAAAGAGTTTGTAGAAATTTATGACCTATAATTTAGTTAAAAATTTAACTATCATTAGGTTTTCTCTTGCCCTGCTTCAACAATATCGCCCTTGGAACTTTGAATTAAAGAATAACACGTATTAAAGTTTCCAATAAACAGTGAAAAAAAGCAATTAAATTGCAAAATTCCATCAACTTATCAGAAATTAAGTTGCCTTGTCCATGATACCGCCTTTGGAACTTCAATGAGGTCTTTCTTCTATAAATTAATTGATATAAAGCAGACGGAACATTATTTGTTATGTTGTGATTTTCTGCCAGCTAGATCTATATGAGAAAAGCAATTTTACCTTGTATTCAGGATTGTCTCTCTTCCGAAGAAGCTCCATGCCATAAGCCTATAAATCATTGCTCAAATTAAATATGGAGAATACAAGCAAAACAAAACAATATGATATATAGTGACAAAGAAATCATGAATTCATAAAACATGAAGAATCATAAGAAATCTCACCTTCTCATAAAATTCGATAGCACGATCAAGATCTCCTACTCTAAGCATTACTTGACATAATGGCTCAGGTGTAGGACCTCTCTCCAGAAGTTCAAACTTGTAACCGTCTGGATCTTCTATAAATGCTATTACGGTGTTGCCACCTTTGACAGGCCCAGGTTCGCGAGTAACTCTACCACCCTTGGCTTTTATGAGATCTACAGTCTTAGCTACCTAAAAGTTCAAGACCAACATGAAGGAAACTAAGTGAATTTTGACAGAGAAACTCTCAAGGCTTGTGACTACGTGTGAAAAAGATGGAGGGAAAGAGACAGAGAGAAATAAAAGAGGTTCTCTATGAGAAGTCTCTACAGACTAAACAACAAAGAATTCAATTTGCTTCTAAAGGAAACAGAGTTACTTTTATATGAAAATACTTGAAACAATTGAAAATGAAATACACAGGAGGTTTGATGTAATTTCTATGTAATCAAGAATGAGCTACAACAAGTATCACATAGTTTCATGGAGACCATGTTAGAAAACTTAACACTGTCATTCCAATATATGGTATATTTTCTGTCGAAGTACCTGATTTTCCAGAAACATCAAATCACAAATCTACCAGCTTCTTCTTATAGAGGAACATAAAATTACGTTTAGAAAGAATTTAAAGTACATTTCGAAGAAATGAAACTGATAACTAAAATAAGTGGCAGTTGATACTCTCTAAATTCACAGACCGTCAGGTTTTATGTGGCGTGATTATATAAACTGATAGGACTTACATCATCTACTGCGATTCCAAAGTGGCCAAAAGCACTGCCAATATCATATTTCTCAATCCCATAGTCTGACAGCATCAACAAATAATAACTGTATGTCAGTTTCCACATATCAAGAGCCACGACGAAAGCACGTTCAAGCAAGCAATTTAGAGGCCAGCAGAAGATAAAATTAGAAACGCTGCCAAGTTCTTACTATAAGTGAGTTCGATCACAAAGTGAGAATCTTCTGGCCCATATCCAAGAAAAGCATTTGTATATCTTTCCTCTGGTATATCTCGCTTTCTTAGCAGTTTCATCCCTAGACACTCTGTATAAAATCTGCAGCCAACATAAGATTATACAAAGTAATCATTCAAATAACTAGAAAGGACAAGAAAGCCTAATTAAATAGTCTTTCAATGTTATGTTAAAGAAACATACTTTATTGTCCTGTCCAAGTCTCCGACACGGTAAACAACATGGAGCATTCTTCTCTTGTCCTTTTTAACCCACTCTAAAACATTCTCTTGCGTAGTAGCAGTACTTGCTTGCGCTGAACTTCCTGAAGCACTAACTGGTCTGCTATGGCTCTCTTCTTGAAACAACCTAGAAGTTCTATGACCAAAAAGTTGAAGCTGTGGAACCACTGGAAAAACATCAAGAATATCAAGTAAGGAATAAATACTTTTTCCAGCCACCAATATCATAAAGTTAACTGAGAAGTAATAATATCTGAAATCTTTATGGTTATTGCAAGATGTAGTTAAAGAACAATAATAAAGCACAGACTATGCTGTGATATTAGATTTTAATGACGTAATAAGACAGAAGCAGAGCTTCTTTTTCCAGTAACCTCATTTAATGCAGTTAGTCAAACCTCTCCCTCCGAAATACCGCAAACAAATAAGTATCTATTGAGATGCATTCAACCGTAGAACATTCTAGACTTGAATGCATATTCAGATATACTATGAAGACTAATTTCTAGCACACGATTACCAAGTTTAACCAGAAAGCTTAATTCATCTCTCAACAAACTTGATGAAGTTTTCTTTGTTACCAAGTCTGGTGAATTCATCACAATTACAAAAAATGAGAAGAATAGGAACAAGTCTTCAATGTTTTTCCAATTGCAATCAAATCAGTATGTATACAATTTGATATTGATTCATTACATAAGAAGTTAAAGTGAGAAGAGAGACTCTAAACTGCTAATTAAAGTAACAGAATGGTTGAATACCAATCTCTGAACAAATATAAACTAATCAAATCAGAAATTAAAAAAAATCCGAGCCATCATATTTCTCGCAAATATACATTCACAAACTAAAAAATACCCAATCCACGTTGATTTCACAGTAACAGCAGCCACTTTGATGTTGAAAAATATTCCTAAAAATCCAATAATCAATGAGATGCAAACAAATTCACTCATCCATACAGATACAGAGTTACTTCCAAAAATTCGAAATAGAGTCAGAAAATACGAGTAAAACACTGAAAAATACGAAATTAATTTGAAAATCAGGGAAAAAACATACCACTTGAAAGGTGTGCCCTACGATATGAATTGGGGGGGGAGAGAGGAAATCCGAAGCGAGCAGTGCCAGAAAACTTGAAAGACGAAAACGAGGGTTTGATTGATGACGCCATGGGAACTATCCTCGCCATGGTTTTCCCTATCTCTCTATATGTATGTGTGTGTGTATATATATGTACGTATATTGAGGCTGCCACACACGAAAGGAGGTTTTGATAGAGGGTCGAAGTGGAAGAGAGCTGTTTAGGATTTTTTTCTATTTTAATATTTATTTAACGGTTTCTTTATTTACATTTTTTTGTATTTATTACAAGAATGTTGTGCTTGCATTAATATGTCCGACAGGTGTTTATTCCTTTTCCCTTTTTTTTTTTAATGAAAATAAAGTCATAAGATTATAGTGAAAATTTAAATAAAAAAACTGATTAGTTTCTGTTTTTTTTAAGTAATTTTTGTCAATTATATCATTTTAGATTTATATGATGTCATTGAAAGTGGAATGATTTGAATTTTGGATTCTATGAGATGATATAGATTAAATGAGCTAGTTATATCAGTGCAGAAGGTGATAATGTTATTTGGATGGGTCTGGCCATATACCCAACATCTTCTAAACACACCCCATAAAATTAAATATAAACGAAATTATATAGACAAAGACAATTATATCCTTATTAATAATTTTAAAAAATAAAAAACAATATTAAATATAAATTTCAAACACACCCATCTAAATTAATAACTAAATACATCTCATTTGACACATCTTCTTCTTCTTCAAACTCCATTAAAATTTAAAAAACAAACCTAAAACTTTAAACTCATATCTTTTTGTTAGTCAAAAAACATCATGGAATAAGAAATAACACATGAGATGAGCAACGTAAGTTCTTAAATTTTGTTCTACCAATTTTTTTTGTATAGTGTAAAAGAAAAAAAATATGCGAAAATCACGATCAGCCAATACAGGCTGAACACAATGAAGTACGTTTGGCCTGCATTGGCCGAACATTAGGAAGTACGTTAGGCTTGTATTGGCCGAACGCCTTTCAATCTGTTCGGCTATTGGTCGAACACCTACGTTAGGCTTGTATTGGCCGAACGTCTTTCAATCTGTTCGGCTATTGGTCGAACACCTATCAATCCGTTCGGCCACTAGTCGAACACACCGTAATCCGTTCAGCCACTGATCAAACACACCACATTCCGTTCGGCCGACCAGGGCCAAACCCATCTCGTCCAAATTCAACAGTTTCACGCAATTTCTTTCTTTTTTTTTTTTTTTTTTCAAATTTTCATCAACCTATAATATGTTTTTCATAAAAAAAAAAATCTCCTAAACATGATTCCTAAACAATTGACGCTCTATTTCAAACAACATTAAATAAATTTAACATAATAAATTCATAATCTATGTACAAAAATCCGAGTATGAACTAAGGTTCAAAAATTCATCCATTGTAGGCTCGAAAATGTGAAATCAAACTCCCAAAAACTTGTTCGAACAAAAGTCGAACACTTCAATCAAATTGATTTCTAACCAATTTAGGGTTAGGGCTTGTGGGTTAGGGTTAGAGTTCTTCTTTCTTCAATTTTGTTGAAAAATGATAATTGGGGCCGTGGAGGTGATGTTGGGGTGTGGTTAGAAAATCATTTAGTTTTGTATTTTATTTTAATAATTTTTATATAAAGGATATATTTGTAATGTGATGGGGTGTATTTAAAATATTTTAAATAAAAATAATTTAATTGTTGGTGTGTTTAGAAATTAAAATGTGTTTAAAAGATGGTGGGGTGTATAGTCGGACCCTATTTGGATTTATAGTTGAGTTTGATTAAGCTGGTATACGAGCTAATGATAAAAATGTCTAGAACAATTCTGTTGATTTCAAAATTAAAATTTAAATTGTATTGATATGAAATATGATAATGAGGAATGAGGATACAACAAGGTTGAAAGTGTCTAACTTTAGTCTCTTTTTTTTCTTTTAGATTTTTAATCAAATCTATTCATTTTAAAAAACAATGTTTATTTATTTATACACTATTTTATTTTAATCCTATAATGTTAGGACCTCTTGATTTTAAGTCTGATTACTTACAATAATAAGTCAAAGTGATTTATTTTTGTTTATTTGACATTTAAAGTAGAGAACTAAAAAACTCTTTTCTCTCTTAAAAAGATGCGAAAAATCTATAGAGAATTATAAAGAAAGAAAATAATATTCTTAAAGAGACATATTAGTATTTTATTTATATGAATATAAGATCTTCATGGCCCAATGCCATGATACCCCAAGTGCCCTACCAAAAGTTATAAATATGTCTACATAGCCCATTTTCATTTGGGCTCAACCAGCAGTTCATTTAATTTTGCCACTAGATTTGATCCATTTGGATCGATCTTTTATGATTAAAAAAAAAAAAAAAAGCCCTTGTTTAATGTCATCTTCTTCTAATGTGGGATTCTCTTCAATTTCCCTTTTGACATAGATTTTTTTTTTTGGATAATTTATTCAATAATTCATTTTGATCTTGTAAATGTGCATTGGTAGTGGTAATATTATAAGAAAGAGTGTAAGTTGTAGAACACAGAAAGAATCAATTTATAATTCAATTTGAAAGTTGTCGGTGATAAATAGATAAATCTAGACGAATTTATTTTGATAAAATCATCTCAATTTTATTGAATGTGGCATTGGCTTAAAATTTAAATTTTACTACATGAATTAAAATTTACTTAATTATTTAACAATATTTTTATTCTTATAGTTTACTTAAAAAAAAACGAATTTAGATTCACCTCATTGTTAATGAAGAATTCTAGTTTTTGCACTAGATTTCACTTAAAGTTGTATGCTACACAAAAACAAAAAAAAAAGGAAAATTTTATTGAAGGGGAAAATCATTAAATGAATTTATTAAAAAAAAATTATTTTATGAAGAAAAATAATTGAGTTTAAAGAAAAAGGGTAATTAATTAATGCAGTGGACTTTATTGAATAATAGGCCATCTATGAGTTGTAATTAGTGTGATGGCCAAGCTCCCCTCAACTTGCATCTACTATATCCAATACATAAATAAATTAATGTCCTCTTAATTATACAATTACTTAGATTTTTGAAAAAGATTTAATAAAATAAAGATAGAGTGATTATTAGCTAATTAACTTGCTAACGTTTAAATGGCGTAGCTGTTTATATGTTAAACCTATCTTTGACCTTTTGCCAGCATTCTTATATTTCTTTGCATTATTCCATTTAGCCTTTAAAAAAAAAAAAAAAAATTCCCACCAAGGCAAATTGTGAAACCTTTACCTTATGAAAAATGTACATCTTTAAAAATATAAATGAACAATTTGTAGTCATTCTCTTTACCTTTAATGTAATTCAACCTATAAGATAATCACACGCGCATATAAAAAACACGAGCGAAAATCGTTGTTTTATAAAATATTGTACACTATTCGATTGAACAACAATTAAATATTTTGTAATTGTAGTAGGGAAAAAAAACCTTTCACCTTCACATAATTGAGTAATTTTTATTTATTATTATTTTTTTTTTTAACAACCTAACAAGAATCTTATTCTAAATATACTAACAAATATTTTATTTCAAGAGTGACATACAAAAAGATATATATGCAACCATTGTCAAACCTTCCACATATATTATTTTGGATTGTTCTTCACACAAGATAAGTACTTCTTTGGCCTAAATTTCCCAATCCCATTATTATTCCAAAATTCAAAAACCCCTCCATGGTTATGAACACCATGATTTCTTCTTCATTCCTTCTTCTCCCCTTCATCTTCTTCATCCATGTCCAATCCCAAAACCCTACCGAAAACACAGAAATCAATCCAAATTCCTCGGATTCTGTCAGCAATTTCCAACCTAGCTTAGCAGTAGTGATCGGAATGCTAGCAATCATGTTTTCCCTAACCTTTCTGCTTCTCCTCTACGCCAAATTCTGCCACCACGCCGCCTCCTCCGCCGCCATCAGCCACCACATCCACGACGGCCTGCTCCGATCGCCGCCCACCGGAGTCGACAAAACCGTCGTCGAATCGCTCCCCTTCTTCCGATTCTCCTCTCTCAAAGGATCCAAACACGGCCTCGAATGCGCCGTGTGCCTGGCGAAATTCGAGGACGTGGAGATCCTTCGCTTGCTGCCTAAATGCAAACACGCTTTCCATATCGACTGCATTGATCAGTGGCTTGAGAAGCACGCCACGTGTCCTCTCTGCCGGAGAAAGGTCGGCTCCGACGACCTCTCGCACCTATCGAGCAGCTTGAGATTTATATGGAATAATCAGAGCGGCGAGGAGGAATATTCCGGCGTCGAAATCTACGTTGAGAGAGAGGAATATTCGAATCGCGGATCTAATAGGTTTAGCATCGGTGGAAGCTTCCGGAAGACGGAGGAGGAGTTATTGCCTATACACGCGAGCATGGACCGCGCGGTGCACGCGCAGGATCCTCACCATCGGTTCAACCACAAGATCGTCGTCTCCGAGGCGGTTCTGAAGAACCGGTGGAGCGACGTGAGTTCCTCGGACCTCATGTTCCTCAACTCGGAGATGCTCAACCTCGTCTCCAGCGCGCGGTTCTCGTCGCTGGAGACGAGCAACGGCACGCTGGAGACGAGCATGATCACGAGTATAAAACAGGATATGGAAAGGAAAAGAGCGTTTGAGAGTAAGCTTAGAGAAATCAAGAGTAGTGGTGAGGATAGAGGTTCTAATTGCTTGCAGGGCCCGACGAGCTCGGACTTCGGGCCCAAGGCGCTCGGCCCGAATGAGAAAAGATCCATGTCGGAAATCGTTGTTCATCCGAGGAAGAAATTAGATTCGTCTTTTGGAGAAATTAATGTTGGAGAGGAAAGAAGGAGAAGGGCTTGGTTGCCAATTGCAAGAAAAACAGTGGAGTGGTTTGCAAATAGAGAAAGAAGAGCTCCACAATTTCGAAGTTGAAGATCAAACTCAACCCAAATTCTTTTTTTTTTTTAATTTAATTTACAGCTTCAAATAGTTGCATATTAGGGTTTTTTTTTTTTTTTTTTTCTGCTACTGAAAAAGAGAGAAAATTAAGAATCATACTTCCACAGGTTTGTACATGGAGAAAGTCAACGGGCCACGTGGCCACCTCTTCAACTTGATTAAAACATTTGAAATGTATAGTGAATGAGAATATTGGACATTTGGATATCAAATTTTGTCTTATCTTTGTGTTCATTTACTTTTAATTTAGAGGAAATGGGTATTTGAATCGGTGATATTAATTATATACAAGGTGTAATGATTATTTCAGAATATTATTATGGGGAATACACATTTGAATAGAGGATTTTGTCAATTTTAGAATTTCATAATGGTTGTTCTCATGAGTTGATTATTTGACCAATCCAACTAAAAAGAATATAGACATTTGTTTTAATAATTCAGATGCAAGTGATCTGGCAAACAATTTTTCTAACTTTCAATTTGGTTGACATTATAATTTGCATTTTCCTAATAAAAGAAATAGTCCAATGTACTTTCAACCTTTTTTTAACTTTTGCTCCATGTACTTGATTTATATATAAAATTTATTTGTTTTTGTTGTAATTGGGAAGAAAAAAAAAGAGTAATTTCAAGTTTCAAGATTTCTAAAGTGGGAAATGAGGAGATTCTCTTCAGCCCAGAAAACCAGCAAATCAGAGCATTTGGAAATGCTTCAACTGCTACTTCATTATTCTTTATTTACTTAACTTCACCATGCACCTAAGAATCTTTTCTTGCCATGTTTCTATATATTTCAATTTGTTTTTGAGAATATCATTTTTTAAATTCAAAATAATTATTGCTTAAGAGTGTTTAACAGAAATTAAAAATTTATTTCCATGGTATAGAAAAACGATAGAAAAATTGAAGCAAATTAAAAATGCTTTTATTTGGTATATTTTATAATTAATAAAACTCCTTGTTTAATAAAATGGTTCAAATGATAATTTATGTTTATACAAAATACTTCAACAGTTTATTTATAAGATAAACTTTAACGTGTTACAGGGTTTAAAATCAACTTATTGAAAGAAAGCCTTCTAAGTAAATTAATCAAACACATTCCTATTTTTAGAAACATTTTTATTGAAGAAATGAAATGCAAAAATCAAATAAATAAAGAATATTAAATCTGGCGTGGTGTCCAAGAAGTTGCGTAACAATTTTGCTAGTCGTGTTAAACTAGTACTGATGGGAAAATAAAACCTAACACATTATTTATAATTAATCTTCCATTATTATACATTTGTCAGAGAATCCTCAGTCTATTAAATATGATCATGCCTTTGTCCACATTACCTGATAATAGTTTTTTATTTTTGTATTGTCTAATGAAGAACCATGCCACCATTTGTGCTTTCATTTGTCTTCATTCTACGAATCCTTGCAGGTTTTAATGCAGATACTAATATGATTGTTGTTTTTATATCTATCTTGCAATTTTAGAATGAGTAAAAATAGGCATAAAAGTGGCTTTTCAGAACCAAAAGTTAAATAAGCCAATATAAAGCATATAAAGAAACAAAAATAAAACTTCTCAATTCGGCATATTGGTCAATATTTTATTTGCATGTGATTTTTTTAGATGTAATTTGGTAAGGGACTTCACTTCGATAACTAAAAAAAAAAAGCATGTTTTTGAGATATTTTAATCTTTTAAATAAAATAAATAAATCTTTTTATATTTAAAGATTAAAAAAAACATACTCTCTATTTCAAAGAAATAAATTTCATTGATTAAATAACATAAAAATTGGACAAATATACTCTTTACTAATCAAGAAATTTAGGATTCAAAATTGAAAAGAGAATCAAATTAATTGTATAAAAAATATTATATCGAATCCCTAAATTTTAGTTAAAAAATATAAATAGAAATAACTTGAGAATAAAATTATATTAAAATTTAAAATGACATTTTATTTGAAACAAAATTTAGACATCATAACACACCTATTTTGAAACCAACGGAATATTTTTTTACATAAAATCACATAAACAAATATTTAGGGAATCCAACTCTTAAATTTGACACTTGCAATTTAGATATTATAGCGACAATTGGTATGTAGACAAGGCATTTGGATAAAATTGATAGAGACATATGATGTCACGTAACTTCATGGCCATGCACTATTACATATATAAGATAAATTATTTGTATAGATGGGACCCACTTTGTATTTTCCTATACTTTTTCCCATGTCTTACTATTTAGATTTATATATTTATTTTTTATATAAGATAATTAAATGAATAGGCCTGTTGAGGACCATCACTATGATGACATCATGACCCAGGCGCCATTTAAACTTGTCATGTTCTCATAAATTAATTTGACAGCTTAATTGCGTTGCTTATTATCCATCAACAGTAGATTAGGTAGACACATTGAATCCTATTTAAACTAAATATATTCTAAATTATTAGTAGTTGTTACTATTTATACTTAGTTAATTCATAAAATTCACATAGAAAAGTAAAACACCATTTTTCCCACTTGACACTAAACAATAACCTAAAATGTAACAAAGTTTTTTTTAAAAACTAACTAAAATATTTGAATTTAATCAATAGTGTACAAAATAGAATATTAGAAAAATGTTTTCTTCATCCACAAATTTATTTTCTTCCATTAATAAAAGCCATTATGGCATAGGTGGGTGGGGAGGGGTCCTCATGTGAGGAGGAAATCCCAAAGTCCAATAGAATAAATGCAGGAAACCCTACCTTAGTTACATAAAATAAATAATAAAAACAAAATAGATTCAAAATTATGATATTTGAAAAGAAAAGAAAAATTCTAAGTAGAAGGCTGAAACAACTCGAATAGGCCCGAGTGACTATATATAGAGTTGGATTGGGCTTAATTTTGGTGGGCCCGAAATAATTGGGCCCCATTGGTTCAACATGAAACAGTTGTATTCTGTAATGTGATAATTTGGGCCTAGAGTTGGGCCCGAATTTTTACCCCAACAATTAGTTATAGAGATAAAGGTTGTCATAAAATATTGGCTCAATAAGAGTCCAAATATGTGAAGCATTTAGCAAACTAAATAACTTTGGATTTAGAATTTAAGTCATGGATTTTGATAATGTTATGTTTATTTGAAATTTTATATCATATGATTATAGTTAAGATGTGCATCATAATGAGAATCGTAGAAATAATACATGATATTATATTATTTTATTTTAAAAAACACATGTTTTATTGGGAAAATATATAAAAATAGATAGAGTAGATTAAGTAGGATAAAGTTATAGGATTTTGCAAATCTCTTAATAAACATAAATAGAATTTTACCCATCCGTGGGCACATCCTAGTCCAAACATAGTGATTGAATTGAAACACATACAACAAGCATAAGAAAAAAGAGAGAAAATCATCAAACATCTTATCACTTGGTTCATTTCTTTTCATTGTCAACTTTCACTCTTTGAGCCAAGATTCGAAGACCAGCCTCCAAATCACTCAACATGATCGTAAGTAGCTCGTCACCTCGAGAGTCGAAACTCAGCCTCGAGTCGAGGTTTTCTCGAGCATTGTTGAGCATATGATCGACCAAACCTCCATTCAATTTGTTACGTAGTTTCTCAGTCGAGCACCTCTCGACCACCGAGAAAACGGCCTCGTAAGTACACGATGGATGGAGCCTAAATCCGTACAACCGGCTTTTTTCGTCTTGTTTACTCATCTTGATCATGAGCATATCCGTAAGGTCCTTGCAACTATAATTATCAAAATCGAAGAAGTGACTCACTCTTCGACAGAACCCTTCGTTCGAAGAGAACACTCGCTTCATTGGCTCCGTATAGCCAGCAAAAACGACGACAAGTCCCCCGTCTTCTAACACGGACATGATCTCTTCCAATGCCTCGACACCATAATCAACATGATCCCCTGAGGACTGTGCAGGGGCTAGACGATAGGCTTCATCCACGAATAAAATCCCTCCCATTGCCTCTTCGATCTACAATCATCAATAATGACATCTTAACTATAATCATGCCCTATATAAAATTCCAAAACAAACACAACATCGATTCTCAAAATCCTAAATCCAAACTTACAAAAGCCACCTTAAGTTCAGAACAAGCATAACCTAAGAGAATTACTGACAATTCATTACCTTTTTCCTGGTCTTCGGACCGGTTTGACCGAGGTATTCTCCGACCAAATCGGTTCTTTGTACTTCTATCACATTGTCCGAAGTAAGCACCCCGACAGAATGAAGCAACTTTCCTAAGATCCGTGCAACAGTTGTTTTACCTACAAACAAAGTCAATGAACCATCATCAATACTAATCATTCTTGCACAACAGAGGATCCAAATCCTGCAATAACCTAACCTGTCCCCGGATTTCCAAGAAACGCCATGTGAGGTGGCTTTCTCGATCCAAGATTGATCCCCATTTCACGACGCTTCTCATCCAAGAGAATCCCTTTGGCCCAATTCTTAAGCTGCTTCTTGAGTTCATGCAATCCCACTATCTTAGATAGCTCAAAATCAAACTCATCCATCTTCCCTTTTATTCCACTGTCATAGTTCTTAGTCACTTCAACACTTTGGTAGCTACTAACCGATGAGGTTGTACCATAAACTTGTTCACTAAAACTCGTAATATTTTGTGCAAAATTGTTAACACTTTGGCCAAAGAGGCTCAACAACTCATTGTTTTGCAGGCCAGCTGGCAAGTAATTGTAAGGAATCATTCCCTCCTGCAATTCATAAGTCTATATCAACAATTCAATTCATGGGATTGAAACATGACATTATATGGATACATTACATCATCTCTGGCTAAGAAATCAGCACTGTAGTCAGACAATGTCCTCACAGTCGAGTTGTCTCCCGTTCTCAATGCATAGCCAACGGCAAGATGCAACGGAGTCATCAAGTTCTGAGACATGATGATTCAAACTGATTAGTATTATTACAACCTAAGTTAGTTACACTTATATAACAGTTCAAGCTAAGATGATTACATTGGTTCTGGCTTCAACATTGGCGTTGTGTTGAAGAAGCATTCTCACAGACTGGTTACATCCATTCTTAGCTGCAGAGTGCAATGGGGTCTCACTATACTGCAGTGGTGAAAAAGTGTTATATATAAGATGAAAATGACAGAGGATCCTCTGGTTTTTTTGAAATATTAATGATTCAATGCTCGTTTATTTGAACGTACGATGTTCTTGGCTTCCAAGTCGACCTTTCCTGGCCCGTTCCATTCGAGCAAATATCTGACAATCTCAACTCTGTTGAGACCTGCAGCTATGTGCAATGGTGTTTGTACCATCTGGACACAAGAAACAGTTAAGTATATATGTAAGAGTAAAATGTATAAGAGCTATATTTTGAGTGAGATCAATATGAGCTCCTAAATATAGATTGATCCCAAGATTTACTTCAAGCAACACATGAAGGATAACTTTAGTGAATCAATAGCTCAACAAGAACTATAGAATTAGATTTAAAGTAAAAAAATCATTATCCTAAATTAAGTAGATTATAAACAATTATACCATAATCTATGCATACAATCCCCTAGATCAACATTGATATACTTGCACCTGAGTATTATAACCTGTTCTTGGATCACATGCATTACAGCAAGAGGTGAGAGAGAGAGAGAGAGAGAGCGCTTACAGTAGGGCTTGTTTGATTAAGAAGAGAAGGGTTGTTGGTGAGTAACCTCTGAAGGCCAATGAGATCTCCAGATTCTGCACATGCATGAATGGTGATCATGGAACTATTTCCATTTCCATTTCCAGATGACAACTTTGAGTTCTTGTCCTTGATCCTCATCTTTATTTTTGCTCCAAACTCAACAACAATCAAGGACCCAAATTAAGTGTACAAGGTTCAGAAATCTTAATTGATTGAGAAAGAAGAATGATGTATGGTTTCTTAATCTGTGTGTTGCTGTCTGAAAGAAACGAAAAAAGTCAACTTTTTCACCCCCGTTGACCTCTCTCTCTCTCTCTCTCTCTCTCTCTCTCTCTCTCTCTCTCTCTCTCTCTCTCTCGTTTTAATTGGTGTAAATTGTTTTGATTTGTTTTTTATAAGAATTAATTGTGCAAATTGTTGGCTTGGAAACTATTCGGAAGTTGCTGCCTTTGACCTAATCCAACTTTGATTATTTTGGAAGTGAAATATCCAGAAATTATTTTGGCCTATCACAGTTGTCACACTTTCAAATATACGTGAAAAGAATATTTGACTTTTTAATTCAACTTTCTACTGTTCAATTTTACTTCAATTTTTTTTTTTACTGAAATTGATAAGTTTAATAATTGGATTATCTTTCACACTTCCTTTTGTTCTTACACATGCTTTCAGCGTTTCTTTCACTTATGGAAATTGACTAGTGAGTTTAGATTTTAATTTCAATCAAATAAAGTGGATTTCAAAACTTTGAGACTAGTAAATTCCAAATCTATATAATCAATTTCAAATGTATAATCAAAATACTTCAATTGAAACACAATCTAAGTTTTCTTGTTAAAGACTTTTCAGTCTAAAATCCAAGTAACAAGTACAACAAAACACATATCTACAGAAAGCTACTAACATCACAAGATCAACCTCCTACTATACAAGTTCAACACAACATATTTGTAGCCACTAATTCAGATTGTTACCTGGATTTGATTTGAAAAACTCGATTATACCAGATCGAATGAAGGGTCATGTGGAAAAGATCATACTTCACCGGCTTCGCATGCCACAGAAAATGCTTCTGAACTTTCCGGACATTAAGCTGCATTTCGACATACTTCTGCTCATTTATAGACCCGAGTATCCTTTTCAAGTTCACAACATCCTTTTCCGCGATGATCACTGAGAAAGCGTCCCAATTCAACACCTCGAAGAATGGTGGGACGAAGTTGTCGGATATAATGACTGGCACACACTCGTAGAAGATGGCCTCGACTATTCTTGGGCTGTTCACTTCATACCCTTTTGGGCAAATGCAGTATTTGCTGCTTTTCATTTGGTGTATGTAGTTCATTTTGCTTGCCACACCTGGCGGCATCGGTCCTAATATCTTCATATCAGGCTCTTTGTTTTGCCAGTTCTTTAGCAAGATGGGACGAAGATAGCCGTGCATATTTCCAGCGTAGAAAGCAAGATTCTGCCTTTGTGATGGGGGCTTTCCACCAAGATCTCTTAGCGGGTTTCTTGCAGAACGAACGTATGTTTCTGGAAGAGAAACGTCTCGTCCTATCTTGAAGCCTGCGGTGACATCAGCATTGCAGAGGGCTTTTATGCAGTGCTCCATGTGGTGTCTCGTCTCGTATGGAGCCTGTGTATATGTAATGCATAAGAACACCATATAAAAATCTAACTTCTTGAAGTTCATTCATATGAGAGAGAGAGGCATTACCCAATCATGGCAGGCAACAAGGAAATGGTCAGCGCCACCTGTTCTGTTCCAGAACCGATATTTTGATGCAATCTTTTCCGAGTAGTCCTTCAAATACTGTCTTAAGTTAGTTCGGTTGTGGGAATTACGTACATAGAGTGTATATTCAAGCATCCGGGAACTGAATGGCATGTAAAAGAGATGAGCCTTTCTTGGGTCTTTCACAACAAAACGGTTATTACTCGCCTCCATTAGTTTCATAAACCATCCCTCAGATGCGTACAATCCTTTCAGTATCGGTTGATGAAAGATGGGCTTTTCACCCTCTTTGTACACATATATCTTTAGTACACGCTCCATCAGTTCATAGCTCCTACTAGTCCAAAACCATAACGAAATAAACAACATATAAACTCAAAATTTATAAGTCTCCTTTTCAACTAAAAATGGATCAAGAAAAGCAAGTTGGCAAAAGTTATGTTCTTCAATGAAATCCAAAAACGATAAGGAAGCTCTAACCTTTTGAACATGGAGACATTTCGAAATAGAGGGGAATGGAGTTCTTGATCATTCTTTAAAATGGGGGGATTTTCAATCTTCAACTTTGCTTTTAGTATTTCCTGGTCACGCTCGGAAGACCATCTTGGTCTCTACAGTTTAATCATATACAAAACGTTTCATGTCTCCAAACGATGAAGTGAAACACAAAAAATCAAGAAAAGGGCATACCATCGCATGTGAACGAGCACGATGTCGGACTAACAAGCGTTCCATCTCATCTATAGGTGTTACAGTTTTAGGTGGCATATCACACCTCATCTTCTTTTTAGCAGAATTATTTGGCACTAAAGAACCATTGTTGGAAATGGCAGACATTTCTTTGGTTCCATTGAAGAATACACGAAGATCAGAACCATCAGAGACGCTTACTTCAGATTCCGATTTATTTTGAGTGATTGATTCTATCAACAATGGCTTATCCGGTGAGACAACCAAAGGGGGCAAAGTAGCATTTTGCATCACAAAATCCTCATCCAAGTCCACATTCATTTTACCTAATGTTTCATCCTCGACAAAATCAAAATCACTATCCATGTCATCACCATCTAAATCAGAATTTATCTTTTCTTTATTGCCCTTTTCCTTATATCTCTTACCATCATCCTCACCATCTCTTCCCACATTGTCAATTTTCATGCTCTGCACTCTTCTCACCAACAAAGATTCACTATCCAAATTCACCACTCGATTTTTTATCTCAAGTACTTCATTCTTCTCATTGGGAAACAGCGATAAAAGCGCGTTTCCATAAGGAAGCATCAAAGATTGGCAAAATAAATGAGTCAAAGCAACCAAACACACCAAAAGGAGCCATTTACTTTTCTCTATCTGAAATAGAGTCTGAATTTTGGCAGCATGATCCATATGCAAAGAAACACACCCGATTTTTACTCGGTCATTCGAGCAGTACTACCCCACAAAGCTCAGAATTCACAGGCCAAGCTGGAAAAAGAAATTGTTCAATTCATGAATTCCCACAATTATTTAAAAGCTAAGAAATTGCAAACACTAATTGCTCTCAAACTCAATATTGGATATCAATATGTCATAAAGCATGTAAAATGACCCTTAAGCTTCCAGTAAACAGGATCCACCCCGAAAAATGAAAATTAAACATCCAAATATTGCAAATGAAGCGATTTCAGAAAACCCCATGTTTCTCTACCATAATGTATACACTGTACACATACATGAAAAAAAAATTGAAGTGTGGAGAATGGAGAAAGGAGAAGCTTACTCAGTAAAAGAGTGGAGTAAATAGAGTTCAACAATGGAGAAATAGCATGAGTAAGAGTGAGAAGACTGATCAGACATGCAAATTGACTGTCGGCTGCTGCTTGTTCTCTACGTGTGTGTGTGTGCGTGCGCGTGTGTGAGAGAGAAAGAGAGATTAGCTGCAGATTGCTTTCCAAAAGGAATCTAACTAACCACTTTTTTCTACTGAAAAATCATAAAATCCGTTTTAAGCTCTTAATTTATGCAATATTATAGTTTTCCCCTGTTTTAAGGAAATATGCAATAATAGAGTTGTATTTAAATAAAGAACACAGATGGTGGCATGGTATCGGAACTACCCTTTTAATTCCTTTAATTTACAAGAATGCCATCCTTTTTATTTAATCCGTCGATTAAACTTCTCCTCTTTTCTTCAGTATTTGCTTCTTTATTTTTTTCATTAAATTTTACTTATATTTTCATGAAATCATATTCAGTTTACCATTTATAATGATGGTAATAATAACTATTGTTTTAATGTATTAAAGACTTATTTTATAGTGTTGCCAAATCAATTTGCAATGGATGTAGTTACATAATTTGTATCAATCGAATATGGTTTTCTCAATCGAATACATTTTTCTCATACATGAACTAGAGAATTACACAAGTGAAGAAAACGTTTAAATTGCCTTGGAAGTTCACAAATTCTCTAAATACAATTCATATTTCTGCAATTAAAACCTCCAAAATAAAATCTTAATCCTCATAGAACAAAACATATCACCAGGGGAAAAAAACTGAAAAGAAAAATAAAACCATCTTTTAGCTTTGCTCTTCATTTGCAGCCCTCTCCTCAGCAGCAGCTGCCATCAACTCATCAAATTTCTGTGTCTTCCCAAGCACTACCTCAATCTGATTTAACAATTATCAGAAGAAATAAGGGGAAATATATTATGAAGTTTTCTTAAAAATGATAATAGACTTCCCTTGATATGATAGAAATTAAAAATAGATTAAGCACTTACTTTGGCTTTCGAGATAGGCCGACCTCTTGATTCATCCCTGATCTCAACAGTCGATGTCATTATCTCTGCGAATTGTCACGACCATATTTGTTAACATATGAGGAATATCCAAACATACAACAATGTTATACAGAAAAAGATAAGAATATGGTTGCTAGGAGCCTCACTTTTCTCGACTGCAAATCCATTATTCTTCAGGATCTCGGCAATGCTCACGACAGTAGAAATAGCTGGACATACAGAAGATAACTAGCCATCAGTAGTAGTAAACTGCAGGTTTTTGGATCAATTTTCTTGATTAAACTTAAGGTTTTTGAATCAATTTTCTTGATTAAAATACAGAATAAACAGGAAACTTTCATGAGGGTAACTCAAAATTTATGCCAAAAAAGGATAATAACTTAAATTTGGAAGAAAAACCGAAAAAGTCACTTTGAATGTAGATTGAGTAGATTTAATGATGGTTATGCAGTGTAAGCTTCACTCAATATATTGGAATTCGCTAGTGTGAAATGAGCAAAGTAGATTTTGCTTGACAGCATATATGGCATAAAATCCAAAGCATTCTGAATCAAATAACATCCATCAATTCAGAATATTGGTTCACTCACACAGAGATACACAATCTACTAAATATATCGACCATGCTAAAATCCAGGTGGTAACAACAGAAGACAATCTATCTCCCCACAGAGAGGACAACCAACTCAAAAAATAGCTGTATTTTAATTTATAAGAACTGAAAATATGTGAGGTTGTTCCAGACATAGTGGCTGAATCTAATTTTTAACCATATCACGTTAAATTGCATATGCATGGATAGATGTTGGGTTGCGGATGAGGTGGATTCTGATCACTGAACCTAAAGTGGTGGTTCAACATTATAGAGCTGTCATTACTAACTAAATTTTTAGACATGGATCAGCATTATTCATGGTGAACAGTGCAATTTAGGTACCTCACTTTGCAATCTACTGAATGTGATCTCATTAATTTCTAAAGAATCCAATTGAATACCTCAAGCATGATACAGCTCAACTATCTGTTATCTTAATATGCATATGGACACACATTAACGCACCATATATATATATGTACTAAATGACCTCCAAGTGGAATACATGCATTGTATTAAATATAACAAGCATATCACTGATTACTAAACAATTTCTTATGTGCTTAAAAATGTTTAAAACATAGATAAATACTCATAAAAACACCAGGGGCGGAGATTCTCATATCATCTTTGTACAAAAGTAGGAACAAAAGGATATAGCTTTGAGTTCAATAAGAAAGGCTGTTAATATGCAACGATACCATCAACAGTAAAACGGTTCAAATTCGAATCACTCAGCAGGCACAAGCAACAAGCACATTACAGATTACTAAACAACTTACATGCTTAAAAATGTTCAAAACATGAATACAAACTCATCAAAATACAGGGGATCACAGATTACATATTATCTATGCAAGAAGTGAGAGCAAAAGGAAATACTTTCTAATTTCTCACATTTATAAATGGGGTGCGGCTATCCGCACCCCAAGGAATACTAAACACACCCCAATTGTGTTGTTACTGTTCACATCACACAATTGGGGTGTGTTTAGTAATATTTGGGGTGCGGATAGCCGCACCCTTATAAATGTCATGCCCTCTTCTTTCCTTGTTGAATATCTAGTCTAATTCTTGAAAATTGGTAAATCAAGTTATCAACCAAATCAATGCCCCAAAATAAGCTGACAACAATAGATATTCTGACCTAAACAACCAATATCTACCATTAATTTGCATAAATAGACATATAACATAAGGAATATTAGAGCAAATCACAATTAAGTTGAATAAAACAGTTGAAAATGTGAGAAAAGAAGATCAAATTCTCAGAAGGAGAAAAATACCCATTCCGAGAGCAGAAAGCTCCACCTCATCGTACTGTTGCATATACCTCTGCACAAATTAACAAACAATTACTCAATTTCAGATCCACACAACAGAAAACCAGATTGATTATTTTCATTTGCTAACGAAAGAAGGCGGCGGGGTAGTACCTTGGCTAGGTTGACGTAGAAGAAGAGGGGTTTTTTGGTGTTGGAAACTTGGATTCGATTCTTCTTCTGAGAATCTCCGGCGATGTTAATGTCGGCAACTCCCTCTGTGATTTCCTCCATTGTTAATCAATTCGAATTTACTCTGAATTTACGCGCAGGATGTTCTGCGTTTACAGTGCGAGTTGAGGAGCCCGGGGACGCTGTAGTGTGTGTATATATATGTGTACTCTTTTCCTAATGAAATCCACTTCTAGAGTTTTTAAATTATTAATTTTAATTTTAAGTTAATTATTTATTCAATTATTATAAGGTAATTTAAAAGATTTTGATATAATAAATACGGATGGATGAGGGTTTCACTCATGCTGTGTACATAATTGTTTTCCCCTTTTTACCCCTATGCTAGGTTTATCTTCTGGTCTTTTTCTTCACAATTTTTAAACTTAGTTATTTGTGAGGAAAAAAAACATCATACTGAACTTAATTTTAAGCTATTCTAAGAAAAAGTTATGAACGTCTAATACAAAAGGAGAGAGAATCAAACAAGAAGATTAACACATACAAGAAAATAAAACCATAGGAAAGAAATAATTAATTCTTCTTGATTTTTTATAAATAATGAAAAAAAAAAAAAAGCAAGAGCTTGAAATAAAAATACTGAGATTTCCATTCATGCTGTGCATAATTAACCAAATAAAAACGGGTATTTCAAAAAAAACATCACAAAGCGAGGGGAATTGACTATACTAGCCTTCCCCTCCCCCAAAATACACCATAGTTTCAATTCAAAATCATGCCAAAATAGTCAAAAACAGAAGAGTCTAATCCCATCCACTGGGATTCATAGGACCATAGTTTGATCCATCATAGTTGCATGAACAAGGAGGAGTTGCTGACTCGGCAACATAAGCAGGATAACTCAACGGAGGTGCACCGTAAGGGTCCAGTGCACCACCACCAATGGTACCATAAGGATCAGGAGCCACATCAGCACCATATTGGTTTGACGAGTATCCATTATTGTTGTTGTTATTGTAGCTACGAGGTCTACGGGCCCCACCACCGGTGTAACAAGGTGTGTTGGCATACTCGGTGAGCCACTGTGGAACCACCTGGCTCGCCTCGTTCATGAGCTCAATGAGTGGCTTGGCAAGAGACCCGTTCTTCTCGTTGAAGAAGGCGGTTGCCAGACCGGACTTGCCAGCACGGCCCGTGCGCCCTATCCGGTGCACGTAGTCGTCCACGCTTCTCGGCAGGTCGAAGTTGATGACGTGGGCCACATGTGGGATGTCCAGCCCTCTTGCTGCCACGTCAGTTGCCACTAGGATGGGTGTACGCCCATTTCTGAATGAGTTCAATGCCCTCTCTCTCTCCTACATACACATCAAGAACATCAAGAAAGAGGAAATCACTTATATGCTCATGTAGTAGAGTACTATGAATCAAGAATCAGTAGGCTTAATCGTTTTACCACTTGTATTTTGTCTCCATGAATGGCTGCAGATGCATAGCCTTTCCTAGACAGCCAGATTTCGAGGGCATCGGCTCCTCTCTTCGTCTCCACGAAGACGAGGGTCAAACCATCCTGCAACCAACAAGAACACAAATATCACACTCTGAGTTGGGCTAATGAGATAATACAGCTCATGAGCTATTCGGGATCAAAACTTAACTTGACAAGCTCGCAAGTCGAATCAAATAGAATGGAGCATATGTCAAATCTACTATTTTGCCCTCGATAGTTTATTAAAATTTCCATTTTTAGGCATGTTATAGGAATTTAGGTCAATCTATAAATAGCATTTAGGTATCCAATCGAACTCAGGTTCATCGAGTCAACTCGTTTACACGTGAACAAGAGTAATACCTTAGCAGAAGCCCTGTTTGTCTTCTGGGAAGACAGAAGATCCATCAGACGGCGCCGTTTATCCATCTCAGGCACGAACTCAACTCTCTGAACGATGAGATCAGTGCTCGATCCAACCTTCCCAGCTGCTAGAAATATGTAATTGGAAAGAAAATCCGATGCAAGCCTCTGCAACAACAACAACAAACTCAAATGCAGGTTTTGAATCAAACAATTCAAACAAGAACAAGAATGCATTAGAACAAACAAGCAACCTTAATATCCGGTGGAAATGTAGCACTGAAGAGCAAGGTCTGTCTCTTGCCAGGTGGAGGCATATTCAACTGCTCAACAATTCTACGAACCTGGCGTTCAAACCCCATATCCAGCATTCGATCAGCCTCGTCCAACGCCAAATACTTCACGTCTGTAAGAGAGACTTTTGATCGATCGATCAAGTCCACTAATCGGCCTGGAGTTGCAACCAACATGTCCACACCCTTTCCCAGACTTCTCAGCTTTCAGAATTGCACAATCATGAAGAACATAAGAACATTCATATCGATCTTACATTGTTTCGAGTAAAGCTGTTGAAGTAGATTGCTAATTCAACAAACCTGTTGGTAAACAGGAGTTCCACCATAAACGACGTCGACTTTGAGCCCAGTTTGATAAGCAAACTTTTTTGCCTCTTCGTGAATCTATACATTAAAGAGCAACATTCAAACAACTCATCACTAACAAAATTTAAGTATGCATAATTATTTTTCAAAGTATGAAACCAGTGTGGAAGAATGTTTACATGAAAAAAGAAGGAAAAATAATTAAAAATTAATAATCAGTGTTGGAAAACCAAATAATCACTGAGAGAGAAAGAGACGTGTTGACAAGAAGTTGATGGTGAAATGGAAAAGGCGAAGAGAGAGAGAGAGAGAGAGAGAGAGAGGAGAGAACCTGACAAGCAAGTTCTCGGGTAGGAGCTAGTATGAGAGCCATCGGAGAAGCAACACCGCCATTACCGAAACCGATCGTGTTCCGATGCTGGTTTTGCTTACCCACCATAACGCCATTGATGATGGGGAAGCAGAACGCCGCCGTTTTACCGGATCCCGTTTGCGCGCATGCCATCAAATCCCTCCCAGTCATGGCCACAGGAATGGCGTGCCTCTGGATGGGCGTGGGGCTCACGTACTTACACCGCCGTATGTTATCGCTCAAGGCCTTCGCCGAGAACCCCATCTCCTCAAACGAACTCGCCGGCGGCGGAATGTCCCGCCCCTCCGCCTCCACCGGAACGTCGTCGTATCCGGTGCCCTTGTCCCCCTCCTTTTCCTCCCCGTTTCCTTCCTGTGAAACAACCTCCAGTTCATCGAACTTCTGCGAGAGATCAAACGGGCTCGCCGCCGCAGAGAGAGGCACGCGGCGGCGTGGAGCAGAATGCGGCGGATTAGTCTGCGTACGGACGTGCGGTGGAAGGTACGTGGTCGGAGCACGGCGGGCCTGGCGGCCGGAGCCGCTGCTGGGAGCGGAGAACCATGGCTGCGACATGGCCGTGGGCAAGTACAGCTTATAGAGAGAGAGGGGGGGAGAGGAGAGAGAGAGAGAGAGAGTTGATGAATTAGTGGGTTGGTTTCAGTACTGAACACTGATCATGGCAAGAGAAAGGGGGGGTGTGTGCATATATATGGAATTGTTGTGTTGGTACTATTCTGTTACTTCATTTGTTGGCATTAATGAGAGAGAGAGAGAGAGAGATGGGGAATCTGATGACAGAGAGAAGGTACAGGCTACAATTGGTGATTTATGGTATGGGGAGAAGGAAATATGAGTGAATGAAAATGGAGGTTTATTATTATTATGTCTATGGCTATGCTGCTGAAGATGGAAGGCCAAAAGCCCTACTTCTAACTTCCACTTTGCTTTCCTCTTTTTTTCTTCATCATTACAATCTTTTCTATCCTTGATTTTTGTGTCTTATTTCTCTATTATTTTCTTAAAATTATGTAATTCAATAATTAATTAAAAAAAATAAACAAAAATAAAATATGATTTTTGTAACAGTGTCTTATTTATTATTTTAAGATATCAATGTTTGTCTCATAAGATTATATTACATCGCTTCATAATATGTTTTGGGGTTTTGTTTCAAATTAAGTGTCGTTTTAGATTTGTGTGTAATTTTATTTTCAAATGATCTCTATTAATATTTATTGAATTAAATTTAGGAATTTAATATGATTTTTTATGGAATTAATTTGATAACAAAGGTAGTAGAGAGACTTGTGAGTTTCTATTTTTATTGAGATATGGAATTGGAAATTTTTTAGGGGGGAGAATCATACCCTCATCATATGGGGCATTCAATTTCTGTTGTCCTCCATTTCTAATCATCTTAAATTATTTTCTTAATATTAGAGAGGAAAAAAATGAAAATTTGGTGAATAAAGCATGACTTTTTACTTAATTTATCTTCCTCTTTTTGAAATTCATAAGAAATTTAGGAAAATGAAATATCGAAGGTATAGATTCTACATAGTTGTATACAACATTTAGACTATATTTGGTCTTCATTTCAAAAACATTTTTTTCCTTTTTATATTATTTGGAAAAGTTCAATATATGATTATGGACCTTTTACAGTCGAGTATAATATATTTGGAATATGATCATTGGATCATTCATTTTAATCCCTTTTTAATCATAACGGTTAGATAGAGCGATTGATTTGTTGCAAGAATTGTTACCAAATTCCAATAGTCTACTTACAACTTTTATGAATACAACGATGATTAATTACATTGCAAAAAAAAATTATTATGAGAATGTATAGTGAATGACATTCCAATTTATATTATTTTGAAAAGTTATGTGTATGAATTTTTACGGTCGAGTATAATATACTTGGAATATGATCGTTGGATCATTCATTTTGTTCCCTTTTCAAGCATAACGGTTAGATTTAGATAGAGCGATTGATTTGTTGCGAAAATTATTACCAAATGTGAATAGTCTACTTGCAACTTTTATAAGTAGAACGATAATAAATCCCATTGTCAAAAGAATTAAAATGATAATGAATAGTAAATGATAATATCCAATTTATCAAAAAAACATAAAATTTGCCACTTTCCATTCACGACATAGTTGACCTTTGAAACACATGAAAAAAATAAAAAAAGTTGGATACCCATAATATGTAGATACTCAAACACACAAATTAACAAATTTGGATCCTCTGTTGGGCGAAAAAGCCCAGCATCTTGTGTTGGCCACTATTTCGCCTCATTTTCATTCCTTTTTTTTTTTTTGTCTAAATATAATTTTATGTATTTTTTTTGTTCATATGTTATAGAATAATATGCATTAAAATAATTATTAGAAATTCACTTGATGCAATAAATAATCACATGATACATTTGGGGGCAAAAAAAAAAACTCTAAATAGTGGCAAGCATAAAGCGTTGGTCTTTAGTCTAGTAGAGAATCAAAATCCAAAATTAATAAAGTGTTTGTTTAAATGCAGGAATGACAAATTTGTGGATATTTCCACTAGAGTCCCATGCCCAATATACCCAAAAGCATAAAGCAATTATACAAATATACCCACTAAACTTTAATATTATCCCCAAATACCCAAAAGTACATTTTTTCAGAAATGGTGCAGAGAATTTGTTAAGCGTCAGTACGGATTAGCAGACTTTAATATATACAATATATTGAAAATTTCGTTAAACCCTGAAAATTAAGGGTTTAACGAAAATAAACCATAATTTTCGTTAAACCCTTAATTTTTAGGGTTTAACGAAAATTATGGTATATTTTCGTTAAACCCTATTTTTTTTGGGTTTAATGAATATTAATTTAATCTCGTTATATTATTAAATTAATTAAATAATTATCAAGTACAATAATACTATATTTTCGTTAAACCCTAAAAAATAAGGGTTTAACGAAAATTAAACCTAGGGACAATATTTTCGTTAAACCCTAATTTTTTAGGGTTTAACGAAAATTATGATATAATTTATAATTTTCGTTAAACCCCTAAAAGTAGGGTTTAACAAATAAGTGTAATATTTGATAATTTAATAAAATTATTTGAACATTAGAAAATTATTTTATAATATAACAAAAATAATTTAAATTACGGAAATAATTTTAGGATTTCACGAAAAATATTTGATAATTTTAATACGAAAATTATTTAATAATGAACGAAATTATTTTATGGTTCCACTCTAATTATTTGATAATTAAGAAAATTATTTGATAATATAACGAAAATTATTTGATAATTTAACGAAAATTATTTAATAATATAACAAAAATTAATTAATTACTATATTACTATAACAGATAAATTTGTTACTAAATTACTATATTTATTTTCAATTTTGGTATGTTGATATTATATTAATTCATCTTTCTATACAATTTTTTAAAAAGGTATTTCATAAATCCTGTGTCAACTAATGAACTTAAGAGTGTCATTTGGTTTAACGAACTTAAGGTACTTGGTTTAACGAGTGTCATCTTACTAATGAACTTAAGGTATTTGGTTTAACGAGTGTCAATAGAAAAAAAATAAAGTTTCACGATTTGTTCTATATTTTCGTTAAACCCTTAATTTTAAGGGTTTAACGAAAATAAAACATTATTTTCGTTAAACCCTTAATTTTTAGGTTTTAACGAAAATATAGTATTATTATACTTGATAATTATTTAATTAATTGAATAATACAACGAGATTGAATTAATATTCGTTAAACCCCAAAAAAATAGGGTTTAACGAAAATATACCATAAACTTCGTTAAACCCTAAAAATTAAGGGTTTATCGAAGTTTATGGTATATTTTCGTTAAACCCTTAATTTTTTGGGTTCAACGAAAATTATTTGACAATTTAACAAAAAATATTTAATAATATAACGATAATTAATTAATTTTCGTTAAACCCTAAAAAAGAAGGGTTTAACGAAAATTATGGTTTATTTTCGTTAAACCCTTAATTTTTTGGGTTCAACGAAAATTATTTGACAATTTAACAAAAAATATTTAATAATGTAACGATAATTAATTAATTTTCGTTAAACCCCTAAGAATTTAGGGTTAACGAAAATAAACCCTAATTTTCGTTAAACCCTAAAAAAGAAGGGTTTAACGAAAATTATGGTTTATTTTCGTTAAACCCTTAATTTTTTGGGTTCAACGAAAATTATTTGACAATTTAACAAAAAATATTTAATAATATAACGATAATTAATTAATTTTCGTTAAACCCCTAAGAATTTAGGGTTAACGAAAATAAACCCTAATTTTCGTTAAACCCTAAAAAAGAAGGGTTTAACGAAAATTATGGTTTATTTTCGTTAAACCCTTAATTTTTTGGGTTTAACGAAAATATCATATTATTGTTTATATATTATTCTGTCAACCGTACCGACATGTAAGAGATTCTCTGTACCATTTCTGAACAAATGTGTTTTTTGGTATTTGGGGACAATATTAATGTTTAGTGGGTAGAATTGTATATGTGTTATATGCTTTTGGGTATTTGGGGTATTTACTCTTTCCACTAAGGTTTAAAGATGGTTTAGATGCACATTATTTTGTATCAACTACCCAACCTAATTACATATTACATATAATTTGAATATTTACATAAATATGTATATATATAATATATATTTATGCAATTTTATTAGTGTGTGAATATATTTATGAGTATAAAAATATTTTTCCACTCCAAACTATAGGTAATTTTGACTTTTTATTACAAATCAACTTTGAATCGTTTCACTCTATCATATGAACTTTAAATTTAATGCATTTTACCGTATTGAATAAATCATAATCATTGATTTATGACATGTGTATGACTATGATTTGTCTGATACAGTAAAATACATCAATTTTGAAGTTCATACGGCAAATTAAAACGGTTCAAAGATTATAAAAAAAATGGTTGAATCATGTATATTTCAAATGAAAAATTGCAATCAACTCTATACATATATCATATATGTATTATATATTTGGAACTGACTAACAAAACAATAAAAATATTAACAAAAACGGGTTTTTGTGGGTCCATATAGTTTACGGTTATTGTTAATCGGGTTTTGTTGGGTATAAGAAAATAACAGTCGGAGTTTGGTGTAGCTATATCTTATTACGTGTTACTCCAATCATTGTCATCCTTAATCAAATACGTAAGATGTGTTGATGAACACTTAGGGAGGAAAACATTTTGTAATCACGAACATTGTAGTTTAAGTGTAGTTTAAGTGGTATTCCACCTTTATAAATGTGTAAATTGTGATGACTTGAATTCGAATTCAAGTTAGACAAGTTTTTTAGTTCTCATTGTTTCTCTCACTTCCACTTCCCTAAACTCATTTAAAAAAAAAAAAGAGAGGATAACAGTTTGTAGTATATACGAGATATGAAATTGTGTGTATGAATATATGTTTTCAATTGAAGAGGATAAATATTTTTACTTGCATAATTCTAAGGGGGCAAAAAAGTCAATTTCAAATCTCAAAAATCACATATATTGTACTTTTAGTGTTCCTCTATTTCAATTCATATATACACGAATTCTATCAAATTTCTAAATACAAGTAATTATATTATTAGAAAAATCTTACACGTGTTTGTATATAGAGAAATATAAGTAAAACAAAACTCATGAAAATTGGTCAATAAATGGGTAAGTTGTTTGAATGAGTCCGATATGTTGATCGATCAAATTGAATTTTGAGATCCTAAAATTCTAATTGAAGTTGATTTGATGTTAAAATAAACTTAAACATGTAATTCAATATTTGAATACTATTAATTTATGATAGTTTCTTGAAGTGGGAATGGAACAATGGAGAAAAACGTGTCCACAAAGTTAGATAACATGTTGTGGCGTAGAAAGCGTGTGTGGATGGAGGAATGCCCAAGACGAAGCTGGTTGAATTACATACATACCCTCAAAAAAAATAAAAAATTACACAAATCAACCATTAATGAATTTTTCCCCACTATAAAAAAAAATAAAGCCGATCTAAATCATTGGATGCTATTTCATAAACTTATGTACGCCCTATCTATTCTACTATTACACTAATTTAACAATAAATCTAATTGACCATTTAAAATAAGTAGCAATTCTAATGAAACACAAGATTATGAGATATATGATGTAATTATGAAAGAAAAATGAAACATATCAACCAATAATGAAATCTCTACTCTCCTTAAAAAATTTGAGGCCCTCAATCTCATAATTACACATTGTATTCATATTCTACTATCAAATTACGTAATTTTGATAATATAATTATCAGTTTAAATTAAATTTTACGAATAAAACACTGGTTAATAAATAGTGGATCGAATCATGGAAAATCACGAAACACATTAATCAATAACGAAACTTTTACTTCTCTCAAAAAAAAAAAAATTGATCTCTCATGTTCCATAATTCAATATTTTATAATGTTAAAAATAGGTTATTTTGACAATAAATTAATTATTTAAACTAATTGTTAGAAATGTAACACAGGATTATTAGACATAGCACGAGAATTAACTAATTTAAACATTGTCTATCATAAGATTCTTCAAACATGTTTAATCAACCAATAATAATATCTATGCCATTGTTTAAAGAATAAATAAATAATATGCCACATGATTTATTTTCTTGATTTTTTATTGGGAGGGGTATTCCAGTCATTTCGATATATGGATATGCAACTAAATAAAACGACTAATAAATTGGGGAAGAGTTTTCAGTTAAGGAGCGAAACATCTTTGTCTCAAATTCAATATCAAATCACTCGTTTTCAGATTTCGAATTTTCTCAACAAACCTCTGCTAATGGGAGCGGCGGGGAAGATTTGGAACGCGACGGAGGTGGCGGAGACTCACATCGATGATTTTCCGTCGTCTTCTCTCACCGTCAATCACGCGCTCTCACTCCCGGAAATGAAGCCTCTCATCCTGTGAGCATCCTTGTTTGTTTTTCGCTTGATTATCGTCAACGTTTGCGATTTTTTTTTTCCCGTTTTATCGATTCAGCTGAATTGGAAGCTTTTGGTGTTTTATCTATGTAGAGAGATATGCTGCTCTGAATCCTGATATTTTTATACCGCAATTTTGAGAAATGATGTTGTCTCGTCTTGTCAAATGTTCACATAGTTTATGCCGCTTAGTTGCGCGGATAGTGTTTGTTGATGATGAAGTTTGGTTGTAGGTTGTGTTTCTATGTTTGAAAATTGGAAATGGAAAATTTGCACCGCTATTCCAAGTCATATGGATGTCTGGCGGTAAAAAATTTACGATTCAAATTTGTAAATAGTGTTAATTATTGAGGAGATTGAATTTTGAAAGGGAGAAATTCTGAAATAAGGCTCTGGAGTTATGTGGGATTTTTTTTTTTTTTTTTGATGATGATGACAGTTGAGATTCCATTCTGTTGTGAGCGATATATTTATTTGCCATATTTGAAGGAAACATGTGGTTATCATTGTGAACGATAAGGGTAACCTTATGAGCAATGGCGATTCCAGTGTTTTCCCCATTCAAAGTACAGCTTAGCTTATTTTAGTGGCTGCTATTGAATGTTAATTGCCGCATTGGAATCTAGTTCAGTAATCAAGGTGAAGGTGTGTGTGTATATTGAATGTTTGTGCCGATTTTTTTAGATTAAAGTCAGGTTTCAGATGAAGTTTAGAGAACATCCATGAATAGAGAAACCATGTGTAACTGTTATGCTGATTTCTTTTTGTAAATGTCTTCTTCTTCTTCTTCCTTTTTTTTTTTCTTTTTCCTTTCTTTCTATTCTTTATACTAAACATTTTCCCATGTAACGCTGTCCCTTTGTTATAATTTTAATCATTATAATGCTGGAAGTGACCTTAATGTCTTTCTTTTACCTATGTTTACTAGTACATCTTCATCCATATAGTTACTTCACATTAACGTGCATTATTTGGAAGCAACATGTGGCAAACTGGCATTTACTTTCAGAAACATGAGTAAGATTCTGGTAGTATTCCGTGTAATAGTGCTGCTTCCATTTGGTCTTAATTCATTTCCTCTTAATTTTCCGTGTAAATTATTTCTGGCAGGGAGCTATTTAAAGATCTATTCAAACAATGGTCAAATTTGGATGAGTCAAAGCTTTCCCTTGAAAAAGTAACTGGTGGCATCACAAATCTGTGTGCGTCTCTTGTTGTTTTTCAGTATTGATGTCTATTCTTCATTGTTTTTCCTTTGAATAGCTCTATTTGTAAGTTTAGAACCATGAAGAGATATTATATTCCTACCTAGTGATGGTTTGCTGTGTGTACTACTGTAAATCATTTACCCAAGAATTATCTTATATTTTAACAGTACTCAAGGTATCTGTGAGGGAGAATGATGGGAGTGTTGTGAGTGTGGCAGTTAGGTTATATGGACCGAATACTGAATATGTGATCAATCGTGAACGAGAACTGCAGGTATGTTACTGAGGTCTTTCTGATAATATTTATTAGTTCATTAAACCTGTAACTGACTAATCATTTGAACCTCATTGAATCTAATAATACATTATCATGTTTCTACACTTCAAATTTGTTAGCGAAGACTTGCCTCTTTTTAATAATTCTTAATTGGTTATAAATCCTGCATATTGTGTTCAGGCTATTCCACACCTCTCAGCTGCAGGATTTGGTGCCAAGTTGCTGGGAGTTTTTGGGAATGGTATGGTGCAATCATTTATTAAAGCTCGCACACTTTCTCCATTAGGTAAGTTGGAGATGATCATCTATTATGAAGTGGCAATTACCTTCTCCATGCAAATTCTTCTCCTGTTGACAGTGTTCTATTTTTGGCATTTAAAAGTAATTCTTTGTCTGATGGTGGTGTCTAATTAATTTCAGAAGTCTCTAATGATTGTAGTAGCCTATGTTGCTTGGAACTGATATCAGATATGAGTACTCATCTAGGAGTCCAAATCTGTGTAAATCTACCTAACTCCTATGGACACCTATTTTAGTGTTAGTGTTAGATGCAACATGCAATAACCATGAAAATTGATGACAAATACTGTTATTTACTGGTCTTACAAAATTAGACAAACACATTTCCATTTTCTAAATCTCTACATAATAAATTTTCTCTTTCAAATTTCTAATAAAAATGTTTTCAACACATTGAAATGTTGAAAATATGAAAATGAATTTGATAATGAAACAGAATGGGCACTTAATCTGACAATTATATATATATATATATATATATATATGTATTATTTAATTAATTACTTTATCCTTTTAGAACCAACTTCTTAATTTTGAAAACATGCCAATCATGTTTTATTCTTGAAAAAAATGTGATGGAATTCTCGATGTAGGTGAACTATTTAATCTTTTTAATCATGAACACCATGAAATATGATAGAAAAATTCCTTGTGTTACCATCCAACTTTGGTAGAGAACTAAGTTCTAAGAGGTTAACTATTATGGATAACATAATGCATTTGCTTATTTACATATGTCATGGATCTTTTCTTAGTTGTTCGAAACAACATGACTAAGTTGCACAAACCTTTTATCTTCTCTGATTAACCTTGATCAGAAATTTTAACTGAAATATAATTATATATGTAAGAGATTAAGTTTTCAGTTTAACAATTGGTCTTGCACCAGTAGATGTTTCATATTCAGTAGTATTTCATTTCCTGCTAAAATATTTAGGTGGCATAATTTAATGCTCTTGTTCCTTACAAGCTCTTGCAGAACACACTACTTCCCACTAGCGTTCATAACAGAAGACATTCTCCTTGTAAGCATACATATAAGTTATTAAAATGTTGATGTTCCATTTTAATCATTAATCATTAATCATTCGTGATTTGAAACAATATAAGATCACAACTGAAGAGGCATATTATATGATCACTACCACGTGTGTGTTCCCCTATATGTATTTATGATTGATTTTATGCTTGACCATGTCCCATAACTATTTCTTTTATGATTTCGTCATATGTGACCATGTCCCCCCTTTTTTTGGTGTAGAGCTTTTTTTAAGTTAATTGATTGCAAAAGAGAGATGATGACATGTCCAAATTCTTGTATTAGAAGGGTATGGAAGTGAACAATCTAATTGGCTTACCAGCCAGTATTCTGACCTCTCTTTGATTTCTATTCCCTCCAATACTTTCTTGATTTTATTTACAGAAATGCGGGAACCAAAGCTCGCCGCAGAAATCGCTAAGCAGCTGCGAAATTTCCATGAGGTGAAAATCCCTGGTTCTATGGAACCCCAACTATGGAATGACATCTCCAAGTTCTATGAGAAAGGTGTTCTATGATATTCTTTCTCATAATAAAATATATTTGGATTCTTGTTATTTGTGTTTAATTTTTTGTTGGCTCTCTTTTTGTACTTTTCCTTTAATCTACCATACTGTTATGTGCAGCATCGGCCCTCAATTTTGATGATGACAGCGAGAAGCAAAGGGTGTATGAGAGGGTTTCATTTGAAGAAATCAATAAAGAAATCACTGACGTCAAGGTGATATTCTACATTGAGGCTTGCTTATGCTATGCATGGTGGAAATTTTCCTTTTCTGCTCCAGGAAAGCATGTTGGCAATTGTCGTATGCTAGGATCATGGTGTTATCTTATGCATTATGGCATTTGAAAATCTTCCTTTTCTCTAACAGTTTGAGTAGTAATATTTTTACTTTCTCAGTTATAGAATGACGGTCAAAGAAGAATTTATCTATCTGTTTATGTTATGTTATTGCTTTATCTCCGCGTTCTTATCTTGCTTTCTTTTAGAGAAGAAAGAGTAGGTACTTACATGGCTTTCTTTTAAATTATATTGCTTGGAAACAGGATGTACTTAGCACATACATGTAATAAATGCTTTTTATCATGAGGATTTTTTTTCTTCTAATTAGGTCTATTAATATTTATTTTTATCTCTTTTTAATAAGTTCCTAGTTCCCCAGAGTTCCTTTTGCACCAATAGTTAAATTAGTGAAGAATAAAAGGAATGTGAAGAAGCCAATCGTTTGTTAGCAGTATCAGATTTTGCAACTTTCCAAGTCAAATGTAGCCAAATGTGGGAAAGGCATCTTGTGTGGGTGAACATGGACATCTTATCTCTGTCTGATGCATATATTATTTTCTTTGGTTTTCACTTTGGTAAAAAACTATTTTTCTAAAACAATATCTTATTGGTACAGGTAATGACAGAGCGTTTTAATGCTCCTGTACTATTTTGTCACAACGATCTGCTTTCTGGGAATTTGATGTTTAATGACGAGGAAGGTAAATTATTATGCACAGTTATACTACAAAAGTCATTTGCTTCAGTCTCTCTGCCATGGGTGTGTCATATGATCCTTTGGAGTGCGTTTTAGATTGTGTAACCTTTTAATACTTAGATTCTGCATTCCACACAAATGCACAGTTGATGTGGATGCAGTACTTACTCCGATGTGTATTTATAGAATGATTCCGTTTGATTTTAAGAATTGATACTTCGAAAGGCATAGGTTTGGTTTATACCTATGAATTATAATTATGTGATATTGATTCCAAAAATTTCTGGAATTAGATGGGAGTTGAGATATTGAGATTTAACTTATAATATGAAATTGAAAGGAACAGGTCACTTATGTGGCTACCATATGGTAATTGCATTTCTGAAACAATGAAAAACTTCATGACCAGATACTGTTCTCCTGGACAATTTATTGACAAATTATTTGCGGGGAGTAGAACGAGGCTAAAGAAGGTCGTAACTGGATTCAATCTGATGTAGGTGTGATTACTGGAAACATTCAGCTATGGCATAAGATACAAAGTTCTTGGAGACATGAACTGGTTTCTCCTTATTTATTTTCGAAGAAATCTGAGATTGAATTAATTACAATATATAAGATATTATGAGTAGCTTTTCTCGTATGTATCGTCATTTTATCTACCTTCTGCTGAATTTCCACGTGTCCTTGAAAAATGTTCAGGTAAGCTTTACTTCATCGACTTTGAGTATAGCTCATACAGTTACAGAGGTTTTGACATTGGAAATCACTTCAATGAATATGCTGGCTATGAATGTGATTATGGCCTGTATGTCTTCTTCCCCATCCAAATTTCTGTTATGAGTTGCTTTTTGTCCTTTTAGACTGATGACAAGATTGAAACTTTGTAGGTACCCAAGTAAAGATGAACAATATCACTTTTTCAGGCACTATTTAAGACCTGAGAGACCAAATGAGGTATGTGAAACCGATCCATCATAATAATCAAAGGGACCTAAGTCGAATATAAATATCACCGTTATCATCTCCCTTAGTCCTTATGTGGATAGAGTATATATATCTTGGGTGAACTAGTTATTTGAGGAAGTGTTGTAATGATTAATAATGTTGTTTAATAGGTGTAGTTATAATTATATAGATATAAAATGAATATGCTACCATCTTTTAGCAAGACTGAAAGTAGTAAATTAATTGCTTCCACAAAGTAGACAAGGCCTATACAGCAAGAAAGGAAATAAATTGTATTCTGTTAAACGAATAGAGTGGAACGAGGGTAGTATAACTTTGCTTATTGGAAATAATGGGACGATGTGCCTTGTATCACCATATGTTACTCTCTTTATTTCCATGTTTGTAATCTAATAATTTGAATTGGCAAAAAAATGTCAGGTTTCTGATAAGGAACTTGAAGCTCTTTATGCGGAAGCAAATATTTATATGCTAGCTTCACATCTCTACTGGGGGTTATGGGCTATAATCCAGGTATTGTTGTAATCCTCTCAGTATTTCCATATCAGGTCGAATAGTTTCAATATCACTAAAAGAAAGACTCGGATTATTCTCCCTATTGGTAACATCTAACAACCAAGTAGGGAAATGATCGCTCCATCTTCCGAGACAAGATTCTGAGCCTTGTATATTATATGACAGGCAAAAATGTCTCCAATTGAATTTGACTATCTGACATATGCTGACATGCGCTACAAACAATACAAGATGTGGAAGGACAAGTATTTTTCAGTGGCGGAATCGTATTTTTCGACACTTTAATCTACCCACTCAGCATTCACTGGTATCTGTTTTTGGGTATGGCATTAATCTTGGTATCACCATTCTGGACACTGGTTTCAACCTCATGCTCTGTCGAATAAAGGTTGCGTTGCTTCGTGTTGTGAGAAGAAACCCCTCATTAGAGGCACCAACAA
This sequence comes from Scutellaria minor, assembly GCA_954870855.1. Classification (NCBI taxonomy): domain Eukaryota; kingdom Viridiplantae; phylum Streptophyta; class Magnoliopsida; order Lamiales; family Lamiaceae; genus Scutellaria; species Scutellaria minor. Next base: position 673,667 of record OX940735.1, on the reverse strand, counting down.
CCCCATTCGCCAAATGAATGCGTTCTAGTTAGTGATTTCTTTTTGCAAGAAAAAAAAAAAAAAACAGTTTTTGGCCAAGTAGTCTTCAAATTTTAGTAGTTTCTACAGAGGGATTATTGTTGCTGATAATGTTTATTTTTCCTTTGATTTAGCTAGGTTTGTGTGTTTTCATTACTTTCCCAAGGCCCTGTTGAGGGACCATATTGTGTATTACCTGATCGTGTAATTTACATGACAATAAATTATGTTGTATAAATATATTGTGGGTTTATTTTATCCTACATTTGGTGCATTGTATTGGTTGAGACTGCATGTTACATGTCCATTAAAATCGAAAAAGCTTAGCATTATTTTTGTAAAGATAAAAATGAAGTTATGATAAAAGTTTGTAGAAAATAGTTTTTCTTTAAAAAAAACAAAAGAAAGAAAGCATGAGAGACTCGTGTTTCTTGTAAAGAGGAGATAAAATCATTTTGGAGATTTCGATTAAAAAAAAAAAAAAACATTGGTAACATAAACTTTAATTTAAATATTATGTATCTATTATTTTCCTTTTTGTGGCCACTAGCCAAAGACCATTTACGCATAAATTTATACAAGTGCCGCCAATTTCCCAATATATAACGATTTTTTGAATAAAATCAGTGTTACTTATCCATCCCAATATCCATATTTGATTAAAAAAATATCGATACAGATGATATATTTTTGCAATTTCTATGAATACCTTAAAACTTGATGGGGAATATTTATATTTATTTAATAGTCATAAAACTCCAAAGTATTATACTATATCCAAGGATGAAAATATCCATATCGCGTCATTTAATAGTCATAAAACTCCAAAGTATTATACTATATCCAAGGATGAAAATATCCCTATCACGTGTCGTATTGCAACCATGAAAATATCCATATCACGTGTCGTATTGCAACCTTGATTATACGAATATATCGATATTGCATATCGATATCGCAAAAAATTTAAAAAAATTATGGAAACTCTATTAAAAAATTGGAAATTTTACATATGATTTTACAGACTATTATATCATCCAAAAATGCATATATTTCATTTGAAATCTCAACAAAATGATATGTTTACAACATACATATAAATAATAAACATACAAAAGCGTTTCGAAAATTAAGATTTATTCAAAATTGATTGATACAAATCACTAGAGCCAAAATGATGATCTATGAGGTTCAAAAATAATAGGTGCAATATTATCTTTGTCCAAACAATATTGATACAACTCTATCTCTTCCAATGGTCAAATGGTTTCACCATAAATTGGATAGTGTGAATTGAACTAACCATCATTTTGTTGGTACATGTTTCCATAGGACATTTGAGGGAGTGGATAATTAAATACATTTTGAGTACTTCAATCAAACTGTGAACTCCCGTATGTGTCATGACCCATGGATATATGATTCTTGACATATCATTTTGGTTGGTGTCCATACCTATTGAGTTAAAGCTCATTGAAAGTGATTGATTTGTATCAACATTTTAGCTTTCATCTTCATGTCAAACGTGTCTCCTTGTATAATCATTTCCGATTGCATCCATACCCGAACCTCCTTCTCTTGATCCATGATCTGTGTTTTGTGTTGCATGAGTGAACTCATCCTCACTTGTGAATGGACTCAATGATCTTTGATTTGAAAAATAATCTTCTTGGTTTGATCCGCCATTACCACCATCACTGTTTCTATCATTTCCTCCATCATAGTTGAGTTATTCATTTTGGTAAATGAATCTGAAGACTCTTACCCAAAAATGGTACTACCAACTTCTAATTCATATCAATACCACTTTGGATTCGGATTTCCTTCGTTTAAAAATTTTGCAATATTTTGAATATATCATAATATTTTTCTAATTTTATAATGAGATGAACGGATATGGATACGAATATGAATATTTGTGATATATTCACGATATATCCGGATATCCCGAAAAAATTCTTTTACTCCCATATCCATATCACGACTTTAAAATACGAATATATCGTGGATATATCACCCATGTATCGGGACATCATCCTATCCACCTACTTACTATTCACTGGCTTGCTTGTTCCCACGACACATAGTTTCAATCGCCATTGCTGCAACGATGATGCTGCAGAAGCTCTTCGCCCTTTCTACAGAATCACCAAATCTTCAATTCCTCAACAAATCCATCAATCGATCTCCTTCCAACACTCGCCATATCAGCTGCGGCAGCGGCGGTGATTCTCTCCAATTTTCATGCGAAGAAAACCGTCGAAACCATGGGAAATTGGAAAGATTTGTCGGAGAATTCAACCCTAGAATTCCAATTGAAGAAGCCTTCACCCCACCCAGCTCCTGGTACACTGACTCTGATTTCTATTCCCTCGAGCTCGATCGGATCTTTTACAGAGGATGGCAAGCCGTTGGTACACACTCTTTCGATTTCTTTAATTTTGGAGGATATTGCAAAATTGATCGAGTAACTAACTATAGAACAGTTTGAATTTTAGTTCTGTACTTGTTAAATTTGCTAATTTTTTTATTTTTATTTTAGTCCTCTACGCATTAAAATTTGCAATTTGGTCCTCGTATACTGTGAGAGAAATATGATTCATATCATATAGGGTGAGATTAAAGTCATCCCATCATTTTTAAAAGGCACCCATCTTTAATTTAAAAAAAAAAACCCAATTTTATCTTTAGTTTTGTGCAACTACTTTCGTTTAGTCATTATGATCAAACGTACTTCACGGTATTCGGTCAACCTCCTATCCTGGCTGAACACTCTTCTATGTGTTCGGTCAATCGAGACCGAGTGAAACTGCTTCGATTCAATCGTTTTTTTATGTTTTTTCCTACGATTTTCACACGATTTTCACACATTTAACAAATTTGTGGAATGTTCGTCATTATGTTGACATTACATTCTTAAAAAACTTAAAGATTTAACTTAAAAAAAAGAACGCGAAAAAATCAATCAAACCCGATCGCAAAAAATTATGTCGGTTTGATCGATTTTTTTGCGTTTTTTTTATGTTGAATCTTTTAATTTTTTGAAGAATGTAATGTCAACATAATGATGAACATTTCACAAATTTGTTAAATGTGTGAAAATTGTAGAAAAAAACGTAAAAAAACGATTGAATCAGAGAGTCTCGGTTGGCCAAACACAATGACCGAACAGAAGTAGTTGCAAAAACCCTAAAGATAAAATTGATATATATATTTTTTAAATTAAAAATGGGGTGCCATTGGAAAATGATGGGATGCCTTTAGTCTCACCCTATCATATATTACTTGGAGCAAAAGGTTGAATCCCCAACCCCAAGGGCCCCCCACATCCCGGTCCGACAGGAGTTGTGAGAGGTTTTGTGAGAGGTTGTAAATCAGGTACTCAGCGACCCGTTAAAGGGGAGACGCTCCCCACAAGCCTACAAGGAGCCCACCCTTAAAGCTCACATTGGGCCCAAGAATACTATCATATATTACTAAAAGTTGCAAGGTTCAGTACATAAAAAACTAGAATCGAGAAATGTAAAACATATATAGGGGCTGCAAATTTAGTCCTGAATTATAGTTCTGCAAATAGTAAAATTTACAATTTGAGTCCCATATATATTAAGTTTGCAATTTTAGTCTTGACATATGACATATTGGTCTAAAACTCCACAAAAATTTTAATACGTACAAGGCTAAATTTGAGACCGTTTTATAGTTGCAAGTCTACTTTTTCAAATTCCTATTTTATGTAGAAATCTATTAAGATTTTGAAATATATACTCGTGTGATTTAGTGGGCTTCAGCATAACTTGCATATACTCTTATTTATAGTGGGCTTCGTGGGCTTCAGCATAACTTGCATATACTCTTATTTACATCTTTAACTCTATTGATGTCTAATCTTTTTCTTTCTTTCTTCATTCTTTTTTTTTTTTGGTTCTATTTTGTGTTTCTGGCTGAATATTTTTAGGATATACCGAACAGATTAAAGAGCCCCGTGATTATTTTACTGGCAGGTACTATTAACCGGAATCATTTATTATCTGAATACAATAACACTAGCATGTTGCAAGATTGTAAAAACCATATAATTTTGGATTTTAAAAAAAAGGTAAAAGACTAGCTATGAATGAAAAGAAAACGATAATTTACGTGACTTAGCTTGTTATGAAGGTAGCTAACTAACGAGTGAATGCAGCAGATTGGGAAGCATTGAATACGTGGTGTCTCGTGATGAAAAAGGCTCATTGTATGCTTTTCACAACGTGTGTCGCCATCATGCGTCTATACTTGCCACAGGAACAGGGAAAAAATCTTGCTTTGTCTGTCCATATCATGTGAGTTCTTGAAAGCATAAAGATTACTCATGACTATTCTTCTATGTGCGTTTTTCTTATTACTCATATCCATTTGTTTAGAACACTTGGAATATAGTCATGTTTTTCCTAGTAGAGATAACACATGGAAACCAATGATATATCTATTATCATCTAAACTTGCAGCTTGTTTCTTTCGTCGATCAACATTTCTGTGTTTTTGGTGTTTCATACCATGCATCTTAATAAATTATGTTCCCAAGATTTGAAGTGTTTAAGCAAATGTTATTTTTCATTTCTGATGACATTTTGTTGCATTCATTTCTTGAAACTCGTTGTGCGAACTGTGCATGTGGAGAGGAATTAGAGACTGTGTTAAATAATGAACCTTTATTTTCCCAACATCTGTGAGCATCCTACTTTGTTCTACGTTCTCAGCACCAATTGAACTAAATTGTACGATCACTCATATCTACATCATACTTCATATACTATAACAAGCAAACCAATTTGATCCTTTTCATTCCGTTTCTCACTTTTTGTCTTCTAGGGTTGGACCTATGGTTTGGATGGAGCACTTGTAAAGGCAACTAGGATGAAAGGAATCAAGAACTTTAAAGTCAATGTATGCTGCAATTCTATTTATCTATTTTTCATTTTCCTACCAAATTATAATTTCTTTGTTTTGATCTGATCTTATGGAAGGTAGGAAATGGGACTTGTTCCACTAAAAGTTGCGACTTGGGGGCCATTCGTGTTAATAAAGTTTGGAGGTTCATCAAATGAAGCTCTTGATACCGAGAGTGTGGGCAATGAATGGCTAGGTAGTGCAGCACAGATCCTGAGTGCCAATGGAGTTGATACATCATTAAAGTATCTTTGCAGACGTACATACACCCTTGAATGCAACTGGAAGGTTACAACATTCTCTATCAAATATTTTTATCCTTTGTTAGGATTAATTATATAAAAAAAATTCAATCAATTGATCTTGTATATCAAACTAATCTATTGTTTGTGAAGACTAGCAAATTTCACTGTATACTGACTTAGTCGAACATGTTGAGTTGATGATGTACACTTCTCATTATTTCCTGTGCAGGTTTTCTGCGACAACTATTTAGATGGGGGTTATCATGTGTCGTATGCACATAAAGGCCTCGCCTCTGGTCTCCAGCTTGACTCGTATTCTACCACAGTATGCCCACTCACTTTTAACTCATTTCCATAGCAAATGTCGTTCTAGAAGAGAAGTTGCAACCTATTGCCTTTCCAAAAGATTTTCTTGGAAAATTAAAGGGGAACACTGGTTTTAACACTTTACTATCTGAACATCTACTCTTTTACTTCGTCATTTGAAGTATATAAACTTTTACACTTCACCAACAGACGTGTGTCGATTTTGCCCCTTGAGGCAACTCAAGATGGTGTAGTGTAGAAATTTGTATATTGAAGATGCCCAAGTGAAAAAGAAATGAAAACTTAAATGATAAAGTACAAAAGCCCCCATGCTTCCAGTGACCAAAAATAAGTACCTTATCATTCATGTGATTCTCTCCTTTGTTGTCAAGATGTTTGAAAAAGTGAGCATCCAAACGTGTGATGGCATTACCAACAGCTCTGATCAAGAGCTTGATAGACTCGGGTCTAAAGCTTTCTATGTATTTGTATACCCAAACTTCATGATTAATAGGTAAATTTATGTGTATGATTTCTGTATAACCCGACTTATACATATGTACGTGTGTGTGTGTTAGTTGAATCTAATTATATTTGTACATGGAACTCAGATATGGACCATGGATGGACACTAACCTCGTACTACCACTGGGACCTCGAAGGTGTGAAGTGATTTTCGACTATTACTTAGATGCTTCTCTCCAGGTGAGTTGATTTATTTACTACACTTGGTTATGGCATTGATAACCAGACTCAGCCTGGTTATACTAGATTAGGTATACATTATGCAGAAATGCATATGGAATGCTTGGGTTTGTTTTGAATGATGATGATAAAAAAAAAAAAAAAAAAGTGGCATCATTTACATGAATAAGCTCATCACTCCGTTTTTTGCTAGGAGGATGGCGATTTCATGGAGACGAGTTTACAAGATAGTGAAAAAGTGCAGGTATAACACCTTATAATACTCTTTCCATCTCAAAATATAATTCTGATTATATTTGCATAACTTGTTCGTTTGCATCCCCAATATTATTCATGCTTTAAAAAGATGCTTATTATACATAAGATTTTGTTGAATTAAAAGGGAAATCAATTACCTTAGAAAATCAGAAGTGTTATATTTTTAAGTTTAGAATCTGAATAAGTTGTAACAATAAAGAGTTATGATGCAGAACGAGGACACAACGCTATGCAATGCAGTGCAAAGAGGTCTCGAATCTCCAACATATAACATGGGACGATATAGTCCCACTGTTGAGATGGCAATGCATCATTTTCATAGCCTACTCCATCAAGACCTATCCTCCTCCTAAGTGCAGTTTGATGAATGCAATATTTATAAGAACTCAAGGATATGTACACAAATGATATATAACATATCTGATGGAATAATTTTTGCAGCTCTAAAGGCATAAAAGTAAGCAACTACAGTCTACCTACATATACAGGCACCAAACAAAATCCAATCCAATCTCACTAGCTAAACAGAACCATTCAAATCCATCTTATAGAAAAGCAAATATTCGATTTCAGATATACAACTCCCATCAAGCCCGATTCCTCTAGAGTCGAAGTCAGTCTGAGTTACTATTTTGCATCTGTACAAATGCCAGCCTATTCAATGGAAGCTTCCGAAGCAGTAGTGTCCCCTTTCCCTGAAAGCATCAAATGATTATTATTATTATTAAGTTAAAAACATTTCCAGACCACGCCTTATCTGAGTAATACTCACCGGAAGGGTTCTTTTTCCGATGACTTTTCCTGGTGAAGTATTCACTGAAGTTTTTCTCTGGAACAGGAATCAATTTTCCAACCATAGCAAGAGGCCAACTGGTAATCGAAAAGCAGAAAATGGTAAACAAGTATCAGATTCCATTATGTGCTTTCAATCTCCGAACAGAAAGAGTTACTACCAGGATGTTTACGCTATTTATACCGACCTGATCAAACCAATGACAATGGAAACAAGCCACAATTGCCAACTGAGACGAACAGTTGTAGTGAACTTCCCAAGAAAGAAGATAATCATGACCTGAAGGATATACGAGAAAAATTAGATGACTGGGCTTCAAGAACAAACAACAGTTGTTGCCCTAAGTTGGTACATGAAATACCTGAAGCACCACTTCAAGGCTAACTATTCCAATGAAGAGGATGTTCTTGGTGACACCTTTCCACACATTGATTTGATCTGGCTTTCGGGCATTGAACTCATTAAAAACCTACAATAAAATTGAAAATATGTCTGTTGAGAGACAGAGAGATCTTAACTAAAGTATTTAAGTCGGGAAAAAAAAAAAAAACTATAATTATTAGTTATACAGCAAATTCGTTTTTCAGTAAATAAAAAATAGGACAATAATTACTTTATTCTAAACCCATTAAAAAGGCATAGAACTATCCACAAATCATCTTGACAAGCCTTGAAATCACACAGTATTTCCAATCCGGTAAATTATGTATATGCAAAATAGCCAGTTAAGCATACAGGTCACACAGAGAAGCAAGTTACAACTCCACGTCCCAGTGTCCTAGCATGATTCCATGTTGGCATACATACATGATGCTTTCCATGTATCATAATTTAGAATTACATTTACCTGACAAAAGACGAATGCATTGAATATCAGAGTGTTCTTCACTTTGAAAGCATGATCAACCGCATCATGCTCTAGATTAAGAATGGTCCTTCCTCGGAAATTGAGGACTAAGAGAACGGTGACTTGATAGAAAGCCTAAAATGATTCACCAACCAAAGTTTGGATTGCCAGAAAATTAACAGACTATCCATCTTGCTTTTAGACAGTAAAGTGCATTAAAAGAAAATTATGTGATACCTGTATTAGCAGATTCCTCCACATGACATTTGTTATTAGAGGTTCCCTAGAAAAGTAACACCTTAATCAGCATATACTCAAAATAAACCGATAGTACAAATATAACTTAGTAAATGAATTGAATAAATTTACAAGATCAAGAACTCATTACACCTTCACCATGTTTTTATCATTGATAGCAAATAGGAGTAACAGTTCTTGAACATTTCATATTACAAGCATCACTAGGTTGGCCAGTATGTTGCAGTCATCTTTGAGATAATACAGACAACAAAACACATCTTTTACCATCTAAAACAATGCAGGAAGGTATGTGTGTAGTGTGTACACAAACACATGTATCATTACCCCAACATCGATTATATAGAACAGGTCCAGAAATTTCCAAATTAAGATGTAATAGCAGCAAAAAGCACAGTTCCTCATTTGGTACTACAGCTCCTAAGAAATTAAACTGGCCAAATATTTAGCCAGACATATTTATATGATTACAACATGAATAAGAGAAGTAAAGCCACATTCCATGTCAATCGTGAGACCAAGTTAGCAGGATCTTTGAAACTGAATCATGTACATCAAAATCCAATTTGTATAATTATTATATTTTTGCTTTTAGAGAAGACAGAAGGTAAAACTGAGTTTAAACATTTAATAAAGTACAAACCAATTTTTCAATCATGAAATCATCAGGGTTTTGTTTTAAATGCACATGAAGTCTAACCTTCTACCAACGGGTGGTCTGCGCATGAGGTGATCAGTAGGGGGTTCAGTGGCAAGTGCAAGAGCTCCTAGTGTGTCCATGATAAGATTTACCCAAAGAAGCTGGACAAAAGATACATGAAAATGAAATTAACATTTCCATGAAAACAACAGATGGACTTCTAAGACTGACGTTTCTGGCCAAAGTAAAGCTCAGACCGAAAGTCATGCAAACAGGTATGATGTGGGAGAGAGATTACACACCTGCACTGCATTGAGTGGAACATTACCGGAAGAAACAGCAGCCGCAACATTAATGATTAGAGCTGCAACATTAACTGTAAGTTGAAATTGTATGAATTTCTGAATATTTGAGTATACTGATCTACCCCACCGGACAACCTGCAATGGAAATAATATAAATTAATTCAACTCAAGTCATAACACATTAAATTCTTAACCATGCAGGAAAAATGTGGCTAAACTCAAAATCTATGTCATCAATCAATATCAGATTAAATTTGTGAAATAGCATCTACAGAGATCATGAAAGTGGACAATTTATTCGAAGTGCATATGTCAATAATATGTTACAGACCCAGTTTTCTAAAAGTGTGGCTGGTAAAAGAACATTTCAAAAACAGCCATCCTTATCCAAATTGCTAAACAAAGGTTGCAGTTCATCTCACCACTTATTAACATTATCCAAATAGGGTAACCCCATATATAGCAGAAAAGATGGATTTTCAGTGCTCACCACTCAAAGATTCAGTTTCATCAACATATTTGTGACACTAAAAACTAACCTTCACCACAGATGCAAAATTATCATCCAATATAATGATATCTGAACTCTCTTTGGCGACTTCTGTGCCTTGAATACCCATTGCAAGACCAATATCAGCCTACACCATGATAGAATTGGAACCATGTCATGTGACTTTTAGAAAAGAAAAACACGATAAGACAAAAAGAAGAGAAGTGGTCATTCAAGGGGGACCACCCATGCGATTACAGCCCATTCATGGGTACCAAATGAAATTTTAAAATCACGGTTTAAAGAAGAAGAATGTCCCACACTATCAGATTCTTCGCCTAATTTAGAGGGGAGTTTACCATACATAGCAAAATGAAAATCCTAACCTCGTGTAGTGCAGGAGCATCATTAGTGCCATCTCCAGTGACGGCAACAACATGTCCATTCCTCCTCAGTGCTTGGACAAGCAAGAGTTTGTCATTGGGTGATGACCTTCCCATCACCTGAGACCAACATTACAACAAGAACTCAATTTGCCACTTCAACTAGAACAAATAAGCTTAAATTCAAGCAGCAAGTCAATTTTCAGTTCATACCGAAATCCTATTGGCCACTTCTAATCTCTGTGAGTCGGTCATGTCGCGAAATGTCTTTCCTTCAATAAGATTAGGCTCTGTAGCATCTGCATCTGACCCTAAGATTCCACACTCTAAAGCTATTGCTTTAGCTGTTTGAACATTGTCGCCAGTGACCATGCGTACCTATGCAATCATTAAACCAATAATCAACTTACAAAACCCATGATCAACACAATCTTCATGGTGAGAACAAGAAGCTAATGGATATATCAGGTATAATATTAAATACAGGGCAAGTTTTAGGGGCACATAAGGTTCTGAAGTATGGAACAAAATCAATGGAGGTCATCCAAATCAGATAGTAACTGTTACAGTTCACGTGCAATTACTCTCGGTATTGATCTTTTCCTACAGCACAACATGACTAAAGAGTAAACAATAGATCATCACACCCAATTTCAGGAATGAATGTCATCTTAAAATTTGACTCCACAAAGTCAAAAAACCCAAAAACACCAAGCACAAAGGAATGGGAATAAATGAGACAGATGAACAGCTATCCAGATACCATAGAGACAAAAAAATGTCCAATTCAAGAAACGTAAAGCAAGTCAAAATTGCACATCATGTGCATGTGCATCTGTAAGTGATGAATATGTGTACCTTAACACCAGCATTAACACATAATTGAACTGCATCTCGCACTCCCGGCCGACAAGGATCCTACAACATATGCAGCCTCATTGAGAAGAAGTATTTTGCATTAAAGAACAGATGCAGAGAACATATTTTCATCGGGGAAGTATGGGAGAGTAAATAAATAATTTGATGGTGCAGTTGCATATTTGCATGCAGGTGATGTACTGGAGGCTCAGAAATTACTGTTGTCAGGGGGAAAATAACTACGTAGAGAAACAAAGACAGTGCAACAGAGAGAAATTCTAAAACAATAACTGAAAAGATTGAGAAAATCATACTGAGCAGTCTTGATCAAAGATTAAAAGTAATAAGCACCTTGATACCAACAATGGCAAGCAAGATTAGGTCTTCCTCAGGTAGTTGCCAATTCTCGATTTCGTCTTCACTAGTCGGTATTTTCTCCATTACGCACATTCTATATGCTATAGCAACACATCTCAAACTTCCCACAGCCATATCTTCAATTGCTTTCTTAAAAAGTGACAACTGCAGACAAATAATTGATCCTTGTGGTTAGCAAGGAACAACAGAATTTTTGGAGATCAAGAGGAATGGTTAGATGAGGCGTGGGAGTAAGTTAGGCTTAGGGTTGCTTGGTGGTGTCTAATCATAATATTTTGTTTCTGACAATGTTAGAAATTGGGGTTACGTCCTCTGGTTGTACTTTTGTCTATTTGTGTCCCTTGTTCTGCACATTTTATTAATTATAATAAAAATCATGTCTTCTGTTTCTTATCAAAAAAAAAAGAAATACACTTGCAACAGCTGGAACAAAATCAAAGTTCAGACAAAATTAAAACTTCAAAAATTAAAAACATCTTTAGATAACTTATCTAGGTCAGAATCGGGTATCATATAGCTTGCTGAATTCTATGCTTTTTTTCACAAAAACTCTATACCTCAGAAGTTCAAAGAATTAACGATTATAGCCGGTAGAAATTGGGCAAGGGATAAAGAAAGCTGTTTAACTACAAAAAAAAATATCATCAGACCAAACCTTCTCTTCATCCATGTCGACCACATTATCATTTTCATCAATGTAACTTGTACAACATGCAAGGACTATTTCGGCAGCACCTTTCCAATGCACACGAATCTCAGAATTTGACTGGAGATTAAAAAAAACCGTCAATTGGCATGTATGGAGAGAATATATAAGAATGAAATGAAGTTGAAGAAGTGCTTTCTCATCAAGCAAGTTGAGGCAGAAAAGCAAACCCAACATTATACCATCTGAATAGATATCAGAATTTACCAATTTAAGAGCAACACCGCCTCGCTTTTTCTCCGAGTTAAATGGGAAAGCATGAATTATCACTGAATCTGATCGGGCAGCACTAAAATCCATTCCAAGCTAAAGACAAAACGATGGCCAAATGAAGTTACTGAAGCTTACTAGAGACTTCACTACCCAAAAGAAAAAAGACCAGTCGCATTACATTTATAGCCCATTGCAGAATGGCCTTTTCCGTTGGTGATCCAGAAATTTCCAGAGTTCCACCACCCTAATAAAAAAAAGGTCATGCTTAATACATAAATATAAAAAATTATAACAAAAATAATACTATCATGACCATGGATATATGACCACCTCATCTAAAAGTCAAGCTACCATAGAGGAAAATGAATGGTGGTGGAAGTTGGAACACAAAATGGCTATAATTTTTTTTTTTTTTTTTTGAAGCAACATACAATCAAGTAGTTGTAGCCTGCTCCTCTTGTTATTGCGTAAACCACATTACACATATCATTATTACTAAACAAAAAGTAAATTTGAACTGAAGTGTTCCCTCAAAAAACAAATTTAAAGCTAAATACTAGCAGTTTTTAGAGAGAGATCAGAGCTTGTAATGAACATTGTCATTTTGAAAAATCAAGATCTTGCAGAATGTGATCACTACACTTGCACATTCACCTAACATACAATTATAGGAGAGTAAATATGCCACCAGAACCTAAGATGTCTAAGGAACCTAAGATGTCCAAGGAGCTTCAATATGAATAATAAACTACCTGAGCATCCTTGGTCCATCTAGAGATATATATGCCCTAAAAAATACATAAGCAATCATAGGCTAGCCTAAGATTCAGTTAAAAATTACCTCAGGTACATAGATGCTTCCAGTTGTGTTTTGTGCAATGCCTTCAATAAGCAAAGAGATAACTGTGGGAGGAAAGAGAAACTTGTTATCAGCTGGATCAATTTTTTTCCCACAAGCATATGCCCCAACCACTGTCATCTGTAGAAGGACAACAAAAACAAATGTTATCGTATAAATCCAAAAAAATTATACTAGACCTCATCAGTAGTTCAATAGCTAGAGCAACTTATGTAAGGTTCGCCCTCTTACAGAAAAGTGCACGCAAAGAAAGCAAGCAGATAAGCACCTGATTCAGTGTTAATGTGCCAGTCTTATCACTGCAAATGGTAGTGGCAGAGCCCATCGTTTCACATGCTGATAGTCTCCTGACCTGCAGTTAAAATTGTGGATCAGGAAAATATAGGAAAGTTTATATAAAGCAACATGGCTAGCTGTGCCTTTGAAGTACAGTAACCATACATACCAATGCCTTATCCGCCATCATTTTTCTCATGGAATATGCAAGCCTGCAACATAAATATGTATCAATCAAATTCGAAGAAGAAATGTTCGCTTATATAACAATTGCATGGGTGTAAATAGTACAACAGGACAAAGGAAGCATCAGAGATCTGGTTAAAAACGATCAATGGCCACAAATGAAATGGATGATTAAAGTGAAACTCCATCACCTTATTAAATGATGTAGCTAACAGTATGTTATCATGAAAACATGAGGTAAGCGCGCAATTACAAGATGCCAACAATGCATTCATTAACAAAAAACATGGACAGTCAATTCCAGCTAAAGAATTACAAAACATTAATGATGAACATAAGATCCACAGGAGAATAAATAATAAGACATAGGCTTACGTCAGGGTAACAGCCAATGGAAGACCTTCTGGTACAGCAACAACTACAATGGTCACCTAGAGTTTTGTTGAGATCAGTTAACAATCTGAAGATGAACATACACATGAAACTAAATCAAATGATAATCTAATGGTGTACATACTGCAACAGTAAATATATTGATGAAGCCATCAATTGCACGACCAACTTTAGTCTTCCCAGCTTGGAATTGTATGGAGCCATCAGGGTTTTGGGTATTCCCAGTAAAAAACCTAGCAGACAGAAAAGTTAAATTACTTCATATCATCTTACAGAAAAAATAAGTGCAAACACGAACCAGGCCCACAATAGAATTACCTGACCACGAGGATAATGAGAACTGCTACTGCCACAGCAAGACCGACTATACCAATAAATGTTGCAACCCCATTTAATCGTACCTAGACTCAGTAACAGGTGAACCTTGGTATCAGATGCAGCCCCATTAGGCATTCAAATGAAGGTTTAGAATTCTCAACAAAAATAACCTGCAATGGTGTTTCTTCACCATTATCCTCTGATATGCTTGCCATAAGTAAACCCCACTCTGTATTTATTCCCACACCTGTTACCTGGTAAACAAGTAGAATTTCAACCCACAATAAGCTAACAAAAAAGAATGCATAGATGGAGATGCAAATTCTGAGTATATTAGCTAATGAACATTGTCACAAAACATTTGTGCTCTTTTGAGTGTGAAGGGCAATTCTGTTATCACACAAATTTATTTATATCACAAGCACAGGCTTCCAATATTCTTTATCCAAATACCAGTAAGCACTTTATGATTATCAAGTGATAGAAGTTTTGACACAAACTTTATTACATTTTTTAAAACATCATTAAAGATGAGCATTTAGCAACACTTTTTTAAAAGTGTATTTAATTTATGACAAATTGCGACACTTACAAAAGAATCGTCAGTATATTAAAAAAGTTGAGCTTTTAGTGACACAAATCTAATGACCTTTTATTAAAGGTCATTAAAAGTAAGTGTTTAGTGACACTTTTTTTAAGGTATATTTAATTTATGAAAATATGAGACACTTACAAAAACTTGTTAGTAAATTAAAAGAATTTGACTTTTAGTGACGCAAATCTAATGACATTTCTTTAAAATGTCATTAAAAATAAGTGTATAGTGACATTATTTTACAAGTGTATTTAATTTATGAAAATTTTGCTTTCCACAAAAAGCATCAATATGCTCGTCAATTTAATGATACTCTTAAAAAAAAACGTTATGAAATATATAAAATTATAAATTTGTAATCAATATAAGTATATCATTTAATTATATGTGTAATTAGTGTTTAAAATATATCAATATACTCTCAATCAGGGACGGAGCCAGGATTTGTTAACGAGGGGGGCGAAATTTGGGATATTTATCAAAGTTTTTGAAATTTGAAGGGGGTGAAATCCGTGTTTTTAACTACAATTACATTGTATATGTATATACGAGTAGTTCGGTCAGAAAATTTGAGGGGGGTGGCGGCCGCCGCAGTCCCCCCTAGCTCCGTCTCTGCTCTCAATACTAAATAAGTGAAAAATCAAGAAAATGTCTCTAAATATGAAATTCAAACTATCATTTTCGGCGAAAATATCAATACCAATATATTTAATAATTATGATTATTTTAGACAAATATAATAATCTTTATCAATATTGTAATAATAAAGATTGGGAATACCTTCAATCATAAATATCTTCAATTTTGAATTTTCATCATGTTTTTAAATAAATTCAATATTCTCGTGAATTTCAAAAGTATGTACTTTTTCCTAGAGACTAACATTCTGGACCTTATATATAGTTTAATTTTGAGTTGAATATTATAATACAGTTGAATTGAATATGAACAAATATCGTATATATCTTAACATGTAAAGTTGTGTTTGATATTACGATTAAGAAAATGTCGATAAATATCAAAATCGAGGAAAACATTAATGTTTCAAATTTATGAAATTTTGAATAATTGAGATCCATTGATAATTGAGATTATTTTACACAAATATAATTATCCTTTATAGCAATATTATAATAAATAAAAATTGAGATTATCTTTAATCATACTTTTCTTTAATTTAGAATTACGATCTTTTTTTTTTCAAAAATTTCCAATATTGCAATTTAATATTCTCGTCAATTTAAAATACTTATATATTTTCTAAATTTTTCCAATGATATATGGATTTTATGTTGTGGACGCAACATTGACTCATCCTCAATAATTGTTCGAATGAGTAAGTAGTTAATACTACTGTTTTATGGGTAAGATGCAAAATAATCAATGAATGATCTCAACTTATCTACACAAAATCAATACACTAATTTGTATCAAACCAATTGTTTTATTTAGGGGTGCTAGGTATTGTATACCGTATCAAAAATCTTATACCTATACAATACTGAAAATTTCGGCAGAAATACATATCGTATACCAATATTTTCAGTACAAGTAGCCATACCGAATCATACTAAAATTTCAGTAATTTTCAGTTGATCGAAATTTTTTGATATACCGATATATCGAAATGAAAAATATATATCGAGATTTTGGAATATTTTCTAAATTTTTCAAATGATATATAGATTATATGTTATGGACACAACATTGACTCGTCCTCAATAATTGTTCGAATGAGTAAGTAATTACTACTAGAGTTTTATAGGCAAGATGCAAAACAATCAATGAATGATCTCAACTTATCTACACAAAATCAAGACACTTGTTTGTATCAAACCAATTATTTATTTAGGAGTGGTCAGCGAAAAATTTCGGTAATGCAGAAATCCCTACCGTTAACATGTTTGTATCAAACCTATTATTTTATTTAGGACTGGTCGATATGATATACCGTAACGAAAATCTCATACCGTATTCTATACCATAAATGACAATAATGCAGAAATCCATAAATTACCGAAAAATACCGTTACTCCAAAATAAATATATATGCCGAAATTTCAGTATATTTTCTAAATTTTTTATGTGATATATTGATTATATGTTGTGGACATATCATTGACTCATCATCAGTAATTGTTCGAATGAGTAAATAATTAATACTAGTGTTTTATGGGCAAGAGGTAAAACAATCACTGAATGATCTCAACTTATCTACGCAAAATCAAGACACTTATTTATATCAAACCAATTATTTTGTTTAGGAGTGGTCAGTACGATATTACCGTATCGAAAATCCATTACTATATACCATACCGAAAATTTCAGTTATGCAAAAAATCCATACTGTATACCGAAATTTTCGGTACCACAAGTATATACCGAAATTTTTCGATATACTGAATATACCGTTTTACTGAAATGAAAAATATAAATGAAAATTTCGGTATATTTTCTAAATTATTCCAATGATATATTAATTATATGTTGTGGACAACATTGATACGTCCTCAATTGTTCGAATGAGTAGGCAGTTAATACTAGAGTTTTATGGGCAATATGCAAAACAATGAATGATCTCAACTTATCTACACAAAGTCAAGACACTTGTTTGTATCAAACCAATTATTTTATTTAGGGGTGGTCGGTACGGTATCCAATACTGTATACCGTACAAAAAATTTCAGTAATGCAGAAATCCATACTGTTAAAGTGTTTGTATCAAACCAATTATTTTATTTGGGGGTGGTCGGTACGGTATACCTTACCGAAAATCCCATACCATATACCGTATCTAAAATTTCAGTAATGCAGAAATCCATATCATATACCGAAATTCGTTACCATAAGTAGATAAACCGAAAATTTCGGTAATTTTTAATATACTGAAAATACCATTATACTGAAATGAAAAATATATACTAAAATTTTGGTATATTGTCTAAATTTTTCCAATGATACATTGATTATAAATCTTAAAAATTACGTGACACAATTTAGCGTCACCATTTTAATTTGCTGATGCATATGACAAAAGCGTCACGATTTCGTGACGGAAAAATATAAGGACACAATTTATGACACTTTCAAAGTATCAGTACTTTTTTTAATGAAGCAAAAAAGTGTCACTAAGTTAATTTTTTTGCGCTGTTAAATGACTTTATTCTTGTAGGTTGAAAGAAAAATTACCAGCATGCTCCCGTACCCATCAGCAACCTTGCATCCCGACATAAGAAAAGGTGATCGTGTTGAGTCCTTGTGAACCTAATATCAGTTACCACAATACACTTACATAAGAATTTGGAACAGAAACCAAAACATATGCAGCAGATGATCTCATGAACTCACGATTTTACTTTCACCAGTCATACTTGATTCATCCATTGCAAGGGAGTGACCTGAAATCACCAGTCCATCTGCAGGCACCTGTATATATAAAATTAAGGGTGCATCAATCAAAACCACCCTCTCCAATTTCTACTTTATGAAAACCTCCTCATAAAGTGAAAGTAATATATTTTATTTCATTATTTATATTTATTTTTTTAGGGGAAGAGGCTAGGAAAGAAGAGAAAAATATTTGCTTCACCTGATCACCAATTTTGAGAGGCACAACATCACCAACCACTATATCAAATATTGAAACCTTAATTCTGCGCCCACCCCTAACAACCTGCAAATAATTACCACAATATTTAAAAAGAAGAGGATAAATTATAAGAGTGGAGTAATATTGCACTGCATTAAACCTACCTCCATTTGAATGTTTTGTTTCTCCTCATTCAAGTTTTGGAACTGAAGAGATTGTTTGTAATCACTAACAGCTACAAAAAGTAATGCTCGATTAATAACCAACTAAAGTTGACAATTGCAACACCATTAAACAGAATATTTCAATCATCAATTAGTTACAGGGAAAAAAAAATGCTAACTGCTAGTAATAGAAAATAGAAGGGTTATATGCAAATATATATATATATATACACTTTTGCAATTTAATCAAGTTTTTTTGGTGTGACAATTAAACCAAAAAAAAAAAAATTTAATATAAACGGTTCGTATGAAAATGAAAAATAAGTCCATAATTTTATCAACAGGCTTTTTGGTAAAAGGTGCTAAAAAGGATCAAAATGTTAAAAAGTAGAGGTGAGCTCACAACCCCTCTTAAAATTCCTCTCGTAAAATTAGGCTGATAAAACACATACTCAGCATTCACTAGTAAATAATGAAAAATCAAGCAAAGCTACAGAAAGGCCCATATACTAAACTAACACAACTACAGCCACACATGGATCTTGCACTTTAAAATTGCAAAAAATAAAAGATCAAATCATGGCATACCTGTAAACACAATGACAATGAAAACAGCCAAGGCAATGCTTCCTCCATCATACCAACCTTCTTTTATACCCTGAAAATGAATAAGCATTTTTTGTAAATGAAATTTTAATAGAATGTGGCAAATATTATATATTTTCAATATACGAACTCATTCCATAGCAAACACATGGTCATGAATCTCATGTTCAAATAACTACTTGAAGCCA
This sequence comes from Scutellaria minor, assembly GCA_954870855.1. Lineage (NCBI taxonomy): Eukaryota > Viridiplantae > Streptophyta > Magnoliopsida > Lamiales > Lamiaceae > Scutellaria > Scutellaria minor. The sequence goes on along the minus strand of OX940735.1, from coordinate 654,158 downwards.
GTTAAAATAAAATGATAATGGCCTAGGTAAGTAATTACAATAACCCCAACTATTTTGGGAAAACAAACTAGGCCACCAACATCGGACGGGGGTTCACCCAACATTAAAACGTTACCCTAAACTGCTTCTCCAATAAGTTAAGTGGCCCAGGTCATAAAATATTTAAGATATGAGGGGCAATTATTTAATCGAGAGTTGAAAATGAAGTCAAACTACTTCTAAAGAGAATACTCTTCTGATAGTTTCAATTTACAAGATATGCTTCATAACCTTACCTCAGTCTTTATGCCAAGCGCTAAGGAAGCAGCTGCAGCTACCATCAAGATAATCAGTGTGGTATCTCGACAAGCTTCCCAAACAAAATTCTACATTTAGCACAATACAAAAGCAACCAATTAAACCAGTGAACTAATACTCCATTTATTATTTATAATAATAAAACTACTGCATTGGTAACAAGATCAATCATTGTTCACCCAGAAGCTCCGGCCTTTCTTTCGAGGATATGTGTTGGATCCAAAAGCTTTCTTCCGGTTTATCAAGTCATCCTCATCTCCAGGAGCACCTTTCTCTGGATGAGACTTCAACTTCTCAACCACTCCTTGAACCTAATGTGAAATATAAGGAGAAGGATTAGGACAATAAATATAGATATAGTTTAAACATAATGAAATTCAAGCAGCCAAGAAAAGACGTAATAGATGCAACTGCAGTAAACTTACCCCTCCATTTCGCTGCAAAAAAGAAAGATCATGCTCCCTGGACAATGCAACCAGTTCCTCTGAGCTGATACCAAAATCACCAATTCGAGTTGGACTTGATGGCAACTCTGCAGATTTGGGTACTAAAATACAGAAATGTGATGATCATGAGAGAAAGAGGATACAGACAGTTTAGAATGATTCTCAGCGCCAACAACAAAATACAGCATCAGATATCAAGATCACATTATGAGAAATATGTCATCAGAAAAGCAACCTAAAAAATTGCCAACACACACATTTTTAAGAAAAATCAAATCAAAGAAAATTATGTCATGAAATATTAATTTACCAAACAGCTGGGTTATCATTGGACAACTGGCTATACAAGCTTTGCCATAAGATCAGATAAGAGAATTAAAGTAAGTTTCAGGCAATTAAGTTTTAGCAATTCATTTGGTATACACAAGGTTAAGAGAATAAAGTAAGCATAATCATCTAACCTGATGTTTCTACAACACTTACCTTGAAGCTTCATCAACAAAGAATTTACGATGTAAGAAAGCAAAAAAAAAAGAGAATTACCATTCAGTCCTTTGCCATTCAGTCCTTTGCCAGCCGCTTGGAAAAGAACAGCAGCCTGCTCAAGAAATTATTGATTACTATCAAATGATTAATGATAGACGGAAAATCCAATTATGAATAAGAAACGTAATTACCCGAATGACTTGAGCATGCATTCTTATCTTAGCAATCAATTCCTTCCTTTCTTCTTCTTTCTTCAAATCCAACGTATAACGAAATCGTCGCGATGCATTCAGTACAAGTGCAGCTTGCTGAAACAAACAATGATATAGAATTAAGATTAAAATTGACCTCTGAGATATAATTCCAATAACATAGACGATCTAAACCAAGAATAAGATGTCGAGCCACTAAATTCACCAGAAAACAGTTCATATTTGAGCAACAACAGCAAAGTTCATAATCAAGGTCTCCCCATAGTATAATGCTATTGACGTGAAATAAGTGGTCAATCACTATTTGCTTTCCCACTTGACCTAATGTCACCACCTCAATGGTTGATCTTGCTCGAAAGATGTTTAAAAAAAAAAAAAAAAAAGATGTGCATGGATGTCAATCCACATAGCTGGAGCAAGAGGAACATTGTAACAGAAAAATGAATACACTCCATAACAGCATAGCCCGGATAGGGTCAAAAGGAGTGACACAGCCAGTCAATTTTAAAAGTTTGAGGACATTTAGAATATCAGATGACAAAGAACAATAAGAAATCATTTGCATCAACCAAATTTAATTTCTCATTCAGCAACCCAGTCAAAATTGAATTTCTCTTTCAACAATTGAATCAAAATTTAATTAGATCCCCAGTATTACTTTTCTATGCTCATCAGATTTGTTCGGTGTTTCAAAAATCACTATCGCCTTGCCGGCCAATTTTCCCTCTAATATTTTACTGTTTTCCAGGTTAAATTAAACAAAACCGAGGAAATTCACTAACTAGAAGAACACTAAATACGAAATGGTGTCACTTCATCAAAAATCATTAAAACAAACTAATCGGTGCCTAGGCCGACTAATAAGCGACAAGGGCCCCCTGGTTAGGATTTCGCCTAATTCAGTCCATTACATGAAAATAGTACCAGGAAACAGCAGATTACACCTAGGCTATTTTTGCAACAGTGGGTTTGATTAGTCAAGTTCCAGCTGTTGGTAGCTGTAGGAGTCTGAAAATCACTTCATTAAGTTCCAAGAATCAAAAGGCGTAGCCAATCTCTCCTATCACCTTTTTTATTTTCAGAAACAAAACTTAAAGGAGAGTTGAGAAATCCCTCAAGAAGAATACAAGAATCAAAAGGTTCGGCGAGAGAAGACCGAAAACACCATCGACTAAATAAAGAAAATGGGCACACTAAAGGCCATTCACTTGTATGCATGTTAAAAACGACTGGATAAGTAGCTGCTAGGAAGATAACGTGAAAACATAGTGAGTGAACAACACATGGCTGCCATACTTGATTTCTTTTCGACTTATATGCATAATAGCAATTTATAGCATTAACATCATCTGATACACATCTGCCATCTTATCAATTGATCCAAGAAAAGTGCACACACATTTGCATCATATAGTAACCTATCTGGATTTCCCGAACTTTTTAAACCTATATCGAACATCTTAAACTACAAAACAACAAAGATCGTCAACAGAATGAAAAGGTCTGAATCCCTGCCTGCTAATTGCAGAGTGCTTAGTCAAGCAAACATTTTCGAAAAATTAATCCCGAGAAGAGTTAATCACAAATTGCTAAACTTATCTCACACTTCAAATTCTAGCAAGCACATTGCAAGTGGCAGGTAATTTCCAACCAAGAAGTAATATCATAGAAAACATTGAGCTCTTCTCTTCATTCTTCATGTGAGCATTTAAGCAAATAAGATAAGCAAAACAAGAGATGTGATAAAAGTGGAGAAGCTCGAATCCAATGTATGGTTAACTTACCCTCCACTTACGCAGCTGATGGATAGGAGCACTTTTAGTCCTCACAATATAGAACGGCGAATCATCGTCGTCGTCTTCGTAGTCCCTGGCGGAGCCGCCAGCTTCAGGGTCATTCCGGTGGCGCCGGTACGGCGAGGTCGGGTAATCATCAGCCATTCTGTTACGCAGGAGAGATGACACCGCTAATCTGTCAAATCACTAGGCAGATTCCCTATATTCTTAATTCTTTGCTTGCTTCAACAGTGTTCACTTTGCTCAAAGACGAATCAATCGAAAGCAGCCATAACTGATTCCTAATCTCAGTGAATAAGCAGTAAAAAGTAAAAACCTGAGGAAGAGTCGGCAAACGGTGAGGCACTGTGCAGTTCGTGCGGTTGCAGTGCAGACGACAAAAAAGCAGAGTGGCAGTAGGAAATTTCCTTGCAATTTCTCTTCGATAACTGATTTCAAATTCTGCGAAGTTGAGATTGTGTGGATTAAGGGTCCATGGAACATATAATATACTCTCTTTTTTTTAACAAGATAATGTTTACTTTACCGCTTTCATACTCTTTTTTTTTTTTTTTTTTTTTTTTGGCCTTTTTATCGCTTTCTATTTATTTAGTCAAAATAAAGAATTAAACTTTGTTTTGAAGGATTTCTAAATTATATTTTAGGGATTTCAAAAAATAAAGTGATATTTTATGAATCGTTTGAAAAAAAAAATTTAGGGACCTCAAGATGTTTTGGATATTATTAAATTCTCCAAATTAATCATTTCTAACCCTTTAATAAACTATTCAATCTATAATATTTTGATTTTATTACATGTAATTTTGATTAAATTTTGCACTACTTGTTAAGCAATTTTATGTTGAGAAAAAAGTTTATCAAATTTAGGAGTTTTAATTGATATTTTGTAGGTGTATATATCATTCAATACATATCTTTTCTACTTCAAAGTAATTCAGTAAACTATTTTGTACTATAAATATTTTAGAGGATGAACTAAATAGCAAATAAATCATAGTTTGTTAGGAGGAAATCTTTTATTTTTGTTATGTGGTTCATCTATTTAGATTTGGGATCTCGACATCCTAATCGTTTTTGTTTTAAGATTTGAATATATGGAATTAAAATCTTTTTTTATAATTCAACTATGTTCCCCAAATTACCAATTTGTTATTTCAAATAACACCTCACATAATTTTAATAATATAATTATACGATTAATATCAATTTGTTTGATATTAACATTATATTACAAAAAAAATCATACCTTGCATAATTTCTTAATAAATATAAGTTTTTATTATTGATTAGAATTTTAAAATATCATGATTTCAAAGCGAATATAAGATGGAAAGTCGAACTCAGGAAATAAGAATATTTGCATCAGATTTTTTAGGAAAAAATCAGAATTTTGGCATAACTTTTTGAAAACAAGATTTTTGGCATAACTTTATTTTATATTTTCTTATTTTCTGCAAGAGTTGGGGCTTTTGGAATATCTATGACATTTTTTATGAAAATTTCAATGATGCTTTAAATGATGATAATAAAGATTCGCTACGGTAAAAGGTGGGCGGATATTATTCATTCATCTCATGCATATCTTTCTTTTCAAATCTACAAAAAAAATTACAAAATATTTAAATTAAGAAAATACATAGGATCAGATTTAATATAATATGCCATATAAGTATGTGTAATATATTTGGAACTATAAGATATATTGATTTCCACAAAGAGGGTAAAGATTGTGTTTTCTACTTAATATAAACAAAACAAAAAAAATGAATATATTAACATGTATGTAATTGTATACAAACTTATATTAAGTATTAAATTCATAGTATTTCACCACAAAATGGGGAAAAAAAGTTAGGTAAAACACGTTATGAAGACGTGTGATGGTAATGCACACCATAAACTCAAAACATCAACTATATATCATATATATTTTGGTCTGTTGGTTTAATGTCTAAATCAAAATAGATATTTCACGTTTCTAATTGGAAGAGAGAAGGAAAAAGGAAGGAAAAAGAGAGAGAGAAGTAAGTAAATAAAAGAATATTTACCTAACAATTTTACTTAATTTTATCATTGTGGATGTACATTAATATGTCACATATTTAAAAAGATTTAATTTCAAATTAGGATAATTAAATCAGTGATGGATCTAGGAATTCAACTAATTATACATTCAATTAATAATAGCAAAATAAAACAATACATTAGTTGTTGTCATTTTCTACACACTGAAATGGTATACGTTTATTGAAAATTTGACACAAAAATTGTTGACTTAGCTATATGTTAATGTTAGAAAATAAAGAACTTAATAATATTACAGGTTTTTTTTTTCTTTTATAAATTTTATTTTATTATTGTCTCTAGTAACTTCAACATTTCTGATATACATTTTTCTTTAATACATATCACTAAACTATCATGTCTAAAGTGATTATGAAATACTAATTTACCCCTTCACAATTTCTAAATTTTGGATAATCTAACCCAATGTAGGTCCATTGTACTGGATATAGTATACAGATGTGTAACGTGTGATGCACCGTTGGATACAAATTTCATTTTATTAATTAATTTATACATATTTATAATATCTTACTTTAGTGAATAGAGCTCAGTTTCTCAAATCAGGACAGGTGGATCACATGCAAAGTGCCAGACATAAACCTACTTTCTAAAATATGTATGTATAGAAATAGAAGTCATTCCCAAAACTACAACAAAATATCTCTCTCTCTCTCTCTCTCACATATAATGTAGAGTACTCTATATATATATATATATATATATATTCTAAGCAGGTGATTTTCTGTTTGATCATAGTCCCTCGCACGTGGCATTCATCTCATAATATTTTATTTTTCATGGGGTACCGACGTGTTCATCGACTGTAATTTAAAAAAAATAAATATTAAAGACTTTCTTCTAATTCGAGCAAAAAACTTTATAAAATATCTAGTAATAATATTAAATAATTATGATTGATTTTTATATGTACGTTAAGTGTATCTATAAATATGATGGGTGTTGGGCCAGTGACAACCGACAAGGACGTTATTCTTAGATTAATTGCAAGTAAAGAATATTCATCTCCAATCGATCTTGTCTTGTTAAGTTTATATTGATCTGAGTTCACCATGCCGACATGGTTTAATCTTTTTAAATAAATTTATTTTGTCACGAAATTAAAAGCAAGTGATACAATTTATTGACAATTATGAAAATTCAAAGAAATCTTGACCTATGCACGTAGCATGTTAGTTGGTCGGCACCGGCAAGAATATATGAAATATTATTCCTTTTTTTTTTTTTTTTTTTGCTTTTAATTTTGTCAAAAGGTATACAGAATATACATGGAAATTGGAAATGTGTGTTTGATATCATAAAAACTATATAATATATTACTATATGTGTGTGTGTAATCGGAGATATCTAATTTATGAAGGTTGTCAAAAATGTTAAAATGTTAATTGTGAATAATTCTTATTTTGTTCATCGATTAAGTGTATTGATTTAATCCTTTGAAATTATGGAATATGAATACAACATATTATTGTGTACAGGATGGATAGGTTAGGAGGTTTGTAAAAAAATTGTCAATCTTTTTAGGATTTTTATTTTTTCAAAGAGAATTACCATATATATATTAATGATAAATTAAACCACTATCTTCATATATATCAAAGTAAGACCACTTATGCCACATGTCGAACTCACATTATTTTGACATTAAATATGACTAATTAATTACTTTAAATTATATGTTACAAAGAAAAAATACTAAATAAATTAAAAATGTTGACAATATTTATCTAAATAAATATGCTAGGCTTCAATATAGGAATTATTTGCATATTTGAAATTAGTTAAATTTAAAATTTTGAAGAAAAAGTATAGATAAATAAATAAGAAAAACACTAAAGTAAAGATAAGCTTATTGAAAATGATTGTTCAAACATTCCATTTAAACTTATTAATTAATGAAAATTTGAATTATTCCTTTTTAACTTGTGTGTTAAAATAAACTATAAAATTAATTTATGAAATTTTGACTTTCATTTTTTTAAATTTAATTGAAAATAAAAACAGGGGTTGCTATAGATAATAACAATAAAAAAGAAACTAAAAATAATGATTGGTGGATTAAAGATATAATAGGCATATCAATATATATTATTTTCAAAATAATAAATAAAAAATTATTTATGATCTTCTACAAATACAACATATTTTGACAATTAGAAAATTATTTAATCATATTACGTTATATTTAATGTTGCGATATTTATTGCACAAATCATAAATTTAATTTTACTATATAAATAATAAAATTTTCTTATTTTATTTGTAAAATCTCATGTATTAAACGGATCTTATACTAGTTGCGTATATAAAACAAGGTGACCTTTTATATTTTAATGACAAATTGATTATTTAAAATAGGGGAAACTTATAAACCATGTTTAATTGATCTCATATCTAAAATGAATCATTCCAATTTGAGAAGGGACAATTGTGTGGATAGTGAAAGAATTTAAAATGGACACCTCTTACGGCATGATTGTTATGATGGAATGATGTGGGAATTAAATTATCATTCTCACCTTCATTCCTATTCACTTGATTGGTATATCACCATTCCCATAGGAATTGGTATTCCATAGACATGAGATTAGTCATTCTTTATTACACCTATGATATTATGTATTCCTCGCTTTTAAGGAATGAATTTTTTTTAAATTAATTTTGACAATTTCATTATTATTTATTTTATTTTTTTACAAATTAACTTCCCAAAGTTAAATTATTATACAATTTTTTTAAATAATATTAAATTATTTATAAAAATAAAAAATATATAAATAAAAATATCAAAAAATAATACAATTAAATACACAACTAGTATAAAAGTAATGAATAAATGTAAAATTCTTAAAAACATAAAAATAGTATGATTATAATATTAAAAATACAAATAATTTTAGTTCTAGTATAAGATTTTTCTAATTTTTTTTTAAATATATAAAAATATATAAATAAATTGTAACTAACTAGCGGTACACCCGCGCAATGCGCGGTTTGTTATATAAAATTTAATAATTTTTAATGTTGATGACATAATGTAATGATATATCATTTAAATGTAAAATATATATTGCTTTTAATATCTATATTAATAAAAATGTTATTATTTCAACTTTAAAATTATGTTATTTTAAATAACTGTATTTGATAAAATTAGAAATTTTGAATGCAAACAATTTTGAAACTCAACATTTTAAATTTGATATAATTATATATGTAATGTAAATAATATATTATGAATTTTAAAATAGGTATGAATTTGATATAACATGCATTAAAAATGAAATTTAAATGAAATTACGAATATAATTAATTTATAAATATAACACAATACAATATAAAATAATAAAATAATAAATTGAACATCAATATTAAAAAATTAATAAAATAATAAATATAACATCAATATTCAACAATTAAATTTGAAAATAAAATTGAACACAATATAAAATAATAATAATAGTTTTTTGTTTGTTAGTTTAAATTTCTGAATAATTAAGAAGTGATTTATTATACTTACTAATATGTTTTGTTCTTTATATTTTAGAATTATTAAAATGGAAATTTTAAATAAGTCGTATCGTAAATAAATTTTCTGCTTTTTTTTTAGATGAATTTGTTAAAAAAAAAAAATTAAATTTATTCCAAAATTCAGTTTATATTTAAAATATTTAGCTTCCAAATTATTTTTACATTTTAAAATAATAATTTTTAGATTTTTGAAACCATTTTCAGATTATTGTAGAACAAATTCTAGTTTTTTTTAATACAACTTTTAGATTAATTATATCTCTTCATTTGAAATAATTTAGAATAAATTAGCAAATATTTTTATTATTTTTATTAAGCTATTTTTTATTCAATTTATTGATATTTATATCTTTCAAAATTAATATTACATATATATTTGAATTAATTTTTAAATTTTATTTGTTAATTTTAAATTGTTAAACCTTGTTATTATTATTAGTTTTAAATTTATTATTATTTTGATATTTTTATAATAGATTTCAAACTTTTAAACATTTTATAACACATCGTAAAATTAATTTTGGATATTAAAACTATTATCCACATTTTATATATTAAAATTTTAAACTAATTTTCCAAAATTTTAATTTTTGACATAATGTTTAAATTTTATTATTTTCAAATTTTGATCACATCATTAAAATATAATCATATCCTTAAAGTATATGATTACCGAAGTGAATATGTATAAAATTATTGATGTATGGTGCTAAACTTCTCCACAATTTATAGATGTGGACAAATCTTATTTAGTACTTTTCTTGCTCCTTTTATTTTCTAATAAAATGTATTGAGTAAATTTAAAATTAGGATGCAAATAAGTGAATTCTATTGGAACAGGGCCCACAATTGAATTTTTAAATATTACAAATAGTAGGGCCCACAATTGAAATTTTAAATATTATTATCATAACATTTTCTTGTAAATGACAAAAAATATTATTTTTTTAGAGTCTAGAAAAAATATCAAAATAAAAATATTTATACAATCATCAATTTGATGTGACATTTTTAGGAGGGAAAATGACAAATTAGTAAATTTTGCCAACTTCTCTCATCTTATATATAGTATAGATTGAAATATTTTTAGATAATATAAAATATTATTTAAATAATATAAAAGCATATAAATAGTTAATAAAAATTATGATAAATATAAAATAATTTAACTATTTTAAGAATATGTAAATAATACAATATTAGTAAATTAATAATAAAATTAAATATTTCAACACAATGTACCTTAATATTAGTGCAATGATTAATTTTCCACAAAAAGATTTATTTATAAATTTAAATATATTAAATAATGAAATTTGAGTAATATATGGAACAAGGATTTTAAAATAAGATCATAGTGGAAGGTAATTTGGGCAAATAAAGATTGATTTAATATTTATGGATTTTATTTGTACTAATTAATTATAAAATATAATGATAATGATTATTTCATTCATTTCCTACTCTTTTATGATACTAATCATATGAATAAGTATTTTTATACAATTCCTTTCCCACCATCATTCAATTTTTAAGTTCATTTCATTCTCATCTAATTTCATTACATCATACCAATCATGCCGTTACTTAATTTGCAGATATTTTCCCATGTTTTCTCATTATTTTGCCCAAATTTGCTAATTTCAGCAAATTAAAAAATAACTACCACCGGTTCATAATAATTATTGTTTTGTAATTTTTGTCATAAATTAATGAATATAAAAATCAAATAAATATATCCTGAACTTACCGAGTTATTTAGGTTTAAAATTAAAAAGAGAATCAAATAAATTATTTAAAAATTTTATTATATTACATCCCTAAATTTTTGTTATGGAATATGAGCATGGATAATATGAGAATAAAATTACATATATAATGTTAAAAATAATATTTAATTTGAAACAAAATTTAAACTTTAAACGACACTCATGATCGAAAACGAATGTACAGCTTATCTTATCATTTCACACTCACACATGACGTGTACCAATAAAATTCAAAATTGATAATTGCAATCGAATGGAGAATCTCATTGCAACTCCTATGAACCTCAATTTCTTTTATCAATATGCAATATTTTTTCCAATAATAATAATAATAATAAATGATTAAAATCAAAATATACAATACTATATTTGTTTGTTCATAAAAACTTATATAACATGTCTCATGGAGACTTATTTAAAGATGAATCTTTATCATCTACGAATAAAATTCGTTATATGTAAATTATAAATATGAATTATGATTTGTTTCACATAATTAGATATGTGATATCAGGGACGGATTCATACTAGGGCCAAGGGCGGCACTGCCCCTGAAATATTAAAAAATATAATGGGTATTTTAGTAATTTATTATATTATTAAAATGGAAGAAATAGAATTACATAAGTCGAGTACACTTTTTTCTCTTTCTTTCTCTCCACTGTCTTTCCATTTAATTTCAACCTAAAACATTATATTTATATTATTCTTTTGCTTTTTTTTTTCTTATTATTGTAGATTTAACGTGTCTTAAATTTTATATGTCATATAATGATTAGATGGAAAATATTGATGAATGATTTTACATTTTTTTTTATTGATTCTTTATCTATACTTGTAGTTATGGAAAAAAAAAATTGTGATAGGAAATTGTCAAACTTATGTTTGGTAAATGATTTGATTATTTTGTTGATTAAATTACTATAATATTTAGTTTCTTTCGAGAAAGAAAAAAAATTAAATATCCTTTAAAATTAGTATCTTTTATATTCTAATAGTTATAATCAATAGATACAAATAAAATTTATCAAGCATTGAGTAAATCAAAAAAGTAAGATGAAATTTTATAATTCAAATGTTGAGATGTAATTATACTATTAATTTTGGATTTTATTATGTGTAATATAATATATTAATTTTATCAAAACGATGATAAATTTATACTTTTAGTTTGAAATTATTATATTTTTTTCATTAGTTGACTTAGGTCCCCGAATCAAAATCCTGGATCCGTCACTTTTGATTGTTTAGAAGGCAAGAGAGGCATATATGCATAGATTGAAAGCAATTAACGCGTAAACTTTAGAAAGTGGTGATAAAAGAAAAGCAGTGTTTACCAACCTTTACGAACAAGGCAGGAGAGAGAGTGATGAGAGAGAGTGAGTGTGTGTGATGATGATGACTTGGACTCTAAGCTGTGCATATGGTTCCACTGCTTCTTCTTATCTCTTCCTTTTCCTGCTTCAGCTTCCATTAATTTCTACATTTATATATAAAATAAAACAGATAATATTTTTGATTAATTTGTTGATTATTTGGATCAATATTATTGTGACCAGTGGAGTTGTTGGCAGTTGTCAAGTCAAGTTTTTGGAAATTTCGACGAAACAGGCTCTTTTTTTCTTTATTTGCACTCCATAGATAAATAAATACCAATTAATTCAGTAAATTAAATCCAATACTAAGAGACAGATATATACATCCATGACCCATGCATGCATAAGAAAATTTGGCAAAAATAAATTCCACTAATTTATAAGTATAGACATTATATATATATATATATATATATATATATATATATATATATATATATGAATATGAGCAGACAATAAATTACGTGTTAAAAAAAAAAGGACAAAGAAATGTGCAATAATTTAAATTTAGGAAACTTCATGGAAATGAAGCGTGACAGAAGAAAGCAGGTGACAATTATTGCCCTTAATTAATGTTCGATCTTGAATAAATAAAGATAGAGACTTGAGAGTAGTACTTTTCTCTTAAATTTTTTTGTTGATATGAATTTATTTTATTTTATTTTATTTGAATTATTTGTATGTGGATAATTGTTACAACTCACAATGACACAATCAACCATGGTAGTTTGTCGGAAATTCAAAACTCAACAGTATGTTTGTACTTTATATGACACATTTAAATATATCATAAAAATTGAAAATATAAATGTCACTTACTACAATTATAAATCTTTATGATAATATAAAAGCTTGACAATTTGCTTTGGTCTAGAAAACAACTAATAAGATATATCTATCAAGCATCTTATAAGCATTAAAAATATCTTATAAAATATGAAAGTTTTAAGATGTTTGATGTAGGATGATTGACCTGGTTTTATAAATTTGTTAAAATATAAGTTTTGATATAATTGTACATATATGATTTTATTTTATTAAATAAGATATTAATATTGTTATTTTATTAATCCTTAGACTTTATTTTTTAATTAATTTTTGTCTCGCACTATATGATCATTAGATCAAAAAATCACATGTAATCTGCGATGTAGGACAAATTTAACAGTGTTCAACTAAAATTAAAATTTTTCTAGAAAACATATATATGATTTTTTTGATTTATAAACAAACACCATACTTAAAATTGTCAAATTATTAAACGATACAATATAGTTTTTATACTTTTGAGTTTTGCCTCTACATATAATGATGGTATATGTGAGCATTGGGCCATTTAGTTCAGATGGGTTATACTTTTCCCTCTACATATAATGTGATGATATATTTGGGTGTTGGGCTATTTAGTTCAAGTGGGCTTGGGCTCAATTAAATTAGCGGATAAAGTAATGGGATTAAAAACCCTATAAGCCCAATTAAGGCCCAACTGTTACGCTTCTTCTTCATGGTATATAAATGGACTAGGGTTTTCTCACTCCACTCCCTCGAGCCTCTGCAGCACACAGCCTTGTTCTTCCTGCGCTTATTTTTGAATCAGGTAATTCGCTAATCTTTCCTTTAGTTTTCAATTCTAGATTTCTAATTACTGAAAGTTGAGTTTCTGATATTGAGATTATTCTGGGTTCTTAACACTGCTAGCATTTTATTATTTGATTTGTTTTTGAAATGGTGGAAATAAATGATATTAAGTTTCGACGTAATTTTTGGTTTTCAATCGTAGGTTTTGAATGTATGCTTATAATTTATGGAAAGTTTAGGTTATTATACCCGATTGCATTGTGGTTGCGTGCTTGGAATTTTGATTTTCATTGATTTAGTTTAGGATTTTACAGGAGATTGTGATTGCAGCTATTGTTGAAGCTTGGAAAATTTCTCATTGGGATTTTTTTTTTAATTGTGTTTGATTGCTAATAATTAGAGATGGCGGAGGTTGTTCCCGAGTCAGTTTTGAAGAAGCAGAAGAGGGCTGAAGAGTGGGCTCTTGCAAAGTCGAAAGAGCTTGAAGAAGCCAAGAAGAAAAAAGTTGAGACTAGGAAGTTGATCTGCAAGAAAGCAAGAGATTATGCCAAGGAGTATGAGGAACATGTATGTTTGAATTGTTTATGCTTTAGAATAATGTTGACCTTCTTTGGTTACTGTTCTTATTTTTCTTAGGTCTTTTATAAACTTTTTGATTTTGTTATCTAGGATAAAGAGTTGATTAGGTTGAAGCGTGAAGCGAGGTTGAAGGGGGGCTTCTATGTCAACCCAGAAGCCAAGCTTTTGTTCATCATCAGAATTCGTGGGTAAGGCATATTAGTTACCACTAAATTTGTGCAGAATCAATTAAATGGGAAAGGAAGTGTCATTTACGTGTTGAATTTCAATTTTTCAGAATCAATGCTATGCACCCCACGACCAAGAAAATTCTGCAGCTCCTGAGACTGCGTCAGGTAATAAGCGTTTTTATCACATCAATGTGTGTCATTTCAGTATATCCCCCATTTTTGTACAGTAACTGACTTTCATGGTGTGTTGTGTGTTATATAATGTCTTGGCTCATCCACTAGTTTGCTGCTCATAACTTAACTGATCGAATGTACCTTTATAATTTTGTCATTATGTTTGCTTGGAAGTATGAGCAATTATCTGCCATTTATGTTTGAATGTGAAGTGATCAAGGAGTTATCTTGAAGATGAAGAATATGGCATGCTGACTTACATTTTTTCATGTCCCAATATTTCTTTCTGAGGGTTTACTTCTCTGTACTAGGGAGTGTTTTTTAAGTGTAGGGTTCTTTCTACCAGTATGAATTTCCTACTAAAGATGAATGGAATATGGACTAATTGTTTGTGGGGATAAACTGTGTTGAGCAATTCTTTTAAATAATTATTTCGCATCAATTAACAATGATTTCAACTCCTTGATTAAGATGACAATCACTACATTTCTTTGTGCATTTAAGTTTCAGGGAGGCAGTTTTCTGGAAGTTATGAAGTCAATGTTGTTTGAAAATTTATCTTGTGCTTCGGGTTCTTTTAACTTATACAGTTGCTTGTTAGAAATTGTTCACTGAACAAACTTTTCTCTGTTGCATTTGATTATTTATTGAATTTTCATGTCCCATTATCTGAATTTTCTTATGGTTTTTCATTTGATGCTTGTGTAGATATTTAATGGTGTCTTCTTGAAAGTAAACAAGGCGACAATGAACATGCTTCACAGAGTTGAGCCTTATGTTACTTATGGGTGAGCCATAGTTTACATTCAGACTTTTAAATCTATTGTCTAAACCACTGTCTAACAACTGCTTAATGCTTTTTTCAGGTATCCCAACCTTAAAAGCGTCAGAGAATTGATTTACAAGCGTGGTTATGGAAAAGTTAACAAGCAGAGAATTGCTTTAACAGACAATTCCATAATCGAACAGGTTGATTTACCGACACTAAAATATTTTTCGAGGGTTTATTTTTATGTTTTCTTGTTTCTAATTTACATACTGCTACTTCACAGGTGTTGGGCAAGTACGGAATAATTTGCATCGAAGATCTTATTCATGAAATCTTAACTGTGGGGCCCCACTTCAAGGAAGCGAACAACTACTTGTGGCCATTCCAACTCAAAGCACCATTGGGTGGGCTGAAGAAGAAGAGAAACCACTACGTTGAAGGTGGTGATGCTGGTAATCGCGAGGATTTCATCAACGAACTCATTAGGAGGATGAACTAAGTTGTTTCTGCAGCTTTTTTGTCAAGAACATTGCTTTTACAAGTTTTTCAGATTCCAGATTCTGGGGGATTTTACTCAATAGAACTACAGTTTGGTTCTTGAATTTTGTAGCTCTACTATTTTCGGATACATCTAATATTAAACAACTGCAATTTTGGTTTTATCCAAGAAATGGGTTTTGGCTTATTTTTGCAATCTTACTTGTTTATGATTTCAGTTGATTTTTACTCTTAAGCAACATTCAGCTTTTGATGAGACAAATTTATCCTTTCCTTGCACTAGAATTATAACGAGTCTATATACAAATGCTGCAAATGAAATAAAAGATAAAATAGTGTAGCGGAAACTTAAATAGGGTGTATATATGAACACAAAACCAAACGTTTGGAACAAAGGGTGCAAAAGAACTTGATCTTGATTCTGAAGCAAACTTGGAAATAGCAAAATCTCCCTTTCTCTTGTATTTCCACTGCTTCCACTCCCCCTCCACAGTAGGGACATTTTCCAGGGGACCCACGTTTGCATATCTCCTTCTCTTCCTCTTCGCAGACATAAATGATTCTCATCTACGTGCTTGATTTGATTAATGCTTGTCTTTGTTTATATTTTGAGATTATCAAAATTCAATGTAATGTGTATTTATAGAATGTGGGTAGGTGGGATGACTAGACAGACTGCATATATACATGCAGATATATTTTGACTTCTTAGAATAGCTGTTTGATTTTTCCTTTTATGGTTAGGAATTTAATAAAAGAAATTGTTTGAATTTGACGAGAAAATGCATTTTGACCACGTTTGGAATTTTAAACGATGAAGTTTATATTAATTAAACTAGGTTCATATATTTTTGTATGTAAACATCCAGTATTTATTTATTTTATTTTGACCTGTACTTCTTTGTACTTATTTTATTGAGTAGTCCAACAATACATATATATACAGTCACTTTTTTTTTTCATTGTATTCTTTATTTTAATTCGAAATTAAAAACTCTACAAATAAAATAAAAAATAAAATAAAAATGATGAGCTAATTATTGAAAAAAATAAAAGATTTTGAAGTTATGACCATTAGAAGACACATCAGAGAACCATAATTTTGCTAAAATGTAACTGTGTTGTGTGTTTTTATTTTAAATTTAAAGATCAAAGGAAAAAGATAATTACTTTGAAAATGGTAGGTTAACCATTGTAAAAGTGAAAGGCTTTAAATTAAAATAAGAGATCTTTCATTTATATTCTATGTAGATTAATATTATATTATTTAATTTAGATTGCTTATAAAATTGGATCTCCTTGGGGCAAAAAACCCAGCACCTCATGATGGGAAAATCAGATCCTCTGTATCATTTATCTATGTACGACACGTGTATTACATCCCAAAATATGTTATATTAATTTTCAAATTAAACGCGGTTACAAATCTTTACAAATTAATAGAAAAAGAAAAAAAAAAAGAAAAAAAAAAGAAAAAATAATAATAAAACGACTGCGTATATACCTCAACATGAAGTGCTGGGTCTTTGGCCCCATCAGGGGATCCATATCCATTGCTTATGATGTGGTACTTATTGTGGCTATCTAATTTGACATGTGGACTTACATAATTCGAAAATACAATTATAATTTGAATTATGTTAATGAGTCGAAGTATACGTGTTTCGCTAGATTTAAAAAGCTAGAATTCAATAATAACTTTTGATTTATTTTTTAAATTTGAGTACCGGATATGTGAGATCTGAAAAATTGGAGCCCTTGTTTTGCAATTCTTTTAAGATTTAAGTTGAGACAACCTTTGACAGGTGCCACAACACAACGCCTCACTGTCATCCGTCAGATAACTGGTCGATGTCAATGACCCGACCCGCTAACCCGGAAATCCGACCCGGATAGTGATATCATTTTCGATGATCTGATCGTTCCCTTCTGGGATATTCTCCTTGTTCCTTTCACAGCTTCTCGCCGCTTTCTATTTTCCGGTGGAAGCAATCCCAAACCCTAACCCCCCTTCTCTCTCTTTCCTGTGCGATTGGTTGTAATTGCATCTGATTTTGAAAATCTGCTTAACTGATTGTCAATTGAAGTCTGAAGGGGCTTCTGAGGATGAAAGTTGATGCGAAGAAGAAGGAAACAGTGATCGCGAGCTATTAAAGGATGTGGTTTTCCTTTTGGAGATCCCGGGATAGATTCTCTTTAGATGAACTCAGGTAGTTTATAGATGATGATTTTGGTATGATTTGTGGTTCACCTGCGATTTCTTCATTTTCGAGTGTGATTTGAATCAGATATAACGTTAGAGGAGTTCTACTCAGTACTGCGATTTTGAGCTGGATAGATCGGTTGAATAGTTGATTGTTTTGTTTTCCACATTACTAACTCAATTTAATGAAGGAATGTGTTTTAGTTTAGTTCTTGAACTGCAATCTGAAAAACAATTGAGAGGAGGTTTTACTACTGAATTGCTTCATGAGAGGAACATATGTTTATTTGCTACATTGTTTTAAGAGATTAATTTGTTTTGCAATTGAGAGAAATGCAAAATCCTTGAAATACTTAGATCGTGTAGTGCTCAATGATTACCATTGGAGTGGTAGAAGCTGATAAATGGCCAGTGCTTGATTGTTGAAATGAGTGGCATGCATGGGGTTGGGAAAACCAAGTTGATATGTGTAAACAGATTTGTCAGGCGGAAAAACATACTCATGATTTTTTCTGGCAGTTGATTTCTTTACTCTTTGGAGAGTGTTTTGTGTGTTCACCAGGTGATGGCATTTCTTAGTTGAATAGTGTAGTTTATAGTGTAGGGTGAAATCTTAAGGAATTATTAATCCTGTGCTAACACATGATTTCATGTTTGGCCAAAAGAGTTTCTTCCTTCGAGTTGATGTGGCTCCATTTGTTATATTTTAGGTATAAGCTAAACAAATTGAGTGCTGTTTCATGTTTTTTCTAAGCTAATTGAATTAGAATGGTATTGGGATGGTTTTTGGGGATCAAGGACCAATAGGAATTCAATTATCAATGATTACTATTTTAACAGTTCAACTGAATCATCATTTTATCAATGGGCATTCAATTATCAATTACTATTTTTAAAGTTCAACTGAAGTCATCGTTTACCTGTATCAGAAAATGACTTGTTGTTGAATATATCATATGATTTCAATAACTTCAATCAACTGAGAACTCAGAAAGCAATCCTTCTATGGGCATGAGATGTTGGATTTGTATTGCTTCTAATGCTGTCCTTGGTATTTATCTACAATATGATTGTGCTCCCAAATGCAACATACACCTCCCAAACTTCTCAGTCTTTTAAGATCTTGAATTTTGCCTTATCTTCCCAGATTCCTAATTGATCAACTGATAAAAGTTCAAGTCGTGAATGAGGTCAACAAGGTATGTTGTTCTTTTGCTGTCACTGCTTGACTAAATTTTCTGGTATCTTTTGGATACTGCTTCTTTTGATTTTAACCCTACATTGTGTATTGCCCAGGACTTTGTGATTGAGGCTTTGAGATCTATCGCAGAGTTGATAACATACGGTGACCAACATGATGCTGCCTATTTCGAGTGTGTTCCTGTGCTTGATATGCTTGTATATGCCTTATAATTGCATGTCCTTTTTTTTTTCTTAATGCAATTATAATTCATTTGGCTCCTTTTAGGTTTTTCATGGAGAAGCAGGTCATTGGCGAGTTTGTACGCATATTAAAAATAAGTAGAACTATTATTGTCTCACTCCAGCTTCTGCAGACAATGAGCATAATGATCCAGAACCTGAAAAGTGAACATTCCATTTGTAAGTTGCGTTATAACATCTGGGTTTGAGTAGCACCTCATTTTGATCTGTCCACCATATTGGCCCCTCTGAGATGTTTCTATTTGGAAATTGTGCAGATTATATGTTTAGCAATGAACATGTTAACTACCTTATAACCTATCCTTTTGACTTCAGAAATGAAGAGCTATTATCTTACTACATATCCTTCCTAAGGTTTGCTCTAGAATTCAGTTGTTTCCTTCAAGCTTCATTGATTTGGATAACTTTCATTTACTTCTTTATATCCCTTTTGATATTAATTTCCTGACTTTGGGTTTTCAACTGCATCTGGACTGCAAAAGGGCAATAAGTGGGAATTTGAACAAGGATACTATTTCTCTCCTTGTTAAGACAGAAAATGTAAGTTTACCCAGTCTTTATATTACTATTGATGGCGCAGCTGTTTCATACTATTATGTCATTTGCCTTTTTCTTTGTAATCGAGTTATCAATTTTTTAAAAAAATAAGAATCATAATTTTTTATTGATTATAGTGTATGTAGCACAATGAGACTGGGAATTCCCTAACACAAGTACAATAATAGAAAAACACATTAGAGTTGTTATCACTTGTTAAGAAGGTAGATTTTTGCTGACACTTTAAACTAGACATATTTCTTTGAGTTTTCCACCACCTTTTGTTTTTGAGCTCACAATATCTTCAACATAAGTTGATATCTTGTCCCTTTGCATTGCATTATAACTAATGGATATAATCTAGCTGTTTTTTATAAAAGAAAAATATATATATTAAAATTTCTAAAAGCTTTTCCTTTTGTATTATTAATTTGAGTTCAATTATTTTATATAATTATCTACTTTGTACTCATGCGAAAGGATTATATGGATAAAAGATAGTTATGGCCTCAGGATATTGTGATTGTGTCTGTTCCTGCACAAGATCTGTATGATTACAGATCAATCGTGGTATTTGAAATTAGCTGTTACTAAATGCAATATCATTTTCTTTGTTTTCCCCCTTCACTTCCTATTTATTTTTTTAGGATGACGTAGTCGAGTTCCCCCTTTATGTTGAGGCGATACGTTTTGCCTTTCATGAAGAAAATATGATTCGAACTGCTGTTCGTGCTTTAACGCTGAATGTTTATCATGGTGAGTTCCTGTATTTGACTTTTGTTGGCTTCTAAACTCTCTGTTACATAAACAATAACCCTACACTGATTTGCAGTTGGAGATGATGCTGTAAATAGGTTTGTTTCGAGTGCTCCACATGCAGATTATTTCTTGAACTTGGTCAAATTTTTTCGAGAGCAGTGTATCCATTTGAACGTAGTGGTTTCAAATGCTTCAAAGTAAGATGCAGAATTTTGTATTCCTTCTGATGAGGTTCTTCTTTAAGTTCTTGCTGACAAGAATAATTATATCTTGAATAGGAATCTGAGTGTGGAGTCAACTTCTTCCATTCTTTCCGCTGTTGACGAGATTGAAGACAATCTCTATTATTTCAGTGATGTTATTTCTGCTGGAATTCCTGATGTTGGGAGGTTAATAATGGACAATGTCTTGAGGCTTCTGATATTTCCATTAATTCTCCCTTCCTTGAGGATTGAAACAGTAAAGGTATACACACTCATTCATCTGGTTTCTTAAACCCATCATGTGTGTTTGTGTGTGTGTGTGTGAATTTCCTAAGCTTTTGTCAATTGGTATCTGCTTGTTATGTTTAGTTGAATGCTGATGTTATGGGTCAACATATATACTTTCATGACTATCTGAATCGTATACATTCAGGAACCAAATCTTGGGGCTGTCACTTCTTTATATTTACTTTGTTGCATTTTGCGCATAGTCAAAATCAAAGATCTGGCAAACACTGTTGCTGCTGCTCTTCTGTGTTATCCAGAGACCTTTTCTGAGATTTCTGAAGCTAAGCTCAATGGTAATATGTTGGGCCTTGCTTCTTCAGATGCAGCAAGTCCAAATATGGATGAGAACAATCACAGTGCAGAATCTGATGCTGAAAGATTGCAGGTTGCAACCCTGACATCTAGTTCTTCTCAAAACCATCGATCAATTGGTGTCTTGGATCATAATGGTAGTAGAAAATTTGCACTTAGGTAATCAATCCCATCTAATTTTGTGTTTTCCTATAAAATGTCTTTGCGTATGATCCTTTAATGAGTATTATTTCCTTAAATGTACAGCTCTAGTCTAGTAGCTCTCTTTTCGATTTACATTAATGAATTATTGTCAACTGTTGGTCAAGTTTTAAAAGAGTGATGATAATTGGAATTAAGTTTTGTGAAACACATTTTTATGGGCAACAGTGTCAACATATTTCCATAATATGTCTTATCTCAGATAGTCATGAGACCATATTCTTCTTGTTGTTGAATGATTGGGTATGTTAGCGTAGTAGAGAAGTTTGTCCTCCCTCCCTTTCTCTCACGTGGGGATTTATTATCTAGGTCATGTTACTTGTCGGGGTGATACGTACCTTCGGGGAATTCGTATGACTTGCTTTTGTCTGAACCTGACTTTATATTCTCAGAGATGCCCTTTTCCTCTAGAGAATTACTTTCATGATTTTATTCCATCTCCAGAGAATAGGTCAACTATGTTTGCTTCCCCATTTGAAGAAATGTGCTTAGAAATTTTTTGGCATGCTTTATACAGTTAATTGCACCTTAACTTTTTGGGGTTGTATGGGATCTACCTACTCTCTTTAGGAGATTGGCCAGGGGGGGGGGGTTCAAACTGGAGGTTCTTCTACAATTAAACCCAATAAAAAAGGTATTTCAGTTGGAAGATAAAATATCAGGTGCTACAAGATTTTTGAATGAGGCAAAAACTTTGACTTCCTACTGACAGGAGTATGCTTAATAGAATGGTTGACCTGAAGTATTCTGGTATGAAGACTACCCAGTTGGAATACTGAAATATTTATTATTTGTTCCTTTTCTTTATGCATCCGCTGGATGACTATTAGGTGAATAAATTGCTGAACAAGGTAAACCGAGGAATCTTTTTATTGCTCAAAATCATGTGTGGCATGATAAACTTAATTCACTTTCTTGGCCTTTGTAACAGCCAGAGAATCTGCAAATTTCTTTGTGCAATTGCTTATAAGAGTCAAATATGCGTGTTCAAATTATGCAGGGAGGCCTTGCTTTCATTTGTTGTCAGTGGGGATGATGTTCAGGTTTCAGGCTCTTTAAATGTCCTGGCTACATTGTTGCAGACTAAAGGTTATAAAGCTCACATTTTGTTAGCTATTGTGGTGATGTTTATATGCTGTGCACTAAGTAATTGATGCATTTGCAGAACTAGATGAGTCAATGGTTGATGCTCTTGGTATACTTCCACAACGCAAACAACAAAAGATGAAACTGCTGGTATGTGGTTTTAAGTTCCATTCTTTATTGTCTTCAACAAATTGGGAAGCTGCATAAAATAAATTCTGTTGGACGCATAAAGTGAAGGAAAAGTAAACAGCTGGAGTAGGGGAGGAAAGATAGATATTAATGTAAGAAGTAGGCAATTCAAATCTTTCTGCTAGTTTTTCTATATCAAGAGAATTGAAGAAATGATGGAGTGGTTCTGAAGGAAACCCTTTTTGTCTATTTTCCAAAGACCACAAAGATTGGAGCAATCTTTGATTTGCCCTGCCCTCTCTCCTGTAGTACAACATGTACTTTATCATTCTGATGTGAACTTCGATGATTCACAAAATTGTTTTACCTTTAAGGAAGAATAAATATTTGGTTTAGCATCATATAATGGGTCTTGAAAATGTTAATTGGAGGTTTATATGTGTTTTCTTTATAAATGTTAACATAACATCTATCATTTAAATGATAATGGAAAAGAGGTTACCGTGAGTAAAATATTGTATTTGTGCTTTGATGGTGTAATTGGGGAATTCTTGTCTTATTCAAAGTTCTTGCTGAGTCAATTGAACAAGCTATGTGTGTCCACCACTGCTACTCAATTTGTTTGTTCTCTAGTTCTCTGGGATAGTGTCAGCTTCAAGTAAATTCTAGTCAATGGCACAGTAAATGCAACCACCTACCATGATATTTGAGTTACCCTTGATGGTATAGTTAGCAGTTTCTCGCAGCTGTTACAGCCGCATGTATGTGATGTTATGCTTTATATGTCTTAGTCATCTTTGTTGTGTGCCTACAGCAAGCTTTGGTTGGGGAAGATTCCGGGGAAGAGCAACTTTTCTCTTCAGAAAGTAGTGGGGTTAAAGATGGCGTTAGTGGTGAACTTGATGTCTATCTTCAAAAGTTGAAGGTATAGAAGCTCTTGAATCTTCTCTGTACTGTTTGTTAACTTATTTATGGCTTTCTTCAAAAGTTGGAGCTGTTCTGCATCCTTGTAGCACTGTATTGATCGATAAGAAAACAAATTAAGTTTATTTTAGACTTATTTTTCTATCTCTCTTTAATTTCCTGAGTTCAGTTCCAGCTTGATATGGTCTTACGTTTATGGTTAACAATGATGGCATTTCTCCACTAACAATCAAAATTGGAAACATTCTTAAATTCATGATGTCCTTCACTATGTGGAACTAGATTCAATTGTTTCTCAACAGCTAAGTAAGCTATTTAATCAAGTCATAAAACATCACAACTTTCCATCCAAAAGGATCGGGCCAAAACGTTATAGTTGCTGCCTTTTATAGTTGATTGCATTTTGAACCTTACAGATCAGTTAATATGAGAGTTAATCAAAAGAATGTTCTAGCATTATGGTTCAAGTTCATGCACGTGGCATTCAAAAGTAGAGCTCACTTTACTTCATTTTAATCAGCAGGAATATGTTGGAAGTTCAAGCCCAGAGGTTGGAGTGAGTCCTCGTGTTCATAGATTTCAAGTATGTACTACAATCTAGCAAGTAATCTTTTTTTTTTTTTTTTTTTTTTTATCAGCGTTTTTATATTGCATCATGCCATATGGTGCAGTTTGTTAGGCCTGTATGTATTGGCTTGACAATGCTCATGAAATGCTAATCGTTATTAGTTAGAATTGAATCTTGCCTGTGTATTTCCATTTACTTTCCAAATGTGTGTGTGGAGAACTAATCTTGGCAATGGAACCATTAAAACACCAGCAGATCATTTGGGCAATTGTTAGATGTAAATGGATAAAGTGTTCCCAGTCTCGTCATAGAAAATGACTTTCCTGATATTATTTTACTCAGAACTGATTTTGATGACACTGGGATTTGTCTACCCTTGGAGCCATCATTGTACATAGTATTGGTGTATTCTTGCTGCTGAATAAATGTCAAGACCAAATGACCATGGTAGAAGAGTTTTTTTTAGAATAATATTGTTGATTGCTAGCATAAAATTGGATATACTTTCATTCATTTAGTTATGGAACTGAAGGAAGGTAATTATTTGTTTAATTTTATAATTTCGCTACCATTTTTGAAACTAGTATTCTGTCTGTCAGGTACTCGATTCGCTGGTCAATCTCTTCTGCAGATCAAATATCTCTGCAGAAACATTGTGGGATGGTGGTTGGCTTTTGCGCCAGTTGTTACCTTATAGTGAGGCAGAGTTTAACAGCCATCATCTTAGATTACTTAAAGTAAGTTGTGTTACAAGCAAACTGAAAAATGCTTACAGAGATGGATATCATGTGGCCTAATTATGAGGAAATTTTGTTTGTTTTAAGAGTAGCTTAGATCTGGTGCCATTTAAAAGCCTGGACTAGTTTAATGAAAACAGTCTCTTGAGAAGACCTGGAAATTGTTTAATGTCAATCATCATTCTGTAAAGATGATCATTTCTAATAACATTGTTTTATAACCTTCTTATGGTCATACTGAAATCTGAATAGCAAGTTCAGTGACCAATCCTTTAAGTTTTTTGCTAAATATTTTGCATTGCTTCTATATGATTGCACCTTTATCTATGCTTGCTCATAAATCTAGTCTGTCAAAGAATTTTCTCTGCATAGAATGACATGATAGTCATCATTTGCAGGATACGTTCCACCATTGCGCAAATCGTGTTTTAGAGGAGGCCAGAGGAACTTGGTCTGATCTGTTATTGACAGTTATTTTTGATGAGTGGAGAAAGTGCAAAAGAGGTATTTAATGTTTTAATTTTTTCATTTTTTTTCCTTTTAAAGTAAGGACAATGCATTATGTGGCTTGTAATTCATGTTGAATGACTGATGACTACCTTTAGCAATTGAGGCTGCTTCTCCTCGGAAAGACCCAAAATGTATGCTATTGCCACCATACAAGTCTGCCCCGGAAGGTATCTCTCTATCTTGTCCCCACCCCCTCCATTTCTCTCCCCCTCTGTGGTTCTCTCCTCTTCAATCTTATTCTCCTCCTGTCTTACAGAGAACGGTTCAACAGAATCTTCCTTTGCTGTTGGAGAGAGAATGTGCGAGACGGTGAAGGTTGTGTCCTACGATGCTTTCATTGAGATATTTTTTATTAATATAACGAGAATGAAGTTTATCCTTTGAATGCTATCCACTGAAGTTTGCAAACAATAAGATGGATGAAAAATATGCACTCTGGATGAATTAATGCCAAGTACCTTAACATTTTGTTCAGTCTAGATGCTTATATGTGTAAATGTTATGCATATTTGAAATGCTCATCGTATTTACTGCTAAGTTGTTCACCTCCATAGGTGTTTGCTCTTCTTCATCATCTCCACACTTTCTCGCTTGGTAGAGAGTTACCAGAACAACCTCCTGTATCATCTGCTGTTGATATTCCAGAAAAGTCCAGAGCAAAGGATGCTGGTTTAAATCTACCAGAACTTAAACCAAATGCTGAAATAAATCTTGGTATACTCAACTTTGAAGAACATCTTTGTTATGCATTATTTTATTCTTATTCTTGCTTTTGGTTCTCAGTACTGAATAGGCACTGATATCATGAGGACTGATCTCGCATGCATGAAATTGAATGAGTCAACGTTTTAATTTCACTTGGTTTGCTTTTCATTTTTTCATTTTAATTTGGTTCTGCCTACCGTCAGTGGATGCAGTGCCTTGTCGGATTGCATTTGAGAGGGGTAAAGAACGACATTTTCATTTCCTAGCACTCTCTAAGGGTAGCTCTGGGTGGCTGGTCCTTACAGAGGACTTACCCATGAAATCACGCAGGGGAGTTGTGCGAGTTGTAGCACCATTGGCTGGATGTAATGTGAGTGTTTCTCTACTTTCTTTTAAAATTTAAAGACTTCACATAAGACTAGATGTCAACCCACCATTAGAAATTCTTATTGTAAATGAATCATGCGGAAAAACCATATCATCGGACCTTGCTCAGTACAAAGGATGAAGGGATGTGAATACACGAAAGTGGAGAGGAGCCTCTACTCATGTGATCATATGATTGATTACTATGAGAAGTGGGGTGGATCTGTAGATCCTCAGAGAACTAACCTGCCTGAACCCGACATAGTCTGATAACCAAATCAGGGTTGCATCTGCCCTTTGATTGTCAAAATATGTTCATCTTTTTTATACAGTTCTTTGAAGCGGTACCCATTAGGACATTCTATTTCTTACCCATCAATACATTATTGGATTTCATGGCTATGGTAGCTGGACTAGATTTGATATTTACACTTTATTTATTTTCCCCTTCAGCCCAAAGTAGATGATAAACATTCAAGATGGCTGCATCTTCGAATTCGTCCATCCTCGTTCCCCTTCACGGACACTGCTAAGTACACTGCCCATGGAAAAGTAAAATCAAAAGCGTTGGTTGATGGAAGGTGGACTCTGGCATTCCAAGATGAGGAATCTTGCGAGTATGCTTTGTCTATGACTCTCAAAGAAATCAAGTTGCAAACACATGTGGTGGAGAGAAGCTTACAACCTTTGCTAGAACTAGATAGAACTTTAGAATTTTCAACCCCATCTCAATCTATAGAGGAAAACTCTTCGTGAAAGCCAATCTTTTTTAGTTTTCTCAACTTTTTTTTTTTGGGTGGAAATTTCTTTCCAGCCACCCATTTGTGCATTGTCGAAAAGAAATCACTAGGCACACAAATGTATAATAGAGCATGTAATAGTTAGTGGCATTCTTTGTACATAAAAGATAGGACGTGAAAGATTCGTCTTTCTTTCTATCACCAATTCAATCTTGGGCAGCCAGTTTTGATGTTGCTTCACCCTATTCTGTAAGGTTTTGTATCATTACATAATATTTCAAGAGCTAATGAAAGAGAAGTTTCCTTCTTTTGCCTCCAGTTTTCTTGGTACATGTCTTGTATTCGTGTGTTCCTGTTTTCAGTATGAATATATTTCTGGCACAGAATGTTCGAAGAGAGGTATATGTGATTAGATGGCCATGTCAAACTATGTACCCTTTGGCTTATGTAGTAGGATTAATTGCTCACTGAAAACAGGGGAAGTTTGGCAATTTTATTGATTTCAATTGAGATGCATAATGCATTGAATATTTGATGGAATCTGAAAACTAAAGGGCCACTATATATACAAAAGGTTTCAGGACTGACAAGAAATTTGTTTTCAGTAAGAAATTGTCATTAAATTGAACTTCAAAAATATATACTCCCCTTATATTCCACATACCTACCTAGCTACTCTATTCTAGCCGGTGTGCTTTATCTGATATTTCATCATGTGTGTATGACATCACTCAATGATATGCGAAGAATATATTAAAAGTAAGAATATATTAAAAGTAATGAAATACGAAACGAAACACCCATATAATAGAGGATTTGAACTGCCAATGGCGATTGAATGGCCGTGTAATAGAGGCACAAATAGATTTACAACGTTGTAAATTGAGCTACAATATGAGCCCATCTTGCTGTACATTACAGTCTCTCCCAAAGAAGTTGCTCGTCGATTTTGCTCATCATTTCATCATCGAGTCGTTTCCATGTGGTGATCCTCTCCACTCCACTCCACGACTGTTTTCCTTTCCCAAGTTGAGCCAAAATGACTCTGCTTCTTCTCAACCTTCCAGCAGCACCATAACCATGATATCCGAATCCTCCACCATAGCAAAACCATATGCCTCCTAAAATCCCGCAGAAGTCATTTAAGTGATCATGGCCTATAAACATGGCCTTCACATCTCCCATTGACACGAGTGTCTTAAGAACTCCGGAATTTACAAGTGAACATGCTACATACTCTCGATAATCTCCAACAACGCTGTAGACGGGACCTTGTCTAATTTCAGGAATTGGGATGTGGAAGAATGCCAATGAAGGACTATCCACCTTCTCTTCCTGTTATAGTGTGTTGCCTTATGCATGTCAGTAATTATAAATCATTGAATCACAGATAAATGGATGAAAAGAAGATAGTGATAGAAGCAAAAAACTATATCTATATAATATAGTAAAAAGTGGTTTGATTAGAGAAATAAAACGAAAGAACAAGAGCAATTTTTTTTTTTTCATTTATGCATGAGATTTCTACACTTTTGAGGCAACAAAGAGAGAACTAATTATGTCATATAACAAGCAATGAAACCATACGAAACAATCAATACTCTATAATTTAATGAGTAATTAAATAATCTTTCATAAACGTTTGAAATCAACAGATACATTACCTGAACTTTCTGAGACACATGACGGAGCCAATTGAGTTGGGATTCTTTAATCCAATTGTAAGTTCGAACCCCATTAACAACAGCTCTGTCTCCACTGTCGAGAAAATAAAGATTGAGGGCACTAGTATTTGCAAACTCAGAGCCTGGAGCCCCCTGTACTCTGAGATTATAGTTCCCAAAGCCATCAATGTTGAGAAGTAAATTGTCTTTGTTGGAACCGGAAGCATCTTCAACTGATGGAAAGGTCTGTGAAAGAGAAAAATCCATGAGGGAGATGAAGGACATCAGCTCTTCACGAGTCATAGTAGATTCTTGGTCGTGGTTCCCTAAAACGGCTGCCCAAGGTATTCCTGCTTTCATAACCGGCCCAAATGCTTGTAATAGGGATTCAGCAGCATCAGTTGCACTTGATCCGAATATGTTATCTCCTGGATCATATAACTCAAATGCATGAGTAAGAAGCAAAACAGAAGATGCCAATATATGAACAGAGACAATATCATATTTTATACTCTCACTATGTTCAAAGGAGGAATGTAAGCTAACATTAAACACATCCGGAATATAAATAAAACCGTCATATAGCTTACCGTATGAAATATACCAATGCAAAGAGAAATGATTCAGAAAATGCTTTAGCTGTTTCATAACCATTGTCCACCATCCTACTTAAATCATGTATCTTCGTTTATAGATATGATTGATTAATCAGTTGAAGTCCAAATTCACTAAGAACTTTTAAGGAAATCCTTCATATATACATAGGTGCTTCAATGTTTATCCTCGTAAACACGATCAGCCAACACTGAAACTAACATGATAGTTAACTATCCTGAATTTGTTTGTGCTCGTAAAGCTCTTCGAATACCAATTATTAGAGATATAAGAGAGAAGATTGTCTTCGATTTTCATGAAGTCTAGCAGAAGTTTATCTGCTATCACCTTCAATAAAGTTAATGACAACTTGAATTACTTTTTCACACCAATCTTGCTATAAACATCTAATTGCTAATCCAGAAAAGGTAAAATGGAAACCTCCACTAATGATCACAAACACCTAAATAGATGCATAAAAGCACATCCAGAATCAGCACATAATCAGATAATCATTTTTACTAATTTAGATCACAAATAATCCATCATGAAAACCACCCTTCACTAACCTAATGTCACTCCAAAGCATCATTCTCTAAACACAACCCCCAAAACCCTAACACAATTCCACCATGAATTCAGTACCAGTAAAAGCAACAAAATCTGGATTCTCGACCCGAATCATCTTCTCTAGAAACCGGGTCGTATTCAGATCCGAACAGTACTGATAATCACTCTCCAAAACATCGCGGCATCGAGTCAACTCCCCATTCCCAAAATGCATATCAGCTACCTACATCCAAACTAACACCAATCATAAAAATAATCACACTAACAAATTCATATCATCACATCGAAAATTACCTGCAGGATTTTGAAAGTGCCGTCAGCGCGGAAACGCAGAGGCGTGGGCGATGCTTTCTTAATTCTCGCATTTCCATGGCTGATGGTGAAATTGTGAGAGATCAACTGTGTGTGAAGAAGATGCACGAAAGTAGAAATCAGCACCAGGTAAAGGAAAGATTTGATCCATGTACTGTAATTACCAGAATCCATTAGAACGATTTCCATTTTTCTGCAATATATTTCTTACCATTTTTGTTTATTTTTTATTTTTGAAAATGTTTCAGCATTTTTGGATTCATGCTAATGGACTTATTCGTTGAAATCGTTTACTAAAAATGGAAACCCATTAATAGATGTGAGCATTAATTGGTGAAAATCGAAAAATCAAATTCAACCGCATCGAAATTAGCATTTTAGTTCGGTTTTTGGACAATATATTTGGTTTTGGTTTTGATTTTGATCAATTTTCGGTTTGATTTTTATATTCGAAACATAAAAAACTGAACCAAATTTTATTTTAATTTTCATATATATATATATATATATATATTAATTTCATTGATCCAAATTTCAAATTAACCTAGCTCAATTTCAAATTTCATTTTTCTAAATTTTATACTTTTTAATTATGGTTTATATGTTAGTTGTTATATGAACTGTATAATTAAAAAATTATAAGACTCTATTATTAATTTATGGTTTTATTGTGTGGAGGATTGAATGAATTTGAATTGATTTTATTGAGTTTTTATATAATTTTGATTTGTGAGATATGGGTGTCTAAAAGTTTGTAATTAGATTTTTGTTGATATGTCTAATTTATTGATATTTTTTTGTCAAATTTAGTGAAAAAAATTCTTTTATAAATTTCAATTAAAATCGAACTTATGTTCGGTTGTTATTCGATTTCTAGAAAATTCAGTTTTGGTTTCAAGTTTCAAAATTTAAAAAAATTCGATTCAATTTTTCATTTTTTAGTTCGGTTACTGAACCGACCGATGCTCACCCCTAATGATTCACATTAATTTACTTTTTTTTTTTTTTTTTTTAACCACACATTAATTTGCTTAAAAAAATGAAAAGTTACACATTTTAAACTTGTTGTTCGGTTGTTCCCTAATTTTTGTACATGGTACGGCAGATTAATGGTCGATGGTCCATCAATAACATTCTATAATGATGACAAATATAAATACTTGCATATCTTGTTTGTTTCATATTCTTTATTTTGTCTTATTTTCCATCTCATATTTACATCGTTAATGAAAGAGAAAAAACTCAATAAACAGATATATGACGCGAAGAATTGGAAACTAAAGTACATGAAACAAACATTAGAGATCAACCTCATTAATCCTGTTTCTCACAAAAGCAAAGAAATAATGAAACCAGGTCTTCTATATCAAATAGAGTTAATTATCGAAAAACTCACAAACGTTACTTAGTTTGTAATTTTAATCAAATTTTTGAATACTAGTAAATATAACATGAACTTTCATACTTTTTTTGCAATTTTAACCAACGAACAGTTTTCGAATATTGTTGTCCTATCGCTGAAATGTAAAATTGTCATGAAAAATTATTATCAGAAATATTGAAGTTGAGAAAAACTGAGACCATCAAAATAAAAAAATACACTCTTCTTAAAAGCAATCATATTCGAAAACTGCATGTTGATTAAAATTGCAAAAAATATGAAAATTCATGTTATATTTATTAATATTCAAATTTTAGTGGCACATTAAATATCACATTTAAACAAAAACAAAATATGCAATTTTCGTAAGCAACTGTTTAAAAAGCATTCTATGGGCAAAAGAATATATTTGAAGATTAATTTTAATTATTTTTTGAAGTGAAGGAGAATCACATGACTGATTAGTCAAAAAGAGTATTTGGGTGTGGACAAGTGGACTTAGAATTCCAGCCGGAATAGGTGACGGTGGGATGGGAATCCAATTCCCATCCCCACTCTCTTTTCACTGCATCATGACGTCATCACTTCATGACATCTTTCATGATGTAATAAAATTTGCTCATCATCTTTTTTTCATCCTTTAATTCAATTTTGACTAAATAATCATGTGTTTCTCCTTCATAAACAAAAAAAAAAAAAAAAAATAATAATGATGTAAAACTTACCCATTCAAGCATTAACGATCACAATCATTCATTCCACTTTCCAAACCCACATGTTTTTTGTGATGTTTAACTGTAAGTAAAGTGTGTTTAATCTCATATTAGAAGGGTAGGAAATCAAATGAAAATTGGAAAATACATGTGGAAAAGGTGTGTCTTTTCTATGAAACTATTAACTGTTAAACGTGTGAAATATGATGTCCAAAAAATAAATTTCAAAGCTCGAAAACAGTTGTATAATAATTAAGCAGCCTTGTGATTTTTGCTTGGTTGGTTTCATATTATTACGTCACTATATTTTAAGAATGACGTCATTATTATAGTATGTCAGGCTTGGTAAGACTATTTTTATCAATAAACCCTTACAACCCAACCTCTTAATAAAAAATTCATTTATCTCTCCTCCACATACACAACCTACAACACAACCCAACCTCTACAATTTTCACACTTTATCAATAACATCAACCCAACCTATAACAATTATTAATTTAATGATTTAATAATTACATATATATATTTTATAATCAATTTTTTATTATTTGAATTATGTACAAAATATATTAAATTATATGATATTCCAAATTAATAAAAGATTTAACGAAGAATAGGATATTGTTCGTTAAATGTTTAACAATAAGGGTTTAACGAACAATACCCT
The DNA here is from genome assembly GCA_954870855.1 of Scutellaria minor. NCBI lineage: Eukaryota > Viridiplantae > Streptophyta > Magnoliopsida > Lamiales > Lamiaceae > Scutellaria > Scutellaria minor. The sequence goes on along the minus strand of OX940735.1, from coordinate 620,777 downwards.
ATTGTTCGTTAAACCCTAAAAATTATAGAGTTTAACAAACAATCGAATAATACCTATTGTTCGTTAAACCCTAGAAATTATAGGGATTTAACGAATAATATGATATTATTCGTTAAACCCTAAAAAATAAGGGTTGATTGCTTTTTTTTTGAAGTCAACTAGTTCAAACTATTAACTTTTATTTTAAAAAAGAAAAAGATGTAGAATTATCAAATTGAATTTGAATTTTCCTTTTGATTTATTTTATAATTTGTAACTCATATTGTATGTGTTTTCAGTGTGTTTCGTGAACTCAAGGAATATTCTAAAATCATGATGCGTGTCAATGATTAAATAAATCTTGAACATCCAAGACCAAATATTTAATTTTTTTTAATAATGATTGGGTTATGCAAGTTACAATCATTAATTGAGAAAATCTTGGGTTAAGCGTGTCAATTTACCAATAAATCTTGGACAAAAACTTATATACACATTGTGCAGATCCATGCACCACTTCCAACCCGGCTCATAAATCAGACCCGCATGCGCTCGTACGCGCCCCCAGGTCGCGGACAAAATCCGCCCAAATATACTCCTAGGTGCCTGACCTTTATATTATGTTAAGTATACCTTTTAGTAGTGTTAGACATACCTTTTAGTTATGTTAATGGTACCTTTTATGTTATGTTAATTATACCTTTTAATATTGTTAGTCATACATTTTAGTTATGTTAGACATACATTTTATGTTATGTTAACTATACCGTATAGTAGTGTTAGACATACCTTTTAATTATGTTAATCATACCTTTTATATAGTTGTACCTTAGAATTTTTTTTAGATTTAGTTAAATATACATTTATGTGTTCATAAGATGACCATTATGTATTTTTAAGTATACCTTTATAAGTCAACTATTTAAGACACATTATGTATAAATTCCAAGACGACCTTTATGTTAAGTTATTTATACCTTCTGTCTCAATAAGGTGACATTTATGTATTATGAAGAATACCTTTTATAAACAATAAGGTAACCTTTATGTTAAGTTACTTATATCTTTATGTCTCAATAAAGTGACATTTATGTATTATGAATAATACCTTTTATAAACAATAAGGTGACCTTTTATGTATTATTAAAAATACCTTTTATAAACAATAAGGTGACCTTTTATGTATTATTAAGAATACATTTTATAAACAATAAGGTGACCTTTATGTATTTTAAGAATACCTTTATAAACAGAACTAAAATAAGTCAGTTATATATACAATATTTCAAAAATGGTATCAGACGCATCAATAAATTCATCTTCATCAGTAGATAACTCAACTATTTCATGTGTATTTGAATGATCATCTATCATAAAATATTAAGAACACGAAATCAGATACAATTTTATATTTTTCGAACTGATAAAGATGGATTTTTAACTTTTAAAATAATAGTTTTGCATCGCGATATGAAGAAGAGGAGGTTTGAGAGAAATTGAGAACGTCGTTCTTGGAGAAAGAAAGACAAAAAATGAAGAAACAAGGGAGAAGATATGAGAAGAAGAAGAGATCGAGAAAGAAAGACAAAAAATAAAGAAGAAGGAGAGAAAAGAAGAAGAAGAGAAGAACCGAGGGAATGCGCGGCCGCTCGCGGTGTACTGAGGGACTAGGACATTAATTAACAAAAAAAAAAAAAAAGGTATATATAGTTTTTTGCCTGGGCCGGTTCTAGGCCGGGTCTGAGGGATTAGGGTATTAATTAACAAAAAAAAAGAAGGTATATATAATTTTCTGTCTGGGCCGGTTCTGAGCCGATTCGGATAGTGTTGATCCATGCAACTTGTTCATACCAGCGCTACTCTAAATCTTAGGTTATGCAACTTACATGCAAGACCAAAATATTATTGTTGTTTGATTTATTTAATCATAATGGGCAGTCTTTCAATCTATGAGGTTTGGGGTTATATCAAATCTGGGGTTATGCAAGTTTTATGTTAACAATGTGACTATTGTGGAATTATCTCATACTTTGTTATGGTTGTATAGATTATAGGTTGGCCACCAATTTTCATTGATCTAAATTTTATTTTATATTCAATTATTTTTAATACACATCGCTTGAGCATCTCCAACCGTAGTTGAATTTTTAAGATTTTAAGATTTTTTTTATTTTAATAGTGTTATGTTAAATTATCTCAACAGTGTTAAATCTTTTTCTTTTTCATTTTATAATAATAAGGAATATTATAAAAAAATTATTTTTAGTGAAAATATGATGTATATTGCTAGAGATGAGTGACAATTATAATAATAAATAATGTAAAACCTATAGTATTTTTTTGTATACAGCTCAAATATTCCAAATAGTGAAAAGAAGTGAACATGTGCTATACCACACAAGATGTTTTATTACATTTGGTGTTACATTTTCTATTTCAAAATAATCATCGCTACCACGTGTATTTGATGACATCATTATTTAACACGTGGCGTGTATTAAATGTTATAAAACATGAAATGTAACATCAAATGTAATAAATGATGTGACTTTATCTTGGTGGTGGGCCCCACTCTCCTTTTTTTTTTAATTTCATTATTTGTTTAAGGAAGTCCACATCCTCTTTCCTTTCTCTAACACTATAAATACCCCCACAATGTTTTTGGAGTGTCCTACACACACACACCCCATTACTCTCTCTCTCTCTCTCTCTCTAACATCATTATGGACAACTTTAATCTTGAGGATGAATTCATGTTTCTCCACTCGGGTGAATTGGATAGGTACGCATATATCCATATCTCACAGTCACATTAATTTATGAAACGAATCATGATTTACAATTTTACTTTTGGAATAAAATCATACAGTTATCTTGAAGAACTATCAACAGGGTACTATGACTCGAGCTCACCAGATGGAGCTCATGATCAATCATCTTTGCCCTCAAAGAACATAATCTCTGAAAAAAATAGAAGAGATAAGCTGAATCAAAGGCTTTATGCACTAAGAGCTGTGGTCCCTAACATCACTAAGGTTGGTATAAAGAAACCATTCATTATTACCATTAAAGATGATTAACATCTTTTATATTTATCAGATGGACAAGGCCTCGATTATTAGAGATGCGATTGGATACATCCAATCGTTGCATGATGAAGAGAAGAGAATTCAAGCAGAAATCTCCCAAATAGAATCAGGGAAATTGATATCTTCAAATGCAGTGGATAATGAAGATCAATCCACTGCATTTTCTTCTTCTATTCAAAACACAAGTAGAAATGTTTTGGACCAATATTATGACCATTATTCTTCATCAACTTATATTATGCCTCCATCTCACCCTATTGAGCTTCTTGAGGTGACCATTTTTCAGTTTCTATGGTCTTGCTTTTTGGTCCCTGCATTTTCATTTTATTCGTTTTGACCCCTATTGACTAAAATGTGCAGTTGAGGGTATCAAGCATGGGTGAAAAGACCTTAGTAGTAAGCTTGACATGCAGTAAAAGAAGAGACACAATGGTGAAATTGTGTGAGATTTTTGAATCTTTGAACCTCAAAATTATTACTGCTAATATCACCGCCTTCTCTGGAAGCCTTTTGAAGACTGTTTTCCTTGAGGTCTCTTTCTCTCTATAATTAGCTACATGCCAAAGCTTATATGACTTATTCTAAATAGTAAGATACGTTGAATAATTATTATTCGAACATTTTCCTTTTTACAATCTTGTTAAATATTCTTAACTTATTGTCACACCTGAAGATACAGGGAAGTTCTTTACGTTACCGACCAAATAAAAGATCTTATGTTATGTTTAATTGTGCAATAAATTATTTTGTATTATATCTGTGGTATAAAGATAGTGTGGGTCCAGCCCATTAACAATTGCGTGTGGGGCCAATATATGGGCTTGGTTGGGCCCAGTCCACTCAATTGTGGGCTCTGGGTCAATATGTAGGCTGGAATTTGATTTGTGAATTTTCCTTTTTGCTTTTTCCTTTTCCTTTTATCTTTAAGAAAAATTCAAAGTAAAATGAAATAATATATATTTTAGTAATTAGCAAACACGGTGTATTATTATAGAGCATCTATAATTAAATAGGTGAGAACTGAGAAATACAATTTTTAATTGAAGAAAATATGTGGTGGATAGGACAGGTTATTTGTCAACATCAATAAATCAGGTATTAAAGAAATTCGTATTAACTAGTCTATACGTACAACATTCTTTATATAAACAGATTTGTGTGGTGGTCCACTCAGATTTGCATTGATGATTAGCTGATTATTTATTTTCTTGATAATTCTAAATTATGCCATTTTTTAATATTTTTTGATTTTTTTTTTCTTTTCAGGGTGATGAGGAAGAGAGAGAAGTTTTGAGCTTCAAGATAAGAGCTGCTATAGCAGCTCTAAATGATCCAGATAGCCCTATAAGGCTATGAGTATTTTTTTAAAAATAAAATTACTAAATAAATAAGTAGATTTTCCCTTAAAATAGACTTGCCATCGTGTTGTATTTCTTGTTTTATTTTTTTCTTTTTTTGTTTTGTTTTTTATTAGTGGTTATGAGCCTGTACAAATAAGGTTGCAGTTTTAGTTTTTTATTAACTTCAATAAATAAATGAAGTGGTTTTAATTTAAGTTTAAAATGTTTTGGATGTTGATAGTAAAGCCTTGTCCCTTGTGAGCTGTGACCCTGTCTGTAATTATTGATTTATTTGTGTTTAGAATTAGTATTAGAGATTACTTGATTAATGAGGTTGTTGACATATCATTAGGCTCTCAGACAATGTTGAGTAAGCATATATCTTTTGGTTGCTTTCATTCACTATATTTGTCATCATACGTTACCAATTATTTAGCTCAATTGGAGGATTTATTTTCCATAATTAATCAATTATAGCCGCAATTTAAGTAGCACTTGCCTGTTTATTCTACAAAACGGGGAAAGTATGTCCAAGTGTACCACACACCTCTCATAAACACCTGTAAACAGTAACGGAATCAGAAGCAAAAATTGAGGGGGCCAATTGTAATAAAAAAAAAATTAACGGGGTAAAAATAGATATTAAAGGGGGTAAAAAAAAGTTTTGAAAACCAGCGTGACATATATATATCTAGTCGCCACATCATCATTTACTTATAAACGTTCTCACAAGAGATATGTAGGATAATAGCTCTATAAAAGAAAACTTAAAAAAACTTGATAATTTCTATCAATGTAAACATTACTGCATAAATAAATATATCGTACAACATAGAGACATAAAACATATATACGAACTTACGTAGATAATGGTCGATTTTCACCAATCCTTGAGAAGTTCATTGGCGATGTCCTTGTAGCTTACTTTCCTTTTCTTAACAGGTTGTATTTCGGCATCTAAAGGTAGTTTTTCCTCTTCAATGACAGGACGAGGAGCTTTGGCCTTCACCTCTTCGTCTCTTTCACCTTTCTTTGTTGCAAGAATTGGGACCATGTTTAGTAACATGGCTTGAAATGGATCAACAATGTCTTTATCGTCTAATTTTTCCCCACTCGTTTCAACTGCTTTGCCTCTTTCTAGTGTAGAACTTTTCAATGCCTCTTCCGATAAGTTTGAAATCTCATAAGGAACCTCATTTGCTTTACTTACCTCCTTAATCTCTTCATTCGTAGCTGATTGATTTCCAATATCCATCTCAGCTAAGCCTCCCTTTTCATCTGAAGAAGCACCCTTATCTGATTCGTATTCGATGATCTTAGCAGGCTTCTTATCAACTCGTGCCCTTGTTCTTCTGGACGAATTGCCAGCAGGTTTTCCTCGTTTCGTGTTAATCCCACTGGCTCCATCCCTTTTCCTTCTCCCAACCCTTTTAGGCAAGCTTTCTGATTTAGCAGTGTCGTTTCTGGAACCTTTATAAGAAGATGAGGCATCTTGAGATCTTGTTTCCATGCTATGATCTTCTTCTCCAGTAACTTTGTGTTCGTGTTCGTCACTGAAGTAATAACAGCGCATTAAGAACATGAACTTATTCTAAACAAATTATAGAATTTCAAACCACTAACCAAGCTAATGTCCAAATCCAAAAATTTAGGAAAATTCAACTGTACATGGATCTATATATGTATTTGGCTCATAATAATTTTTCCTCCTAATTTGCAAACATCAAACACCTAATTGTTCATGCAAGTTTTAGAAAATCAAAGACAAAGTTACATAATGCAAGAGATTTTTAAATAATAATAACTAAATTCGAAGGATGAGTTGTTAGTCTGAGTTTGTGAAGATATAAGCAAGAAAAGGTAGAGCAAGTGCCTAACTGATTCTCAAAAATCGGCATTAACAGAATCAGGTGGAGGTTCAAAGCAAGTGAAAGTGATAAGGAAGCCTGCTTTAGGAGGCATGCAAGAAACACCAATTTGATAAATATAGTTTAAGAATCTTGTTCCACAGATTGCATTAACATCAGTTGCTAAGATCTAACCATATTATGAGAATATTTACCTCTCTCCAATCAAAGTCTCTTGAAAACCCTGGGGCTTCAAATTATATATGTCCTCCGGCAACTTCTGGCTTTTCTCAAAACAATCATCCAACCACTGAGACTTTACGATATGCAACCCTCTACGGTTCAAAAGGAGCCTCTCCATTTCTGAGAAGCTGTCACCAAGGGAAAAAGGTAACAAAGGCAATAGTAAATATCTCTTACCTCAACCGTAACTGGTGATGGTTTAACAGTCAACACCCATGTGACATTCGGCGATATTATAAACCAAAGTCTTTAGTAATTCCATTTCAATAATGTGATACAATCACATCATCAAGAAATAAATTCTCTTCATGTTTATCAAGAAGAGTGTAGAAATAAATTCATTGCATGAGGAAGTATTGCTCACCTATTCAATAATGCATCAAAGTCCAAACAAATTTCTGGACAAGATACAATCACTAAATGTGTAGCATGAGAAAGAGTCTCAGCCACACTGCCACCACCAGCACAGATCTCAACCTTCATCCTTCTGATTGCAATATCGAAAAGAACTTCCGAGTTTGTATATTTTCTATGTACCAAAAAAAAGGTAATGTAAATGTCTCATCTCCAGACAAGGATGATCGTGCTTTTAATCAAAATTATAACAAAATTATCTTACATAAATTGCCTGGGTAGGTGGAAGTAAATGCCACAACCATGAAAGCGCACCCATTCCTCCCTTGGACAGAATTTTTTCTTGCAGTACTCCTTTGCTTTAGAATCTTCAACTTTAACAATGTTGTTTAGTATCTGAAAAGCAAAAAACACATAAACCAGAAGATTAAGACAAATATTGGATTGACCAACATGAACAGAATTTGTTTCTAAATTTGTTTACCTGTTTGAGTTCTGTCACATCAAAATTCAAGTAGTAGGAATCTGAGAATTCATCAATATCTTCTTCTAGCTTTTTCTTTGTAATGTCAGAGAGAAAGAGAAAGTACCTTCAAGGACAAAAGAGTGAACAGTAAGATATAGTATTTCAAGGTAAGTATCCAAAAGATGAAGACTAAGTACTATACTATGACTGACTTAGGCTGTAAAGGAAGAAGCTGCTTCTGCACACAACAGTCGGAGAGCCACGAGTAATGAATAACATCTCCTTGGCGCTTTGCAGCCTGAAACTTGATCCCTGTTAAATATTTCAGTATTCATCCCTTTCAAAGAATATTGATTATACTTTATGTAGCTGTAAATCTGAGACAGTTAAGACAAGACTGACTGACCTTTACTCTCTGAGGCTATACAGTGAGTAACTGAATTATTCAAATTCATCGAAAATGAGCCACCATTCTCAACCACCATTTTGTGCAAGGAATCAAGAGAATGTGATACAGGTACATTAACAAAGTCTAAATGTCAAGGAAGATCAATTCTAAATGGCACCAGAATTATATAGAACTTTGATTATTAACGAATCAGCTTTACCCGACTATTAACTTGAAACCAATTTATAGAGATAATTATGGTGCTATAACATCTATATGGTCAAAGGATACAAAAAACCATGTTCGAGAATATTGATGTTTCACCCTTAACTTGAGAAACATCGGTTTGAATGAAATGGGAAGGAACAACAGAAACATTCTTCTTTGTTCCTCTAGATGACTTTGTACGTTTTTGTTTATCTTCCTGCACTACTGTGTGATCCGTCGCCCTTTGCATGGAACCATTGCTTGAATGTACTATTTCAACAAAAGCTGCAGAAGGTAAATAAAATCGATCATAAAAGGTGATTTATTTGGCTAGTGACTGTTCAACACTAATCTTACTATGTGGAGAATACTAAAGAAGATAAGAACACCTAAAGCAAGCTTTTTATTATCAATTGAAAACCTAAAGGACTAATATGAAGCTATCCACTCACATTGCACATCAAGACACTCATGCCAAGGTTTGTCATATCTCACTCGATCAATCCGTGGAAATCTCAAGCTATATGGAGCAGCAAATACCTTGACCACCAAATAGTGCAGGTCAAGTCACTGATATATTAGGCACTACCAAGAAGGATGTAAGGCACTGTGCAGAATAAAGTTGCAGAAGCGAGAATAGTGTATAAAAAACTAAGGAATTTGGAGCCCAATCAAGGTTTTAGTGTGAATATCTTAGTTTAAGAGGAACAACAAAAGGAAAAGAAAGGATTACAAATGGTATACCTCAGATCTGATTGTTCTAATGTCACTGGTGATGGAAACTACAAATGATCTGTATAAACAAGAATCAAGGGTAAGCAACACAGAGAAAAGAGTTGCATGCATCACTAAATTTTTCTGCTCACTTTTCTGGGCTTTCAACCCAAACATCTGGTCTCTCCTTTGAGTTATTGGTAACTTGATAAAAGCTTGGAGGTGCTTTCTTTGGATATTCATATTTCCTGGGGAAAAAAGAAAAGTACCAAATTTTTAATTTAATGTTAAATATAATACTGACTATCTAAGTGCTAACAAACAAATGATGGATGATTACAAAGTAACAACAGCCCTACAAACATCAAATCATTGACTACCAAAATGAAATTGATTGATCTAAATACTAAAAATAAAGGCAGCAAGTTTGTGGCACGTATTCTGACAATGGGCAGCCAAAAGTTTTTAATGAAAGTTTTCAATTCAAATATTGTTGATTAAGAGTTACCTGAGATAAGGCTTCAATTTGGTGACAAGAGCATTAAGCTCTTCATCAGAAAGTCCTGTACCCACTCTGCAAAATGAAATGAATCTGCAATTTGCAGAAAAATCAGAACTTTTAGCCATAGCAAAAATCTAAGTGTATGTTTGGATTAGGTTTAAGTGTGTCGAGAGAAATACTAAGAAGCAAGAGCAGCAAAATGAGCAAAGCCTGAAGACACCTATTATAAGTTCTAAAGCATGACAATTATTTTAATCAGCAAAGTTGATTAAATAGACAAGCAAGTACTAGTCAGAAAAGTCAAGCCTTTGTCAACAAATAGATGAAATTATATCATGATGAGTAACCAAGAATTATAACATGTAAAAAACAAGTGGGAGCATGTTACAACTTCAATTTATAGCATCAATGCACTTTCAAGCCAATGATTAAAAAGACTCACCGTCTTGGGTATGTGTTTGGGGGTGGACGTTCTGCAAGGCCAACAAGGAATTGTGCAACCTTCGAGCAGTGAACAAAAGCAAATGGTTTCCTTAGGTAAAAAGATGAAAGATACAATTACTAGCTAAAGTACTATCCTCACCTCACCTCCACGACGTCCAGAACCATAATAACCCCCTGCATAAAATGGCTTTAAGTGCATGACAGTCATTTAAAAATCACTTCTTTTTCTTTGAAACAGTAAAATTAGTTCCAAACCTATTATAAGAACATCCAAGTCAGAACCAGCTCGAATGTAATCAGGCTTCAACTTTAGCCACTTTCCACTTCGATCACTAGGTTCCCATTTGGAGCCAAGATCTTTCAGAACAATTCCTTCATCTCTAACAATGGCCACAGAGTTGAGAAGAAATTAAGTTCAACTGACTATCACACAATGGGAAGAGCAAGAGTACAAATGCAATCATTGCCAAATAATCTCTCCCATCTTCCTTTATCCCCGAGCCATTTGTCTCATTCTTTCCTTTTACATCTCAGCAGTACGCAGTACTCACTTTTTTTATTTATATGACAATGCTTGGAAAGCGGTTCTCACTTTTCTTTTATATTTTTAATTTATGTAGTTCTCACTACTTACAAGATTAACAATTTTTTTGTAATTGTTATACGAGATTCCGTTTAGCAATCTGTTTTAATTTGCATATTAGACAAGCATGATGAAGTCGTACAGTAGAAAAATCATTCATTGAATTCTTTACTTGGTTTTTTCCCCTAAGAACAATAATATTTTTTTGATAACTTTTACTTATAAAAGAGATGAGCAGTTTGCATCATTAAAGTTTATGTTTTAGAATATATGTTTGGTAGGTTTAAAATGATAGGTTTAAAATTTGTCGATATCTTTCTAATATTATCTTGAAATTTAAAAAAAAAAAAAATCATCATCGATATCAATTGAGGGAATAAAAATAATTTCTATTTTCTTAATTTTCCTGATATTTACTCAAATGATTGATATTTTCTCAAATTTTCCGATATTCGGTTAGATTTATACTTTCACAATTTTTCCGATATTCAATTAGATTTATACTTTCATAATTATTGTTATTGGATATATTGAGATATTTTGAACATTAGTAAATATAAAACATTATAAGTTTACAACTTTTAATGTTCGTCATTTTTCAAAAGTTTTATTTTAAATTCAAAATATTTATATTTCTATCGAGATTTATATATTGAATTTGTACAATAAGTTGAATTAAATATTGAAAATATTAAAATATTGATATGCAATATTGAGGAATTTATAATTGAAAAAAAAAACACTGATCTATAATGACAATAGTTTTATATATTTAAAATAATTCGTTATATTTATCATATGATATTATTATTGCCAATATTAGTTATAAAGTCATATTTTATTATTAGATAATGTTTACATAGTTTGTTATATATATATATATATATATATATATATATACTCACATACACATATATAAACATCATGTTTTTAAGTTACATTTATTTATGAAATTTTGTGATAGTATTCCATGATAGTACTTCATATGATAGTATTTATAAAATTTGTGATAATATTCCAAAAATTCCATAAAATATAAACATCATGTTTTATAATTGTATGACAATTATACTAATATCGACATTGGGTATCGATATATCTATCGATATTTGCCTAAACTCAAAATATTGATATTTCTATCAATGCCCATATTTTTAACTTTGTGTCTCCATATATAGTTCAAATGAAGTCTTAATTTTTCTAAATATAAAATAACTAAAATTTAATTAAAAAACTATATTTAATATATATGACATCTTTTATTACATCAAAAGTTGATTAAAGTAATTTAAATAACTTTTGGTTCAAAATATATAAAAGAAAAAAAAAATTGGAATTTTTTTTTTTTAGGCTTTGTATCAAATTACATGATTACTGTTATTTAAGACAACAATATTTCTATTAAAAATAAGATATTTTTGTATTATAAATTACCACTACACACTTGAAACATTTTCCCTTAAATTAACCTTTTTGATAAATTGGAATAAGTGAAATGATTTTTAAATGTATTTTGCATTATAGTGACATCAAATGGCTAAAATTGGTGTGGTCAAAAATTCAAAATATAATAAATTGCTATATTTAATAAGGTTCGAATTTTTTAATCCTTAAATAATTGAATTGATCCTTTACAACAATATGACACTATATGTCTACCTATTTTTCTCCCCTCAATATCCCACTATAAATACAAACAAACATGTTCCAATGTATAATGAACCAAGGAGGAAAATTTTGGTTTTGGAAGAAATTTCGGTACCCTGATTTTACGAAAATTTCAGTGGAAATTTCATCTGCTTCGGAAGCTAAATTTGAGCAAAATTTCGCGATATGTTTATCCTTGCTTACTACTGAAGATGTTAATTAAATTATATTCTTCAGTTTATTGAAACTTTTTTTTCAATTTTAAACTTTGAAGAATAGTGTTTCTAAGAAACATAATTTATCAACTTTTTTTAATTCCTAGAAAACTGACATGACAATCATAGAAAGAAATATATCTTTGCTGATATATATTTGGATCCAATTTTGAAGTTAGATTTTTAGATGAAAAAATTTGAAGAAGCTTGAGAGTTTAGATATTAAATTATATTCTTGACCAGTACACTATATGTTCAACCAGTACTGGTACAACAATACTATATGTGTTCAACCAACCGGGGTCGAACGGTTTCGAGTTTTTTCACGATTTCAGTCATTTTTCTTCGATTTTTTCTATGTTTTTCCATTGAATTCTTCATACCTATTATTTTGAAAATGGTGGATGAACAATCCAAGACCTTCAAGCTTCAAGTGTGTGTCAAACAATGGAGGAAGAAAACTAAGGTTTGTAGTGGGGTGGGATGGGTTGTGCTTCTTGAATTTTTTTTATTTCTTTAGGATTTTTGAATTTTCTAGGATTTTTATGATTTAAATTTATGTTATAATTTAAAAAGGTAAAATAGAAATGTAATGGGGTGACAATACCGTGCATCGTACGGACAGGATGACTAGTTAGTCATAAAATAAAATTGCTGACCTGTTCTCAATGGTTTCTTTGAAAAATCTTTCGACACCATCAACATCATGAACAATCTGAGACCAACAAGGTTCCCCTGTGAGATAGTGCAGTTAAATTATCAATATGCTGCAGCGTAACCGAAAACACTAGGAACCATTTTTTTTCTAACAGAAATGTCAAATGAAAGAGAAATAGGTCTTATACGAAGTTAGAAACATGGGTAGTAACATCCTCATGGTAATATTATGATCAAACATAATCAGAACTTTTTTCTTGAGAAAACTCTTTCACAACCACCTCGAATGAACAACAGTTTAAACTACCAAAAGAAAAGGTATAATCTCCTTACCAGCAGGGCGATGTGCGTTAAGACCACCATTAGGAACCAAAATCTCCAAACGCCCTGTTACTGGTTTGACAACTTGCTGGAGAAGCTGATGCCTCTCCTTCAAGGTTTGATGAATAACACTGGTATCTCCAACATAAAGAACATCAAATGCAACATCTAGTCGCAGCTCATGTTAAGGCAAACTCTTTAAAAAATAATAAAAAAAAAGAAAAAATAAAAAAGTGTGCAATTGAAGCCTGTAAAACTTATAGTGAAATAGGAAGTGATATTGCATGTGCATCTCAAAATGGACCACGCTCGTGATTCAAATCCAGCTCTGTATAGCTTAAACCTTAAGGATACAACACAACTGCATCACAAGAAACTGAGAGTTAAAACTTATGTATAATACTAGCTTCACAAAGATTATTTATAAATATTAAACAAAGAGACCTGTCGATCGCTATCAAGTCCATCCTTCGCAGCCTTGGCTATGACAAATGATAGGAATATGAAAGAGTGAGTAAAATGCTAGACAAATAATTACAAAGAAACTAATTATCAAGGAAGGGGCAAAGTGAATTTAAACCTATCTCTTGATTTGAACCAAACTCTGCAAATCGACTTGTCGATTTGTCCCAAACCAACATTTCACCATCAAGAATGCACCTACAACAAAAGGTCGTCAGTAGTTATGCCTTGTAATGACATCAGTTGGCATGCATGAACTTATATGATCAAACGCTGGTTCTTGAAAGATTCACCTGTCAACCAGAATATTCTCTCGTATAATGTCTGACATGCCATATCCATACTCTGGGTGAGCAAGAAAGTTTCTGTCCAAAAAACAGTAACTCGTTCAGACATGCATAACTGTTACTCTGCCAAAAAAATTGACAATTGAAGTGTGGGGTGCACATGTTATTCCACAAAAGTTTGCAAATGAGACTAGAGATATGTGGATTAGCCCATTCCTGTTGTCCAGATGAGGCTACATTTGATATGGGTAATACACTTTTTCCTTACACTTTTTCCTTGCAGTTCCCGATATTTAGTTAATTATATTTTTAATATACAAAAAAAATATATACAAAAAAAATCATAAAGTTGACAGGCTGCTTGTTTTAAGGGCATATTAGTATGAAGGAGAAAGGTGATCAGTCTAGTACTAAATATAAACAGACAACTGTGAGGTGAAGCTGACTACAATATTAATAATATCAAAATTTGATGCTAAGCTAACAAAAATATGATTATATTATCTGTCTAAAATAGTCCATAATTATATTCAATCTACAAAAAATTCTCTCACAAACATACAAAACTAATAATACACGAAATACAAGCAAGGATGTGTTGATTTTAAGGAAAGCAACCACCTTGAGAAGAAATTAATCTCAGCTCCATTTTTGTGAATTTGGATGCGATCACCATCAAATTTGCACTCAACAACAACTTCCTTTCCATGAAGCTACTTGATTGGAGATATGTATAAAGCAATCAACAGGCCAAAAAATCCAATAACAGAAGAAATGCAGAAAAAACAAAATTATACACCTCCAAAGCCGAAGTAGATGTTACAAATAAACCAAACGTTTTTGTTTCATGACAAGCATTTGTCTTAAATCTAAAGTGCATACCGACCTTTTTCCATGCACCAGCTGCATTGCTAACCCTCAGAGCTAGTTGAGGTCGAACAGGTTTACCAACTTCGATGTCCTGCAGAGTACAAGCATATATCCATCCACTAAGCACAAGTTGAAAATGAAATAATTAATAATTCAAAAAACCAAACATGTGTGTGATAAAAGAAAAATCATAACTCATGCAAAGGCAAACCTGGCGCTTATGCCGCTGACTACGGTCTCGTAACTTTTCACAAACGAGTTTTAGATCACAGGTGACATTGAACAAGTCCTCGGCATCGGGGTGAAATTCATGAAATATACTCTTTTCACTTATTCCCAACTTAAGATCTGAAAGTCGGCAGAGTTGTGGAGAACAGAAAAGATTAAAGCTCAAGAACAAAACATGAAAGGAGACAGAAATGACTAATGAGAGAGCTCAACTCACCTTTAAGAATTATCATAATAATCCACTTCATTTCCTGAGCATTTGTTTTCCTGATCAGATCAGAAAGAACAGATATTTTCTCTGACCTGTACCAAGAATCCCAGACATCAAGTATCAAATCATGATCCAGACTTGAAATACTAAAAGTTACCTTAAGCCATCTATCTTATTGATTATTTCTTCCTGATCTATAGAAGTGGAAATAGTCTCCATTCAGGTAGACTACATAAGTCCTAACAGTAATTTATGAAAGAGAAGATTATATGAGCAATGTTCATAATAATATTGTTATTCCATGGGACTAGATTAAAAAACGAACTTCAAGACACTATTAGAAGGCTTAGAAGCACATAGAGCAAAAGGAAGTTAATAGAACTGTTCCTTTGATAAACAATAATGAATATCACTAAACTCTACTCACACAGAATGAATTCTACCTATTATCAGAAGAGGCCAGGCGATCAAGCAATTCATTCAATTCTTTTATAGTTAATCCCCCTGAAGTCATTCCCTGCCTCTGTTGGAGTACCTGCCAGCACATGCAAGAGTTCTGACATTCTTACAATCACTCTAGCAAATATCACAACTTTAACGGCCAACAACTAGTCTATGGCTGCATAAAATAGCTCAAAATACAAAATCAGTCTACTCTATACGAAATCAAAATTAATGTAAAAAGAAAATTGAAAGTCACCAACTCGACTGAGTGTTTATTTAAAGCAAAAAAGCAAGAACCACAAATGCTTCACATTGTGCGAATGTGATAACAATAACTAAAAGTGAATGCTCCATCCATCCGATTTTGCTAAAACTCCCCAATTATAAGGAATAACAAACAATTCTTTCACTAATAAGCTTAAAATTCAGAAAAATCCAAAAACTCCCCAATAATTTCCCAAAAAAAAAAATTAAAAACCTCGGAAGCGACGAGAGAGAAGTTTCCGGCGAATGCACCAGACTTGGGGCCGCCCTTGCGCCAGTTGAGGAGGCGCTGAGAATCGGCGGAATCACGAGATATGCCTAGGGCATCAATCAGGCACGTGGCGAGCACGTGCTCACGGAGTCCGTAGGATCCACGCTCCCGATCGAGACTGGGCAGGATCAAGCGAATGGCGGAGAAGTAGTCGTCGCCGCTCTGAGGGCGGCAGAAGGTGTCGAGAAACTTGCGGAACTTAGAACGCTTAACGGAGGAGGATTTGCTCTTCTGCATCCAGTTGAATAGGCTCACCATAACGCTGAACTTCGTTTCCGCCATTGTCAGCGGCGGTTTGAGATCGAGGAGGAGGAGACGGTGGTTTTTCGCTGCTTGGATATGAAAATTTTAAATGAAGTCTTTAAATACGCGACCATATGAGAGAAGCTTATTCAGCACTGCTCAGAGCAACCATGTTGATTTATTTTGACGTGTTTTTAATTAAAATAAAAGGTGTGTTAATTAATGTAGGTGTGTTTTTAAGTGTGTATTTTTATATAATTAGTGTGTATATTAATAGGACACACATACTAATTCATTTTAAAGTGTTATTAATTAAAATATGTGTGGTGTTAATTAATGTGAGGATGTTTTTAAGTGTGCGTTTTTGTGTAAGTATGAGTGTGTTAAGATGTAAGAATAACATTCTTATCCACTTTTTAATTATTAGCTAATGATTGGATTGAATGTATATTAGTGGATAAAAATAATAGAATAAAAATTAGTGGATAATGGGACTTACATGTAATGATTGTATTTGTGTTAAATTAATGTAAATTTGTGTTAAATTGATGTAGATATGTGTTTTTAATTAGTGTGATGACATGTGGGTCCCACACTAAAATGGTGTGCTAATGCATTCTTGTCCCCCTCTTTAATGATTGACTAATGATTGTAATTAATGTGATCTAATTTGCAACAAAAAAAAATATTTTTTTCAAAATAAAATAATATAATAAAAATTAGTGGATAATGGGATCCACATATAATTGATATAGATTTGTGTTTAATTGATGTAGAGATGTGTTTTAAAAAAGTAGATGTTTTTAATTAGTGTGTTGGCATGTGGGCCCCACACTAAAATGGTGTGCTAAAAAGAGTATAGAACCTTTATATTTCACGTCTAAAGTGTGTCGGACACGTGTCATCATAATCCGCATAAGCAAAACTCTATTAATCCTGATTTTTTTTCTTGTTAATCATGATTCTTTTTTCCTAAATCAGAAAATCTTCGAAAAATTATTATTTTGTGAAAGTGTGTGTAACATTATAATAAATGTTCATAATTACATGTGTACTATATGTTTATATCAAATGATTACACCAAACAAGTTTTGTGAGGATGAATGAGAAAAATTTGAGGTATTATAATTTGAATTGAATGAGGAAACAAATACTATAATTTAAAGAACCGGCCCTTATCTATTTGCTATCCAATTCAAATATAAAAAATTCCCAACTTTTCCCATTTTGCTCTATTTTTTCCTGTATACTCTTAAAATGAACCTCACCCGAAATCCCAATTTCATTATCATCAATCGAAAATGTTGCTCAGGCTTCTGTACGGACTGGTGTTCTTCTCCTTCTCCACCGCCTGCTTCCTCGGCCTCGCCGGTTTTCTATACACCTCCTGAAACGCCGCCGCGCCGCCGCTCTTGGCGGCTGATGAACACGAAGCCTACCGAAATGAACGGGTGAGTTGAGTTAGGTTTTAGATTACATACGTATGTGTGCAAAATATATAGTGGTTTCGACGGAGAACCATGAATCATCTGTTTTCCGCCATGGATTTGCTTTTGCTGTTGTTTCTGGAAATCGATTAGCCGATCGAGACTCTGCTAGGGTGTGTTTGTTGTTGTGAGTCTACAATCGATTGATTGTGAGTAGATCCAGAGAATTTAATCTTACTTTTTCCTCGATAATTGTTCTTCGAGCGATTGGAATTTTTGTACTGATCTGCTTCGAGCGATAGTGAATTCCTGATCTCACGTCTTTGACTCTTTGGCTTATGCTATCACGAAAAAAGCATTACGTTTTTTGGAATTGCAATTTAAACTAATATTTTTGAAATTGCAAAATATGATATGATTTTTAATTTGTATTGCAAATCAAAACACTATTCTTTGATCCGATCTTAATCTGTTGTATCCGATCGACATACATAGGATCATCCCAGAATTTAGGAAATCGAATCTTTTATTAATGTCCCAATACAGGTTCACTCGAAGTTACTTAGGGGTACAAGAATCTTCTAAATCTTCACCACTGATAAGAAACATTGTTTATTTGTTCTAAATTATTAGAGAGACGTTCGTTAGACTCAATCTATGCATTTCTTCTTTCTTAAATAAATAGGCACTTATCAAAGTTGGTAGTCACAAAAGAAGTGTTACACGATTATTACATGTCAAATTACAATGTTGTGTTTGTCTTCACGACTTTACTTACATAATGCTCAAGTACACGTGTTGGATTTTTTGGAGGGTTACAATAAGATTGTGACTTACTTTGGAAGAGCCCAAAAACTTATATGAAATTGTCATATGTAATATCTTATATAATAACCTTTGTTTCCTGTTTATGTTGAGGAGGCAAGGATGACTTTAAATTGTTTCCCTTCTTGCATTCTTTTGAGGGGTCGGGATAATCAAATTTTCATTTAACATTATTTTATCTTTGTGATTTTGTTTTTGGCCTTGACACCCATACTACCCAAACCCATATAAAATATATCCATTTCTACCACATATTATAAATATGTGCCCAAACTACCATAAATCCATAAAATAAAAAATACCATTATACATCCATTTTATGAGTAAATGTCCATATCTACCACAAAACATATAGTGTTGTACCCTTTCTGCCACCAAACACATAGTTTTTACCCTTTCTACAACAAAAGTGTTAAAAGTCAAAATTATCCTTCAATGTCACATCGAACAATGGATTGGAATTGATTGATGTCTAATACACACAATTTTTGTGTAAGCTCTAATTTTGAAGAATTTTCATGTAAGTCCTAATTTTGAAAATTTTTATTGTAAGCCTTATTTAGCAAATTTTTTGTGCGAGTACTAATTTTTTGCAAACTTTTGTAAATTTTCGTGTAAGCTATAATTTTCTAAAATTTTCATATATAATTAGTGTAAACCCTAATTTTGCAAATTTTTTGTGTAAATCCTAATTATACGAATTTTACATGAAATTATAATATGTCATAATTTTGCAGAATTTTCGTATAAAACATAATTGCATGAATTTTACGTGAAATTTTAGTATAAGACCTAATTTTCCAAAATTTTCAATTAAGCCCCAATTACACGAATTTTTGTGTAAATTCTAATTTTGCAGAATTTTCATATAAGCCCTAATTACATGAATTTTTGTGCAAACCATAATTCTGTAGAATTTTTGTTTAAATAATTAAATCCTAATTACCAGAATTTTACACGAAATTTTTGTATAAACCATAATTTTGAAGAATTCTCGTGTAAACGCTTATAACGGGAATTTTACACGAAATTTTCGTGTAAACTCTAATTTTCATGGTTTTCGTGACAATCACAAGACAACATTTTTAGGTAATTTTTTGTTTGTCATAATATCAGATTTCCTTTCCACTAAAACTTTCAAAACGGAATTTTGAGACGGTTTCATTTTTCGTGAAAATCTTAAAGTAATAGAATCTTGGTTTTCGTGAAAATTTTGGGGCTGCATTTTCCGGTGATTTTTTGTTTTACGTGAAAATCTTAAAGCAACAGAATCTTGATTTTCGTAACAATCCTGGGGCTGTATTTTCATATGATTTTTTATTTTTCGTGATAATTTTCGATTTCCTTTCCAGTACAACTTTCAGAATTGAATTCTGAGGCGATTTCGTTTTTAGTGAAAATCTTACACCAGTAGAATCTTGGTTTTCGTGATAATTCTAGGGTTGCATTTTCATGTGATTTTTTGTTTTCCATGATAATTTTTTATTTTCATTCCACTAAAACTTTTAGAACGGAATTCTGAGGCAATTCGTTTTTCGTGAAAATCTCATAGCAGAATCTTGGTTTTCGTGACAATCTCGACGTCGCATTTTCAGGTAATCTTTTGTTTTTCGTAAGAATTTTCAATTTCTTTTCCAATGAAACTTTCAGAACGGAATTCTGAGGGGTTTCGTTGTTCATGAAAATCTCAAAGCAGCAGCATTTTGGTTTTCGTGACAATCTTTGGGCCGCATTTTCAGTTTTTTTTTTTGTTTTTCGTGACAATTTTCAATTTCCTTTCCAGTAAAACTTTCAGAATGAAATTCTGAGGCAATTTCATTTTTTCGAGAAAATCTCAGAGCAGCAGGATCATGGTTTTCATGACAATCCCAGGGTCATTTTTTCATGTTTTTTTTGTTTTCTATGATAATTTTCGATTCCTTTCTAGTAAAATTTTTAAAATATAATTTCGAGATGGTTTCGTTTTTTGTGAAAATCTTAGAGCAACATAATTTTGGTTTTCGTGACAATCCCGGGTGCATTTTCTAGTGATATTTTGTTTTTTATGATAATTTTCAATTTATTTTCTAATGAAACTTTCGGAACAAAATTTTGAGAGTTTCGTTTTTCGTGAAAATCTCAGAAAAGCATAATCTTGGTTTTTGTGTCAATCCCGAGACCACATTTTGAGGTGATTTTTCGTTTTCAGTAATAAGTTTTTCATCATAATCCTGGGGTCGCATTTTTAGGTGATTTTTTGTTTTTCGTGTTAATTTTTTATGTTCTTTCAAGTGAAACTTTCAGAACGAAATTTTGAGGCAGTTTCGTTTTTCGTGTTCGTGAAAATCTTATAGCAGCATAATCTTGGTTTCGTGACAATCTTGGGCTGCATTTTCAGGTGATTTTTTGTTTTTCGCGTTAATTTTCGATTTTCTTTCAAGTGAAACTTTCAGAACGGAATTCTGAGGCTGTTTCTTTTTTTTTGTGAAAATCTTAAAATAGCAAAATCTTGGTTTTCGTGACAATTTCAGGGTTGCATTGTCAAGTGATATTTTGTTTTTCGTGATAATTTTCGATTTTCTTTTTAATGAAACTTTCAGAACGGAATTTTGAGATGGTTTCGTTTTTCGTAAAAATTTCAGAACAGCATAATCTTGGTTTTCGTGACAATCCCGAGACCGCATTTTTAGGTGATTTTTTGTTTTCTGTAATAATTTTTTATTTCTTTTCAAATGAAACTTTCATAAAGGAATTATGAGGTAATTTTGTTTTTCGTGAAAAAAATTTAGCAGCTGAATCTTGGTTTCGTGACAATCCCGAGTCCTCATTTTCAGGTGATGTTTTATTTTTTTCATGATAATTTTCGATTTCCTTTTTAGAAACTTTCAAAACAAAATTCTGAGGTGGTTTTGTTTTTTGTGAAAATTTTAGAGTCGCATAATCTTGGTTTTCGTGACAATCCCGAAGTGCATTTTCGGGTGATATTTTGTTTTTCGTGAAAATTTTTTATTTTCTTTTCAGTGAAACTTTTAGAACGGAATTCTCAGGGGATTTCGTTTTCGTAAAAATCTTTGTTTTAGACCAGCAGAATCCTTGTTTTCTTGACAATCCCGAAATCGCAATTTCAGATGATTTTTTATTTTTCATGATAATTTTCAATTTTCTTTCCAGTAAAACTTTCAAAATGGAATTCTGAGGCGGTTTCGCTTTTCGTGAAAATCTTATATCTGTAGAATCTTTGTTTTTGTGACAGTCATGAACCTCATTTTCAGGTGATTTTTTGTTTTTCATGATAATGTTTGCTTTCCTTTCCTATGAAACTTTCAAAACGGAATTCTGAAGCGATTTTGTTTTTCATGAAAATCTCTAAACAACAGAATCTTGGTTTTTCAATTTCCTTTCCAATGAAACTTACAGAACGGAATTCTGAGGTGGTTTCGTTTTTCATGAAAATCTTAGAGCATCAGAATCTTTGTTTTCACGACAATTTCGAGGCTGCATTTGCAAGTGAATTTTTGTTTTTCTTGATAATTTTCAAATTTTTTTCCACAAACTCTCAAAACGGAATTTTGAGGCGGTTTCGTTTTTCGTGAAAATCTAAGAATAGCAGAATCTTGGTTTTTGTGACAATCTGGAACCGCATTTTTAGGTGATTTTTTGTTTTCCGTGATAATTTTCGATTTCCTTTCAAGTCATACTTTCAGAATGGAATTCTGAGGCGGTTTCGTTATTCATGAAAATCTTACACCTGCATAATCTTGGTTTTTGTGACAATTGCGGGTGCTGCATTTTCAAGTTATTTTTTGTTTTCCATGATTATTTTCGATTTTCTTTCCACTGAAACTTTCAAAACGGAATTTTGAAGCAGTTTCATTTATTGTGAAAATCTTAGAACAGCAGAATCTAACGGAATTTTGAAGCAGTTTCGTTTATTGTGAAAATCTTAGAACAGCAGAATCTTGGTTTTCGTGACAATTTCGGCACCACATTTTCACATGCAATGAAAGGTAGAAGTCTGCATGAAATATCTTTGTAACAAATAATAGTGGACGATACTTGAAGTGAACACTTGATGAGTCGTATTGTTGGGAATTGAATGTTGTTTTATTGTTTTATTGCAGGGACGAATTGTCGAAAACTTGGTAGATGAATGTATGCTTTGAAATGTTTCGGAATTTATGAATTAATGACGAATATTTGTGTTTTCAATTGTCAATTGAAATTTTTTTTAGTGACAATTGTCTTTCGTATGTTCTGCAGCATGACTGAGATGATTCTCTCTGGTGCTGAGTGTATAATATTTGGTTTATGAGTGAGATTGTAGAAACATGATGAGAGCTTTCTGATATCAGCTTTTTGGCCGAAAAAACTGAAACCTATTTAGAGCCATCATGATTGATTGGAGATAGAATATGGAGTACTATCCTTGCACTTGGTATCAGTTATCTGATATTGACTGACTGTAATTTGTACAGCTCTTATTTCATGGTTTAAGAGACTTGCTTAGGCTGATTGTTACCTCCACTGAGCTCTTTTGCATTGTAAAAATCTACCTTCATGATTTCTGATTTGTCTCAGATCTTGATCAAACAATGGTGAGTTGGGCCTAATATTATCATTCTGTATGTAGGGGACTGTATTAATAAGAGACAATTTGCTGCAGGTTGATCATCATGATCCTGAGAACATCTCATTGCTTAGATTCAATGCCTTGTGGGAAGCAAATTGCCGAAGTAATTCTTTGCTAGTTTTGTCAAACGGGAGGTCACTAACAATATACGAGGAATTAAGGAAAGAGAAGCCCATGCTAACCCCTGAAATCGAAATTACAGGGAACCAAAATTACATACGGTAACTCTATGGTACTTGATGATGGTTGGGTTGAAATTTTAAATCAGAAATGGGACAGGATCATAGTATCTGAAGAGACTCGCCTGTTTACTGAACTTACTCTTCAGGTAGGCTTAGAAATAGCACAAGGCTATTTATGAAGTTGTGAAGCCGTACATGTTTTATGAGAGGTGGAGACATGCTGAAGTTGAGAATTCTGAGGTTTATTTGGCAAATCCGAAATCAGTTTGTGTATGTCTAACTTTGCTTTTCAATATTCAGCTTTTAGCTAAAGTGCAGACTCATGCAAATAACTATGGTTTGCAGGACATATCTGGAACTTTTATTCATCCTTCTGGATCTGAAAAGCATCTTCATGACTGTATAAACTCTATGAGAACATGCTACGGGGACAAAAAGGGGAAGCAATTTCGTGTTTGGGTGGATCAGGTTTTACCTGCACAGGTTGGTTCAGACTCTTGGCTGGTGAAGTTCAAGAAATGGGAGCAATCAGGTGAACCCTTATTTCTGTTTTGGTTATAGACAAGTGATACTTCATTAAATTGAACTGAGATTGTTGAGGTATTAATCTTCAATTGACCACTGCTTTATTAAGTTCAAAAGTAAGTTCGTAACTTCTCGTCTCAATCTTTCTATACATCCATTGTGTTTGTAATAATATATACACTTGGACATGGTTGAATGAAGCAAGGCCAAACAGTGACACAAAAATTGAATTCGAGCATAAAGAATTTGTGAGGGTATTGAAGATGCAGTTAGAGAATGTTCCTAGTGGAACTGTGATCACTAAAGTGGGACCCAGTAGGGACAACTGCTTCTCTGAAGAAAGCTCCATTATCTGGGAAAATGGCAAAGTGACACAGCATGTGTTCCTAAGACTCAAGAATGTAAAATAGAGCTCCAATTGCAATGGATAGATATCCAGAGGTCTCAAGTTAATTAGTTAGTTAATTATTTTCTACAATTATTTCCAGCATAATGTACAATATGTGTTTTGGAAATAAATTGGGGAATTTTGGTGTTCTTATGTATTTTATGTTTATATGTTGCCGAATTATGAGATGGAAATATTAAAGTCTTATTTTCAGCTATCTCAATCAAATCTATAGTAATTGCAAAAAGACTCAATATACAGTCTCCAAATATGAGATATGGCAGATCATGATCATGAAATGATCAAGATGCACAACACAATTCTTCTAATCCAATATTATCATTATTGATCAATATAAATGCAATAAGATATCCTCAAACAAATTTCCAGTCATTATCTCAGAAATCTTAATAAACTAACTCATTATTTAAACAACAATTCCCAATAACATTACACAACTACATCCACCTATAGTTTAAATTCTTAACATGATATGACATTTCAAATACAAGATTTTCAATATTCACACACTCAAAATTCTAAAACTTACAAAATCCAGGTATGCTCTAATCCAAACAAAACTAATGTAACCAATGAAAGAAGCTTGAAGAAATGGAGGGAATAAAGCTAGTACCACTTTACAACTCAAGATGAAAAACTTGAAGAATAAATCTCAAAATAAGAGTAAATTACAATCAAGAAGTGAGAGGAAAAGGGAAACTTGTTTGTAGATATACAATACAAATCCCAAATCAAGTAAAGGTAAACATCTCTACTAACAAAGCATAAGCTTTCAATTCCCAATCCATAGTTTGTGAGCAGCAAATCCTCCCTCAATCAAAAAGTTGATCCATTGAAGCCAAAGAATGGTCGCTGGAAAAAGACATGAACACTGAGTTAATAAACATGCTATGATGAACCTTATTATATCTATCAATGTTGGTAATAACTAATAACATAAATGATACCTGAACATCGTAAAACTTGATGTAAAAGCGAGAGCTCTGAATAGAGAGCTTGGTTTCAAGAATCTCTGCAATAGTTGCACTAAGTTTGGCATTGACGCTTGGATTTAAACCCCCAATGGAGATCAGTTCTCCATAAGCTGCTGGCTCCTCCGTACCACCAAACGCAATCGGCACCCCTCCATTCACAAGAACCATCACATACTGCACAGCTTGCAACAACAGTTGGCCTCAGAGGAATTTTGTCGAACACTTAATAGGCATGTATATAGAATATGCAGATATAGCAAAAAGGCGGCCAAAGACAAAACTTTGATGATAAATTACTTCAGAAAAACAAAAACCCAGTATCATGCGGAATTTGAGATAAGAATGGAGCTGAAAGAGGCGTACGGATTCAGGTTTTCCGATGATTTTGGCGACAGCTTTGGTGGCGTCTTTGAGTATATCGGAAGCAACAACGCCATCAACTGGAAGATTCGTGAACAAATTTAAGGTGGGCATCCTTTGTCTGATTCAAGTATATATTACGTTGAAATTGAATTTCAGTAACTTGTAAACGATCTGCAAGAGAAACTACTTCCCAGCTTTTGTTTGCGCGACGAGTGGTTCTAAATCCACTCATGTGGATAATGCTTATAAAGGGACTGAGTATTTAGCAAATTAGCAGTATTTATCAACCCCGGATTTTTTCTTTTATAAACATTATAGAATATGAATGATAATGGTAAAAATCTCTTAAATGGTGTATAAAACCATTGAAGAAACATTTTAATTGGAATCAAAGAATTTTAAGGAATTATTTCTTTTGTTTAAATGTTTTTTTGATTTTATGTTTTTGCATTTTACATGTAACTGGATACATCATATATGTATCACCATTTTTTCTTTAAAAAAAATATAATTCAAGTAGGTCCCACAAATTGTGAAAGAAATGTATTAAATCAACTCAAAAAGAAGCCATAATACGTAGTCAGTCATGTGTAAGAGAAGCAACATTAGATAAAATACACCTACAAAGAACTGTGCTTGCACACACGTTTGCTATGGAAACTATAGCCTAAAGCTACTATTATAACCGGCTACACCAGATGATCCATATGCACCACCACCATTATAAGGTCGTCCAGAAAACGATGACGTTGAGTATGAGCTGTTGCCTAACTCTGAGTAAGAAGATGGCCTCAAGCTCGACTCCAGCTTTCCATAACTGCCTTGCACAGGCTCTATGTGACCGCTCGTGAACTCCTGAATAACATATCATACCATAGTATTAGTTACACTTGGTTCAACTCCTTTTTGCATTCAACTCAACAACCAGCAGGCAAACATGATTTTCTTTTGCTCAATGCATCGCACAAACAAGACTAATCTTTCATACACTGGAATGATGAAAAAGTTTTGTCTTATGGTTGAGTTTTGGATTGAAGGATTTGAAGATGTACTCAAGGTAACAAGCCCATTAGTGTGTTTGAAGAAATATTGATTTGAAATCAACCAATCACTTTGAATTATTTTTGGATGATTTGGATGGGTTTTGAAATACGTACATTGCAGATCTTGCATTCAAATTACCCCCAATCCTAATACAACCTATGTTTCTAGGCCTAATCGAAACTGAACTTGAAGGGGGTGTCAACCTCAGGTTCATACAAATCATCATAATCTTGGTTCAGAAAAAATAAATAAATACAGCAGAAATCAAAAGAGAGGCATTTTTACCTGAATAAGTTGCTGAGCAACTTGAACTTGTGAGGCAGTGCCCTTAATTTCCACAGTAATTTCCTCAGGTACTCTACTCTCTTGCACAGTAAGAATTGCCCCACTAGTACGACGAATATAATCAATATTTGCTCCTCGAACCCCGATAATATCCTCTGCATAAGCAAGGGGTATTTGCATAGTCTGTGCAATCTGCACAAAGCAATAAATGTCACGTATTTGCATTGAGAGGTGGTGCCATAATATTCTTCAACAAACAAAATAGTTGACCAGAAAACAAATACGTTAAGGTAGGACCACACAAACCTGAGTTACAACAGGTCCCCCAGACCGTCCTAGTGTTGAGGTAAGACTCCCAAGTCCACTATCTGATCCATACAACGAGTATCTAGAAGTTAACTGTTGTTCTATCTGGCTTTCACGGTCTAGATAGAGATCCCTCTTCATTGAAACCGGGTAATAAGCTCCTAGTGAAGGAGCCTGTGAAGTACTATGCATGAATGACTTGTCAGACCAAGTCTCTACTGGTTTTTCCTGAGGAGCTGGCACATTGTGCTGTAAAAGAAACATAAGAATATTATCACAATTGTGTCGTATCTCATTGACTATTATTATATCATAAAGGTAGCAACATACACTCTTCTCAAATAAGGGAAGTACACTCTGATCAACCAAAAATTTTCTCAGATGCCCTGCCACAGATTCCAAAGCTTTCAGAACCTTGAGACCTTCCCCTTGTAACTCAACAATCCTTTCATCCGAATTGGCATAAATCGGCATGTCATCTGTCAACACCAATAAGACAGTTCAACAATTAACCCAAAAGTAGAACCCAATAAGAGGCTCTATGAAGCAATTCCAAATCATACACGGTTGAGTGATAATCATTCTGAGTTATGTTCGAGACGTAGTCAACAGAATTATGACTAGATTTTCCATATCTCCTGTCAAACTTGTTAAACTAATGGCCATGTTAAGCACTATTACATTGCTTTGGCAATATAGGTGTAAAATTGTTTCAAACTTTGCAAAATTAGGTATTGAACGGAAATCTTTGGAATAAACAAGCATGGAAAGCTGATTCCAAAGGTTTCTGTGACAAAAAATTGTTTTACTAAATATGTTAAGACACTAAAAGAAGATTGCAAATAAGATCATGCAAATAGAAAGATGTTTCTTACCATTAGAAAGCACCCGGACAGAAGCACCAGTGCTTTCCTGGATAGACTTTATCAAGGAACCTTGTTTTCCTATCAAGCTTATTGCCTGTGTTGATGCCACCAATAACCGAATCGAACAAAATGCTGCAGCAGCAGCAGCGGTGGATCTTCCATCATCATCATTCTCAGTCAGACCATTAACACGTTTGAATACTCTTATTATGGCATCCATTGCTGGAGACAAGGCTACTTCTGGTTCTTCCTTCCCAGATATCAAAACCTGAAATATTACCAAATCCCAATTTCAAAAGCACTATTTAGCAAAGTTGTAAGAGTAAAATCGAGCAATTAAAAACATAATTTGTAATAATGGCCTCTTGGAAAGTGAACAGATTTATCGAATGAATGCCAGCTTTAAAAAGTCAAGAAATGAGTCATGGGCAAGCACAAATTTGGCTTAGTCACAAGAGGAATATTAAAGTCCCACCGCAAGTGGCCCAGAACAAGCACCTACAGAGCCATTGCACTTATTATCACGCAGAGCAAAAAGCTATAGTCTATTACATTCTATACTGATCCATATCATGAAGTAAGACAAAGTTTGGCTCTGGCAGTCAACCTAATGCTAATAAGTCTATTATATTACTTCAAGGAAAAGCAGCAAAGATTTCCTTTTCTTTAGCAATTGCCCACTTTTGTACTATTGTACTGTGAACAAAAAAAAAGAAGTATCTATCCTCTCATTCATTACTAGCTTGGTATCTAACACAGTTGAAACCAAAAAACCAAAGACAATATCATCAATCTATTCAATTGACATGTATGCACTTCAAAATAGCAAAGTGAATAAGCAAAAGCCTTAGGGTACCAAAAAGAAAAATTAAATGTTATGATTATCTTGATCAAAGAAAAGCAGAAGAATAAATAAGCCAAAAGCCTAAAATATTAATTAAGCCTAGGAACAAGTAAGACCACCATGTCAAACACTAGACCTTCTAAGAAATTACCATGAGCTATTCAAATCAAAAAATTCCGAAAATCACCTCAAGGGGAAAGGGAGAAAAAGGCAGATTATAATAGCACGAATGGAAAAGATGCAATCAAACACATTAAATTAACCTAAGTTTGCAATCAACCATAAACCCCCAAGTTCTTGAATCAAATAAAAACCCATAGGAACTGATAATCCATAGCAGAAAGCATGATTAAAATAAAGCTTGAAATTCAGAAAAATTAATCAAAAAACTATTAACAAATCAAACCAAGAGCAAATTGCCGTCACCATACGCATGCAAGTAGACAGAGATAGTAGAGAGAGAATTACAATGCGATCGGGGGAGGTAATGGGGCCATCCAGCACACGAACCCTAGCGCGCGTCTCTTCAACGAGCTTCTTAATGAGATCTCCTTTCCGCCCAATAATGGAACCAACTTTCAGCACGGGCACCACTATCCGAAACACCGAGTACCCAGGCCAACCCCGCCATTTGGCCTTGATATCTGCCAATTCCGTTGGCTCCTCAGTCGAGGCAGCTTCAGCTTCCTCGCGCTTCAGTTCTACGGCCTCGCCTACTACTGGTTGTTCCGAAGACGCGGAAGTGAAGAGAGCAGTTTCAGCGGCGACGGCGCCGCCGTTGTCTGGGAGGGCCTGAGTAGAGGCCATCAGGTAATCTCTTGTGAGTTCCGATACGTGAGGGTTTTGAGCGGAGGTAGAAGAGAATGAGTGTGTGTGTGTGTGTGTTTTATGTGGGCCGGTGCTCTATTTCACAAGAAGGCCCATAAGGCCCAAAAGGCCACCCACGCACAAGGCCCAAACGGATGGCAAGTCTTTAAATACAGTATTTAAATAAAAGTCATTAAATACACCACCATATGAATGGACACACATATTTCGAGTTTTACTTTAGTAATTGGAGTATAAAACGTCTAATTATATAGTAAATTGAAAATATTTTGATTTTGGTGATTTACACTGGTTTGTGTTTAAAGCTCATCAAAATAAATTTATAGTTGGTGCCATTTTATGCAATTAATCATCCAATTTTAGAATTTTATTTATATCACATTTAACTAATGAAAAATTCAACTGTCTCTAACAGTTTAAGTTTCTCAACTATCCCTAAATTAACTGATCTCAAAGTTATTGAACCCCAAGACGAGGTGGTGGAGCAAGGTTGGGACCAACTTATCTCGATTTTAAAACTCCAAACAACAATGAAAATATATATCTTAGCGTTTTTAACATGTTAAAAGTTCAAATCATGTTTAATTATATAGTGAATGTTTATGCAAAGTGGAGATAATCAAGAACCATTCGATCCCGATTGGATTTTAGCATTATACTTCTTCCAATTCGGGTATTAGAATTTCTTATGATACTTTTTTTTTCTCTTTTCTAGTTAAATTCAAAATAAGTTCAATGATTTAATTCTCAAAAAAATATTATTTTACAATCTAAAAATATAACAACATTTGGGCTAGCATATTTGATAAAATGGTCCCAAATATAATACACTAATACAATTTAAGATAAAATTGACCAAAGTGGCACAGAGAAACCATCCTTTATAGGCATGGGTCCATCTGTTCCAAGAGTGTGTCCCTAAGGTTTATCTTCAAAGCCCCATTACAAAGTATCTAAATTTTATGAAATTTGGCCTTTTTATTTTGGACTTTTGTATATCCATTGAATGGGGATGACATCGACTTTCAATCTTCATCAAATCTTTAAGTCTTATATATATATATATATATATATATATATAATGAAACATTATAATACTTTCTATTCTCATCAATGTAGGATTCTCAAACATTGTAGAAATCGAGTTTGGTATTTATGATTTATTGTCTTTTTTTTTTTTTTTAAATATTTCATAAATATCATAGCCATTGATATATGTGAATTTTTAATAAGGAAAATTCCTATATACGTGTATAAATTGAGCATAGTTGACAGCACTTTTTTTTTCTTTTTTAACCTTAAAGTGCCCTGACAAGGTGAAAACGCATAAAATATTTAAATTAAAGTATGCATAAAAATAAAAATAAAAAAATTGTAGAAAATTAATTACTGCCCCAAAGTTTTGGAACTTTTGTCTTTGAGGCCATCGGTAAATTTCATGCTTCTCAAATATGTCTTTCAATACATCTAGCACTTTCTTCATGATTTTTCAAAATGTAAATTTGGTTAATATAATCAGATACTGCGTTGTGTATGCACCTATGTTTCAATAAACCCACTTTTCTTTTCTTTTCTTTGTTTATTTCTTTCTCAATTTTTTTAAATAGTTGAGCTATTATCTTGATATAGTAAATCCTGAACAAAGCAACATGATATGAATATAATATCTTTGTGTGTTATAAAGTGATTGTAAAATAAAATGAATGTACAAAGCTTCAAAAATCTTGTCTCAGTTACAAGATAAATAAATTGAGTGCACAATATTTTATCGGACAAAATCAAAGAATACTATATATAAGGAAATCATTCACAATAAGTGCACAGTATGTTGCAAACTAAACATATTTACATATCATATCGCAGTTCGACATATTTTAATTTATTTGATTTTATAATCTGATAATATTGTATAATTTACTGTATTCTTCAGTGAATGTGTTACCTTTGTGTGATAACCAACTAACATTATCATATTCTCCAATCAACGACTGACTTTAGATATAAATTTAATTTATTTTCTATTGATTGATAATATTATATAATTTATTTATATTTAAACGCTTATATTGCACGGATGCACAACTAGTAATAAGAAGAAAAAGGAAAAACAACTTTTGTTTTCACTTTGAGAAAAAAAAAATACTTGAATAAACTAAAAACATGGTGGAGCAAAATGAATCAAAAAGGATGATGAGGGTGCACAATGATCGTTTTGGTGTCTTTTTTCTTAAAATAAAAGATTTTTTATCAACTTAGGATATAAAAGCGAGATAACTATTAATTTGAGATCTGAAAGGCAACAACTATTAGTTCAGATTTATAAAATAAATAATAAATAATGGGAACCAAATAAATTGACAAGGATGGTGAGAGGGCAAATGACATTTGCAGGGTCTATTTGTCTAAAATAAAAAATAAAAAGGTTGGGTCTCTATTGCAAAATCACAAAGCTTAACAAAAGGGCAATTTTATTCTAATCACAATTCATTGAAGAAAAATAGCAAAACGTGTAATTATTTAAAACCACATACAATCACTCACAATACAACAAAATAAGAAACTTTCAAATCATTGTATCCAATCCCATCTCTCCATTTCTTCCTAGATAGCCGTGAAAATCCACCAACCAATAAAGCGCAGTCCACGTCAGCTACCAAATTTCAGTAACCAATGGTTTCGTGCCACGTCATCAGATAAGACACTTTTTCAATCAATAAAATTATTGCAGTTGGATGATTGAAATAATTCTCTCACAAAGGCATATGAGTTGTTTGAATTTGTTATTGGAATGAAATATTTTGTTACATGTCCAATTCTTCTTAAAATAATTTTTTGAATGCATTTATTATTCATTCAATTCATAAAATTTCAGAAATTTAAGTCCAAATCAACTAATAAACGCTACATAGTTTTAAATTGCTAAAATATTGCAATTTATGAACCAAGCAAAATGAAGCATGTGGTGTAATAATTTTCATGAATCCTTGAATGTGGAGATGGAATTATTATTATTATTATTATTATTATTATTATTATTATTATTATTATTTGAAAATAGATGAAATGGACCTCAATATATCAGACATCATATTCATCTAAGCACAAATGACATTTCGACACAATCTCGATTGTTCCAGATTGATGACCATAATTATGGTTGATAGGAAATGAAAGAGAATTTATTATGTTTTTCTTACTAAAATGAGATATTTTTATCATTTCGACTAACAGTAATAGATCTATATGATAAAATACAATTCTTTTTAAAAAAATATTTTAATACATTGAGTTAAAAATATGTTATGTTTATTTTTTTATTCCAAGATTTTGTATAGATTATATAATTATCCAACCACACATGTATCTTACTGAAATATGCAACAACATTATATAGGCAACCTTTTTTTATGTAAATAATAATATAACAAGTACATATGTCAAACAAATAAAATAAAAAACAAAAGATATTTTTTTTCACAAAAATGAAACTAGTTTGAATACTCATTTCAAAGCTCAAACACCATAATTAAATTAGGTAAAATGGAATTAACTAAGATGAATTGAAGGTGTTTTCAACATCTAAATCGAGCTACAAATTGTTAGTTTTAAGCTAAAACCTCTATTTACGATTAAATTAATCTATTTTAAGCAACAAAGGGAAAGCATACTAGGAAGTCTTTAATGCTTGGAAATTGATTTGATACTTCTAACCTACTTGCTGAAAACGTAATTATTCAGCAAACACTCCAAGTTCTAAATGTTTATCAAATCAATTTTATTTTCAAACATTACCCTTTTTTTTTTTTGGCTAAATTAATCTTTCTACAAAAAATTTGCAAAAAGGCCCCTACCAAAGAGAGTTGCAAAATGTAGGGGCATTTTGGTAATATAAAATAATTTGCACTGCTAAAAGTGCAATATACAGGAAGAAAGCGGTCCTCCACCTCCAACAACTGCACAAACCAAGCCTTGTCTCTACCTCTGTTGGCCTCGCCATACCTCTCTCTCTCTCTCTCCAACTCAAGAATCTAGAGAGAGAATCTAGAGAGAGAGAGAGTCTGTTCCCTCCCGTGACTCACTGCACCCAACATGCTTCCCATCCCAGTCTCTCTCTCTCTTCTCACACTAAGTATAAATACTGAGTATTCCATGTCTTAGATATTTCCATACCTCATACCTTAAAATCTAATTCATCTTTTTCTTGCAAGAATTTTTTTTTTTCTTTTTCTTGCAAGAAACACCCTTCTTTTTTGCCTTTTAGCTTTCACCACTCCTTGTCTTTAATTTACACTCAAATTCAGTGTTGCCACACTTTTAGATGCTCAAAATTCAGTTCCCAAGTTAGTTAATATAGTTAGTTACATTACTATATTTAGTAACAATGTCATCTTGCTTGAGTGGGGGTGGAAGAGCATATAGATTAGAATCATTAGAGGTTGAGATTACCAAATCCCCCTCCACCAATAGCTGGCTCTCGAATTCCTCGTCGCCGTCTTCGACTCTCTCCGACTCGAGCCACTGCAACCCGCTCGCGATCTCGACTCGGAGAAAGCCTCGGACGCCACGGAAACGGCCCAATCAAACCTACAATGAGGCTGCCGCGCTTCTCTCCACCGCCTACCCGAAGATTTTTCCCGCCAAAAACCTCAAGGCCTTTAAGCCCCCTTTGCTCTTCGAGCCGTCCGATTTGATCATGCCTTTTAATTACACCTCCGGATTGATCCAACGGCAAAATCAGATTCAGAACCAGAATCAAAATCTTGCCGTTGGATTCAATCCAATTTGCCATAGTCCGGGAGAGATCAATTCCTTCCGGATCCATGGCGAGGACGATGTCGGCGCCGATTTCGACGCCGAGTCGATGCTCGACGAGGAGCTCGGCGAGGGGATCGATAGCATTATGGGGAATTGCGGCACGGGGGACGAGAAAACCGACGACATTGGATTTTGCTACGGTTATCCGGTCGGGATTGGGGTCGAGTTCGGGTACGGAGTGAGGAGGGAGACGAGGGCGATGAGGGACGGTGACGAGGGTGATTGGTGGAGGTTTCCGAGCGTCGAGGTTCACCACGATATAATGGCGAAAACGACGATTGAGAAGAAGAAGAGCAACAAAGACAACAGAGGATTTGAATTAATTAAGAATTTAGTAGGTGAGGGTATAAGAGAGAATTTGGCAGTTAAAGAAGGTAATGAGGAGTGTACTGCTCAACGGAATGTTGAAGGGCTCCACCTGAAATTGAATTACGACATCGTTTTGGATGAGTGGGCCCAGAAGGGGTCGCCATTTTCCGGCGACTCTCCGGCCAGTCAGTCAGCCGGAAATGATTTGCAGGTAATAACTTCTTCTCCCCTTTTAGATAGAATCAGTCCTCTATTAGCCATCTGTAAAGATGTTTGTGAAAAAATGTTACCCATTGCTAACTTTATGTAAAAGTAATGTACGATATTTTAGCATGAAGTTAATGTTTGTGTAAAAATGTTACTCGTCACTAATTTTATGTTGAAATATGTTTGAAATTACAATGGTGATACTTTTACATGAATGTTAAATTTCAGTGGTATGTCATATAAAAAAAAATCTGTGGTATTTTGTCAAATTTTATCTCATTTACTGCAAGTGATTTGATGATTTAATCATCAATAAATCAAATATTGTAGGCAGATTTAATATCTTTGTTTCAAGTTCGAATTTTTAAATTTATTATGTCGCTACATGTATATTTGTGATTTTATTTTATATAAAAGTTTTTGAAATAAAAGATATCACATAATAGGTATATGTAAAGTGTTTTTTTTTTAATTAGTTTTCTTGGAGTGTAATTAGAACTGAGAAGTTATGCTTGGTGCAACCATTCAATTATTGGAGGTGGGCTTTTTGCTTTAAGCTATCCCTTATCCTTTGTTCCTTTTACATGATTGAAATTTGAGAGCCTGCAATCAATGTGAGTGCTTGTTAGATGGGCACATCACATGCCACAATATCTTTTCCAAATTAATTTGACAATTTTTTTAAAGTTTTGTTTGAATGGAGTGATTTAAAATTTATAATTTGAAATGAATGAATTTGAAATTCATTCAAATTCCTTAAAAATGTGTTTAAAAGGATATTAAATTTACATCTATCTAAATACCACAATGAATATGTTATCATAATTTTCAAATATCTTCTGAAATCCCTTCATCCAAACACAATCTTATATAATAGATGAAAGAATACAAATCTCAATCTTGTAGTAAATATGAATTGATTGATCGATTGATTTGAATGCAGACAAGATTGGCACAAATAGACTTGTTCTTGGACAATGGAGGAATCAGAGAAGCCAGTGTTCTACGTTATAAAGAAAAGCGACGTAATCGTCTATTTTCTAAAAAAATCAGATATCAAGTTCGTAAAGTCAATGCCGATCGAAGACCTAGAATGAAGGTTACTCTCATACACTCTTTCTAATTTAAAATTTTGTTTCAAATTAGAATTTAATGATTGTAGATATAACATATTTTTTATCTAATCTGTTTTCTTTATTGTTTATGATGTTGCAGGGGCGATTTGTTAGAACACCAAATTCCTCAGATGATTAAAGATAAATTAGGAGCCAATTTAACCTCCATTTTTGTAGTTTATTATGAGAGTTTTTTTTTTTAATCAATTTGGGTTTTTCTTACACTAGCTGGATACATAGTTCCAAAATTTGGGAACTAAACGAAATTGTAGAATTGAAAAATAAATCCCGAAATTAATAATATTTCTCCTATTTGAAACAGATATACTTTCTTATGTGATCGTCTCACACTTTACTTGAAGAGGCCATGATTTATGTGAGATAATTCATTTATGAATTAATCTATTTAAATTCCCAAAATCTATATTTATATCTATATCTATATAATAACAATTACTCCTAACAATAGAAATGTCAAAAAATTTCCATCTATTTTCACTTCCTAATAATAGAAATTTCATCAAATATTATATTTTATTTTTTTGTGATATTAATTAAGTTTATTGTAAATTTCTAAAAATATTACTTTTGTGTAATAAATATGTATGGTATATAATAATCTAACTTTGCTGACAAATATTTTCAGTGATATATATGGCAAGAAATATTAATTGATATGTATAAAATAAAATAAAAGGTATATGTATCAATTAAATATCTTACCTTTTGAACTATTTTTTTCGAATACACATATAAGTTCATTATGGTTTGTTTTTTTAAATCAATTCATTATTCAATAATTAATTGAGTAATATGATATCAAATAATTATTTATGTTACAACTAATTTTGAATTAAAACTATATAAACTAATGGATTTGTCTGAAATCTAAAATATCTAAATTGTAGAAATTTTGACTTAAAACACTATTTGCAAAACATAATCCTAATTTGCAAGCTATCTTTTTCAGAATCAATATTATTGATCATAATATAATAATTATATAATTCATATATATATACATATAAATGTAGAGTATATCATATATACCTATTTAAGTTTGCAAATGTATGAATAATTAAATAAATAAACTATATGAAATTATTACATTACACGTTCACATGAAAAAAATTCTAATTATATTTCATACAAATACATTATATTTTGGTGTATATATACACACACACACACATTATTCTTATATAAAGACTTTGAATTTTGATACATATGTAGATTTGCACATCTTTATGATTTGATATCTTTCTATAACATATCATTAATGTATTTTAGGTAATTGAAAAACTAATGTTTTGAAATGACGATTCACTGTTCATTTTAATAATATTACACCGAGTTTAAATACAGGATATAATATTATATATGAATAAAATACGTTTATGTTATGTTGAAGTTATTTGTGGATGCAATGTGCCAACTGATGTTAAAGCTTTGGTTAATAGACTTATTCTATTCAAGGTTTTAGTATGGGGTGATCAACCATTATTTATAAGGGTTCCTTTGATGTTTCTATTAAACCCTGAGATTATTGCACCGTTTTGATGCATCTTACAATGAAACTCAAGTAAGCTTGATGTTCTACTTCTATTTCGATACATGTTAATCTTTATAACTTAATAATTTCATTGTTTTGTTATTAACCTTAAATTTTGTTAGCGAAGGAGTTCGATCTATTTCAAAGTTTAAGCATGTTGAATTCGATCTTGAAAATGTATGAATTTTTTTTTTCATATTCAAAATTAAATATTATTTGTTAAGGGTTTATTTTTTTTGTTTTTAGATGGTAGAATATGGTGATGAGGTTTCCACTCTCGAAAAATAACTTTTGAAGTATGGTGATAATGATTATATCAAAATTACAACACTTTTTGTATTGACTCTTTTTTACTTATTTTTACACCCTTTTAAATTAAACTACAGAATTTAAGATAACTGATCTATATTTTTGTTCAAAAACCTTGTATAAATTGAGAAATTCTGACTTTAAGACATCTGAAAAAAAAATTATATTATTTTTTTAATGGTATGTTGAAATTATATTTTTTTATTTTGGATTGTATAAATTTTTTATACTCATTATGAATATATTATTAAGCATACATTTGTATACTTATTTTCAAGACCAATTATGATAAATCTAATTAATTAGATAATGTAAGATGAATATAAGAAACATTAATTTTTTTTGAATGACATAGAGATTAAATTGAAATAATATGGAAAAAACTATATTGTCTGATCACGGTTAACATTGTTATTTTAAAAAAATTACAATACTTAAAATCTATATGCCCATGGGTATCAAATGACATCAAATTTTATTTCTTAAATTAACATTTTACATCAAACATGAAATATTTAAATTTTATGAACATGCATTACACGAGTAACAAATTAAATTGAAATAACTCTCAAGATATTTATTATCTTTGTGTTCAACATTTTTATATCAAAATTTTAAATTATATAGTAAATTTTATATGTCCGTACATCACTCCAGACCTATACTAGTAAAATCTTGTAATGAATAAATCATCCATGTCGAACAATATTTGATTGAACACAGACTGTAATTGGACTTCGTTGATGTGTATATGGACCTTTGGGCTTGAATCATGAGGGCATTAAATTAATGGGCTTGGGCTTACAGAACATTTATTTTTAAGCCCAATTTTCATTCCCTCCCAGAATGTGTAAGCCCAAACGACGTTGATCAGGCCCAGTTACATTTGAATTGAAGCAAGTAATAGGCCCAGTAAACAAACAACGTATAATTTGACTTGATTTACAATTAATCGGACTAGAAATAAAAATGTTCATAAAATTATATAATTAAAATATAGATGAATATATATATATATATATATATATATAAATTAAACAAATTAAGATGAAAAAATTAGCTTACAAAGAAAACTTGTTTTTTTCCCCCTAAATTAAACCTGAAAATTTTCGCAAAAACATATGGTCGAATTTGCAGTTGGGCCCCCCAAATTAATAGAAATATCATCCATGAAGGTTCTTATTTTCATTTAATTACAAATTTCCTTTTAAAACGGATTCTCCTGACTCCTATATATATATATATATACTGATATTGTAAAGCCATCTGCATTCTGCCCCCATCAAATTAATGCCCAAAAATTAGGGCACGATTCGACAGCGAACTGTTCGTGAAGAACTCGCGAAGAAGGTATGTTGTTATTTTCTTTGCCTGAAGCTTTATCTAGTTTCCTTGATTCGATTTTCGGACGCGATTTCCGGTGGAACGCGCCGTGAAACAACTAATTTTGGGGAGCGGATCCCCTTTTGTACAGGAAATGCCGCCGCGGCTCTGGTTTTAAATTTGAAGTTTTAATTTTCCCTGACGCTATTCTTTCTATTTTAATATTCAATCACGAGAAATTGTAAATTATAAAGTAGATTTGTGTTTCGGTACTTTCCTCCAATTTGTTTCTGTTTCTGTTTTTTTTTTTTTTAAAATGAAGGAATTCCTTTATCATCCTGTAAGCTTCGTCCAGCCGTTGTTCCTCCATAGATCATCTTCAAAGCTGCTTGCTGCGTTTTTCCAGTTTTTGGAGGATATAATTTGAATCAATTGTGTTGTTGTGAAAGGGGGTTGAGAATGAGACCAATCAAAGGTCCTTGTAGTTTTATTGGTTTGGTTGATTTTCTTAGAAACCCCA
Organism: Scutellaria minor; assembly: GCA_954870855.1. Lineage (NCBI taxonomy): Eukaryota > Viridiplantae > Streptophyta > Magnoliopsida > Lamiales > Lamiaceae > Scutellaria > Scutellaria minor. The sequence goes on along the minus strand of OX940735.1, from coordinate 580,864 downwards.
AATCTCTAGAACATTTGCAGGCGCTAATTGTTTTTATGGAAACAGAAAATTACCCCTTTTACAGGGGCAGGAAAGATTGGGGTTGGGGGGATTGGCAGCAGGGTTTTGCTGTGGTTCTCCCGCAGCAGGGGATCCGCTCCCCTTTTTCATTAGGCCTTAAAATACTGCTGATGATGTTCGTTTTAGTTGATCATTTGCATGATTTGGATGGTCAAAACATCATGTTTAGTTTATCAATTAATGGTTTTTACTTGCCAAAAAATTATGCTTGAATCTTCACTATTGGTACGAAGAGGGTGTCTTGATTTACATTGAAGCTATTTCTTTGAGTAGGGATTTTGAATGAGTGAATTAGCTAATTATAGATATGATGAAGCGCTGTCTTGCTCATACTCATTAGTGCAATTCAAATCTCTACTTCGTGTCATGTATTAATTGTGTATTTTATTATATTTTATGGGCACACATCATTTGGTTTTGCAATATATCATCTTTAGTATACTCATGGTGTGCACTGATAATGTTTGAAATATTAGAATATTGAAATATAAATAAATCAGGTCTCTTTTAGATTAAGTGTTTTAACGAATTTACTAATTTGTAAATGTGGATCAAATTTTAATAGACAAAGTATGTGTTCCATGAAGTTTATTGGCACTGTTTTTAGAATGGTGTGCCTCACTTGTGTATGGCATGCGCTTTACTTTGCGTTTTGGGTGTTCTTTACGGTTTTGACTACATTGGGCTTAAAGCAATTTACAAAACCTTCGATCTTCGAAAATAGAAGAGAAGGAATAAAAGCAATTTCCATAGTACTTATTGAATTTGATATTGGCATTTTGATATATATTAGGAATTGTTTATATTTTTAACATAAGTTTCTATCGGTGGGTATTCTCATTATGCTGCAATAAGCATGAACTGCTACTTCTCTGGAGTGAATACGCAGATTTGAGTTTCGACTAAGATTTTGAATGAAGTTTCTTTTCTTCGACCAGGTCTTGAGATTCAGGTTCTGTGAGAGCCAGCATCCATATTATCTGTTGTTTCCTGGCCATTTGTAAGAGAATGCGAGGGTATGAAAGAGATGTAAGCATCTGTTCAACTTCAATTATCTTTATCTTTATGAAAAACCTTTTGGGATTTTGATTTTAGAGACTTTTATTAATCTACATACTTTTATTGCAGGAGTATGAAGACTGGGATGAGTATGAGGAAGATGGTGACGATCAAGAAGAAGAAGAGGGTGGAGATGGACACGAGGAAACTCACCAGCCCACCCAGGAGCAATTGGATTATCTTTTATTGAGGCAAAAGATAAAAGATTCCATCAGAAGAAAGATGAAAAAGGATTTGGGAACTGGAAACCCTGGTTCCCTTGACAGAACAAAATCAAACTCATTCCGTAAAGACAAGTGAGCTTTACCATGTGAAAAAATTGTAGTATCTTGCTGGGTTTTGTATTTAATCCTGATTATATTGCACTTTTATTTTTCTGCGTAGTTCTCATTGCATTTCATAGATTTATACTATAAATAATTTTCTGGTAATTTTGATGAGTCTTCTTTTCTTGTTTAATTGCTTGGTTTTTAAACATAAATGACAGGCTGGTTGTATTGTGTACTTGTATATATAGTTTCCAAACCGATTTAAGTTTGATATTAATTATAACTTGTATGCTTGCAGCTATGGTTCCTTTTTTGGGCCTTCACAGCCAGTTATTGCTCCGAGAGTAATTCAAGAAAGCAAGTCCTTGATTGAGAATCCAGATTTAGCAGCAAGGATATCTAAATCCATCCATAAAGTATGCATAGTTTCTATATGATAGCTGTACTTCATGAATTACCCCATTTCTTGCTTCCTTGCCTTGTTGTATTGAAAGATTAGCCTAAACATTTATTTGTAGATACATGTTAAGAGCCTTGAAGCATTGCTACTGCCATTTGTATTTATTTGGATGGCCAAGCAATGGTGATGTAGTCTGTGCAAGTGGTGCTTTGATACTGTTGCTTTTAGCAAGCACCACCATTATTGTTCAATGGTTTCAGTTCTTAAGATGTCCCTACTTGAGCATGTCTTATCATTCTTCCCTTAGATGCTGCAAATGCTGCTTTAGATACATAGATGGAGCTATTTTTGTTTGATAGTTCTTCAGTCACATCTCAGTGAAATGATCAATTATCCTACTTGAGATGACATACTGTAATTTTTGTGCAGAACCATAAGACTACTGTTTCAGCTCCCACCAGATCGAAATCTCAACCCAACCATCGGCCAAATGTTACAAATGGGGTAACTTTTTGACTTATCTTATTGGTATATTTGGTGGTTATACTTGTTTCTCATTCTTATTTCCTGATAATTAATGCAGTATAGAGAAAAAGTCGAAATGCTTAAAAATACAAGGGATTACTCTTTTCTATCATCTGAGGATGCTGAGGTTCCAGCCTCGTTAAAATGTCCACCTTCTAGAAATGTATCGGCCCCTAAGTCTGGTGTGAGACTGCTCTTTTTCTGGTTTGTTGACACAAATGCCCATTGCAATTATATTTTTATTAAGGGAACTTACCCAGGTTTTTTGCTGGACTCGAAGATACGCGGTCTGCTCAACTGCAGCCAAGGGGCAGACCAGTGGCGACTGATCGTGGAAGAGAACACTCAAATGGTCGTGATGGGAAGAAGCCAATCCATGCAAGTAGCCACAGCAAACCTAAAGTTGGGCCGGAAAAGCTGGCTCATAATGGCAAATCATCTATGGAATCACGGAAACAGCTAGGAAGCCATAATGGAAGTGGTCCGGGTCGGCCACTGGCCAATAAAGGCATGCCTATTAAGAGTTCCATGCCTGCCGGAGGAAAGGTGACCCAACCTGCCACAAAAAATAATATCTATGGTGATCGTAAACCAAATTCTTCGTCCAGTCAATCAGTTGCTCGTAGGCCAACTCAATCAAATTTGCAATCTGGAAGTCATAGGCCAACTCCTTCACATGGTCATCCTTCAGGTTTGAAAAGACCATTGGCTCAAAAGGAGTATCAAGAAAGAAGCAAGTCTAAGGTCATCAGTAAATCATCATTGCCTTCCTCTAGGGCTCAGGTATGCCGCCATCAACAAGAAATTACTTGTTTAGACTCCAGTTTCTGGATACATGTTTCTATAGTTTTCTCACCGTTATCATATGGTTTTGGCAGTTGAAGCGATCACCTCAAAGGATTCCACCGCGTGCTCCTTCGCGAGATGAACGACCGAAGTCAAAACCTAAGAGGCAGCTGTATGACAATGAGTCTGATGGTGAAAATGCTATAAGTATGATCAGACATATGTTTGGGTAACTATGAATTTTTTTGATTGGCTATACTTTTCCTGATATTTTTCCCTTTGTGATGACTGAATGTTCTTAATTCCTCATGATTTTGTAGCCTTGAGGACTTAATTTTTTTTTGTAGGTATAATCCCAACAAGTTTCGAGATGATGATGATGATAGTGATATGGAGGCCAATTTTGATGATATCATGAGGGAGGAGAAGCGCAGGTCAGTGTGATATAGTGAACTTTAAGTTTGGGATAATATTCTGGCTTTTCAGCAGTTTTCCTACTTTTGAATGTGATAAGAACAAAAGCGGAGAAAGAACACAATCAAATGGAACTCCGTTTGCCAAGCCTCTAGGCTCCCAAGAACTTCAATAATTCGATAAAAAAAAACAATCAACCCTAACAAAGACACTTTATACTCTAGACCACTACCAAAAATAGAAATTCAACAGAACACTAAAGCCCAGACCCAACAATAATAAAAGCAACATAAACAATTAATTACACCGGCCCACGAAAGTGGACTCAAGCCCGACTCCGCCGACGATAGACCAGGAAGGGCCGTGGCTCAGCAGCAGCCTTGACCAGGGGCTGGTCCCCTTCGCCCTGCTCGCTATCAGAATGATGGTAGAATCATATTTTCTGTGTTTTAAATGGTTCGGGAATGATCACTGCCCAAGCATTCATGATCTTGATAAAGCCTGAAATAATATGGTCACAGCTCTTAGCTATCATGACCACAGACTCACAGCACTGCCAGTTAATCAGCTTCTGTAGGATTTTAATACTCATTTTGAAGTGTCAATTATTCTGTCAACAGATTTTAGTTGACAGTTTATTGCTATGATTTTACACCTAAAGGTAGCATTATTGGCATTTATTGATGAAAACTCATTAGAAGGCATGACATTTAGAAGACTCGATAGCCATATATGATATATATATATATATATATATATACTTGACTGTTCTATGATGCTTGTGTTCTTATTACAAGTACTGCTTATGCTGTTAAAAATCGACAAGAATCTAATCAGCTTGGACTCTATTGACATGTTATGTTCTTTCAGTGCAAAAATCGCCCGCAAGGAGGATGAAGAACAGCTCCGCTTGATTGAAGAGGAGGAAAAAAGGGAAAAAATGCGTTTGGAAAAGAGGCGAAAGATGAACCATTGAAATAATACTGACATGAAATCCGGATTTGCTTATTCCATTTTGGGTTAACAAGAAATTCCTCCAGAGGCTATACCAGAAGACAAAAGCTTCACACCAACGTGTTGTATGTCGTTCAAGTGCTCCTCCATCGATGCTACATTTGGAGTCGTCTCTTTTTTAGTGTTCGATTTTTTATATAGCAACAGCATGAGATCATATCGATTTGGATTCTTTATTTTCCTTACCATGGATAGGTCAATCTGTAAGTTATCAATTCTAGTTTCGGTTATCTGGTGTAGGCTCTCATCTTGAAGTATAAATAACTAATAACGTGATGAATTATGGATGGTTTCTTGACTGTATAAATATATGCCTTTAATTTTGATTGTCTTTTGGATCTTTCCATTTGGGCTCAAAAGGGTTGGGCCTCGGCCCATTTAATGTATTTATTATCTTCGTGAATATTGTTTTCAAAAGCTTTCTGGTAGTGCTTTAAAAAGAAAAAAAAAAAGAAAAAAAATTCAGAGAGAAGCGGAGAGAGACAATTATGTAAATTTGCATCCAGATGTGATTTTTAACCTATAACACTTATATATGTATAATTGGTATATTTCATTGTCTGAGAAATTTTATTATGACTTTATTATCAGGAAAAAATTCTCAACCCTTCGCGGATAGCGAAAGAGAACCTCTCCCTCTTAATTATATGATTAATATAGCACGTTTATGATTTGTCAAAATATGATTATACTTTAAATCTTACTCGAATGGTGGATGCATTTTTCAACAATTTGACAAATCTTTTCACATTTTTAAAAATTATATATAGCTATGTATGAACTAAATTTATTACTCTATGGATATCTAACTATTTTAAAAATCACAACTTTATATATCATTCCATAAAATTAGATATATATTAGATGATCTTACATTAATCCTACTCTAAACTCATTAACAAATATGATAACTATTTATAGCCTTAATTAAATTGGCGGCAAATGAAATTATTTAGAGTTGCAAAATTTGGAGTTATTAGAAAAAGCCAGTAGATGAATAAAGTCAATGAGTTTTATTAAAGCCCCACCAACTAATAATTCCATGTGAGACAGCTCACTCCTTTTTATTTTTATTTTTATTTTTGATGTGATTAATTAGAAAAAGTATGAGTGGCATCTTTTGTAAGTTATGTTGAGGAAAACTATAGTCCATCTACCCTTTCTTGTCTTTTTCATGTAATAGTAATAAAAGAAAAGGATGCATGTCATTATTTATCTAATCATTTGTTCTAATAATTTTATCTTAAAGTCACTCAAATAACTTACCAATTAAGCTTATTAAGATATCCAATCTCTATCAAAGTTCAAAGAGAAATTGCTTGAAATGCCACTTATATATAATGCATGTGTACAAATATCGTTAATCATAATTTAATAAATAAATATAAATATATATATATATATATATATATATATATATATCTCACCCAATATTATTCATGATTATGCCTGTAATCACGAGTCAATTTTTTTAACCAAAAGTAATTGATTTTATGTTACTAATCAATTTGGATTATTTATCATGTATGAGATGTCATTTATGGAAGACAAAAGTGTAATTGCCGTAAAAAATCATGAACTTTCTTTAAAATTGTAATTTTAACATGATTTTTAGTTATTAACAAATTTAATAGGACTTTCAATTTCTCGTGCATTTCAAAAATCTCTAAATTTTAAAAAATTATGAAGAAAACTTTCAATTGATGTTACTACATATACTAATTGATCTAAAACATGAATTTATAAAATTAAGAGATGCTCAAAACCTGCTTATTGGTTACGAATGTACAAGACATTGGAAGTTATATTAAACTTGCTAATAGCCAAAAATTATGTTAAATTTACAATTTTGAGAAGAGATAGTGATTTTTGCAACAATTACCAAAAAAAAAAAAAAAAACATTAAAGTATCTTATAAAATAATCGCCTTATCCTTGATTTTAGTTATCAAATGTTTTCTAATTGACTACGTACTTGTACTCATTTTCAAAACACGAAAAAATTTAATTAAAAATAAACGACACAATCTTAAAAGATTAAGAGCAATATTTTCTTGAATTCCCAAAATGACATTTATTAATAAATAAATTTAATTTAAATGGCCCTGGCTTTCCACATCCACCACGTGGACAGAGGTGACAATTGTTAATACTTTGTAAAGCAAATAGTTCAACTTGCTTGTCTCGAAAACGAAATGAAGCTTCATTTTCATAACCAAAAACAAACAAAGATTAAAAGCAAAGACTAAAAAAGTTAAAGCTAAGTCACAGGAATTAAATAGTGGGCCAAAGAAAAAGTCACTCCGTGAATCATCACAATAATACACTAATAAAACACAGAAAAATAGATCAAAAGATTCATCAATATAACAACCCACTAAACCAATCTCTATATTGTGTAAAATAGCCTCACAAAAATGGTACTCAAAATTCAGACAAAAACGATGAATAGTTGCAAAATATATTCTTTCCAAAAGGACCGTATATTTGTGAAATACACAGCAGGTAGAACAAACTTACATACAAATAAAGAAATTGGATATCTAATTACAGTATTTATACCAAAATACCAGAGAAATATATATATATAAAAATAAAAAAAATAAAACTGTCCTGTGGGGTTCTGAGGGATAAACAACTTCAACACAAGCATGTCCTGTCCACTCCACCCCTTTATGCTGTCTTCCTACAAATCTGCCATTTTTTGGAGGAATATATATTTCTATTAGCATAATTCAAGAAATAATAAATAGAATTTACATTTGGTTGATGATACATAAGGTGAAATACAAATATTAGTATCTATTGTCCATCAAAACACGAAAACACACATTCGTGTATATATATAAGATACCGCTTAATGTATTTCACCGAATGTAACATCCATGATATATAAACTCGTTTCGTATACTTACCCTTTCTGCACCAATCAATTTTCCATGTCCCCCTTTTAATTTTTTTTTCCAAACTTTTCCAAAGTAAAAAAAATTTAATGACAGCTAGAGAAATAAGAGTGTTGTCCAACAGCCCCAAGCATTCTGCATGTCATTTCCATTAACTTCCCTGTAAAATGTTATTAAGAGTAAATTAACCCATGTTACACAAATTAATCAATACCTAATTTAAAAAAAATAAAGTGATCACATTTCAAGATTATTCATCTAATCACTTGAATTTTTTTTGTATATATACAAGTCAAGATAGATACATACAGGCTGGTCTGAAAACTAAGGCTTAGAATCAAGAATTAATATGAAACAACCGGTGGGGTCAGCTAGGCTGGAAGTGTGATGCAGCTGCAATCAGATGTGCCAACAGAATACAATAAATAACATGCACCCACACTACAATCCAGTCATTATGATTACCAAACCTATGCATGACTCAAGCCGAAGGTTCTCCTGTGCACTCTACACCATACTATAATACCCTCCCACCGACACTCTTCTATACCAAATAAATAACAAAACTAAGCAAGTTTCATTTAGTTAAGAAACAAGTGAAAGTGAAATTGCAACAGCCGATAAGAACTCTACCTAAACTCTCTCTTAATACAATTAACCACTACCAAACATGTACAATGACACAATCCATTTCTTAACATACTTTAATCTGCATTTTGTTTTATGATAACAACGTTTAAACACATTGTGGAATAGAAGATTCGGACCGAATTGCTCGCTGTAAAACATTTTCTATTTTCATGATAGTCTATTGTCATTTTCTATCATGTTTCAATCTCGTACATTTTTTCATTATTCAAGAAATGCTAATATAAAGGGCTTTTTCTATACATAGAGCCAAAGAGTGGCAGCTGTGATATGCCTAAAGCAATTATTCCATTTGACTCACTTTACCAACATCGGAAAACTTACTTACTTCCACCGGAAACTAACTAAAATTCCGAATTCCGGCCACCGCCACTCCCACAGAACAGTGTAATCAAGAATTGAATTCGTCCATTTACAACAATCAATTGATCAAAATTAATCAACACATTCAATCTAATTCCACCTTAATAACATGAATTTCTAAAGAAAAGAACCCAACAGCTAAAAGAAGGTACCTCTTCTTGGCTTTGACACAATCTTGGCCACCGGAGCAGCTTTCGGAGCATCCGTGCTTTCTTCCGGCGGAAACAGAACTCCGTCGATTCCCTGAACAGAGATCCTCCCATCGGTGTAGATATCCGGGTCGAATAGATAAGCGGATCCTTCGCTATGCCCGAATTTCACCGACCCATCGGCCTCCTCCGCCACCACTTTGTGCGGCAATCTCAATGTGTCATACTTCACTTTGCCGAATCTTCTCACGGAATTATACATACTCTCCTCCGTTTGGTACTCGGGAATCAGATGGTAATACATAATTTGCTCCGGCGCCCCCGGCTCGCTCAGCTGGTCCGTTGTCAGCTTCGCCATGGCTTCGTCGTTGGGAGCTAAAACAGTCAGCACGTATCCCTCCGAGACCAATCTCCCCATCTCAGAAGCCAGTGAGGTGAGATTCACCAAAATATCAGCCAATTCGTTGTAACCCCCGTAATGTAGTAGGGTATGGATGAAGTCCTTCACCTGAGCCTCACCGTCGAAGTGGTGGTGGGGACCACCGGGGCCGGGAGCCGGAGCCGGAGCTAGGGATGGGCCGGGAGCCAGGGCGTCGAATATGGGGAGAACCGGCGCCGCGCCGACGGGGACCGGGGCGGCGGGTTTCTTAAGACGGTGAGTCCTAGGGTCGACTTCCGGTGCGCCTTCCGGCAGAACGGCGGCGGTGGCTCTCAAGCTCCGCCTCGCGTTGAAATCCTGTTGTACGGATTTTGGAATCAGAAGCCTCTCAATGCCGTGGATAACGCCGTCAGGGCGAATGATGTCGTCCGATTTCACAACTTTGGCTATGCTCACGAGCTTTTCGCCGTTAATCTCCCTGAGCGTGATTTTCTCATCGGAATCGCGGCAGAGGCTGGTCTGGTAAATCGGCTTCTTCTTCTTCTTCTTCTTCACGTCCACCGCAGGCCAGTGTTTGGACTCAATGCGCGCCGGAATCATGTGGAATAGCAGCAAATTCTGTAGGGATTTCAGATTCCCTGGCTCCAACAGAAACCGCTTAAACTCAGGGTCTAAATCTCTCTCCAACGCCTCATTCCTCGGAGCGAAAATCGTGATATTATGCTTGGAAACAGCTTCTTCTAGAGTCTGCAACAGGAGAGCCTTCTCCACCAGCTCCGACAGCTCAGTGTAGTGAGAATCCAAAAGCGCGACGAGAACGGAGTTGGAGTTGATCTGAGCGCCGGAGCTTGAGGGCTTAGAAGAAGGATTTTCCGGCAATGCAGAAACGGTGAAGGATAGAAAAGCGAAGAAGGTGAGAAGGAGGAGCTTAGGCACGCCAAAGATCTGAGAATCCATGGCGTTTGATGCGTTTCTCTCTCTAGAAAGGGGTTTATTTAGCTGCACTCTCTCTCTGTGGACTTGCTTTGCTTTGGAGGATGTGTTATTTGTTTGGTGGAATATTAAAGAAGGGTGAATATAGTTGAGTAGTGTTTGTCAAAAATAAAATAATTAATTCCTTTTTCTTTTCCTATAAATTAAATATTAGAATTGTACAATTACTAATCTAGGAAAGAACAATTAATAAGCTCCCAAAATATTCAAACCCTCTCTTTTTTATTTTTTTCCACTTCATATTATATTACTACATCATATTTATCTATAAGATCGTCTCTTAAATCATAATTCCAACAACTTTTTTTTTTTTTTTTTTGGATTTAGATATGACTTTATGTTATGTATTCAATGTTTGAATAAACCTCTTTTGATTTCATCACTAACAATACGTATAAAGTAAAATACTAGTTTGTAATTTTATTAGGGTTTAATATGGTATATATTGCATGATTTTGGAAGTATTTAAGAGAAAAAAAAATTAACAAAATATAACAAAATTCAGTCATTATTTTAAAATCTACAAATTCGAGTTTCTCTACTATTATTTATTTTGGAACAAAGGACCTTTTCTTTATTAAATTAGATTACGATAGGGTATTCCCTATTCGGTGTCTAATGAATTTATGTATAATTTAAAATTTTATTTTTAGTCTTATATTTTATTTTATTTAGATATGCTAATTATGTATTGATTTCATCATTAATTAATAATGATTTCATCTTCTAGAGATTGCTTGAGAGATGTAGAGAGATTTCCAAGGGTAAAGTGGGAAATACATATGGCCTCTTTCCTTTGTTATAGACTTAGAGTGGAGTATTTATTATTATTTTCGCTGACTTTTATATAATAATATTGATTATTAGTTTCACTAATAAATATTACTCTGTCTCGCTCCATATTATATATTTAGAGATAGTAAATGAATAGAGTTAAGTTGAATGTATAACTCATTAAATATTAATATGAAATTATTAATTTAATTGGCAATCACGATAACTTTCTTAACTATTGTAAAAGGTCTAATAAATTTATATATATGAGACAAATAAATAACTTCTCCATATTACTGCGTACAATATTATGTTATTCATATCTCAAGTATATAATAATCATTAATCAGATATTCTTTAATATGTATCAACTAACATTTAATTCTCTGAATACATTAAAAAAAAATAAATTAAAGTTCCAAACTTAAAATCCTAAAACAATGGTATGGCATGGCCTGGTCGTGTGGGCCTAAATCCATTGACAATTTCTACTGTTCCCAACCAAAAACAATTAGATAAAAACCAATTTATTTAATATTTTTAAGTTTGAAAAGAAAATTGGGTAAAAATTACACATATTAGAAAAAGAATATGCCAAAACCTATTTTAGAAAATAACTAATAACGACATTGGATACCAATGGCGATGATAATTGCACGAATATATATAGGGGTGAGAGATCAATTCAAAACCCTAAAATGAAATGAATTAGGACAGTAATTTATGACATTAGGCTATTGGGGCCCAAAGATGCTTCAATGTGCAAAAGGTGGTGGAGATGCTGGCTATACACTCAATTTAGAAATGGGGACTTAATTTATTTAATTTATTTTAATTTTCGTGGTATATGATTTATTAATTTAATGAGTCAAACAAAGAACAAATCAGTGGGTGTTGGGTCTATGAATTCAGATATGACAATTATATAATTATGATTTTTAATTGTCGGTGACAAAAAAGGGGTGTGTGATGTATGCCCGTATTCATGTGTGTCTTTTTCCACCTTTTTATGCTTATAATATTTAAAATATAGATTTATTTCGACTTAGTAACAAAAAATATTATTCCACTGTGGGTGTCTTTTTGTGTATTTTGACCTTAGTTGAATTGGAATCCAACAACTTGTAGCCTGTGCCCTGTTGGAGTGAGTGAGTTGTAATGTGTGTTCTCTTGTTTTTACGAAATTTTTATGTATTTATATTTATTACAATGTACACATAAAACTTAAGTTGATTCTGGACAAAATGTTAAGTTGTGTTTTATTCGTTATTAAAATAAGTATCATTTTGGAGTTCAAATTTTATTCCATATTAAATGTCATTTTAGACTTTTATGTAATTTTATTCCTAAATTATCTCTATAGTTATTCCTTAACTAACTTAGAGATTTAATACAATATTTTTATGAAATTAATTTGATTCTCTTTTCAATTTCAAATCCTAAATTCCTTCATTAGTTAAGAGTATATTTATCCAATATTTATGTTCTTTAATCTGTGACAAAAACTCTAGAACGACAATTATTTTGAAATGGATGAAGTATTACTTAGCAAATGGGAGAATTGATACCTAGACTTCTTCATATTAAAGAAAAAATAGGGAGTTCGAACATTTTGTGTTCTTGTTATCCAATTGGTAAAAGAGTTCGAACTATAAAAAAAAATAATAATAATAATCACTGAATACACATTAAATATATAGACAATTTCCAGTGTTTGTAGAAAAAATGAAGGAACATGAAATAAGACTCTCTTGTGAGAGAAAATCGACTTTTTTTAATAGATGATCAAAGAAGAAGATGATACAGAGCATTGAAGTGAGCATTATGAAGTCAATTTTCATTGCCAACTATTCAACATATATGCAGAAAGTATGCATTAATAAATTTTCAAGGTTTTACCAGCTCGATGCATCATGTAAAGAGATCGTCTCGTCTCTCTCCTATTCGTTTGGTGTGAGCAACACTTCATCTACAAAATCGACAAAAAGCAATGAAAATCAAATCATAAGCTTCGCAAGTTGTAAATCTTGAAAACTGACCTTCAAAGATGAAATGGCTATGGATGATGTATCTTCTCTTATATAACTGCAACAGATTTAATTGGCACAGATGTAGTGTTGTTGCCATTTGATGGTGGTGTATAGCAATGGCCCCCCCTGTTATCATTGGTGCTATGTTCCGTAACTGAAGAATCCATTGCACTATTTGCTGTATTGTTATCCCTAGTTTCGAGGCGTTCCATCATGCGTGATACAGTGGCAATTCCAGCGTTGATTTCTCGTCTAACTTCAGAATCGATATCTGCCATGGAAGAGCTTCGAGAAAACCACCACTCTCTCCATCCTCTAGTACTTCTTGAAATTGACTCTTTGTACCTTGAGCATGGTTATCACATGTGCAAAGTTTAGAACTAAGTAAGACATAAAGAAAGGAACTAATCAGAAAAAGTCATACTTCAATGACATTGAACTGAGTCGAGATCTTAAAATGTCTGAGAAATTCTGCAAGTCTGAAGGTCCTGCTGTTTCACTATTAGGTGAGGAGGACTCACTTGAATAGCTTCTGAGAACACAGAACAGAAGTCAAGAAAATGGACAATTATATACTATCAAATTCGACTAAATATCTCTAATAATCAGTAGAAGTGTAGCACTTAGGAAAGCCATATTAGCAATACCTATCATTATTTGTTATTTCTTGGCTAGTAGTTGGCATGACTGGCGATTCAGATGAAGAACGACCCCTTAAGCCCTCCTCCCTAACAATGTGGTGGGACCTTCGCATCGCAGCTGCTGCTGCCAAATGTTGTATAAACCGGTGCTCAAGTTCAGGATCATTAACCCCCCCTGGAAACTGCAATAGCAAGAGAACTCGTGAAATACCAGCAAACCAAAAACATTCAAGAAATGTGGTTAAATAGTGCAAATTGAATACTGACATGCTGCAAATTCAAATCCGTGATGATGGGATGGTGAAATATTGTCACATTTCTTGATGGAATGGACCTGAAACTTCTCTCCTGTTCTACAGCCATGAGCAACTCTTGACTGGCAGAATGCCATACAGAGTCATACAGTTGCCAAAAATACGATAAATTGTTTAAAAAGACAATATAAAGTGTATGAAAAGATGAACATCAACCTAGCAGGATCATTCAGACTGACAGGTTGCCAACACATTGGACAATTGGAGCTTCTCTGACACCTGATCATAAACCGAAACACTTTAAGTTCTCTTTTCCACCCTTCTTCCTCAAAACCCTACTTTCAAAGAAAACAGAATTTAGACTTTTAGACACAACTTCCCTAAATTGTTTCAACTCTCCGCATATGGCTTGAAATTACTCAACAATGATTTCCAGAACGAGATCTAGATGATTTTGTAATAACGGCCAAATTTCAGCTCATAAACATGAACATATGATGTCGAGTATTATTTTCATGAACAAAGCAACCATTATCTTCTCATAGTCAGTACAGGCAACTGCTTATGTAGTCTGCTTATTTCGTAGATAGACCAATGATTAACGAAATCAAACTTGTGTAAAATGCTAACTCCTCGAGAAATTGATCTTAATTTGTTCCCCATACCACAGTACACTTGGAAACAAACTACAAGCCTAAGCAACACGCATTAAAGTAGCATATTTGACCTAAACTCGAAGAACAAGGTTTAATATAATACAGCAAATGAGAAACCACACTTCGAAAATCATACACGATCAGCACATACCATTCAAGAATGCATTGGAGGTGGAACTCATGCTTGCAAGTTGTCATCTACAAAGTAGAATCCAAAATATTTCACTAAAATCAATGGATATCACAATCGAATCTAGCAATTATGAGCATGCAATAGCATAATTCTACCGTGGAAGGATTACTATCAGAGAAATCATCAAGGCATATGCTACAAGCATCTTCACATGCATCCTGAATCCCCCCTTGCACGAAAGCGGAATCAGATGGAATGTGATTCTTCACCCCATCCATTTCTGGAACCTACAAAAAATCCCCACATAAATCCCTCAATAATCGAGATCAACATTGCAAATTCCAGGAATTGTATAATTACATGAAATAATTTAAAATCAAAGCTGAAATTCCATTATTGAATGCCAAAAGAAATACCATAATTCCGATCAATAGGTTTTCATTCTGCATTGAATTTGAATATTTACCTCCATAGAAGCCGAGTGAACGTTCCAGAAACGAAAACGGCTCAATAATTGCCCATCAAAATGGCTCAAGAATTAACCTCCAAAAATATTGCAAATTTGTCAGGTGTAAAGCTTCCACCGCCTAAAATAAAGGCGGCAATCTAAGACCTCCAAAACAGATTGAAGATGGGCCTCTTATTTAAGATTTAACGGACCAAAATACTGGCCTGTCTGGTCGGATGTGGAATATTGTTGGGTTGGGCCCTTGGCCCAAAAAATACTAGGTCCAAAATAATTTAATTGAGTTAAGCCCAATATACTCTTAGTCCACTGATGGCGGCCATGGGGCTAGTCGCCTAGGCAGCCCGATTTACCATCTCTAATTTTTAATATGGTTTTTCTATTATATAAATATATATATATATATATTTATATATATGTATATATTATGATAACCTAATTTCCAAGCTTACATCTAAGTAATTGAAGATTTTTACTTCCTCAAAATTCGAACTTACACTGTTATTATCGAATTAGAGGGCTATGGGTAGTCTTTTGGTATTGTGATATTCTGAGCAATGTTCTAAAATTCACTATGCACTTAACTGGTGACTAATGCATAAGATGCATAATTGGAGTATGTGTGTCGTATCTAAATTAGATATATTTTTTGTTATTTTAGCTTCTTTTTTTCTTTAAGAAATATTTTTAAAAATCTTATATTATTTTGTTTTTGAATTTATGTTAAAGGACAATTAAAAACTTAGTATCTCATTTGAATTATATTTATACATGGCTTATGACTTATTCAATGATTATAATAAAAAAAAAATATTGTTTGTATTTCATAATTCGTTGATTTTTTATATCTATATTCAATTAAATAATAATAATTTGATAGAAGTTTATAGTACATTAAGAACACTACCGTTTTATTAAGAAGTTAGAATAAAGAGAGAAAAAAATGTTATTTATCGTATAGGACCGCCTAGGCCCACCTAGGACCAAATATATTGTCTAACATCACCTACAACTGCATAACGTTTAAAATGGTCAAATAAATGTGTTGCACCTAAGCACCATCTAAGTCGATTTTTAGAATGCTGATTGTGAGTAAAACACTCTTTGCAAGACCACCAAAATCAAATTAAATCACCAACAATAAAATTACAATGTAATTGAGCCCATAAGCCTAAATTACTATTAATTTAAATTGAGAGATATTTTATAAGATAGGCCAAA
Source organism: Scutellaria minor (assembly GCA_954870855.1). Taxonomy (NCBI): domain Eukaryota; kingdom Viridiplantae; phylum Streptophyta; class Magnoliopsida; order Lamiales; family Lamiaceae; genus Scutellaria; species Scutellaria minor. The sequence goes on along the minus strand of OX940735.1, from coordinate 564,728 downwards.
TATGATGACTGTTTATATCTCAAGCCTTTTAAAATTTAAGTATTTTCAGGAGGTGTTTGCCAAAGTTTTTTTTAATAATTTTTAGCTTAGTTTTTGAGTGTATTGCAAAACCTTGCTTTTTGCTATATAAAAACAGATTCATTCAAAAGTTATAAGGATGGTGGTTCTTTTTCTCCAAGTATAAATAAAATCAAAGTTTATTTCTCTATTTTTGTTCATAAAGAGATGGCAAAATACAAAATTATAGGAACCCAAAAATAATTTAGGTATATATCTCCAAGTATACTGTATAAGACCCAATGTATTTAAGTATTTTTCATGAACTTATTTGTCTTTTCCTTTCTACAATAATGTAAATATTATATGAATATATCATAGCCCTTTATACAACAAAATTAAATTAAATTAACTTTTCTACCACAATACATAATTTCGTCATTATTCTACCATAATTTGGATGAAACATTTAGAATAATATTTGCACTCATTGTATTGTACAATGTTGTTGAAGAGAAATGCTATCTATATCTTATCAACAAGGATAAAACTATCATTTTATTATATTTGTGATAGAAAAAATATATATATTATCTATTGTGGTAGAAAAATAATTCACCATTCTAATTATGGTAGAAGGGGATGATATCTGAATCTTGTTAATACTTCAATCTTTTTAATAAATTTTCCATTGAATTTAGAATAGAATGATATAATGTTAAATTGTTAATGGGGTTGTGATGAGTTTGAGAGACAAAATGCCAAAAACCACTCAACCCCACTAGACCCATTATCACTCCTATCCTAACTTCAATTCCAAACATCCCATCTTTGAATGTGACACAAAGCTCTTGTATTTAGTTTCAATTAAAAGCAATTTTTTTATATGAGAAATTGAAGTTCCAATCAAGTTCAAAAGCAGAAGGAATGATAACCACAAGTTAATGGGGGCAATGGATCCAAGTTGGATAAAGGCCAAATGAAGGAAACAAGGAAGGGGGACCAAGGCCATTATTAATTGCTATTGCATTGTACCACATCACAAACCTCCTGGCCTTCCACCCTGATCCTTGGCTTCCTAAAGTACCAACATTTTCAGTTCTTACACATTCTTCGTACTCTATTTCCATCTCCTTTCTAACTCTCTATCCATCAATTCAATCATAATCAAGAATGTGTTTTATTGAGGATAGATAAGATAACAAAGAAAGAAGCTACGATTCAATCATCTATGCAAAATGTGTTCCAAAATACATCTCTTTGTATTTCCAATGTGAAATAATAAAATATGACACAATCTGATGATGATTTTGAACATATTTTCTAATCCCAAAAGGACCAAAACAACAAAAATGATTCCAAACATTCACTCAAAAATGTTGTTCCAACATCACAAGAGACCAGATTTTCTACACCATAAAAAAGAAATCAGCCCTTTTTTTTTTCTTCCCAGATTGCTAAATAAGCCAATTTCACCAAAATTAAGTAGTTAATAGTATATATTTATATTTTAATAAATATGTTATTTATATATAATATATATATTGAAGTGATTAATTAATTAATTAAATTTAATGCCTGAGACTCGATGGTCGCTTCTTTGAGAGGGACTTCTCCAGAAACCAGCGCCGTAAAACTGTTCCCACATTAGATTCTCCAGCTCCATGGCCTCCTTGTTTTCCGGCTGATCGGAAACCATGGCGATCGGCGCCGTGATCGGGTGCAATCCGAAGAACTCCTCATCGCAGCCGCACTTCCGCGGCGGAAGCCCCCCCTTCTTCGTGAGCCGCCGGTGGCGATTCCTCCTCAGCGCCTTCCGGCAAAGCCCCGCCGGCAACTTGTACACGGCCAGCACTAGCAGGTTCACCAGCCCGCACGGGCAGCAGCAGCACACCGCCGCGCAATCTGCCGCCGTTCCCCCCGCCACCTCCGCCAGACTCATCTTCCTCATGCCTCCCCGCGACGAGTAGTCCGAGTTCCCCAGCAGCGGCTGCCGCCGCACCAACGCCGACGGCGGCGAACGCAGGATGATTTGCCCTGTCATTTTTCACGAATCACGATTTTCCTCCGCCTTGCCTAGATTTCCTTCGTTCACGAACAAGCAACCGCGCGTCCAGAAAATTCCTCTTCCTATCCCCAAAATTGAACGAAAAATAAATCAGAATCGAAATCGAAATTGAAACCCTCAGCCGTTGGTATTACGCGATCGGAATCAAATTACCTGGAAATCGTCACAGATTATGGCAAAATGAAAAGCAGCACCAGAAATGTGCCATTGCCGGAGAACGGTGAAGGCGGAAGTGGTCGGCCGTGCTTCAGAAACACGGCGGCGAATATGCGCAGGAAGCTCTCTCTTTCTTCCTTGCTCTTTTCTGAATAAATTAAGGAATTAATCTTCCGATTATTGGGGAGACTAACTGAAATGTTGAAATCTCCCACACTTTTCACAAATTCAATCAATCAGCTCAACGGCTGCCCTGCTTTTCAGCAGAGCTTGTAAATGTTGAAGAATTGGATCAGAGATGGAGAGAGAATGTTGTGTCAAATGCCAATTTAGAGAGAGAGAGAGAGAGATTATTCAATTAATTTGCATGCAATTATATGTATTCCTACGTGTGTGTATATATACAGTAATTTTTTTCTTTAATTTATTGAAGAAATAGTTTAATAATTAATTAAATTATTTATTTAATTGGTCTTTGTGTAACTGCATTATGTGAATTCTTATTAATAAATAATTTAAAGGTGTGAACTAAATGCAGAGGGAATAAAACTACGTAAACGCAGCGTAGGGAAAGTGTTTTAATTAAAAATCTACTTCTTGAAATATTTATACATATATATTATTGTTAATGCTATTATAATCCTAACTGCTATTACTTTGACCTAAAATTTGTTGTGACTAATTAATTAATTACTATAAAATAATATAAGAGCAGCTGATTAATATGCTTAATTAAAGGGATGAATATGAAAAAATTTCACAAAGCATGGTTATGGAATGATAATTAGATGAATGATTGAAGAATGAAATAATATCATAATGCATTTGTGGTTGTAAATTAAAAGGTCAAATATTTTAATAGTAATAATAATGGTCCTCATCCAGATTTTAATGCTTTTTTCTTGCTTGTGATTTGTTTGGCTCAAATATTTTCCTCACCACAAATTTGGGTGTTTCTTTGCATGAAAATGAAATTGATATTTAATGGTTAATATCACTTAACAACCACATCCAAACGCGTGCTTAAAACCGGGTGGGCCTGAAATACTAACAATTATTAGACTTTCACACAAAAATAAAAATAATTTTTTTTTTTTTTGGTCATAAAAGTTTATTTGAGATCAGTTATAAAATATTATTTACGTAATATATTTGGGCTGCAGTGAGAAGTAGTTATTTTTTGAGGCATAAAATCTAACTTTTTTGATCTTGGGTTGGGCCAAATGTAAAAAGTGGTCCATATCATTAATTGGTCCAGGCCCAAATAGCCCACCTATTTACTTGTTATGTAACCACCCCAATGTTTGGTCAAATTTAGACCTAACATGGCTAAGGCGTGTTTGGACTAACAGTCTAAATTTAATATTGGAACTGTGAATGTTAAAGTCATGTTTGTTGCACTGACTCCATTTTTGTGGATTTAGAACCACAATTAAAATTCTAATCTACTCCATAAACTTACTAATATTACATATTCATTTTGTAATACGATTTCACATTTACAACTAATTCATCATATATTATATGATTTGACTGTCTCAAATTTTACATATTCATCAATTTTCTAATACTCCAAATTTTGATTTCCAGAATTAGAATCCAGACAAATCATAATCGAGTCATGCAGAATACCATTCAATCTAAAACGATGATTAGTTCTTTAGTATATGTAAATAAAAAATAAAAAAAATGACAAAAATCAACTCCAAACCAAACTGTTTTTTTTGATATAGAACTCCAAACCAAACTATTAGACTTGGGATTGACATTGGTTGGCAATAGCCAATAAGGGAGGAAAAATAGAAATTTTTAGAGCCATTGTTGACTTAGATAAATCACGATCTATCATTTAAACTAAAAAAAACGATGGTAAAAAGAATACTGACGCATAAATTTATATGGATGAATCGAGTCAAACACCAATTAAATTACATAAAATTAGGGTTTGGAAGCCTGATCAATTATGGTTGATGGAATCGATTTTATACATGGACAAAAAAAATGCATTTTTCCAGTGATTAAGTTTGGGTTACAGGACAAAAGAGAGTATGGTTAAGTACCAACTCAAATTAAGTAAAAGAACATTTATATTACTAAGCAAATTAACATCAACCTTAATTAACCTCTATTGAGTAAAAATATGCATGGAGATTGACTAGCCGGCAGCGGCGCCACCGCTACAACCACCGGAGAATGAATGAAAAGTCAGTTATACCCTCCTATGTTGTAAAATCCCTTTGTACAAAACTTGCCAATTTTGGGGCATAGCCTGAAAATCTTCGTCATAAATATTCCGACAAGGCCTCGACGGATGATACGCTTTCTTGACCGTCGATTCCGCCACGTCATCGGCGAACCTCACCTTCTTCTTCGGCTCATCCACTAAATTCATGCAAAATTAATATGCACTTAGAAACAATTTAAATTGCAAAAATAAAATAATAAATAAATAAATAGAATAAGCTAGTAAAGTGAATTTAAATAGAGTACCTGTTGAAGTTTTGATCTGAAATTCCATTTTGTTGATGAAATCAGAGTGAAGTCTCTTGTGAGCTTGCATTGCAAGAAAAACCACACTTCCAGATACTGCAAAAACTGCCATGAAACCCTTTTTTAATGATTCCTCCATATTCTCTCTCTAGCAAAGATTGATGTAATGAATGATGAGGTGATCTCTCTCTCTCTCTCTCTCTCTCTCTCTCTCTTATAGCAAAGATTGTTGTGACTTGTGAGGAATGATGAGGACAAGAAGGAAGTTTCATCATTTGACGAATATTTCAATGTAATGGGAAAAGGAATGAAGAAAGTACGAATTAAATAAAGACTTATTATTTTATTGATTTATATACCTTTTCATTTTAATTTAATTATGTTAAAAAACAATGCCATGAATACAATGTGGGGATTGACAAATATGAATTGAAACCTACCAACCTTTTCCCGTGTTCTAAATTTTAAGTTCACACTATCACAATTTCTTTTTCTATTTTCATTTATTCTATGGTGATATTATTTTATTTTATTAAATATAGTATCTTCATTCTTAGAACTATTATTAATACTATTTATTATTTTCATTCACTATTTGATAAATATTAACAAATATTTTGGAACAAATTTCAAATACTAAAATGACAATTAATTTGGGATGGAGGGAGTATATGATAATCATCATTTAATAAAATTGTTATGAAAATTTGAGATTTTTTCATCACATTAGAAGAATATATCGATAATTACATGATAAAGAAAACTATAAAATTAAAGATGATAGCGACTATCACCAGATTGTCCAAATAAATTTGAACTTGTTCAATATATATAAATCAAAATATCAAAATCAACTTTGCTTACACGAATGTTCGTACTGTTTTTCTTGTTACGTGTCCCAAGTATTCATTTCAATTTCTTTTGTTTGGTAAATGCTATACAAATGAACTACAACTATATTAAGTTTACATTTTTTTTTTTTTGTATATACAAATATATCTGCGTGTATACAACGAAATTATTCTCTCCACAACTATTGTATAATAATTTTTTTTCTTTCCAATACAAAAATACCGGTTAATTTGAGCATCAAAATTTTATATTTATTTTTAGTTGAGGTTTGGCGTACTAACAAACTTTGTCCTAATTTACAATTGCAACATAAATTTTCAAGGTCGATATCTTTTATCACAAAAGTTTAATTTTTTGTAATTATAATCTTCAATTTCAATCGAAAATTCGACTATTTGAAAGTGAGTTGCTATCTTTTTGTAAACCTCCAAAACTTAAAAAAGAGCCGAATTTAGAATTCATGATTTATTTCTAAATTGAGGATTTATGAATGAAATGATTTCGAGAATTTAAAAGTACGTTACAATCTTTTTGCAACCCACCTCCAAAACCGCAAAAAGAGTCGAATTTAGAATTCATGATTTTTTTTTCTTTTCTAAATTGAGAATTTATGAATGAAATAACATTTTCGACTATTTAAAAGTAAGTTACAATCTTTTTGTAACCCACCTCCAAAATCTTGAAAAGAGCCAAATTTAGAATTTATGAATTTTTTTTCTTCTTCTAAGTTGAGGATTTATGAATGAAATGACATTTCCGACTATTTAAAAGTAAGTTACGATATTTTAGTAACCCACCTCCACCTTGAAAAGAGTCGAATTTATAATTCATGCTTCTTTTTTTTTTTTTCCAAATTGAGGATTTATGAATGAATGATATTATTCAAATTAATTATATATTATTTCATTTTATTCTAATTATTTTTTTCAAAAAAATATGTCCTAATTTATGATGTTTAACTATAAATCCAACACGTGTAACATGAGCAACATGGAAGTAAAGTCGTGAAGACAAACAACATCTTAATTTGACATGTAATAATCGTTTAACCCTTCTTTTGGGACTACCAATCTTGATAAGTGTTAGTGGTGTGTGACCACCTATTTATTTAAGAAAGAAGAAATGCAGATTTTTATGATAATTTAGGTGTGATAGGAGAGAATGCAGGTTGTTTATGTTCATTTTTATCCAATTTTTATGTTTTTTTTATCATATGACAAAACTTTTGAAAAGACGCGTAAATGAGATCGAAAAGAGTAATAATCAAGAACATGCAATTCTATCTTACCTTTTGCAAAATTTGATTAATGATAGATGGAAAATGGATGGTGGCATTATAGTAATTTATGGAAATATATTTGTTTTAGTGAAGTGCAAAGCATGTCTGTATAGTGTCCAGCATGATATATACTACAAATGCAATTGACCCGATGGATGAAAGTGTAGAGTGTTTCGATTTGCAATACAAATTAGAAATTGCATCAAAATTTGCACTTTCCAAAATATTTGGTTAAATTGCAATTCGAAAAACGTAATGCTTTTTTTCCGTGATAGAAGAATACGCCAAAGAGTCAAAGACGTGAGATCAGGAATTTAGTTATCAACATAAAGCGGTGATGCATAGTCTGTTCCCCAAGCAAATCAGTACAAAAATTCCAATCGCTCGAAGAATAATTAACGAGGAAAAAGTAAGATCAAATTCTTTTGATCCACTCACAATCAATCGATTGTAGACTCACAACAACAAACATATCCTAACAGAGACTCGATCGGCTAATCTATTGCCAGAAACAACAACAGCGAGAACAAATCCATGGCGGAAAACAGAAGATTCATATTTCTCCGTCAAAACCACTACATATTTTGTACACAACGTATGTAATCTAAAACCTAACCTCAACTCACCCGTTCATATTCGGCAAGCTTCGTGTTCATCCGCCGCCAAGCGCGGCGGCGATTCAGGAGGTGTAATAGAAAACCGGCTGCAGAATGAGGTGGAGGCCGAGGAAGCAGGCGGTGGAGAAGGAGAGGAACACCAGTCCGTACAGAAGCCTGAGCACCATTTTCGAATGAAATTGGGATTTTCTGCTGTGATTAGCTGAGAGTGAAGAATGTGGAGTGAGATCCAATATTTCAGATCTGAACAGTTCCCCTTTTTATATTAGAGTGGGGAGGTTTAATTTTAAAGAGTAAAGAAAAAGTAGAGCAAAATGGGAAAAGCAAAATAAAGTTGGAATTTTAAAATTTGAACTGGATAGTGGATACCAAATTGATAAGGGGCGGTTCTTTAAATTATAATTTGTAATTTAAAAAAAAATTGTTATTATAATTTTTTGAAATAATTATAATTTTGTATTCTTTTTATTGTTTATAATGTAGTAGATTTCATAATTTTGTAATAATAGACATGAAGGTATATATGAATGTTCGGAGTTCCAAAATCAGAGATTTTGAGTCGCCTTCAAATTTTGTGTTGATTTAATTTGATTTATTCATTTATCTCTCATTAATTCGTAGATATAATTTCAATTTAATTACGTCTTCACCTAAAAAAAATGGGAAGTTTTAAATTTTAAGTGAAGGCATAAGTAGTAATTGCATCTTCAAGTAAAGGTGCAAGCCCACATAATTTGTTTTTTTTTCAAGAAAAACAAGAAAATTAATATTTAGCCTTATGTTAATTGTGATCTACCTTGCTATTTCTTTCTTAAATGTCTCGAAGTGAAATTTATGTCTAGAAATCATTATTTTCTAAAAATATCATTTTACTCAAATCAATGAATAAGTATGAAAATGTGTACATATTGAGTGGTTTAGGACATGTATTTTAACAGAAAAAACTTGTGTGTATATATAACATTTTTCTACTTATGTAGTTTTTATCCAAATACTACGAAACTTTTGGAACCAAGTAGTAGTAAATGAACCATATTAATTAGTAGTAATATACAAACACCACAAGCAAGATACAAGCAAAATTTGTTATATTTTTTTCTCTGATAAAAAAAATGTTCAAATTTAGTTTTGATCAAATAATTCGAAGGTCAAATCTTCTTTTGTAAAATATTATTTCATCTAATCTTATGCCATGCATTAATAAAATAACAAATGCAATGAAATCCCAAGTAGCAGGACTAAAAGCACATTTGCCAGTATTGTGTCACTGTTTGGCCTTTGCTTCATTCAACCATGTCTGATGGACATGCACCCAGGTGTATATCTATTATTACAAACACAGTGGATGTATACGAAAGATTGAGACGAGAAGTTACGAACTTTTAACGTAAGCAACATATTTGTCGTCAAAAAAAATTTAATTGACAATCGAAAACACAAATATTCGTCAATAATTCTTAAATTCCTAAACATTAAACAGAAAAAGCAGAAAATCATACAAAACGAAAAGCACTCGGAAAACAATTTTATTGCAAGAGAGAGAACTCAGTCATCTAATTCAAAACACCAGACAAAATTGATAATCCAACTACCTTGGGAATATGATTCTCGATTTATAAAGCAAATCCACTAAAATTCCACTTAATTACAATAGAAAACGGAAAATTGTGCTACCACGATCTACAGATTCGATACTGTACACACTTCTCCAACATAAACAGTAATACAATTCCCAACAATACGACAAATATAATCTGTTTAACTAAATATAACCTACCTGACTACATATAATCAATATTTTAACAAAATTTACATAATTAAACATTCATACAATTCTAACAAAAGTTCAATATAATCTAATGAAAATTCGACAATATTTCAATACATGTATTAATCTACAAAATTTTCGACTCTACATCTCTACAATAAAACAACATGCAATTGCCAACAATACGACAAATATAATCAGTACAACTAAATATAATCAATTCGACTATATATAATCAATATTTTAACACTACCACTTCACATACAAACCTTCCTATCAATTCTCATACTAGACATAGACATTATTCCCAATTCTCATCCCACATGCTCCATCATGAAAATTTAGTTATCATCAAAATTCATTTGTTAAAAATTACCTCCTTATCAAATTTAATCTAATATTTCATATTATACACATAATTCTTTTCTCACGCAACCACTTCACATACGGACCTTCTTATCAATTCACATCCTAGACATAAACCTAAGCCCCTCATAAATTTGGTTATCATCAAAAGTCATTTGTTAAAAGTTATCTTGTTATCAATTCTCATCTAATATTTCATATTATATATAAAAAAAATTCTCACGCTACCAATTCACATACGAACCTTCTTATCAATTCTCATCGCAGACATAGACCTAAGCCCCTCATCCATGAAAATTTGGTATCTATCAAGTCATTTGTTTAAAATTACCATGTTATTGATTCTCATCTAATATTTCATATTATACATATAATTATTTTCTCACGTTACCATTTCATATACAAACCATCTTATCAATTCTCATTCCAATTATCATCCTCACAGATGATTCAATATGAAAATTTTGTCATACAAAAAATTATCATCTCATACAGATGTTTCACTGTGAAAATTTTGTCATACAAAAAACACAAAAAACATAAAATCACCTGAAAATCCTACCCCTAGATCGTCCCGAAAATAAAAATTCTATTTATCTGAGATTTTCACGAAAACAAAACCGTCTTATAATTATGTTATGAAAATTTCATTGAAAAGAAAATCTAAAATTATCAGGAAAAAATATAAAATCACCTAAAAATCATGCCCTGATATAAATCTCGAAAACCAAAATTTTTCTACTTTGAGATTTTTATGAAAAATGAAACCATCTAAGAATTAAGTTCTGAAAATTTAACTAAAAAGAAAATCCGAAATTATCACGAAAAACATAAAATCACTAGAAAATCCTGCCCGAGATCGTCCAAAAAACAAAGATTCTACTGCTCTGAGATTTTCACGAAAAATAAAACTATCTCAGAATTTCGTTATTAATATTTCACTGAAAAACAAATCCAAAATTATTACGAAAAACATAAAATCACCTAAAAATCTTTCCCGAGATCGTCCCAAAAACCAAGATTCTACTGCTTTGAGATTTTAAAGAAAAACAAAATCATCTTGGAATATCGTTCTGAAAATTTCACTGAAAAAAGAAATACAAAATTATCATGAAAAACATAAAATCACTTAAAAATCTTGTCCCGAGATCGTCCCGAAAACAAAAGTTATGCTTCTTTGAGATTTTCACAAACAATGAAATAGTCTCGTAATTCAATTCTGAAAATTTAACTTTAAATGGAAATCCAAAATTATCATAAAAACATAAAATCACTTGAAAATCCTGCCCTGAAATCATCCCACAAACCAAAATTCTGCTATTCTGAGATTTTCACGAAAAATAAAACTATGTCAGAATTCCGTTCTGAAAATTTCACTGAAAATGAAATAAAAAATTATCATGAAAAAACATAAAACACTTGAAAATGTTGCTTGGAGATCGTCCTGAAAACAAAAATTATGCTGTTCTGAGATTTTCACGAAACTAAAATCATCTCGGAATTCCATTCAAAAAAATTCACTAAAAAGGAAATCCAAAATTATCATGAAAAACATAAAATCACTTGAAAATCCTACAATGAGATCGTCCCGAAAACCAAAATTCTGCTTCCTTTAAATTTTTATCGAAAAACGAAACTATTTCCGAATTCTGTTCTGAAAATTACATTGAAAAGTAAATCCAAAATTATCACGAAAAATATAAAATCTCTTGAAAATCATCCCCGAGATCATCCCGAAAACCAAGATTATGCTACACTGAGATTTTCATGACAAATAAAACCATCTTCGAATTCCGTTCTTAAATTCACTGAAAAGAAAATAAAAAATTATCATGAAAAATAAAAAATCACCTAAAAATCCTACCACGAGATCGTCTAGAAAACCAAGATTCTGATGCTCTAAGAATTTCACGAAAAATAAAACTGTCTCGAAATTCCATTTTGAAAATTTCAATGAAAATGAAATCCAAAATTATAACGAAAAACATAAAATCACTTGAAAATCCTACCTCGAGATCATCCCGAAACTAAGATTATGCTGCTTTGAGATTTTCAAGAAAAACGAAACCATCTCGAAATTCCGTTCTGAAAATTTCACTGAAAAAAGAAATACAAAATTATTACGAAAAATATAAAATCACTTAAAAATCCTATCCCAAGATCGTCCAAAAAAACAATAATTCTGCTTCTTTGAGAATTTCACAAACCACGAAACCATCTCGTAATTTCATTCTGAAAATTTCATTGAAACGGAAATCTAAAATTATCACAAAAACATAAATCAACTGAAAATCCTATCTTGAGATCATCCCGCAAACCAAAGTTCTGTTATTCAAAGATTTTCACAAAAAATAAAACTATCTCGAAATTCCATTCTGAAAATTCCATTGAAAAGGAAATCCAAAGTTATCTTGAAAAAACATAAAATCACCTGAAAACCCTACCCTAGATTATCCCGAAAACCAAAATTTGATGCTCTAAGATTTTCATGAAAAATTACATTCTAAAAATTTCACTGAAACAAAAATCCAAAATTATCACAAAAACATAAAATCACCTGAAATCCTTTCCTGAAATCTTCCTGCAAACCAAAATTCTGTTACTCGAAGGTTTTCACCAAAAGTACAACCATCTCGAAATTCTGTTCTAAAAATTTCACTGAAAAGAAAATAATAAATTATCACGAAAAACATAAAATCACCCGAAAATCCTACCCGAGATTGTCTAGAAAATCAATATTCTGTTGCTCTAAGACTTTCACAAAAAATAAAGCCGTTTCGGAATTTCGTTATGAAAATTTCACTGAAAAGAAAATAATAAATTATCACGAAAAACATAAAATCACCTGAAAATCCTACCCGAGATTGTCTAGAAAATCAATATTCTGTTGCTCTGAGACTTTCACAAAAAATAAAGCCGTTTCGGAATTCCGTTATGAAAATTTTACTGAAAAGAAAATAATAAATTATCACGAAAAACATAAAATCACCTTAAAATCCTACCCGAGATTGTCCAGAAAATCAATATTCTGTAGCTCTGAGACTTTCACGAAAAATAAAGCCGTTTCGGAATTCCGTTATGAAAATTTTACTGAAAATAAAATCCAAAATTACACAAAAAACATAAAATCATCTGAAAATCCTACCCGAGATTATCCCGAAAAACAAGATTTTGCTGCTTTGAGATTTTCACGAAAATAAAACCGAAAATTTCACTAAAAAAAAATCCAAAATTATCACAAAAAATTAAAATCACTTGAAAATCTTGCCCCAAGATCGTCCAGAAAACCAACATTCTGTTGCTCTAAGGTTTTCACGAAAAATAGAACGATCTCAGAATTTTGTTCTGAAAATTTCACTGAAAAGAAAATCCACAATTATCACGAAAAGTATAAAATCACCTGAAAATCCTGCCTCGAGATCGTCCAAAAAACCAAGATTCTATTGTTCTGAGATTTTCATGAAAAATAAAATCGTTTCGAAATTCCGTTCTAAAAATTTCACTGAAAAGGAAATTCAAAATTATCACGAAAAATATAAAATAACATAAAAATCCTATCGCGAGATCATCTCAAAAACCAAGATTCCTCTGAGATTTTAACCAAAAATAAAACCGTCTCGAAATTCTGTTCTGAAAATTTCAATGACAAGGAAATCCAAAATTATCACCAAAAACATAAAATCACCTGAAAATGTTGTCCTAAGATCATCCCTAAAACCAAGATTCTATTGTTCTGAGATTTTCACGAAAAATAAAATCGTCTTTGAATTCCATTCTGAAAATTTTATTAAAAAGGAAATCCAAAATTATCCCGAAAAACATAAAATCACATGAAAATCCTACCCGAAATCATTTCGAAAACCAAGATTCTGCTGCTCTAAGATTTTCACAAAAAATAAAACGACTCAGAATTCTGTTCTGAAAATTTCACTGAAAAGAAAATCCAAAATTATCACCAAAAACATAAAATCACCTGAAAATCCTGCCCTGAGATCGTCCCCTAAAACCAAGATTCTACTGCTTTGAGATTTTCACAAAAAATAAAATAGTCTCAAAATTTCGTTCCAAAAATTTTATTGAAAAGAAAATCCAAAGTTATATCGAAATACATAAAATCACCTGAAAATCCGTCCTCGAGATCCTCCTAAAAACCAAAATTCTCCTTTCCCGAGATTTTCACGAAAAACCAAAACGCCTCAGAATTCTATTCTCAAAATTTCACTGAATAGGAAATCCAAGAATATTATGAAAAACCAAAAATCTCCTAAAAATCCGACCTCGAGATTGTCACGAAAACCAAGATTCTTCTGTCCCTAGATTTTCATGAAAACCGAAACCTTCTCAGAATTCCATTCTGAAAATTTCATGTAAAATTTGTATAATTAGGGCTTACATGGAAATTCTACAAATTTAAACCTGACACAAAAAATTCGTGTAAAAGTTGGGAAATTAGGCCTACACGAAAATTCTGCAAAATTAGGGTTTAAACTAAAATTTTATGTATAATTCATATAATTAGGGTGTACACTAAAATGTTGTGTAAAATTCATGTAATTAATGTTTTACCCGAATTTTTTTCTAAATTATAGGTTGTACGAAAATTTCGTGTAAATTTCGTATATTTTGGCTTACGCGAAAATTCTACAAATTTAAGGCTGACATGAGAATTCTACAAATTTAAGGTTGACATAAAAATTTCGTATAAACTTCGTGTGTTTAGAGCTTACATGAAAGTTTTACAAAATTAGAGATTATACGAAAATTTCGTGTAAAATTGATATAACTAGGGCGTACACAAAAATTCTGCATAATTAGGGCTTACACGAAAAATTTCATATAAAATTTATATAATTAGGGCATACATGAAAATGTTGCACAATTCAAGTTTATACGAAAACTGTGTAAAATTTGTTTAATTAGAGCTTACACAAAAAATTTCATATAATTAGGATTTACACAAAACCTCTGTAAAATTAGGTCTTACAAGAAAATTTATGAAAAATTAGGGTTATATGAAATTTTTTGAAAATTAGAGCTTATACGAAAATTATGCAAATTTTTGCAAAATAATTAGGACTTGCACGAAAATTCTGCTAAATAAGTTTTACAAGAAAATTCTTTAAAATTAGAGTTTACATGAAAATTCTGCAAAATTAAAATTTACATAAAAATTTTGTGTATTAAACATCAATAATTTCCAATCCATTGTTCGATGTCATTGAAGGATAATTTTGACTTTTAACACATATAAGGTTGAAAGGGTAATCCACTATTTGATGTGACATTAAAGGAAAATTTGATTTTTTTAAACTTTTGTGGTAGATAGGGTAAGAACTATATGTTTGGTGGTAGAAAAGTACAACACTATATATGTTTTGTAGTAGATATGATCATTTACTCGAAATGGATGTATAATGATATATATTTTTAAAATTTATGGTAGTTTGGGCACAAATTTATAATATGTGGTAGAAATGGATATATTTATATGGGCTTGGATAGTATGGGTGTCAAGGCCAAAAACAAAGTCACAAAAGATAAAATATCCCGTCCCCTCAAAAGAATGCAAGAAGGGAAACAATTTAAAGTCATCCATGCCTCCTCAACATAAACTGGAAACAAAGGTTATTATCTAAGGTATTACATAAGACTGTTTTATATAAGTTTCTGGGCAAAATCACATATAACCTAAGTTTCATGTAAGTTTCAAATTAAAAATCACATCAAAATTTGCAATTTCCAAAATATTAGGTTAAATTGCAATTCGAAAAAATGTAATGCTTTTTTCTGTTATAAAAGAATATGCCAAAGAGTCAAAGACGTGAGATCAGAAATTCACTATCAACACAAAGCGGTGATGCATAGTCTGTTCCCCAATCAAATCAGTACAAAAATTCCAATGGCTCGCAGAACAATTAACGAGGAAAAAATAAGATCAAGTTATCTTGATCCACTCACCATCAATCGATTGTAGACGCACAACAACAAACACACCCTAACAGAGACTCGATCGGCTAATCAATTTCTAGAAATAACAACAGCAAAAGCAATTCCATGGCGGAAAACAGAAGATTCATACATGTTTTGTACACGTACGTATGCAATCTGAAATCTAGCTCAACTCACCCGTTCATATTCGGTTGGCTTCGTGTTCATCCGCCGCCAAGAGCGGCGGTGCGGCGGCGTTTCAGAAGGTGTAATAGAAAACCGGCTGCAGAATGAGGTGGAGACCGAGGAAGCAGGCGGTGGAGAAGGAGAGGAACACCAGTCCGTACAGAAGCCTGAGCGCCATTTTTGATTGATGAGAATGAATTGGGATTTTCTGTTGTGAGCTGAGAGTGAAGAATGTGGAGTGAGATCGAATATTTCAGATCTGAACAGTTCCCCTTTTTGTATGAAATGGGGAGGTTCAATTTTAAGAGTATAAAGAAAAAGGAGTAAAATGGGTAAAGCAAAATAAAGTTTGAAATTCGAATAGGATACCAAATAGATAAGGGGCAGTTTTTTAATTTACAATTTCTAATATCTATATATATAATATTTGAAATAGTTATTATAATTTTTTGAAATAATTATAATTTGTAATTTTTTTATTGTTTACAATAAACGATAAAGTAGATTTTCAGAATTTTGTAATAGATATAGACATGAATATATAAAAATGTTCCAGAATCAGAGTTTTGAGTCGTATTCAATTTCTATAGTGAGTTTCATCCAATTTTGTAGTGATTTAATTTAATTTATTCATTTATCTATCACTAATTCGTAGATATAATTTCAATTTAGTTACGTCTGCACTAAAAAAAAAGCCTCATATTTTAAGTGAAGCATATATAGTAACTACATCTTCAAGTAAAGGTGCAAGACCATGTGATTTTTTTTTTCAAGAAAATAAATAAATTAATATTTAGCTTTATGTTAAATTGTGATTTTCCATCCTTGTTATTTCTTTTTATATGCCTCGAAGTGAATTTTCTTTCTTGAAATAATTATTTTTTAAAATATCAATTCACTCAAATCAATTAATAAGTATGAAAATGTGTACATATTGAGTGGTTTAGGATATGTATTTTAATAGAAAAAACTTGTGTGTATATAACATTATTCAACTTATGTTGGTTTTATCCAAATACTACCAAGTTTTGCATTTCGTATCTAATAGACTTTTGGAACCGAGTAAATGAGCCAGATTTAATCATCAATAATATGACAAACAACACAAGATACAAGCAAAATTTCTTATATTTTTTTTCTCTAATAAAAAAAACTGTACAAATATAGTTTTGATCAATAACTCAGAAGGTCAAATCTTCTTTTGTAAAATATTATTTCATCTTAGCACATGCCATTGTGCACGCATTAATCAAATAACAAATGAAATGAAATAAAATGAAATCCCAAGTAGCTGGACTGAAAGCACACATGCCAATAATGCAAATGGAAATATTACATTATATAAATAATATTTTTAGCAATTAAAAACATAGAAACTTGAAGAGTAACTGGAAATCCATCTTCATATAGTTGGATGGAATGTATAAATCATCAGTAATAAGAGAAACAACAACAGTAATACTATTGAAGCAGCTTTTTTTTGCATTTATTGAGATAAAAGAGATGAGAATTAAGAGAGAAACAATCTAGAAAAACCAGGTTGTGTCATTGTTTGGCCTTGCTTCATTCAACCATGTCTGATGGACATGCACCCAGGTTAGCCCGTCTGCAACACTCACACCCTGAGGACAAATCACAAGAAATATATTACTACAAACACGATGGATGTATAAGAAAGATCGAGACAAAGAGTTACAAACTTACTTTTGAACTTAATAAAGCAGTGGTCAAACAACATTGCCTCTCTTCACCTGCAACAGATGGCATAGCTGTTAGATTGAAAATATCGAATAACTAGAAAGACGAACCAAATGAAGCAATTGAAGATAATTGCCTAAAAAACTCAGTTGAACTTAATAAATAATCACTTGTCTATAAATTTAATTGTGAACCAAAACAGAAATAAGGCCTCACCTGATTGCTCCCATTTCTTGAACTTCACCAGCCAAGAGTCTGAACCAACCTGTGCAGGTAAAACCTGATCAACCCAAACACGGAATTGCTTCCCCTTTTTGTCCCCGTAACATGTTCTCATAGAGTTTATACAGTCATGAAGATGCTTTTCAGTTCCAGAAGGATGAACAAAAGTTCCAGATATGTCCTGCAAACCATGGTTATATGTCAAAAAATGCATGAGTCTGCACTTTAGCTAACAGTTGGATATTGAAAAGCAAAA
Source organism: Scutellaria minor (assembly GCA_954870855.1). Lineage (NCBI taxonomy): Eukaryota > Viridiplantae > Streptophyta > Magnoliopsida > Lamiales > Lamiaceae > Scutellaria > Scutellaria minor. The sequence continues at coordinate 546,845 of OX940735.1, read as the reverse complement.
TCAGACGTACACAAACTGACTTCAGACTTGCCAAATAAACCTCAGAATTATCAACTTCAGCACGCCTCCACCTCTCATAAAACATGTACAATTTCACAACTTCATAAGCAGGATCAAAGTTCTCCATCTTTGAGTCAGATAAATCCATAACATCTCTGAGAGGTATGCTTGGACCCAGGTTAAAGTGACCGATAGCTTGTATAATACCCGCTGCACATCTCTCTGTTGCATGAATTATTTTAGGATTATCTTTTGCATTTGCAGCATGCCATTGCAATAATTCCTCCTGGGCATTACTGACCTGTAAACTTCAAAGATTATTCAGAATGTACTCAAATGGATTGTCAAATTTGTTCCATACAGTTAGGTAAATCACTAACCATGACACCATGTACATCTGGGATTGTAAACAGTTCAGCATCATTTCCAGAGTCACCACAGACAAGTGTGTTTGTAGGTAATTTACCCTCAGCCTTGAATTTTTGGTGCAAATAAGCAAGTGCTTGCCCTTTGCCAGCACCTTGGGGCAAAATGTCCAAGTCCATTCCTCCACTGTATATTATTTTGACATCCAGCTGAAACATCAAAATCGAAAGCTATGAGTTATGAGACCTGAAAGAAAGTCTGAATAAAACTGTTACACCCACTAGCAGAAAATGACTAGATTGTTCATAGATGCAAGTTTGGCACAGTTGTACTGCAAAGGGAAAGACTCATCGTACCCCGCGTTCTTTCAAGCAAGTTGAAAGAGATTTAATAACATCTTGGGCCTTGTCTTTTTGGACATAAAAGCTTATTTTGTGTGGCCGTTGCTCTGTCTCAGACTGCATGAATGCCAAAGATTGTCATAGGATAAGCACCTCGTGGAAAAACCAGTTATATTTTAATGCGTAAGAGAATACCTCCCATATGTGCCAAGAATGATGCATGGAAATGGAGTGGTTGTCTATCTAGAGTTTATCCGAGCCTTGTGCTATTTCTAAGCCATACCTGAAGAGTAAGTTCAGTAAACTTGCGTGTCTCTTCAGATACTATGTTCCTGTCCCATTTCTGATTTAAAATTTCAACCCAACCATCATCAGGTACCATAGAGTTACCATATGTAATTTCGGTTCCCACGGACATTATCGTGATATCAGGGGTTAGCATGGGCTTCTCTTTCCTTAATTCCTTGTATAGCGTCAGTGACCTCCCGGTTGAGAAAACCAGCAAAGAATTACTTCGGTAATTTGCTTCCCACAAGGCATTAAATCTAAGCAAGGAGAGGTTCTCAGGATCATGATGATCAACCTGCAGCATATTATCTCTAATTAATACATTCCCCTACAAACAGAATGATAAGAACAGGCACAACTCACCATTGTATGATCAAGATCTGAGACAATCATGAGGCGAGCATTCCCAGCTAGACGATCCATGGTTTTTCTAAGGCTGGATTCACTCTGCAAACAAATCAGAAATCATGAAGGTAGATTTTTTACAGTGCAAAAGAGCTCAGTGCTTAGCTGGTCATCGCTGGAGTTAACAATCAGCCTACGCAAGTCTTTTAAACCATGAACTAAGAGCAGAACAAACAGTCAGTATCAGATAACTGATACCAAGTGCACTCCATATTCTATCTCCAGCACTACCGGAGAGAGTAATCAATCATGATCGCTCAAAATAGGTTTCAGTTTTTTCGGCCAAAAAGCTGATATTAGAGAACTCTCATCATGTTTATACAATCTCACACACTCAAAATCCAAATATTATACACTCAGCACCAGAGAGAATCATCTCAGTCACGCCACATAACATAGGAAAGATAATAGTCATTAAAAAGAAATAAAAAATCAATTGACAATCGAAACCACAAATATTCGTCATTAATTCATAAATTCCCAAACATTAAACAGAAAAAACACAAAATCTTACAAAACGAAAACCACTCGGAAAACAATTTTATTGCAAGAGAGAGAACTCAGCCATCTAATTCAAAACACCAGACAAATTTGATAATCCTACTACTCTGCGAATCTAATTCTCCATTTATAAATCAAATCCACCACAATTCCACTACAATTCCACTTAATTATAATAGAAAACGGAGAAATCATGCTAGTACGATCTACAGATTCGATACTGGATGAACACATACACTTCTCAGACATAAATAGTAATGTATATGTAAATTCAATATACCTGAGAATCGGCGGCAGTGGTGATGACGGCGGCGGCGGCGGCGGTGGAACAGCGAGTAGGTGGGAAAAATGAAGAAAAAGGAATATGATAGCGTAGAAATTGCATAGTGAGAGATGGTGGCATGGACACGATATTGGGATAATAGGATTTCAGTTTTTTTTTTTTTTTTTTTTTTTTTGCGTAATTACATAATTTTCTCTTTTTGTTAATACAGTTTTTGCCACCAATTTTGTGTTCCATCTATTCATGTATTTATTATTAAAAACATAGTTTTGAAAATAATATACCAATATGATTTTATTTGTTTTTCTTATTATGATGTCTATTTGATTCAATTAAGTGTAGTATCTATGTTTATTTATTTCAATATCATCATAAATCCATCACTTTTACTAATTTTCAATTTATCGACACAATAACTATTAATGAGGATGAAAATTAAATTTATCGCTTCTTCCTCTCAATTTATAACTGTGGCGGCTACAAATCGACAAAAAGTGACTAATATTATTATTTCTTCAAATGTATGTTGAAATTGAAAATCGAGTCATAATTCAAATATATATATATATATATATATATGTGTGTGTGTGTGTGTAATTAATCTAATTATATTTGAAGGAACATTTATATTGTTATCTTGTTAGGCAAAAAATATGCGCATATTCCAAACAGCGTCACATGTTAGCTTTGAAGTTGTAACGTGTTCATTGGACCTGAAATTATTAACCAAGATTTGAAAATAAATAATAAAAAATTTAATTTTTATACTATCCAAACCAATATCTGCCAGTAATATGTAAGAAGTACAATGATCCACCTGTCAGTTGTCATTTTCTTTAAACATAAATTAAAAAAAGTTGCATAATTCAGTGAAAACTATGTGTAATACAAAAAAATATCAAGCCATCCTGAAAACAAACAAGAAACTAACCATTTTTCTAAGATTTTACCAAAAATAACAAATAAAAAACAATTTGATCATTCTGTAATAATTGATGAAAGTAGAACAACACATTGTTCTTGCATTGATACATAGATTTACACAAATTAACATAAAAAATGTTTGTAAAGATTACCAAACCTAAGAGCTACCTTTGCTTATACTGTTCTGCAATGCCTTGCTGGCAAAACCAGTATCTTGCATCATTGCCACAAATTCACTATAATCTATCAAGCCATCCTGAAAGCAAACAACAAATTTGTAAGATTTTCGGATTATATTGTTCGTAAACTAGAAGGAACGAGCTGTTGAAAGAAGGAACAGAACATACGTTGTCCTTATCAACTTCGCGTATGATTTCATCAAGTTGAATGTCTCCTAAACCGAATTGCTCACAAGCCTGTTGAAGCTCGTCCTTTGTGATGTAGCCACTGCCATCTTTGTCAAAATACGAAAAGGCTGCATACATATGATCTTCCCTCTGGACTTTGTTTAGGTGCAGCATTGCTGCTACGAATTCTCTGTAGTCTATGGTTCCACTGTTGTCAAAATCAGCCTGCATTGTCATGAAACAAGAAACGAAGCACATTTTATAGGTGATCAATCCATATAGATATCAGCTCAAAATGGCTTTCTAGGTATTGATTTTCAACTGATTGATCATGTATTGACAACTTACGGCTTGCATTAGGCTCTCGATTTCTGATTCTTTGAGATTGGCACCAAGTTTTTCGAAGGATTTCTTCATCTCTTCGAGGGTTATATAGCCACTATTATCAACATCTATCATTTTGAACATTTCTTTTAGCCCTGCGATTTCCTCCTCTGATAGGCTTTCTGCAATAACCTACAGATAAGAGAATATTTAGTTGTCATATATATCGAATTGTCTAGTATATAGACTGCAAGATAACTGTTATGTTGTAACTAAACTAGTGCTTGGTATGAAATGTGAAATAATGACCCATTCAATCATGTTTAAAGTTGGTATTTGCTATTGAGAGAAAGAGGGAGATTACTCTGATTGCAATCTTCTTGAGTTTGTTCATTGCAGAAAATTGCTTCATACGAGATAGAACAGCAGGATCAAGAGGCTTATCAGGAGCGCTGCCACCGACTTGCACCCATGGATGGCCTGAACAAGACATTTTACGATTTTATATGACATTCCATAGGTTTAGAATTTGAATGGTGAGATATTACAGTTAATATACTCACAAAGAACTTGGTGAGCTGTGAGCCGTTTTTTGGGGTCTCGTATGAGCATTCTTCTAACGAGATCTTTTGCACTCTCAGATATACCAGGCCAAGGTTCAGACACGAAGTCAAGTTCCCCTTTCAGAACCTGCTCGAATATCCCCTGTTCCGTTTCTGATGAGAATATACAATGACATGTCACAAATCAAATTGCAGTTAGTAATTTGGTAGAAGCATAAGAGTATCAATAAAGTAAAAAAATAAAAAATGTGATGAAGAATAAATGCTCACCATCCCAAAATGGAGGAACTCCACATAGCAATATGTAAATTATAACTCCAGCACTCCATACATCACATTCTTGGCCATAATGCTTCCTTAGTACCTCTGGAGCAACGTAATAAGGGCTTCCAACTACATCAGTGAATATTTCACCTGAGATGCTGGAAACATCAGAACTTGAAAATTCCTTATTTCATATTCATGAGATGCCTGTACTTGAGATATATGGGCAAATAATATGACAATCATAAGTATGCATTACACGTCTCAACAGAAGCTCAATTAAGACACCTACCCCATTTATAGTTATGTAGAAATTTGAACAGTCTGATTTAGAATGACTCGGTACAGATTATAGCGAGTCGAAAGTAACAAAATTGTGAACACAGTTACACAAGAGTCTTCCAAAAAGTTGTAATACAGATAACGAAGACTGTTGAGCTCCTTTCCCTGCCTGATGTTTTTAGTATGAACAAAATCTGCCTATTTATCAAACACATTTCTCATTTTCACTTCCTCACAATCAGCATTCCAAGAAAGCCAACTGAGCCATGAAAATCAACAACCAACCATAATTGAGTTTGTTTCAATTGGAAACACCCACCATTATTAACTCAAAACATCTGTTATGTCAACAAGTTTGTAACTAAATATCAAAGGGGCATAAGAATCGATAATGCGAAAGAACAGCTTGCTTTCTATGCTTTCCAACACCAAAGGTACAAAACTAGCAATACTTCTTCATTGAGCTGGATATTATCATCATCTTTTTGGGAAAAAAAGATCACATGAAAACTAAAACCAAAGTCCATAGATGAGTACCTGGCCTGAAGAAAATTGAGAGCCCAAAATCGATAGTCTTGAGGGGCGCTTCCTCTTGCTGATTCACAAAGAGGAAATTCTCCGGTTTCAAGTCTCTATGCATAACTCCTAGTGAATGACAAGCTTCTACAACACCTACTATTATCCTAGCAAGCTCTGCAGCCTTTCTCTCAGTGTAATGTCCCCTCTGAATGATCCTATCGAAGAGCTCCCCACCCGCACAAAGCTCCATCACAACGTGCACTGCAACAGCATCCTCATAAGCCCCCACAATGGATATCACATTGGGGTGCCCTGCAAGGTGGTGCATTATCCAAATCTCTCTCCTAACATCCTCAACATCCTCCTCTGTTGTTAACTTCCTCTTGGCAATTGTTTTACAAGCAAACTCCGTGTTAGTTCCCTTCTCCACACACAAGAATGTCGTCCCGAACTGCCCTTGTCCTAGCTTCCTCCCCAGAGTATACCTATCCTTCATATTTTCTGTTTTTCTCTGCAAAACTGACTCAACTTGAAGCCCTGCACTTGACACTCTCTTTATTTGATTAGGCTTGTTTTCCTTTGCCTCTTCCGCCGGCTTATTACCACTTGCATTGTTAGTGTTAGTGTTTGTGTTGCTTTCTGCTTTCACCTCTTGAACCACAGGCTTCGGAGGAGGATCGGAGGTTTTGGGCTCATCGATTTTGATCTGTGTAGGGGCGGTGCTTTGAACATCATCGCCTTTACTCTCTGAATTCACAGAGCTCTCAGTGTTCTGATTGTCGTCTTTGGATTCCTGCTCTTGATTTGGGACTGGGAGGTTCACCGGCTGCCGCGGCTTCCACACGGCGGCGGTCATAGATTGGAAGAAGCCACTATTCCCCAACTTAGGGCCTGCACAATTATTCCCCATCAAACGCTATCTGATCTGTTCAAATCCCTAAATCCCTCCAATTTCACCATTTCATCATCCCATCACAGCAATGTAGCCCCAAATCCCCTTCACTGAAACCCTAAATGCCTCAATTCCCAGAGCAAAAACATCGTAAAATGCTAAGAATCCACGAATTCACTACAATAAGTGGATTCACTGCGCAGCCCAATCAAATTGAAGCACAGAAGGTCAAAATTTCACGTGTGCTTTCATCAATTGTTGTGAAACACATCTGACGGAAGAACGATCTTCGGTGAGAATACGATCAAAGGTATCGAGAAGAAGATAAATTGTGATACAAGCGCAGTGAATGAGTCAACTCGGAGCAGATCGCCATTGGATCAATACATAGAATTCTACATGAGTAGCTTAATCAGAAATGGAAGTGGTGAAGCAATTGCCATAACCAATTCAATAGAATTATTAATTAAGCATCGTTTTATTACGTCGTTTCATGCAATTGCATTGCATGCATGGGTATTTGGGCCCGGCCCACATATAGGATTGAGTTGGGCTCAATTTTAGGTGGCCCATAAACAGGCCCGACCATTATTTCCAAATTGGTCTGGGCCACAGTTGGGCCTTGAAAAATTTAACGGGGCATTAACGGCGACGTCGGCTAATGTACAAAAGAGGGAACACAAATAATTCAAATGAAATCCAAAACCAAACATCTCTCTTTTCGTTTGTTTAATTCAGCGAAATGTCCTAAATCCCGCCTCTTTCTGCTTCCTACTCCAAACCCCATCTCCATCGCTAAGATTCTTCGAATAATCCAGAAAAATCTGAATGGGGAAGAAGTAGCTTGCGTCGATTTGCTTTAGGTCTTCGTTTTCTGTATTCAATCATCTAGGTTAGATTTTTAATTGATTAATTTTTTTGTGATTTTTCTCCAAATCCGAGCTATTGATTGCAAAGTCGATATTTTTGTGTTGATGCAGCAGTGACGCGCGGAGAGGATGACTAATGTTGCTAGAGCCGGGCAATTGCCAATGTCTAACGGTCTTCATTTTGGCGGTGTGGCTGCTGGAGGAGGAGGTTCGAAGATTACCACCGCGAATATGAAGCGGAAAACTCCCTCGGAGTTAAGGGTAACGTTTCAAGGCTAGATCTTGTAGTGTTGATGTTTACATGCCTTCTTGTTTTTATTATATGTTTATATGGCAATGATGTTGGTGGTGTTAGCCGTTAAGTTGTATTATCTGGATGTAGCCAGTCATTTGCTGGGTATATGAGTGGAATAGAAATTAATTAGATTCAGTTCAATGCTAAAATGCGCAAGATTTTACGAGTGGAATAGGGATTGCTTAGATTCAGTAAATGCTGAAATGAGTGAGATTTTATCTGGGTTTAGTTGTTTGTTAGATAAATGAGTGGGATATAAATGCTGAGAAGAGAGCAATCCATGAATTGCTATTTAGAGGATGAAATGAGATAAAATAGTCCATTATCTGGGAAATGTGGTGATAGTTGCAAAGGAGTTGAATACATTGTTTTCTTTGAAATCTTATCATTAATTGAATAAGAGTGAAATGCACCTAGCTTCTATATTGTTATATTTCATGTACATATGTTTTTGTGTGTGCGCTGCAAAGACCTAGCTTCTATGTTGTTCTATCACATATGCATATGTTTGTGTGTGTGTGTGGCTGGAAAGGTTTTTGGGTCTACTAATCTAATAAGACTGATGGCTATGCGTTCACATTTTTCGAGTCATAAGCTGTCACTGATACTGAAAAATTGTAAGGCAGATCATTTACAGTGAGGGAACATGTTTTGAGGCAGTAGTGCTTCGTATTTGAGAAGCACAAGTGAGATATAGTTTGATCGTTAATCATTAGCACTAACCAGTGTATATATGCCCATCACAGGTTACTGTGGCTGTGCTGCATATACTATTATGCTTAAGGATAAGTCTTAGGTGCACATGTTTATGTCTAAAAATATGATTTAGCGTTGTTTCAAATTTTGGGCACGTTATATGCTCAAGATATGCATTCAGCATATGGGTCTCGAACCAAATATTAAGTGTATACAAACATAAATATAACTCAAAATGTCTGTTGTATGATAGTGGGACCTTTGTATATGATATGCGAAAAAAGAAGCAGTAATTACTAACAAGATATGTTTGTAACATAATAGATGTCTAATTCTTTACTTGACAGGGGGAACTACTGAAGCAAAAGAATACAATGGAGCTTTCAGATGAGTCTTCATCTGTAACTAGTTTCACATGGTAGAATTATTCCCATGCTTTTCTTTAATTACTTTAGGTCTAGTTTTTTAATAAATTCTATGTTTCTTCAGGAATGCAGACGGAGCAGTTTCTGGACCCAAGAAACCTGATTCATCAAAAGCACCACGATTCACAAGGTTGGATGAGCATTATCCAGTTACTAAAATCAGTAGGCTGCTTCACAGAAAGGAAAATCCCAAGGTTACAAGTTTTTCCTTAGGTCCATGCTTTGCTTGTATCATACATCCAATCCGTTTACTAATTTGATTGAGACCGATAGAGTTTAACATGTGCTGATCATCTTTTAAAACATTACCTTATCTATGAACAATTTCAGGAGAATACTCCGGGAAAGTATGCTGGTAGTCTGAACAATTCCAGTCTTCCTGACTTACTTACCAAACATCAAGAGCAAACCTCATGGTACAGATTATTGTGAATGAGTCCTATTGATTCAGTTATGTCTTCGCTTTTCTAATTGAGACTATCTGTTTTCTACTGTCCTGGCAGTCTTGATAATAATGTCGCTTCAAAAGGTGGCAATGGCTCTTCATATCAAACTAACCTCTCAACTGAAAAAGGCACCACTAATACTTTTAAGAATGTTCGGGAGTTATCTGTTGGTGGTGAAATGTTATATGACTCCTCATCTGTAGATATGGTATTCTTTTGCCATTACTTTTGTCTTTTCCATAGAATGAGTATTCTGAGGTCTGAAATGTAAAGTGCTCTTCTTATCTAAAGGGTAAAGCTTTGAGAGGACTGGTTTCATGTGAATCTCATGCTGGTACAGCTCCACTAGCTGACTCTATTGATAGAAAAAGTCATTATTCATCACAAAGCTTTTGTTCAGAAATCCACTTGCCTGGCCACAATATTCCGCTAGACTTAACCCTAAAAACAAATATGCGGTTCATGTCATCATCCTCTGTGTATTGGTAAGTTCGCTAAATATTTATTGATTTTACAAGTGCTAGTATCCTCTTCATGTTGTAAATTCTTGGGGAAACTATATAGGGAATGTTGAAGAGAAATTTTATGTTGTTCGTTTAGGATAATTTATATAGTTGGAATTAATATTCTGACATATTGTACCAATTTTCTTGGATCTGCTAAGCTCATAGTAACCTATATATGGTACTTAAATGCTGATCCGATATGCTTCATGGTTTTACAGGTTCCATAGGTTCATAAATGGTGCCACCTTAAATGACATGGATCTACTATTGCATGATGGTTGTCAAAATCAAAGTATGACCTCTTCAAAACCTACCTCCACTGGTCAAATTACAAATCATGGGACTTTCCATTCTTGGGTGCACCCTCAATCCACTCTACCCCGAGCGGCTATAGCAGTTTTGGCTTCAGTGCCAGAAGGTATTTCCTTTGGGATACCCTAACCTTAGCTATTGAGGATTTTTTATTTTTTTTTGCAACTCATCTTCTCCCTTTTAAAATAATTTTACCATTTATCAAGGGCGAATAGACTTCTTAAGTAAACGGCAACAAGCATGGGAGGACTCACTTCGAAGTCTTTACTACAAGCTGCGGAAGAAACTTTGTAAACTTTTTTATGGTAACAATTTATGCTCATATAATTTTTTTTAACACATCTGTGAACCGGCAGTATCAAGCTCTCACGCTTTGAATATTTCTCCAACTAACTGCAGTCCTATTTGCTTTATTTTATCATTGCTAGAAATCAGTACCATCTGCTCATGTTTAGAAAACAATGCCAGTTATGTATTCTTTTCAGAGACTGATCTCACATTTGTTCTTTTTATGCTTTTGGTTGTGCATGATGGTTGGATTTTACTTTCATTGACACCCTATTAGGTATACAAGGTCAAATTCATCTGCTCTTTCTTTTTGTTCTTGGACTTCTGCAGTGTGTACAATGCAGTTTGTAGTTATGTTTACCATATCAGATGGTCCAAACAAAACAAAGTGCTCTTGCTATGCCTATGTGTCTCAGTCAACGAGAAATTTAAGGTCACTTCTGAAAGAACATGTAAGTCTTATATTTTTTCTTAATAGTTGAAACTTAAGTGGGCAGTCATATGTTGCACACTCAAGTTTGTCTACATTTCTTGGACGACCTAATTTATTTCTTTGTGGGGCTATTCATTTTAGCAATTGCTTCTGTTGGTCAACCAAATAAATTTAGTTTTCTTATAAATTTACATTTGATTGCAGGATGTTTCTTTCTCCATGCCTCTTTGCCACTCTAAAGTGGAGGAGGTTACTGTAGAAGACATTGTTGAGCTTTCTCAAATTGAAAAACACAATCTTGGAAAGGTTTGAAAAACAAAATCTCTGTTCTAGAATCCTTTAGCAACTTTATGTATCCTATATTGTTATTTATGTTTCTACAGAAGTGGCATGATTTTAAATTTCATGAGATGATGCTATCTACAATGTATCTTTCTAATTGTGTTGCTATCCAATCTGAGGCCATTTGCATTAAGTGAATCACCCTTTTTAAAGCGATCTTCATTATATCTATTGATTTATGTTGTTTTCGAGTATATAATGGGATAATATCTTTTTTATTAACATGGATAGCTGAATATGGATGTAGTAATGTAGCTAACCCAGAATTTGTGATTCAATTGAATGACAGACTCGAGCTATGGAATCAATGACTGGCGTTGATAACACTCCTCAATCCTTATTAATGTTTGCTGGAAAGAATGTACATGGGCTCTATGATTTTCTGTTAAATTATAGGTCAGTATCAGGCATTTGTTGTTTATGTTGTTTTTTTGTTTGGCAAAAGGAAAAGGATCTTGAAGTACTCAAATACACAATCATTCTATTTGATATAATTTCTCTATTAATTTGCTTCCAGATCCTTTTGCACATATTTGACTGATAGTGATGTTCCTGTGCTGTATTCACCAGTTCCGTTTGAAAATGCTGCACTCTCTGCTCCTGAGGTGGGTTCATTCGTATATGGGTTTTCTATAGCTCTCATCAACAGTTATGCAGCATGAAGAAAGCAATCTGCATTAATGATTCAAATACATGTTAATTACGGCTATTTGTTGAAATTGCTTTGGAATGATACAATTATTTTAACAAACTGCAATAGTCAATAGTGAGCTGGGATATATGATCAATCGGTTTCAATCAATAACATTCGCTCGTTTTTATTAAGCAGGTTAGATGCAAACAGGTGAGAATGGTTGACTACATGGCTTCCCATCCTAAGGACTCTTATATAGACATTGAACATAAAAGCTCTGCTGGCAGATACTATGGTGTTGAAGTTACAGATGCATATCTTCCACCATGGGTGATTTCTGGCCTATGCAGTGCAATGTGCTCTAAGGGGAACGACTTTCAAGTCAGGTATCCCAATTTCTCATAATTGCTTAAACTGTCTCTCTCTGCCCTTCAATCATACAAGTTATCCTGAAAGTTTACCATTTTCATGTTTGTGTTATTGACTTATTTCTGAACTCAATAGTTGATGGCTTACTTTCCATTACACATATGTGCAGCTTTACGACAGAGTCCTCATCGACGGGCTTGAATGTCGGTCTAGACATAGCAACAGACAAACCATTCGAGGCAGGCAAATCATTGCAAGAAAATGACTCTTCTTTCGGTATTCCAAACTCAACTCTTTCCCTTCAAAGACGGAACGCCTTTGTAAAAGGATTGAAGTTTGGCGATAGTTCTTACACTGCTGTTCTATCACCGATTGAGTAGTGTGAAAATTCGAACATAATTAAGCGAGCTTTGATCAACTTGCCTTCCATAGTTACCGCATATCATCTAAAAGCGCTTATGCTGTTCGAATTCCATTTTGTTCACTCCCATTTTAACTGAGAAAATGGAAGGGGTAATGTTGATATGGTTTCAGTTGATTTTTGTCATCAAGAGCTGATTTCTGTAATATGCTTCTTTGGACAGAACCAATTAAATTATCCATTCGATTCAGCTGTTATTATGAACTTTCAAATTATCCAAGTTTTTGCACTTTATTAACTTTTTTGTTGTACGTATTAATAAACTATGTAAATTGCTGCATTTTGTTTTTTTGAACTCAAGTTCGCCAAAATGTCTTTACAAAAACAATGATAATTTATTCAAAAAAATTAATAACAAATTTTTAAAACAAAATTATATTTTATCAGAAATAGTTATTAATATTATAAAAATATTATTTAAATAAGTTCTTGATTTACTAAGCTTTAAATATTTGCAAATTTAAATATTTAATACATTATAATTTATGATTTTAATTATATTATGTGGAAAAAAATAGAAAATTTTGTTATGATAATTTCAATATTTAATTGAATGCCTCAAATAAAATAGAGTTTCACTAGAAAAATATGTTTATAATTTTTTATAGTGATACCTCAAAGAAAATAATTTTTTAAATATTTTATAATTCTAATTTCAATATTTAGAATCAAACATAAATATTAATTTTTTTTTTTAACAATTATACTATAATATTTAGGACAAAAAAAAAAAATTCAAAACACTGAAAAATTCCAAATTAAGCGCCAAAGAATTTAGAATAACTGCGGCCAAGAAAGCGAAGTAGAAGAAATCAAAAGTGCTTCAGTAGGGGAAAGAATTAAGGTTCGCAATCAAGAATTCATTCATAAATGTGATATATACAGAAGAAGAGAAGCAACAATAACAAATGCCTTCACTAAATTTCACTAAGATTACGTAAACACGAGCACGAAGATAAACAATATCCATATATTTAGCACGAACCATATCCCTACATCAACTAATGTAAATAAAGGGAACACTGATGGCTACACAGAAAACCAAACACCCAATCCAACTGCAACAAAGAATTCAAGAAAGGATCCTCTCAAGCATGATCCAACGAGAAAAGTTTGAAGTTTCATGTCCCACATAGATGATCATAAGCATCAGAGATGGACGAAGAGTTTTTCTGTAGAGGTTTCACATGTGCCTAAGATAGATCTCCAATGTCCCACACGAGGACTTCGATCTAAAAGCAATAACAGGCCAGCATTGTTTGCTGATAAACCGAACATGTACCTAAGAGAAAAAAAGAAAAAAAAGAACTGAAGCTTCAATATGATTGAATGTTATAATGTTATATCCTTCCTTCTCTTGCTACCTAGGAATCGTGTGAGACTTCAGATTTTCATGTTCATCAGCACTACGAAAATAGTTAGGAATCCTTAATTTTGGTGGAGTATGTAATATAAGCTCTCTTTTTAAACATATTCTCAGGTATCCAGACAATGAACTCGGATAGATGATTACATTAAATCTGGGTGGTGACTGGCAGCAATCAAGAGGCTTAATTAAGAAGTAAAATTAATTCAATAGGCAGAAGGATATTCTATGCAAGGAAACATGACTTTTAAGTAATAAAAAGTATCGAATAACTAAGAAGCAACAATTCAGTCACAAAGTTTGATATTACCTGCATCTGTGCAATTTTTTCCTCCAGAAAAAAATAGGAATAATCCACTGAAAAAGAACAAGGGAAATATATTGTCAGCAGAAAGGAAAATAGCATGTTTTTGGGTTTAAACAAGAGTGACCAACTTAATCTAGTTCTAAAACTGGCATTGGCCAACTTCAATCATACTATTGAGGAAAATTGCCCAGAATACAGATTTTATAGTATTTAACGGGCATATCTAAAATCAGCTTTTCACACCCTTTCAATGTTTTAGTATCTTCATCAGTTTTCTGGAGCAACATTAAGTGAAATCAGTTTAAAAGATCGATGTCTCAGGCTCTCAGCAATTTCTTATGCAACTGGCCAAGTGGCACTAGGACAAATAAATACTGACTTTATTTTATTCTCTAATGGACGTAACAAAGGGATGCCACTAAATTAGTAAGAACAAGCGGTTGGGATATGCCATATCCAGAGCACAAACCTCTGACTTATCCTTTGATGCAGCAGATAACATACCTAAAGGGCTGTCTAAATGAATGGTGCAATAAAAAATAATGCAGCAGGAATACAAAAAGTGGCAGATGTGCTGGTGTAGAGCCAAAATATGGACATGCATGTATTAAATAAATCATGTTTTCAGGTTCAAACAGAAACAATTGCAGTTCATACTATCACCATTACCTTGAATATTGACATGAAGGAAAAACTCCCAAATACTGATTGCTTTCTCACGGGCATTCTCCTCGGTGGAGGCACTTCTTTACACAAATTCTGTGCTATCTCCTTCAACAACAACACTTGAGCTTTCTCAGTCCCAAAAGAAAGAAGTGTTTGTCTCATCGATTCTCTATCAGCCTCAAGGGCATGAAGTCTTGCATATAGTTTCTGGATCTCTAGGTCTCTAGCATTGGAATGATTTAGAGACTCCCTGGGTGTTCCAGGATGAACAGAATCAATTGTGTAGACTCTGTCATTCAAGTAATCTCCAACTTCTGATGCTTCATCTACCTTCCTAAAATTAGAACTCTCCTCAATATACGAAAATTCTGTCTTTTTAAAACTGTTGCCATACTTTGGGGAATATCTGGCTCGGCTCATTTCTTTAACCATTGCAAAAGGTGATTTCGGGCTGTCAGTGGAAAACTTCCCAAGATGCCTTTGCCCTCTTGGAGATTGACCAACTATTATCTTTTCAAGGCCCATTTTTGCATTAACAAATTCATCGTCAGGCTGAATGGCCCTCGGACTCTTTTCCAATTGATTGATTCGATACTCCAAATCCTTTAATTGGTCGCCAGAACGTGGAGTTTCTCCAAATGCATACTTCTCAATGTCAGGAGGTTCGTCATTGCCATTAGGATAAGCTCGTGATCCATTTGTATTGCATACGAGAGGAGGGTAAATTTCATTAGACGGACACTCATATAGCCGTTCCAAGTTCTCAGTCATACCCCCATCTCCATCGATTTCAGCTTCTGTGAGCCCATAACTCATCATCCTGTGTCTATAAGCATGCAACTCACACGTAAGCGACTGTATGGTCTCTTCCCTCTTATACAACAAATCCTCCAACGCCAAAGTCTCCTGCTCATCATGTGCCATCCTCTCCTCTGCAAACCTCTTGAATTGCCTTGCCTCCATTTGAACCTCTGCCTTATCCCTCTGCAGCCTCAGAATCATAGACATTGCTTCATTGGCGGCTGAAGAGGCGGCATTCCTCTCCTCCTCCAACTCAGAAATGAGGTCCTGAATAGTCTGCTGCTGGCTGCTCACCATTTCACGGAGTGCCATACATTCATTTTCAATCTCTATACGAGCATTTTGTGGGACGATGAACCCTGGGAGAGATAATATATCTTCTTCCTCAAATTCATCATATTTACGCTTCACAGACGAAAGACTTGTCCCTGACAAAGACCTCTCCATCGTTGCAGAGTTGCCATTGGAGTCGAGGCATTCTATCGGGCTGGTCGATGGGGGAGAGTTCTCAGACTCCATTGACCAATAGGGGAATCACACAAGATTAGAACCAATCTCAAGAATCATATCTACATATACTTCAACAAATCTAAACTGCAATTTCTCCCTTGGTAAATACTAAAGAAAAATTTCCTTCAGGTTATACATAGATTTCCCGTTCTTTCCTAATCAATCTGAAAGAAGACGTCCTTTATGATTTCGAATCAAATTATTATCTCCACAGATTGCCTACAAGAAAATAAAAAAGAGATCCTGAAAACCCATAAAATTCGAATCTTCACAACAACTTTCACATTATTAATGCAAAACTAAATATACATATCAAGTATCACGTTTGTGCATGAGTATTTGAAGTTACCTACCAGCTTGTTTCATCGAATGCGCCGGAACAAAGCTGAAATTCTCCCCGGAAATTGCTTCCACCGCGAATTCCAAAAACTATATATATGTCGGAGAATTTGAAAATAAAGCGCTAATCTGATTTGGTCAACAAGTTCCCTGAAAATTTGGAGATTGAGATGAAAGCAACGGGGAAAACAGAATCAATACCCGTGGAAATGGATGGAGGATTTCGAAACCCTAGGCGTTGTTTTTTTATTTTATAAGCATTTGTTCATTAGTTTCTGATTTGCTTTGAATTTCGTGAAAACTCTGTAGAGAGAGAAAGAGAGGAAGAAGATGGATTGTTGTTTGTTAATTTTAGAGAGAGAATGTGGCAGCTGAGAGAGAGAGAAAGGGCTGCGTTTGGAATGGCGGGCAAGACTAGAAAATGAAAATATTTTTGTAAATGACCCTTTTGTCCTTAAAATTCAAATCTGTGTTTTTTTTTTTGTGCTTTTCTATGGTTTTGCTGCCTCCACCACAATTTTTATTAAATTTTTCCATATATTTTGCTTTTTTATAATTTTTAAAATATTTATCTACTTATCATGAATATATATTGTTGTACTTCAAACACACGTTGGCTAGTAACAGGCATGTGGAAAATCGGGAGGGGTACGACCACAGTCCCAATTAGGGGTCTACCAGATTGAGCCGACCATAGTCACTTTTTGGAGGGTTGGCCAAAACTTGCATTGACGTTTCTAACCTTAGCATAACTCAAATGTTTTAAAAAATCTATTCCAAGTAAAATTCTACAAGTTCAAGATATGTGGTAAATGAAACAAATCCGATTCCAATCGGACCAAATCCTCTGATTCCGATTAGACCAAATCCCTAAAATCAGTGCTTTCAATGTACTTTCCTAAATTATATTCCTCTCACAAAAAATAATAAAATATTTTCAAGATCGTCTGACCAGATTTGATCGAACATACCTAATCTTGTGTTTTTATTCGTTTTCAATTATATTTTATTTGATTTATGTCAGATTTACTTGGTAATTGACTCGATTCATTTCATATAAATTTTAATATCAACATATATATTTAACACATCCAATAATGTGTCACAGATTCACTGAGTTTGTAAATATCTCCATGGGTGCTTTAATATACAGCCTTAATCCTCTCATCATTGGATGGTTTAATTTAATAATAATAATAATAATAATAATAAGAAAACTAATTCTATTACTATGTCATTATAATACATCAATGATTGCTGCAGGTCGGGTATATAACAATCTCGTTTTCTTCTTGCTTTGTAACCAGACACAATAACAAATTTGACCACTTGTTCACGAATTAAAAGGAGCTTAAGAAAATAAAAGTTTTTCCAAATCAAGGGCATATATGTAATTTAATGACAACACTTGATTTTCATTGGAGAGTTCACCGGCCGGGGCGGGGCGTGCAGATATCATGTCTTTTTACCGATAATAGCAAAAGGAAGGACAACGATTAATACACCGCATGAAGGCGTATGTTATCGGGGCCACGCTTTTCAGATTCCCCTCCTTTACTCTTCTTACTTTTTGTGCAATTAGGCTTATCCATCCAATAAATACAACACTAATTTTCACAATGATTACATAATTTGAGTATATAATTGCCAGTTGTTTGTTATAATTAAATCTAATAAATTATTAAATTTCAAGTTTTTGATGAATAATTTATTACAAATTTAATCTCTCTCTAAATACATATATATATATATATATATATATATATATATATATATATATTTTAATTTGTTAATGCAGGTTATCGGACTATGGATCAAGGATTCTGAAAAGAGTAACACTTCTGTGCAACTGGTGCACCAATTGCACGGATACCTTTATGTTATAAATATAGTACCTTTATGTTATAAATATAATACCTTTATGCATGTTCATTTTAAAAGGTACATATATTTGTACATAAAGGTACTACATTTATAACATAAAGCATTTTAAAAGGTACAGATATTTGTACATAAAGGTACTACATTTATAACATAAAGGTATCCGTGCAACTGGTGCACCAGTTGCACAGAAGGTTTTGTGTTCTGAAAATTATATAATTTATTAATCTATATCTATACTATACTAATAGCAGGTAAGTTGGAAAAATTTACCGGAATGCCATTTTCCCACTCAAAAATGTCACATCACAATGCTGACTGTGTAAATATTTTTTTTTCTTTTAATGTTTCATGACTCAATAATTTTTAATATATCTTTCTCTCCAAGCCTTTTGAATCAAACTTACCCTACAAGCCATTAGATTGTTTTTTTCTCCAAGAATCTTAAATTAGGCTTCTCCTACAAGCCATTTGATTGTCTTTCTCTCCAAGACTCTTGAATCAGGTTTTCCCTACAAGCCATTGGATTCTATAAGTAAAGATGTGTGTGGTTGTTTCAACAGAAACACTTTCACATATGTGAGATAGTCTTCTAAATTTTCGTCCTCAAAAGATAGATACGGTTTTATAAGACAATCGGTGAAGCAACTATTCTATGATCAATAGACATATACGTAAAATTCCAAACAATAATGATTGAAATATAAAATCAGACATATACGACTTTATATTGTACTATTATAAATAGTGTTATTCAACAGTGTGTATCTATATAAATATATATATGATGCTCATATATTATGTAATTATGATTAAAATTGTATTATATTAGAGTAATTGAATTAATGCGCGGGTACACTGCTAGTTATACTAATAGCAGGTAAGTTGGAAAAATTTACCGGAATGTCATTTTCCCGCTCAAAAATGTCACATCACAGTGCTGACTGTGTAAATATTTTTTTTTCTTTTAATGTTTCATGACTCAATAATTTTTAATCTATCTTTCTCTCAAAGCCTCTTGAATCAAACTTACCCTACAAGTCATTAGATTGTCTTTTTCTCAACCATTAGATTGTCTTTTTCTTCAATGATTTTAAATTAGGCTTCTCCTACAAGCCATTGGATTGTCTTTCTCTTCAAGACTCTTGAATCAGGTTTTCCCTACAAGCTATTGGATTATATAAGTAAAGATGTGTGTGGTTGTTTCAACAAAAACACTTTCACATATATGAGATGGTCTTCTAAATTTTCGTCGTTATAAATTTTAGTTCTCCTCTTTTTCCTCTTGCTTTTTTCTTCTCTGATCTATGATGAAATTTTTGTAGTATCAATTGTTAGGAGTTTATGGTTAGGATGGATTCATCCATATGAAAATTTGAGTTATATCAATCAAGGTACATACCTCAATTGTCTGTATATTCATGAATTTTCATTTTGATTACCCTAGAAAAATGAAAAAAAAAAAAAACTACCAATTCAAAGAATTGAGAATAAAAGTCAAGTATTTATTGGGTTTCCTAAGAGCTTTTGGATGATTCTTCTGTAGGAGCACAATTAACTTTTGAAAATTCACAACAAGCCAACAATTGAAAAAAGAAATGAGCTAATTAAGTATAGTGCGAAGGAATTTGGTCTCATAGTTAGAGAATTATATAAAAAAAGTTATCCTTTGAAAAAAGAAATGAGCTAATTAAGTATAGTGCGAAGGAATTTGGTCTCATAGTTAGAGAATTATATAAAAAAAGTTCTCCTTTGAAAAAAGATAGATACGGTTTTATAAAACAATCGGTGAAACAACTATTCCATGATCAATAGACATATACGTAAAATTCCAAACAATAATGATTGAAATATAAAATCAGACATATACAACTTTATATTATATTATTATAAATAGTGTTATTCAACAGTGTGTATATATAAATATATATATGATGCTCATATATTATGTAATTATGATTAAAATTATACTATATTAAAGTAATTGAATTATATTGCAAGACGCGCAACGCACGGGTACACTGCTAGTTAGTATAAATTGCATACAGTAGAGGTTGTTCTTTATTATGTATGAAATTAATTTATGGAACGTGAATTTTCTCCAACTGCAACCTTTTTCATCAGTTCCAACTCCTATGATATTGACTGTTATCCAACCAACCAAAACAAGATTACAAAAATAGTATTTTGAACTTGAGCCAAGTAACGTCATATTAATTATGTCTCAAATTCTAATTAAAATGTAATTCATCCAATTCAAAGCAAGATACAATATATACACACCCCAGGGATGTATTGGGGGGGGGGGGGGGGGGGGGCTGCAGGCCACCCAAATTCATAAGATAAAAAGTCGATTGGAATAATTTATAAAATGTGAACCAATTATAAATGCAAAGGATAAGCCTATTTGACCAATTTAGTGTCATGTATTAACCAAAAGCCAAAATAATTTGACAGCATTTGCATGTAGACGTACAATTGGAGGATGAATGTTGCACTCGATATATTCTGTTAGATACATACAACATCCACAACACTGCTGTTTTCTCTTTATTTTTTTAAAACTTTATTGCGATTGCTTTTTATGTTTACCCTCTATTATATGTATGTACTGCAAATATTATGATTTAATTATATATATTTCTTTTTTCAGTATTTCTCAGTCCCATATATTTCCAGTGTGCATAAAGAATCGCATAATCACCAAAGCAACATCAAGAAAACACTCGTGATGAAGAATAATGGTTGAAGTAATTTTAATTTACACACAAAGATTGGGAGGAAGAACACGAATCGTGGCGTTCAGTCAACACAGTCAAACCCGAAATTGCTAACAGAAACACGAAATCTAAAGAGCACATGAAGCAGACTAGAAGAAACTGTTGTATTGACTAGTGAGAGAGTCCCTGAGATTGGAATAGAGATTGAAGAGTGAGTACTGGCGAAGGTTCTTTACCTCGTACCATGAGTTGAAAACCGACTCATGTTTATCCGTGCCCGAAAACGCCAGCTGTATCCCGATGCTACAATCTACAGATCCAGATCCTCCTCTGTTTTTGCAGTTGCTAGTTCTGATGGCACAGTCTTGATTGTTAAGGCACACGAAGTTTGATTTGCCTGAGCATGAAGCACACCCATCTCTTTTCCAGAAGGAGTTTTGAAGCCTCCCCTTTTTGAATTCATGAACCTGGATCATGATAATGATAATCCCACATTATATGGAGATGGATATGATCGTAGTATTAAGGGGAATATTGTAGTAGTGAGGCCAAGTTCTTACCAGAGTAAAGCTGGTGACGATGAATGTACTGTTTGCAACGAAAGCAGGAATGGACCTTGCTGCATATTTATGACCAGCAAATGCTACCATATAACCTCCAACGTTTTCCTGGAGTCGGATGAACCAAAATATAGTAAGAGATTAAAGTTGGAATATGGAACTAGTGCAAAGGAAAGCATGAAATGGAGTTAAATACATCCTGGGTATTTTAGCAAATTACATGACATTTAAGTAAGACGGGATCCTTGGCCTCGCCTTCAATATTACAGAACAGTGCACGACTGTACCTTTAGTTGAGGGGTGTCTCAATATATTCACTCAGAATGCAGTTCATAAGGTTCGAATTGCTAAACATCACAAAGCTTTGCCTATTGTTTCTCTTAGTAGATGCATAAAAGTACACGCATCTGCTAAATCCAATGCAGTTCAGTTGTGGTCCTTAACTATAGAATAGTCCATATAAGTCCACAGAAAGTATTCCCTTTGGACCCTTTCTTGAGTTTCAAAAGGCATTTCACCAAATATAGTCCAAGTTTCGGGATAAACACCATGGAACAATGCACGAACCATTTCATTGGCATCACCAATAAGTCAAGACAATATGGGACCAAATGCCCAATCACTCAGATGTGGATCCAAGGTTAAAGTGTTCAGAAAGCCAAATTGTTAATTTTGGTAAAAAAGCAGGAGAAATTATTCTGTAATCCTAGAACCTCAATCAATTTCTACTTTGATGGAAAAAATAACGATGATATAATATACAACTAGAATCAAATTTTAATAAAGAACTATGATTAACTTCAAGTTAGTTGATAATACTTTCAAAATGATATTAAAGTGGTCAGTGATGAATCTGTAAAAATCTATGTTTAACTTCGAATTAGATCATCATACTTTTAAAAAAATATTAGTAATATGGGATGGACCTTTAAATCATAATACGATTTCTATAGATTCCTTTCCAAATATGTTATATAATATTTATGTTTGCGCAAGTAACTAGCCAATCAATTCGTAGAAGCAATTATCTGTATTCTACTATTCAGTCCCACAAGTAAACAATCCTCGCATAGAATTAGCTTACGATGCCAATTGTTGGATTATATATTGAATAGTTATTATTGATGGGACTAACTTTAAACTCATAGATCTATTGTCTACATTTACATCAAACCTTTTAAAGTATCATCAGAGAAATAATTTTTGACAATTATATATATAATTCGAAACAAGATAGCCGGGCCACCTCATAACAACCCTTATGCTCGTCATTGCAAGATCCAAGCTAAGATCAGCATATACACACTTCCACATAACCTCTAGCCACTATCAAATGACGCCAACACCACCCACCCCAAGTCTCACAAATTAAAAAAAAAAAGGAAGAAATATAAGATAGAAAAACCGGAATGATATGATTAATGAATGCAGACAGAAATGAATAGCTTTGGCTGGAGGAGGAGGGGTCCTTAATGACAGGATTTCTTAAAAATAAAACCTAGGTTTTGTAATGAATGGAGGATCCCACTCATTGTTCAGGTTGTAGAATCAAAACATAAGGTCAGACACTTGCACAATCCCAAACACATCAATGCATCATGTATGTGTGATATGCAATTCTGCCTCAAAACTTCCCCAAAATGATGACCTTGTTTCCCAATCTTTCAATTTTATCCAATGACAGAAGAACCTATACATACAAATGCTAATTAATCTAACAATGTCCGTTCTCTTCTCACCATCCTTATCCAACAATTTCAATTTCCCCCAACACTAATCAAACAAGGCACAGTCACCAGTAACAACAGACAAATAAGTATCAACTTCTCCAGAAAAAAAGAGTGCGCCATTGTTAACACAAGCAAAATTTATATATTATCTGGGAATAAATCCAACGATCTACCACTGAAAGAATAACCGTAAATTCTAGAAAAAGAACAGAAAAACGCAATAACTGGCGCAAAAAACATCATTTCAGCAATTAATTATTTAATTATACAGTGCAAAAAAGGTATCAGTACCGGTAAGAAGTTGGAGTTGTTGATGGTAAGGAGCGAGATCTCGTCGACTTTTGGGCGGAAAACGGAGAGCTGAGAGTTGCCGGAGAGCGAGAGGCGGCGGTCGCAAGGAGACAGCTGAACGGAATTGTTGACAAAGAAGGACGGCCTCGCCGCGAACGCGATTCCGAAGGTGAATCCATCGGACTTTTGCACCCTAGCGTCGCCGCACGGTGAGAACACGTTGTTTGTGTCGCTCCTGGATTCTCCCAACGAGATTAGGCAGAAGAGAGCAATGAGCAGAGCTGTAAATCGCCTCTGGATCGCCATTTTTGGCTTGAGAAGGTCGCTTAGCTGTGATTTTGCTGGTTTCGATTGCGATTTTGGGATTTTCTCTTTCTTTCGTGGACTGATTGACTGTTGTGGGTGAATGATTCTTCTTCCACCTTTGAAAATTAAGGTTGAGTGACAGTTCGACACCTCAACAATCTTTATATTGGAATTTGACCCCCAAAATTAGAATGGTTTCTACAATTTGCACCACCAATTAACAACGTATTAATTTCATCTGTTTTAAAATATTTTTTGCTTTTGAAAATATTATTTGTTTTAATTTTTTTTTCTTGTTATTAAGAGTAGTTGAAGTCAATTTCCAACTTTACCCTTATCTGTTTATTTTACCAGACTTTTATTTAGTGCTGGTATAGGACCCGTTTAATACACGGATGTAAAAAAACTAAATTAAACTTAATAAAAATAAAATAATGTAAATATTATTTATATAAGAAAAAACATAAATAGAACACATATTAAGAAAAAAACTATTTAATTTCATTTATAACAAGTGAATAATCATTTTTAATAAGCTCACCATTATTTTAATTTTTTATATGTTCCCTAAAAAATTAAATTAAATAATTTTGATATCTACAAATGATTTCTATAATTGAATCTATCATGTACTATTTTAAAAAATTTAATTAAAATTCATATATTATTTACTAATGTCTAATATCAACATAATTAAATCAACATCATTAAATAGTCACATTAAATAACTTTAGAATTCTAGTTATTATAGATTTAATTTGTAAAATTAATATAATTTTTTTCTAAAATAAGGAAAAAAAAACACTTAAGAAAGGAATTTAATGTGCAAGCATTGTATGAATGTCATGTGACACTTTTGGTCTCACTTTTATATATATAACTAGTATAAGACTCGTGTAATACACGGGGTATTTTTTATGATAAATAAATTTTATTAGTTATGTATATTATTTTAAGTTTTAAGTTTGAATGATATTTATCTTAATTTATGATTTACTATTTATTTATTTCACATGTATATGCTGATAAATACATAATTTATTTGTCATTTCACATTGATCATATTTTTTCCTCAATTTTGTAATTTTTTTATTTAAGTATATTTTTATAATTTTGGATAAAAAAAATCTCGAATGCATAAAATAAATAAACCTTTCAATAATGATATATAATGTAATAATTGTAGTAAATTAACCACAAAATATCTCTATGGAAAATTGGCAGTTCACACCTTGCAGATTGAAAACATATGGTCCTCCACCTCTGTTAATCGTTGTATCGATTTTTCTTCTCATCGAAGTAAAACAGAAACATCAAGTTGTATGCCCGAATATTATCAATGAAATTCTTACTTCTAGAATTAAGGCCAATGACATATAAGAATCATCAATCAAACATTTTTAATTAAAAGTGAATTTAAATAACATAAATTGAAAAAAACAATAAAGATTCATACCTACTAAACGGGTTTCTAAATCAGGACATGAGATAATTTTTTCGAAGGCAGTAAATTCAAAGAAATACATAGGGATTGGGACTTTAGGACAAAGTTTGATTGTAGTAAATTTATGGATGCTCAATCGATATGCATGTTTTGTAGCCCGAACAGTTCCCTGATTTTGACCTATTTGAAAGTTTTTAACGAACAAATTACTCCCCTTTTAGCAAGTTTTTGCATCTACTAATTTGATTACGTGCAACAGTAGCCTGGATCCTTGTAAACTGAAAATGAATCATGAGAGAAAAAAATGTTAGAATTAAATAAATTTGAATTGTAAGCATGTTATAAGATTTTAAAAAACATAAAAAAACTCATCATTGAAGAATATATATACCAATTTTATGTAATAATATGATGTGTTCTTAAAATACCTTATCATCCATCAAAACCATCTCCATGAAGCTATTTTCCGGTGGATAATTTTTTTGAGGTACAAATCATGATCTGATAACTCGAACTCTTATTGCGCATGTTTTCTTGGATGGATTAATGTCAACAATTGCAATGTATTCCATGCCCACTTAAAAATGCATAAAAAATGATTATGTTAGAATATTGTGTAAAGAAAATTATAATGTTCAATTTTGAAATACAATATCACATGAAATATACAATTCAAAAATTGAGAAGGGTCGGGATACTGTACGAAATATAGAAGCAAGCATGCAAGAATATAATAGTTGGATGTTGAGGTTTATAATGACAAATAAAATTGAAGTTCTCAAATAAGACATATGTAAAAGTAACCGCCATTTGCATGATCATAGATTTGCAAGATTTAAGTGTAATTGCAATTTGACATTAATTATCAAATCACATTAATTCTTTTGGCATGACTCATGTTACTAAATGTAGGTTTCATATCTAAATATTAATTGACTTGTTCACAACATATGAGTCGATCATATGAAAATTTAGTATATTAAAATATAAAAGTATATAATAAAAAAAGTTTATTATGTAAGTTTTAAATTTAAAAAGTATATATGTAAACAAATATATCATGTATAACATTTAAAAAGTATATTTAAAAAGTATATATGTAAACCACTATATAAATAACAGAATTTATTTATACATGATATTTTTTATATTTATACATGATATTTTTAAAGTTTTATAGATGATATTTTTTAGATAATATTATGGTTATTAAAAATGATAATTGTAATTGTTAAAAGTATATTCCTTCAATACTATATATTTCTAATAAAGAAAAAAGCTTACATATATAATAATAGTAGTGGCAGAAAAAGAAAAAAAAAATCACTTAATAAGAAAATTTAATGTGCAAAATTTGAGAATGTATTATAAATTGAAATTAGATTTTAAAATATAAATAATAGCATTTATTTATACATGATATTTTTGAAATTTTATACATGATATTTTTCAAATAATACTGTGGTTATTAAAAAAACATGATCTAATTATTAAAAATATATTCTTTCAATAATATATATTTATAATAAAAAAAACACTTACATATATAATAATAGATTATCTTTAAAAATAACATTTAATAAGAGAAATAAATGTTCAAGTTTTGTATGAATAATATATATTTATAATTAAAAAAAAAATTACATATATAATAATAGATTATCTTTAAAAATAACATTTAATAAGAGAAATAAATGTTCAAACTTTGTATGAATGCCATGTGGCATTCTTGGTCCTTCTTTTATATATATATATATATATATATATATATATATAAAGATTATAACTTTTTTATATATAAAGATAAGTGAATAATCATTCTTAATCAACTCACCTTTTTTTTTTTTTTAATTTTTGATATTTTTCTCTAAAAAAATTCAATTAAATAATTTTGGTATTTATAAATAATTTATATATTTGAATCTATCATGTGTTATTTTAAGAAATTTAATTAAAATTCACATATTATTTACTAATATCTATTATCAACATAATTAAATCAATATCATTAAATAGCCACATTAATTAACTTTAAAATTGTATTATCAACATAATTAAATCAATATCATTAAATAGCCACATTAATTAACTTTAAAATTGTAGTTAGTATCTATTTAATTTGTAAAATTAAAATAAATTTTTATCTAAAAAAAGGAAAAAATACTTAATGAAAGAATTAAATGTGCAAATATTGTATGAATGACATGTGGTACTTTTGGTCTTACTTTTATATATATAAAGATGATATATTACTTATGTTTATTAAATGTTGGGTTATATTATCAATTTATATATTTTTAATAGCTATTAAAACAATTATTAAGCTTTATGAAACAGTAAGAGATTGTCATTTTGAAATGGAATGAAAAATTAAGAGTGAAATTGAGTTATTTTTATAGAAATGTGCAGAATAAGATTTCACTATATATGTCATGCACGCTCAATAGAAACCGAAAATCACAAAACCCTTAACATCAAATCACTTTTATTAATTTCAATAAAAACCCTACATTTCAAAATTAACCAAATCAATGTATCTTGTATGATTTGGTTATTAAATTATATATGTTAATATACAAGTGTTTGTTGCTAATGATTAAAAAATTATATAATACTCTTCAAAAAAAAAAAAAATCATATTCTATAAACTGAATGTATGTTATTCAATTACTATTTCATTCTTAACTTTTTATTATGTATAACATAATGCATATACATAAAAATCACTAAATAAAATTATGGGGAAAAAAAGGTTTTTGGTCCTTTATGTTTGTCTCAATATATTTTTAGTCCTCTATCCTTCACCTTTTGATTTTTAGTTCTATATGTTTAAAAAATATCATTTTTAATCCTTTTACTTACAATTTAATTTTTTTTCTTCATCTAAAATGTATAAATTCATTTTAATATATAAAAATTCTATTTTTCATTCAAATACGAGTGAATTAGAGTTTCTTGACTGTGAGAAGTAAAACATTTTTAACATCAAAATTGATATTAATCAATTAACAATTTTATTTTTCACAAATTATATACATATTCACAAATTACTATGTTGGAGAATTTAACTCGCGGATCATTTGCTATAATTTGAGAATTAACAGAATATAATTAATATCATTTTTTTAGTTGTGTTATCTGTTTCAACTTTCCGGTACGAAATGCATATACGTTGTGAAAAATAAATTCTGTTAATTGTTTAATATCAATTTTGATGTTAAAATGTTATATTTCTCATAGTCTTAAAAATCTAACTCACTCGTATTGGGATAAAAAAATAGAATTAATTTTAATTATTAATATTAGTTTAGACATGTTGGATAAAGATTTTTTTTTTTGTTTTAAAATTAAATTATAATAAAAAAAGTCACCTGCTATTACAGGTAAAAAGACTAAAAAATAATATTTTTCAAATATAAATAACAAAAAATCAAAAGGTGAAAGATAAATGACTAAAAATCTAACGAGACAAACACAGAGGACTAAACAACTTTATTTCCTGTAAAACACAATTATATATTTTTAAAATATTTTATATAACATAAGACTTAATGAGTTAATGTTGTTTCTGTTATAAATTAAATAAACTTAAAAAAACCACAAAATTACACTAAGCCACACTAATTCGTACACGTTCAATTTGTATATAGAAAATCATGGTTTTAACTTTATTTATAAATCTAACTTAATTAATGAATTTGTGGAGAAATAAAAAAACTCTTAAATTACTAGCAGAATAGGCATGAGTCCATCAACCAAAATTTAGCTAGGATAAATTACTTTTCTATAATATAGACCAATTTTAAGTATATTTAATACACGTCTTTATTAATATATTTAAAAATAGATTCTAATTATATTTCTCATCGTTCATAACTAACTCTCACCCAACTAATTATGACTTATGAGTGATGGCGATTTTCCCTCTTACTTTTAGATCAATTTAAATACAATAAATACCTATGAATAACTCTATGTGAATATTCAAAATTGTAACAAATTGTATGTCAAATTTTTTAATAATCCCGATTGGTCGCAAACTGCAATAGGATAATATGGAGTTGGAGAGCGTCTTCATCAAATTCATAAATATTTAAAATAGGATAGTATATGTTCAAAATGTGAAACTATTCAATTAAATTAAAAAATTGTTCAGAAATGTTTGATCGGCTTTAATTTGATTTTTCTGACATAATTAATTTAGATGAAAGAAGAGAAAAAATTGTCTATTAATAAAAGAATACAATCATGTAGAAGTTTTTTTTCCCTATAAGAAATTAAACAGCAAAGAAGAAACATAACAATATACACTTAAAATATAGTAAAATTCATTGTTTATCCCACTATATATTTTATCTGATATTTTAAAATAATAATCATATATTAATTAATATTATTAATAATATGAAATAAAACATCAAATACCATAGAATATTGGAGCAAAAATAATTAAAGAGCTACAATATTGAAAAAACAAGCAGCAAGTAACATGCTATTTGGATTTAGTAATTAATGTCAATCTTTGTAATTAGCGTCACAAATATAATATTATCCATATATATTTATTAGTACCCTTTATTTTAAATTTATAAAGTAATGCTAGGCTGCTTAGATCGTGCAGCAGCAATGCAAAAGTGACAGGTAGCTCTGAAAGAGAGAGTTGAATTCAATATTTAAATTAATCAGTTAATACATTATTAAGAAATTAAATAACAAAAATAAAAATATTAGGTTGCAAGAAATGCGTTACTCACATGATCATACAACTAACAAAGCGTAGAGAAAAGGGACCCTTTAAACCGTTGACTTTATATATAATATATATATCCATACATGAAACAAAACTTTAATTAATCTAAAAAATTGAGATAAAAATTAACCGTTTTGACTAATGAAATCCATCGGATTGGACACTGGGTTATATGATGTGCTTCATGTGATGATCTCATCCAATTTTTGTTCTTATCAAAATTTTAGTGTTTAGGTAGATCTAGTACATGAAATTTTCAGCTAATGATATAAATTCAAAAATTAGTCTTAATCCCACATTTTTTATTGGAAGTTTTTTACTGAAAAACACACGATATTAAAATTACTCTTATTAATTTTCAACATGAACGATAAAAGTTTTTAAAAATATTGAGTGAATAAAATATTTACGTGGCTAAACATTGCATGATATTTACTGTAAATTATGCACTATTCTATTGTAAAAACTATCATTCATTTGCAATAATTTGCACAATTATTTTGCATTAAAAAGGAATATTTTATTATATTCACTGTTATTAAAAAAAAAGAATAAAAACGAAAGAAAAACAAAAAAATGAATTAAAATATGAAAAAGAAAAAAAAAAGATTTTAATCATGATTAACATGACACATCAATGACAGTTGAAGAACAACTTTTTATACTATTGATAAAACAAAAATACATCAAATTCAAATGTTTTTAATGCTAGGGGAGAAAAAAAAATGTCATCAATTCACCTTAAAAAAAAATATGAAAATAATTTCCTAGTCAACCACCCTATTATTATCCAAATTTCAAATGCATATTCCCCTAATAAAAATCTCCCCAAATTGCAACCAAAATTTATCCAACCGTTGACTTTCTCCATCCCAAACTCTCTAATAACCCCATTAGTTCTCCAAACCTCCATCCATGGCCCCTCCCTCCCCTTCACTTCCATCATGAACGCCACCACCACCGGCGGCGGCTTTCTCAGCTCAGACAAAATCGGCGGCTTCGGCTACGGCATTGGCGTCTCCGTCGGAATCCTACTCCTCATCACCACCATCACCCTAGCCTCCTACTACTGCACCAGAAACACCGCCTCCAACCTGGTGCTGCCGCAGCGCAACCCCTGGCCGGCGGCGGCGATTCGGATCGACGACGGCGCGGTGGAGATCGGCGTCGACGAGGCGACACTGAAGAGCTATCCGAAGGTGCTGTTTTCCGAAGCGAAGGTGAGCTACAAGGACTCCACCGCCACGTGCTGCTCCATATGCTTGGCGGATTATAAGGGGAGTGACATGCTTAGGGTTCTGCCGGAGTGCGGCCACCTCTTCCACCTGAAGTGCGTCGATCCGTGGCTGCGCCGCCACCCGACGTGCCCGGTCTGCCGGACGTCGCCGATCCCGACGCCGCTCGCGACGCCGTTGGTGGAGGTGGTGCCGCTCGCAACCAGGCCGATGGGATGACTGATATATACGCCATGTTGATTTAGTTTTGTGGAAAAAAGGAAATTAATTAATTAATAACGCTTTCTTATGATTTTTTTTTCTCCCTTGTATAATGATAGATCTTAGATTTAATTTACTTCGATCCTCGAATTTTTGTTGTTGCTCATACCATATATAAAACGGTACAATTAATACACGACATATTTGATACAACATGTTTTTTTTTTTTTTTTTTTCCTTAAATAATTTTTAGATGAAGCATTCAAAT
Organism: Scutellaria minor; assembly: GCA_954870855.1. Taxonomy (NCBI): domain Eukaryota; kingdom Viridiplantae; phylum Streptophyta; class Magnoliopsida; order Lamiales; family Lamiaceae; genus Scutellaria; species Scutellaria minor. The sequence goes on along the minus strand of OX940735.1, from coordinate 515,135 downwards.
ACTGAAAATATTCAAGTGCAGTTGTTCAACTTTTCTTGTAATTCGTCTTACAATTTTTTTCTTTTTTAAACATATTATGAGAGTTGATTTTTAAGAGTTTTAAGTATTTGTAGGTAATGAAATTCAAGGTAATTGAATAATCGCAATATATTTATTAATTAGTTAATTTTTATGATATTATCAAGATATATACATGATATTGATCGGATAATTTTTTTTTCTGTAACTATAGTTGAAATTTACTTTGTTAGGAGTGGTGTTAACTGTTAAGTTTATGCGTTTATGCTAATTAAACAATTATAATTGAAATTTATATATATAAATAAATAAATAAATAAATAAATATATATATATATATATATATATATATATATATATATTGAGTAGTTAATCGGCAAAACCTTCAGGAAGATGAAATTGATATTTAATGGTCGTTATTCTCATAATTAGTATGTTAGAATCCCAATAAGAAATTAATTACATTAACATATTACTGAAGAGTAATTATAAAGTTACCATTTTGTATGCTACACTACGCTAGTGATAGTAAATAAATTATGTATTTAATCACAAATTATGTAAATAAATTTATGTTTTTTGTGTTGATATGATAAAAGTAAATGCACACATGATATGACAAGAATGAACACAAATACGAACACGATACAATAAGAAATATGCATACAATTAAATTGGTTTAAATAACGTGGTATCACTTGTTTATAATAGAAATGTAATTATTATTTGCAAATAAATGAAAGAAAATTGAAACTAGGTTTGTATGCTTTGAAGATGATGGATGCATCTAAGCATCTTTCAAAAAAATAAAATAAAGATGATGGATGCTTAAATGCACAAATAAATGTTTTTCACATATTTGGCAAATTAAAGTACTTCTTTATTTAGAATGTAGATAGAATATTGCAATTATATTTAGCATTCATAAATGTAGAATGCAAAATTATGTTGTCTTTTATTTATTGCTTCCATGTGCATCACGAATAATACTTGTAAAATAATTCACTAACTTAATGATCATCATGGTTTGCATCTCATCATGTTGCTGTCCTTTTATTTTTCTTTCACCTCTATGGTATAAATGGTCCATAGTTATAATGAGACACAATTATGTTACATCAAACAAATTATGTTGGGTGAATGTGTAAAAAATGTATGATAAATGTTGTGTCCGATAATTTGATAAAATATGTTACAATATCATAAATTAAATCGAGACATTAGCATCTTATTTAGTCAATATCATTTGCACTTAAAAAAAAAAGTTATTTTTATCGATTTATTTTACAAATTTTCTTTTCTTTTTCGTTTGCTATTTGTGCTTTTATTTTTGTTGATTATATTTTTATCCCTTTATTTAACAAAGTAAAGAGTAAAATTGTGGAGCTTAAAAGAGAGAAAATAAAAAATTTAGGGAGTACAAGTTGACAAAAAATATTATAAGGACAAAACTAGCAAAGAAAATAAAGTATAGGGGCAAAAATTAAGACAATGCAAAAATACAATTTAAAGTAAGGGCTAAAATTTGCATCTTCTCTAAAGTATATGATAATGGCAGCTCCAGTGTTCGTTTTCTCTACAGATCAGTGCACAGCAAGCTAACTACGCCGTCCAATTCGTGAACCATGGCGTTCTCCTGCTGGATTTCTCGCTTGCGTTCTTCATCAAAACTCTTTTACACCAAATTCAGCAAAGATTTTTCTCACAAACACAGACAAGCCTTATCTCAGAAGCTGTCGGCTCCGATCACATTCGGAAGCCATTGGAGTAGCTCTTTATTTCCATTGGCTATTGCTGTTTCGTCTGGCTCTCTTGTTTTGCATTCATACAACAGTAATCACCCATCGTACTGTGAATCCCCAAATATTGATCAAAAGTAAGCATTGTCGTTTCGTTGAATTTTCAAACCCTAATTCCCTAAAATTGAACGCTGGTGTGAGCAACAACTAGCTCACACTAATTTTTTTCTGCTAGTTGTGCTTTGATTAGTTATTGTTTAGTAAATTGGATGAACATTTGTTGAATTCTAGAGGTTTACTCAAATAGTTGATGAGTTTTTCTCTACTCTGTTATGTGTTATCTATTGTTCACTTGAAAGTTTTGAAGGTGGAATGTCTTCAATTGTTTTGTTGATTGATTGGGATGAATGTATGCTTCTGAAATTTAAATGAATTGATGGTATTTTATGGATAACTTTCGAATTTAGAGGTAAGAGGATTGGCGGCAAAGACAGCACAGATTACTTGGTGAAAGGTACACACAAGAAAGTCCCGCAAGAGCTTATTGAAGAACTAAAGATCATATGTAATGTATTAATCCTAACTCTAAGTTTTGGATCCATTTAAAATACATATTTATCTTCAATATGCCTCTAATATGATTCCAATTTTCAAGTTAGGTTGTAAGTTTTTGTTTCACACTTCTCTTTTCTTTCTGTTGTGAAACTGAAGATCAGCTCAACCAAAATATATCAAGAACTTGAGATGAAGATTGGAAAAGAAAAACAACCAAACACACGAAACGATTTACGTGGTTCGGATCATGGATTGATCCTACATCCACGGGAGCTAGCACCAGGAAGTTTTATTGATGATTGAAACAAGAAAACAGAAGATCAAATACAAACACACTCAAGAACACACTCAGCTCTCCAGAAAACCCTAATAATGGGAAGTAGGTTTTCAAGCTATGTTATGATCTCTCTTTTGTGTATCAGAGCAATATATGTATATCTCTACTAACTATGAAGATACGTATATATATATGTAAGCTCCCAAAACGCGTTGCCACGCTGTACCAGCTTCCAGCTCTCTCTGCATGCAACCACTGAGTTTGTTAGAAGAGAAAACCGTTTCTTTAACTGCATGGCCAACCTTCTTGATCCAGCTTACACATCTTGATCTCCTATCAGCCGTTAGATCATCCATCTAAGCACAACTATGGACCACAGCTTTCATCACTTTCGTAATGTATGTACAAATAATATGAAAAGCTATTAGCTCGTTTCAATTGAGTAATCTAGAATTGGACTATCAAATTCTACACAATATGATGATGGACTATGATGAAAGATAATTCCATGGGAAGCCACCAAAAGCTTTCACAAAGCAGTGAACATCCCTGATATAATTGTTTTCTCAAGGTGAGATTGATTCTGATTCACTTAGTATTGCCGACACTAGTTTTCTAGGATTCTAAGTTTTCGTACCCAATGTAGAGCAATATTTTTATTTTTCGTGATAATTTAAGATTTCCTTTTCAATCAAATTTTTAAAACGGAATTATGAGGCGGTTTTGTTTTTCGTGAAAAATTTCAGAGCAACAGAATCTTGGTTTTCATAACAATTTCGGGGCAGCATTTTCATGTGATTTTTTATTTTTTGTCATAATATCATATTTCCTTTTTACTGAAACTTTCAGAATAAAATTTGAGGTGGTTTCTTTTTTCGTGAAAATCTTAGAGCAATAGGTTTTCGTGACAACCTCGGGACAGCATTTTCAGGTGAATTTTTAAGTTCCTTGATGATTTTCGATTTCCTTTCCACTAAAACTTTCAGAACGCAATTCTGAATCGGTTTTGTTTTTCATGAAAATCTCAAAGTAGCGGAATTTTGTTTTTCGAGACAATCTCGGAGGTCGGATTTTGAAATATTTTTTCATTTTCCGTGCTAATTTTTTATTTCCTTTCCAGTGAAACTTTCAAAACAGAATTTTATTTCTTTTCCAGTGAAACTTTCGATTTCTAAGTCAGTTTTGTTTTCGTGAAAATTTTAGAGCAACAGAATCTTGGTTTTCTTGACAATCTCAAGCCCGGATTTTGTGGTGATATTTTATTTTTCGTGATAATTTTAAATTTATTTTCTAGTGAAACTTTTAAAATGAAATTCTACGTCGGTTTCGTTTTTCATGAAAATCTCATAATAGCAAAATCTTGATTTTCGTGACAATCTTGGCGCCTGATTTTCAGGTGATTTTTGGTTTTCCATGATAATTTTCAATTTTCTTTCCAGTGAAACTTTCAGAACAAAATTTTGAGATGGTTTCATTTTTCGTAAAAATCTTGAGGCTGCGGAATCTTGGTTTTCGTGACAATCTCAGGACTGGATTTTCAAGTGATTTTTTGTATTCCAATATAATTTTAGTTTTCTTTTTCAGTGAAACTTTTAGAACGGAATTCTAAGACTGTTACGTTTTTTTGTGAAAATCTCAAAACAGTAGAATCTTGGTTTTTGTGATAATTTCAGGGCTGGATTTTCAGGTGATTTTTTGTTTTCTGTGATAATTTTCGATTTTCATTCTAGTGGAACTTTCAGAATATAATTCTGAGTCGGATTCGTTTTTCGTGAAAATCTCAAAGCAACATAATCTTTGTTTTCGTGACAATCTCGGAGCTGCATTTTCATGTGATTTTTTGTTTTCCGTTTTAATTTTCGAATTCCTTTCTATTCAAACTTTCAGAGTGAAATTTTGAATCGGTTTTATTTTTCGTGAAAATCTCACAGCAGCAGAATCTTGGTTTTCGTGATAATTTTGGGGTTGGATTTTCAAGTGATTTCTTTTCGGTGATAATCTTCGATTTCCTTTTCAGTGAAACTTTCAGAATGGAATTTTGAGTCGATTTCGTTTTTGGTGAAAATTCTCAAAGCAATAGAATCTTGGTTTTTGTGACAATCTCGGGACTACATTTTCATGTGATTTTTTATTTCCTTTTCAGTGAAACTTTGAGAACGGAATTCTAAGATTGTTTCGTTTTTCGTGAAAATCTTAGGGCTGCGGAATCTTCATTTTCGTGATAATCTTGGGATCGGATTTTTCAGGTTATTTTTTATTTTTCGTGATAATTTTCGATTTTTTCTTCTGTGAAACTTTCAGAACGAAATTTTGAATCAGTTTCGTTTTTGGTGAAAATCTCAAATTAGCAGAATCTTGGTTTTTGTGATAATTTTGGGGTCCAATTTTTAGGTGATTTTTTGTTTTCTGTGAAATTTTTTAATTTCCTTTCCAGTGAAACTTTCAAAACGATATTCTAAGTCGGTTTCGTTTTTCGTAAAAATCTTAGAGCAGCAGAATCTTTATTTTCGTAATCTCGAGGCGGCATTTTCATGTGATTTTTTGTTTTACGTTCTAATTTTTAATTTTCTTTCCAATGAAACTTTCAAAACGAAATTCTAAGAGAGTTTCGTTTTTCGTGAAAATTTTAGAGCAGCAGAATCTTAGTTTTCGTGATCGAATTTTCAGGTGATTTTTTATTTTCCATAATAATTTCTATTTCTTTTCCAATAAAACTTTCAGAACGGAATTCTGAGTCAATTTTGTTTTTCGTGAAAATTCAAAGAGCAGCAAAATTTTGGTTTTTTTGACAATCTCGGGGCTTGATTTTCATATGATTTTTTGTTTTCTTTGATAATTTTTTATTTTCTTTCCAGTGAAACTTTCACAACGAAATTTTGAGACGGTTTCGTTTTTCGTGAAAATCTCAGGCTATGAAATCTTGGTTTTCGTGACAATATCAAGATCGGATTTTTCAGGTGATTTTTTGTTTTCCGTAATAATTTTCAATTTTCTTTCTAGTGAAACTTTCTAAAACGAATTCTGAGATGATTTCGTTTTTCGTGAAATTCTTGGGGTTGCACAATCTTTGTTTTCGTAACAATCTCAGGACCGGATTTTCAGGTAATTTTTTGTGTTTCGTCATAATATCAGATTTTTTTTTCCAGTGAAACATTTAGAATGAAATTCTGAGATGGTTTCATTTTTCGTGTAAATCTTAAAACAACAGAATCTTTATTTTCGTGACAATCTTGGGGCAGCATTTTTTGGTGATTTTTTTTGTTATAATTTCAAATTTCCTTTCAAGTGAAACTTTTAGTATGTCATAATTTCAAATTTCCTTTCAAGTGAAACTTTTAGTACGGAATTTTGAGATGATTTCATTTTTCATGAAAATGTCAAAGCAGTAGAATTTTTATTTTCGTGATGGTTTCATTTTTCATAAAAATCTCAAAGCAGTAGAATTTTTATTTTCGTGACAATCTAGGGCATCATTTTCAGATGATTTTTTTTTCATCATAATAGCATATTTTCTTTTCAGTGAAACTTTTCATGAAAATCTCAAAGCAGTAGAATTTTTATTTTCGTAACAATCTAGGGCATCATTTTTCAGATGATTTTTTTTTCATCATAATATCAGATTTTCTTTCCGGTGAAAAATCTCAAAGCAGTAGAATTTTTATTTTCGTGACAATCTAGGGCATCATTTTCAGATGATTTTTTTTTCATCATAATAGCATATTTTCTTTTCAGTGAAACTTTTCATGAAAATCTCAAAGCAGTAGAATTTTTATTTTCGTAACAATCTAGGGCATCATTTTTCAGATGATTTTTTTTTTTCATCATAATATCAGATTTTCTTTTCAGATGATTTTTTTTTCATCATAATATCAGATTTTCTTTCCGGTGAAACTTTCAGAGGTTTTGTTTTTCATGAAATTCTCAATGCAACAGAATAGGTTTTGTTTTTCATGAAATTCTCAATGCAACAGAATCTTGATTTTTTGTGATAATCTCAGGCATGAAACGAAATTCATGTCAATGCAACAGAATCTTGATTTTTGTGATAATCTCAGGCATGAAACGAAATTCATGAAATTCTCAATGCAGCAGAATCCTGGTTTTCGTGACAATCTCAGGGCACGAAGCAGAATCCTGGTTTTCGTGACTTTCTGCTTTTCGTGACAATCTCAGGGCACGAAACGAAATTCTGAGGCGGTTTTGTTTTTCATGAAATTCTCAATGCAGTAGAATCTTGATTTTCGTGACAACGATTGTGTTTTTCATGAAATTCTCAATGCAGCAGAATCTTGGTTTTCGTGACAATTCTAAGGCTGCAGAATCTTGGTTTTCATGACAATCTCAGGGCACACAATATTTGAAGTACATAATTTTAGTAAGTATAAAATTTGGTGGCCTTCCACCCTTTTTATAAGTCATTGTTACAAGACATTACCCCACATTTCATTCATTTTTTCCGATGTATGAATAAAGTCGATTACTATATCCCATTAGTTTTCGATGTGGGAAGAAAGTTGATTATTATGAGGCACGAATACTAGTTGAATTCGTTATATTTACTTGAATTGGTAATATTTGTCAAATTTTTGGGAATTGCATGATGTTTTATTGAGAGATGGAAAGTCGAAAACTTGGTAGATTAATGCATATGTTGAAATGCGGACTAAGTTTTGTTAGATTATATAAAATTCTCGTTATATTTATATAAATGTTTAATTGTGCGAATTGTGTTAAAATATTGATTATATGTAGATGAATCGGTTATATTTAGTTGAATTTGGGTTTTCATGATTTGATCGATGAAAATTGAGTGGATTTTGTGTTTATGTTGCTTTCTTAATTTTCATTTTTCAGATTGAGATGCATGGATTGGTGTTTATGTTGGGGATTACTTCTCTGTATCTATTTGGATTGCTTATGATTCTTTTGCCTTGCTTCCATTGAATCTACTACTTGTGTGTTTCATATGGGTGTACACACAACCATTTGGTTAATTCTAGAGTTTTCTTTTTTACCAATCTATTATGTATCTTTTAGTAACATTTGCTGTGTTCTGCTTCAGGATTCGAGACTCTAGTTTGTATTTAGTATCTCATGGGTGTGGAGGTTGTCCGATCTAACTTAGCCTTGGAAGCCGGTTGATGATCGGCCTGAACTGGAATCTGATGGCTTTTGAAGACCGGAATCTGAGGGCCAAACTCGTTTCGTTTTCCTGATGATTCAAACCATTGCAGGCAGATTCATTATCGTCTGATTCACAAGGGTTTAGAGTCTCATCCTTTCTTGATCACTACGTTATTGATTGTATATTCAGAGTGTGGTTAGTTTGGAGTTTACACTACAGCACTGCAGTAAATATCAGCAAACGAAACTGTGTTGTTGAATAGCATGAATGCTTGCAGGCCTCTTTGCTGTTATACTGACCGAAAAATACTAATGTCATTCATGCTTTGCAGGCTGAACGAGCACAGAGAAGAACTCAAATACACTCTTTGAGTGTTGAGAACAAACAGTTTATATGTTTTGAGTCTTGGATGAAAAGAGAAAAGAAATTGAGAGGTTCTTCAGGAAGTAGAGATAATTTGAGAAGTAGAATTTTGCAATCTCTATTTTAGATTCACATGAATTATTGCAAGCTGTAGTATGCCCGATATAGAGGATGGTACTGACTGAACCATTGGGATTATGATTTTTTCACAGCTCTGTTAGAAGTTAATTTCATTGATTTATTATTATTATTTTTTGGTTTGCATTTTGTGCTTTTATCTTTGTTGATTTTATTTTTATCTCTTTATTAACAAAGTAAAGAGTAAAATTATAGTACGCTTAAAAAAAAAAAAAAAAGTAAAATTATAGAGCGTAAAACATAAAAAAATAGAAAAATGTAGGGACTAAAAAGAACAAAAATAAATTATAAGGACCAAACTAGGAAAGCAAATAAAATATAGGAACAAAAACTAAGATAATTAAAAGTATGGGGGGTAAAATTTGCATTTTCTCTAAAGTATATGATAATGGCGGCTTCAGTGTTTTTTTTCTCTACTGATCGGTGCACAGCAAGCAAACTACGCCTTTCTCTCCGTGAACCATGGCGTTCTCCTGTTGGTTTTCTCGCTTGCGTTCTTCATCAAAACCCTTTTATACCAAATTCAGCAAATATTTTTCTCACAAACCAGGCGGCGCGGCTCTATCAACAAGCCTTAGCTCAGAAGCTGTCGGCTCCGATCACATTCGGAAGCCATTGCTATCGCATTGGAGTAGCTCTTTACTTCCATTGGCTATTGCTGTTTCGTCTGGCTCGCTTGTTTTGCATTCATACAACAGTAATTACCCATCGTACTGTGAAGCCCCAAATGTTGATCAAACGTAAGCATTGTCGTTTTGTTGAATTTTCAAACCCTAATTCCCTAAAATTGAACGCTGGGTTGAGCAACAACTAGCTCATACTAATTTGTTTCTGCTAGCTGTGCTTTGATTAGTTATTGTTTAGTGAATTGGATGAACATTTGTTGAATTCGAAAGGTTTAATCAAATAGTTGATGAGTTTTTTTCTACTCTGTTATGTTTCCATCTATTGTCCACTTGAAAGTTTTGAAGGTGGAATGTTTAAATTGTTTGGTTCATTGATTGGGATGAATGCATGCTTCTGAAATTTAAATAATTGATGGTATTTTATGGATATCTTTGGAATTTAGAGGTAAGAGGATTGGTGGCAAAGACAGCACGGATTACTTGGTGAAAGGTGCACACAAGAAAGTCCCGCAAGAGCTTATCGAAGAACTAAAGATCATATGTAAGGTATTAATTCTAACTCTAAGTTTTGGATCCATTTAAAATACATATTCATCTTCAATATGCCTCTAATATGATTCCAATTTTCATGTTGGTTGTAAGTTTTTGTTTCACACTTTTCTATTCTTTTGTCATGTATGTACGAATAATATGAAACACTATTAGCTCGTTTCAATTGAGTAATCTGGAATTGAACTATCAAATTCAGGATAATATGACGATGGACTATGATGAAAGATACTTCCATGGGAAGCCACCAAACAGCTTTCACAAAGCAGTGAACATCCCTGATATAATTGTTTTCCCAAGGTGAGATTGATTCTGAGTCTTTGAAATTTCTCTATTGACTTAGCTGTTTGTGTTTTCACTTAGCATTGCCGACACTAATTTTCTAGGATTCTAAGTTTTCGTACCCAAAGTGCAACATTTTTTTTCTCTGAAGAAAACAGACTGCTCAAAGCAAAATTCATTTAGCTGTTTGAAGTTCAATAAACCGTATAGAAAGTTAGGAATCCTAAAGAGTGACAAAGATAATATAGGCTTGTTTATTTGCTTTTGTTAATCATATAGGTGGGTTTAAAGTTAAACCGTCTAAATTCTTAATAGAACAAGTATAATGAAACTATAGAAAAGGGTTCGTGCAGATCCCCAACATGACCTTCCACTGCAGTAAGAACATGAAATGTGTTTCTGGATTCTGCTATGTTCTTGTGATATCTGTGTTGCCTGTCTATCATAGATAATTAGAGCAAATTGAAAAAGGAATTTGTCCATTATGCTGATACTTCATTTTTTATATGTGTATTTAATATGCAGGTATGAAGAGGAGGTGTCTAAGATAGTTGCCTCTTGCAACAAGCACAAGGTTAGAGCTGATGTGTAGTTCAAAAAGTTGTGCTTAATAATTGTGTAGTTAGTAATATTGGATTATCATTCTGATCATATCTTGGTTTCACAATATCAAGAGAATTGTGCAGTATGACAGAAAATTATATCTCAGATTCTCAAAAGAGATTTTTGATACATTCTTAAATTTGATTATTGATAGCAGGTTCCTATCGTGCCATATGGTGGAGCTACCTCAATTGAAGGCCATACCTTATCACCTAGTGGTGGAGTTTGCATTGACATGACGCAAATGAAAGTATGAATAGCTACAAACCGTATAGGTTTAGTTTATGACTAGCTGCTCCTTATAATTCAAAAATCATGCCATTTCTGACATAACATACTACAGTCTAATTTTGGATGTGGTCAACGGTATTCAACTGTTTTTTAGTAATCTTAGCTTTGATAGGTGAAGCCTTAAGAATGAAAGTTCAAAATAAGTAAAGAATGTAATGTGCTGACTGCGAGTCTCCAAACACGCAAGTATCTGACTCCTTTATATATATATATATATATATATATATATATATATATATATATATATATATATATATCTTACCATGATTGGAAATCATCCTTGTAGCTTACCTTGCACACTATTCTAATTGCAGCATGTGAAATCATTAAACGTTAAGGACATGGATGTGGTTGTTGAGCCTGGTATAGGGTGGATGGAGCTTAATGAATACCTCGAGCCTTATGGTTTATTTTTCCCGCTGGATCCAGGTAAGTTCCACATTTCTTTCTTTCTTTTAAGTTTTAATGTAGGAGGTTCATAAATTTTATTATAAAGAATATGCAATGAGTAGAACATGTTAATGCTGGAAATTTTCCCATATATGGTACTTATAAAAAAGATGAACCCTTTCAGTTCTAGTTCACAGGACCTCTGCTAGAAGCATATTGACTAGGTAATTAAGCTTTATATTACCGGATTGAGAAGATACAGTATCAAGAACTAAACTTGTAGTAGTTTTAGTAAGTTTAGTGGTATAAAATTTGGCTAAGGTTTAGATATTTTCAACTGAGAGGAAAGTATCTGTGTCGTATACTTCCTCTTGCCATGTGTTTACAAATTGACCAGATATAACCTCTATATCCCTCAAGTAGTTGAACTTGATTTGCAGGTCCAGGGGCAACCATCGGTGGAATGTGTGCTACACGTTGCTCTGGTTCTTTGGCTGTAAGGTAGCTTCTTTATGTTCCACTTTACGATCATAAATATTATTTTCCATTTGCTTTGTACCTTATCCATCGCCAAATTCTCAAAGTGATGGTACCTTATCCATACCAAACATTCATGCACGGACAAGCAATCTTATCTTAAGTTAGCAGGAATGCACATGAATTGTAACTCATGTGGTTACATAGCTTTTTAAGCCTATACAACTTTTTACCAGCTAGTTGGTCTTACTGATGCACATGATATTGTAGCGAGAAAAGACTACAGTTTAGAATTATTCCACTGCATTCTTATCCAATTTAATTACTTATTTTCTAGCATTTAGGTATGGAACTATGCGCGAAAATGTCATCAACCTTAAGGTTTGCCTTGTATCTCTTTCTTAAATTCCTTTCAGTCATTGATTTCATGCTGATGATGTTTTTTCTTTCAGGTTGTTCTAGCCAATGGAGACGTTGTGAAGACTGGATCTCGCGCCAGGAAAAGTGCTGCAGGGTATGGTCCTTATTTTAAATCTCTGCCAGTGCTAGTCTGTTCCATCTCCTAATCAATATTGAACTGCAGCAAGTCCTTATGTTACTTGCATCGGCCATTTACTTCCTTTTCCAACTCTATTTTAGCTTCACATGAAATATTGCAAGCTGTAGTATGCCCAATAAAGAGGATGGTACTGACTGAACAATTGGGATTATGATTTTTTCACATAGATAGCTCTTCTTTTATGCAACTGATATTGGTAAATTATTCTTCAGTTGCAGCCTACCTTCTTTATTCATGTGGAAATATTCATTTCCATGAGAGTGTTGTTGATCCTTGCACTGCTTGTTGACAAGTCTCCTTATCTAACATGATTGTATTTTAGAATGACTCATATTCAGCCGTTGGATTTCATATTTCTTGTTGCATTGCCTTGACTTGAAAACAGAAGGCTGATTTGCATAAATAAAAATCTTGTTTTTTCTAGGGTGTTTGAATTGTTTATCAACCTGATCTTGCTATCTTATCTTGTGTTATGACCTAACTTGTTAATCTTCACTAAGTAACAGTTACTAAATTTATTTCCTAGGTATGATCTTACACGTCTCATTATTGGAAGTGAAGGAACGTTGGGTGTTATAACAGAAGTTACATTACGTCTCCAAAAGATCCCTCAGTACTCAGTGGTATAGTGCTTCAATCTGTTGATTCTCTCTCCTTTGACCTAGTCAATGTGTATTTCTAAGTTGAAGATATAATCTTATGCTTTATCATGAGCTCATATGCTAGGAAGTAGAGAGGTTTGCATGGTCCTGGATAATGAGTAATGACTGATATTGAAGGTTGTCTTGGACTCTTGGTGTTAAGATTTGAATCTGCAATTTATCCCATAATTCATCAAACCAGTTGAAGAAATTGAAGAGCCCTTATTTGTTAAAAGGTGACAGATAAAAGAATATTTCTGAAATTGTACAATTAACTCATGATCTTTTCCAGAAGTGCAAAGGTGGTAGTACTAGGAACTAGGAAGCTTTCTCTGCACAAATTGCATGCTCAATTTCTGTTTCAAAGCATAACCAAAAGCTGCAAGTCAAGCATCTTTTTATGATGTTCGACTTATGTTGCTATTATCTCATTTTTGTTGTTGATATTGTTTGATAGGTAGCAATGTGTAACTTTCCTACGATTAAAGATGCAGCAGATGTTGCTATTGCGACTATGCTGTCTGGCATACAGGTGACATTATTTCACTAGAATATTTTTTTCATTCTCCCAAGGCTATGCCTTATATTGTTTTCACATTAAGATCATGATTCTTATATGCCATTTCATTTTCCAATGATTTTATGCTAGTCTAGTTCTTCCTTCAATTTATCGAACTCTTTTTAAACCTTATTATTAGTTCTTCAACTCCTTATACTAGTCCAAGATAAAAGAAAAAAAATAATCTGTCTATTTTTTCACTGGTAAAATGAATAAACTGAACCATTCTTTCATGATTTCATACCTTGGCTGCATCAGCATTTAGGTGGTTCTTTTTTCTATCTTTTTTTTTTTTTAAATGTGTGCACGCACAGAATTCTTTTTCTGATTCTAGTTACACAAATCTGAAATTCTAGAAGAATAAAAATCTTGAAGGAGCAGTTGTAATATTAATAATTTATGTTTATATCATCTTAAGAGTTATTGTGCTGCATATTCTTTCATTCATGAAAACTTTGGGAAGATGCATTTGCTTGTTCATTTCATCTTTTGAAGAGGGTTTTTTAGCTCACATCTGCAATGCCAACATGTTGTATAGTTAATAAGAATTTCAAACGATGAGATACATGGACAGTTCATTTCTTCTCTTTTTATTTTTATCTTGTTCAATATTATCTTATAGGTATCGAGGGTAGAGCTTCTAGATGAAGTTCAAGTGAAGGCAATTAATATTGCCAATGGGAAAAATTTGCCTGAAGCCCCAACTTTGATGTTTGAGTTTATTGGCACAGGTAGAAAGGTTTTATCTTTGATAGCTGCCCTTACATATATCTTTCTACTCTTTTACCATAAGATATGAGGGGGCTTGGTTCAAATTCTTCAACAGCAATCACAGTTGGTTTGATTAAGGAGTCAACGAGGTTAATTTACTCTGAATAGCTTTGACAAGTGCCTCTGAAAAGCTAATTTACTCTTTGTAGCACTTAACTCATCTTCACCTGTTACACCTGAACCTTTTTTTTTTTTTTTTGGTTTCAACATCCACAGAAGCGTGCTCTCGTGAACAAACTCTTATAGTTCAGAAGATAGCTTCAGAGCACAATGGCACAGATTTTGTGTTTGCAGAAGAACCTGAAGCAAAAAAGGACCTTTGGAAGGTAAGCCATATAAAAGTTAACCTGTACGTATATTTCCTGAGGGGATGTACATCCTCACTTGTCTGTGTAAACAAAGTGTAGGAAGATGTGTCTATATGTTTTAGACGAGTGGCCATATTTAATTATTCATTTATTTTTTTAATTTCAAAGAAAAAAGAAATTGTTTTTCTATTTCTTTCATACCGATATTGATCTAAAAGCTTCAAACAGAAGGTGATGGAACAAAATATCGATGTTCTGTAACTTAGCTGATTTTCTGAAGTCTGTTTGTCATTAGATACGAAAGGAGGCACTTTGGGCTTGCTTTGCCATGGAACCGAATTTCGAAGCAATGATAACGGTTGGTTTTATTTTCTTCTGTTTAGAACAATATGTATGTGTAAAGTGTGAGCACATGGGTATACACATGCATATTCTTGTATATCACTAGTTCCCATTGGCCATCATAGGAGCATCTTTATCTGTTTCAATCTACTATGCTATAGTCTACCCCCTAACATCCTTTGTCTGTAGTTGTATGCTTTCCACATGTCAATGAAATGCACTAATATCCTCAATTATTTAGGCACATTTGCCACTTTGCCTTCATCTGTAGAGTTGTTTTCATGTCAGGCAATACACAATGTCTCTTATCTAGTTGACACTGAATCTTTTGAACAAAAAAAATGCAATCTTATACACTGTTCGAACTCTTTTTCCTCATTTTAGGAAACACTAGTCAATTTTTGAGGCATCATTTCCAAACTAATGGAATGTAATTATTTTTAAATCATTGTTAGCATGCAAATCAAAAAGGTTAATTAAACTCAAATATTGTTTTTAAATGTCAGACCTACCTGTCACATAATCACATTTTATTTTCACTCTTCTTAAAGGAACCTTATTTCCAATTTTTGTGAACAAATTTTGTAAAAGAGTTCACTATAAGTATAAATCTAAAATCATTTACATTTTAATCTTAGTGGTCCTATCACATAGAAACTTTACATACTGGTAACAGAAAAAAAATTCTATCACTGAAATTTTACGAGCCTCCTAACAAAAATGGTAAAAAATAAAATCCTTGCAGAATGATATTTGCTCCTTATCCCTCAACTTTTCTATGAAGCACCTTAAGCTACTGCAATAGTTTTTCTTTTGGTTTTTCTGTCCCATTTTCCTTCAGGATTTCATACCCTTTTTCTTGCCTCTTGTTCAACTTGTGAGTAATATTATATAATTTCTGATATTGCAGGATGTATGTGTTCCACTATCTCGCCTCGCAGAAATAATATCAATGTCAAAGCAAGAGCTAAATTCTTCCTCTTTGGTTTGGTATCATACTTTCCTCTTTCATCTTCTTTCATGCATGATTAAAACAATAATTCAAGACATTGCTTTCTGTATTTCTAATACCACATGTACGCCGTAACAGCACAGTTATTGCTCATGCTGGTGATGGAAACTTCCACACAGTGGTATTGTTTGATCCCAATAATGAGGAACAACGAAAAGAAGCTGAGAGATTAAACCATTTCATGGTGCATGCAGCTCTAGATATGGACGGTATTGAAACCAAATTCTCATAGTTCCATTATCATCATTTCATAGTTTTATTTGAACTAGTTACATCTAGCATCTTTAAATATTTGAAAAGTTGAAAACTATTATGGGATTTGAAGTTAATTCGATCTTTGCAGGAACATGCACCGGGGAGCATGGTGTTGGCACTGGAAAAATGAAGGTATGATCTGTCTATACATGAAAACTTAGCTAACATCAAAACTCGATTATCTTGTGTAGTATTAGAGGGCCTTGAAGCTGTTGCCCAGTCGATGCATTCAAATTTCAAATGTATAAATGGCTAAATTCGTGTAATCATCCACCATGAATAGTGTTACTATATAAGTTTCTTTCATGAACCAAGATATGTAACAACCCATTGGATATGTAGTTTATGATATCATAAGTATAGTTTTCATTTTTTTATAGTGAGGTTGTTTTATAGTGATATGAGTGTAAATATTGTTTCAGTATCTGGAGAAAGAACTTGGAATGGAGGCATTGAAGACGATGAAAAGGATAAAAGCGGCTTTAGATCCAAACAACATCATGAATCCAGGAAAGCTTATCCCTCCCCATGTTTGTTTGTGATGCTGCTCGTTTTTCGTGTTGTAAAACGATGATGAATTTGGGACAACCTGAACATATGACAAAGACGCTTGTTTATGTACTTTGTTCTTAAAAATGTAGGCAATTTTATATCTTAGATGAAAATGTTCTGAACTTGGTGTATATGAAAGATTGCTCGTAATAAATGTTATCCAAAATTTCTTTTTGACAGAGTTCGACTTGTGAAGTTCTTAAGGATTTAATATCGTGAGATGATCAATCGATGATGCAGAAAATTCCTTTTGGAGCAATTCAATATAATATTACTATCTCAGAATCCAAAATATTAATTTTCTTGTGGACCAAATCAAAATTATATTTATTAAAATGAACTAGCAACTTATTATTTTATTTTTAAAAAAAGTAAATGAAAATAAATTGAAAAATAAAGACGCTAGAAGAAGGGGTTGAACCTTCGACCTTGTGGTTAACAGCCACACGCTCTAACCAACTGAGCTATTCCAGCAGATGCCATAATTTTGTAAATAATTATATAAATACTGTTCTAATAAAATAATTAATGATAGATTTTATAATAGTTGTCTTTTGTCTGTTTTTTAATCTGTATTATATTCTGACTCGAGAATTAACTACAAGAATTTTTCTTTTTTCTTTTTTTGACGAAACTACAAGAAATTTTCTAATAAAAACAATTTGTCCTTACTTTTACTAATGTTTCAACACTTTTCTACCAACAATTTTTTAAAGGGGTGGTGGTTAGTGCAAGGAAAATGGCCATGTTTTAACTGCTAATTGCTTTTTCCTCTGCATTTCAAAATTAATTCCTCTTCAATAATAATATTAATAATAAATAAATAATTCAAAATGTTTTTGTCCTCCCTATTTAAATTATAGTGGATTTACCTAAAATTGGTGTGACTTTTGAAACAGCAGCCACCATATATAAATAATAATAAGAATAAAGAGAAAGTTAAAAAGTGAAGGAAAGTGACATCCAACTACATCAAAATTTTTGGTCTTAATTAAAACTAAAAAAATGAAGAAAAAAGTTACGGAAAATGACATCCAACTACGTCAAAATCTTTCATGTTGATCAAATATATATCATATATAATAAATTTATGTTAATAGTTACCTAATACCCAGGCACTATATATGACATAAGACCGACTGTATTATGAATTTTGATTTTTGACAAAATTTCATTGAATGGATCTTTTGTGAGACGTCTCATGGATCTTATTGTGTGAGATTGTGTGAGACGAGTTTACCTACAACTTAAACCCAACAATTGTTATATTGTTTATGAGTTATGAACTTTGTCTCATGATAATCATCCGTGACACCGTCTAACATAAATTTTTATGAACTTTAGTTAGAAAATTTGGATGCAAATATTTCATTAAATAAAATATCTACGACTATAGTATAAAACGTTATATGTTTAGTGATATTGTAATTACACGTTACAACCAAAAAAATTTAGATTGTGTCAATTTACTTAATGTATGACTTCGATTAGTCAGCAAAATATATAGTTTGAATAAAATACACACAAATCCTTTTCTGGATAAGAAATGTCGTGCTTGTTTGCCTACAGCTGAAATTGATTAATTACTAAAAAAAGTTTATCAGTGTCGTGGATAATTTCTTTTTTATTATTAAAGAAAGAACAAGATAAGTCGTTTTTTATAAGAGTTAATTTCATTTTTCAATATCTACTATGCACATTTTTTAATTTTGTATTCTAAATTTTTTTTTCTCCGATCACAACATGTCAACATATACTACATGTTTTGTTTATTTTTGCAATCTCCGGTCAATTTTTTCCGGCGAGAAAGCACCCACGTGATTTCCGTGTTAATTTAAGATTATTTTCGTCATTACACTTCTAAGATATGAGTAAATTTGATTCATCAACTATTTTCAATGGTAAAGTGATCTTATTTTTGTTTGAACTTCACCATTAATCTTCATTTGCTCAAACAATTTGCAAAGAAACATGGGGAAAATTAGGAATAAATTCGAATTTGAAGGAGGAGTTAGTTAATGACCTAAAAAATGATGAAAATAACTCTTATTTGGCATGAAAAAATCATGTAGATCATTTTTCGCTGGAAAATATTGGCCGGAAGTTGCAAAAGTGAACAAAACATATAGTATAAATAGTGATCGGAGAAAAAAAAATACTTTAGAATATAAAATCAAAAAACATGCATAATACAAATTGAAAAATGAAATTAACCCTTTTTATAATGCAGAAAAGCACTAACTAGCTAGTATCAATTCAGAAAAGCACTAGCTAGCTAGTATCAATTTTGATTTTATTTCTGATAGTGACATTATTTTTATCATGATAGAGACGATAAATAATAAAAAATAAATCATAAGATCAGATTCTACATATTAATAATTAATCAAAAATCTCCGAAACATCAAACACAAAAACTTTATGTCTATATTATTTTATTCGTCCATATCTGTTCTCAATATTAAGATTGCTCAGACAATATTTCGATATTTAATTTATATATAAAAGAAAAAAAAACAATAATTAGCTTTTAATATTCGAAATATTGTAAGGTTTTGTTTAATTTAATCTGACTAGAATTTCTATAGTCTTATATAAATTGATGCATATTAATAAATAAATTGAGCCACTTATATACGGTGTTAATTTAATTCAATATTATATTGATTAGTTTGAGTGACCGCCAATTAAAGTATTTGCTGACCATTCAAGGCATCATACTATTTATATATACATTCACGAAAACTTGACCATTTCAATGCTCAAGATTTTTCTTTTTATGATTTCTCATTAATTAAAATGGTAATGCATGCTACTAAATTTAATTTAATTTGGAAACAACATAATAACACAATCTAAAATTTAATTTAGTTTTCAGTCACTCGAATGATTTAACAATATTTTGCGTGCTTAATTTGATATGGAAATTTGTAGGAGATCAAAAAAGTTTACAAGTTAGCAAAATGGTGGTGTTTGAATCCACCAAATTTTTGGTTCATGCTACAATTTTCAACGGATTTTATAAATTTAGATGACAAATAACTAAAATTGGAAAATTTTGGAAATTATATTTCTCAACTTTTCAGGATTATTTTTAACACAAAAACTCATATGAGACGGTCTTACGAATAGTTTCCGTGAGACGGAGCCCCATCACCCTCAAACAATATGTGAATTGTAGGGTTTTGGTGGTGGGTAATCGGGTTGTGGATTGACCCATATCATGCAATGCATTAGAATTCCGTAAGACGATCTTACAAAAGACTTACTCTATTTTTAAATAACATCTAACTAGTTTTTGTGTTTTTGTCTTTTAGAGAAAAGAACACTATTATAAATCACTAACTTGAACATCACTAAATATGACTTTTTTTTAACTAATTTAATTTCCTTACTTTCCCAGATATGATTTGTTATTTCACAAAAATTCATGTGAGACCGTCGCACATGCGACGAGTATGCCTTTTTCGGTCATTAGTATGTCTTTTTCGACCATAAGTATGTCTTTTGACAAGTATGTCTTTTTCGACCATAAGTATGCCTTGAAATCACATACTTATACTTGAAAATCACATACTTTTGACCGTCGCATGTGCGACGGTTGCACAGGAGACTTACTCTTGTTATTTAGAAATTAAACAATCACAGAAAAATAAGTATTAGGTAAGATTTTTCTATGATAAAATTGTATTTGTGGGTGGGAAAAATTCAATTTTAGTCCATTTAAAACGCTACTGTCCAATTTTAGTCCACTATGAAAAAAAATTTCAATTTTAGTCCACTTAAGCAAAAATCATCACTATTTGGTCATTTTCTCCCAATTTTAACACTTTCGCCCCCAATTCTTACCGGATGACACGTGGTTTGCTATCTGTTATCGGAGAGAGAGGGTCGAGAGAGAGTGAATTGTTATCGGCCGATTGCCGGCGATCAGCACGACCGATCGGCGATCCGAGCCCGGATTCGTGACGGGCTCGGTGAGGGCTTCGATTTGGGTATAAGATTGGCTCCGATCGGTGGTCGGATGAAGAGATTGGAGGAGAGAGAAAATTGGGGAGAGGTGAGAGAAAGAGCGAACTGTTATCGGCCGATTGCCGGCGATCAGCACGGCCAATCGGCGATCCGAGTCTGGATTCGTGACGGGCTCGGCGAGGGCTTCGATTTAGGTATAAGATCGGCTCCGATTGGTGGCCGGATGAAGAGATTGGAGGAGAGAGAAAATGGGGGAGAGGTGAGAGAAAGAGCAAACTGTTATCGGCCGATTGCCGGCGATCGGCACGGCCAATCGACAATCCGAGCCCGGATTCGTGACGGTCTCGACGAGGACTTCGATTTGGGTATAAGATCGGCTCCGATCGGTGGCCGAATGAAGAGATTGGAGGAGAGAGAAAATGGGGGAGGAGAGAGAAAGAGCGAACTGTTATCGGCCGATTGCCAGCAATCGGCACGGCTAATCGGCAATTCGAGCCCGGATTCGTGACGGTCTCGGTGAGGGCTTCGATTTGGGTATAAGATCAGTTCTGATCGGTGGCCGAATGAAGAGATTGGACAAGAGAGAAAATGGGGAGGAGAGAGAAAGAGCGAACTGTTATCGGCCGATTGCCAGCGATCGGCACGGCCGATCGGCGATCCGAGCCTGGATTCGTGACGGGCTCGGCGAGGGCTTCGATTTGGGTATAAGATCGGCTCCGATCGGTGGCCGGATGAAGAGATTGGAGGAGAGAGAAAATGGGGGAGGAGAAACGGTGGCTCCGGCGGCGGCGCCACCGCCGGAATAGATATTATGCGCCACATAAGTTGTGCCACATAAGCGCGAGTGGGGAAAAAATTAAAATTGGGGGCGATTACAATCGCCTGGAGAATGGACTAAAATTGGAAAAAAGGACCAAATAGTGACGATTTTTTGCTTAAGTTGACTAAAATTGAAAAAAAAATTCATAGTGGACTAAAATTGGACAGTAGCGTTTTAAATGGACTAAAATTGAATTTTTCCCATTTGTGGGTTGTTTTTTCAATTTTTATGAACAAGGCAACTAGGGTACAGTGTGGGAATTAAGTCTAAAATTTTGACTAGATCATAGAAATATAACGATTGGAACATTGAGAAAAGTAATTAATGTTAATTAATTAATGGTAGTACGCAAATCATGTTTGAGGAACATGCTTGAATATATTCATCCACTATCCTTGGTAAATTTCAAGATTCATTTAATATTTTTATAAAATTTAATTATATCTTCTCATCCAACCACTACTGCCACAGACAAATTAGTAGTCAATGATATCGAAATTTAATTACCATATTTTATCAAATTTACGTTATATGATTTAGGGTTTGTGTTTTGTCTATAGTTGATTGGTAAAAACAATATCTTGATGTGAGCATTGTTAATGCATTTGATCTGAGCATTGTTAATGCATAATGTGTGTAAAATGATATCATTAAGAAACAAATAATATCTTTTGATAGAATTAAAATGGAAAAAAAAAATGAATAAAAAAAAAAACGTAAAAACATATAACTATCTCACGTGAGACAGATATATCAAATTGAAATTAATCGTTTTAAATGAATTGATTTGCTTTGATTAATTTATATGAACTTTGTATTACATAAAATCTCACGTGACATCTCTCCTCACGTAACATCTACTAAAAAACATCAATGTGAGTAAGGATGAAATTTGGGCTTGACCATGAATTCCACACATTTTAATTATTTTCTAGTAGAAGTCAATTGTTGTTTGAGCAGTGTCCATGATTTTAGTCTTTTTAGATAAGCTCTAACATTTAAAAATAGAATGAAAAAGACAAAAACTAATATATATATATATATAAATTTTTGATAATTTCACACAGATTAGTTACATCATTTTCCAATTTGATACTAGTGGTGCCTAAGGTGATTGTGTTATCCAATCGCTGTTCAATTACAAGTCAATGTCACATTAATCTCATTCAACACAAATTCCACATTCTTTGCAACCTTTGTTAATTATTACGTATTTTGCTGGAAAATAAAAGAAGTTTATCCGATAATTGTTTTCAACTCATTTTCTGCTCCTACAATTTTTGGGTATTTTATATAGGGGCTGCCTCAAAAAGACTGTACATGCATGAATTTAATTTTCTATAATTAAAAACTTTCAGTTAAAGATACATAAAAAGTAAGATCATATTTTACATCTTACAATTTCTATTATTATTATTTCAAAATATTATTCTTTTGAATCTTCTTAATTTCTCAATAATATTACATACTATAAGTATAAAATATTCTCAAAGAATATGAATAATATTATTTATAAAATGCCAAAATTTTACCCTTTTGTTTTAAATTGAGATTTATTTTTCTACACAAGATTATAATATACTGTATAGTTTTTCTATCCATTATAGAACAAAATCACTACTCACTTTTTCCGAAATGTCCTTATAATTAAGAAATAACTTTTCTACCCAATATTCTGAACAAAATCACTATTCATTAGTAGTAATTCAGATCGACATTTAACCCTGTCAAACGAAAAAACAAATCCACTTATAAAAATGGGTAACTGGAAGACATTTTCACATTATAAAATTACATGTCGAATTCCAGAAATACCCTTCCAGTAATCAAATCATGCCTATTTATTTGGCCTCATTTCTTGCTTCTTTCAAACCTTAATTTCCCCAACAAGAGAGAGAGATACAAAGATCAGACAGATATATATATATATATAGAGAGAGAGAGAGAGAGAGAATGGGATCTCTTCCTCATGCAGTCGAAGACCTCATAGGACTGGTCCAACTATACAGCGATGGCTCAATTTCCCGGTCAGATGTGATCGACTTTCCGATGAAGGTCGAGGACGACGGCGCCGCCGTCTGGAAAGACTGTCTCTTCGACAAAAAGCACAACCTCCACCTCCGCCTCTACAAACCCTCCGCCGCCGCCGCCAACCTCCCCATTCTCTTCTGCTTCCACGGCGGCGGCTTCTGCCTCGGCTCCAGGACCTGGCCCAACTGCCACAACTCCTGCCTCCGCCTCGCCTCCGCCCTGCAGGTCCTCGTCGTGGCGCCGGACTACCGCCTCGCGCCGGAGCACCGCCTCCCCGCCGCCATGGACGACGCTCTGAGCTCTCTTAAGTGGCTCCGAAACCAGGCCCTGCTGTCCAGCGGCGGCGGCGGCGAGGAGTGGCTGAGACAGGGAATTGACTTCGATAGGGTTTTCGTAATGGGTGATTCCTCCGGTGGGAACATTGGCCACCATCTGGCGGTGGAGCTCCGCCGTGGTGCCGCCGGGATGGCGCCGGTGAGGGTGCGGGGGTACGTGCTGATGGGGCCCTTCTTTGGCGGGACTGTGAGGACCAAATCAGAAGAAGGGCCAGCTGAACATTTCTTGAATCTTGAGACTCTTGATAGGTATAATTTCTATATATTTATTTTACGTGTGAGTTTTATTTGCATGGGAATTAGGTTTTGTTCTACGATACCTAATTAATTTAATTACAATTAGAGTTTATTATCCATTTTACCAGTTAATTAAGGGTCAAATAATTTAGGATACAATAACTTTTGAAAATTCAGAAATTTTGCCCAATTTCAGCCTAAATGATCTAATTGGGCTCAAATTGCAAAAGTGAAATGCGCGTAAAACCCTAATTTCGGGCTGTATGAGCCCAATTGGCGGATATACTTACATGCGATTTGAGTTCAATTGGGCAATTCGGACTAAAATTGGACAAAATTTCCGAATTTTCAAAAATTATTGTCCTAAATTGTCAGTCCAAAAAGTTATTATGAAAATATTAAACCCCTAATTTATTGGTCAAAATGAATAATAAACTCTTATAATTTTTATAATATATGCATATACTTGTGTTAAATTATATATCATGAAATACACATCAGATTTGATGGGTAGCACATAATAGCTAAATTTGGGAGACCAATATAAGCAAACAAGAGATCCTCGTGAGTTTTTAAAATTGTGTTCATTATCTATTGCAGTTATAGGGGTAAAGTCGATATTTAAATAAATATATATCACATTTGGACTGTAACTCTTTAATTTCAATTAAAGAAATTGGAGTGATAAAATAGCAAACATATTAATATTGAGATTGAGGCTCTTAAATTTAAATCGGCCAGAAAATCCTTATGAATAATGAATATTTCTATTTGCAATATTATAATTAGCTGGAAAAGCTTTATGATAGAGAATATATATATATATACACACACTAAATTGTCATATGTTCAAGTCATTTGTACATGATATCATGACACAATACACAGAGTGTGCCCTAAAGTATAATAAAACACGTAAACGATCATGAACAACAATTTCTAAGTAAATGAACTAAAATAGCCTTTGATGTGTCGAAATTAAAATCCAAAAATTTGAGGTAAAATAATTAATTTTTCTAATATAATTAGTTTTAACATATCATCCTCGTGTGTTTGTATAACATTAGTATTTAACGTATGAGACACTTTCTTTAATAATTGGTCCAAATGGACAATGCCAATAATAATGTGGTCCAATAATCCACTTTATTTGTAAAGTAATGAAAGCGAATGTCAATTTAGGGGAATTCGTATAGTACAAATTTAATTTGAGTCTATAATTCTACCTAAAAAATGCTAGCCTTTCATACCTTGTGGGCAAATAATTGAAATTAAATGATGTTATAGTGATAGGGACAGTTCAGAGATAGTGGAATTTAGCAATCTGATTCTTTTAGGTCATTGCATAGGTAAATCGACAATACTATTTCTATGATTAATATATATATATATATATATATATATGTATATATTCTAATTTCTATTTGAACACCTTTTATATATTTATCTCATGTAAATATAAATCATGATCGAAGCATTTACACAAATAAATATTAAAAATATATTTTTATATTAAAAATATAAATATTATTTGAAACAGAGGATATTAATTATATCTGATAATAGACTAAACTGAACATTGGCCTTCTAAAACATGGGTTTAGTCACTTTAAAAGGACTATCTAGGAATCCACTAACAACCACATTCCTAAGATTAGCTTTTCCAATCTTATCTTCTATGATTGGACAATTGATTTTTGGAATGCATATATATCTTGAAAAGTTATTGGAGCCATATATATCATCATTTGGACCATGTGTTTTTTCTTGTAACACCATGGATGAATAGTGAATATAACTCTTTTAAGCATGTGAATTCAAAGATTTTTTGCATAATTGAACCTTTCCTTACATGGAATGTCGAATAAATCGTTTATTTATTCATAATTATATACATATTTGCAGAAACACGAGTAAATTTATAAAATGAATTAAATGTAACGTTTTTTCTAGCATTAAAAAAAAAAAAAAAAAAAAAGGCTCTGTGGATAATATATCGCACGATCAAGTCGTCTTGCCTACATATCCACACAATTTTTTAATTTTTTTTTGCAGCATTTAATTAATTAAAATATGATAAGAAAGTGAAAGGTCTAATATTCAGTAAAAACAAATTTAATGACGTGGAAATTGATAATGACACCACTTAAATTTAGTATCCCATATTGTCAGCAGATTCTGAAGATCTTCGATTTCAGACATTACTAAGTCTAACTTTATTTTTTTGTCCAAATATTTGAAGATGTCAAAAACTTTTTCCAACAAGTTTTATTTAAAATAATCTTCACGCGATTGGTCCAGTCCTATAATTATTATTTCTTTTTTATTGCATCCAATCTTATAATATTTGGTAGGACATAAATTGTCTAATTAGTACAGCCACCTGTAAAGATAACCAAGTCATTATTTAATCATATAGATCACATTTGAAAAAATGAGGATAAAATTAGTTAAAGAGAACATATTTGGATAAGGATCATCCAATTTAAAACAATTATTAGTTGAATAATCTGCACTATATATGGTCTCGTGTACTGTACTGTATTAAATTATCCCATGTTGTCTAGAATCAACTCTGTAGATAATACATGAGCTAATGAGTTAACTTGAATTTGAGTGATAAAGTATTTTATTTATTTTGATAATTTTATTTTTAATTATATAGTGTGATTCTACTAAATTCATCGTGTGAGATTTTCTATATTTTTTAATTTCGTATTTTATTATAGTAAAAACAATACTGAGAACAGAAACCCGAATTGAATTAAGCCTTAATTATTCAGTATCACACTTTATTTTATCAAATCATGATAGGCTATGCCATAAAGTAGTTGATAAACAAAATATGGCTAACTTTTTTTTTTTTTTTTTTGAAATTGGGCCGGGCCCAATAAAGATTTTGGCGGTTATCAGTTCCAAGTGGAGAAACAGCAGACTACCCATTGGCAAACCCATTTGGGCCAAAAAGCCCAAATCTTGATGGTGTGGAACTTGATCCAATATTGGTGCTATTTGGAGGAAGTGAACTGATGAAAGATAGAATTGAGGATTATATCAAGAGAATGAAAGCTATGAACAAAGAGATTGATTATGCAGAATTTGATGGACAACAACATGGGTTTTTTGTGAATAATCCCTTTTCACAATTGGCCAACAAAGTCTTAGAAAAGATAAGTCAATTTATGTACAATAACTCCCTTTAGAATCACTCAATTTTCCCCCGTTTGGTTTTTGGGTTTTTCTATGTTCGTGGTTTGGGCAGAGATTACGTTATAATATGTGAGTTTTGTTCCAAAACGTTGTAGCATAAAGTCTACTTAGAGCTTGTAAAGACCATAATGAACGAACTAAATCAGGTTTAGTGTGTATATACACACGCGTATATATGTATGTGTATGTAGTCTACACATATGTATCAGTGTTATGTATGTGTGTGTAAATAGATTGGTCGTTATATAGTGTTATGTATTGTTAACTTAAGAGTGATTTTTTGCCCCCTTTATTTAAGAGTGTTGGAGCTGACTTGTTAGTAGAAATCTTCTTTTTTCTTTTTTCTTTTTTTTTTTCAGTAAAAGGGTATATATATATATATATATATATATATATATATATATATGTATGTATATGCGTGTGTGTGGGGACAAATATTGATTGAGTAGTTCTCTTGTGCCCCGGGCTTGGATCCGTGCCCCCAACCCACTTTGACCCGCGTATATGAGATATTACAGATTTGTTTTGTAGGTATTACAAACATGAACTACAGGTATTACATAATTACATGCGTGAATGATATGTAAGTTATGAAAAATAGGTTTGAGGTATTACAGATTTGTTCTATAAGTATTACAAACATGAACTACAGGTATTACATAATTACATGCTTGAATGATATGTAAGTTATGAAAAATAGTTTTAAGGTATTACAGATTTGTTCTATAGGTATTACATTCATGAACTACATGTATTACATAATTACGTGCTTAATGATATGTAAGTTATGAAAAATAGATTTGAAGAAGAATAATAACAAGAAGATAGAGAAGAAGAATGTATAAAACAAATAAGAAGAATAACAAATCGATAAGAAAAGAGATTAAGAAGAAGGAGGAGAAAGAAGAAAAAAAAAAGAGGAAAAAGAAGAAACTACCTTAAGGGTAAATATGTGATACCTGAAGAGTAAATGTGTGATACCTGAAGAGAAAATGTGTCATACCTAAACATAATACATTATGTGATACCTGAAAAGTAAATGTGTGATATTTGAAGAGACAATATGTGATATGTGAACATAATACATTATATATACGCAGGTGCGCGCGCGGCGTGGGAGCGTGGGCATGCATGCGCCGGGTCGGGTTGGGGCACTAAGATCCGTACCCCTAGGACATATAAGTTTTGGCTTTATTGATTATAGTCTAGAGAGTGTTTAAAAATTGAAATAGACTATGTAGTCGATTGATATTTATCTACCTAATATTGGATTTGATTGAAACTCGTTCAGAAATAAATATTTGTCCCATCATAAGTCCAAAGAGTAGCAAATTTCCACTCCCCCAGTCATTAAAAAAAAAAAAAAAAAAGAATACAATATAATTAATTATATGCATGTAACGATTGGATACTATATTTTATGATATTTCACACGTATATATAAATCGCCTCGTTTTCTAGCAACCAATGAAAATTGATCTTTTAAGTCATGCAAGATGCAAGTCAACCCTTCACATGGTTTTTGTCATGATCCAAAAGGACCAAAACATGCAGCTCTATCATAGACGCATAGCTACGTTTGTTTTTCAACTTGTTGAATAAAAACAAATTTTGATACCAAAACATTAATTACGAGGTTATTTTGATCAATATATAATATTTATATATAGCTGAGTAACGATCTGATCAAGAGAGATATATCTTCAGCATAAACTAAAATTGGAAATGAAAATTGATTTTCATGAACTTTTCGATTTGCAGAAAGAACGATTTGTGAGAGAAATTCTGCTTACTTTTGGTATGGGCGTCATTGGAAAATGTTGTTGTATTACGATTAAAACGTGTTGTTTGGAAAGGTATACTCTTGTGTTTATAAAGTTTTATTTTTTTAATTTAGGAAAATTGTGCTTAAATGTTAGTAGATGGGAAATATGTATCCAGAATTTATTAGTTTTAGTTATCAGAAATAGTGTAAGGTTCTTGACGTCTTGTTATAGTTATAGATTGTGATAAATATAAATGATTTGCTTTATATGTTGGTTTGAATAGTTATATATAAGGTTTATAATGTTTTGGTTTGAATCTGGAAGGGTTTAAAAACCAAATCTATTGTAGCTTGATTTATTCCACCATTGAAGAAAGTGTTGAATTTTAAAGTTAAATTCATTAAGTATTTGCATTTGTTCATAATTTCATCACTGTTCTTGCAGAAGTAAGGGTATTGCTTGACAAATCGTTAGTTGGTTCATATATTTGGAGGTTAAAAGAAGTCGTGAACAACAACATGAAGTAGTGGATCTGATGAGTATAATCATCGTCTATCGCTTCATGTAATGCTTCCTCCATCGTTACTTCTTCAAGATTTTAACATCACGGTAGACAATTTTATTATATGTATCTTGAGATTGCTAAACTACATGCTCGTACTTATGACGAAGCAGTTAGAATAGTGTATTCAAGTGAATGTCATTTTTGTGATTGATGCTGGAGGTTGGAGACTTGGTGAAGAAAGTTGAGAATACAAGGCAATAAATTCATTTGTTTCATTCATAAAGAAGACAAGCCCATGGAAGAGAAGATATTGGTCATTCATGATTCCTAGTTCAATTACTTTGGTTCAATTGAATGTCAGTTTATGTGATTTATTTGGTGAAGAAAGTTGAATACAAGGTTTATTTCGTTGTGATTTGTCAGTTAAATTTCTCGCAGAATTTCAAGCTGTAGATTTGTTCCCTTAAAAAAAAAAAAGCCTCATTAAATTATTTTACCATATGTTTTTCTTCATATATCTTAAAATTGAACCAAGATCAAGTCATCCAACTAAAATTTCATAAATTAGCCCACATGTTAAGTTACACTCACCTCGTATCAGAAAATTCACCATGTTCATATAAACTGCAAAATTGAATGTTAATGAAGTATGAACAAGGCAACGATTCTCTAGCTGTATATTAGAGCCATTAAGCTCCCACTGCCCACCCATCTCGATTCTTCTTCCACGTCCTCTTCAACAATCCACTAATCCATCATCTCGAGACGAACATACCAGCAATGCAGCGAAAATCAATGCCATGTCTTTTACTACCATCTGAGTCGAAATGAGTTTGAATACCCGATAAATATCACCTAGGTTGCACGCTATCAACGGGATGTAGATCAGCAACACCGGATGATGGAACCTGTGGTCTTGGTGTACCAATGGAAGCCATTTCCAACTCCTCGTGAAGCATATTTATGGCGTCCCACTCTTCTATACCAGCTGCACAAGGGCAATTAAAGGATTTGGGTTTAGAACAAGCTTGAGAACAAAAGAAATATGGAAACTTGAACAAGCATTGGCAGAAGGGTACAATCTGTCTTCCACATGTCTGTGACGCTGACATCTCTCCCCGACGCAAACCAGTAGTCTACCTCGTTCTGTAAATGCAGAAAACGTGGTTTAGATTGAACATGCTCTTGTGGTAACAAATAAAGTCAGCAAAGATGCATGCCGAATTTGTCTAATAGATTATATTCAATGGATAAAAGGTAGAAAAGGAGGTATGGGAATGGAGTTTCAAGAAAGTCTTCTAGATGCCACACCTAGAGAACATCAGATGTGTTTGTGTGTGATTGTGTGTTTTTGAATAATGGATAAACTACTTTGTGTAGCATGTAGCATGGAGTAAACCTTTCAAGGATGTCCGTAAAGAACTCTTGATAAACTTGTGTACCACTTACATCATCAATATTTGAGGGGATAATCCTAGTCATTCCTCCGGAATTTTCTTGTGGAGCACCAAACACTGAGTCAAGTTCATGGATCTCTTGTGTCTGAGCTTCAATATGTGGTGCACCGTGTACCAAGGGTGAAATCCCCACAGCAAAGTTCTCATTTAACCCAGAACTCGAGGCAATGGGGAAATTTGCCGTTTCTTCAACTCCATTCATCTCTTCAAACTTTTCCTCAAATTGGCTGCATCAAAATAGTAAAACTTCAAAAATGGAAGAGGCAAATGACAGATTGTGGAAATTGAAGAGGGTTATTAATGATGTTTCTTCAGGTGTCAAAAGTATAGGGTGATTGATACCTGACAAGGTAAACATCGATAGGACCCATTGTACTTCTAAGTATAATTCTGTATCTCCTTTGTGGATAATCAACAGCCTATATGCAGAATTTAAAATTTCTAAATGATCAGAACAGCTCTAAGTGTACAGCTTATGCAGAATCAGTCATCCCACATGTACCTCATCAGGATCTGGGACTTCAAGGGTAGTCCCATGGGGTGCTTTGATTGCTATCAGGGTTTCATTCTGTCAGAATAAAACACACAAAAGAGTTAATACATCTTCATAAAGAGTATTCATACAAGTAAACACCACAGAAGGACAAGATACGAACCTGGAAGCAAGGTAAGTTTTTAATGTCGTCTTCAGTTACAAAAAGCCATCTACAGAATCCATAGAGGAAGAAAGGCATTAGTAAATCATAACAACCTTCAAGTCTGTACAAGATATGTAACTAATAGTACAACCAATAATTACTTTTGATTATTTTCATCTTCACTTAAGTCTCTCAACTTTTCCTGCATTTGCCTGTAACGTAAAATAATTAGAGTATCAGAACATGTGGTGTTAACAGAACTCAACTGCTTTATAGAATAAAGAGTATCAAGCAGTAAACCTTATTCGGTCATCCAAACTTCTTTCTTCCATGGAAAGATTCTCAATTTCTGCCTGCAAATGGAAACAAGAGAAGCAAGACTGGTGCTATTTAAATCCAACCAAGTTGTTTTATCAACCAACTAGAAGTATAAAATAAAAAATGCTGTGAATAGCATTACTAAGAAACCTGAGGTGAGTCCCCAGATAATTTTAATAGATAACATAAAAACAAATTACACCACACAAAATATAATCTTGAGCAGGTTTGTCAACTCTCACATACATGCAAAAGAGTACCATCCTGGTCGGCTTCAGGTCTTGAAGGATCAAGTCCCCTGTCAAGTAACCAAATGGATCCTTATTAAGTTGTTAGCTTCACTGCCACTTCCTATATTTTGCAATCAAAAATGCATAAAACTCTTAATATTTCTCAGATGCTAAACGGGCTTACTTCCAGCGGATTCTGTTCTTGAGCTTCTTCTCAATAAGACCAATCCCTTCAAGGACATTAGTTATGTCATAAATACGCCTCTTCTGCACCTGCATAGTAGAAATTCAATTGTATTTGAATTTCTGTGCTTACTTAAAAGACACACTCATCTTTAATCACCTGCAAAGTGTCTGCTGCTTTGTTTAGATCAAGTTCACCATCTTCTGCATGCTTTATTAAATTGATAAACTTTTTTGTCAAAAGACCTGAGATGCATTACGGATACCAATCAGAATTATAGTGCACAACTACACTTCAAAATAGTCAAGCAAATATAGAGTGATGTTGTTACTTAGGGAGCTATCATAGCGGCAGCTACCGGCAGGAGTAAGAGGGGATGGAGCATCTGCAAAATTTGCCATGAAATTGTTATTAGGTTTACACATCAACCATACTATAAAGGGCCTTTAATGCTTCAGTGTGTTTTTGATGATACTACCCACAATTTATGCACAAAATGTTGGGATATAGAAAAAGGCAAATGTAGGAGTATGTCTCACCAGCATTGGTTATGGGAGTTGAAGGTACCGATCTATTGTTCCTGGTGACCTTTGAACGCGCAGTTGTTCTTCCTCCTTTACCAGAAACAGGTGTGCGGAATGGGCTGTTGGTAATATCATTATATACTGGACTTGCTATCCACTCACTGGACTCAACTTCATTTTTTTGATACCCATTCTTCCGCTTCAAAGGCTGCAAGACGCATCATTTCAAACATTGACATCAGCAGATGCAATAGATATCAAAAAGAAAGACTGTTTTACATATAAACATAATGATGACAATGAGCAATTACCAAGACAGTTTTCTGCTAATCTTTTATATGTGGTTGTTTGATGTAACACAGAGACCAAAAGCAATGCTGATTTATTCGATAGTGTGTTACACATGCTAATGGCCATTCATTAAAGCGTTTGCTGAAAATGCCAAGATAAATTCAGGGGTGGCTGCTTGAATCATATGGAGCATAAAAAAAATACTAATAGAGGGATTCAAATGATCTGAGCACATTCAAGGCGTTAAATTAGATAACAAACTCCCCTTTCATGTAATTGAGAATCCAAACTGCCCTATTTGCACAATAATTGAACATACAGATCCATGATTGTAGCAAATACACTATTCATGCGTCCAGAGGTTTGAATTACTTAAGTTCGACAAGTGAGCATTCAGTAAAAACAACCCAATAAATAACAAAGTAATTACACCCACTCCGAAATTATTAGCAAAGTAAAACGCCAAAATCAGAAATAAAACATAAAAAAAATATCGAAAAAAAAACCCAAACGCACAGGAGACTTGATAACTAAAGCTTCGGGAGGGTGATCTGCACCGGCGGCGGCGGCGGCGCGTGAAGGGGTGGGGAAACGGTGATATTCATCAGGTGCAACAAACGGCGGCTTCATAGATGCGAAAGGGAGATGGCGTCTGATCGCCATGGGCGGCGTCTGGTGGTGGTTGAGGATCTGACGGTTCGCCGCCGCCGCAGCCGGAGGAGTCGCCGCCGCTTCACGGCTCGGCGCGCCACGCCCAGCCATTATTGTCGTTAAATTAATAAAATTAATCAGATCAAATTAAACACAATTGAAATGGATTATCGAGGGTTTTAGAAGTAGAGAGAGAGGAGGAAGGAGAGAGAGAGGGGGGGAAATGAGGGTTTTGATAATGGAGGAAAGGTTTGGTGTGTGTATAGTGTGTTTGTGTGTGTGCGTGTTGGGTAGGGGAGTAGAAAACGAGGAGGGAAGGGAGGGAATTTTGGTTCGGATAGATGTGGAGGGAAGTGGAGAGATAAATGCCAAAATTATTTCTTTCTTTTTGCATTTTGGTCCTTGTATTTTACTTTTATTACATTTCTATATCTCAGAAAACAAAAGTTTATAAAAATATATATCTTTTTAGAAATCTGTATTGGTTTTAATTTGTAGATTTTTTTTTATTTTTTTTTTTACCAAAATAGACCAAACAACCTTAATCGATAATTACTTTGGAGGAAATTATATTGTATCTATCCACAAAGATAACTCATCTTTATTTTTTTCACCTATTCTAAAATGATGAGTTATTTTCTATTTTTTTAAAGCGTATTGAATGTAGTTTTCCTATTGCATACTTTGAATTTCATGAGTTTTTATATGCCAACTTTCAATCAACGACATTAAATAAAGGTGTTGTAGGAATTTTCAGAGTATAGTAAATTTATTTGTTAATCCAAGTAAAATATATGAAATGAACTATAGGTGTGGAATGTAGTTAGTATTTGATTTTAAATACTATGTCATTAATGCTTTCCTTCCTATAATGGATCAGGAAAATATACAATAATTTATATGTTATAGGCAATTAGGTTTCAAGAAAAATATTTCTAAGAAAAAATAAAAATCCTACATAAATTTTGTATCTTTAATAATTGTGTGAGAGAGAGAATAATCTTGTTCAAATTTAAATTTGTAATGAAATTGAATCAAAGTCAATTTTCACTAGAAAATGTAAATTTGACATGTATTCTACATTAAACTCATAATATGGTGATAGTGTCTGATCACGAACTTAAACTTTATCCATTCAATTCATTGTTCATATAAATCCATGTGATTTAGACATATTTAGATATCAAAGATAATTTATTACGGAATCAAAATTAATTCATACAATTTTAATACTGCATAATATATTTTTCCATATATACAAATTGCACGATTATGAATAGATTTACACCCATTAATTTGATTGGAAGCAAAATGTTTTGATAAACATTTCTCTTTTATTTATGGATGATGCATATATCATTTAGTCTAGAAGTATCATAATTATGTTATAGAATGTATGACATTTTTACGCCACATGTGTTGTGTTGTTGATAAGAACATGACCATCTCATGGGCAATTAGTAATTTCATCTGCTACTATTGAAATACATTTTTCCTATCTCAACATCACCAATAAAGATACATGCATTTTCAAATAATCATTTCATAATCTTGATTGATTTGATAAAAATGAATAATGCAATATTAACTATTTAAAATAGAAAATGTTCTCATGCCTATCATGCTGATTGAAATCAGTCTTTAAATAGTGGGTAAACATTAAATCTACTTGAAATGCTACACAAATTTAATATATGTGTAAAAGTATTATTCATTAAAATTTAATGAAAAATGTGTTACTTATATGCAACTATGTCCGCGATCATATTTGGTATTTTTGTATATTTACATTATATATAGGTGCAAAAAGAAAATGTATAGAGTCATGGATGAGATTCTGAATAATAGCTAAATAGAGGAACCTAGTTGCAAAAGGAGAGCAAAAGAAGATGAAAGGAAAAGAAAAAGTGGAAATCGGCAAAATGCGCGCCTCTATTTGCAAATGACAACGAATAGTTGCGTCGGTTGTATGTCACGCGCTCCTCTCATCAACTTAGTCAACCCTAGTACAGATGCTTCATACCATTAAGTCTTTTTAATCGAATTACAATCAATTTTAAATTATTTATATAGAATAATGAAGTCAGAAATCTTGAATGTTATAGATAATTAAATAAATTAAAATCGAAAGGAACAAGCTATGCCTTTTTTTTTAAAGATACTCAATAAAAGAGTTCCACAACTTCAATTAATAGTTTATACTTCAAGAAAATTGTTGCATTTATATTGAATAAGTACAATAATTTCATAGTAGCTGTGTATTATAATTTATAGGGCTTAGAACTCTTGTTCTTTCTTTTCAATTTATTTTTTCTTTTTTCTAATTCAAATATTTAATAATAAATATAGAGGCAATAAGAAGTTAAACCATCAGGTTTTTTTTTTCCAAGAGCAAGTATCATTTTCTAATGAGGAACCAAGGATTGATAGATGTTAATTTGATTCTATGCAATTTTTTTGGGAATTTAAGAAAGTTGATGACCTATATATAATTAAATTTCAAATTTCTACAATTAGTATGTAAGTGTTTGGTGAATCAATTTCAAGCATATTTCAATAAATTGGTTCTAATAGATCGAAATATAGCACAAGATGAGTTATCAACATATTGGCCAGAAGAGATATTGAGCTTATTGGACCCAACCACAGTGGCCTATATCATAAAATGATCCGCAATAAAAATAATTATAGTTTTAAAAAATTAATTGAATTGATAGAAGTAGTCTAAGTAGTATTCACACACACATATATAGTATGAACTAGCATAAGCTACGTGTATTACACTGAATTTGAATAACTTGAATTTAGTAAAATTAAAAAACTTTAAATGTTATTTATAATGGATTTTTTTTTAATGATTTTGTGCATAGCTATCATTAGTGGTGTTCACGTAAACCGCCGGTTCGCCGGTTCGAACCGGCGGTTTGCTGAACCGCCGGAGGCAAACCGAAACCGAACCGTGGGGGTTACGGTTTCGGTTTCGGTTCCGAACCGCCAGTTAAACCGGAACCGGCGGTTCGGTTTCCGGTTTTTTTTTTTTTTTTTTTTCAAAAATTGGATTCTGTAATCGGATACCGCGGTACAGAGATACAGATTGTTTATTTTATGCGGATAACAACAGATATATTACAACTTTAATAAAATACAATTATTACAACTATTTACAAGTACAAGTAAAACATTACAAATGTACAATTTACAACTTCAAATTTTTAAAAAATTACAATAAAACATCTTACAAATTACAATTTTACAACAATACCACATTACAACTTATAAATTACAATTTAAAAAATTAGAAATTACAATTTCAATACAACCAAATACAAACCATAAACCTAAAAAAATTACAACTTATAAAACAAATTAATAATAATAATCAATACAATTTAAAATTAAAGAGTAAAATAACATAAATACATAATATTATTTACATAAAATATAAATTAAAAAAAAAAAAAGGAAAACCGCCGGTTCGAACCGCCGGTTTGGAACCGCCGGTTTGGCGGTTTGAAAAATGCGGAACCGGAACCGAACCGTGGAACCCCGGTTCCGGTTCGAACCGAAACCGCCGGTCAACGGTTCCGGTTTTGGAACCGGTTGAGCACCACTAGCTATCATATAAGTTAATATTAAATATAATGTAATTTTGATTTATATATTATTTGATATTAATATTAAAAAATTTCTAATATGTGTTAATAACTAATACTTTTATTCATATATGTATTTTCATAAGTGTAGTTTCATAACAACATTTACTGAAATCATGAACAAATGAATGTATTTAAATTTTATTTTTAAATAGTAATACGGCCCGGGCCCAATCCTCAAAAGGCCCAGCCCAATTGATCCCCCTCAAAACGACGCAGTTTCGTCACTCGACTGGTACACTTATCTTCTCCTACCTCCATCAATCAGTCTCCACCTTAAAATCAGATAATCCCACCAATTTATTTACCAACTGCAGCAAAAATCAGTCATTCTCCTTCGTGTAGAGAGAGAGAGAGAGAGAGAGCAAAGCCCTAAATTCTTTGATTCAGCAACAATGGCGTGCTCAGCTGCTACTTCAATTGCTGCTCTTATCTCATCTAATCCCAATCCCAAGGCTTATGTTTCCAACAAAAAAACCGTTTCTCCACAGCAAATTTCGCTAGCTTCATCATTTTCCGGCAAAACCTTCGTATCCCATGGTCGCCGCGCTCTAGCTTCCAGTTCTTCTTCTTCTTCCAGAAACAGTTTGACTGTTCGCGCGGTAAGTTTGCCACTGACATACGTTTTTTTCTTCCACAATTTACATTATAATTTCGGAGATTATACGCACATCTGCTTGGAATTTTATGTTTTATAAGAGTAGTTTCTGTATTGATTCGTGTCGAGGTTTTGAATTGACTATTGAAACTTGCTTTTTCGCTTTCAATTTTGGCTGATTGAGGTTCAGCGCTCGTGATGAATTTGTCCAGTTCCACAGAAAATGTTATATCTAGTCAGAAACTCATGTGGATTTACATTTCTTCTTCTTAAGCTTTAACATTTGAAAAATGTGGTCGCATTGTTCTTATCTAAATTATATGTGTTTCATAGTAAATATCAGAGGAGCTTTGCCATTGATTTACCCAACTTCTCTCTCTCATCTATACACAGTTCAATACAACGACTATAATTGTGATGAGATATTTTTGTCTTTTGACAGAGTGAATTGCCCCTCGTTGGAAATGTTGCTCCAGATTTCGAGGCTGAGGCTGTTTTCGATCAGGAATTTATCAAGGTAAACTGCTGGAGATATTATATAAGATGTCAAACAGTGATGTGTTACATTTTTATAAATGATACATGTTAAAGTTATTTTCAAGTTATTTCTTACCTGTTTTGATATATGATGTTCTTATCCATACAAATGAGATAATTCGATACCAAACTTTGATTGAAGCTATCTATGTCAGGATTTGTCATCTCTTAAGTTGTGTTTGAATGGAAGTATTTTAATTTGAGAAAGTGAATTGTAACGATCTAAATATTATGTAGATTCAAAATCCACCATAATATAATTGGATGAAATAGCTAAAATGTGTAACAGTGTAAGATATCATTTGGAACCGAATTATTAAAAAAAATATTCGGTGGATGTTTTACTAAATGTGTAAACCTAACTCCAAATTCTTTTGATCCAAACACAACATTAATTTCACTTAAGAGTTATTACTGTGAAAGATGTGCAGCTATTCTACTTCTATTATAAAAGTGTCAGTTTAGTCAGGGCATCATTCTTTGTTACATTCTATTTATTTATTTTCAAACATCATCAAGAAAGGGACTTACACAAAGAGGATCCTCGAGTCATTTCTGATTATTTTATATTCATAGATTGCTTTAGTATGATACATGTTTTGTGTTATGGTATTTAATCCCCTGCGTCAATTCTTTCTTGCATCATGCGTCCATTTTTCAGTGTGCTTTTCATATTCATTGATAATTTTTAAACTGGTTAGAGTTGCGTTTTTTTTTTTTACAGGTTAAACTCTCAGAGTATATAGGGAAGAAATATGTTATTCTCTTCTTTTACCCACTGGACTTCACCTTTGTTTGTCCTACTGGTGAGTCTGAAACTGGACCCTGTGCCATATCAGCTACTTCATCATTGAACTGGTTGTTGCTGGCAGTTCCATGTGCAAATAATTACATTATTTCTATTGCAGAGATTACTGCTTTCAGTGACCGTTTTGACGAATTTCAGAAGTTAAACACAGAAGTGTTGGGTGTATCCATAGACAGTGTGGTAAGTATTATTTATTACTACTTAAACCTGGTTTAAAATTTTCATAAACTCACTCTCTGTTTCTTGGTACTTCACTTATGCCCGCACTTATAACAGTTGATTTTATTTCTATGTTCAACGGAACAGGCTCCTGTTACCTTTCCTATTTTTCCTTTGATTAAATATGATGTCATGATGCTTTCTTATCTTAAGATTCTTTTGTGGTGTGGTTTTGGGACTGAGTTATTAAAAAAGTTCTGTGTACTATACTACTATTATGCTCTCATGCTGTCTAAATATTCTGGCCATTTTCATGTTGCTTTCTCTAGACAAGTCTTGTTTGTTTTTGTACTATGAGCCAAACTGATCAATTAATTTTCCTGTAGTTTTCCCACCTTGCTTGGGTCCAAACAGAAAGAAAGTCTGGGGGTTTAGGTGATTTGACGTATCCGTTAGTTTCTGACGTGACCAAATCAATTTCAAAATCATATGGTGTGCTGATT
Source organism: Scutellaria minor (assembly GCA_954870855.1). Lineage (NCBI taxonomy): Eukaryota > Viridiplantae > Streptophyta > Magnoliopsida > Lamiales > Lamiaceae > Scutellaria > Scutellaria minor. Next base: position 475,276 of record OX940735.1, on the reverse strand, counting down.
CCAGATCAGGTAAGTGATTCAATATCTGCACTTCCTGGCTTTCATCATTCAAAATTCCAAATTAATCTGGGATGGTTACATATCAGTAGTGATATTGTTTGGCTGTGTTTGGAAACCTGATATTTTGGCCCTTCATGCTCTTAACAATGAATATTAGCTGAACCAACTACTCTTAAGAGAAAAGGTTATTTTTATCAAATCTAGACATAATGTAGTGCTTTGATTGGCAACTTACCCTGAAACACGTCCAAGTGAAAGAAAAATAACTAAGAGACAAAACAGACCAAATTTTGCGGTTTGCAACTGCACAAAGTGAAATATCCATTCTTTTACGCTTTAATCTTATAGTGGAAGTAAGATTAAATTGGTGATAGTTGAAGATAATAAGATATCTGTGCTGATGCTAAGTTTGGTCATACCCACTGTGGGTCTTCTCTCTTGGAGCTGGTTAACGTGATTTGGCAAATATAATAGGAGAAACAATCCAACATTATTTCAGATTTCGTGAAAGTTGAACTACTTGTATCTTCCATGCAATCTCATATCAGGGAATTGCTTTAAGAGGACTCTTTATCATCGACAAGGAAGGGGTTATTCAACACTCCACTATCAACAATCTTGCTATTGGTCGCAGCGTTGATGAAACACTGAGAACACTCCAGGTACTCTCTCCTCTCATATATACTATCCAAGTAATTCCGTGCTCTTATTCACGCTACTCTCTCTTGCTACTTACAGGCATTGCAATATGTACAAGAGAACCCGGATGAGGTATGCCCAGCTGGATGGAAGCCTGGGGAGAAATCGATGAAACCCGATCCTAAGCTTAGCAAAGAATACTTCGCGGCTATCTAATGACAACACTCCATTGCTGATGTTGTTACCTCTCTTCTTTTTATTCAAACAAGTTTTGCTCTCATCCATCCCTTTGTAACATTTTTTTCTCCAAACTCCATTGCCTTGGCCCTTGACTACTGTTTATTTCTCCACTGTTATATCTGCACCACTCTATAAACTCAAACGCTGAATACTGAATTAGCTCTGGCCCAACGGGCTTCTTAAGAACATGGACAAAAATATCCGGAAATTTCCCCGATATTTTCCCGATATATCCTTAAAATTCAAGTACCGATATTTCGATATTTCCGTCGATATTTCCGTAAAATTAAGGTACCGATATTTCTACCGATACCGATATTTTTGTCCTTACTTATGAATAAGGGAGAGTTGGGGTCGAGAAGAAGCTTGACTTAATATTTGAGATATAATTTTTTGAGCTAAGAGCTCAACTAATTTGACTCAATTGCCGATATTTCTATCAGTTTAAAATACATAATTTAAGTTAAAACGATCGACAGGACTACTCGATTATTATTATTTTTTTAAATGTAGTAAAAAATATCAAGGGAAATTGAGAATGAGATGATCCCAATACATAACCAATAGATTAGTCAAGATTATATCCTTATCCGTGGGAATGTTAATTATTTATTTTCCTTATCATAATCCTTTCACCAATAAAATTAATAATATTTTTGTCCCTTCATAGCCTCTCATATACTAAGTACTCATATACTAAGTAGCATGGTCCTGGATAGCCTGAATTATCCTCACCCCTATTCATATTTTACAAAATAAAAAAGTAGTATTATTTTTCCCCTCGTATCCTCTCATCAGACGGGAAATCAACACATTTCTTTGAAAGATTCTTGATCTTGCGAATCTTGTATTCTAAAAAGATTTGATATGGATACATCTAATTTATTGGTGATTAAGATATAAAAGTCAAATAAATATAAACTAATAGTTTTATAACCCCCCTCCCCATCCCCAAAAAAAAAAATTGCAAAAATTATACTTTTTAGAGGACTATATAATGCAGCATAAATACCATCAAAATTCAAAATGCTGTTTGGGAAATCTGAGCAATTGGGCTATGTATATGTCACGTATGGAATAAAAACCAAGTACAAAAAGAAGATAGTAGAAAAGTAGGAAAAAACCATTTACTCTTCGAGTGATACTCCTGTGCATAACAATACTGTTACATTATATGAAATAATACTGTTATATTATATGAGTAATACTGTTAAAACTATATATAATATAACAGTATTACTTCATATAATATAATAATATTGTTGTGCACAGATTTGGATTCGTGCACCTTGTGCACAAAAGTTTTTTTCTTACTCTTCTAGTAATTAAAAAAAAAATAGATAAATAGAAATAATTTCTATTTTCTATAATACACAATTGTTTTGAATGGGAGTATATAATTACACGTGTGTACCCTGGAAGGTTGACTAAGCAAAAATGAGTTGACAAATATTTTGGTGGGGATAATAATGCTCACGAGTCACGTGGACAAGAATGTTAATGAAACCACCCAACAACAGGCAAGTGCTTCACATGTACGTTTTCATGTGATTATACATTTTTACAGTTGATTTATTAAAAATAGGTATGGATTAATGATGGAATTTAGGAAAATATTTTAATACTTTGGTTAGTGATGAAGAATCTTTACCCATGATTTTCCAATAATTGTTGACCAATTAATTGTATATATTTTTTTAAAATTGTTTATGTTGTGAGAGCCCAGTGCCCACTCCGTCAATCTTGGAAAATTCATCTATCTCATTTGTATTTTTTTTTCAAGCCTTTGAGTTGTCGAATCATCTATTTATATAATTAAAGTTTTTTCAATTCACCATCTTATAGTATGAGTTTTCCAAGTCATGATTAATGGTATAAAATAATTATGCTTATCTAAACTTAATACTAATAGAAATAATGATCTAGATTGATATGTTAATTATTGATTTATTGTCATACTTAAGATTGTATTTACATGCTGGTTCAAAAAAAAAAAAAGATTGTATTTACATGCATTTGATTATTAGCCGAGATAAGTTTAAATGAACTCTGATTGAATCTAATACGTATTGAACTTCAACAATTTTATTTTTTTTGCATTTAACATGTTTAACTTATATCAAGTTAGGTAGAGCTCCATAGCTAATCAAATATTAAATTATGTTCATACTAATTTGTTATAATTATCAAATTGAACTTAAAAGAATTTTAGCAATCATACTTGATTAATACATAAAATCATTCTTTGATTTTACATTATATTATATAGTATATGCAAAACGTTCCTTGATAAATAAAATACAAAATCACCTTAAATATAAAAAGCCATCTAACTCTACCTTAAAACCATCCTAAAAGTAATGCATTTTATCACACGATACACAATATATATCGATCTATAAAATACGAAACAGTTGATATTGTAAATTAAAATTCCTAAAAAAAAGTAACCTTGCAATCATACTGGAAATGTTAGATGTATTAATATGATGAAAGACATATAATGTAGCAGATCTTACAAAATCACTGTTTCCCTGATACATACATATATGTATACGAGGTTTAATTTGTCATTTCAGGAAGATCAGACCATAGCTTGTTTCAAAAGTACAAAAAAAGAAACCTTAATATAATCTGTGCCAAAATACTGTCATATATATACCATAATTTCCAAACCCAAAACCCCATTTGGTTAATCCATATTCATCATCTGATACATTACGTTGGAACATTCGAATCGGGCATGTAATTTAGTCTTTCGACTTCTTCCCAGATCAATTTTGATGTTATTTCATCGTACTCCGGAATATGATCCTGAAAATTAACGAAAAATACAAAATCAAATCACACAAAATATGTCCTAACAAACCCAATTTCATAGTAGACAAGTGTTTGTTTTGGGTCTTGATTGCAAAAGAAGTTATTTATTATAAATGTGTGTATTTATAGATATACCTCGAGCTCTCGGACCAATTGTTTGGCTGTGGGCGCGGACACAATAATACGACGTGCTGTCGGGGAGATAAAGCCTTCATCAACGGCTTTGTCTAGAAATGACAACAACGAATTATAGTAGCCCTCGACGTTCAATAGCCCAACCTGCATTGTGTGGATCATTAGACCATTGAGTGTGTTTGTTTAATATTCCAAGATCAATGTGCAATTTAAATTCCTAGCTTTGACAATTTTTTCTTGAATTCAAATGGGAATTCAAATCATGATTCAAATCTTGTATGATCTTTACATGTGATTAATGAACACCTTTTAGTCTTTTGTTTCTTAGTACTACTTTTTGACCAACATTAATTCCTACAAACATGCTTTTAGATATGTAGAAACAAACGATAATGCTTCAAACAAGAAAATGTCAAACATTTTCATCTACTAAGAAATGAGACACAAAAATCATACTATTGATAATAGTGTAATGAAATAAGGAGTAGAGTGTATTACAGGTTTACGATGGATTCCTAATTGGGCCCATGTAATAACTTCGAGCAACTCTTCAAGAGTACCATAACCACCTGAATCGACAAAAAATGTATTATACGTATATTTAACTAATCAAACAAAAAACTATTAGCTATATTATACGATGTTTATATACATACCAGGAAGAGCAATGAAGGCATCAGCTTGTCGGGCCATCTCAGCCTTTCTCTGATGCATATCAGACACGGCCCGAACCTCTCCTATAGTTTGGCCCGTTATCTAGTTGCAACGACACCACATTAATTACATCGTTAGACAAGTGTCAAGTTCGAATATGATCGAGTGGCTAGCTAATACTAATCAAACAACCAAACAAAAGATCAAAGATTTCATAGCCCAAAAGTTGAAATTGGATCATGAATGATAAGATCACCAACATGATTTTTGTTTTCCAAAATGTAGATTAGAAACTTATGATTCGAATTTATAATATATAGAACACGCATTTAAAGTTGTTTTCATACCTCTCGAGGCATAAGAGTTCTTGGAATAACCCTGCAACATAATCACAATGTCAAAAAAAAAAAAATTTATATCTCATTTAGCAAATTATATAGCAAAAAAACTTGGTTCAATAAGCAAGATTAAATTTTCTTGTTTTGTAAGGAATTATGCAAATCCCACTTCATAATATTACAAGATTACGATCCAAAACAAACCATGTACATAATTCAATATTTCATCCCGTATTTCATTATATTTTGACTATAAATTAGATTTCTTAGTGCGACAAAGTTAAGAGAGAAGAAGAAGTAAATAGAAACTAATAACAAAACATTTATAATGAGAAAGGAGGCATTGATCCCATGATGTCTGCCTTTGGGTGGTAAGAGCACAGCTTTTACAAGTTTGAATAATGATGTAAGAAGACATATATATATATATATATATATATATATAATTTCTATAGAAGCAAAGAAAAGATGGGAATTATGAGGGAGAAATGATGTTAATTTAGAGAGAGAGAGAGAATACCCTAGAACATGGCGCCCACCATCATGAACAGCCTGAGAAACAAGACCCATCAGACCCACGCTTCCACCTCCATATACCAAATCAATCCTTCTCTCCACCTATTTCATTTTTATTAATTAATACATTGAAATTAACAAATTTATTTATTTACACGACTCACGAAGCTTATTTTCACGAACCACAAACTCTTCAATCATTATATGTATTTCCAGAATTAATTCGTGGAGAAACGCATAAAAGATTAAATAAATGTGCAAACATATATGATTATTTATACGTGCATGAAAATAGATTAAAATAAATTAGAAAGTCATGATATCAAGAGGGCACGTTTGGTTCCCCATTACAAGGCAAAATGTTTTTCTTCTTCTTTTTTTTTTCTTTTTTTTTAAAATTAAATGTGAGAAATTAAACGAAGATCACGCAAGATGGCTGCTCTCAACTACAGCCTACAGGCAGATTACAGCTAGCACTATTTTCTCTCTCCTCTCTCTCTCTCTCTCATGCCAAACAGAACTTAAACCCTAAACATCTCCAGAGAGAATAGAACAGTATGTAAGAAGAGTAATGAAACTGATGATCAATGCCATGATCTTATATATGAATACATGAAAAAAAAAAAAAAAATGATGATCAAATTGGAATTGTGTAAAACAAGTGTATATGATAGGTTAAATATGGTGGCTTTAAGGCAGATGAGAGAGAGAGAGAGAGAGAGAGAGAGATTACCAGTTCTTTGCCTAAGTCAACAGCAGCATCTTGATAGCCAGTTTTCTTACCAGAACTGCTGCCACAGAACACACAAATTCTTTTGAATCTTGATGATACTTTCATCTCTTCCGCCATTGCCACTCTCTCTCCTCTCTCTCTCTCTCTCTCTCTCTCTCTCTCTCTCTCTGTGAATATCAATGAATGATGCCTTCAACTGTGGAGATTATAATGAGCAGAAGAGTATAGGTTTTACATTTTTATATAGGCACATCTATGAAGCATCACTCTCTCTCTCTTAATTTTTATTAATTTCTGAATTTTAGTACTAGAAAACACACACACTCTATTGATTTTTATTAATTAGTAGTAGAAACTATGTCAAGTGTTTTGGAAAATGTGACTTTTCACTTTGGAATTCTTCTCATGCTATTATTATGTATTCTATTCATATGTATTTATCTGCTTGGTTTTAAAAAAAAAAGAAGTATTTTTTTGAAATATAAAATTAATTAAAATCTTTGGCAAAAAATATTCTAACATAAAGAATCTCAATTCTACTTCTCAACTACAAAATATTACATATTGCATGCATATCATGTAAATTAAAAATTGTGCGATCTTTTTATATAGTGATCAATACTGATATATTTAATTTGCTCATTCAATACATGGTTTGTATGGATGCTATATTCTACTCTAGTAGCATTAGTTTTTTGCCTTTTGTAATTGTGATAGAAAATCTCTGTTAATATTTCTTGTAGTGGTTTGAGATCATATTTGATTTGAGAGAATTTTTCAAATGATTATTGAATTTTAAATCTGGTACTTGAATATCACTAGTGTATGAGTATTTAATTCAATTAAATATATATCATGGCTAGAAGCAATGAAATATTAAATGGAATTAACTAGTTGAGAAGAAAATCACATTGCAAGTAGTCAGAAAAGAATTATTCTCGATGAGCTTGAAAAATACACTATTCAACTTATTTTGCTCATTGAAATTAAAATGCCTAGACATTTGTAGAGATTACAGGATAAAAAGAATAATTGTACCACCAATATGTAAATTTGACGAATTTTATGGTTGGAAGAATAGTAAACTACATGTCTAATAGATGTTGAGCACGTCATCTCTGAAAAAAAAAAGTCTAATAATTATAAATACAAATCAGTTTTTGAAACATGATTTTTTTTTAGAATGGAAGAAATACTTTATAAAATGAAATGGGCAAATACTAAAAGATAACATCTCCTACTACTTCAATTACAATAATAAATTATTTTTCTACCATTTCTTTTACCATAAATATTGAAAATGACAGTTTTATCCTTATTGATAAACATAAATATAATCACTCAACACATTAGTCAAAAATCTTACGCTAATTCAAGAGTTATTTTAAATTTTTTTCATCTAAATTGTGATGAAAAATTAACAAACTATATGTTTCAGTGAAAAAATTATTTTTATTTGATTTTAGGATATTAACGATTATTATACCAAATACTAAACATCAATGGAAATGTGATTTGGAAATGTGACAAGTATGAGAAGGGAAAGGGCAAAGTAGGAAATATAGAAGTGAAGTAGTAAGTGTGTTTAATTAAATTATCTACAAATCTCAATAAATTGTAAACATATCAATCAGTCAAAGTGCATAAATCAAGCAAAAAGTGCAATCATTATATTGTCAGTTTATACATTCAAGTTAAGTTCATCTACACTTTCCAATCTCGTCACTTCAATCTCTCTCCTTTGTCGGAGAAATTAATGCTCTATTAAAATAAATAAAATCTGTGTTTTTTTTAATATACATCAAGTCTTCTAGTCCTAACTCATTAAAAAATGTGTTTATTTTATTTTATTTCTTGAAGAAAATTATATTCTGAGTTGTTTTAGGAAGAAATTCGATCTATCAAGATTTTAGGATCTTCAATTCTTATTAATAAAAGTTGTTCTTATTATTATATAATCAGTAAAATATATTATGTGGTTTGAATATCTATTTCTTAAGCAAAATATTGAGAATTAGTCCAATATCTCTAACAATTATTTAACACGTATAGTAACTACCACATAATTATATGTGTGATATATACTAACGAAATAAAATTTGAGGAAAAAATATTATCAATTGGATGATTCAAATTGACAACCTTTGTCCCACAAATTGAAATCACATTCTCTCCGAATTCCAAATTACAATTTAATATCCAGAAAATACTAGTGAATCAATTCACTGGAGTTTTACGGGTATATATATATATATATATATATATATATATATATATATATATTATGATCAATCACCTATAATTTATAATAAATAAAATAGAAATTGATTTGTAAAAATAAATAAATAGACTTGTTGAAATGAGTTTAAGATGTTGGTAGTTGGACTTCATTTCACGAAATTATATTTGTGAAATGTCTTGTATAAATTTTTATGTTCATTAAATTGATAAATTATTCTTGTACTAAATAAAATATTTCGCTGGTCTTAGTGTCCAACTTAAATATATTAATTAAAAGTTAAGATAATATCTGATGAAATCTTAATCGTGCAAGATGCAACATTCAATTTAGTTCACATCTAAGAAGATATACAATATCCTTTTAGTATCCACAAGATTCTTGAAGTAGTCTAAATCTCTATGCTATACACTTAAAAAAAGGTTACATAAATTGTTTGATAAGGCTAAGCAAATATATTAAAAAAAAAAAAAATTAAGTGTAGATTTGCCGTTGATTTTATACTCCCTAATTAATTAAGTATACCTTTTAAATTAACATATAGCATATTTATTCATAACTAGAATTAAATATAGCCACGACATACTGATGTTATTTCATTTTTATCATGTAAAAAGAAACTAATAAAATATTGGTTCTTATTTATTTTTAAAAAAAATTATTGAGAATTTTAGATGAAATTATTAATTTAATCACGTGATATATGAAATAAAACCAAAACCTACATTCACTCTGTTAAAATTTCTGAAATGCAAATTCTGGGTCTCTTTTAGGATGATGCGCAATTTAAACACTTAAAAATCACATTGACAGGTGACTTTTCACTAATTGGATAAAAATGTATCATACAATCACATCATAACTAAATCGACAATTTAAATTAATAGATAGAACAGCAAAATATCACACAGATATGGATTTCATTTTAGACACTATAATAATAAAACTAATAAATTTTACAAAACTAAGAAACAGCTCTCAAGTATTTCGATGTTTTATCAATGGAGGAAAAATAGCAGAAACATGTACAAACATATGCATATAGCTCCAATCCAAACCAAATGTTTCTTTAATCCGCGATCAAAAATTCCATGACATTCCATCACAAAAACCGCAATACATATATAGCTGAAATCCAATCGTTTTTCTCAGATTCTGAGACAAACATACCGTGATCTTCAATTGCAAGACGACTCGTTTCTGTTAGTAGTGAATAGAGCAGCATTAAGGCAGAAATGGATGACGAAGATATAAGGTTCAAATCGACAACCATCATCATTACTAATAACTAATCAAATGGAGCACATTTTCTTTCAACCATAAGGGATAAAATAGGCATTTCCCAGCTGGCTCACATCCTCAACCACGATACCTGCTACGGTCCCTATCACGGTCTCGTTCTCGTTCGCGCCCATAGTCCCTGTCTCGATCGTACTCGTAACCTCGATCTCTTTCTCTGTGCCTATCGTACTCTCTACTTCGATGCCTGTCCCTCTCTCTCTCGTCTCGCTCTCTTCCTCCTCTGTCCTTGCTTCTTTCTCTTTTATTCTTGTCACCTGCACCAGCCAGTATCGTTGCCCGATTAATGTACGAGAATTTCAGTTTCTTCTTGAACTCGTACGAGAATATTCTTGCAGGGATAATGTTAAAAATCTATTCAATTTTACCTAGTTCCTCAACCTCCCATCCTGCACGTCCAACGCCAGGAATGCCCTGAGTTGTCTCAGCTTGCTGTGTTTTTGCACGGAACTTTTTCTTAAGATTGCCAAACTCGTCATACATTTCACCATCATCCTGTCATCATGAATACTCTTATTTATTCTCTCAAACTACATTTATCGAACCGGACTTCTAATGAAAGTAAAGAATTACTTCTTCGGCTTCTCGCCGACGGCGTCTCGTCTCTTCGATTTCTTCTTCGTCCAGCTCTTTGTAGCCTCCACCACGCCCTCCTCTAAAACATAAACCAAATTCAAAGAAGATTAGCTCATCGAAGATATGCATATATAGAAGAAAAGGAATAAGATCCCAAAGCCCTTTCTCCATTCTTCATCAAATATGGATTGAGAAAAAGGGAAGTTGAAAAGAGTCAGCAAAAAAAAAAAAGATAATATGACAAATCATCAATAGATTGTCTATTTCTTGGAAAGCAACTTGTCATAAACAATTTAAAGGTTGACGAAAATTCTGAAAAACCTTCATCCAGAAGCATAAAATTGAGAGAATGCAACAAAAGACCTGCTTCAGTATTATTAATCTTTTACTCGTAGAAAAGTACACAATAATTCCATAAGGTTCATTTAGATTGAAGAGATTTAATTTGAGAAATAAATTTAATCCTATAAATTTCAAATGCCTTCAATATTGAGTTCATTTGAAATTCATCAAAACAGAGAGTTTTAACTCACTTTTTATTGAAGGTTTTGTCACTCCATCGTAAATGAATCTTGACTAAGCAAATCTATCAGAGGGTTTGTTATTATTTGTTTAAAAACCTTGGCCCTACCATCCATATACAACGCATCAAGAAACCAAATGTAATACCATAGGAAGCCAAAAACACAAAAAAATGAAATATCCACATACCTCACACCTCCCTCACTAGTTCCAGGCTTATTGGTATTGCAAATGTTACATTTAGTGCGCTTTGCCCAATTAATGTTTCCACACCTGGATCATCAATTTAAGAACCAAGTTGAAAGGCAACACAAAAGTATTCTTCAAAATTTGGAACAGAAGGATCTGAAAACATCATCTATAGCATAAAGCTCACAGAAGGTAACATTACTGAATAAACTAATTAATAATTGCATCATCAGGAACCAAGAGCAATATTCCATGATAAGGAACGGTAAAAATGCACCACTAGCAACATACACAAGGTCTAATTCAGATGAAACCCAATCAACACCATTTCAGGTACAAAAATTATGAATAAGAACAAATTCCACTTAAACCCTCTTTTCCTAGACAGCATAAGCTAGAAGAACACATTCACTGAAAATACCCTAATGAAATTTGACTATCATTTTTTATTGCATTCTATGTTCCACAGAAATTTGCATCTCTACTCTGACGGGGGCACCTTCAAGTGCTAGATAATTTTTAGTTGCTCAAACAGCAGAACATGAACTGTAGCCATATAATGGATATATGTCAGTTATATTAGTTCCTAAAGACTTCAACTCAGTAAATTCCCTCTACTAGGTTCAGGTCTCCAAGGAATACTCTAACTACAGTAGTAGGCTGACTCCATTATCTCTCTCGCTCAAGTCAACAGTTTCCCATGAAGTTCTAGTATATTCTAATGTCTCATGCACCAGTAATGATCAAATTAGTAAATTCATATTTTCTAACGCAAAAATCACAATATAACAACCCCTGAAATTAGGTAAGACACCAAAACCTTTACTACCCCACCTAAAATCATCAATATAGAAATGTCAAGTTCCATGAAAACATGCAGGTAGGTCACACTCCATTGAACTCGCTGATTTCCCACATAAGACATGGTTGAATAAAATTCCATGTAACAAAGCATACGTGCATATTTATGAATTTTTATGCTTTTGAGTTAGACAAGCTAGACTACCTGAGAAGTCTTATATTATTGACTCAGCTTAGAAAACAATACTATATACAATCATACAAACTGAACCACCAAGCATCATTTGAACGAGATAAGTATTAGTGTGCGTGTGTGTGTCTTACATTGGACATGACCAATCATTTGGACCAAAAAGCCCTCCTCCAGTAGCACCAGCTGCACGGGGAGGCCCCCCGGAATCACCACGTCCCCTTCCTCGGCCACCACCTGCAGCTCCACCACCAGAGGCTCCAGCAGGACGTGCTGTTCCACAACGGTTGCACACACCTCGAAATGCAAAGTTTACATTGCCACAGCTGTTTCACCACCAAGTATAAGAAACTGTTTGCAAACCAACGTTTGGTTGAAACTGGAAAAAATAATTATAAAAGCAAGAACGAGCAGCTCACCAATAATCGCATCACAGACCTTGTATTCGTACACAACCAATCTCCATCTTGTTGCCATGCTTTCCCCCCAGCATCACCTCGACCTCTACCTCTTCCACCCCCACCATCCACATCCCAAGCACCTTCCTCCAGTTCATTGACATCACCGATATCTTGATCGACAGCTGGATCGACAACTGGATCGACAACATGATTAGCTGTGTCATCTTTATTCTTTGACTCAGCCAGAAAGACTCCAATTGTGGCTCCATGGAAATCTTTGTTGTTGAACCACTCAACAGCAGCTAATGCAGCATGTGGATCCTCATAAGTGACAGTGGCATCTCCTTTCGGCTCATTCGTCACTTTATCACGGTAAAACCATATCTTCGGACGCCCAGTTCGTTTGTCTTTCTATGAAGCAGAAGTCCACTTCAGTCTAAAAGCCACTGATTAATTAAAGCAAGTATAGACACAGACACACACAGCACATACCTGTACCCTTAAACGCGCAAACAAAACACACACATACCCATACATACGTATATATGGACAATGTTTATATCTACATGAACATATGCACGATTTTAGACTAAAAAAATCACAATAAAAACCTCGAAATCAATCATACCTTCAGCAAGCCAATAGTACCGAAGTGTTCAGCCAACATATTCTCATCAGTCCCAAAAGGCAAGTTACAAACATAAATAGAACCGTTCGTGGGGGCTCCTTTTCCCGAATAGTTAGCCATTCTACTCCAATTTCATGAAGCGCCACAACAGAAACTTTAAAAAAAATTAATAATAATCTCGCAACCACCACCCTTTCGATTACCGCAGCTAATCAACTAATAGAAGACCAAAAAAAAAAAAATTATAAATCCATTAATTGAGGTTCCTATAGCGCTGCAACTGATAAATCATAATACAACACCATCTTCCGCAGTAAGTTCAAGGGCTAGGGTTTTGTAGAAAATTCACAAACAGAAAAGCAATTGTCGGTGAAATAGAACCTGATTTCTCCGGTGGTGCCGCCGCCGTAGCTGCTCCGCCGTCGAGAGAAATGAGGACGGAAATGGGATTGGTGTCTGCGAAGGGGATCGAGGGAATTGCAAATATACCCTGGGACACGAACGTAATTTCGTGCTAAATTGAAGGTTATTTTTGTTTCTCTGTATTTTGGGCTCTTTTAAATAGGGTCTGTTAATATACTTCTAGTCTATCAACAAAGCCCATTAACAGCCCATAAGTTATCCAACTTTTCTCAACTACTTTTCTCTAATTTTTTTTTTTTTTTTGTTGTTGTTTGAACTTCGAATATATATTACTTTTTAGGACACATAATATTGATATAAGTATATCAGTTGAGACATTTATAAATTGAACATATATCAATATTCATATTAGTTGTGACATGTATAAATTCGAACTTATCGATATTATTGACATCAATCATATCAATTGCAGTATCTATATATCAATATTTAACTTATTTAGAACTTATCGACAATGTCGACATCAATCATATCAGTTGCAATATCTATATATCAATATTTAACTTATCGATATCGATCATATCAGTTGCCATATACATATGTCGATATATAAATTATTGATATCAGTATTGAGTAGCATATCATTTGCAATGTCAATATATATTATTCTTCATAATTACTTCACATTTTCTACAAATAGATCACATAGCTCATTCCTCATAACTACTATTTCTCTTGTACGTTTGGGTTTGTACTATTCGCTATATAATATTTAATAATTTTAATTTTTAATAAAATAATGTAATGTTATATTATCTTAACATGAAATATTGGTTATGTGTTTCGCTTTGCCCTAAATAAAGAGTTTTTGTTTATTTTTCTTTATCAACAATTGAAAAATTAAGTTTGTGTCTATTTTTTCTTTATCAACTATTGAAAAATTATATCATAATTAAGGAGCGAGAAAATACTGTATTTCTTCATTTGCCAACCCAAAATTGGTGTCCTAGTTATATAATTTTCTTTGAAAACCTTTTAATTATCTCTAAAATAACCTAGATTATTTTCTCTATAATTTGAGTACCTTGAATATTAATATCTATAGATTAATTGTGATATATAATAACAATTAAAATGAAAGAAAACAAAATGAAAAAAAGAAAAGAAAAGAATGAAAAAGAAAAGATAAAAAGAAAAGAAAATGAATAAAAAAAAAGATTTAATGCAACTCCAAAAGTTGGTGTCCTAATTCTATAATTTTCTTTGAAAACCTTTTAATTATATCTAAAATAACCTAGATTTTTTTCTCTATAATTAGAGTACTTTAAATATTAATATCTATAGATTAATTGTGAAATATAATTAAAATTAAAGAAAACAAAATGATAAAAGAAAATAAAATGAATAAAAAAAAGATTTAACGCAAAAGTTGTCGAGCTAAATCCAATGCATGGTGGCAGTTAAAATTATTTACGGTGAAAATTTGAGGTACTGCTGAAATGAAAGAAATCCTAATTTTTAAAAATTCTAACACACTATTAGAGATGCTCTTCATTTTATACGCATAATGATAATTATTGTATGTTACCTTAATTTGTGTTAACCAACTTTCAATTGATAGATAAGTTAAAATTGAAGCACCGATCATTTTCTATTTTCGTAGAGGTTAAGCAACATATTCAACGTAATTTAAAATCTTCGATTACGCCATTATTTAATGTGTGCTATTTAAATGGTTATAATCAAGAATGGTTAAATTCAAAAGGTATTAAATAAAAAAATAATATTTAATACATCTTTAATAATGAAAATCGACATTAATTTTGAGACGGTTGGAGAAGGGATATTTTTGAGGGATCGAGGAAACATTAACAATTATTTATTTGTTTTGAAATTGAATATGGTATTATTATACTATAATATTACATATTACTGGAAAAAATGTGTATAATTATATTACTATATCGTGAAAAAATGTTATGCTAAATCATTGGATAATTGGTATGTTGTTGAGAATTTTGAAATAATAATTGTAATAGGAGATATAAGTACACTAGCCTATGATAACTAACATCTAATTCTTTAAATCACATTGATTACAAATCGAATGGAATTTTAAAATTACCCATTATGATGGACCAACTCCAACTAAACACATCCTCAATGAACAATCAATATTAATGCTCATGATCCATCCTATTTTTATGATAGAATGAAAAATTTGGAGACTCAATGAAGGCTCAATATAAATATATAGTAAGCCAAAGAAATGAACTTATCTTTTTTACTTAAAAATAAAATAAAATTAATACAACTAATAGGAAGAATTTTTACAGTTTGAGTCAAATTTAGGAAGAATTTGACTAGTTTGAGTTACCAATTTTTTTTTTTTTTTTACATTATTGCATGTGAGCAATATTTATTTAATGTAAATCTCTTAATTGTAGCTACATATATATTAATTTTTTTTAAATGAGTGATTTATATAAAAAATGTTTCCAAAAAAGAAAAAAATAATTATAAAAAAGAAAGTAAGTAAGATAGTTGTTGTGTTGCTTTTATCTTAAAAGAGTAATTAATTTTTAAGTGAGGCAATTATTAAATATTATAAAATGTTGAAAGTTATTTTAGTACGTAGTAAAAGTTGATAGTATTTATAATTACATATAATATTACCCACAAATCAGATTTAATTACGACTATTTAATAAAAATTACTGTTTGTCGAACCGTCGATTATATATATTCTGATTATTTTGTAGAGGTGTATATGCATAAGAGTAGTGCATTTTACGTGTCAACACAATATTTTTTCTTTTCAAAAAAGCTTATTTTAGTATATAATTAATTAATTAATTATATTGGTTAGGCAAAGTGTATCATAATTCATTGGAAGGTTTATTAAAAAAAAAAAAAAAAGTTGACTAAAATAAGAATTTAAATTGCAACGTACAAATTTGAATTAGTTTAGCCAACGGCTAAGTGGGCACCAAATCAAGATTTTCCTCTTCTCTTCGACCAATCATTTTAACGGGTTAAAATGGTGTCACTCATTTTAGATTTTCTCATCTATCTGTCCATAGATACATTTACCACGTCATAATACTTTATAAAAATAATTAATTTATTTCATCACATCTACACAAAATTTATTTTTTTTAAAAATAATTATAAAAACATGGTTTTTTTTTTGAACCAATAAAAGCATGTTATATTCCATTTATTTGGTTTTCTTGATAGAATAAGCTAAACTCATGTGTACTGGAAAATTATTCCCAATTAAAATTATTAATTAAAACTGTTATTGAACTAGATAATTAATAATATCTGAATGTAATAAAAAAAAAAAAACTGAGATAAAAATATCTCATTTGCTTTTTCACCTTGGACCAAGAAGTCCAGATATTTGGTTTTAAACTTAAACGTTTGTTTCAATGTAATTAATATAAATATATAAGTTATAGAAAATGGTCAATTTCATTAAATGCATTCGTTATTATATACTACCAATATCCAATTGTATAAATACACATACTGATTATAACTAGTCTTAAAACATATACCAGACCAATCAATTAAAAGATAACATATACAAAACTTTATTTACACAGAGAATCCGTTTTACAATTGAGCTAAAAAATTTAAATCCTACACTTGGAACATTCTACAGAGTACAATATTTATTATACAAATTCATACACTATTTTATTAAGTGTGATCATATATCTAATCATCATGTGAAGAGTGCATACCACATGAGTTAAAAAAATTACACTAAATGTATTAATTCCTTAATTAATAAAATTATTAATGTAATATATTAAAAATGTAATAATTATTTTGAAATATTAGAAAAAAATACAATTTACTAGAATCCAAAAAATACAGCCTTATATAATTGGCATATCTTCTCACCTTCACACATACATACACTCACTTCCATTTCAAAAGTCAACAATGTCTTCCCTCTCTCTCCTCCTCCTCCTACTTTCTCTCACTACCGTTTTCCCCCTCTCCTCCGCCCACTCCACCACCCTAACCCTCACGCCCGCCGCAGTAGCGCCGCCGCTCGCCACCCCATGGCAGCGGCTCAACCACCTCTCCGGCGCCTCCACCAGCCGCGCTCACCACCTCAAACAACACAAAACCGACCAATCCTCCGCCGCCGAGGTCTCCCTGTTCCCCCGCGGCTACGGCGGCTACTCCATCTCCCTCAGCTTCGGAACGCCGCCGCAGACCCTGCCGTTCGTGATGGACACTGGCAGCAGCCTCGTCTGGTTCCCATGCACGCAGAATTATTCCTGCAGTTCGTGCAATTTCGTCGGAGTCACAAATATCACCACCTTCTCGCCCAAATCCTCGTCCTCTACTGCGATTGTCGGTTGCGAAAACCCTAAATGCAAATCCTTCTTCCCCAATGTACACTGCGATCAATGCGACCTCAATCCGACCACCTGCAATCAAACCTGCCCACCATACATTGTCGAATACGGATCCGGGTCGACTTCCGGGTTATTAATATCCGAATCATTAGATTTTCCGGATAAAACGGTAAATAATTTCGTCGTGGGCTGTTCCGTCTTTTCATCCCAGCAACCGGCCGGGATAGCCGGGTTCGGCCGCGGATCGGTTTCACTTCCGGCTCAGATGGGGTTAAAGAGGTTCTCGTACTGCCTCCTCTCTCACCGGTTCGACGATACGCCGGAGAGCAGCGAGTTAATTCTCGTCACCGCCGGCGCCGCCGCGACCAAGGGCGGCGCAATTAAGTACACACCGTTCCGGAAAAACCCACCCTCCTCGAACCGGGCTTTCCTCGACTTCTACTACGTGTTGCTGAGGAGAATCAGCGTCGGCGGCGTGAGAGTGAAGGTGCCGTACAGGTTTCTGGTGGCGGACGACGGCGGCCACGGCGGCACGATTGTGGATTCCGGCACCACCTTTACCTTCATGGATCGCCAAATCTTCGACCTGGTTGCAGAGGAGTTTGAGAAGCAGGTGGGGAAACATTACAGCAGGGCCCGAGAAATTGAAACTGAATCGGGCCTGAGGCCCTGTTTCAATGTCTCCGGCGAGGATGTGATTGAATTGCCGCAGCTGAGATTCCATTTCAGAGGCGATGCGATAATGGAGCTGCCATTGGCGGATTACTTCTCCTTCCTCGATGATTCGGTGGTCTGCATGACATTGACAACCAGCAATTCGACGAACCCGAAGGGGAAAGTCGGGCCGGGCCCTGCGATTATTTTGGGGAATTATCAGCAGCAGAATTTCTACATGGAGTACGATTTGGAACATGAGAGGTTGGGCTTCAGGAAACAATTGTGTAAATCGGATTAACGAATTGAGTCATTTTTTCAAAATAATATAAATTATTTATTTTCGTTTTTAAATTTATATTAGTAACAAGTTCCGTAAAAATTGATAATCGAAAATTAAGCCACAGTTCAGATGGTTGAATAATAATATTATGAGTTTTTTTTAAAAGGGAATAACAAAGTTGGAACTTAAATCATACAATTTGTCTAACTCATTAAAAAAAATTAGCTAAGTATTAATTTTTTTTAATTTCATTTGTTCTATAATTAAGAAAAATCAAGTATCAAATAGGTCTTAGCTAAACCCTTCAAGAAGGTTTGGTACCTAAATCCACCAAATCGCGTAGGCTGATTTCTGCATCATTTATTAGTTGTGATTTGATAATTAATCTTTAGTTTTATATCCTCTTTCATTTTTTTATTAAATGGTCAATAGGATTTTTTGGCTGGGTTTAGAGACGTTGTTTTGTGGGGGTATATGATTGCTAACAATGCAATAACTTTACTAGCTAGGTAGGTTTATTATACATTATTATTTAGAGGAGTGAGACTTCTCTGTCCCGGGGACACAGTGTACCCAACCCGCGGATCCCGCGTATATTTATAATTTTTTTTTCGTTCAGGTTTTTTTTTTTTCATGTATGCATTGAAGGTATTCATAAAATACCTTTCAGGTATCACATGTATACAATGAAGGTTTCCATGGAATACCTCAAGGTATCCATAGCATGGGGGCGCACAGTTTGTGAGGTGTGCGTGCGCGGCGTGGTGAGGTACGCGCAGGTATCCACATGGATACCTTCAAGGTATCCACATGTATACCTTCGAGGTATCCACGGAATACCTTCGAGGTATCCATGGCGTGGGCGTATAGTTTGTGAGGTGCGCGCACGACGTGGGTGCATGGGCGCACGGTTTGTGAGGTGTGCGCATGGCGTGGGCCAATGGACGCGCGATGTGTGAGGTGCGCGCGCGGCGTGGGCGCATGGGCGCGCGGTGGCGTGGATACCTTCAAGGTATCCATGGGATACCTTCAAGATGCGCTAACGGTGTGGGCGCGCGTCCAGGACGTATGGACGCGCGTGGGCGCCGGGCAGGTTGGAGACATGAATCTAAGATCCGTGTCCCGGAGACATAAGTTTTTGCCTATTTAGAGTCATTGACATTTCACAAAATCGAAGTAATTATTTTCAACCACAAAATCAAGTAAAAATATCAAAACGATTCGAGAACTCTTTGATTCAATTACAAGATCCTTTATTTTAAAAAATATCATTTTTTTCCCCCGAGTACTACCATAATATTTTGTATATTAAATATTATCTCCAGATGTTCCAATATTATTGTACAATACAATATTCAGATTTTTCACTATATGTTGTTGGACATGATTTGCCAAACCAATTATTTAAATTTTTGACAGCAGATTATAACAAAAAATAAATAAAATGATGTTGAAATACTTTATGGATATTAATTTTGAGCATATCCTCAAGATAAAATGAGTAAAGGTGGGGTTTGGAAAGGATGGGGGTTTCCAGGAAGATTACTACAATAGATAGAAAGATTCGTAAAAACAAAAATAATAATTATAATAATTTCTATTTTTAGTTTTTTTAAGGAAAAAATCAAAAGAATTGATTGGTGGACGAAAAGTAGGGGAGCCATGTGAAAAATTACGCAAAGAAACAAATCAAGAAATTCAAGTTGCACATGTTACTTTGCATACGATATTGTACCACAGTACCACTCATGTTCTCTCTTTTGTAATATTTTTGGCAAAAAAATTAGGCAATTTATCATCTCATAAATTATATTTTGTGAAATTGAGTCGCATTCTATTATTATATATTATTCTATTTTTAGTATTTTGATTCTTGAATATTTAGTAGAAAAATATAAATATACACACACATATGTGATACTACTCTTAAAAGAAAAGAAAAAACAAATATAATACTATTAAATATCACCAATATTTAAAATCATAACAATAACATCAATGTCAATTTATTGAACATGAATTATCACGCAAACTTGTCACATCTTAATTAATGATTATATATATATATATATATATATGTGTGTGTTGTGTTAATTGTTGTGGTAGCAACACATCTCATAAGATAGTTGATGACCTTTTATATCAAAAACTCTCATATATATAATATAATTTCATACATAAAGTTCAAAACTTTTTAACTATGATTTTGTTTTGGCTAAGTCTACATACTCTGACTTAAAAAAGAGGATTGATTTTTATAGATTTCCATCACAGGGTTGTTATTTCAAGAATAATATGATAATTCTATATTATATCGGGCGTTATTCTATAATTTTATAGCATGATGCCACATGTATTAAATATAAACATATATGTATTGAAAAAATTGAGAGGCAAATTAAACACCATTTTCCAGAAACAAATCCGACATAAATTGTATATATACTGAAATAATGAAATTATTAACACTATTTTTCCAGAAGAGTGCACTTGTTAGATAGGACAGGGAATAGTGAAATTTAGTGGTGCATAAATTGTTCAAGTTTTGTTGGAAATGAACTCTGTTTAGGCAGTGGAACCAACTGGGGCCTAACACTGGACTCACACTTCTTGGACTGTAAAATCTGGCCCAATTAGGCCCAAGTTTCAATCGGAACGGCCCAACATATTGGATATTTATAGAGTATAATAAAACTAGGCCCAACCATTGGCCTTAAAGAAGTTGGGGTTGGCTGATTTATGGCCCACACATTGTTGTGCTTAGAAGGAATCTGGCCTACGAACCTACCGGATCAATTTGAATATTATTTGAAGCCCCAATTTAAAAAATTAAAAACAGTGGCATGAAATTAACAAATCAAAAAGGTAAAGATCATAATGTGAAATCTCAAATTCAACGAGGAAATGTGTGTGTGTGTTTTTTTTCAAATGAGATAGAAAAAGTGAAAGAGACAATAAAGACTAGAAAAATTGTACGATTCATACTTATCTGATTCGGGTTCGAATCAGGTAATATCAGGCTTAGATGCAGTAGTAAAATGATTTTTTGGTTGCTTCAAAATTTCATGTAGGGTGACAATATAATTTCAAGAAAATAAAAAAATCTCGAGCAATTATAATCTCCCCAATTTAATTCCTAAAAGAAGAGAAGGAAAAAAAAAACCAAGAGAACATTCCCTTAAGTTGATTTTATAAAAAAGAAACCAAAGTTAAGTAATAATTAAGTTGGTAATTAGAGAATGATGCACTCACAAAATTAAACTAATAAAGTAACAACTTTCTTTTGGAAAACGAAGCGTGTGCTACGTAATTCTATCACCTTTTGCATTAAGAAGGAGGTCATTAATTTCTAAATTTGAGCAACTTTTTTCTTGTAAAGTACCACCCACCCCAACATTCAATTATATATATATATATATATATATATATATATATATATATATATGATGGACACATGAGGATCATAGATTCTATTTAATGTTTTATCGATCACATTAGTCTAAACTAACCATAACAAGTGATATGCATATTATAACATCATAAATTTATTCTATGTGTTTCTGAATACCTGTCGTTAAAATTGTTTACTGAGAATGAACAAATATTTAATTGATATACATCCATTTTTTATTATAATTTAATTTTATATTCTATTTTATGTGAATAGTTTTGATATAGTATTGCATGTATATGCAGCATATATTAATAAAATTAAAATTGAAGTTAAAAAAAAACCTGGATATATCAATTTTGTAAAATGCATAAAAGGATTGGTTAATAAAAGAAAAAATGGATGAAAGAAAGTATATATGATATGATGTATTCCTTTCTTTTTGTTCAAACATACCTTTTTTTAAGTGAGATGCAGAAAACTCTGCATTCAAATTATTTGGCATTCCTTTGTATGTCTTTTTAGGCCATTAAAGATGAGAGTAGCTTTTTGACTGAAACTGAAGAATACCTTCTTTTGAATCAATGATATACTTCATATTAATTCATGATATATTTATCATAAAATGTAATTTGAAAAAAAAAATGTGTAAAAGACTGATATGCGCGAAAACGAAGCCACCTTAATCCATCGATATGGTTTTTTTTTTTTTTAATGATTTTATGTTTATTTCAAAATCAGTTTAAAGACATGCTTTTAATTTTGTCATTTATTTGAATACAATGAATTTGAAATGTGTTTAAATTTTTACTTCGAGTTGTTTTTTAAGAGTAATTTAGACGAACTTTAGTTCAATACAAAATTAAGTGAAAGAAAGTTGAAAGTGAATCAACTACGTAATACAATAATCATAGCTAGATGATTGTGAAATTGAAAGTGAGAGTCTCTCGTTTATTGTGCCTAAGAATTAATGATAAACTTAAAATATTTAAATATTCTTGTTTTTTCTTTATCAATAAATTTAAAAACGTATAGTTAAGGTATTGGATTGTGAATTTGTGATTAGTGGGTGGCGTTTGCTCTATAGCTAGTATGTTGGATAACAATTGAATTAAAATGATAAAATAAAATCAAATATTCGAACAGTAGTGTTGAGATATTTTTATTTATATTCGACAATACTTCAAGTTTAACTAAAAATTTTCTGTTTAAAATTTTCACATTCATTTCAAACCTCGACTCGAAGAAAAAAGTTTGATGCTATATAGTAGTATAATTTATTAATAATAAATGCATGTTACATGCAAAGAAAGCTGTCAAATATTTATCAAAAATTCAAAATAGAGATCCTCTTTATTCGTAGCTTTGAGTTAGAGAAGAAAATCGTAACACTTTGATATTCCCAATTACTTCACTTTTTTTTTTTTGGTCTCTTATTTCTTGTTCAAAACCACCATTTTAAAATTCCTTTCAAATTATATTAATTAAGTAGCACCAAGTAATTTCTAATTAATTCTATATTTATTTCGAAACTGAATAGTACCAATTGTGAACCTGAGAATCCAAAGGTAAATAGTGTGTGTTGGTATATTAAGTATAATTTGGACTTTGGCAACTTTTTGGCCTAACTGAAGTAATTAAATTAGGTGGTTCCATAGTAAATCATGACACTTGGGACAGTAGTACTGGAAAAGAAATATTATAATACTTAATAAAATTAGGAACATATCCTTTTTACACACTTAGAGATAGATATGATTGATCATATCTAGCTAGGTTTATGCCTTTGCATATTTATTTAAATTAATGAAACTTGCATCAAAGAAAGAGACCCACTAGCTACCACCACATTCCATTCTCCATACATATCTTTAAAAATTAATCAAATTAATAGTTATATATCTAAATAATTATTTTCTTACAAAAAAGTTAAGAAGTAGCAAAGCTGATTTGCCTTTGATACTGCTGCTATTCGTCCTCTTTGTCAGCACATGCATTCCACTTTCTACTGCAATTTTCACTTTCAACCTCAATTTTTTCAAACCAATCTTTTATCATACTAATTAAGACGTTCTATCTAACATTATATATATACACACACCACCAAACCAAATTAAAAGGATAAAAAATCACCACATACTTGGTGAATTTACATGATATATCCGGTTACATGATATGGTTTAATCTTACTGAAAATAAATCATATCGTGTAATCCTATCAAAAAAATACATATCGTCTAACATTCGATACATAACTGATATATATATATATATATATATATATATCAGATTTTTTCAAGTGAGACAATTTTACTAATTTTCTTTATTTATGGCATAAAAGCAACAAAATTATAATTTATGCTAGAAAAATAATCTTCTACATGAAATATATGGTATTTTAGCCCGTAGACTCATATATGTATTATATAAAACATCAAAATATAAGAAATAATTCAAAACCTTACCTCATGTACAAGAAAAGAACACTAAATTTCCCCATATAATTCTCTCTCTCTTCATCAACAGTGATGAAATCACCAAGATTTCACATAATTCTCCACCCTTTTTTCTCCAACCCCTTTTCACCACCACATTTCTGAATAATCAATCAACCATATCTTATTAAAAAAAAAAAAAGAATGAGATCAAACGGCTATGCAGTGAACCAAGCTCTAAACCTGGAGTCGGCCTCCACAGTAAAACAGGCGGTGGCGCTGGCCAAGCGGCGCGGCCATGCACAGGTGTCCCCGCTCCACGTGGCCACCACCCTGCTCTCCCTCTCCGATGGGCCCCTCCGAGGCGCCTGCATGCAGTCCCAGTCCCAGTCCCACCCCCTCCAATGCAAAGCCCTCGAGCTCTGCTTCAACGTCGCCCTCAACCGCCTCCCACCCTCCTCATCCACCCACCAATACCCCTCCATATCCAACGCCCTCGTCGCCGCCTTCAAGCGCGCCCACGCCCACCACCACCGCCGCGACCCACCGCCGCCGCCGCCGAAGATCGAGCTCCAGCAACTCATCGTTTCCATACTCGACGATCCCAGCGTGAGTAGAGTGATGAGAGAAGCCGGGTTTTCGAGCACTCAGGTCAAAGCCAATGTCGAGAAATCGGGGGAAAAACTTGATCTGCAACGACGTCGTTTTAAGACCAGCGAAAAGCCTGATCTGCAGATCATAGTGGAAGCGATGCTTACGAAGAAGAGAAGCTTTGTTGTCGTTGGTGAGAGCATATCCGCCATTGAAGGCACAGTGAAGGAGCTGATGAGTAGGGTTGATAAAGGAGGAGTTCCTGAGGGTTTGAGAGAAGTGAGGTTTATTACCATTCCACCCTTGTATTCTTTCTGCAATCTTCACAAGGACTTGGTCGAACAGAAGATGAAAGAACTGAAAAACCTCGTACGAAGCCTTGTCGGGACAGGGGTAGTTTTGTACTTGGGAGATCTCAGTTGGATCAGTGAATATAGGGTTGTAAACAGCTTTGAGCAAGAGAGAAGAAGCTGCTACTGCTCTGTGGAGTACATGATAATGGAGATTGGGAAATTGATCTCTGAAATTGGGTCAGAAATTGGAAGGTTTTGGGTTATGGGAATTGCTAATTTTCAGACATATATGCGATGCAGAAATGGGTACTATTCGTTGGAAACAATCTGGGGATTGAATCCAATTACAATTCCTGCAAACAGTTTAGGATTTGGTCTCATTTCTCAAAGGTACAATTTTTAATTTAATTTCTGTTCAATTTTGCAATCAATTAATTTAATGATTAATTCTTTATCATACTAATTCCCATTTCTGTTGAATCTGCAGTGACAATGAAAATGCTCAATCAAGAGAGGAAAATGAATTTCTTACAAATGGAGAAAACCTGGGAAATCAGGAGACATTGTCATCAAGTCTTCCTCCTTGGCTTAAGGTTGAAAGTAGAAGGCTTTGTAATAATAATAATAATCAGGTCATTATTTCATCTCACTTTTTCTAAGCTTTTATTTCATATTGTGACACCTTTAACCATCTAAAGTCACACTACTCATTAAACAATTAAATCTTCAATTAGAGAACTATATTTCATGTTTATTTTAAATCGATTTCTTTATTACACTTAATAGTAATGCAATCATCGAAAAAGATATAATTTGAAATTGACGATCAGTTTTCATGGATTTTTACAGATCAAGTCATGTGACTCAATCGAAAAAACCCCAACGTTGTCGTCTCCATCTCCATCGCCATTGTCATCGTCTACTTCGTGCTTTTCATTCGACCAACAAAACCCTAATTCACAGACATGCGACGTCGTATCAACGAGTTTAGGACAAAATTATCTCAAAGAATTCAATGCCCAAAACTTGAACACTCTATGCAACGAACTAGAAAGAGAAGTTCCATGGCAGAGAGAAATCATCCCAGAAATCGCAGGAACCATTCTGAAAAGCCGATCTCGAATGCTAAGAAGAAAAGATCACAAGACAAAAGGCAATAATGGAGTTAATCTTGAAGATTACGATGATGATGTTAAAGAAGAGACATGGCTACTGTTTCTTGGCAACGATTCACAAGCAAAGGAAAAAATCTCGAGATATTTAGCAAGAACTGTATTTGGGTCGTGCTCGAACTTCATATCGATCACGATGAAAGGCTCGGATTCATCGCATGATGGTTGTATAGAGAGATTTGTTAAGGCAGTTTCTGCAAATCCACATCGAGTGTTTTGGTTCGAGGGTTTTGAGGAAGCTGATTACTGCTCGCAAATTAGGGTTAAAAGGGCGATCGAAAGTGGAAGGATTAGCAGTGGAAGTGGTGAAGAAGTTGGGCTTTGTGACGCCATTGTTGTGTTGAGCTGTGAGAGATTCAAGTCGACGTTAATGGAGTCGAGTGATAGGGTTTTGTTGGATTTGAATAGCTCGTTTGATGATGATGATAGTGTTGAGAAGAAGTTTGTTGATGATTTAGGGATTCTTGAATATGTGGATAGGGTTGTAGAGTTTAAAGTCCAGAATTAATTTTTAGATTTTAGAATAGTACTCTTCCCCCCCTCCCCCAGAGTAGAGAGGTAGAATTTAATTATGTTTATTTTCTTTAAATTAAATGTAAATTGAAGGTAAAATGGTTCTTGCAAACTCAAGAGGGTGGGTATGAATCTTCTATTACATTTGGTGTTATATCTCATTATAATTAAATGTACACAAAAACTTATGTGAAACATTCTCACGTAAGGCCTTACATGAGACGGTTGTACTTATAATAGAAAAATATGTACTTATATTTGTAAAAGACATACTTAAATAAACTCATAGTTATACTGTAAAAAACATACTTATAAAATACATACTTATAACTGAAAAAACACATACTTATATCTGTAAAAGACATACTTGAATCGACAGTCTCACAAGAGATCAACTCTTAAATGTACACATCAAGAGATCAACTCTTAAATGTACATATACTTGAATCGACAGTCTCACAAGAGATCAACTCTTAAATGTACACATCAGCTGTTAATTAGTAATGTTATTTGACACACATGACATGTGGTGATTATTCTTAAATGTACACATCAACTGATAATTAGTAATGTTATTTGATACACGTGACATGTGGTGATTATTTTGGAATAAGAAACGTAACATCGAGTATAATAGAAGTTTTCATGTCCAAAAGCGTTGTTTTTAAATCTATTTAAATAGTTATGTAAAATACAAATATTATTTGACAATTTAATCTTTTTTTTTTTATCATATAAAGGCCAAATTTTTAGTTTTTTTTTAATTATCCCTAGTAAATTCACTTTCAGTTTATCCAAATTGATAACAAGAGATACTGAAATCAACCGATCTTTCAAAAAAAAAAAAAAAAAAATTATGAAATAGTTCACGGTGATCGACTCTTAATTTAAAAAGTGTTGATAATAAGTAAAGATTTCAATCAAACTATTTTATTTACACCAACGAGCAAATTATACAGTCACTTTGATGCATAATTTTTTATGTTTAAAATTACATAAAATTTTCCTAAATTACAAGTTCA
Organism: Scutellaria minor; assembly: GCA_954870855.1. Lineage (NCBI taxonomy): Eukaryota > Viridiplantae > Streptophyta > Magnoliopsida > Lamiales > Lamiaceae > Scutellaria > Scutellaria minor. The sequence continues at coordinate 447,258 of OX940735.1, read as the reverse complement.
TTAAAAATAAGGACAGATTTTGAGTTCGGATTTAGATAAAGATCTCAAAGCAATGAGTATCCCAATAAAAAAAAAAAAAGAGAGAAAAAAATAGATATTACTATAGCTAAAGACTAAAGAAAAAACAAGAAGAAAAAAAAAAGAAAAAGAAAAAAAAAGCATATTAAAGATAAAAATAAGTTGCTTTCTCTTTTAGTCTCTACGAGGTGAGAGAAAACCAGCTTCCAGAACAGACTTCTGCTTCATGCCAAAATTTAAGTTTCAATAATAAGTTTGTTTGTTTTTAACTTCAAAAAAAAAGTACAAGTAATTCCTTGTAAAAGTTGTCCCTGTTTTTCCTTTATTGACAGCTCAAGCCAATATTTATGAGAAATATATGAAATTATTTAACAATTAAGTCTAATAATTAATTAACAAATTAAACTGAATTATTTAATAATAATTTGTACATTTTATGTCGATGCAACTCTCGTGATTAAGTATAGTTAAATATTTGGAAAGTGGTTGGTGAGAGTCCATTGGTCTAAAATATTGGTTTAAAATTCAGTTATACAAAGTTGTATATAAACATTTGTATGTGTACATATACACAAATAGATAATAAATAGGCTCTCAACTAGATAACAATATCTACATTTGATCTCATTTACGTATCATTTAGAAAATTTGACATAAATTAAAATTATGAAATTCGATTAAAATTAGCTTGATAATTTGGAACTTGAGAAATCTCTTAAAAAAAAAAAAAAAGAACAATTTATGGTAACAAAATAGAGTCTCTAATTTGTGGATATTTCATAACTTAACGGTAGAGCAAAGGAGGTTCGATTTTTTTCTGCTTTAGAAGGTTAAATTATTTATTTTCCCTTTTTTGTAAGAAATAAAATATTGCCTTACAAAAGAAAGCACTACTTTTCATGCTTTGTGATGTATTTTGCAAGAGAATCGCTTTTCGGAAACGCGACATTCTTATCTCAAGAAATTGTTATGTATGTAGTTTGATAGACAAGGGCCTCAACTATGATATGAAGAATTAACTTAGACACTAGGTTCATGGCACTTGAATATTTCAAGTAATTTGATTTGATTCTCATTTTTGTTACGAGTTTGATTATATGCTACATAAATTCTTCGCCACGTCAGATAAAAAAAAAATCTATTTTCACCTATTATAAAAATTTATAATCTTGCCGATGAATCAAATATAAGTTAATACACAACCATATAACCATGGTCTTTTTTAATGAATTCATATATTTGTAAAATATTAATAAATTAATACTTGAAGGAGTATGGGAATCTAATTTTCCCTCAAAAGCATGAATGAAGATATTCTCCATGAAATAAAATTTAGTAGAGGTATAGATAGAAAGTGGACAGCCCTTTTAACACAAAGTTGTTCACTTTTTTTTGAACACCTCCTGGATTTTAATTAGAAAGACTACTTTAATCCACACACCTTTTTGTACCTTTAAAATGCCTTTGCCTTTTTACATTGCTTCATCGTTATTAATACCTAATATACTCCCACTATTCCTTTTTAAGTCACGTCCTACAACTCTACATACAGATTAAAAATAATTTTATTTTCTTAATATACCCCTCATTAATTAAGTTTTTTTTCTACCATTAATTATTATTGATGCATGCCTCAATTGAAAACATGGGTACTATACAATGTATTTAATTTAGACATTAATTAATCATAGGGGTATATATGAAAATAATGCACAAAACGTCAATTAAATAGGAAAAAAATTTAAAGTTTCAAAACGTCACTTAAAAAGGAATGGAGGGAGTAGTATTTTGTTATAATTATCTTGGTAATAAAATATCACAATAAAATATTATAAGATTATTTCATGAATATAATTGTGGTACCATTATCCACGACTCAAATCTATCTTCATAAATTAATTTTTAAATTGTTGATTATGTATAATCTACTTCACAAAATTAAATTTATAACTGTTACTCAAAAAGTAGTTATCTTAGGTTGTTGTAAGAATTTGTGTGGTTAGATTGAGAGAAGAGGTGGGAGGATGCAGCCACCCGGCCCATTACAGGTGAGGCTTTGGATAATGGGCTTAGGACTGTTTATTGGGTTGTTTTGAGGACCAGTCCAATATAGTGTTTCTTTGACGAAATAACGGCCCATATAGTAGTACCTTTTTTTAGTGAAGCCCAATAATGGTGGACTCTTGACAAAGACGAACTTTAATCCAATTATAAATCATGCATGGGCCTGGGGGTGTGGTTTATTGAAAAAGCCCAGCCCAGTTGAGCTATAATTCAAATTAATCAAGAAGAAAACGATTGAAATCGAGATCATTAGAGATATGCATGAATTTGACTCGTATTTTTAATTTATCAATACTCTTTCCAATTAAATTCCGTTGATAATAAACAAACTCTAATATCATTTCTTTTAAAACTATTTTTTGCTTAAAAAAACACGAAAAGTTTTTTTGAGCTATATTTTATTACTATAACAAACAAATTCAAACTTTTCTGTATGAGAGCAATAAAATTCAAAGCTCAAACCATTAGCAATAATAAGTTTAATGAGTAATTTTGATACAATAAATTTATTGTTGGAAAGTAATTCTGATATAAGAAAATTATTAGAATCATGTACTCAGATTTAGATGTAAGTGTACAAACAAGTGTAATGAGTAGCAATTATCGGACTTGAAATCCAGTTGGAGCTTAAGAAACTAATTTATATATTGAATTGACAAAATTAAAATAAATTTAAAATTTGATGCTAAATTTTAGGATTCATATCACAAAATATGAATAAAAAGTGTCACATAATTCTTGTTTGTTTTTTTTTTTTTTTAAACCTAATTAACCATCTTGAAAATTACCTTCAAACTGTACAACCGTTTCCATGTCCAGATGTCCTTGTGTTGCGCACATTAAATTCAAAATTTTAGGGGAACGTCTTCAGTTAACGTCATTTCTTCCACGTCACTTTTCTGTCTTTAGCCCTTTACTATATTTCACCGTTTCTCCGTTTCCGAGACATTTATCCGTTAGTCACCGGCAACCGCTTCACTACATTCACCACGCCGACTAAAAGACCTTATCCCCCTCTTCTTCTTCCAGATTCTTCCGGTTACCAGTCTCCACCTTCGTTAAATTTCATTATATTTTAATTAACCTCATCATGTCTATTTTCTACACAGTACTCTCATATTCAATCTCGGATAAAATGAATCTCATGAAATTTCATTCAGATTTCTCTACTGCTACTAATTAATGTTACTCAATTGAAAGCTGATAAGTGTTTACCTCTCAAAGACTAAGCAGAATGGGCGGCGGCGGCGGCGACGGCGGCGACGGCGGCGACGGCGGCGGCGGTTTAAGCAAGCTAGGGACTTCATTGATTATAATTTTTGTGATTTTACTGTTAGCACTCCTCGCGCAACTCGTCTACGCCTTGTGGCGCCGCCGTGTATTCCGCCGCCGAAAGTACGGAGGCGGCGGCGTTGGGGACGATACAGATCATCTTAGCATGTACTCTTCGTCGGAGTCCAGCTTCTCTTCCAAGGAGCTCCTCTACTTCTTCTGCATGAGGTCGCAGTCCAATTCGATTACAGTTACCAGCAGTGATGGCGATCGGAATTCGAATGAGCAATTGGATATGGAAGTCGTGGATATTGATTTGCTGAAATTGCAGGGGATGTTCGGACCTCCGAGATTTTTGTTCACCATCAAAGAAGAAGAGAGAGAAGGCTTCGAATCGCCGGCAGATAAATCGCTGCATTCGGCGGAGAAAGAAGCAAAGAAGATTCGCGATCGTACTGGAAATGATAGGGTGAGCTTGGAGGACTGCTTTAAGGCGGCTGATTCGGTGGTGGAGCTGAAGATTGATGGCGGCGGCGGAGATGATGCGACGCCGTTTTCGACTCCATGTGCGTCGCCTGTGTTTTTCACTCCTTCGGCGTCGCCTGTCAATGTCCCGATAATGGAATAAGTCGGAGTTTAAAACGACGCCGTTCGGAAGAGTAAAGTTCCTAGAAAGTCCACCGTTTTCTTTTCCTGTATAGTATTATTAAAATATTAATCAATTAGAGTGCTTTCACGTTTCAAATTATTAGTAACTAATATATTTTTGTTTTTCCTGATACAAATTTAAAGATGTGGTATTTCATTTATTATTATTATTTTTAATCATAAGTGGTTGAAAACGAAAATGTTTGGTATGGAAGTATAAGTAGAAATCAGGCACATAGTTAAATTTTATATGTAAACTAATTTCTAACTTATTAGAGAAATAAATTTCTAATTTCAACAACAAACAATTAGACAATTAATTAACAATTATGTTATTTCCACTCAAATAATATCTTTATATTTTGATTTTAATTTTTTGAGTTATAATTGGAGATGGGGGACTCCAACGTCAAGTGAGTGCTAAATATATGAGTCCATATTGTGATTTTAATTAAAAATCAATTAGAGTAAAAATGATTAGAAATAATCATATAGAAGATATGATGGGTTAATACGAACTATGATTGAAAAAATTCATTATATGTGACATAGTTCCTATATAGTGTGTGTTGGCTAAATTCATACAAGCTATTATCTAATTTGGGCTTCTTGCGCTTTGTTGGAACTATTTTGGGCCAAATGGGCCTACATCTTAACACAGTTACCTGACACTTAATTGGACTGAATTACCAGATTTGGGCTAAATTCAGTTTGGGCTATTTTGTGACCGGCCCATATTACCTTCAAGGTTTTGAGTTTTCACTTTGGGAATTTTGATTTATCATATAGCTGAAGCTAATCCTTTAACGCGTTGCGTGTTGAAGAAAAGTTAGTAATATAGCAGATCGGACCCGTATCTTAAATTAATCTTACTTTTCCCCTATGAAGTTTTACTAGTTGAACCAAAACAACTGATTATATTTCTTAAAATTATAAATGAAATTATGAAGGAGATCCTAACTTATTTTTGAAACAAAATTTTATTTCAGAAATCTTCTTATATTTTATTTTTTAATTGATTTTATTGAGAAAGTATCTTATTATTATTTTTTTTTTTCTAATGAGATGCTTTTCTAATTATAAGTCCAATACATAATGAGATTCAATTTTGAATGTGTACGCATTTGATATCATATTGATAATATATATTTCTCTAAGTCGTATAGCATAAATTAAAATATCATACCAAAATAAATATAAGACGAGCATAAAATGTTTCACTTTAGAGTATTATGCAATATTAAAAAAATATGTATAGGAAACTAAAGTCATATTTGATTATTCGTACAAATATATAAATATTAGATATATAAACTTGAGTAACGTTTACTTAAGTGGGACCTGGGAAACGTTGTCAAATTTGCCTAAGATAAGATGGTCTACATCAACGTTGATTTATTATGTTAGAGGAAATGAAAAACTTAATCTCTACTCTCACCATGTATTTTATATGAAATGTGACATTTTTTTCAAAGGTTCCGAATTAATAGTCCAACCTTGATAAAGAAATAAAATCTGAATCACTGACAAAGCAACGCATGACCAAAAAAACAAAACTGATTCAGCCTTAAATAGAATAAAAAATAAAATAATTGATTTCATATTCGAACATAGAAAAATAAGAACTCAAAGAACGCGTGATATTGACATATTCAATCCGTCGCCCACATATTATCCTTATTTTTCAATAATATGGTTGAACTAAAAATCATGCTTAATTCTGTGACTAAAATAAAATTCCAAATTAAGTTGGAATTTAATAAAACATAATTAATAAGCATATAATTGCGTAGTAAACTCAAAACAAAAATGCAAGAATCTAATCAACCTAATATGGATTTGAATGTGTTATGGAGTAGATGTCTTATTTTTTCCATTAAGACTTTTAAACTCAATCATGCATCTATCTTATTCCGTAATTGAAAAATGTTCGATAATATCTCGTTGAATTTAGAAGCTCCATTCAATTGACTTTAATGAGTAAAATATCACCAAAACAAGGAAATTAAATCTTCTTTGATTTCACGACAATGTATAAGAAATTACCTAGCAACATCCTACTTAAAAATATATCCCAATTTTTCAAGAAGCAAACGCGTCTTTTAAATTTTAATTTCCAACCAAAACCCTAATTAAATAAAATACCACAAAATCACCAATTTGTACCCAATTATGTACCGACGCGTGTCCTTCTTGGCCCATGGGCCCTACTCCTACTCGCCTTTTAGGCTTTTACCAATTCTCATATCCACACCCCGGTGGGGTGGTTGGGGCCTGGGGGGGGGGGGGGGAAAAGGGGGTGTGCTATAAATATAGATATTATAGAATCGTATTCTAAATAGCTTTATATATTTTATCTCAATTAATTCTCCTTTTCTATATATCGTTAGAGAGAGAATTATCTACTAAGATTTCAAAAGGTCTCCAATGGGGGAAGCTAAACAACCTCACCTGAATGGAGCCTACTACGGCCCCTCAGTTCCGCCGCCGTCGAAGTCGTACCACCGCCCCGGCCGTGGCGGCGGTGGCGGCTGCTGCTGTAACCCCTTCAGCTGTTGCTGTAGCTGCATCATGAACTGCATCTGCACCTGTATTTGCCAGATTCTCTTCACCATTCTCATCGTCGTCGGAATCGTCGTCCTCATCCTCTGGTTGGTATTCCGCCCAAACACCGTCAAATTCCATGCCACCGAAGCCTCGCTCACCGAATTCAACCTCAACAACAGCACGCTCCACTACAATCTAGCCGTGAATCTCACGATTCGTAATCCTAACAAGCGAATCGAAATCTACTACGACCAGATCGAGGCCACCGCCTATTACCAGGGGCAGAGACTCAGATCCGTTCAACTGCAACCGTTCAAACAAGGCCACAAGAACACTAGCAATCTGGCGGTGGAGTTCAAAGGATCGAATCTGGTGGTCCTCGGCAACAAGGAGATGTCGAATTACAACAGCGATCGGACTTCCGGCATGTACGACATTGACGTGAAGCTGAAATTGAGAGTCAGATTGAAGTTTGCGTTTGTGAAATCGTCGAAGGTGAAGCCGAAGATCGACTGCGATCTGAGAATTCCGTTGAGTTCCAACGGAACGGCGTCGTCAGGGGTTTATGAATCCAAGAGGTGCGATTTCGATTGGCGCTGATTTCTCGTATCCTCCATAGCTGATTGGTTCGCTCTCATCTTTTTGATGATTGCTTCGCTTTTATCACATATATTGCTATTATTCTTTTGTTACCTTCATACGCATTCTCATGCCTAGTGATTTCTTGATTTTTTAGATATCCGATTATATTTTCCAGTACGATTCTGTTACATAAATAATATGAGTTTTAGTAATATCGTTTTGATTTCTTTGCTGATTTCCATTATTGATTCTATATTTTCAATTAACTTCGTTTGAATTGGTTTGAGTTTGATTCGATAAAGATAAAAACATGTTCAAAAATATCAGATTGTTGAAGCTCACTCATGTTCCATTTGACTAATACTTATTCAAATTTGACTTAATTACTCATTAAACAAAATCAAATATTAATTATTCCAAACACGATAATATTTTATACAAAAATTACTAGTTTTATAATAAGGGGCCGTTGAGTTTTGGAGAAGAGGTCAAGAGAGACAAGTTCAGAAAATTATTATTATTATTATTCGAATTAGATAATGAAAGTGGGCCCTGCAACTGGTTTACTCTTTGCAGGGACTTTTACGTTACTTTAACAAAATATTTAATTTTGTTTTTAAATTCAAATTTTGAATTGGGTGTCAATAATGGAGGGGAGAGAGAGAGGGAGTATCTGTTTCGTTCTGACGCAAGGCTAACGTCTCCTAAAATAACTGTAGTGGTCCCAGAAAAAATAATTTTATTTTACATGGTGATTTAATTTAATTTTTTACAATCGATATTTTTTTTTATCATCATCAACAATTTTGTATTTCGAGTATAATATAGATGATGGTTTAGCAACCTCAAAATTCATTTCACTTTGTCTTTAGCGGTGGAGCTAAGTTTATGGTCATGTTTGAATATAAGGCCAAGAGCTATTAGCATATTTTATAACATTTTTTTGATTTAGAAAAGAAAGTTTCATGAGCAGTTATCATCTCACTAAGTAAAACTGTTAAAAAAAAACAATTAATTTGTTTGTATATTAAAGAAAGGACCTCTTGGATAATTAATAATTTTGGGAGCTTGTGAGGGAAAAAAAAAATATGGGAGTAACTTTTACGATTTCTAAATATTTTCTGAATTGATCAGTAATTATAAAGATGAGATTTTAATGGAAATCTAATAAAAAAAAATTCTAAAATAATTCAACATAACATACAAATCTTAATCGAAATTCGTTAAATGTTCACGAGGGCACCCATTTCTGGGCCTATTTCAGATTCTTATTGGACTCTCACAGTCACAATGGGCCTGGTGGACCCATCACCTTGGGCCATTCGCAGAGTTACTACTCATTCACTTTCCACCTTGAGTTTCAAATTTGAGTTTATAAATTAAAATTGGGGTTTTGTTGTTTTATTTGTATCAAAATTACGTTATTGTGTTCTAGTTTACAAATATTGAATCTGTATACCATCATTCGCATTTAAATTACCTTGCATCTTATGCATCTCACATAATGATCATTCTTTAATGCAATTAAAAGTATAAAGATTTTATCATTATAAATAAAGGCGTAGAGTCCAAATTTTAATGTAAATGAAATTATAAATAATCAATACTTACATATGGCAGTTGAGAAAATGAAGTTAAAAAAAACTGAAAAGTAGGAAACAGTATACAATTTTCAATTAGTTATTATAATGTATTTTTTGAGAAAATGAAGTTAAAAAAAACTGAAAAGTAGGAAGCAGTCAATTTTCAATTAGTTATTACAATGTATTTTTAAGTTTACAAATCTGAATAATTTTGTAAGATTTAAATCCTTCAATAAAAGTTACAATTATTATTTTGGTTGAGCAAAGTTAAAAAGAGACCTAAGGCCATGTTTATCGGCTTGGGCGGTGCCCAGGTTGTAACAAAACGCCAAAAAAAAAAAAAAAAAAAGGAAAATAGCTTTTATTTCCATGACCAAGGGCTTCCCATGACCATGGTCATGAGGATTTTGATGATCAATTATGATGACACGTGTCATCGTTTGATTCGTTGAGTGTATTTTATTTAGATAATTTCAGATTTTGATTTATCCACTTAAAAAATAATAAAAAATTATACACCAAAATTCATAAAATAAATTTCTCTATAAATAGATATCAATATTGATATATTTTGGATCACAATCTCATACACTCTCTTTTCTCTTCTAATTTGTGCCAAATCTCTTTTCTCTTCTAACTTGTGCCAAATCTCTTTTCTATTCTAACTTGTGCCAAATCTCTAAATTTTTCTCATTTTCTACATGCGAGTTTATCTACTTATATGACTAATAGACAACAACTTCGCAATAGAGAAGCTCATGTCGCTCTTAAGAACGACTTGATTGAGCATATATGACAAAAATTCGGCACTATTAATTAAATATGTAATTTGTATCTTTTGTTTTGTTGTAATTTATGCATGTATTTGTAGCTCGATTTATTTATTTTCTTTTGTATTTCAATTCTTGTAATTTTAATTTTTTTATTGGATGTTGTAATTTATTTTAACTTGTATTCCCAAATTTTTTTATTATAATTATGATTTTTTTAATATTAAATAATTATATATATTTCTTAAATATTTAAAATATAATAAAAATTAATTATAGATATAATTGTTAAATTATAAAAAAAATAATTTATTAAAGGTTGGTTGTGGTTGTGGGTGGTCATGGATAAACTATGAAAAATATGAAATTTGGTTGTAGAGTAGAATGTGTATGTGGAGGAGAGAGAAATGAATTGTTTATTAGTTGGTTGTGGGTGACCATGATCATGGATTAACATAGCCTAAAAACACACATGCTTGCTTTTATGGCAATAAAATACTCCTATTAATTAAAGTCTAAAAGTAGTTTGCCATAAAAAACAAAAACAAAAAAAAAAGTAGTTTTCGTACCTAATTTTTCCATATCAATATAATAGTCAGAGTGACACTTACTTTTGTTAAGCATGTGTATGTAGAATATATTTCCACTAAATTCTATGAAAAAGACAATTAAAGCTACACATTTTCTTCCAAAATTAATTAATTAAATTTTTTTTAAAACACATTATTCTCTGTATTCTCTTTCTGTGCTTCAATTATTAGTAAAGGACGGTAGGGATTGAAAATGACCCCACAAAAGACCCAATTCCAATGTAACAAAATAATATTCTCTGTATTATTTTATTTTTAGTACATAATATTTTTGACATTTTAGTGAACTTGAATAACTTCTAGTGATTATTTGCGCTGTAATTAAAATTTGGACGATTTGCATATGATACCAAAAAACTTATATAAGTTTTTATAAAAAAATATAAAAAATATAAATGTAAAGAAAATAGGTGGCTTTAGTCATTGATTGATATCCACTTGGAATTAGGATACAGACACACCTACCTTATCTGGGCCTGCTTTATAACAGTATTTCCACTATATATATACATATATATATTAAATCCTTAATAAATATTTCAGCTGTATTAGGTCACCCATCTCTATAATTGAGACACCTCTTTTCAACTTTTATTTAAAGTTGTTTTTTTAATTCGTCTTATGAGGCAACTCACAATCCATAGATAAATTCAATCATCCAGATTTTTTTTTGCCTTTTTTATTTCATTATATTAATTTGCTATTATTACTATCTACCCATTTCCCGACTTTACTAATGTGTATACATTGATATAACTTCATTATTTTATATAAAAAATATATACCGACAATAACCAAAAAGTCTTAATAAGAGGGAAACAAATTCAACATTGATGTCCAAAGTATTTAATTTTTCACTCATTAATTAGACTAGAGTGTTAGCTTTAATATTCCGATTAATGAAACTATTCATTAATAGTTGATCATTCATTTACTGTCCACCCATATTTTACTATACGTGATCATGCAATTAGTCAACAATAATTAGAAGAATTAAATATTGAATATAGAAACAAACTAAACACCATAATATTTTATCACCATAACAAAATTTAAACAAGAAACGATCACATGGTATGTCCATACATTAACAGCTCACAAATTTCATGGACCACAATATATATATTAGAACATATAATAATAAAAGTTAAACGCACTACTTAAGGACTATACCAATTTTATTTTTTTAATCATTAATCAAATCAAAAGGGATTAGAGTGAAGAAGAAGTAATGTTATAATGTATCAAAATATTGGATTCTCAATTTTCAATTATATCCATCTTATATTTTAAATTATCATCATGCAACGTATATTATTGATATCACTAGATATTTTTAGTATCAAAACGTATTCAAAATCAAGATGAAAACTCATTTTCATCTAAGTTAGTTCGACTAGACTTTTCGTGAGACTATCTAATTTCGTGAAATTCGTGACAAATTAATCAATAATCTAGAATCTAAAATATAAATATAAATTTGTGATAATTAATTAATTGTCACAAATGAATTATATATCTATTAGATGTTACCATATAAGTTCCTATATACGAGTTTCTTTGAAATTGCTTCCACTAAGATTAAAGAAACAAGTTTTTAAATGCTAGAAAATGATAGAAAGTGACACCTTAACCTCCACTAAACACCCATTAATAAACTTTTGTGATAAAATAAAGAATTATTGCAATAATAATCACTGAATCATGTCCAAATCTTGATCATTCATAGACAAGTATATCATTACAGCATAGAAAACATTTGGTTTCTGTGTAATTTATTCATGACCAAAATGTACAATTCTTCAGCCCTATATACTGCTCCACAGAAAATAATCAAAAGCAAAAAGCTGGAAAAAAATAAAAATAAAAACTCCTCGGAAATATTAAATCCCGATTAAATAGTAAATTATCCTATTTAATAATTTCATATTAATTAACCCACCTTTTTTTTTTTAATTTATTTGATTTTATATTTTTTTTCCTTATAATTATAATATTCAAACACTTACACTACAACTCTGTGAAAGCTGATACTTAACTGGAGCTGCGATGATAATTCCGGTGGATTTGCTATCGCCAATCGGAATATACGCAGGGCACGACACGTGGAGGTGGTAACGGCCGGAGATAAACGTCCCCACCTTCCACTTAACGCGGCCGTTAATTTTGATCGTCATCCTGATGGCGCCGTCATTCTGGTCCTGCCCGAGCGCGATGCCGTTGTACGGCGCCACCGGCACGGAGGTGCCGTAGATAAACGGCGACCAAACGTTGACGTCCTTGTGGCCCTGGTAGACCGGGGGGATGACGGTGTAGTAGGTGATCTGCTGGTTGCGGTAGGTGGCGTAGACGTCGAGCTTGTCGTAGTAAACGCCGATCCTGGAGTTAGGGTTCCGTGAGTTAACGGTGACTTGGAGGGTGGTGGAGATGACGTTAGGGGCGGAGATGTTGAGGGAGAAGATGGTGGCGTCTTGGAGGATGAATCTGGGCTTCTTGGGCTGAAGCACGGCCCATACTATGAGGATGATGAGGAGGAGGATGAAGTTGATGATCAAAAATCCGGCGCAGCACCGGCCGAGGACCCTTCGCCGCTTGCTTTTGTGGTGGCTGCACACTTTCTCGGCCATGGTGACGGCGGCGGCAGCGGTGGTGGGTTTTGGGTTGGGGGGTGGGTGGGTTGGGTGGTGAGGAGAGGTTTGGGGGAAGATAGGAGATATGGGTGTGTAGTAATATAGGGTGGTGAGTTGGGTTGAGTTTTGTCTTTACTTTTTTTTGAAAATAAAGAAAAGGAAAAATTGTTGGCAATTTTGGTGTGTGGGCCACAAGAGTTGTGTGTGGTGTGGTGTGCTAGTTCACAATGGTTGATTGTTTTGTTTTGGGAAATTAGGATTTACTTTAATGAGAAGTAGATTGGAGTGTGTTTTTTGAGTGAAGTTTTGGGAAATGGAGGTCTTCAATGGAGTAATGTTTATGGGTGTGTATGGATATATAATATGGATTTGATTTGGTTGTTTTTGGGTTGAGGATTTAGGGCGGACATGAGTTTCTTATTACTACATCGAATTTATGGTAACTGTTTGGTTTGGATTGATGAAAATTTTAAAATCGTCACTTTAATTGTGAAGTAATATTTTGGATTATTTGAATGGATCTAAAACACATTTGGGATGTGTAGATTTCAGGTTCATTCATTTCAAATTTAAATGAATGTATTTTAAATCTACATAAATTAAAGTACATTATATAATATACATCCATATTATGTATCAGCTAATATAATTCTGTGATTGTTTTTCTTCATAAACTTTATCATTAGCTCTAGAAAACCATAATTTAATTTATAAAAGCTTATATAAAACCGTCTTATGAATATAGTTTTACGAGACAAAAATTACTATCTACAATAATAGATCAATCGTTATTTTTTAAATTATAAATTATAAACTAACTCATGTTATGAAATTAGATCCGTGAAAAGGATTTAAAAGTCTTAGTCAATTAATTAGTGAATAAAAGGTATTTTTGATGTAAATATAAGAAAAGATGGTGGTAGGTATAATGTATGTGTGAACCTACGAAAATGAAGGGTAGGGGTCATATCTTTTAGAAACAATAGAGTGATTTAGATAGAAAAAGATGTGATGACTTTAAACAAACAGAAGTGACTAGGCTCTAACTTTGTGGTATATTACTATTTATTGTAGGAATCGAATCATTTAAATGAATATTTAGTTATATTTTGACTAGATATAGTTTTTTAAAATAGTTTTGATCATATATTACTTATATGAAATTAAATTTTAAATATCGTCTTAATTCAAAATAAAACAATGAAAATATAGTTAGTACTCAACACAAATACATCAAACGTTATCTTTTGTTGGATATTATATATTATAATATGTATTGGTATAAATTGAGAGATCGAAAAAGTCATGATCTTAACATATATTTGGCGTTTGTTACTAATATTTTTTATGTTGAATTTTAATTGTTAAAAGAGAATATGATTTCATTAGGTCCTATGGAATTGAATTCCTAGTAATGCATGTATTAAATTCCGACTAAAACAATTGACTTATTATATAAACAATAATTATTGTCCCCATATAGTGTGGTTGTTATTGCTTTTTTTTTTTCTTTCTTTTTTTCTTTTATATATATTAAAAAATATAAAGAGAAGCTTCCTTTACATTATGGGGAATCTTGTGAAAGAATCAAAGTTGATCACAATTAAATTAAGATGAATTTTCTTGTGAGAATTATTTTGACCATATATGCTTTCTCAATTTCAGTGACTAATGATTGAGGTTCTTTTATTGGCTAATTATTTAGAGTAAGTCTCTTGTGAGATCGTCTCACGAAATTTTAATGTATTGTGTGAGACGGGTTAACCCACAATCCAATTACCCATCACCCAAACCCTACAATTCATATGTTGTTTATGAGTGATTGAGCTCCGTCTCACGAAAACTATCCGTGCGACCTTAGTTTTTGTGAATGATTTAATAACTAACTATTAAGGCAATGAGTATGAGTGATCAAGTGGAATATGGTAACAATTAAAATATAAGATAATTTTATTTTTAATAGAAAAAAACAAGAAAAAGTGTTTTCTTTTAATGTGATAAAGGTTTTTTTGATGGGGATTGAACTTCAAAATTGACACGTCACGGGTTTGAATGGGTCCCACTTAATCATTTTTAAGGTGATTAAGAGAGCCTTCGAGCTTATCCTACCGACATCCGCGTTTGGATCCTCACATATACTAATCCAGGAATAACACCATGTTAGTTATTGCTTAATCTATGTTTAAGCATAGATTGTAATATGGAGAGATAATATCAATTATAACAAAAATAAAATTAAAACAATATTATAGAGAAAGTTTCAATTTTGATCCTATAATTTGAGTTCCATCTATTTTTTGAATAGCTAATTTTATCGGTTTCTATAATGATTTTCAAGTTATAATTTTTTTTAAAAAAGATTGATTTTTGATGATAATTTCTGATAATTTAGAATTAGATCTATTAGACGTTTCAAAAAATTATATGCTTACAGCTTATATGTATATGTTTGGTTATATGGGTATAAGTACTATTATGCATTAATTGTGAACCAAATTAGTCAACAAAATAAAAGTGCCTAAAATTGCAAGTTGAGATGGGGCTATCACCATTGTCCCTTTTTTTTTTTTTGTTCCTATATGTAGAAAATAAGTTTCATACAAACGTGGTGTGTTATTTCTTGGACCAATTAAATTAGTGTTTGGTGAAATGAACAAAAAATTTATGAGACAGAGTCCATTTTGTGTTAATTGGTTGTGTATGTGACATAGAGTATTCACATATTTTTACATCAATTTATCCATTTGAAATTTTAATAAAGTAATATCTATGTTAGGAAGTCTTTTCCTATTCGTTTTTTATATATAGTAGAGATAATATATAAAAGAGTTAAATTTGTGCTTCTCTCCCTTGATTTCTATTAGTATAATTAACTAACACCCTTATAAGCATCTATATATTGATTCGTTATTCGAGTATTTAAACTTGAATATAGCGCACACACAAAAATTAGATTAAATCAATGGAAATGTGATCAAGTTTCTCATACTCAACTTGCATTCAATTCTGTAAGAATTCTTATTTAATTATTATAGCTCAATAAAAATTAAAGATTTCTCAATAAACCTATCAACTTGACTTATAATTCATCACAAAAACTCCTGTGCACCCGGTGCATTAGATCCATGCAATTCGGGTCGATCCGACCCGGATCCGCGATTTTTTTTTTTTTAATTTTTTTTTCCAAATTTTTGTCTTGACCTTTATGTTATAAATGTGTGACCTTTATGTATAAATGTATGACCTTTATGTACAAATATCCGTACCTTTGTGTCTGTAACTTAGAAAAAAAAATGAAATTTTTTCAACACAATTTGTACTGTATACCTTTATGTGATATCAATGTGACCTTTATGTTATATTATGTCACCTTTATATACAAATATTTTGACATTTATGTAATATATAAAAATGCATAAATGTCAAAATATTTGTACATAAAGGTGGCATGATATAATATAAAAGTCACATTGATATCACATAAAGGTATACAATTCAAATTATGTTGAAAATCTTTATTTTTTTCTAAGTTATAGTACATAAAGGTCATGATAGTTGTACATAAATGTCACACATTTATAACATAAATGTTACACTAATATAACATAAAGGTAACAACCTGAAGTAAAAAAAAAAAACTAAATTTAAAAACACACGGATCCGAGTTAAAACTGGGTTTATCCAGATTACATGTACACCAAGTGCACACAAGACCAACTCATAATTCATATATTTAAAAGTTAGATTGGTTCTCTCCAATTATGACACATGGTATTTTTCAAAGTGTGTTTTAAATTGCCACGTGTCACCTAAACATTAATGCTAAAAAATCCAAAAATATAAATACTATCATCATTAAGATTATATTTAATGGTACTTTTAATATTTAATAAAAAATATTTGATTTTATATTTGAAAAACGTATTCATTTGATACATATGTTTGAATATATTCATATTATAAAAATAAAGTCTTCTACCAATCTATTGTAAATGAAATTTTCGCTCCGCTCATTCTATTAATGTTATGTAGATGTAATATAACTAATTTAAACAAAGAGTGCAAATAGTTTTTTGACAAATTATAAAAAAAATTATAATAGAATCTTGTGCATTATCTAGCCCTCATTTATAGTTTTCTACAAATTAATAAAAAATATATAATTAAACACCATTCATTGCACAGGACCTATCGATCTAATCTAGTACGACGTAGTAATAATAATAATAATAATAAAAATAATAATAATAAGGATAAGGCATAATAATAATAATAATAATAATAATAATAATAATAATAATAATAATAATAATAATAATAATAATAAAAAATAAGGATAAGGCCTACCTACACCACATGTAGGTGTAATTAATTGGGGTATATCCCTAGCAATTGAAGATCAGAAGAAGAGACAAGGGCGGCGGCCTGCCTACACCACATGTATTAAATCTTTTTTTTGCACAACTAACTTTTTTTTTTTTACATATTTTCTTTGTTATTCAAAATGATATACTGTAAAAAAAAAAAAAAAAAAAAAAAAAACCAAATGATACAGTAATTAGTCGATATAGTCAACTCAAAATTCCAAGTTAAATTCTGGCTCGAGTTTGACGAACTTATTTTTTGAACTCAAACTCGACTCAATTAATTATAAACTCAACAGTTTCAAATTATGTTTAATTCAACAAAATTACATATATAAATAATGTGCAACATGTTGGAACTATATTAAAGAAGTTCAATACAAACTTGGTCGAATTATTTTTATATTTTGTGAAAAGAAAAATTAGAAAATGTGATGAAGGATTGTCTAAGAAAGTGTTTGATTGTTTATTGTAAACTCCTCAAGAGTGTGTTGCAAAGAAAAGAAAAAAAAAAGCATCCCAAAGTCCTTTTCGAAAACTTATTTTTTAAAAAAATAAGGAAGTCTCGTATTTTATTTATAAGATGAAATCTTATTCTGATAAATTCCTTTAAGTTTCTTAAATTACATAAATGTTACTCTGGACATCTTGTAAGTTTTCATAATACTATTCTTATCTACTCAATTATTTCAACTATATCTTAAAATAAAATAAAACACTTTATAAAATCTCTTATATTAATTCAGATGAACATTCTTTATTTTTATTTTTTTTGAAAGACAAAAATGTCTCATTCTTTTACCCCAATAAAAAGGATGAAGGGGAAATATGTGGAAAGATCGAAAATGACAAAGTCTAAAGGACCAGTGGGTAAATGGGTGGACGATATACATTTTCTCTTGCTTCACTTTATCACATCTTTTTTCACCTCTCAACAATGATCACAGTATGACTTTGCAATTTCTACTTTTTAAACTTGAAAATATCTATTGGTTATTTTTGCAAAAAAAGACAAAAGAAGAAAAATATTATGCCATTTTTTCTTTTTAAACACATGCCATACAACGATAACATCATCAATACACGAAAATGTTGATTATTATGCTCATTATTATATATCTGACGTGTATAAGTAGTATCAAAATTAAAAATAAAACATCATTCACACTTTCTTATACACTTAACTATAAGAAATTGTATGTTAGTACTCAAGTTGAATGTTCATATCAAGTGTATATATAGCCTATAGGGACGCGAATTATACTGGACTTATTTTTCCTCTGTTGGAAGAATCAAGGGCAAATTCGTCATCTTCAGTCATGATTATTTGAGTAAAATTTGAATACCTAAATAAATTAAAAGAAATGAAAAAAAAGCTCATGGGCCTAGCTTGAACAGGCTCTATCAAGCATAAGCCCAAGTTAGTAGGGCCTGACTAATGGGCCCAAATATGATTACAATCTGTCCCTGCAAAAATAATACGGGCCTTAGCTTGCAAGCCCATTGGTCCGGCCCTACGATAACAAACAACAGAAACAGTTTTATAAAGCATGGTTCACGTTGTCCATACAATTTGTCAAATTTTATTAAATTTTAAGAATTCTCATGAACTAACATTCTAATATAAGTAACAGAATCATGCAATTAAGCCCCAGAAAAGTAGTGAAAAAACCAATTGAAGATTAATGTTCAAGCACCAAGTTGAACCATAAACAATTCAAAAGCCCAAAACTATAGGCCCATTTACAAATATCCACCACTCCTCACTTTTCAAACCAATCAAAATCCTACAAACGGCCCAACGGCCCATTCTCTCTCTTCTCTCTCACCTACTTTAGATGAATGTTACGAGTGCCTACTGTGTGCGAGTATATTTATCATGATGTGGTTTGAATCCACGCAAATTTACTATTCTACCCCCTTCACATAGAAGTCATGGTTCTAGACCAACCATCTCCAGCTGTATTTTAGAGAGCAAAAAAAAAAAAAGGCAAAAAAAGAAAAACTGTACTGTTTCTAGAAAAACCGCAAAAACGCTTACGGAAACGGTTCAGTCGGCCTACGAATCGGCCCCCACTGGGTGGTGAACCGGTGGACAACGGCGTCGTTTACGCAGTGATGGAAGGAAGCCGCCTTCCCATTCTTCTCCGCATTCACACACTCCTCGCAGAAGGCTTTTCTGTTGTTGTCATTGTTCGTCGTCATCTTCCTAGTCGCTGAATGAGTCAAATACAAATCGGGGACTAAATCCGCGCTCATGTTCGGGATTTGGTTCGGCGTTTCAAAACCATGACCCGAACCGAAATCAGGAGAATTCAGGTTTCCTCTCGCCATCGCAATCTGATAATTCTCTCTCTGAACTCTCAGGCTCTGCAACCGATCATTCAAATTCGACAACTCAGACTGCGTAATCTGATCGTGAAACGGCAGTTGTTGATTCCGGCGAAGCAGTACCAAATTCTCCGGCACGGAGTGCATCGCCGGCGGAGGAATCTCGTCGTGCGGCAGGAAATCGGCGAAATCAAGGCCGTTAGCCATCCTCTCCCTTCGGCTCCTCGACTTCCGAGACCTCTTCAACACGACAAGAAAGCAGCAGTCCTTCAGGCCACAAATCGAGTCAAAATTAACCTTACCGGTGATCGGAATTTTCCGGCGGTCCTCCGTGAACGGATGCTTAGGGCTTTTCTTCCGGTCGACGAGGTAAATAGAGATTTGATTGGGAGAGATCCCTATCTTCTGGCTTAACATCTGCTGAAACGGCTTATACTCCAGCGTCGGATTGATCTTCACCTCCCCGATGTTCATCTCCCTCTCGCCATCGAAGAACACCACCTGAAACCCCGGGCCCACACCGCCCTCCACCATCACATCAACTTCGAAAGAGCAAAGAAAAGCAGAGAAAAAATAAATGGACTCGTATGGAAAAGGGATAGGAGATTATATAGAGAGGTTAAGGAGGGGTTTATGAGGGGACATCGAGGGTATTAAACTATGACGGTGAGGGTATTTTGGGGATAAAACGCAGATTACGTGGATTCGAGAGCGCAGCTTCGAGAGAATAAAACTTGGAAATTTCTTGATCTCCAAGCAATTAAGAATGTGGGTATGGTGTTTGGCTGTCAGCTTTTACCACTCTACCCCTCTGTTGCTAAATTATTATTATTATTTGAAATAAAAAATTTCGGGTTGTGCTCTTTCTTATCGTGACAGGTAAAGGACGATATTGCCCCTCTGGTATGAGGCTTTGACTTGAGAGTTGAAAGCCTACCTTTCTTTTCGGTTACAAATCTAAGAAGGTTTCGTTTGGGTTTATTTCACTTGTGGGATTATTTTGGATAATTTTTTATTTTAAAATTAAATTCGGATTTCTATTGTTTTATCGGTGAAATACGAGTCATTGTTGGTATGTTTGTCATTTAATAGGATGGACTTGATTTTGACTCAAATTAAATTACAATAGTTGAACTTTTACAAATATAAGCTCAATAATCCAATATAAACGCAATTGAAATCCAATAGTTACAAATAAAAGTAATTATCACAATCTGAAAAATGAAAGTGGAAAGTACAAGGATTTCAAATGTACTTTTTTCCAATAATCTTATAGAATAAATTTTGGGCCTTTTGGCAGCAAGATTGGAAAATAGAAAGAAAAGAAAAAAAAAAGAAGATAAAGATAAAGGGATATGTAAATAATCAAATTTTATTGGCTAATCAAAATGCACCACGGATAAAATCATATTTTGGTTAATTTTAGGGATTAATTAAATACAATTCTCAAATTTAAAAATCAAATTAAATGATATTTATGTTTATATTTTGCTAGTCAATTAGAAGATATCATGTGTCAAAATCTTATCGATATTATCAATTTAGATATATTTAATTTGATAATTATATCAAAGAAGTTAATTCATGCATATATTTGCTAGTCAATTAAAAGATATCATGAGTCAAAATCTTACCGAGATTATCAATTTAGATATATTTAATCTATATTATATATAAAATGAAAGAAGTTGACAAATTTTACAAATTTGCTATTTTCCCTTCCAAACTATCAACCAATAGAAAAAAAGAAAAAAAAATTAAATAACTTTTAAGTATCTTATAGAATAAGCTTCACATATATCTTACACAATAAATTATCTTATAATTTATATATAGGAGTAGAGATGAAACAAAAGAAACTATCTTAAATAATATGATTTTATTTTAATGATATAATTAAATTTTGAAAATAAAGAAAATTAAACATTGTCAAAAATTAAAAATTTTGAAAATTAGTTTATAATTTTAATATATAAATGTGGAAAACAATTTTAAAATCCAAATTTCATTTTATGAAGGGTTGTAAAATGTTTAAAAGTTTGAAACTATTATAAAAATATTAAAATAATAATAAAATCCTAAAATAATAATAATAATAATAATAATAATAATAATAATAAAAAAGTTGTGAGATTAAGTCTAACAATCTTAAATCAACAAATAAAATTTAAAAATCAATTCAAATATATATAATATTAATTGTGTAAGATATAAAAATCAATAAATTGAATAATTTTTTTTAAATAAAATAATAAAAAAATTGATAAAATTTATTCAAAATTATTTCAAATAAATAGATGTAATTAATCTAAAAATTATTTTCAAAAACTATAATATGTTCCAAAAAATTTTGAAAAATGGTTTCAAAAAATCTAAGAAATATTGTTTTAAAATTTAAAATTAATTTGAAACCTAAATTTATAAATATAAACTAATTTTTTTAAAATAAATATAATGCTTTTTGAACAAATCCATCTAAAAACAATGCAGAAAATTATTTATAAATTCTAAAAATAATTATAAGATATAAATGAACAAAACATTAAGTATAATTAATCACTTCTTAATTATTTAGAAATTAAATCTCACAAACACAAAATTATTATTATATTATATTCAATTTTATTTTCATGTTTAATTGTTGAATATTGATGTTATCAATAAAAAAAATACAGATTTTTACAAATTTTGAAATAATAAGATGTCATGAATAACCTTTTAATATAACAACTTAATTATATTATTGCAAATCGTATATATTGTCATAATACATAATAAACCGCGCATCGCGCGAGACTACTACTAGTTTGATAATTATCTCAAAGAAGTTGATTAATGCATATATTTTGCTAGTCAATTATAAGATATCATGAGTCAAAATCTTACCGATATTATCAATTTAGATACATTTAATTTGATAATTATCTCAAAAAAATTGATTAATATCAAATTTATGATGGACCAATCAAACCGCTTCATTAGAACCCTAAAACTTTTAGAATTCTAATTATAAAGCCATTTTAAATTCTTCTTTTAGAGCTATTAAAACTATTTTTTGTTTTTTGATTAACAACTAGAAGTTTTAAAAACTTGAACTTTAATGTTATTTAGGTTGAGATATAAGTGTAATGGGTGCTGCATATGATGTGTCAGTAAGATCTGCATTAAGATTTAGAAGTTTTAGTTCAAACGCATTTGCTCCATTAATTACTTTGACAAAGAAACGAGTACTTCAAATAATGTCTTTCAGAATCATGTTAAAGTGAAAATTCTTTTTCAAAATAAATATGCATTGGGTAAACATCACCAAATTTATTAAAGCAAAAAAAAAAAAAAGGGAATAAAGATACAGATCGTTTAGAAATTTAATCCTTTAAAGTAAAATATATGCTGTCGATCAATGGAGAGAAAGACACAACTATACATAAAATTTAATTCTAAAAATCATCACCAAATTATTCCAATATATAGTTTACTTTAAAAGATTTCAATTTTTAACTTAAAAGTAAAATGTTAATAAACATTTCGTTTAAACGCTTCTTCTTTTTTATTTTTTCAAGATCGTAGAGTAATCCTTTTTCTTTGGTTCTAATTAGATTAATTATATAGAAACTCATACAAGATTATGTTATGTATATAATAATTGATTAGCACCAAGTTCCAATATCTATTTTTGAGTTATAAATTATAAATTATGAAAATAACATGTGTTATGAAATTAAATTTATAAGACAAATTCAGAAAACAAAAATAGTAATCTACATTGTATAGCGACCATTGATTTAATGCACAAACGCCGCGTAGAAGTGAAGAATTGAATGGTAGAAAATTAATTGGAATTTATTGCTACCAAAATTTCCTATTTCACTACTATAGGAAGTGGCCTTCAAATTTGAAAGATGCACATTTGGGGTAATATTCTCGATAACAAGCAATCAGGAAATTTCATGGAAAGATATGGTGAGTTTCACCTAGCTTATGAGGAAATTCATAGCTCATCTTCCAAATTTCTCACATTATTAATTTTCAAGACTCCAATGATTGGTCATAAAATATAAGATAAAATAATAAACATACGAGATAAACATGTACTAATTTAATAAAGGATTAATTTAAAAAACATGAATCTATCATCTATTTTGCAATTTAATCACAATTTTTTATTTGATTAATTTCATGTACTTTTTGTGCTTTTTCGTTTTTTGCTATTGAAACTGTTGCATTGGACACAACAGGTCAATGTCCAGCAAAATGCTTGTACTTGTTAAATTGACCGTCCAATATAACAATTCTCACAATTAAATCAACAAAATATTATCGAAAAATCATTAGATTATAAAATTATAAGCTTAAAAAATGGTCATAAACTTGCAAAAGAGGAGATAATTTTGTTTTTGTTCACTTTTTCATTATTTACAATAAACTCTGAAATAAAAATACCTACGGTAGAAGGTATCAATTGGTGGAATTTTCGGACAATAAAATACTATTTTAATTTCTAAATTTTGTGTTTACAGAATTCCGACAGTGATTAACTAGTGTACGAAACAAAATTCTAGTCAAGAAATTTCAACAAAGTTTGGCTCATCAGACTTCCATTGGAACTCCTACAAAAGTTAGAATCTGAGCTTATAATATATACTTCTCTATTGGCTGCAAATAATTTAATCCCCTAATTGTTTAGTTTTTTTTGGTATAAATCAATTCAAACTGATCAAACACGACATACCATTTTTGACTGATTTTTCTGACCACTTTAAAATTACCAAAGATTTCAACATTCAAAGAATCTCTCTTAGTACCCTGTTCAGTTGAAACTCAGTGGTTCAAACCTTAAAACATGCAGTGTCTATGAGGCCATAATCTATTGTCCCCAATTTTTCTAATCAGCTCTGTCTAACCGTTCCTACACTTTCTCTAGATGTTAAACTGTATTGATAAAATTGAAATACGAGATAAAATACGGTTTGAAATGGAACAAAAGCACTCCTTAAAAGAAATGGCTTGATGAAAGATTCAGAAAGAGCATTAGAATGGATACCTATGCAAAAAAGAATTTCACTATTCTTAATAAGTTAATTGTGCTCAGTTATAGAACAAGGTAAAATTCATGGCAAAAGTTCTAAGATTGAAACTCTCTTGGACAAGAAAATATTACCTGAAAATAGTTAGGAAGTAGACCAAAACTCTAGTCCATATTAGTTGTTGAGTAGACCAAGAAAGAATTTGTTTTTGTATAGCTGGAAATCAAAGCCTTCCCAAGTGAAGTGGGTTGAGAAAATGCTAATTCTGTACGGTTCAGAGTCACGCCTTCAAGGAAACTCTTCCTGATATGAAGAAATAATATTCTTGAATTAATTTTAGTTCTCAAGAATCAAGAATAAGCTTTCAATTCATGATATTGAAGATGTGAAAGCTGGCTTTGCCTCTAGTCATATAACTCACTTTCTTCTAGAGAAACTTGAAAAGGATTATCTCTCTTTTAATGAGAAATGAAATTACCTTAAGGCATCAAGTAGACTACTAGCTATGTGCTTCCTCCTGTTAGAAGGAGTGACCCATATGGCTCTAATGCCACATACAGCTGGTAGAGCCTCGTCCTCGCACAAAATTACTCCATCATGGCTTCTTTCTTCAGGACTTTTGGCGATATTCTTTCTTATGATTTCCCTCTGGAGACTAACACCACCAAATTGAAGAGTGGTTGAGTTTCTCTTTTTCTCCTTTGGATCAGCATTAGATTTTTCATCCACTGAGCTCGATAGAAACCTGTAGGCCTTTTTTATTGGTTCGGCAACTAGACATCCAGATATTCTTTGTGATGAGACAAATAGATATACCTGCTATCATGTTAAATGTATCAATTTCTTACTACTTGCAGACATGGAGTTACCTCAGAATTGCACACAAAGTTAGTATATGATGTTGCAATGAAAGAGAGAATTAAAAATGAAAACAACCATTATGATTCTTGACACAATAAATGGCTATAAACTTCATGGAGCTGTGAATATTGATCTTGAGAAGTTGCAGAGGAGGGATATTAAGTATACCTTACAGTTCTTATTAAGTATCCAACCCTCACCAAGCTCCATTTCCATCATGTGCACAACTTCCCGAACCTGCATTATCACAGGATCCACCATTAAAACTCCTCAAAATAAAAGAGCAAACCAAATTTTTTAATCAAAAGATAAAGCTGCTAACCATTCAGCACCTTTTTTCGCTGAGAAGAAGGATCGCCATCTTCCACCAAAATAATTCGCCCCCTTTCTAGTGCATGTATGACCTTTTCCCCACGCCAACCCTTATAATCAAGTGATTTATATCAGTTATAAACAACAGACACAGATATTAGAACATAGTGACAATTCAATCGACGAATTACATACAACACAAATATCCCATATTATCTGGTTACCTTAAAAGGTACCCCATGGGTGTAACTCTTGTGAAATGTTTTGTGGACCTTTTCATCGTCTTTGTCACCTGGAGCATACTTGAAACCACACGTCTTACACGTATGCAACAGAAAATTCGACTGACCAACCTCCAAATATAACTGAGCATAGTTTCTCTTCTTATTTAGAACTTTGCTATGCTCGGCTTGCTCCAATTTGGTCAATTTGTCCTCAAGATCTTGTTTCTCTAATGATTCACTATTCAATCCACCATTAATATCACTACAAGAAAACCAAACCCACATTTCCAACATTAACAAAGTCGAGAAAACAACCATAAGAAAATTACTAAATAGCAGCTCACAAGTAAAGTTTAAGCTTATATATCAGAATATCTCAGGAGCAAAACAATAATCCACAAATTTAAGTTAAAATTTAATAACATTAGTCACGAAGCACTTGCGCACACATCAATCCCAACCACTAACCATTAAATAGTAAGAAAACCTAATTTTGAAAATCAAAGGAACCGAGAATCGATATACAACAAAATTTGTGCATTTCCACAAATTTAGGATTGAATTTATGTTAGGCAAACTTGATACTAACAACTATAAGAAGAGGGAAAAAAAACCTCGAAATAATTGAATGAGTTTACCCATGAGAGTTAGAATTCCTGCGTTCGTAGGTGATGGTGATTTCTGGTTCTTCAGCTAATATCTCAGAATCAACACCAAACAAATTGCAGGAAAATGGAGATTCCTGATCCGAAGAAGGCGACGGCTTGAAGAATGCGCTGATCTTTGATTGCATCTTCTTCGATTTAATCTTACTTTCGAATTTGCTTTCGATTTTTGATGATTGATTGGGAGGAGATTCTCGTTTTCCAATTGACTGCAATTCCAGTGGACATGGAGAAGACAGCTCAAGAGCAAGCAAATCGAATGGGCACCTTTGAACCTAGAAAATCTCTCATTCGACACTTGTTGGCTCGCACGAAATCATCCATTCGAATCCGCCCTTTTATATCTGATTTTCCTTTTCACCTTTAGCAGATAGATGTTTCTATGAAAGGGCAAAAGAACGCAGCAGAATGTGCATATTTAGATAAGAGACTCGAGGATATAGTACTGTGTATACACTGATTGAATGGCTCTAAATTTTGGGAGTTTTTTGGATATTAGTTTTTCATTTTTTTGAGACTCGATTTTTTTTTTTTTTTTTGGTTACCTGCATTTTTGTGAACTTGGACATGAAAAATGTTATCATTGTCAAATCGAATTCTTTATTTAGTACTAAAAGGAACCCATTTTGTGATATGTGTTACACTTCTACGTTCATGCTTTCCTTTTCAAACTTACATATGGACTGTATTATGTCCAAGTTTAAAGTTTATAACTTAATTTTAATATTTTAATATATTTTGTTGTAGTTAGCATTGCAAACCTTATTTTATTAATCTGTTGATCCTCCTTTAGAAAAAAAAAAAAACACCTAATTTTATTATTTATTTTTTAAAAACAAAGTAAAATAAAACAGGCCACTTATTGGCTATTGCATTAATTGGGCCTAGTGGGCCTCAAGGCCGAAGAGAATAATGAAGATCCATTTACATTGAAATAGCCCAATAATATTGGCGGGGATATAGCGAAACCAAAATTTTCCGCGGCTTATACTGTTATCACTCCTCCCAATCAATCATCAAAAATCGAAAGCAAATTCGAAAGTAAGATTAAATCGAAGAAGATGCAATCAAAGATCAGCGCATTCTTCAAGCCGTCACCTTCTTCGGATCAGGAATCTCCATTTTCCTGCAATTTGTTTGGTGTTGATTCTGAGATATTAGCTGAAGAACCAGAAATCACCGTCACCTACGAACGCAGGAATTCTAACTCTCATGGGTAAACTCATTCAATTATTTCGAGGTTTTTTTCCCCTCTTCTTATAGTTGTTAGTATCAAGTTTACCTAACATAAGTTCAATCGTAAATTTGTGGAAATGCACAAATTTTGTTGTATATCGATTCTCGGTTCCTTTGATTTTCAAAATTAGGTTTTCTTACTATTTAATGGTTAGTGGTTGGGATTGATGTGTGCGCAAGTGCTTCATACTGAGCATAGTTTCTCTTCTTATTTAGAACTTTGCTATGCTCGGCTTGCTCCAATTTGGTCAATTTGTCCTCAAGATCTTGTTTCTCTAATGATTCACTATTCAATCCACCATTAATATCACTACAAGAAAACCAAACCCACATTTCCAACATTAACAAAGTCGAGAAAGCAACCATAAGAAAATTACTAAATAGCAGCTCACGAGTAAAGTTTAAGCTTATATATCAGAATATCTCAGGAGCAAAACAATAATCCACGAATTTAAGTTAAAATTTAATAACATTGGTCATGAAGCACTTGCGCACAACTTACAGTTCTTATTAAGTATCCAACCCTCACCAAGCTCCATTTCCATCATGTGCACAACTTCCTGAACCTGCATTATCACAGGATCCACCATTAAAACTCCTCAAAATAAAAGAGCAAACCAAATTTTTTAATCAAAAGATAAAGCTGCTAACCATTCAGCACCTTTTTTTCGCTGAGAAGAAGGATCGCCATCTTCCACCAAAATAATTCGCCCCCTTTCTAGTGCATGTATGACCTTTTCCCCATGCCAACCCTTATAATCAAGTGATTTATATCAGTTATAAACAACAGACACAGATATTAGAACATAGTGACAATTCAATCGACGAATTACGTACAACACAAATATCCCATATTATCTGGTTACCTTAAAAGGTACCCCATGGGTGTAACTCTTGTGAAATGTTTTGTGGACCTTTTCATCGTCTTTGTCACCTGGAGCATACTTGAAACCACACGTCTTACATGTATGCAACAGAAAATTCGACTGACCAACCTCCAAATATAACTGAGCATAGTTTCTCTTCTTATTTAGAACTTTGCTATGCTCGGCTTGCTCCAATTTGGTCAATTTGTCCTCAAGATCTTGTTTCTCTAATGATTCACTATTCAATCCACCATTAATATCACTACAAGAAAACCAAACCCACATTTCCAACATTAGCAAAGTCGAGAAAGCAACCATAAGAAAATTACTAAATAGCAGCTTACAAGTAAAGTTCAAGCTTATATATCAGAATATCTCAGGAGCAAAACAATAATCCACAAATTTAAGTTAAAATTTAATAACATTGGTCATGAAGCACTTGCGCACACATCAATCCCAACCACCAACCATTAAATAGTAAGAAAACCTAATTTTGAAAATCAAAGGAACCGAGAATCGATATACAACAAAATTTGTGCATTTCCACAAATTTAGGATTGAACTTATGTTAGGTAAACTTGATACTAACAACTATAAGAAGAGGGAAAAAAAACTCGAAATAATTGAATGAGTTTACCCATGAGAGTTAGAATTCCTGCGTTCGTAGGTGACGGTGATTTCTGGCTCTTCAGCTAATATCTCAGAATCAACACCCAACAAATTGCATGAAAATGGAGATTCCTGATCCGAAGAAGGTGACGGCTTGAAGAATGCGCTGATCTTTGATTGCATCTTCTTCGATTTAATCTTACTTTCGAATTTGCTTTCGATTTTTCATGATTGATTGGGAGGAGTGATAACAGTAAAAGCCGCGGAAAATTTTGGTTTCGCTATATATCCCGCCAATATTATTGGGCCATTTCAATGTAAATGGATCTTCGTTATTCCCTTCGGCCTTGAGGCCGGCCCCCTAGGCCCAATTAATGCAATAGCCAATAAGTGGCCTGTTTTATTTTATTTTCTTTTTTAAAAAATAAATAATAAAATTAGGTGTTTTTTTTTTCTAAAGGAGGATCAACAGATTAATAAAATAAGGTTTGCAATGCTTAACTACATCAAAATATATTAAAATATTAAAATTAAGTTATAAACTTTAAACTTGGACAAAATACAGTCCATATGTAAGTTTGAGAAGGAAAGCATGTACGTAGAAGTGTAATACATATCACTAAATGGGTTCCTTTTAGTACTAAATAAAGAATTCGATTTGACAATGATAACATTTTTCATGTCCAAGTTCACAAAAATGCAGGTAACAAAAAAAAAAAAAAAAGAAGAAAAAATCGAACATCGATTTAAAAAAATGAAAAACTAATATCCAAAAAACTCCAAAATTTAGAGCCATTAAATCAGTGTATACACAGTACTATATCCTCGAGTCTCTTATCTAAATATGCACATTCTGCTGCGTTCTTTTGCCCTTTCATAGAAACATCTATCTGCTAAAGGTGAAAAGGAAAAGCAGATATAAAAGGGCGGATTCGAATGGATGATTTCGTGTGAGCCAACAAGTGTCGAACGAGAGATTTTCTAGGTTCAAAGGTGCCCATTCGATTTGCTTGCTCTTGAGCTGTCTTCTCCATGTCCACCGGAATTGCAGTCTGTTGGAAAACGAGAATATTTAAGCAGAAAATTCATAGAGAGAATAATAATAGGATCTCATTTTGACACAAAGATTTCATTAAGAAAACGAGATAAAC
The DNA here is from genome assembly GCA_954870855.1 of Scutellaria minor. Classification (NCBI taxonomy): domain Eukaryota; kingdom Viridiplantae; phylum Streptophyta; class Magnoliopsida; order Lamiales; family Lamiaceae; genus Scutellaria; species Scutellaria minor. The sequence goes on along the minus strand of OX940735.1, from coordinate 416,911 downwards.
AATTATAAAAAGGGATGATTGGGAAGTAGACATACTTGTCACTTATCCCAAGTCAAGACTATTCTGACAATTCATTGTTGGTGATTGCTCTCAATTGATCATATGTTCTCTGAATTTTGTGCCTTTCTTCCAAAGTCAACTTTGACCCTTCACAAGACTGTCCACAAGTACAAAGTCAGACCATAACAAATCTCGAGTCAATAGTTAAGGTTTAAAGAGCTAAACAGAAGATATACACTTACCAATAAATTGAGAAGATTTTGTAACATAGTCTCCATTTCAACCTTGCATGACAATAGAGTTGGTTGGATCTTGGGTTCTTTATACATGTGTAGTAGTACAGAGGCGATGGGACATATTGTAGTCGAACGATCAGAGACAAGCGATGAACTACCCTCAGAAATCAATGATCCCATCACATTTAACACAAGATTCAATAACTTTCTGTTTTTATGGATAAGATAAAAGGATGGTAATAAGTAATATTGTCTTCTTTTTACACTGTTGACTCTAGTCGACTTTTGATCACTGTCCCCTACATTCTGCATCAAAATGACTGATTTCAAGAGAAACATAAATGTGGGCATAAATTTATAAATCAACTTCAAAGAAAAAGAAGTACTGACAGTTATAGCATTGATCATGTATCGCGGAAGAACATGGCTTATGTTGACAATACTCTGTTCTGAAAGTCTAGACGGTTTTGAGTCTAGTGTGACGAGCAATCTGAGAAAGGCGCACTTATTGTCCATTGGTGTATCCCCACACTGAGAAATATTATGCAGATACAAATTTATAAGCTTTTGGATGAGTTCAAGAACTTGCTTATGAAGTTCGAAGAACATGATAAACATGGGAAGAAGGATAAACCAACCAAAGAGGAAAGAAGATGATGGTCAGAACATACCATGTGATCAACAATTATCTTCTCCAGCATCTGCATGACAAGACTATCATCACCTATCTGTGACAAATACGAACAGACAATGCTAGTGACGTGTTTGAATGTCTTGTGATTTGGCTTCCCATCATACTTCATGGCTGGGGAGACTTCTTCTGCTAAGTAAGTAACATAATAAATGTAAAAGAAATCTACAACAATTTCAATGCAAAATGGAATAATATTTTTTATTAAATAATCCAACAACTCAATTCCATTTCAAAGAAAACACTAAGCATACTTGGATATGCAAGAATAACAAAGAGTAAAAGAGTGAAAGGAGCTTTGAGTTTTTTTTTTTGGCAAAATGGCTTTATTGGCAATTATACAACCACAAATGAGAGGTAACAAAATTAAATTAAAAAAGGTACCTGGATAAACCTGGAACCGTGAGAGTAAAGTGACATGGAAACTTATGTAGTCTGCAACTTGGATATGTCCAGCTCTAAAGGCAGATTGCAGAACTTCTAAGACACGGTAAACCAAAAACGGCTCTAGACCACCTGTCATAGAGAGACAAAGAAAATTCACAAACTATATCACTCTTCCATAATGATACATCTTTCTTGTTCTTGTTTTTTATTTGGTGAATATCTATCTCACTAAACAAACCATCAACTTGCCTTCGGATGTATTAAGTGACATTATTATCAGGATTGTGCTATCAAACCTCTTTTTTTTTTTTTTTTTTTTTTTTTGCATTTTAGTAATTAACAGCTTTATATAAGTGGATAAAAAAAGATCACATGTGATCAAATTATTTCTCCAAAAAGAATAATCCCTTTAAAGAGGTTGTCTACTACAGAAAATAAAAGAAATAAGTATAACAGCAAAAGAGCATCTGACTTCTATGATACTTACTTATGCAACATGGTATTAGTGATTGCAGAAGCAAAGAATCAATAGAGGTAAAATAATAGAGGCAGCAGATGGCAAGCTCCTGAATATCTGCTGCAACCTTTATGAAGGGACCATAGCATATGTCTGCAAAAACAGTCTATTATATTAAACATATCACAAATGTAACCAACGGTGATAAAAAGAATGGAAGAATCTTCAGATGTGTACCATTCTCAACCCTCCTGCTGAAAAAATCTATAAATTCATACTGCATAGTGTCAAATTCCCGAGAGAATGGAGAGTTAGCTGGAGCAGTTTGTCCTACACAGAGTAGAAGGCGCAACACAGCCTGCAAAAAGAACAATTACCGACAAGATAATGCTTGATGATAGGAGCACTCAGGAGAGGTTTTTAAACCAGTACAGATGCCAGGAAAAAACCTTGGTACAAAATGGGTTTTTGTTATCCAGCAAGATTAGCAATGAAGGAAGATCCTGTATCCAAGTGATCTGATAGTCCAACAAAGCAGGATCATCTGCATCAAGGTAATGTGAGCTCCTTTCCTGTTGCACAGAAAAATTGAGGCCAACATTTTCAACACATACAACATTGAGGAAAATAAATCAATTCTACAGTATTGGGTCCACCATAAGCTCCAACTGAGAGTGCCACGAAGATCCATATAAAAAATAATTTTCCAAAAAATCTACTTCAATTGCTTTAGATCCAGGAGCTTTGGTAATCATTCTTATTATACTTGTACATAAAGTAGATATCTTACAGGAGCAAGCATTTCTTCAATTGCAAGAATGCAAGCCAATTTCATTGAAGACTGTGGATTGGATTTCTTGAAAACTGCAGTGAAAGCCTGCAACAATAAATGGAGGCTAAAGAGTGGCTACCATAAAGAAGGAAGACACATTAACAGAATTGAATTAACATACAAACCTGAAGTATACGAGACCTCCAGCCACCAGAAATTTGCATTACTAATTTTGGAATGTAAGGTATAAGTGGAAGCAAGTGTTTCTCATGTAACACTTTACCTGATTGTATCTGCAAATAATGTGCATATCATAAGGGAACAATATCATGAGGCTGAATTCAAACAATTGACAGATAAAGAATGAGGAACTAACAAGTATAACATATAGCCACAAATATCACGACCCTAAAGTGCTGACCATGAATTATACACAGGAATTTTTCAATTCATGAGGGAAAAAAGAAGACAATAAAAAATAAAGGTGTTTCCATCATATTACCAGCTAAACTCTAGTTAGTATAAGCTCTCACGTTAAGTACCAAATATATATCTCAAAGACTATCTTATGTGTATACAGGACCAAATAATAGGAGTCCATAAGCCAACCTTTGTAGCCAGTGAAAGTTCAATGAATTCCAAGAACTTGTCCAACAAAACAGAGGGAGAATAGTTCCAATTTCTCAACTGTAAGAATATTTTGGTAATTAGAGTATTTAGCATGAAAATTCTATCTTCATCCTGCAAGGCACCAAGTAAACAAAATTTAGTCCTTTCAATGAACAAATTCTGAGGTTTAGAAAACCACATTCAAGTCTCAAAGAAATTCAGAAGCTACACTATTACAATACTTCATACAATAAGGTCAATATACCTTTCCTGAGAGATGATGAACAGGATTGAGAGGATAAACATCCCATAACTTCTTTAATGTCATCAGTGATATTAATTGATTGTGTGTGGTCATTTTAGGCTTCTGACAAGTTAGAACAATTTGTGAATCAGGTTCACTTCCACAAATCCCATTAACCAAAAATCTGACTATGATATCTATGCTCTGAAGGATAAATTGCATACAATCACATGATTGCAAATCTAGTTGGGTGGTGCCATGCACCAATGGCATGAAATCATGGAACGAACCAACTAGAATGGGCAAAAGATCCTTCAATTGCTTGGAAATATCCACAACCCCTGCCAAACATGGAAACAAAATTTTATAATGATGTACATGCACACTTATGAGATATCCAAGGTGAGGTTAATGTTGCCGGCACTAAAAAGGGTCTATTATAATATTCTCAAATATACATCAAATTCAAAATAACTACAGAGAAAGATAAAAAATATAATGCACCTGGTGTAGCAAAAAGTTTCTGAAACTCACCAATAGGTTCTCTGGCAGCCTCAGGCTCAAAAGCATGAAGGATCCCATGGGTAGGAATATCCTGTACAAGGGCAACCTTGAATAAGAATTCTATCTAAAACACAACTGAGGAAAAACAGGCAACAACCATGGCGAGCAAACACAAATACAAGGCCAAATGCATTAAGGTACTAGGCTTCTATTAATAGAAGATACAAAATACTATATTGACACCTCTCCACCCAATATGCTTACATTACATACATACATATAGGTGTGTAAATATATATTCTTGAAGGAACAAAAGAAGAAAATGCGACGACAGCATGCGGCTTATTCAAAAGAAAAGTTCATCAGAAAGGAGTCCAAAAGGTAATTCTTGTGACTTTATTCATACTCCAGTTTTTTGTGAAGTCTTCAACTTTAGAGCTTCCTCTTATTAACAGAACATTAATTTGGGATGTTAACAAAAGAAACAAAGATAGCATACCGGCCAAAGTCTGTATTAAAGTAACTTGAGAATATAAGAATGAAATGTGCAATATTGCTAGAGATGCCATATATAGTTATTCGAGATAACAATAACAAGGGATCTGTAATTTAACTGCTCAGGCCATAGTGGATGGATATTTCACATCGTATTAGAATCAGGCAATGCAATCAAAGGCACTTTCCTTTAATGTACTAGTAAAATTAAAAATTAATATAAGAAAAATACGATAGATTATACATTTTTTACAGCTGATTGGTCTCTCTCTTTGCATGGCAACAGTGATAAACAGCTAACCAATCCAGTAATGATGCTCTTTAATTTGCTCTTGTCCTCTAAAAATTGGTTCTTCCGTAGTATATTTTCATAATTCAGGAGAACCTGCAGATATGATCCAACAGTTCCAAATAAAAACGATACAATAAAAAGGCACAAAAAAAAAGGGCAGAACAAATTTATTAGCAGAAGTCATTTTGAATATGCACACACATGAAGATAGATGTAATTCAATATGCACCATATTGGCTAGGAAAAGATATAAGCATACCTTTTCAGCATAAGAAGAAAATGAAGAGGGGCAGAACTGGACAACAAGGTCGAAAAATTTGAAAGCCATCAAACGCACATCTATTGCCAAATGTGTCATAGCATTGAATATATAGGCCATCATCAAGGAAACTAATGGGCCTTGGTTATCCTGTAAGAGCAAAGCAGAAAATCAACTAGAGCATATCCAACTTCAACTTAAAAAGTCTGGAAAATGTCAATATCAACAAAAGCAGCCTTCCAATAACTCCTCGACATATAACTGAAGACACGCTAATTCCTGGTATAAAGACTGGACTCCCTTTGAGCACAAAGGCTCAAAACAACATCAATTCCACCATCCAGAAAGCTAAATGTTATGCTCAATGAAGCTTAGAATAAGCAATATATTTCAGATAATATGTTGAGAAAGAACTGAGACAAATATAAATGGATAGCACAACGATCCAAATTAAAGGTAAAAGACAAAAATAAGTTCATAAGAACTTTATACAGGAAATACTCCGCTATATTATAAATACCTTCGCACACCCAGAGAAAATTACTGACTTGAAAAGCTGATAAAGCATTTCGCGAACAAACTTATCATCATCACCAATGCGCTCGCGAAGTTTCTCTACAACAGCAAGCTTATGCAACTTCAGCTCAGTTGGGTGTTTAACCAAGATATCTTTAATACCTATCAATGCATCTGGGAACAGGACATAAAAGTTTGCTATTAAGCACAAAGCGAGAACAAAGACATTAAACGAGTCAACACATTATTAAAAGCTAAGAACACAACATAGTAGAGATTCATTTGAATAAGATTGAAATGTACAAAACCCAAGAGTAACCAATTCTATATCAACAGAATACCCAAAAAATTTCAAATGTATATCCAGTGGCACATCAAGTAACTCATCAAAGCTAAACTAAAGCATCGAATGTGACCTTTTCGGACTTTGGCATTATGATGGCTCGTCTGCTGAAGAAGCTCCTTTAACGTCAATCCCTTTTTGCTTACTGCTAAACCCGCCTTTTCCGACGCTATACTCTGCTCCGGAAGAACTATAGCTCTGGATTTTATCTCAGTGTTCGTAGCATTCTTCGGAGGCGGCAATTTCCTGCCGAGTTTCCGCTTAAATTTCTGCAAACACAAATTCGAAACTTTGTAAATTCATACTCAGAACAGCTTGAAAATCCAACCTTTTTGCTAAAACCTAAAACTTCAACAAATCGAAGAACTTCTCATCATTACTTTGAAGTCCACCCCGCGGCCTTTTGACTTCTTCGGTTGGGATTTGGGTTTCACCATTTTCGAACTTCCTCGACCTGGTTTTCCAACTAATTTCAGTGGAAAATCGTAATAATCGCCCAAGTTTATATGCGATTGCGAAATTTGTTCCAACTCCAATTTTCAAGAGATTCTTTCTTTAATTGAAATTCATGAATTAGGGTTTAAGGTTTTAGGCATGTGAGAAAAGGGGAAATATGGCGGTTATTTTAACGGCAAAATTGAGTTTAGAATTTGGGCTCGTTGTATTTAAAGGCGGCCCAATTATTATCATCAATATACTAATGGGCTTTATTTGAAATTATGAAGCCCAAAATCAGAAAAATTGGGCTTTCTTTGAGAACCATTTATTCTGGTTTCTTTGAGAACCATTAGGTTAATTTGGAACTAAAATCAAATATTGAAATTTCAAGACACATCCTCATTTATTCTCAAATTATTGGTACAACTATTCACCATTATTCATTAAAATGTACATTACATAAATATGCATAGAATAAATGTGCACTTACTAGGAAGATAAGTCAAAAGGACAAGTACAAAACATTAATAGTGTGAGATTAGTGAACAAAAAGAAAGGAATGAAATTTTAGGTAAAGGTTTGGGTGGTGGAAAGTGACAAGGACAGTGCATGATATAAAGAGGTGCTTAACTACATACATATTAACTAAATAGAGTAACTAATTAAATTGTGACAAGTCTCAATAATTACAATAATTGCAATAATCCAAACAATAATTCCACGTCAACAACGTAATCACATGTATGGTTGGTTTTGAGTGACAACGAGACATGTCATAGTTATTATGACAATGAAATTGACTTTCACGTTCTACACACACCAACCAAATATTGAGGCCACTGACGTTGATCATCTTTGCACCTTTTAACCAATCAATTTTCACAATTATTTGCCCCATTTATTTGCAAATGCCACGTTCTATCATCTTTTATTTGGTCTTATTATTATTATTAAAAAAAATCAGGAAGTATAGGAATAGGATGATTTTAATTGCAATATGAATTTTTCAAAGTAACAATTTTAAAATAACGTTCAGAGTGTAAAAATTAATTTGACATCTTGATGATTTATGTCGAAAATTAGATGTTTTGAAGAGCAAAATTATGCTTGGTTTGTGATTTACTTTGCTAATTAGAAAAAAATCTTCCCCAAAAAAGTGGAATTTGTAGGATCAAATCAAGATAAAATATGTCTCATTTTCTTTATATGCATTAAAGAAAATATCATTATCTTTCTTTTCTTTTCTTGGATTTTATTTTTCTCCTTGAGCCATTGATTGCTTTTGAATTTCCTTTCACCTTCTTCCTTTTCTAAATTAGGAACTACACAAACTAATTCATGAATATATATACATTATCTGATATATTTCACTCGTTATAACATCTATAAAACTCTCGAAAACTGATATTGCAAAGAAGGTAAATCCATATTGAGACAATGTCATTCAAAACTAAAAGTCCTATATCTACATTGCAAAAGATTAATATTAGTGAATACAAACCAAAGCTCAAGAAAACACAAACAACTTCTTACACAACATCAAAACAATCTATCCACATCTACCTTTCCTAACGGCCATCGGATGAAGTGAACGACTCCGCGAATCCAGCGGGCCGGGCCGGGATACTACCCTTGCTATCCTCAAGGTCCATATAGCTCATATCCTTCCCCTCAGCTTCTTGCCAATCCTTCACCATCTGGTCAAGTGGAAGGCTATAATCAATCCCACAATACTCCTCGGTCTCACTCTCGAGTGGTTTCCACTTCTCAACAAGCGAGGCCAAGACATTGACAGCATGGCCCATATCGGGCCGTTGACCGGGCTCCCTCGCCGTGCAGTGACCCGCCAGCTCAGCAATGATGGAGATGCTCTCGAACGTTTCATCTTTCTTGTCAAGAGACGGGTCTATCGCGGCCATTAGCTTATCTTTGTTTGATTTGACTTGCCAGAACCATGCCACCAAGTACTGGCTCTCCTCGGGCCGGGCCTCGTCTAGGGCCATCATTCCCGTTAGTAGCTCCATCAGCACTACACCGAAACTGAAGACATCCGCCTTCGTCGTGATTTTACCCGTAACTGGATGACGTGGCCATTACAAAAGTCCCATGTTTTAGTATGCAGTTTATTCATCATCAAAATAATATTGAAATGTAGCAATATAAAGAACACATCATTGCAGACAAAGTGATCCTAACTATTATAGTGATCATACAAAGAATATACTTTTGTGCATTGAAGGCAATATAATGCAAAACATACTTCATAAAACAAATAGTCAAATGACAACAAAACATCTAAATATAATCGAAATTGACATTTTTACCCTCGGTGAAATAGGTCCACCAATCAAGCAAGGGAAGAGAGGGGGAGGGGTAGTTTTGTCCAAAACACACTATATAAAGTTTACTTACCAGCATATTCAGGTGCTAGGTATCCAAAAGTTCCGGCGAGCCGGGTGGCGACAGATGTCTGATCTCCATCGGGGGCAAGTTTAACGAGGCCAAAATCAGAAACTTTAGCTCGAAAATCATCACCAAGCAAGATATTCGAAGACTTGAGGTCTCTATGAATGAAACTCTTATGAGCCAAAGTATGAAGGTACTCCATTCCTCGAGCAACATCCAATGCAACATTAAGCCTCCTTTTCCAAGAAAGAGGCTCTAACTGCAATTTCCTCCATTGAAAAAGATGTTTGCTAAGAGCCCCCTGAGACATGAACTCGTAAACAAGAAGCCTCTCATTGCCCGCAATAGAATACCCCAAAAGAGACACCAAATGTCTATGACGAACTTTGGACAAAACCGCGATTTCAGATTGAAACTCGTCCAACGCTTTGTTGCTAATAACCCCAGCTTCCATTCTCTTCACTGCAATCTTGGTTCCATCGTCCAATTCACCCTTATAAACGACCCCAAAGCCACCCCGGCCAAGCTCATTTTGGGGGGCAAAGTTCTGCGTCACGTTTCTAAGAACTTGTACGGATATAACCAGATTCCCAGCCTCGATCACATGAGATTCACCACTAGCCGAGCCACTAGTCAAGGACGAAACACTTCTATGTGTGCTATCCGCGACCACAATCTTGACCGCGTTGTCTGAGTCAGATGGAGCTCTAGGATGAACCACAAGCGAGCCTGGAGTGGCTCCTCCGTCTTTCCTCTTCTTACAAAGATAAATCGAGAGTGGTAGAACCAAGCAAACAAGAACGGCAAAGCTAGCAACCGGGCCCACAATTACATACATCTTGTTTGAGCTTTTCCCTCTAACAGGTCCATATGTAGCATTGGAAGATACAGACGAAGACGGGTTATGAACGTCTCGTGAACCCTGAGACGAGGAGTTGGACATGGGATTCAATAAGGTGTTGCCCTCTAAGAAAAGCTTCACATTGGAGCCAAATTTAGGAAGAGGGGGGGAGATATTGTTTCCATTCAAGTTCAAGAACATCAAAGACTTCATACCAGTCCAGTTCATAGGAATCTGACCAGAGAGATTGTTCGACTCAAGATATATATAAGTAAGAGAATCAAGATTTGCAATAGAAGGGCTCAAAGTACCAGAAAGATTTGATCTTGGCAAGTTTAAGGTAATGATCTTGCCACTACGATCGCACCCCACTCCCAACCAAGACACCCTACACGGATCATTACCAGACCACGACCCAACGAGCCTATCCGGATAATCCACCCCGTCAAGAAACCCCAACAGGGCCATAACATCAGGGGCACAAAGAGCACCAGGGTTAGGAAGACAAAACGGATTCGAAGCATATGTAACATTAACACCTTTGAACTTAGGGACAGGTCCCATGAAGCCATTGTTATTCAAATCCAAATGTCCCAACCCCATATCCACCAAGCTAGCAGGAATCAAGCCAACAAGATCATTGCCATTGAGATTAAGATCCTTCAAAGAGACTAAATCACCAATGTTATTCGGAATCCTACCCGAAAAACGGTTCCCATGGAGCCAAAGACTAGTCAGCGAAACCATACTTGAAACAACCTCAATTGGACCAGACATACCCTCACTTTGTTGATTCAACCAAAGAACAGTCAACAACGAACCCCTAAAGCTCTCTGGGATTCCCCCAGTGAGTTGATTCAAAGACAGCTTTAAAACCTCCAAAGAAGACATGTTTCCAAGAAATGCAGGCAAAGAGCCACCCAAATTACAGCTCATCAATGTCAGGTTCTTAAGCTGGGCTGAGCTCTGCAAAGCAGAGGGCAAAGACCAGCCAGTGGTGGAGTTCAAAGGATTATAATCTAAGGCCAAAACCTCCAAATTGACAAGCCCATTAAAGAAATCAGATGGGATTGTGTCAAATTTGTTGTAATCCAAATAGGCATATTGCAATTGAGACAAGCCACTAAAGGAAGGCAATTTCCCACTGAATTGGTTCTTTTGCAGGCCTATGTTTTGCAGCATGGAGAGTTTATTGAAGTTTTCAGGCAACGGGCCTTTAAGGCCCAAACCTCGTACCTGAATCTGGGTGACTCTGTCGCCGGAGCAGAATACGTGGGGCCAGGAAGGTGGGCCACACGCGTCGTCGCCATTGTCGGGCCATTGCAAGAGCTCAGCATTTTCGAGATTCTTTCTGAACTGGTTTAGTATGGCTAAGTCGTTGGGATCCGTGGCGCCATTAGCAACCGAAGCTATGAATAGAAGAGAGATTATAGCGACTGTTATCTGGGAATTAGCCGCCATGGCAGATACTTTGAAGCTAATAAGCAGAGTACTAGCATTGAGAGCTGAAGAAAGGGTATTATAATCTCTGTTAGCAGCTTTTAGAGAAGCTCATCTGAAATGGTGGAGAAAGAGTGGTAGAGAGAGAAACATGGGATAACTGATAAGGGATATTTGGAAATTGCAAATTTGCAATAATACAGAAGAGAGAGAGAGAGAGAGGTAAATGTAGAGAGAGGGGGGGGGGGAGTGACTTTGTTTGATGGTGAAGAATGAGGAAGAATAATACTAAACAGGGAAGAGTGGAATAAAGAAACAGAAAAAACAGAGAGTATTGAGCAAAGCTTGTTGAAGAAGGGAAGACAATAAAAAGTGGATCTTTGAAGACAAATGTGGATGTCGGATCAAGAACATGAAAAGGGAAGTTAAGGAAGAAGAATTACGATGAATGATGATTCTTGATTATGCACTGTTAAATCATGTCTTTTGAGCTTTTCAGTTCCTAATTTTGCGCTATAATAGGGACAAGGTGTTTTCGTCTTTTTCCTCCCAAGGTAAACCTATTGAGATGCTATGAATCATGTATTAAATTTGTTTTGGTAACCATAATACCATAATTAATATTATTAAATAATATTTTTGTTGTTTTATTTATTTATCACAAATTAGAAAATTTAATTAAATTATCCTTTAAAAAATAAAAAATAAAAAGTCACCATGAGATTCAAAGGGTTACAAAATCGTATAACCCATGATAATCATTGGGTTATACAAAAATCGTGTGAAACACTAAGTGTGCGGTGATCTTTTGATCTTTACTAAAAGAACAATTTTGTTTATTTTCATGATTTGAGGTAGAAAAGTAATAAAACTATTTTTTATAGTAAAAAAGTAATATACTATTTGATTTTGTTGTATCAATGACTATTATACCTATTAAATTCCGTAACTAAAACCTTGCAATATATTATGATGGGTTACTTTTTTTTTTTTAAATATGTGTTGCATTTATATATTTATTACCTGGTTGATAGGGCATTTCTTGGTTTCTTCCTGGTGGTTGATATTAATTTTTATGGTTTCAAATTTTATGACACGGATTTTGTTTTATCCCTATTAAATTTTATAATAAATTTATTCAGGGACAAAAAATAATTTGTGCATGTGAGGAATAGTAATATACTTATATATTAGTAAATAATTTAGGTATGGCTGATTAATTACATAGGTGGGGCCGACACTTCAACCTTCATTTCGCATGTGATTTCCATATTTAAACTCCCCCACTTTTTTGTTTGTAAATTTTAGGTATATTTCCATTTATTTATTTATTAATATGACACATATTAAAATAATATTGTAGTATAAACTTAATCTGAATCACTAAATGGGTGAATTACGATAAAGACATAGTAAACAAATAGAGCACCGATATAATAAATTAATAAGAACATTTGACCCAAACAATACAAAGATATATATATATATATATATATATATATATATGTTGTGTAATCCTTTTGCAATATTGTACTGTTTGAAAAAAATATATATTAATTTGTAAGTAGCAAGACTTCATCTCATTAAATTATATTTAAAACACATTCTTATATAAGTTTTTATAATAATTAAATATGAGTGGTGACAAGTATTCTCATACATGAAAACACCAATATAGTTGCATTTGTATGTAAATTTTGTTCCATTGGTTGAAGATTTGCTTGCTTTGTGATATTGAAAGGAAATATATTATTGACCATAAATGTGTATTTGGGATTTATATAGTTGACAATGATTTATTGGTTGTAAGAAAAATGATAATGATGATAAATAAATGAAATAATTATATATACAAAAATAACCAATGCTACTATGTATTGGTATTGGTGATTGTAGAGTGGTCGTGATTATATATTTTCCTGCCATTATATCAAACAAAAGCTAGAAAAAAGAAAAAGAAAATTAAAATTGTGAAATAATTTATCAATATTTCACATCTGAATGGTATTATTGAATTCCAATGTTACAGCCAGCTATCATGCAATAACTACTGCACGATGTCACCTTTATTTCATCATGAACTCACACTTCCTCTGTTGGAATTATCTCTCATCATGTCTTGTTATTTTATTATAATTAAAATAATAAAATAAAAAATTAAATAGGGTTGATGAATCCGAACAAGTTGGACATGTCAGAAGTTGGATCGTGACATGGCAAGAGGGTCTCAATTTTTTTTCTTTTTTTTCTATAATTTAAATATTCAGATATTATCTTGACTATTAGGGTCTTAAAAAAAATGTTTTATCATTATTTTCTTCTTCTGAAATTTTCGAATGAAGATGATCCATTTGGATTCATAGAATTAACCATTCAGCTTCAAGAAATATATTTTATTTTGATGGTGCAATATAAGATCTTCAAATTCCAATCAATGAATTATTTTATATATTGATAGACAATACGCTATAAAATTAATTAAATTAATTAGAGTGAATGATTTGGTATTTTGTGACGGTGCAAAGTTAATTTTTGATGGACCAATGAGTTGGGACAAAATTGGGCCCCAAAATCTAATCACGATTAAGCCTTTTGTCTCGTCTATTTATGTAAAACAAAGTCCAATCAGTCAAAAAGGCTAAGGCCCCATTTCTCATACAATTAAAACAATAATAAACATTGAAATAGAGTGGGCCCCAGATTCATTTTAATGGTTAAACACTTTAAAATGCAATATCCATATTCTTTTATTTTATTTATTTTTGTAAGATTATACTATGCAAATTGCTAATAAATGTGGGATAGAATCTTCTTAATATATTATTCAAGTTAGTATATTGTGGTTGATACCTATTGGCTTATGAAACATCTACATCACCCATCACAATTCATTAAATTATCATAAAAATTCTTAGACGGTCTCACACATATCATGAAATTAGAATTGTTTTACAAAATTTCTACTTTTAATTTATTCATTTTTAATTTGTTTACCAAAATTTTTTAAGTGATGATTTGTATGGACTAAATAAAAGGTATTATTGATATGGATAAATTTTGACCTCATAGTCTTGAGTGGAAACAACAATATCTTTAAAGATGAAAGTATTCAGTGTGTTGGTTTAGACAGTTATAGTGACCTGTTGATCATGGAAATGGAAAAATGGTAAAAAAGAATATAATTTTTAATTATACAAAAACTCATAAGAAATGATTTTAGAGATATAAATTTGTAAACATTATATAAAATTAAATTTATGAAATGATTTCACGAAAGTCGTGTTTTTTTATTTGAATGTTTTCAAAGACGTACACACTATAATTATACACTATAATTATATGTGCAAACTTCTAAATGATAAATTGAATATAACTTCTGACCGTTTATGCTTGAATCTATCAGAAAACCTAAGCATTTTATCTATTTATTTATTTAATTATTTATTGTCAAGAACTGACTACCACATAAATAAATAATACATTTCCAAGAAAATTCAATAAATAAATAAGAAGATGGATAGAACATTCAACTAAGGATATCCATTGGACCATCCATTAGGAACATTACCACTCAAAGAATCAAAAGTCTTTAAAGCGAATCAAGTCATTTCAAAACTTCTTTTTCCTACAGCTACAATGTATTCTTTCATTTCCCTTTTCTTTATTTTTATTAGAGAAATTCAATAAATAGGAATAAAATCAATGAGAATCAAATCAGAAAAGTGAAGCTTTAACCCTTTATCGCAAAAAAGTTGGCTGCTATATTTATCAGTCTTCAATGATTCCTCAAGGTTGTTTGGATATCCCTTATTTGGAAATTATCATACAGATGTATAAATAAATACTAGGTGGAGAAACATTTTTGACCTAGTTTATACTCAATTCACCCATAGAAAGGTGTTAATTAAATCAATGCAACAAACTTTAGTAAATTACTTAAAACACACACACACACACATCAAGCTGTCATTTCTTGTACAATCAAAACCAATAAACAAGAAATTGGTCTCATAGTTCATAACATAGCCACCAACTGGGCAAACAACAAACCACAATTTATATAACCAGAGATCAAGAAAAGATAAATAAAGCATATATTTTCTCCCAAGTATTTCGGGACATAAAGATACAGTACACTTACTAATGAGCAGGAGCTGGTAAAGCAGTGAGACTCGGTTCGAGAACTTGAAGCATACCCGTTGCTAGCCTCCTCGTGAGATCCTCAACGGGAATTTTCACTACATCGCTCCTCATGCCAATATCTGCGGCATATCTGCTAACACAATAAACCCCGACTGCTGTGGCGGCCATCCCGTAAATATTGGTGGTGACGAGACGCAGTGGAGTAGATAAAACGGCCGCCAGAGGTCCACCTATGATAGACACAGCTTGCCCGCTTTGTCCCATTGTATTCTGATTCAGGACGAGCAATCCTGTCTTGCAGTAGATGGCAAAGTCTTCACAGTTGTTCTTGAACACGTTGTAGCACCCAAAGCCGTTCTCAAGGAGAAATTTGGCTCGATGAATCACTTCTTCATTGGGATCTGAGACGGCGAGTGTACAAGTTCCTCCACGTGCTTTTGCGATAAAAAGAGCTGGGCTGACAGCATACTCGAAGCGGTATAAGATACCGCCGGTAAGGAAGCAGTTCAAACATGAAGAGACCACCCCTTGTTCTTCTCCGGTTGGGACGCAAGTGGGGCATGGCACGTAAGATCGGTTAGGTCCTGAGCTCACCAACAGGAGATCTAATACAGTACCAGTGCTGACTTCTTGGCCACGTCTGGTGAAATGCAAAACTTTATCATCTCCAACATAGATGCCTGCTTTCATGCAAACAAAATATTGAGCATGAAATTGTATTAGCAGTAATAATACAAGGATTTCACTGTCACAAAACATAATAAACCTTGAAATTTTATAATAAGTAAAAATAGATTTGGACAATAGAGGCAATTGCTTATAGAAGAGTGCACAGTTTCTTCACACATTCGAGTAGAAAATGCCATGAAGTTTTCTCTAGATTTTGATGGTGTTCGACTAAACTTATTCAAGAGATCTTCTAAGTTCTTAAGCTTATAAGATGTTTTATCTTAATTTGAAAATAAGTTGTCGAAGAGTTGGATAAATAAGATGAGGGAGCTCATAAGAAGTTTGTAATGGAAATTGTATTACTTAAATGATGAAATTTAAAGGAGTTTGTCAAAACAAGATCTCATTTTAAAAATAAGATGGGTGTCCTTACTTCAAAAAACAACTTGAAAGCTCTTTTAGGATGAATAAGACCTTACATTCTAAACTTTATCACACTCTTGAGGAGCTTATAAGCTTTGTCCTCTTATGAATTTTGAATGGGTTAACCATCTTGTGTTTCAATAACATTATCCAACCCAGACTGCATATACAAATAATCCCTGAATTGGAAGCCATATCATGCAGGCGTGTTAAGCCAAATCCACGATTTTCAGAGAGAACGGAAAAATTCTGTTATAGTTTATTCATTGTACATTCGTAGTTATTATATTACCTTCAATCCATATTTTATAATATGAAATAATGGAATAACATGCATCAGCTTAGTTCTAACATGATTCATGCTGCTTCCACAACAATGAAGTTCTTCAAGTTGATTCTTCAGTCATAGAACTAAGACATTATTCACTAACATCAAATGCCAGTCAAGTATTTATATTAGAAGCAAGTAGATTGGATAAGAAGGCCTTCTTTCGCACAATTCTACTATTTTTTTCTAGGAAAGTAGAACCAGAAGAATCGGATCACTTCTTATCTTACCCCAACTCAAAACTCCAAAATAATTTGGTATCATTCGATAACTAAAAGAAGACCACTCTCCAAAAAAAAAAACTAAAAGAAGACCAAACAATATACACGCAACATTCATCAATCATCACATACTACCAAATCGCATCAACATCAAATCCAACAAAATCAAACCAAATAAATTGAACTAAAACCTACCGTGATGAGCGTAGATATAAGCAGAGCGCCACGAATAGATGTGATCCCCTGGTTTGAGGCTGCTCCTTTCGATTCTTCACATACAAATTCACATAACAGAACCAAAAAAACACACATATACTAAACTAAATCAGCCAAAACAGAAAATCAGAAAACAGAAATAAAATCGAGATAATTCGGGGGAAAAAAGGAAAGTATTGCAATCAATTGTGCAAAAATAATTGAAGTTAGTTACCTATTTGAGAGCAGCCCCATTGTTGTTCCTCGATTCTCTCTCTGCTAAAATTGGGGAATGTTTCGGGAAATGAACGCAGAATATGATTCCTCTTCGCAGCGTTGGGAAGTTTTTGAAATGCCTGAATTTGATAATTGAATTAATTGGTTGCCGGTGCGGTGATAGGTAGAATGACGGAATTGCCCTTCGCGTAAGGTTTCGAATTACACACGGCTTCGAACTTCGAAGCTAAGTAATCGTGTTGATGGCTGAGTCAGCACCTGCGCTGCGCCGCGTTTGGCATTGCTGAAAAACATTTCTTATAAATTCACACTTTGTAATAAAAAGAAAAATTAAAAGAAAGTAATATAATACGCTTCTCATCCCAAGATAAATGTTGTTTTAGTAAATAAAATTTATTGTAAAATAAATGTCATTATATGATTTAAAGATATATTTACTTACAATTTACGCCTACCAAATTAAATGTATTAAAAGATAATTGCTAAGAGAAAAGAGAAAAAAAATTATAATAATTATATTTAAATAGGGTAGATCAAACTTAAACAAATCTAAAACTACATTTTCTTCTTAACTATCGTTCCTTTTTAGTAATTTGTGTTAGTTATATTATTCTTTATTTGGTGGTATCATTGCAAATAAATGGAATGATGTTATTTTATTAGTATGAGATAATTTAATGTAAATTGAATGATTCTATTTATTATTCTATATATCATTCTATCAGTATGAAATAATTTAATGTAAATTGAATGATTCTATTTTATTATTCTATGATAGAGTGAAACAATTTGCATTTTAAAATTTGACTAAAAATAATATTTTTAAGATATGGATAAAAAAAAAAATTCTACTACAAATGACTTAAAACAAAAAATTCACACTGAAAAAAAAAAGGTAAAATATATCAACCAACTATCATAATATATCAACATGCACTTGCTAAAAAAAAGGATGGTAGCATACTAAAAAAAATGTACTCATATACTTTTCATTTTATGAAAAGCTGAGTGGCCTTAGTACATTTTTTGTGGTGTGTATAGCCCATAGAAAAAGTATTTGTTGGGCTTTATTGTCAAGCTTCAACCAATTATTTATTTTTAAACAAGCCCATGTGTGAGCCCATCTTTAAAATAGACTACACCATAGTTTAATATGCTGAGAAAAGATATTAGAAAGTGGCCCATTAGTTATATCTTAAGTCTCTTGACCTATTGCTTATTATTTTATCGGATTGGTGGTGAAATCGATATACGAGTAGAATATACAATGCTTTAATTTGTTAAACTAAATTATTCATTAATTTATTGTTGAGCTAATCACCTAATTATAATTTAAAAATACGAAAGCATATATTGCCAATAAATACAACATATTACCGTCGTAGGATACAGAGTGCATTTGAATTTATTTTTTTCTTCTTATTGAGTTTTTCCCTAAAGTGTGCAAAATTACCTTAAATAATCACTAAATCATTTGAAAAAATTTGATATGATCATACCTATAAACATATTGAATCATAACGTGAATACAATTATAATTACTTCTAATTTTAATTATAGATTTTCACAAATTAATTATAGATTTTCACATTTTTATGTATGTTGTGTGGAAGACTTTACTAAAAAGAAAGAAACAATTATTTTCCAAATCAAAATTTATGAGACAGTCTTTACAAAATTGAAAAATTACATGTTTTGACTTAATAATAAAGTGATATAAATTGAACAGAACTTCATCAATTTAAATATGATATGTGAGATGATCTTATCCAAATTTTTATTAAAAATAGGAATGAAATATTATGAATGAACACACTAATATATATCTTTAAAAAAAAAAATCATTCTAACTGTGATATTAGAATACAAAATATAAAAACAGAAATGTGTATCGTGTGGTTGAAGTCCCCATAGACAAGTGAATGTGGGTTCACACTTTTAGTGCTCCACAAAACAAAAGACTTAATCTACAAGAAACGACCACTCACTAGTTTCCTAGAAACCTCCAAAGTTGTCTATTTGTCATTTGTTTATTTCATAATTGATTTTATTAACTAACAATATTTTATTGACAACAAATTCGAGTTAAAATATATTTTCATCCAACTTTTGTGGTTGTGACTTTAGTTTCAACCCACAACCTCACTTTACTGCAAATGCTTTCTAACTTCAATTTCGTAACCTTGATTGAAAAATAAAAACACCTCGATTGATTTAATTGAATCTCACGAAATGATCTTAAAATAAGTAACAAAACGAATAACATAACTAAGTTTTAGTCTATTCTTATTAATTTAAATATGATATATATATATATATATATCTCCGGTGGATTTTAACTTCTAATAATAATAATAAATAATATTATTATTACAGTTTGAGTTCAACTTTACAAATCAATTCCTAAATCTAGAAGAATCAGCTCCTGAATTTAATAAATGAGCTCTTTAATAGTTAAACTTGAAATTATAAAAATAGACTCTATCTACTCCTAAAAAGTGACCATAATTAAGACTTCAACAAATGTGATGAGTAAGATTAATTTTTGAGATGATGAAGCATGAGTGGTAATTCTTCAAACATGAATACCATTAAATAAAGTATAAATATTTTATTGTCAATTGAAACTCACCACTCAATAAATAATACAAAATCATACAAAAAATCTAAAAAATCTCTAGTTCTAATAACTTTTTGACCCTAAGGAAATCATGTGTGCCACACTTTATAAAGTGATGTTTTATTGATTTTGAACTTAAAAATCAATGATAAATTCTCAATACTACATCACTTGGACATCCAGATCATTAAGGCCAGGTGCATTTCGCTTAAGACCATTTTGTTAGAAAAGGTTTTTCAACTTTTATATTTTTCTTTCAGTTTTTATTTTATTCGATTTATATTTTAAATTCTTGGTAAGAAAATTGTGGTTTGTGGAGATTTAGTTAGCATTGTGTCGACAAGAAAAGGTTAAGCATGGAAACATCAGACATGTATGGAGACAGATTTCCTAGTGTTATCAACAAGGCTTGCTGCTTACGTGTCGCAATGCAATTGGCACTCTATTGTTATTTCGCATTCATGATTTTATTTTTATTGTTATAATTTAATGCTTTTATACACAGTTTTATTTATATAAAAAAAAAAAACAATGGTTTTATTATAGCCAAAATACAAATGGATAAGACCAAATTAATTAAGGTTCCAAACTTTAGTTGCTTAGTCAACTTTTCTTTTTTAGAAGGTAACTTTGCAGCTTAGTCAAATCTTACGTCATTTCCCATTAAAAAAGAAAAAAAAAGGAAATAAAAAGAGGTAAGAAAATAATAGTTAAATTGAATAAAGTTTAGCAGCCTTCTAAAACCAGGAAAATAATCGAAGTCTTTTATGAAATATTTTTGTGTCCCAACGTTTATCTAATTTTTACTACGTGCTTCACGTGGTGTTACAATTTACTTACTATCATAATTACTTTAATATTTGATAAGAAAAATCATATGGATTTTATCTTGTAAATTTATATGTATTATCCTTCAAATTCAGTAAATACTTTTTTTGTTAAAATTTATGTGCACACTGAAAATGAATTATCTTTTTCGCACATATGTAGTATATTGTTAAGGAGAATTAAGATGATTTTCACTTAAAGACAATCACTCTTTTTTCTGTTTTTCATAATCTGAATTTTTGCGATTTCATATATAGCTAATTACCAATTGCACTTTAATTTTTGTATTGCATACATGGAATTTTAAAAAATTGCAATTTAAGTTATCTAGTATATATTTGCAATAATTTTTGTTAACATACTTAGAAATAAAAATTACAGTATGAAGTGAAAAAATTTAAATTCTTATATATTTTAATAACAAAGACAATTTTACTACTAATTCCAACCTATAAAAATCTTCTAATTCAAACAAAACCTGTAAAACCTTTTAATAACATAGATCAGGTTTCAAAACTTTACACACGTGTCAAGTTTTGTGCTCAAACGACATAGAGAACATCGACATGATATACTAGTGATATAAAATTTCTGGTATAATTTGTTGATTATTTTATATAAAGCATATTTAATTAACTGATATTTTCATTTAATGAAGTTTTCTCTGAAGAAAATATTCACAACATTGTGATTTCCGATTGGTTCACTATATTTTGCTTTACCAACAAAGAATATTCCCTGCTCCAGAATATTCTACGGTGTCTAATTGGCTAGCCAATAAGAACCTGCCATTTGTCAGTGGACTAAGACACGTACACATCACACATTAGCTTAGCTTAGGATAATAAAACACAAAATATATTTTATTTTATTAAAAAAGAATTGATATTCTCTCATGTCGGTATATTTAAAAATATATGTAGCAACCATTTAGGAGAGTCTAAACTTTCATTATCTTTATATGTAAAAGGATACATGTGGCAAGTCTACACTTTTTTATATTATTTTATTTATAAATTAAATTAAATAGAATTTTAAAATTATTAATATGGTTAATTGATTATATAATGCTGATAATAAATATAATATAAGAATTTTAACTAAAATTTTAAAAATAACACTTGCTAGACCTCAATAATCGAAATCATTTATATATTCGAAATTTGTTAGTTTAAAAATAGAGAAAAATATAAATAAATTAAAAAATAAATAAAATAAAGGCGGGTCGATTAAAACGGATCATTTAGCCTTTTTTAAAAATTTGCCAAGAATTATTTAATTTCTTTTAAATCCCAAAGTATCATATCATATATATATAAGTGTGGTTTGCTCTCTCCAAATGTTGACATGTTGACAAGGAAATAACTTAATTTTGAAGGCTCCTCCATTCAAGCAGAAAACTAAAATCAGAGAAAGAAAACTTCTTTTATTTATCTGGCTGAGGACTTCAAACCTCATAAATTAAAATTATTAAAAAATGTGAAAAAATTATTAAAATTAAGGATTGAAAAAATGTGAGATAAGATTAATAAATAGAATGATAATTTTCTAATATATACAAAGAAAAATTGAAAAGAAATCCGTGCATCGCACGGGTTCCAAATCTAGTTATTAATAAAGTGGAGTATTTACATAATACATAGTATATTCGAAAAAGTGTTCAATTCATACATTCTTTTTATCCGTTCATTCAATTTATTTTGGAAATGCACTATATTTAATTATGTAAAATTCAACGTCTATAACTATCAGGCATATCCTTGTCATCAAAGACCCAATACCATATCATGTCACGTGCCTTGTCCACGTCATCGTACACGTGGGCCAGGGTCTCGATCTATCAACAAAGATTCAATCCTACTTGTCACCCTTTCCTCCCTCGAAATTAACCCCATAAAGAATTCCCAAATCTCCACACGCATATTTATACAAGAAAAAAAAGAGAAAAAGAAAACCATAATCTTGGCCGTTAGATTCTTCACACAAAGCTCCATCGCCATTCACACTTTCCCTTAATCGAAAATTCGAGCAGCCCTAAAAATCGATCGGAGATTGTGAAAGAGAAGAGTAGAGAGATGAATTTCAAGCCGCCGGAGTGGCGGTCGGCGTCCGCGACGGCGACGTCTTCCGGCTCGACCAGCTCGATCGTGACGGCGGAGAAAGCGTTCTCATTCATATCCAAGGGCTGGCGCGAAGTGCGCTCTTCAGCCGACGCGGATCTCCAGCTGCTGAAAAACCGCGCCAACTCCTTCAAAAACCTAGCCGATAGAGAGTTCGAGAATTTTCTCAACTCTGCTTCGAGATCGCCTTTCAGTGTTCCTACGATTACCGCCTCTGCTACTATGAATCCGGCTCCTCTTGCGGAAATCGATTTCGTGAAGAAGCTACAGCCGAAATTGTGGGAAATCAGAAGGGCGTACTCGTCTCCAGATTTCAAGTTTTACAGGCGGCCGCAGATTAAGATCAATTTATCAGCGATTAAGAGCGCGATTGTGGCCGAGGTGGGGGAGGACGAGGATGAGGAGGATGAGAGAGAGGCGGTCAGGAAATGGAGGAGTCCGAGGGTGACGTTTAAGGATAAGGAGAGAGAGGAGGGGCAATTTGGGGAATTATGGGAGCCGATAAATACATTGAAGTCGAGGCTAAGGGAACTGGAGCAGAAGAGCTCCAGTGAGATTCTGGAGGGGATTAAGAATAGTGAGTTCGTCGAGAAATTCAAGGCAAGCTTGGTATGCATTTCATTTTTTCTTTCTTTCTTTCTTTCTTTTTGATGCGTAATTTATTTATAGGTGTGTTGCTTGAGATAATGTATAAAAATGATGTTTGGCATGATTTATAGTAAATGTAGAATAGTTATCAGTACTATGAGTGATGAATTCGTTTTTCTTTTCGTTAGGAAAACAAAAGTTACAGAATGAAATTGGATTATATATGAATAAAATTGGTGTTGAGTTTTGTACTTGTTGTTTCTCCATAAGTTTAGTGTGATTCGTTGTATGTAAAAATATAGGTTTAATAGATATACCATTGGAGCGGTTATACAATCAACTGCACAAAATTTGCACCAGAAACTATTTGTACCCCCTTGAGAAAAAAAAGGAAAACAAGAATGAGTGAGAAATCTATGGTGTGTTGATTATTATTGTTGGCTGGACATTTTCCTTTTTGAGATATGAATTCCTCAGGGAATATACTCCTCAATCGTCTATTTACATTTACTATGCTGATCTTTGTTTGTTTTCTCTTCCAAATTGTTTCTGCAGAAATCAATATGCAAGGATCCAAATGAGGCAAAGGTCAGTCTATCATTTTATTCTTAAGAATTCTACAATATTCCTGAAAAAGAACCGAGATCATCAGTTTTGCCTACAACGATCGAAGAAGCAAGTGACTGTTATGTAATTCATAGAAAAAAAGAAAAAAAGGTTTTCTAACTCACAAAATCTGAAACTCAAGAAAAATCCACCCACATATGTTGTAGTTTGTGAAATTACCTGCACTGCTTTGCTGAAGACTATATGTTTTTTTAATGTTTCTGATATAGGAAGTTCCGCCCCTTGATGTACCTGAACTTCTGGCATGTTTAGTGAGGCAGTCTAGCCCCATGCTGGATCAACTCGGCATTAACAGAGGTATGCTGTTCCTGAGCATCAATTTGTATTCTTGCATCTTGTTATCTTCTTAAAACGACAAAGTTTACAACATTGAGTCTTTTTCCTTGCTAGGCCAATGGTTTAACTGATTGTACTTGTCAACGTGAAGTATTTCAGAATCTCGTGTTATATATTTTATAATTTTTTGATCTATGCAATATGTCTGGATTTGTATCATTCAACACACTCTGGGAACATCTATGAGATTGCTATAGCTGGGCTGTTGATATGGTCTATAGATTGATGCCAGGCAGCCAGGAGAACTTCTGTGGTTATTTAACAGCATGGCTTGCCTTTTTAAGAGATCATTCCCAAATTGCTCTAGTAATGGGATGTGTTTTAATTAAAGGGAATTACGCCTTCATGCTTTTACTCTTAAGTCTTTGTTTGTAGTGCATTTTTCTTCCATCCTCTTTGATCCAAAGCATGACCAAGGAATCTAGCATTTAATACCATACCGGTGATTCTATATCACCATGTATGGCCCAGTTTTATCCCAAATAAACAATGAGGGCATTGCTGAGGTTTTACCTCTGTTTAATTACCATTTTATCTTATGTGTGCAGATAGCTGAATTCATAATCTTTGTCCTTGGTTTTTAGGCCTATCAGACAAGATAGTGGAAAGTTTGTGCAGCAAACGCAAAAGCCAACTTATATCACGTTCCTTACCTGCTGGAGAGTCATCTATTGTTGAAAGTGAGAACATCAATGATGAATTAGATTTAAGGGTAGCCAGTGTTCTCCAGAGTACAGGGCATCGTTATGATGGTGGATTTTGGAGTGACTTCGGAAAACATGATGAGATGGACAAAAAGAGGCATGTGGCTATCGTCACTACTGCCAGTCTTCCTTGGATGACAGGAACAGCTGTAAATCCATTGTTCCGAGCAGCATATTTGGCAAAATCTGCTCAACAGAATGTCACACTTTTGGTTCCATGGCTTTGTCAATCTGATCAAGAGATAGTATATCCCAACAATCTCACTTTTAGCTCTCCTGAGGAGCAGGAAAATTACATACGTAGTTGGCTTGAGGAAAGGGTTGGCTTTAAGCCTGACTTCAAGATATCATTTTACCCAGGAAAGGTACTTTGGTGAACTAATCTTTTCTCATATTTCTTGCCTATACACTCAAATTGTCCTGCCAAGATCTATAAAGGTCTATTTAACTAAATACTCTTATATGCAACATGTTTACTTTGCTAACTAGCCTTCGAATCAATACACCAATGCAAACTTCCTGTTAACCAGATTTTGCGCTAATGAGCAATGGAACTACTCCTGTCTATAGATTTAACATGCATATAGACCATAAGCTTTAAGAGGTCTAACACTACACAAGTATCTGTGATTACAATGGGCCTCTCTTCATATGATTTGTTAGTAAGCTAGAATATTAACTGGTTTCACACTTTTTTTTCTTTGTCATAGTTCTCAAAATCAAGGCGAAGTATTCTACCAGCTGGAGATACCTCTCAGTTTATTCCTTCAAGGGATGCTGACATTGCAATCCTAGAAGAACCTGAGCATTTGAACTGGTACCATCATGGTAAACGATGGACTGATAAATTCAATCATGTGGTTGGTATTGTTCATACTAACTACTTGGAGTACATCAAGAGGGAGAAGAATGGTGCTATGCAGGCTTTTTTTGTCAAGCACATAAACAATTGGGTTGTGAAAGCATATTGTGATAAGGTAGTGGTCCTCCCCATTTTTTATCTGAAATCTTTTTCACGATCAGTACTGCTATCATAGTATATTTGTAATTATAAAAATTCCCAAAAATAAATTAGTCAGAGTGGTTCTGCCTTTTATTTTAGCCGTTTTTATCATTCTGTGTAGGTCCTACGGCTCTCTGCTGCCACTCAGGATTTACCGAAGTCTGTGATTTGCAATGTTCATGGTGTAAATCCAAAGTTCATAAGGATTGGAGAAAAAGTAGCAGCAGAAAAGGAGCGTGGAGAGCAAGCTTTTTCCAAAGGAGCATATTTCCTAGGCAAGATGGTTTGGGCAAAAGGATACAAGGAATTGATAGATTTATTAGCAAAGCACAAAAAAGACCTCGATGGGTTCAACTTGGATGTTTATGGAAATGGAGAGGATGCTCATGAAGTTCAAAACGCTGCTAAACGACTAAGTTTGAATGTCAACTTCATGAAAGGCAGAGACCATGCAGATGATTCATTACAGCTGTAAATCTCCTTCACCTTCTCTAAAAAAATTAACGGTAACTTCTATTATAGCAAATTAATGTACCAATTCCCTGTTTGACAATTTTTTTCTTGCTTGCAGTTACAAAATCTTTATAAATCCCAGCATCAGTGACGTGCTCTGTACCGCCACAGCTGAGGCCCTTGCGATGGGAAAATTCGTCGTTTGTGCAGACCACCCTTCAAATGATTTCTTCAGGGCATTCCCCAACTGTTTAACGTACAAAACCCCAGAGGACTTCGTTGCGAAAGTAAAAGAAGCCATGGCCAACGAACCTCAACCTCTAACCCCCGAGCAAAGGTACAGCCTTTCTTGGGAAGCAGCCACCCAGAGATTCATGGAGTACTCTGAGCTCGACAAGGTTCTGAACAGTCCAACCGATCGATATTCAGGTAGGAATAGCAGAAACGGTATGTCAAAGTCAACCTCATTACCCAATCTGAACGAAATGGTTGATGGAGGATTAGCATTCGCTCACTACTGTCTCACTGGAAACGAGTTCCTTAGGCTGTGTACGGGGGCTATCCCTGGAACAAGGGACTACGATAAGCAACATTGCAAAGATCTTCATCTCGTGCCTCCACAGGTAGAAAACCCGATTTATGGATGGTAGTTGGATACATATCGAAACTGTAAATCTCTATATTCATTTTGTCAGATAGGTAACAAGAGATCTTTAGGGTATATCGTCGTTCTAGGATTGGACGTGATTTCAGTAATCGTAGTTGTATGGATGGTTTAACTTCGCCACGTCTTGAAAGCTGAATGTGAATATAGTTTTTATTGCTTTCTATATGTCGATGTTCGTATATGATTAAATTACGTGTAAAATATAAATGAGAACATATGTCTCGACTGAGCACGATGACGAGATGTGATGCATATAGTTTGCTAATGTTGTATTATGTCATGACTCAGACAACTGTTTGTACCATGAATCTTGAATCTATCTAAGCCACTCACTGTTGAAGTAAGTGGGCCACTCAAATGGAGATTCTGGTGTTTTTACTACACTTTTGGAGATGCAAAATGGGACACTTGGATTATAATTTGTTTGAGAATATCAGAGGCCAACTTGCTTGCCACTTGCCACGGGTTTATACCAAACCAGTGTTATAAAAGGTTTTGTCTAAAATTGTCGTGGTCTCAATCAACCTAACATTTCCTAGACAATAGGGGGCCCACTCTGTTGAACTCACATAAAAATACCAAAAATTAATCAAACAAAGCTCTAAAATCATATATTTTTTAAATAAGGAATACGACAATTTTATACTCCCACCGTGCTGGAATTTTTGTTATAAATTAAGGAACATCAAAATTGACAGATATACCCTTAACTAATTAAGAAATTTAGAATTTAAAATTGAAAAGAGAATCAAATTAATTCCACAAAAAATATCATATCAGATCCCTGAATTTTAACTAAGAAATATCTATAAGGATAATTTGAGAATAAAATTGCATTAAAGTCTAAAACGACACTTAATGTGAACCAAAATTTAAACTTTAGAATGACACTTATTTTGAAACGGTGAGTAGCAATTTTTAATAAACTAATACATTTTTCAAAATATATTATAACGAGTAGGATAAATTCTTTCAAGAATATACATCATCTACGTAATATAATACATGGTACAAAAAAGAAAAAAAAAAGAACAAATGCTCAATACATAATTGCCTCTAACTATTGCTATAATTTTGATACTTTGATAATTTGAATCATATTTAATCAATAAAGAGTTTCTAATAAAAAAATGTTTGATAATCACAATTCTTGTTTTTCCTCCATCTTGTTCTTGTTCTCCATCGCGTCTATGGATACCACATGAATATCAATCGCAACGACACTGTCTTCGCCTTCAAGAACATCCTCACTCGTTGATTTCGCCTTTTTAAAACGCGCTTTCTTGGAAAGTTTGTGAACGGACGAAGAAATTTTGTCGATGCTCTTAATGATGTCCATAAGTGTTGAGGAAACAACAAGTAGTTGCATGATTTCTTGGAGATCTTTTTCATGTATTGAGAAATTTTCGATCTCGATTTTGAGGTCTTTGGCTGCAGCTTTGGAGTTCTGTAAGTGAGTCTCAAGGGCTTGTGATGGAAATCTCATGTTTCTTATGGTGGATGAGACTTCTTTTAGGGCTTTGCTTGATTCTATGCTTAGTCTTGTGCATGGTTCTTGGATCTTCATGCTAAACTCACATGCAACCTACAATTATGTCATGTATTGTTAATTTATTGCAAGATAAAGGATTAAACTATCCATGCTATTGGTAGAAAAATTAGTTCCTTTTTAGCCACAATTTTACATTCATTATTTTCTAACCAAATTGATTTGAATATCACTAGAATATCTGATTTGTTTCATTCACATTAGCCCTAACCAGATAAACTCAGGTCGTACAATCTTGTGATAGTAACCCGTACGAAGTGTATAATTGATCAAAACGTCTAAAAACAAAGAAAAAAAATTAAGAAAGCAAGAAAACAAACTTTTCCTATGGAAGTTGACTAGTAGGAATGAAATTTCAATGAAATAAGTGAAGCAATAATGGGAAATAAAGAAACTAAATGACTTAGTTCTAGTAGTTATCAACCAGTTGATTTTCATTTTCAACAAGAGCAATAATCATGCTACACACACATGTATATGTACATATACTACAAAAATATAATGAATTATACCTTAGGCTTTGACTTGATGTGTTCTCCAAGTGTTTGAATTTGTCTAGCACATTCCCTTGCTTGATTCCCAATATTCAAATATTGTTGCCATGGTTGACGAAACTTAAAATTCCCATGAGGTGGCTCCCACCATGCAAAGGTTGCCTAAAAACATACATATCCGATTATTATTTCCTGAGCAAATTATTACAAATTAACATCATTTTACAAGATTAATATTCTCAGCCTTTCTTATAATAAATAGTCTCATTGGTTCTTGGATAATACTCTATTCGATTCATTGTGTTTGTTGTTTTATAAAAAAACAATTTTTTCTGACTTTATTTGTTGATTTTTGATTTGAACAAGAATTAAAGTATTTAATTAATTATTTTTAATTTTACCTCTTAATTTCTTGAATTTTGGATAGATAGGTATGTATTCTCTTCTTGAACTAGCTACATTGAGGACTCCAACTAAAATGTATATGGTTTAGTATTTTAATTACCAAGGATTCCTCAACTGCCTTTGTGTTAAGCACACTTTTATAACTTATGAGAAATGCCTTGTCATCTTCCTTGTCTGAAAACTTTACTCCATCCCCACACAAACTGAAGAATTCTCCTCCAAAACCTGTAAATTAATTCGTAAGACAATCTCACAAGAATCTTCTTCGTACATATCAGATTTTTTATTTTTTTAAATCCGTTATATACTATAAATATTTTTTGATTTAATCTTGTTTACAAACCAAAACAACAAAAAGTTCTAGTGAGCGTACCATCCAAGAAAGTAGCAAGCTTTTCAATATTATCAGCGAGAAGATTTTGCAAATCTTGACCCGCCCAAACGGGGCAAATGGATATGGATATTAGGATGCATGTGGCCCCACCGATGGCAATGGTGGCCAGCCTCTCACGGGCTAGCTCCATTATCTCTCCGACCCGATAACCCGAAACAGCTACCAGAGTGAATGTCAATATGAATATCATCATACCATAATCGTATTTACTCCTCACTTTTGGGAAAAATCGCATAAATGTTGATACCATTGCTGCAATAATTTTAGTTTAATTCAGTGCTACATTTAAAAAATAAATTCTGAATCTAGAAATATAACTAATTTCAAGATTTTTTAAAAATAATTTATGTGAATTGAAATAGGTTATGTACCTAAAAGGAAGACTGAAATGCCAAGAACAATAGGATTCCCTTTCTGTCCACTAAGAGTGGCTAAGTGTTCAGCTCCAACTCCTAAACCAGCAGCGATCAATGTTGCAACTCCTCTATTTAAGCTTTTTGACAATGTTCCACCTAATTATATATATAAGAAAAATTAATAAATAAAACAGAAAATATTATTTGATTAATGAATATTTGATTAATATATATTAATTTGATGTTGTTAGAAAATCGCAATAATACATCCTTTGGAATGACTTTAGGTGCTTGATGTAATATCAATTTAATGTGTGTAGTTTAATATTGTACATTTACATTTTTTTTCATATATAAAAAACCTTTGATCAATGTGTGACATATGTTCAATAGAGTTAGGAAAATAACTTATACGATTAATAAAGGATTAGAGTTTGAGATTTACCAACAGTGAATTCAAATACGACCACAACTGTTAAGATAGCCCACATTCCAGATTGTCCAAAACCATCGTATAAAGGTCTAAAATAGTAGAACAAAGACACCAATGTAAGAGCTAATCCAACTTTCATCGAGTGTATAATTCTTCTCGGATCATCCTTTCCGATTTTCTTCACCAATTTCGCTGTATCCACCACCGTGGCCTTAACCCGGGCCCATTCACGGGCTACTAATCCCGGTTTCTTCTCATGATCATTGCCTGGATTCATGATCTCCATTGGTGGAGTGGGAACCTCAACCATGATAATGTCACTGAGATATGTACTAAGAAGTACACAAATGAGATTGATGCAAGAAAATGTGTATTAATTTTTTTATGGTGGAATTGTTTTATTATATAGACAAGATGGGGAACTAAATAGCTAGGAGAGCTAGGTAAGAGATCGAGAAATTAATGAAAATTAGAGGGTTGTTCTAATTTCTGAATTTGGACCATGAAAAATGTTGTTATGATTCAAATGAGATATATTTGATGGTTATATATATACACGAAATCTTTACTAAGATTAAAAAATCATTAAATCAAGGAAATTAAATAATTTTTTTGGTCAAGGTGGTGGTCTTACGAAGTCCTATATCCCTATAGTGTACGCATAGAATTGAAAACATTTTACATATAATAATTTTTTAGTCAAGAGAAAATAATTTCATGTCCAGAACAAATTATATTTTTGTAAATACATGATACAATTAATACACAGAAAGTTATAATAAACAGTCCTACATATATAATTCCATGAGATATAACCAACGTATAAACTAGTGTAAATTTGATTCTTAAGACAATTTGAACCTATATAGTGGTGCTACATTAAAATAATCAAAACTTATATATAATATAATTTTATCCTAAAAAAATATTTTAGTAGTATTATTAAAAACATTCTAAAATTGTTTCGATGGAGAGCTATATATGATTTACGAGACTTAATTTGTTTCAAAACATTCCATTCTAGAATCAAATTAAAAGCGTGTTTAGAATGAGCAGTAAACGCATCGTAATAATGCGATCCTATATTTGTGGGGGCTCTTAGCTTCAGCCTTCAGGTTTGAACCGTTTAATAATCAGACGACCATTGAATCAACGAGACGATTAACTGAGCCTTTATGGTTCATCTCTCTCATAATATATATATATATATATATATATAATTGTATTAAATTGTGTCATGTTATAATTTGTTTTGTTCTAGATCTTATTAATGAATGGCTTCAAAACCAATGGTCATAGAGAAGATATTATAATTAAAACAAAATCATCAATTGCAGACTAATATATATATATATATATATATATATATATATATATATATATATATATATATATATATATATATGGTAAAATTATTTTCGTCGAATAACCATCAGGAACAGAGCTAGACAATAAATATTGAGGGGCTAATTAATTTTGAGGGGTTGGTTAAATTATTTTATATTTTAACATTAAAAATAAAAAAATTCCAACACAATATGTAAAGGTAATTTGGGGGTAATGATGCAAGGAGGCTATGCCCTTAATAATTATGACTTTTTTCAATTTTTGTCTCATAATTGTCATGATATTCAATTTAGTCCCACAATTTAAGAATCACATAAATTCACGTGAGATTATCTCATGGATAGTTTCCGTGGGATTGATCCCTATTACCTATAAATTAAACCCAATTTCACAAATTCTTATATGAATTGTTAAGTGTGAGTTATAGGTTGACCCATCTCACATAACAAGATCCGTAAGACGGTCTTACATAAGACCTACTCCGACAATTGTCAAATTTTTATCGATTGACACGTGTCACCACACCATTACTAGGTCACAGAAATACCCCAATTTGGGGATCACACGTGACATTTTCTAGCGAAATTTGAAATTTTGGATAAAATTGGATTCAAATTGGACATATTCTTAAATTTTGTAACTAAATTGAAAATCGTGATATTTATGAAATCAAAATTGAAAGACACCATATATAGTTATGTGACGAAAAATGATTTGAATCCTAATATGAAACTTACGACATGATTGGTATGATAGAATGAAATTAGGTGGGATGGAATGAACTCAAGAATGGAATGGTGATGGGAAATGAATGGTATAAAAATACTGATTCCTGTGATTGGTATCACAAAGGAATAGGAAATAAATGAAATAATTATTATAATTATATTTTATGATTGATAACTATAAATAAAATGTATAATATTAAATCAATCTTTATTTGACCAAATTATCTTCCACTATAATTTTATTTAATATTCATACTCAATATATCACTCAAATTTAAAATATTTGGCATATTTAAATTTAAAAAAAATTCTTTTTACAGAAAATTAATTATTGTACTAATATTAAGATATATTATATTTATGTATTTTATTTTTAAATCTTATTATTAGTTTACAATTTTTGTATTATTTACATATTCTTAAAGTAGTTAAATAATAATATATTTTTCATATTTTTTTATTAATTATTCTATATGATTTTATATTATTAAAATCTTAATATCTTATTTTATATTTCTAAAAAAATATTTTAGTTACAATTTATTTATATTTTTTAAAATAATTTATTATCTATACTAATATTCATTTATCTTACAAATATATATATAGATAAATCAATATTAGAACTAAAATTATTTGTATTATTAAAATTATATTCATATTATTTTATTATGTTTTTAAGATTTTATATTTATTAATTATTTTTATACTATTTATGTATTTAATTTTTTTTTTTGCTATTTTTTATATTTTTATTTTATATTTATTTTAAATTATTAGTTATTATTTTATAATTTTTTATAAATAATTTAATATTATTTACGAAATTTTATATAATAATTCGACTTTAGGAAGTTAATTTGTGAAAATATAAAATAAATATAATAATTGTCAAAATTAATAAAAAATGTTCATTTTTTTCACAACAGGAATACGTAATACCATGGGGGTAGGAAGGAATGGTCATTCCCTCATCCATGGTAATACCAATTCATGCGGGAATCACTATTTCCACCTATAAAACATATCAATCAAAGGAATATGAATGAAGGTAAGAATGATAATTCCATTATCACCCCATTCCATCATACCAATCATGTTATTAATGTTAGATTTGTTAAAAAAACAATATTAATGTAGATTACTCTGGTGCCAAGGGACCAATTTGTGGCTGGTAACGCGAGTAGCTTTCTTTGGTACAAGTTTAAAGGGTCCTAATAATAAATAGTTTGAAGACTAATTAGGCAATTTGTAGAATTTATTCCATTAATAGCAATTACTATTGTTGCCCACTTATCTTATCTTATACTTCCATCACATATAATTTCGTACCTTATATCTAATGGCTAATTTTTCTTAACACATGGAAAATTTGTGTTTCAACTTGTCATTTAAAAAAAAAACGACAAAAAGAAATCGTTTCAACTTCATTTAATTTTTCTCTGCCCAACATTAGTTAAGGAGAATGAAAGTTGGTTTGAGGAGTATGATATTTTTCTAAAATATATTTATCACTTTTTTTTTTAGATCTTTTCATTCTGAGTTCACATCAAACCTCATATTTTCAATTTTATTTCATTTAAGTAATAATAATGTAAATAGGTGTATTAAAATGAAAATAGGTAATAAATGAGGGAGATATGTACTATATAGGTTTATTTTTGGGAGAAATAATAGAGGTCAAAGAACAAAAACACATTCGGCAAAATAAAGCCAAATAGTCAATATTCCTTTTCTTTTTCTGAGAGAATTTTGTGGACTTTATATATGATCTACAATAATTAAATAACATAATTAACCTATATATATTTGGGGTAATTTCAAATTTTCATTATGTATGTGAGGCACTTTTTATTTTTTTATAATTAATGATCTATTATTCAATTTTGGTCATATATATTTTAATTTTTTTTCAATTTCGGTTCAAATTTGGTAGAATTTTCAAAATCGCTTATGTGGCCAGAATTAGACTGCCACGTCAGAATTTCGAGCGGCCACATAAATGATTTTGAAAATTCCAACTAAAACTAAACTGAAATTATAAAAATTAAACTATAGAAGACCAAAACTGAAAAATGGATACTCGATTATTAAAATGAAAAACATCTTATATATGACCAAAATTAAAATTTATCCTAATAATACTAACGTAATGAATTGACATGCATACATATGTGATACAAATTCTTTCTCTTAGACTTGCAGTGATTAAAAATCAAACATAAATTCGTGATTTTTCTTTTTCATTTTTGGTAGTTAATTAACTACCCATTTCAGAATAACCGTCAATAAACCGACATAAATGAAGGTTTGTCTACTTGACTAGTCTCATAGCTGCCTTTGGTCTTGATATAAATAGATTGAATTGGAATGAATTTGGCCCATATTTGTTTAATTAATCTACAACCCTATTACTAGCTAGCTATCACTCTATGCTTGATATTTAACGTATTAGATCCTAGTATACCTTGCATTCGATACTTTAAAATAATAACCACATATTATCATATGTACATAAATAATATTATAAATAAATTGAGATGTTAGCATGTATTAAAGATAATCGAAACACCAAATTATAAATGCGAATGTTGGCAAACTTAGTAGTTTCAATATCCCACACAAGTATATATATAGCAAGTTGATCAAACTTATGATGTGTTTTTATTTGAAACACTTGAATAATTAAACTAATATTACAGGGTTTTATTATTGGGGTGGGCTAGCATCAATAGGTCAAAAGAACCATTTTATTTAGTATATATTTATATTGATTATTATACAAGTTATTAAATTGAATTTAAATTTACTATAATATATTAGCATGTTGAATCCTATTCTTTTACCATGGATCGGTGAATTGGTCCCACTATTGTACGGGAATTTAGGCCTCGGGATAGTAGGGATACCCTAAGATTAATATTGAATAAGAAATTAAAATTTGCTTACATTAAATTATATATATGAATAAGAAATTCAAAAATATATTATTTCTTTCCAATATAATTTTTATTTTATAAGTTTCGAGTTTTAATTGGCCTGAAGGATTTTACAGAATCTTTCTCTGCCCACTAGCAAGAGAGCTGAAGTGGGTAACAACTCAAAATTTTATCTTCATATATTTACAATATATATATTTATATATATATATATATATATTAAATCCTGGCCACACATGATTAACATAAAACAATTATTAAGAAAAAATATTTGAAAGTTCAAAGTTTCAATGAGTTTGCACGTAAATAAATTAACTTTTCTAATAAGGATTTATATTCAAGATCGATGGTCTAGTCTATTCTAAACGATTATTCCCATATTACATTATATTACATAAAATCATCAATAACACATGTGTGCATGCATTTAAATTAATATTAAAATAGAAGATTGAAAATATATTTTTTGCAACAGAGGAATCCGATTTCGATTTGACCATGAAAAAGTAATAAAAACATAATAATATTGTTCTTTTCCACTTGCAAGAGAACTGAAGTGGGAAACAACTCAAATTTCCTCTATTTGCAAATATGTTTTTTTCTTTATCTAGGGTACATATATCTTGAGTACCTACGTTGAGAGTGCCTAATACTAGATAGTACTGCTTGCTAAAGAAATTGTACTTCAAGATCTGAACATATAGCACTATAACAAAGTAACCAAACAGATTCCAAATATATACCACTTTATGTTTATCTATATAGTGGCCACTGTGCATACATCTCACATAGAATATTATTAGGTTTATCCCAAATATACACACACACACATACATACGTATATATGTATTTAGCTAGTTAATTAATTTCATTAATTTTGTCAGTGCGATTCCAATATAAAGCTTTGTTTATTTGGATACATAAAAATTCTGTGAGCTAATCAGTTAATTCTGCCTTCTCCTCACCAACATGGTTTTCTAATAGTACTTTTTAAATTTATAAAAAATAAAATTACATTCTAATCACACACAATTAAATGAAGTAATATTAACTTTGCATTATTACATATCTCCAACACAAATACATCATCAACTCATACATGGTTTCATATATCAGTGTAGAGAAATACATTAGAATTGATCCCCACATAATTCAAAAAATAAAAATAAAATTAATGCTAACTAAAATATATATGATCACTTCTTGATATCCAATTTCTGGACAATCTCTATAACTACATTTCCATCATCAACAGGTTTCACAATTCCACTTCTTGTAGCAATTGACTTAGGGTTTTGATCAAATCCAGCTTTCTGGGAAAGTTGATTAACATGAATCCAAATCTTCTCGACCAATTTAATGATGTCGATAAGCACGGATGCAATGACAAGAAGTGGCATGATTTCTTGAAGATGTGCTTTGGTTGACAATGAGGAGTTTTCTAGAATGTTCTTGAGGTGATCGGCCTCGACTTTGGAGTTTCGTATGTGGATTTCAGCTTCCGATAAGGGTAAACTGGTCATATTTTTCATCGCCGACGCTAATTCTCTGAGGGCCTTGCTAGATTCAATGCTGATTTTCTTGCATTGTGGTTGGATATTATTCAAGAATTCCGATACCACCTGCATGTAGAAAAAAATGTTAACGTGCTTATAAGCTTTTTTTTTTTTAATAAATAATTAATTATATAAAAATTGATTTAAAATTTATGAATTTTTTATGCTTG
Source organism: Scutellaria minor (assembly GCA_954870855.1). NCBI lineage: Eukaryota > Viridiplantae > Streptophyta > Magnoliopsida > Lamiales > Lamiaceae > Scutellaria > Scutellaria minor. The sequence continues at coordinate 379,448 of OX940735.1, read as the reverse complement.
CCTGATTAGGTTTAGAGTTAATGCAAGCATTAAGTGTTTCAAATTGGCATGCACATTCCCTTGTAAGAACTCCAATGTTTAAGTAGAGTGTCCAAGGATGATGAAACTTAAAACGGCCATGTCCAGTTTCCCACCATGCAAAATTTGCCTGTAAAATAATTAGATTTAATTATTAATATCATTAATGAATTTAACTATAATTTAATACAATAATTAAAACTTTGTACTTTAACTTTAGTTACTAACCAGTGATTCCTCGGTGGCTTTTGAGTTAAGCACACTTTTATGGATTTGGACATATGGCTTGTCCTTATTATCCTTTGTCGAAAAGGTAATAGTTTCATCCACTTGATTAGTACAAAATTCACCTCCAAAACCTGTAAATTGAAGTCACAATATTTTAGTAATTTACTAGTTAAAATTGTAATTTACAAGTTTGTTTCTTAAGCTCAATTAATTACATACAGGGCTCGCTTTGACTTAGGGCAACAAGGGCTTGAGCCTAGGACCCCATTTTTTAAGGCATTCAAATTATTATTATTATTATTTTTTTAATGCATTCCAATTTTTAAGGCATTCCAATATAAAATAAATTATTATATTTTTATTGTCTTTGATCCAACATATTATAATAGTCTAATAGATAATAAAACATTTTTTGTCCTTTTTTTTCTTCTTTTTAACTCAAAACAGGACCATTTGAATTTAATATCGAACAAAAAAGAACTATATATTGAAAATTCATTTATGTGCACAACTTTTTGAATACACATTTTTTTTGTTCTTTTTTTCAAATATTTTAGTTATATTTGTTATGTAAAAACGTATATTTTTTTCTATATACAACCCTTTTTTCCTATTTTTGTCATGGACCCTTAAAATGTTTGGGCCAACTCTAATTACATGTGTATAATAAGTGCAGTCTCACTATTGATGTATATTAATATAGCCAAATTACCTTCGAAGAAAGTTGAAAGCTTTTCTATATTTCCAGCAATAAGATAATGCAAATCCTGACCCGCCCAAACCGGGCAAACGGACATGGATATTACGATGCATGTGGCCCCACCAATGAGAATGGTGGATAGTCTTTGATGGGCCATTTGCATAATCTGGGTGACCCGAAAACCCGACACCGCTACTAAACTGAAAGTTAGTATGAATATCAGAACCCCATAATCGTATCTTCTCTTCACCTTTGGGAAAAATCGTGTAAACGTAGATACTGCAGCTGCATTATATACACAAGATTTAGTAATCATTAAATAAATCCATTTCAATAACTTAACATAAATATTATATATAATAATAATAATAATAATATTTTTATGTACCTAAAATGAAAACAAAAAATCCAAGAACAATGGGCTCTCCTTTCTCTCCACATAGGCTGGCCAAATACTCTGCTCCCACCCCCAATGCACCAGCTAGCAATGTCGCACCACCTCTATTTAAGCTTTTTGAAATGGTTCCACCTAAATAAATAAAAAAAAATTCAATAATTTTCACCAAGTATATGGTTGAATATATACATATATGAAAATAGAAACAATTAAACAGTAATTATTAAAAATTAAAATAATTACCAACAGTGAATTCGAAGACGACAACAACAGTCAAAATAGCCCACATTCCAGCTTGGCCATAACCATCATATAGAGGTCTAAAGTAGTAGAACAAAGACACCAAGGATAAAGCTAATCCAACCTTAATGGAGTGAAAGATTTTTCTTGGATCATCTTCACCAATTTTCTTTGCCTTCTTCATTGTCTCCATAACCATATCCTTAACTCTTTCCAACACGTTTGCTTGGTTTGCTGACGTCATCTCCATGGATAAAGATTGACGATAATATTTAATTTGCAATAAATAGGGAGATTTCAATTTGTTGTGATTCAAGTGTTACTTCTTGTTTCTTGAAGAAGCGGGTTATTTATAGTGGTATATATGGTGTGGTGGTGAATTCATATTTAGTTGCTGACGTGGAATATTTAGTTGGCTTCAACTGAACTTTTACTATACGGTACATTAATTTGGCTTCATGACTTATATATTGGAAAATATTTAATTTGTCACGCACTATTTAAATGTGTACTGAAATTGAATTAGTCTCCATGTTAGATTTGGCAAGTTCAATTATTAGATACGGAATTTACATGGTCCAATTGTCTTATGTATATATCTCATATATGGAAATCACTCATTATATCTGCACTTTATCTTGATACTAAGTTTGGCAAGTTCTATCATAAGGTATGGAAATATAGATTCTTGGATGTTCAATATTAACTAATTATACATGTTAGTGCAAAGAGATGGTACAGAAATCTCTCTCTCTCTCTCTCTCATACTTTGAGGAAAAAAAAAAGGTTATTTTTAAGGTGGTGAATATTGGACATTTACTTGGATCTGGGGTATATTTCAATGGATATGGATTACAGCTTTTGAAAAAATTTAAGTAAATAAAATTCGTGGGTTCTCGTTCACTTTAATTCTGTGTGTGTTTTTATGCCAAAATATGAAATTAATCCACCCCACCAAACCCCCACACACACCACAAAGTACACGTGCTAAAATAATTTTGAGAAATATACACTGTTTTCCACCATAGCTTGAAAATGGTTTTTGCACACACACATGCTGATATGTTATCTTTGAGTGTGTAAATGTATAGTTCAATTAAGCTATCCAAATTTAATGTGTTCATGTCTAATGTGTCAAGATTATATATATATATATATATATATAGATTATAAGGAAACAACTTTCTTACACCATAACTGTGTTAGGTAAAAAAAATTGCAAAGGATATAATAATAATCCAATGTACGTTCGTATGTCAAACCATATAATAATAATAATAATAATAATAATAATAATAATTTTTATTACTTTTATTCCTTTAAGTTATCAGTCACTCATTACTATTTAGTTATTAGATACATTTTATCCGATCTTCGGAATCCCCATAAATTCAAAGTAATGCGTACTGAAGTAAAAAAGGGTAATAATCTATTCAAAATAAATGGGCTACATCACAAGAAAAAGATGTGTTTTATCTTAAAAATAAAAAATGATGCACTTTTCTTGGAATCATCTTTCACTATGGGATAGTTAAATAAAAATTGTACTTTATATCCATAACAAAAGCTTATATAAATAAATATATTTGAGCTAGGATTTTCGTTAAGACCTAATAATCTTTCATTATTTATATATCCGAGTTGGCTATTTATATATTTTCGATATACTTTCGAAGATGATGTATCCATACAGAGGCGGATCCAGGATTTAATAGTGGGGTGGGGTGAAAAGTTAACGCTTCGACACATTAAAATTTATAACAAAATATTTCAGTGTTCACTTAAATTGTGCCCTACCAGAAATAGTATGAATGCTTAAATTTAAGTTTTTGCGAGACTATAACCAAATGAAAATATAAATTTGATAACTAACTACTAATTCAAAGTAATGTGTCAAATTTAATTTTTCACAACTTAAATTAAATGAAGTGGTGCAGATAGTCGTATGTTGATTTAATAACTAATTAATTAAATGAATTGTTTAATTGAATTTAAAGTTCAAACCAAATCTTAATTGAATAACTAACTAAAATACTACTGAATTAAAAAGGTACAACAAATAAAAATTATATTATCCATACATATTTCAAGACACGATTATATGGAAGTCTATATTATTTAAACATAAATCATAAAAATATTAAATGAATTAAAAAAAAAAAACATTACCTTTAATAACGTGGTGGGAGATTTCAAGAAACTCACATCTAAAACTTTAAGTTGATCTCTATTGTTGATGAATATTCTCTTTGTCTTCCAATATTTATATTTTATGTTTGGAAAAGAAAAAAAAAAGATATGACTATAATTTATAAAGATTTTAAATTTAAATACAGGTTTTCCTATTTATTGAACTAATGTAATTTTTAAACTGAGTTTACTTTAAATATAATTTTAGACCTTTATATATAAAAGAAAATATCTTGGATTGGGGTTGGAGCGTAGTGTTGCCCCACATAGAACCTGCCACACATAGAACCGCCCCTGCTCAATAAATAGTCCATATTTTTTAATGTTAAAATTAGGTAATAGAAAAGTAGAAATCCACTTGGAAGCCCTACAAATATAATTTATATTCACATCTGAGTCGTATGCGAGCAATTGGATTAGTCTAAAACTCTGTCAACATGGAATCAAAAGTAATCGATTAGGTTAAATTTATATCACATCTAGTAAAGTTATATTGGATACAAATTAATAGTTAATTTATACACATTTATAAGACTCTACGTGTATGTGTATATATATATATTGATCAACGATAGATTTACATTCACTATAATTATATAACGAGATAACATCCATTTCTACAACAATTATGATAGTAAATTATTTTTTTACCATAATATATCACATATATATATATATATTTTTTTACCACAAATATAAGAAAATAACAATTATACTATTTTTGATATGACATAAATATCATTTCTCATCACACCAGTTAACAATTTTGTACTATATACATATGAGAGTGTAATGGTAAAAAATTTCATCCGAATTTTGGTAGAAAAATAACAAAATTATATGTACTGTAGAAAAGTTGATTTTTTTTTTAGTTTTTTTTGTGTAAATGACTATTATACCGTAACTATAAATATGCCAAACATATTAATAAAAATTAAATAAACTTAGAAAAAGATCAATCATTCTAAAATTTAATTACATTTTTTTTATAAGAGCGTTCACATTAATGATTTAATGGGTGTTATTAACTGAAACTTAACCTTATTAATTGATATAAATATGATTTTATATATGTGTATTTGTGGTGCATTAGTGTGTGTTTTTACTTAGGAACATGTTCTTGCAATGTTTTTTAACAGTAAATATCCGAGTGTGTTCTAACTTATGCGGCTGCTGCCTTTTCTTTAATGAGCTGCCTACCCTTTTCCTTTTCCGTGTGTGTGTGTTTTTTTTTTTCTCTATCCTTTTTTTCTTTTATTTTTTTGTTATATATTTGCCTCTTTGTTTTGTATTATTTTCATGGTTTTTTTATTAATTTTTTTTATTTCTCTAATAAAATTAGTGACTTTAGTATGAATTTATTTATATATTTATTTCTTATCAATCAAAAAATGGATTGATTGTTTAATTGTATATATTTTAATTTTCAACCAATCTTAACATTTTTTTAAATTATTTAAATCATGTGTTAACTAAAAATTGTTTTATAAAATTTGAATAAATACAATTAATATTTTCAATAATTCATTATTTTAAATTGTTAAAAATAAGTCAATTTAATTAATTGATATAAATATAATTAATCTAAATTCATCATTGAAAAATTGTACAAAAATAAATAATTGACTTTAATTGATTCAAATATAAAAAAAAATGAGTTAGCGGATAATAAAGGTCACACGTAATGATTGTATTAGTGTTAAATTGATGTGGATATGTATTTTAAAAAAAATTAATGTTTTTAAATTGATGTGATGACTCGTTGACTCCGAAGAGTTGTAAGAACACCGCCTTATCGAAGTCTAGTCAGCAACCAAATAGTTGTGGCATCTGATGTCAGAATGATGTCAAATCAATTTTCAATGGTATTTACATTTTAGAATGAAACCCCTTTATTGAAAATAATTTTTTTTTTGGTATCAACAATAGTCATGACAATACTTTAAAAAAAAAAAATATCAATTTTCAATGGTATTTACATTTTAGAATGAAATCCCTTTATGGAAAATAACTTTTTTTTTTTGGTATCAACAATAGTCATGACAATACTTTAAAAAAAAAAAAAAAAATCAGTTTCTGGTTTTCCTCGCTTGATCTACAATATGTTTCTTTGTTAGCTATTTAGTTTGTGAATAATTATTCACAAGTAAATAATATTAATGATAATAATCAAATGGGAATTTTCTCTAGCCTCACGTTTCTACAGCACTTCAGATTTTAGCTAAATGCATACAATTAGTTCAAAGTGACAGTGGAATAGGGAAACAGCAAAGCATGCATATGCTTGAATTAATAAAGGGGATAACTTATTTTAATTTAACAAGAAATGTTAATGAGAGTATATATGGTGAAGGGATTATCTCTCTAGCTAAATAGTAATAAAAAATTATTTACAACATATTTCTATTAATTAAAAACAAAAAAAAAAGTGTTTTAATCATAAGATTTAATGTGTTTTATCATGTATTTATTCTACCAAATACATGCTTCAGGTGTAAAATAATATAATTTATACATATTATACCTGATATAATTTAACTATAAAATGAAATAGAATAAAGAATATAAGATGTGAGTTCTACTTATCATCATGTTTATCTTTTTCTCTTCTAAAGTTGGTTTATATGATAAGTTAGAAAAAATAAGTAGTGGAACCGTACATGGTGGTACTATGCAATAGTTTCATGGTAAGAACATTACTTAAACTACTACCAAAAATACATATTTATATCATGTAGCTTTTCATGTTTGTTTCATTGTGTTTTGGATATATATATATATATATATTTTTTTTTTTTGGTTTCCATCACTTTTCCAACTTGATGGTTATCTAAAATTGCCATAAAAAGAGTCGCACTTCAGATTATCAAGTTGGGTTTTCATTTTATTAACAAATGAATAAACAAATAGGGTTAATTACAATTTTAATCTTGTATGTAAGACATTTTTCATTTTTTGACAATCAAGTATTCGTTTTTCAATTTTAATAAAAAAATTTAAAACCGCTTACAAGCCGCTGGGAATTTTGACGTGGTAGCCAAATTATGACAACCACTTCAACGATTTTGAAATTTTCGATTAAAATTAAATTAAAAAAAAGACCAAAAATATCAAACGAATACTTGATTGACAAAAAATAAAAACATTTTACATACATGACCAAAATTAAATTTACCCCACAACAAACATATCATTCATCAACAAACATATGTCACTTTGAATGACATGGAATTGGGCTTAGTTTCTGCCAAATATCACAAGTATTTGAAATTTCTAAAGTAAAACTATTTAATTTTTTAAGTCAACTAAGCCAAGACACCAATGATCAATAATATACGAAAGCTTAATGTTGGGAAAGGCCCAGCCCAATTATCTTTGATGGGCTTCATAAATATGAAGAAAGTTTTATTTATCTAAACAAATATTCAGCCCAATTGAGATGATTACTTAAGAGGTATAGGCCTAAATCAACTTGTAGTAACTATTTTTGGGCTTATGGCCCCAAATACTATTTTTTATGTTTCTTGTTTTCACTAGCTAAGTTATCCGATCCAAATATTCTATTATAATTATTATTTTATCAGGTATTAAATTATTTTTAATACATATTACATGTTAATTAGTAACGTTATTTGATACACATTACATACATATGATGATTATATTGCAAGTTATAATATTAAATGAAACACACGTTGAAATAGTAGATCTGCTCATGTGCTAGACTATCTAATATCTATCACCTAGTTTGTTTGTCTCTAATTCAGTCATTAATTTATTGATTCTTTTTGAGTCAATACCAAGTGCTCTTAATCATAATTAGTGGGAATTACAGTGATTTCTATCTATTAATTTGTTTGATTGGTAAAAAGAGAAAAGAAAGCAAGTGATTTGAAAGATACATGCATTGTAATGATGTTAATGGTGCATGACACATATACACACACATAAATAAACAAATAAATAAATATTATATTAATGATAGATGGTTAGAAAAGATTAACATAGAATCTCCAATTTGTTCATACTTTGTGAAGCAAGAAACCTTTAATAACCCTCCAAGCATGAATGCCACAAAAAACAAAAACCCACCCATGAACCAACATGATTAATCTATGGATTAATCATTCATGTAAAGCAAGATTTCATATTAACACTTCTTAAAAGAAAATAAAGTTTAGTGTGTGCTGTGTATTATTCTTTCATTAATTTTGTTTAACTAGGCCTATTTATTAATTAGCCTTCTATGTCTTTTGGGTTACTTTATGAACCACTATTTAAAAAAAATCTAAATATATTTTTGATATATGAAATTCAATCATACTTCTTTGGTTTGTGATACTAACAATCTAAGTTTTTGATATATATAATTAAAGGGTATTGGAGGCATGCCAAATAATTAATAATGTGAAATAATGTTGGGGTCTTCTTGGCTTTAGTGACTTGAAAATAATGTTAGTGCTTTCTATCTTTTCATGAGATAATAATTAGTGTGGGCAAAGTATGAACTTAGGATAACATCTTTAAGGTCACAATCCATTTCTTTTAGAGGTAAAATTGATAGTGCCCTCTTCTTTATTAGATGCCAATTAACTAGCCCCATCATTCCTACTCTCTCTCTCTTTGAAAAACTTTATTTAATAATTGTTTGCCTAAGCTCAAAAGTGCACAATTTAAAATCATATATAAATATCAACATATTAACTGATCTTGCATCTCAAAAGTATTACAATGGATATATTATACCTTCTTTCTCTTTCTTCAAGAAAACATATACATGCCCTCAATAAATTATATATTTTTAAAAACATAACAAATATTTTCTTTTTTAACAAAAACCAAAACATATATAAGAAATATTTTCTTTTATGAATAATAGAACACTCACTCTATTCGTCCTAAAAAAAAGTTATGTTTCAAAAGTGTGGATTCATTTTTAATTGAATTTTCTATAATATTTTTTTTTAATATATATATATATATATATATATATATATATATTTTGGAGTATTTATAAGAATGAAAACTGGGGTGTCTATTCTCAGCTCCTTAGAGTAACACAAAAACTTAATAATTTAGTATAGTTGATGGGATCCCCTTAAACATTGTTGTCTCTAGATTGGTTGATGGTCTTGTAATAATAAGATATATATGGGTCAAAAGATGATATTGAGGACGTGTATTGTGCCTACCTAACATACCAATTTTTTTGGCATTGTTTGGATATAGATAAGCCACGTTTGTATTATTACAAAAGTCATCAAGATTTCAATATCTAACCACACAAGTTGCCCCTTTTAATTATATAAAGTCTACTTCTTGTTTCTTACATTTGATTTTTTGCATGAAAAAAATCGAGTAACACTGTGCACAATGAACCCACAATTGCCTGTATTTTTGAGTTGTGTCGAGATCACTAGCTAAACCTTTTTATTTTTTATTTTTTATATATAGTCTTCTTTTAATAATCAAAAGGAAAGATCTTTATTATTTGAGGGACTTCTTTTAACAAACTATATGGTCCTAAAATTATAATTAAATTCATGGTCTCGTTTGGTTTTCTTTACTAAAATCACCATCATTGAATAGTCAAGACAAGGTGCATTTTTTAACTGTGAGAATAAAATACTGAACTTTAAATCTTATTTCAAAATAAACGGGGTTTTTTGTTAGTTTTTTTTAATAATCTAATATAATACTTCCTAAATAATTGAAAATTCAAAATTTTGAGAGACTTATGTTCGGTCTTCATTAATGATCAAATCCAAGATCTTGATTTGTGAATCAAATCTATATAGACAGTAAATTGATGTAATTGTTTTGCATGCATAAGTTCATGTTACTTTTTGATGAGTTATTTAGTGTGTGTGTGTGTGTTTTTTTTTCTTTTTCTAGTTTTCAAATTCTAGAATTAATTTGAACATATGGTAAAAACAAAATTAAAGAAAAATAAATTCATATGTTAAACAAGCTATATATCAATCATGGGTCTTTCTTTTGATATGGCATAATGATCATAAGATTCTTTATGTTGACTCAAGGAAGTGTAGCAGAGAACTTTGATTAATACTTGTTGAATATGTAAATAAATTTTGCCATTTTAGGCCATATTTAATGTGGGACCTTTTTTTTTTTAGAGACACAAAAATAGAATTGTGTTCATCTCCATGAAAGACTTAGAAGATATACGATTTGTCCATAATGATGTTTTGGTGTATAAGAAATTAAACTTCAAAATTGATTGTTGGAAAGACTTAAAAGAGTGAACTTGTCTATGAAGTATTATATCTTTGTTTGAGTGTTGAAATATATTTGTTCGAATACTAATCAAATAATTAAATACATTGCCACCATAATTTCTAACTTATCATTTTGAAACAAACAAATGACAAAAAACTTGCTCCAAATCTTTTTTTTTTAATTATATATTATATATAAAAGGTCTTGAAATCAGTCGGCATGAAATGCACCTAATTTATTAAACCATTTAAATCACTTTAAAAAAAATTAGACACAAGTGATTGGATTGTTTAAATAATCACTTAAATGGAATATAAGTACTGAAAAACATCCATACTTTTGACTGTATAATGAAAATACATGACTTATGATAGCTTGTGGTAATAAATAAAGAGTCATTATTTGCATGGTAAAAACCAAAGAATTTCAACAATTTATTGCACAATATATATTAATTGGAATTGCAGATGAATTCTGACAGTTTTTCTCTGTAAATGATCAATGACTTGGCTCCATTCATCATCATTCCAGGTGGTCCAAATTAACACTTACTACACAAGGAGATTTTAAAAAATAAAAAATATATAATTTATTATGCTAACTCCCTTCATCTTGTAAAGATAAATTTGTATATTATTTTAGTTTGTTCTATAAAAATAGATCATTTTTCATATCAGTCATGTATTAATTTAATTTTCATGCATATATAAGGTAGAGTAATAGATGAGATATAATGATCTATCGGGAAATTAAAGGTGAAATTTATCTATATTTTCAATGATTTACATGAAAATAAGTATAGAATATATGTGTGGGACGAATTCAGTAAAATTCAGATGTGTGAGAACATATAAGCAGTAAGGATTTGCAATTATTGATGCCCTTGTGGAAAATTCAACATTTGGATGAATGCATTAACTTTTAGGGTTTGAAAAACGTACAAATTTGAAATTGTGGGCAATTTGTAGGGTCCATAACAATCAAAATAATTATATATCCCAACACAAGTTGAAATTGATGAACCAGTGAAGAAACTCTCTGCCACTGATTAATTATAATGTTTTTTAAAATACAACTCATAAATAATATTCACAAAATTTGAGTGAATTGTGGGATGTATTGATTGTAAATTAATTTATCTCATAAAATAAGATTATTGAGACAGATGAATCGCGGTTGTAAATTAAACTATTTTATGAAATTAGATTTTTTAAACAGTTCTAGATTTTTGAAAATTCCTTGTAACACTAACATAATATTTTGTATGATACACCATACATAATTTCATGTTAATTAATCAAGTACACTTTTGACACATATAAAATTCATAATAGTGTGTGAGCAATTCACAGCATTTGTCCTTGCATCTAGAAGAACAATCAGAAGTTTTCGAATGAGATACTCTGCTAAAATTAAATAGTTTTTTTTTTTTAATAATTATATGCATTAATTAACATCATCAATATATGTACTAACTGATATTAAGTGATATGGTATCGAATCTTGTACATTGGATAGGAGTTCCAATCATTTTCATCCCTACTTTCCATCTATAAAAAATCAGTTCAATTTGCGAAGATTTTCTTTATTATTATTGGAAAAATAATTAGGAATACAAAATGAAATTTATCTTCTACAACTTGAAATTTAATAGAAACATTTTTGCTAAAAAACTTTAAATTTGGTGGAGTGAATAGAATCGGAATATCGATGTAACGGTAACCAATCACATATACATATTTATTTTATTTTCATTTTGGTCATTTGTTTTTACTCTTTTTTCCATTATGATCACCAACTTTTGCACTTATTTCATTATGAGCACTAACATTTTTCTCCTCTCATGTGATCATTTATCTTCGCACCTCCTTTCATTTCTACTATTTATCTTTACATTTATTTTCATTTTAGTTATTTACTTTTGAGACAAAGTAAAAAAAATAAATGACCAGCAAAAACGTAAGTACGTATAATGACCAAAATATTAAACCAAAAAAAAAGAGACCAAATTTGACAATAAATTAAATATTAGAAACATATATTTTCATTTTCGTCATTTTGATACAAAATTGACAACTCAAATTTAATCTTTTTGCTAGCCCGAATTCCAAGTGTGCATATATATTATACTCTTCTATAGGCAAAAACTTACATACCCCATTATACGTACTCAAAAAGTATTATTAGTTTGGTATTAGTTATATATATACTACAACTAATACTTGTATAACTGAAATATATATTTTAGTGAAACATATTAGTTGTATATTCATAAAGTATTAGTTGTTTACTCATAAGTTATTTACTTATATAACTAAAATATATGGTTTAGTGAAAAATATTATTTATTACATTAGTCGTATTAACTAAAAGTATTAGAGTTGGGATTGGGGCACACCAAATCCCAAGGACACACAAACCCTACTCTATCCTATATAGTAGTAATATCTTTTGAATTGAAATTATATAAATGAATAAAATAAAAATCAACCATGATGTAATGAAGTTAGATATTTAGATGAAAGTGCGAAACCAATCCATCCTTAGTCCATGTCGCATTCATTTATGAGAATAATATTTCATGAACTACTGATCATTCCAATATTATTTTTAGTAGAATATGCTCTTCTCTACTCAGCCTTTTCCAATTCATGCTTATATTCGGGCTTAAGTTCGTTTAATTATAGTTAAAGTGGGGAGCAATTACAGATGACAATTTATCCTCTATTTTTCAGTATCTGATCCACTCAAACTTAATACGATAAATTCGGATATTTTTCAAGTGGATTTCAAATAAAAGTTAAATATTCAATAGCATTTGAGTACACATTGCTTGGTTCTTGCTATTTATAATATAATAAACGAAAATACAATATAAGTAGGTTTAAGCGGGTAAGGTAGTTTGCATGTATTAGACGACGTGTATGAGATAGGTTCAAATAGTATAATTAATTTCAAATGATTTTGGGTATTTATAAGTTAATCAAGTTTGGATTTATTGAACATATATTCATCTTTGTTCATTTTCATATTTTGTTGTACAATATCTTATCAGATACAACATTTTAAAAATATAGGATAAGTCAATTACAACACGTTCAACGTATTATATGCATTATCTATAAAAAGCTAAAAATATTCACAAAAATTCATGTAAGACGGTCTCACGAATAGTTTTCGTGAGACGGAGCCCCATCACCCACAAACAACTTGTGAATTGTAGGGTTTGAATGGTGAGTAAGTGAATTGTGGATTAACCCGTCTCACGCAATGTATTAAAATTCCGTGAAACGGTCTCACAAGAGACTTACTTAAAAATATTCATAGATATGCATGCAGATGAATGCAAAATATGTTTCCTATATTTTTACAAAATGTAGCATCTATAAAATCTAGTAGTACTGCAATTAAAGTTTTCGATATTTGAATTATTGTACTTTATCTTTCCTCAATAGTTATCATAATTAAAAATTATTTTCTTATAATCTTAAAATGAAGGGCTTCTTTGATCCCATCTGTAGTGATAATTTTTCTTTCAATATTTCTTTATATAGTTGTGGATGTATGTAAAGGAATATGGAAGAATATTTTTCATTATCTTAAATTGATTTACATATTACAATGGTATATATATACAACAAAAGAATGTTTTTCTTTTGTTTTGGATACATAGTAGAGTATACAATTAAATCTAGAAACTATAGTAAATATTATTCCCTTTGACTAGCCCGAATCTTTTGACGATTCATCAATATCTTGAGACGAATTAGCGGGATGTCATATCATATCTCTAATAATGTATAAGTTTTTTTTCCCTTATATTGAAATTACATTTGGATTGAATTCATGTGCATAAATGTGAAAATTTATAGATTTTTTTAGCTTGAACTGAGATTTATTCGGTTTATTATATTTTCTAATTATCACAAATATGAAAGTATAATTGGTTGTACATTCTGGTCAGGTAATTGTTTCATCTAATATGCATCATAATTTATTTTATTTTTTTGAAAACCAATATATAAGTACATTTAGGTAATAATAATGGGCTAAGATAACGTAATTTTAGTTTGACTTATATTTAAGAATAATTCTGGAAGTCAAGCCTTTTTTTTTTTTTTGCATAATTAATTAATTATACTACTACGGATAATGATTATTCGACATTAAACATTCTGAATAAAATTATATATTTAATCAGTTTTTTAAATTAAAATATTATTTTTTATCTTTAAATATTCAATCATGAAAAAAAATTGATAATATAAAGATAATTTTATTATCATTCATTTTCGATCACAAATCCATTATAAGCAAATTTAATTTCGACCTAATTTAATTTTACGATAGAAGACAAAGGAATCAAGAAAAATACAAGAAATTGAGGGGAAGAAAACAAAAGAAAAGGAGAATTGTGGGCATGATCAGAAAATGACGGAGTTAAGTGACGTGTCAACGACGTAAGAAGGGAGGGCCCCACCCAATAACATCCACCGTCAGAAGGGGAGGGGGTCAAGGCTTGGATGGCTGACACATGTCCTGCCGACAGCGACCGAGGGGGTCGGAGATAATAAATTGGAAAGCAGTTGCTGATGGCCACACGTCTGCACTCCCATTGGCTGCTTTCTTGACTTTTCTAACCATTTTCGTTTTTTCTATGGGCCTGGGCCCACACTTGGGCCCAATTATTCGTGGATTCACACCCACACTACACGGCTCTCCAAAAAATCCAAAACACACTGATTGGACAGGGGGGGCCCACTTATCAGGCCGGCGAATCTTCTGTGCTTGGAGGGATGTATGGTGGACGCGTGTACAGTTCAGGTGGGCCCGGTGTTATCTGTGGGACCCGCTCGCCTGCTAGATGCCAAAATAGAGGGGAAATTTGGAACAGCGAAAGGTATCAAGTTGGCACCTGTTTGCACAGCAAAGTCTATGCTCTCATTTAAATTCAAATTAACTCTATTGATAATACCATCTTATTATTTATAATTTTTGTTAGATTATAGGTATGATATATATATGTGTCACATAATTAATATTCAATTTTAGTTGAACACAATCCAAAATAAATTCTTTGGTATTTTTTGGAGGGGTTCACTGCGCCTAACCCACGCTATTAATTAATGCTCCGCGGCTTATGGCTTTTCAAGAATTGAACCATAAAATATATAAATCTTTATATATATATATATATATATATATATATATATATATATATTCGAAATGCTAACCCGTTGGTCTTTTATATGAGTATACGTAAATTTGAGTGTCACCAGAAGTGAAACTAAAATTACAATCAAGACCAAAATAGTTTTAAATAAGTAATGTTTCATTTTATATCTATTTTGGATATCTATAAAAGTAAAGAAAAACAAGCGTACAAGAAAATGAAAAGCAAGCCACATCCCAGAAAATAAAAAAATGCAGTTCTAATTAAAACTTCAAAGGAAAAAACCTATATGTAGGAAAAAAAAAGTATCATGCATAACTACAAGAAACGAAAGAAATTATGTCCCAAAAAATCCAAAAAACACAGACGACTTAAGAAAAAAAGGGGCCCGAATTCCATCACTGAAAATCCACACCTATCTTGGATTGTTTATGAGCAACCTGATTATCCTCTCGGTAAAAGATATACGTGTTACATTTTATAAATATTAAAATGTCCTTTTATTTTACAAAACATAAAAATTTGAAGTGCCATTTAAATTGTAGGAGGGAAAAGTTTGGGGGTATGAAAAGTGAAAAGACACTTATTTGGGGAAGTCAGATGTTAGCCTACCTATCTATACCTCGTAGGCTGGTCAAAGCAGCAGCCCACATGCATTGCTTCATCCAATTCCTACATTTTACTAATAGCTTTCAATTTCATTGCAAAAATAAATATAAGCTTTTTAAAGCTGTAGTTTCAATATCAAATTTCAAAATTAAGAAGAAGAAAAAAAAAAGAATTTAGCACAATTTTGTAATTTGAATCATAGTTGATTTTTGTTTTTGAACATAGGTTGATGTGTCTGTTCAATTTATCTGTATTAATTATCATGATATCGGTACAATTATATGTATATGTTCAACCATAATAAAATACAAGTAAGAAAGTATAATCACATTTCTAATTGAAAAATGCGTTTTATTCATTTTTCTAGTTTTATTTTAAATTTTGATAAACTAACATCGTGGTAGCCAATGTGAACAAATTGATTGAACACGTTCACATGTTTTAGTAGGAAAATCAACGGTGATTCAAATTGTAATATAAAGTTGAGTTTGTGATTTATTTATCTAAATTTAAAAGTTTATATTGAAATAATTCCAATTTCACGAACATTCATATTTTATCATGCAATTAATGTCTACACATTACTACTCATTCGTTTTGTGATTTTTTTTTTAAATTGAATTCACTCAGCTAAGGTGGATTTCACGTGCTAAAATGTCATAATCAGTTTTCTGTTTGGTTAAGAAAAAGTGGATTTATAGATTTATTTCAAATGTATAAAAAGAGAAATAGTATTAATTCATTAAGTCCTATTTTAAATCAAATCCATCATGGATAATATTGCTAATTAGATATAATCTCTATACAAAATACAATTTTTTTTTAGTCACAATAAACGGTCTTTGCTTGTTTCTCATACATATTCTCTATTGTAAATGTTATTATATCTATCATATTAATTTGCTAAGTATAACATGAATAATATATATGAAAAACAAAATTGTGTATGAATAAATATTATTATATGCGCTTAAGAAAGAAATGTAAGTTGTGGAGCCCACCAGAAGACGTAAGTCATGATATTTGATTTGAACAAAATAACTTTTGGTGGGGTTTGATATTATTTTAGCTAAAAACCTAATGATCATAATTAGCGTTACGTATTTGGATGAGTTTGTATCAAAAGAAAGAATCGCATAATAGAGAAAAGGATCATCTTTTATTGTGGCTAATAAAGCGAGATGGAACCCATTTTCATATAAAAAAAATATAAAAAAAGAGAGTATATTCTTACCTATAGAATAGGAACTCTGCAATGTTCCACAAAAACTTGTATGAAATCGTCTCATTTAAGACTTAATGTGAGATGCAATAATATATAATTTTAAGATAAATTTCATAACAAGACCAAATTTATAGATTAGTTTTCAATTTTAAACCCAAATTTTAAAGTTTCTCAATAAGGATCCAATTTAACTTTTTTTCTCAATTTAAAACTTGAAATTTAAATTGAGTTCTCAATTGAAGACAAAAAATTTCATTTTTTTTTCTTTTATTTATATTCATAGATTTATTAATATTTCAATATGTATTTATATTTAAAATAAATTATAACAAGTTAGTGTAATTTTGAAATGATTTTCATCCGACTTGTATTAATTTATATAAAAAAGAAAAAGAAAATGGAATCTTGTCTTGAAATGAGAACTCAATCTAAAATTCAAGCCTTGAATTGAGAAAAAAAGTTAAATTGAGCCCCTCATTGAAAAACTTTAAAAAGTAGATCTAGAATTGAGAAATAAACTATAAATTAGGTCTTGTTATGAAATTTATCCATAATTTTATATAAAACCGATAATATTGATCGTGCTAAATGGGTTAACCCATCTTTAATGAACTCCGTTTATAAAATTTCTCACATGAGATGAAACCATCTCATGTGAGATCTAATTTGTATTATATGCAACTTTGGAACACACCCTTTGCAAGTAACAATGTAATTTAGTGGATAACTAATAGTAAAATATAATTTATAGCTCGTTTCAGAAAATCTAAATAAATTTAGAAAAAAATTAAATAGATTGGAAATTTATGAAATTAAACTTAATATTTATTCAGATTAATATAAAAATCATATTAAAGATTTGAAATATTATTTGATGTATCAAAAAAAACCTGATAAAATTAAAAAAATATACAAATTAAAAAAATCAAGCAACACATTTGAATATGACATAAAAAGTTAAATTGTTTTCAATATAAATTCAAATAATGTTAAATAGTTTGAATTTGGAAAAGAATTTTAAAAATAAATAAATAAAATTAAAAATTAATTATTAATAACTCAACATCTACGCCTTTTGTGGAAGTGGCTAGATCTATTCGACAGATAGAGACCATAGGCCATGGCACTATAAGTTAATGCACTGTTTTTTTCTGTATATCTGCAAAAAATAAAATAAGGTTTTATGAAATAAAATATACAGAGACCATGCATCTCATTTGTCTACATCAAATAAATAATGTATATTAACATTAGGAGTTCAGAAAATAGCTTGCTTGATCTATTTGGGAAAAAAGAACTTGCTTGTTTAATGTAAAACAGATAAAATTCTAAATTAAAAAAAAAAAATTGTTTAGTCAATGTTCGAAACATCTTTTCTGAGATATTTCTTATACCCACAGCTAATAAATTATTTTTTGTCCGATTAAAAAAAAAAGTTTATTTAATCTTAGGATAAAAGCTTAAAGACCTAAAATGGTCCTAGTTAAATGCACCATTTTCATTTTAATTTGCTTATAAAAATGGTCAACTTAGCTAAGAGTAGGTCAACTCTCTTTTGGATCTGACATACATTATTAATTTCAATTTGATTTTACAATGAGTAATCATTTACATTGAAGAGATGCATATCATGCATATTAATACATATCATGATCGGGCTTTATACAATTGAGTTCATTAATATACAAATTTATTCATACATGTTGACAAAAGATTAGTTTGAAAGTTGGATAAATAGACCCATTTATCCATTATGTATTTAAAAACCCGATGGAGGATTTAATTTCTACTAATTAGATCTAATTATAAAGATTTAAAGATACTTTGCATAAATATCTCTTTCCTTTTTTTCCCCTGTATGAGAATATAATTAAAATATTCTAAGTTTAAGAATAATTGCAATGTCTATGTATCACATTTCTATAAGAGAATGAACTTGTTAATCATCAAAAACTGGCACATATACTCCTAATTAAGCTACATCTCATCAATTTTAATACTTTAATATTTCATTATCTGACTCGTTCAGATATTTTTAATTTATAGAATCATTTCAATGAAAAGTTTCATTAATGTCATATTCATTCTTCTCGAGTAGACCATTGAGCATTGATCCAAGAATAAATTATTTTTATTATTATTATTATTATTATGTTGTGTTATTGATTTCAACTCATCTAATTTTACCAACTCTTATTTAAAAATAAGTAAATATTAATTGAAATTCATGAAGACTCAGCCTTTTTATATTTTTATTTGACTAAATGTAACAATTTGATTTCCCTCTAATTCTAGAATTGTTCAACAACTGCAGTGAACTAGTCAAAAGTGGGTCCGAACAATTTATTCCCTACGACTATATGATAAGCAAAATAAAAAAAAAAAAAAAGTCCACATTTGAATTAAATATATGTTGACAATTAATGCACTCCTCAAAATTATCGAAATTTAATACCAATAGTTGCAGTAATTACATATGAAAATTCAACTCGTTTTTTGTACTCATGATTAGAAGGTCTTTGTCTAAATTATTTGCATCTTATCACTCTGCAGTGAAAAAAAAAAAGAAAGTAAATAAAAAAATGTGATATATATATATGATTGTGATTGTTCCTGAATTTAAATAAAAAATATCAACATTTCCCTATTTATTACAACCCTTTTTTTTTATCTAACATTGAAATATAGGATTGCCTAGCTAGTAACAATATTAGTGATTTGACTCTTTTATTTCAATTTTCTGACACAAAGTGATAGTTCTAATTTTACACTTTACTAAGTTTTGTGCACGTGCATGCAATTTTAAAGATGTGATGGCTGCTACTTATATTCATGAAATTTAATCACATAATGGCCACTAAAGTGACATTTATTTAATAATAATAAAAATAAAAAACTGTACGGACTTGTACAATTTTTTTACTACAATATAGATGCCCCTGTGTTAGAATTGTTGATTTACATGTCAGTGGGTTACATCTATTGACAATTATAGCTATATATATATATATATATATATATAAGTACTACTCACATCTTTTTCTCGTTTCCTTAAAATAATTTAATTCATATTATCTATAGATTTCATTATTGCTGGACATCAATGTCACATGGTCAGTTCCTGTTTTATGCAAAGGATTAATGCTTTTAATCAGATAATTAAGCATGCTAATGAGGCATCATTATCATTAAGACATTACCATTAGCCCACGGTCACATTGAATATATAATTATTCAAAAAGTTTCATTTTCTTTAAACCATGCACGTTTGTTTTAATTTATTTTAATTTAATATATTCAACACATCCATCGTATACAACATCCTAGATCCCAGATAATTGTGTAAAATTGAAATTGATTTGTGAAAATGAATTTGTAATATGGTCAATACACAAAATAGGTATAATTTAATTTAAAAGAAATAGATGGGTGCGCGGGTAGTTTGTGTGTCAAAAAAATGCAATGTAAAATACGTTGATGTTTGCATAATGGATAGATACAGCTTGATGTTTTGTTGTTATAAACTAGTATCGAACAATAAAAAAATAATTTATATATATTATATAATTAATAATATAGCCCACAATGTGGAGGATAAAGAAACAAGAAATAAGATAGACACTGTAGACCTTTAAGGGAGAATCTTAGGAAGTGAGGGTTTTTTTGGGAAATAAAAACAAACTTTGATATTGATATGATCGGAGAATGACAGTTGATCACGCTGGCCCTATTTTTTTATAAATAAAATTTACCACTAAAAGAAATCCTTAATTTATTAATTTGGGTGTTTATATATATAAAATATTATTCCCTACCCTCCATGGTTATATCTTAAAACGCCACACTAATATCACGATCAATCTTCTAAGTATTGTAATTTGAATTTAATAATTGTGTTGAAATTGTAATTGACTATTGGTTAACACATTAATATGTGTTCATTGTGAATAAGGTAGTATACCAATATATATATAAATTCCTAATTATATCTTTAAAACAAAAATCAAAATAAAAGTAAGTTTTAAATTAAATTATATACATGTTAGAATTTCTAAAATTATATCGAAGTAAACATTTTGTTTTGATAACTCATATCGTATATTTACAGTAAGATACCAATATTGGGTCAACTAGCAATAAAAAAATAAAAGAGACAAATTGAAGCCATTTAACAACACTTATATATGTTATATTAGGTCCATTAAACTAAGCATAATAATTATTGAGTTGCAACTATATGATCAAATGTATGTGATTAAAATGGAAAATAGATACAATATTTAATGAATCTGAAATTTGCAGTTGGATGGCGGAATTTTAAGATGAATTTAAAAATATAATCCACCATTTTCATTTTAAATTAAATTTCAAAAAAAAAAATCGATGGATTTAACATCAATTAATATATTGAATGCTTAAATTTCAAAACCTTCAATCCTAACACCAGCCAATTGCATCATAAAATACACTTTATTTATAATGAGAAATATAGAAGGGAAATAAAGTTAGGGATATATATATATATATATATATATATATATATATGCACCAAAAAATAAGTGTAAAATATAAATAAAATAAAAAGTATTTTCCATGAGTTATTGGCTTTTACAAGGACCACAGTTCCCTTTGGCACTTAAAGCCATTGACCAATGAACATGGATATGGGGTCCCCTTACCCAGCCACCAAGCTTTGTTTATTTTCCTTTTTAGTGATAAAAACATCATATTTATTTCTGAAATTAAACCACCTAAATTCTAGGTATGTCGACAAGTTTCTTGCATTTCTTCACAAATCATCGATTAACACTTGTTTATAGAGTTAGGTTTCATCTCTAATTATTCTATTAAACAAAATTACCAAAAATTCGACCTAGTCCTATATGCCAGCTAGAATAATATACATATTTGTCCCAATCTACAACCAAAAATATTTAATACATATATATATATATAATTGTTGGTTGAAAACCATAATTTAATACTCAATAGAATTCATGTGAAATTGTCTTATGAATAAATTTGTGAGACGAATCTTCATTAGTTACAAATCAAATTCATTTTTCACAAACTTATATCTGAATTGTAAGTTAATTCTTTTTATATAATTAAACCGGTGAGACATTCTCATAAAAATCATACACTTTGATACATATATATATATATATATATATATATCTATTTTAATGTGTCAACAACTGATGTGTCACAAATTCAACACAATCATTAATTTCAACACAAATATTCATGTTAGATGGTCTCACGGATAGTTACCGTGAGACGGAGCCCCACCATCCACAAACAACATTTGAATTATAGGATTTGGGTTGTGGGTGATTGGGTTATAGGTTGATACGGTATCACAAGAGACTCATTCTAATTTCCAATTACAATATTTAAATATATGAGATCTTTATACAACAACGGTGAATATATTGATACATGTTCATTATTTATATATATATATATATATTAAAAAGACGGAGATGACAATACAATGGCTTTCTGGGCATTAAGTAGGTGTTATGGTGGTTGGTCCCGCGTTCCTTGGGCATTTAAATTGCTTTATCTTCAAACTCTGCCTTCCACCACACATATATATATCAAGATTTAAACACACAACAAATAAATAAATAAAAATGAAGAAAAAAAAGACAAAAGAAAAATCAATAATGAAGAAGGGGTCCCCTCATTCCCCTTCCCACACTCCATTTATAAAACATTATTTAAAAAAACAAAATTAAAAAATAAATGCATAGATCATCATCATCATCATCATAATCTTCTTCAATGTTTATTTATTTATATATTAAACCTATTAATTACATTTTCATTATATTATACTCTAATCTTTAGTGGGAAGGGGACGTTTCCTCGTTTTTCAGCTGTTTGTATGTATGCATCTTCTGACACACTTTGATAATGGCATTTTCATACATTTAACGAACACACACAAATCCACATCTTTTTCTCTGTCTGAAAAGTTTAATTTCTTGATGCCTAGTACTACTCTTTGATGCATCAAATGATTTGGAAAGGAGGGTCAAATCACTGAAGTTCCCTTGTTTCATCAATTCAAAAGATAACTCTAGAGAGAGAAGTTGAAGAAGAGGAGAGAGAGAGAGAGAGAGACAAGTACATGACCAGTAAGTATCATCAACAAAACCAAGTATACATGAAATAAATTCTTTACTATACATACTTTTCTTCAAGAACCCGTTTCTTTTTTTCTTTTGATTTATTTCCCTTTTTTATTTTTCATTTTTGTGTGAGAGAAAAAAGAGTGACAATTTGTGTGGATAAATGAGTGAATAAAGATGGGCATCTTTTTCCAAGCCTTTTTAGCCCCCCCTCCCCCCCTCTCTTTATTATTTCCTTATCTTAGGAGAGAGTAGTTGCAGACATCCATGGATTTTGTGTCTCATCATCACATATAATTTAAGTGAACTTCATACTACCAATATTTTTATCTAGGTGAGCATCGAAATCGATATCGATATCAGTATGATCATTCTCTTATATTATTCAAAGCTCGATTCGATAGTCTTTCTTCTTCTTTCTCCATATCATGTCACTCTTCTTACACACACAGAAAAGAGTAAACTAAGATTGAATTTTGATATTAGTTTGTAGATGATGATATGGAACACGTGGACAATCAAAAATTGTTCACACGAGGTACTAACTAATAGTATTAACCTAACCAATCCCTTTCTTCCCCACTCAATCTCTCTTTCCTTAATAATATATCCAGATATCTGTCTCTCTCTCCTTGTTTCTCTCTCTAGAATCACCTCTATTTGGGAAATACATGTAGACTGGCCTCTAAACAAATATTGTTTCTTCTCCTTTCTATCAACATGTATGTTTGATCCAATTTCCATTTGATTATTATTATGTGATTTAATCTTTTGGTTTGATTTATTGTACTGCTTTTGATGGACTTTTTTTGGTACAAGGGTTTTTGCTGGTGAAATTATATTAATTTTTTTTTTTTTTTCAATTTTGAAGCCTTCTTTTACTCATATATGTATGTCTCTAGAGTGGAATTGGATGTGAAGTGAAAGCTTAACGTAGTCTGTTTTCTCAGTGTTGATAGCAGGGGCAATAAAGTAATTTAGCAGTTGGCGTATAGCTTTCAAGATCGATGGCGACGTACTTTCATGGCAATTCCGAAATCCAAGGCGGCGGCGGCGGCGATGGTTTACAGACACTGATTCTCATGAATCCGGCTTACGTTGGATACTCCGAAACCCAACAGCAGAACCAACAACAACAGCAATCAAGCAGCAACTTCGTATTCCTCAACTCCAACTCCTCCGGCAACGGTCTCACCCACGCGCCGCCGTCCCAGACGCAGCATTTCGTCGGCGTCCCCCTCACCTCCGGCGCCACCACCTCGGCCGGCGGGGACCCCGGCGGACAGCAGGACGTATCCGTCCACCACGGCTTCATCCCGCGAGTCCCCTACAACCTCTACAACCTCCCCATGGACCTCGGGGCGGCGCGTGACTTCACGCGCTCCCAGCAGGGGCTGTCCCTGAGCCTCTCCTCCTCGCAGCAGCCCCCCGGCTACGGCTCCTTCAGGGGGGAGCGGGAGATGCTGACGCAGCCGCTGGTGACCGCCGTGTCGCCGCCGCGCGGCGACGACGTTAGGGTTTCGGCGGGCTCGCCGTCGTCGGCGTCGGGGGTTTCGAACGGGGTGAACGGAGTTCAGAGCGTGCTGTTGAGCTCTAAGTATCTCAAG
The DNA here is from genome assembly GCA_954870855.1 of Scutellaria minor. Classification (NCBI taxonomy): domain Eukaryota; kingdom Viridiplantae; phylum Streptophyta; class Magnoliopsida; order Lamiales; family Lamiaceae; genus Scutellaria; species Scutellaria minor. The sequence goes on along the minus strand of OX940735.1, from coordinate 354,681 downwards.
GCGGCGCAGGAGCTTCTGGATGAAGTCGTCAACGTGGGAAAAGGAGGGAAGAACGCGACGGAGTCGTCCAAGGGACAACAGCCCAAGAACACCGGTGACTCCACGGCGGAGCCGGCGGCGAATGGTGATGGACAGAGTGGTGGAGAGGGCAGTGGCAAGCGTGGGGCTGAGCTCACTACAGCAGAAAGACAGGAAATTCAGATGAAGAAAGCGAAACTTGTTAACATGCTTGATGAGGTAAGCATGTCTCTCTCTCTCTGTATATGTGATTGCAATGTTTAAAGTGACAAATTTTGATGATGTATTGATGATATTGCTGACAAACTAAAGCTGCGATATTTGGTCTTCAAAACAGCAAACTTTCAAAGTCAGATTAAAAAAGTTGGTTTTTTCCATAAAAAGTAATTATGATTTTCATGTCAGAATTCTTGATTTATTGAATTGTAGGTTGAGCAGAGGTACAGACAATACCATCACCAGATGCAGATTGTAATATCATGGTTTGAACAAGCAGCTGGAATTGGGTCTGCTAAGACATACACAGCTCTGGCTTTGCAAACAATCTCGAAGCAGTTTCGATGCCTAAAAGACGCAATCTTGGCCCAAATCCGTGCCGCTAGCAAGAGCTTAGGTGAAGAGGACAGCTTGGAAGGGAAAATGGAGGGGTCGAGACTCAAATATGTCGATAACCAGATAAGGCAACAAAGGGCCCTACAGCAATTGGGAATGATCCAGCACAATGCTTGGAGACCCCAGAGAGGATTGCCCGAACGATCCGTCTCTGTTCTTCGTGCCTGGCTCTTCGAACACTTCCTCCACCCGTATGTTCTTGCACTAACTTCCTACTATTCCAACATCTTTCCATTCTCCACTCATTCTGTTTCTCCATTTTCTCTAGTTATCCCAAGGATTCGGATAAGCTCATGCTTGCTAAACAAACAGGCCTTACTAGGAGTCAGGTAAATCCCAATTCAAAATTCAGACTCACTAAATCCTGCACAACAAACATAGTCTTACTAACGCTACGTTTTCTTCAGGTGTCCAATTGGTTCATCAATGCTCGGGTTCGTCTATGGAAGCCGATGGTGGAGGAGATGTACATGGAAGAAATGAAGGAACACGAGAAGAACGGATCAGAGGAGAAGACAAGCAAAAGCGAGCAACAGAACGAAGACCCAACCTCCTACAAATCACAGCCAAAAAAGAGTCCGAACAGGGACAACATCGTCAATAACAACAACAACAACAGCAACAACATTCCTCCCATGATGTCAATCTCAACAACCTCAACCTCTCCGATCCGGCACATATCAGGGTTCGACCTGATCGGGTCCTCAGAAATCGAGGCCATGACCCAAGCAAGCCCCAAGAAGCTCCGAATGGCCGACATGTCATCACTCAACGTGGACTCAAAGCCGCCAGAAGGCAACAACGATGACATGTCAATGAAGTTCGGGAACGAGAGACAGAGTCGAGACGGGTTCACCCTAATGGGTGCGCCCACGAACTTCATTGGCGGATTCGGGTCGTACCCAATTGGAGAGCTCGGAAGATTCGGGGCAGAGCAGTTCCAGGGTGCAGGTGCACCGTACTCAGGCAATGGCGTCTCTCTTACACTAGGCCTTCCACACCAGAGCTTTATCCCCACGAACCAGCTCGGAAGAGGGGTCGAAATGGGGGAAGGAAATGATTACAGTGGAATGAGCAATGCAAGCAACGGGCACACGGGCAATGTGTATGAGAACATAAACATACAGAACAGAAAGAGATTTGCTGCCCAGTTGCTGCCCGACTTTGTGGCCTGATCAAGTCAAGTGATGGGTCTTTCACTATTTTGAGAAAGATAGTGTAGAGAAGGAAAGGGTAGATAGTATAGGTAATATATGTATACATTTTCAAGACAAGTGTTTGGATTATTCTTACAAGGAGGTTTAGGTGGTTAGAGAATATGGTTGGGGATTGTATATTATTTTTGTTTTCTGCAGATAATTTATAGATGATTGTGATTATGTAATGTGGAGAAACATTAACTAGTTACTTCTGGGTGGTATACGAAAATAAAGAGTGTTTTTCTAATCGTCTATAAATTATCTGTTATTTTTATCTGTAATTCTTCAATTCTTTGTTTGTGATACAAAAGGGAAATGTCGAACCGTTCTTCAAAGAATTCAAATATTGTTTTTACATAATAATTAATGGATGAAATGTCAACAAATAGTTTTTTTTTAATCGTCGATAAATTGTTGGAGATAGAGAATGGAAAATTCGAACCCTTCTTTAAAGAGTTCAATTATTATTTTTACATGGCAATTAAATGATGAAATGAGTAGAAATAAACTGAATTTTCTATTATAGATTGCAAGAGAAGTGAAGAGAATGATGAGTGATTGGTACAAGTATCTTTAATTTTAGAGCTTTGCTTGTATGGCAAGAAGACTTTGAACACTAGCTTTCAACTTCTTTAATTTATGTATTTATTTATTTATTTATTATTGAGATGGACCACCTAGTATTGAGATCCTTATCCTAGAATGACTGGCTTTTTTTGAGGCTTAGGATGATGCTACTGATTGAAACCCTGTCCTTTCACTTGAATTATTACTGTATAATTATCCTTCAGGTTTTTCTTCGTTTACTAATAAAATAATTATAAAAATTCATTTGAGACAATATCAATCATATAACCCCATGAAATGTAACATAACTATCTATTAACTAAACGTATTTTCATAAACTTATTTATGAATTATGGATTGAACGAAAATGATAGTCTACAACAATTGACACCTCATCTTGGTAGATATTTTCTAAGATGTATAGATTTAGGGACGGACCTATGTACATGGGGAGGGTGGCCTTGGCCCCCCCCCAATTTTTTAAAAATTATATTTTTACCCCTTAAATTTTTTTTGTTTACTTTTCAATATATAATTTTTACATTCATCAATTTTTTTTATTATAATTGGCCCCCCTCAACTTTTGTTCCTGGTTCCGTCCCTGTATAGATTAACTTACAAAAGAGAAAATTGAGATAAAAGAATAATCTCAAGTATTTCATTTCTAGGACCCACCCACAGAACAGAGGATACAGAGTATTGGAGATTACCAATTTACCCTCCCATGGTAATGATATCCATCTCCATTATCCTTTTTCTTAGTTTTCTTACTCTACACAATTTATTTTATTCACATAAGATTTTTTTATTATATTTTTATATTACACTTTTTATTTCTAAATAAATTACAACACATGTGTACCAAAAACTATCACTAATTAACATATGATGTGTGTCAAATGTTATAAAATATGATATGTATCATCAAATGTAATTGATGATCTGAACTGATAACAACTATATTTCCTATGAGATAAAAACTACAAACTGAGATTCTAAGTGTATGTAATTTAGGTAATTTAAAATTGTTAATGTATTTTTTAACAAAAGTAGTCATTTGGAATAATTGAGAGTTAAAATTCAAAAGTTATTTCATATAAAAAGATAGATTAAACTCGGGAACTGAAAATTATTTCAAAATTAAAATTTACATTTAATCAACATCTAGAGCAAATATACTACTATCTCTTTCTGTATTGTAATATTTTTCGTCTCTAATTTCAATACACCTAAAATACGAGATTATGGAGTTGGTTTATTTCTATTTCTGAATTTTGTTGTGGGTTCTCATTAAATGATTGACTAGACAATTCTAGAAAGTGTTTAGGTGTCTAATTTTATTCTTTTTTATTCCTCCTTTTTTCTTCCTTTGTATCTTTGGGTATTTTTAATACCCAATTTCTGATTTTAATGAATTTTTTTTACAGAAAAAAAAACACTTAATGCCCATATATGTATATATATTAATGATGTGATTAAAATTTCGTGTGTCATGCGGAAACCTTAAACCTATAATATCAACACCAAATGCAACTTTATATTACCTTAAACCTATAATACCAACACCAAATACAACTTTATATTAATTAATGACGTTGGTTTCTAAGTTATGAAATGTACATGTAAATATAATTGTCCATTTTCTTCAACTCTATCTTTTAGTATTAAATTGGGCTACGGCCCAAAATGAATTGAACAATAAATCTCATGTTATTGTGCTAAGGCCCAAAATGAATTGAACAAATGTGCAAATATTTATATATAAACAGTCCTTTTGGTTTGTATGCGATTGGATTATATGGATTGGCTTATATGGGTCTATGACCCATCACCCTAATTAACAATAATATATATATATATATATATATATATGAATATATAAATTTTGTTAAGAGATATAAACATCATGCTTTCATGTAATTCACGATGGATAGTAACTAATATGGCATTGATCTCTATTTAAAAAATTGTTATTGTACAATGGAAAATTACACTATGTTGCACTAAGTAGAGGGAAACCCCTAAATTGGAGCATCATATCAGCATGTACATGTACAATAACTATTGGAAATCGAATATCGATAAAATCAAAACAAAATTGAAAAAAAAATTAAAAAACCATTATGAAAACTCATAAACATAATGTTCCAAAAATAAATACTACTCATGAAATTATAATACCAAAAATTGAAAATTTTCCGGTTTCATCCTTAATATTTTTCTTATGTTCCCAGGCCCTGGCTTTAACTTTTCCATGTTATTGCCACGTCACTATCAGCCATAACATGGGAAGCAGCAAAGTTAACAGTACTATGTTGACTAGTCATAAAAGTGAAGCTTTTTTAGTCAGTTGATCATTGACTTGCATATATATATATATATATGACTTTTTTCTATCACACATTAATATATATATATATATATATATATATTTGACTTTCTTCTATCACACATTAATTATAATGGAAAACTAATTTTGTATTTATTGTCATATTTGATTGAATGCGTCATTTGTTACGCATCTACTTGGAATAAATCTTTGATCTACCAAGCCCTAATTTCTGACTAAAAATTTATTGCTCAACCCCTTCTATGTTCTTGATAGGGCGACAAGAAAAAAATAGTCAAAATCTTTTTATTTAAATGTAATTTCGACTAGAGCTTTGAAACTGGTGATTAAGCAGTATGATTTTGAATGTTTCGATTATGTCAAAATTTGCATGATTATGATGTCATGAAAGAAAATATGAGTACTTTTATTGGTTAATGATATAGAAGTGAGCCTCAATATTTGGTAATCTAGATTTCTTTATAATTCTTGTAAAATACATACACCATCTATTTAAAATAAGTGTTGTATAAGCCAAAAAAAGTCTTTATATAGGTTTTTTTTTTCAAAATAAGTATTTTGGTATATATTACATACTATATATATATTACATACTTGTATATACTAACATAACAATTAATTTTAAATAAGGGCAAATTGATTATTTTACTATATTAGAACCTTAGTGAACTTTTGTAAAAAAGAACTTATTTTGGAACAAAATGAGTGTAAATATATATTAGATGCAATATACACGTTTTGACCACCCAGACATTCATGTTGGAATATGACTTTTTTTTTTTTGTGAAGATATGTTGGAATATGACTTCAAAAAGCTATGTATCCTTAACTCCTCACCAATTTCCGGTCTAAATCAAATTTCTCTGAATATTTCCAAAATCAATCCTCTCTTTCTCCATTAATCTCCCCTCTATAATATTCTCATGCATATCACCAAATTTATGATCTTCTTCACAACCATTGATAAAAAAATTCCTTAAAAATTATACTTATCATGGACCAAAACAACATAGAAATTCCTGAATACTTCCTCTGTCCAATTTCTCTCCAACTAATGAAAGATCCTGTAACCACCACATCAGGAATCACCTACGATCGCGAGAGCATCGAGCAATGGCTATTCAAAAGCAGCAACACAACATGCCCCGTTACCATGCAGCCTTTGCCTGGACTCTCAGACTTGACACCCAATCACACTTTGCGTCGACTGATCCAAGCATGGTGCTCTCTCAATGCACCCAATGGCATCCATCGAATCCCCACTCCAAAGCCTATACTCATTTCCAAATCCTACATAGTTAAACTCGTCCGAGACCTCTTCGATCATCCCAACTTGCAGAAGAAAACCCTGCAAAAATTGGAAGCCCTCGCGGTGGAGAACGTCAGAAATAGGGTTTTCATGGTCGAGGCTGACTTAGCTACCGCGCTGACTGCTTTTATAGTATCGTGTCATGAAAAACGTTGCATGGATGGGATTGACAAAGCTCTTAGTCTTGTTTACGTCGTTTGGAAATCTAAGGGTTTTTCGTGTGAGAAAGATGAGATCATTGATGCTTTGGTTTGGGTTTGTGTTAGTCATGATGATAAGATAGTGAAATTCCATGCAGCTTATATGCTTAAGCTCGTGATCAAGAACGCGAGTACAGGGTTTCTGGCGAGACTCAAACCTGAGACATTTGAGAAAATCCTGTCTGAGTTAAGGAAAGGAAGAATGTGTAAGAAAGGGGTGGATTGTTTGTTACACGTGTTGTTGGACGCGTGTCCATGGGGGAGGAACCGGGTCATGATGGTCGGATCCGGGGCGGTTACGGATATGATTGAGGTGGAAATGAGGAGTAGTGAGAAGAGAACAAGTGAGCTGGTTTTGGGAGTGTTGTATCATCTTTGCTCGTGTGAGGATGGCCGGGCTCAGCTGGTGGGCCACGCCGCCGGCATTGTGGTGGTGACGCGGCGGCTTTTGGAGGTGTCAGCGACGGCGGATGAGAGAGCGGTTTGGATTATGTGGATGATAAATAAGTATTGTGGGACTAATGCTGTGGTTGAGGAGATGGTGAGAGTTGGAGCTGTGGATAAGCTTTGTAGGGTTATGGTGGAAGACAAGTGTGGTTTGGGTGTTAAGGAGAAGGCCAAAGAGATCTTGAGAACACATTCTCATGTGTGGAAATTGCGACCTAATTAGTTTATAAGATATGTGAGACGGTCTGATTTAGGCTTAATTATGTGAATGAAAATATGTTTTGTGTTGTTTATGAGATGATTGATTCGTGTAAACTATGGAATATTTAAGGATTCGTGATTTTAGGATGTTTTAGTTTTTAAGGTTTGTAGATCTTCATTTATAATAGTGTGTTCAAGATTTTGTGATGAACCTAAATTAAAAGGTGATCATATGGATGGAAAAAAAAAAAAAAATCTATAATGAAGGATATGCTATAGCCTTTGTTTTTTTTTGTTTTGTTTTTCAATTTTATTATTAGCTTATATAAATTTCCCTAGCTAGCTTGATCTATTTTACTATAATGTGTTTAATTAGTTGTGGTATAATAATTTAATTAACACATAGTCGAACTTCTTTTGGTGGCCGGTATTAATTAATTAATGGCATATTTATGACTTTCATCTTAATTTTACTTTTCATCAATAAGGGTCAATAATCATGATTTTGGGGCAGAAAATTCTTACTTATTTGCAGATGGAGCAAAACCAAAATTAATTAATGCACTTTCTTGAAAAACTTGAAAGTTCCTATTGATCTTCTATGGTTTCTTCTACGGTGGACTTTAAAATCATGAATATGATCATTAAAAAACTGTTAAGTTCTTTCATGAAATATAAAAAACAACATAATTTTGAAAGTTTGTTAAAATTTATAGTTGAACATGGATACTTCATGGAATAACAGAAGTACAAAATGTAACGTAATTGATATAAAAATTAAGTGAAAGTGACTAATCTCAAGATGATATCATAGAAAAGTTATTTGGTTAGATAAATTTAATCGAATTGACTATGATATCAGCAAGAAGCATTCATAAACATTAGTCAAGATTCAAAGATCAAGATTTTTGTAAAATTAATTGCATCAAATTACCCAATTTTGGTATTATTTAATTAATTAATGACGATGACTTTAATTTGAATGAGGCCTCTCATTAATTTTAATTCATGAGACAGGACCGATTTAGAACATTTAAAGGTATGAGATGAATCATTTTAACTTATTGATAAGGTGAAATGAATTAGGTATGGAGATCTTCAAAATGTGATCCGTGAAATAGTTTCGTACAAATTTCAAAACACAACACAAATTGAATTATCTAAAAATACAAAACACAACACAAATTTCCAAGTTTTGAATATTCTCAGAATATGTCTTGTTTGTATTTCATTTAAGACAGCAAATAAGTCATTTTCATGGTCTGCTTGACCCATCTCAATTTTTTCTGATATCATTGTCTATATATATCTCATATAATTCATTAATACTACATATTGCAAGGATGTTAAAAAAAAGAAGAAGAATAAAGCAACTTGTTAAAATTATACTGAAAAGTCAATAAATAATAACGCCAGTGCAAGCGAGCACTATAGCAATCCAAGAGGAATTAAATATGTAGTTTTACAAATTATAGAAACAAAAGTTTTGATTAGGTGATACTTTGGATCATCTATTTCTAATTGTTATACCTTTTCATATATTTTATTATTATTATTAAAATCTGTGTGGATATATCATAACAGAGTCCACTCATCGGTATGATGATTGACATTGTTATCACCATGAAAAAACGTGTCTGACCTTTTTTCAATAATTGAATCCTAATTTACGGAATTATTTCACTTTTAATTCTTTTTGGCTAATTGTTATCTTTGAATTATATATATATATATATATATATATATATATATATATATATATATATAAAAGCTGTATCTCAAATTAGTACGTATAATCCATGATATGGTCTGCACCATAAGAGAATTTATTTTAATTTAGTATACAGGGTAATTTATTATATATAATAGAATTAAATAAAGAAAAAAATACTCATCATAATATATATCTATATATTCCTTAATGTTAAACACATGACAAATTGCATCAAAATTAATATGTATCATTCATTAAACACAATCACTCACACATATATACACATGTATAAATATAAATACATACAAATGTTAAACAATATACATGTTAAAACCCATTAAATATAATATTTACCAGACCTAATCCAGAATAAAATAAAGAAGAGTTAAAGAATTTGGAAGTAGCTTTTGACAAAATATGGGTCAGCGCTAAGCACCGCCAGGGACCAGACAGTGGGGGGCCTTCCTAGCAGCCAACTATGAATGAACTACTTCATTAAAACTAGGAAAATATATTCTTTTGTTTTAAATATTTAAATTGCTTTAATTTTACCATACACACACATAATATGCTATTTTGTACTAGTAATTTTCCACCTGTAGTTGTCGGCAGCCATATAAAAGTTCTGGTAAATCTATATTTAAGCACGAGTTTCATTTCTTTGAAATTTTTATTGGCCCTCAATATCATATACATGAATTTTTTTTTTTAAATTAAATTATTCTACTAGGGAAAGAAAATCGGACATTTAAGCGAAAGTTACATCAAGTTACAATTTACTATTTTACTATTTTTTTTATTTTCTTTTTTGATTTGTTCTGCGACGTCTTATAATATTTATCCACAACTTCTTTCAAATCAGAATACAAAATATCAAAATTGAAGTAACTAAGCTCAAGATTTAAATTTGATTATAGGTTGATAGGCATCTTGACACTTCTTAAACATATATAATACATATAATTAAATTCAAATATAAAAATTAAATTATGTAAAAGCAAAACGTGTACTTTTTTCTAGAGTAAGTCAAAAAGACGTTGGCAAAGAGTGAATTATTCCACTCAGCCCCGCCACACATTAGACTAGGTATGTATCTTAGAAAAGTCTTTAGTCCAATCCCCTTTTTATTTATATTAATATTAAATTAAAATCAAGACTCTCTCTCTCTCTCTTGCCCTCCACACATAACGTATCTTAGAAAAGTCTTAGTCCAAGCTCCAACTCCCAAACCCCTAAATATTAAACAAACATTTAAAACTCAAGAACTCTCTCTCTCTTTCTCTCTCTCATAATACACACACATTACACACTCCATTTCCGTGTCTTTGACTTTGTAATTTTGAATCTCCTTTTACTACATATATAACCAAATCCTCCAAACTCTCAACCTCTTCATAACCAACCCACAACTACTACTATCACCAATCTTCAACCCTTGTTAAGAAGAACCCAAATCAAACCAGACATTAGCGACGAATCCATCAATGGCGGAAATCGAAGTCCCTTCATACTTCCTCTGCCCCATCTCTCTCTCGATCATGAAAGACCCGGTCACAATCTCGACCGGCATCACCTACGACAGAGAGCCAATCGAGAAATGGCTATTCTCTCTCAAGAACACCACCTGCCCCGTCACCAAACAGCCCCTCTCCGACCCCGACCTCACCCCCAACATCACCCTCCGCCGCCTCATCCAGTCATGGTGCACCCTCCACGCAGTCGAACGCCTCCCCACGCCCCGTCCCCCGGTCAACAAACCCCAGCTCCTCAAGCTCCTCAAAGATGCCAAGAATATTCCCCAATCCCAGATGAAATGCCTGCAGAGCCTCAAGTCAATGGCCTCCGAAAGTCAAACCAACAAACGCTGCATGGAGAGCTTAGGCATAGCCGAGTTCCTAGCCTCGTTGATCGTCAAGAAAACCCTAATTCCGTCCTCTCAGGACTGCGACGAGGAGGCCTTAGCCATTCTCTACAATCTCCAGCTTTCAGAGTCCGGTTTCGTCTCCCTCGCTTCCAGCAGGGAATTCGTCGAATGCCTGACAAAGATCATGCTCAGTGGGACCTACGAGTCCCGAGCCTACGCAGTCATGCTGCTCAAGTCAATGGCAGAAGTGGCAGAGCCAGCTCAGCTGATAAGCTTACCACCAAAATTCTTCATCGCCTTAGCCAAGATCTTGAAAGACGAGATCAGTCAAAAGGCTTCGAAGGCGACACTCAAAGTACTCATCACTGTGTGTTGTTGGGGGAGAAACAGGATCAAGGCAGTGGAGGCTGGGACTGTGCTTGCTCTGGTCGATCTTCTGCTCGATTCTTCGGAGAAGAGATCGTGTGAGATGATGCTCACGGTGCTCGACTTTCTGTGCCAATGCGCCGAGGGGAGAGCCGAGCTGTTGAAGCACAGTGCTGGGCTCGCCATTGTTGGGAAGAAGATACTTAGGGTTTCGCAGGTGGGGAGTGAGAGAGGTGTGAGGATTCTGCACTCCATTTCCAGGTTTTCTGCAACTCCTATGGTGTTGCAAGAGATGTTGCAGATTGGGGTTGTGGCCAAGCTGTGCTTGGTTCTACAAGTTGATTGTGGGGCCAAGACCAAGGAGAGAGCTAGAGATATGCTTAAGTTTCATGGGAGAGCTTGGAGGAATTCTTCATGCATTCCTGCTACTTTGATTTCTTCATATCCATAATTGGGATGTGAATTAATTAAACATATGCTTAGTTAGAAGATTATCGTAGGGTGGTTTTTGAGAAATATTGTTGCAAAGACCATCAAAAGATCATAGTTAGAAGATGCTGAATTAGTTAAAATTTTGGTCTTCAATTTGATACAATTTTGAGATAGGTTTAGAACTGCAAAAGTAAGGAAGAGTATTGACATGGGCAATTGTTGATGCTCAAGTTATTACTTGATTCATATGTTCATATTTGTCAAAAAAATAAAAGAATAAAAATAAGGAAAAAAGTTTCAAATTGATCATTTAATTACGTGATGGTAGCTTCACACAAGATTGATTTGGTTTTTGAAGTAGTATTTTATCGCTTAATCTGATCATATATATTATCACCACATACGACTTAATGGAAATTAATGATTTAATATTAATTAAATATGTTATTATTAATATACGTTAATTACGTATATAGTACTGTATCACTGTATGTAAGTATTAAATTAGAAAATAAAACTTAATTGCAATAAAGAATTCCGACTGCCAATTATTATTTTTAACAAGCTGGCATCCAAATGATCATCATCTTGCTTAGTTAAGTTGACCACCTCCAAATTATTAATCATATATAAAAATAAATAAATAAATAATATATATATAGTGGCTCCTGATTTATTAAATTATTCTTCAATTACTAGTAAAATACTTAATTAGGAGAAAAGAGACATAAATAAAAAATCAGAATAATTTTATTCGAACAATAAGGAAATTAAAAACAGAAGAGTCTTATTGACTACTTATTTTTTGATTAATCTAGGTGCATTATTAATGGCTTGGTTTGACTGGAAATGATCTTTTCTAACTACCATTCAGATCAACATATACTATGATTTATATAAGAAGCAAATAAATGTGTACATACTTAGATTTTCAAGATGGATGAATTAATTTTTGGATAAAGTGTTAGACAAATAATCCAGGATGATTGCCCTGGATATATATTTTCTCGGATCATGAGCTTCTGGGATTATGTGTTCACAGAAATCTATGTTTCTGTTCCAAGTTCCTATGCAACATTTTCAACATCAAGATTTCATATAACTACATAAATTGCATTTCTTTTTTTTTTTTTTTTGATCAAAAGGTACATTAAATTGTATATATATATACACTTATATTAGTGTTACTGATCATATAATATTTATATATTTTCGAATTTAATCATCTATTTTATTTGATATTACATCTCATATTTTATAACATTTAATACATATCATGTGTTATATTGTGATATCATTAAATACCTGTGCATGTGGTGATTATTTTAAAATAGAAGATGTAACAAAAGATGTCTTTGCATATGATATATATCAAATGAAATCCATCAGCTCAATAAGTCATATAATCTTCTTAAAGTAGCACTATAAATATTATGTACACAATATGCTTACATTATATTCCATGAGTTATTGCATGAATATCTTGTACGATGAATTTATCTATTTCATGTGATTTGTGAGCTTAAATGTGAAATATGCACTCAATATATGTCTTGAGATAGTAATTACGACTCATTTGTTACAAAATGAAGATACATATATATACACACACTCATACAATATGTGCATGTATTAGTGTGTGTAAATTAATTAATATTAGCATAATACCCAATTTAATACGCTTATTTTCTCATTCATTTTTTACTCTTTTTTGGAGTGCTCATCCATTTATTAATTTGTACGTACAAAGGTAATTGATTCAGCATTCGGGAAAAACAATTTTTAGTCTCGTTAAATAAATGATATCCGAATTTGGTTAATTATATTAAATTGAATATTAATTTTAGTCATGTATAACTTTAAATTTTTTCCAATGCACTCATATTCGGAATTTGGCACATGATTCATACTTAACCTATAGATAATTTCCATCCAGAAAAATGATATGACACCGTTTTACTTATTTGGAAAATTATTTTGAAAATTTTCCCAAAGTGTGGATTGCAATTCATTACCCAACCTAATATGGAAATTGGGATGGTTTAATTCCTGATTAAAATTTCCACAAATTAAAGCCTCGTTAATTTATTAACGAAAGTATATATATTCTCATCCAATACCAACACTTTCATCTATACAAATTAAGCTATATTTATCAAATAATGTAAACACAAATATTGTATACAAATAACTATAAAAATGATCATCGATACACATGATATCAAGACCTGAAAATAGCTTCAAGATTAAACCCACCAAATATGCTCGTGTTCCCATTCACCAATTCCGAATTCTGTTCATCACCTAGTAATAACTGATTCTGCAAAACGACGTCGGAATTAGGCCACACCATCCCTTCAGACAACACACGACCTTCTTCGCCCGGCAATGGCGGTAACATATCATCATCGTTCATCATATTTATACCTGTAAAACAATTTTCCCTCGAAAACAACTGCTTCTGACCCGCATCAGGCCCACTCGAAAACCCCAGATTCCCAATTCCAGGCCCAAATAGCGGCCCGCATTCGAGGAATCCATTAATGTCCTGATCAGGCAAATGAGAGCCCGATTGAAAGCCCGAAAACTCGATCGGTGCTTCGATCTGATACTGATCGAGCTGAGGCGTACTTTGGTTGAGGAAATTAGCATAAACCGCTGCGAGATCAATCACACTGCTAGTACTACTCGAAGATTCTTCGTAGTTTCTGGATTGAATATTCGACTCGATTCGATTCGTTTTCGAGCCGCCGTCTGTGGCGGCGCGTACGGACTTGCCCCGTCGGCTTTTGCGGCATCCGCCCCCGACAGGGACGTTGCGGAGGGACCCACCTTTGGTCCAGTATCTCCGACAGGCTTTGCAGAAGTACCTAGGTTGGGTTAAGCTGTAGTTGTTGTAGTAACAGAACTTGGTGTTGGGTGAACCGCAGCGTGGGCATGCTGGTGAGGCCTCACCGTTAGGTTTCCATATTCCTCTTTCCATCTACTCATGGGAGCTAGCTAGCTCTCCTTTTTGTTTCTCTCTCTAACTTATAATGGCAACAATTTTTAGAGAGAGAGAGAGTTGTGGGTTTAATATGTGAGTGCATGCACGTGTGGGTTGATTCCGGCGCCGTTAAGGACGATGGTGCTGTGGTAACTGTGGCGGCGGTGAATGCTCGGTGTCGGTGTTGGGGACACGTGGCGGGTTCTGGTTGGTCGTTGGGAGAGTGAGTTGGGAGCAAAGGCCTCGAATGGCACAATCAGTTTGCTTGTTTGAATCAATTTGGAGTCCCATTGGGATTTCATATATATGGAGATTGTCCCAATATCTTTGTGATTAAAGTGTAATGTGATATTTTTGTAGTTAATTATAATTTAAAAAGTATTTAAAATGTTCGTTTTTAGCGAATATATATGTTTTTCTATCCTTAATCAGTAAGATAATTAAGTAGTATCTAAAACTGATTAATATAATTCCCTCGGTAAAATCGTGAAACCAGAAATGATTACTTCAAAAGGGTTATCTTGGATCATGGGCTTCTTGGATCCTGGAAATCCTGTCTCCAATACTTCCAATAATTTACTTTTTTTGTTAGAATAACATTCATAACGAAATAAATAAATAAACTAATAAAATATAGATTATAGAATATAATCGCCTTTTACAATTAGTATGTAAATTTACCAAACAATTTATAATAACCAAACAAAGCAAAAGTAGTTTTACTAGGTACAAAGAAACAAAGTCAAATTAGTTATAATAAAAATAAAATTTAAAAAGGCGCAATATTAACTGATTTAACTAATTAAAATAATTTTTTTACGTTTTTATAAATTTAATATACAGCAAAATAACCGAAATTAATTATTTTGTATCACACAGAAATAATTGATACTCCCTCCGTTCCTTTTTAAGTGTCCCATTTTATCCAATATGACGTTCCTTTTTAATTGTCACTATGTCATTATTGATACTCTTTTACCTTCTTTTTTTCATCAATTACCCTAATAAATGAATATGGTGGAATACTACAATTCTTGTAGAGGTAAAAAAGAACTAATTAATAGAAAAATTGATTTATATGAATGGATAAAATGAGACACTTAAAAAGGAACGAAGGGAGTACATGAGAACACTCCGAATATATCATATTTATAAACTAGAAAAATGAAACAGTAATACCCATACAAAAATAAAGTTTATAACGATTGAGGCCCAATCCTTTAAAAAAATAAAAATGTCAGGCCCAATATAGATCCATATATAGAGAAATTTGGGCCTCGATCAGCCCACGAAGAGCAGAGTTGCTGCATTTCCTTTCCCCTATCGTTCGTCTTGAAGATCTGAGTCTGCAGCTTCTGTGTATATGCAAAACGAGTCAACTCAGCGAGTGAGCGTTTCGAAGTGTATCCGCGTTGGTTTCATCTGAAAGTGACGTATCCTTCAGCAATCCGGGTCGAATCCGAAGCGGATGGCGGATCCGGCGAATACGAAATTTGGCAGGATGCTATTGGATGAGATCAGCCCGGTGGTCATGGTCCTCCGTACGCCGCTTGTGGAGGAGGCCTGCCGGAAAAATGAGTTATCTCTGATCGAAATGCTGAATCCTTACTGCAATTTCAGCAATATCGACGGTACAATCTGTAAAGCTTGGGGCACCACGTATTGGTGCAAAGGGTGGTTGCATTTGACATCTTTTGATTCTTTGCATATGTTGATTTTTCAGTGCCAGTAAGGACTTCCAGTGATCAGACCTACAGACTTAGGAAATTTAAATTACGATTGTTTTATGCTTCAGAAATTCAGCAACGGAGTCGTGAGGTACGTTTATTATGAGTATTTCAGTTGCATTTGCTTGAATTGCTTGGATGAGTGTTGCCATGAAGTAAACTATATGCACTGAAACATACGCTGTTGATGTATTTATGTATATGTATACCCAAGGGAGGTTGAGTTTATGGAGCTTGAATAGAAATTCAGTGTCATCTAAAGTACAATATACGAATCCATAATAACAAGTATTTGGAAATGTAAAGAGGGCTTATTGATTAATTGTCAGGTTGCAACAGCTTGTATTCCACTTAGACAAATGCTTATTTGTTGAGGGACACTTAGACAAATGTTATACCCATAAAAGGCTAAGTTCAATATTACCTTTAGGGCATTATTTTGTGGGGCAAATAATTCCTCGAGATAACATCTTAGTGGTTCATACCTGGCAAATCTTCTCTGTGTCAGTTTTGGATTAAAGATAAAATAGATTGTTATCATGAACAACTTTTTTTGGCACCAGGTTTCATGAAAATAATTGTCTAGCTGGTATAGTTTTTAATAACTAAATTGCTTGACAATAATTTGAGCTTTTAAAGTATTAGATGTATTGTAAATTGATGGTTTCTGATTCTTGTGTGAGCATATAATTTTTTGTCCAGTACCCATTGGCCATTGCTTTTAAACCGACACTGGGAGAGTTTTTGACTTATTTGGAGCACCTTGAAAATTGTATTAAACAAATGAAGATTAAATGATACATAGTTACTGGCAAATATGCGGGCTACTAAACATCATGCTGCAGCTGCTGCATCAAACACTATATTCATGCTCTATCTACCGTTCATTGGCATTTATAATGCATATAATATAATATATTTTTTTTTTACTACCCTCACGTTCATAGTCTATGTTCTAGTAATTAGAGGGCTGGGTGCTGGATTCAGATTTATAACGTATGCTACCTTTTCTCTCTGGATCTTATTATCTTCCATCCAGGCTGCAAATGAGAGGTTAAAACAAGTTATCACTCATGCCGGAGATAAAGATATATCAGAGTTGTGTTCACATCCAACAGACATTGAGTCTGTAAAAACGAGTAAGCTGTCAATCATTGTAGCTTTAATGCCAGAAGTTCTTTTGCTTCTGAACAAAAAGTAATAAGTGGACTAATCTCTAGAATATGTGTTTAGCAGGGTTTGGTGTCTGCATCTTTATCCAAAGATTATAATGTTACCTTGCTTACATATACATAATGAATATAACTCACTCCCTCCCTCCCTCCCTCCCTCCCTCTCTCTCTCTCTCTCTCTCTCTCTCTCTCTCTCTCTCGTTCAGTCTCTGAGCAGGAGTTGGTGCCATCATGGTTTCAAAATTTTAACAAAGAGCTGATTGATGCTGTCGCATTTTCAGAACATGAAGCTTTTGATCATCCTGTGGCTTGTAAGTCTGATGGCTGTAGCTGTTGAAAAATGGTTGAGAGACATTTAAGTGATTGATTATACTTATGTTTTTTTATGTTGATACAAATAGGCGTTGTTGCTGTCTCTTCAAATGATAAAGATCCTATTGACAAATTTGTTGACTTGTTCAACACAAATCAGTTGCCCCCTCTTCTTAATGATGGTGCTATGGATCCAAAGATTCTAAAATATTTCTTGCTGGTACACGATAATCAAGATGGCTTGTTGGAAAAGTATGTGGTGATCTCCTTCCTCTTTAAGTTTTTCATATATTGCTTGCTTCACCGGTTTTGAATGTGACTTGTGTGAAACACAGTGAATCACATATAGGATTCAATAAGTCTGTGTGTGAAAAGAACAACCTTGATGTGGTCTTTGATGTTTCTTTGCATCTGACAGCATTTAACAAGGTTTAACTGCTAATACATAGTTTTTATGTTCATTTTCTGTATGCAGAGCTACTGAAATTATGACAGAAATGAGGAGTACATTTGGTGTGAATGATTGTCGTCTGTTGTGTATAAACTCTTCTGTAAATGGCACAGAAGAACATCAAGAAAATCTATGGGCATCTCATGTAAGGCAGATTTTTATTATTGACATTTGCTCGTCCTCTTAAACTCTCATAATTACATCTCTTTCTTTCAGAAAAATGATGCTTCAAGCAACAAGCAGTTTGGTTGCTTCCTTAGTGTGGATGATATCGAAGAGGTAGTTATATGAGGCCATAAAAAATTGCCTTAAATAAATACTTTTTCTTTAACATGATTATGATCATCATTCATCTTATACTCTACAGTTGAGAAGTACAATGCATGATTTCTCATCGAAACATATCATTCCTAATATGGAAATGAAGATTCGTGTTCTGAACCAGCAGGTATGTATGCACTCGAACTTCTGGTTAAATATCTGATTGTTAGTTTGTCTTCTTCTGCTCTAATGTAATGTCTGTTAAACCAGGTTTCAGCGACAAGAAAGGGCTTTAGGAACCAGATAAAAAACTTATGGTGGAGAAAAGGGAAAGATGATGTACCAGAGAATCCCAATGGGCCGATGTATGTTAAAGATTTAGTTAATATATAATAGTGCTATAGCTGCATACTGGCACTGTGAGTTTCTCCTCTATATTCCCTTGCTCCATCTAACTTGGCTTGCTTAAGCATTGCAGCTACACTTTTAGCTCCACAGAGTCCCAGATACGAGTTTTGGGTGACTATGCTTTCATGTTACGAGACTATGAACTTGCACTATCGAACTATCGACTTATTTCTACAGATTACAAACTTGACAAGGCATGGAAGCATTATGCTGGTGTTCAGGTACTTCTTCTTTGTTCATGTCCCTCTTCTCTGACCTCTTTCTTTTGGTTGGTTGTTTTCTGCATTGTTTGTGGGACTAGACCGGCTGGTTCGACCATGAACCAGCCAATGGTTAAGTCCCTTTAGCCTCAAAAAAATCTGGCATTATGACCGGCCAAACTGGGTTTTTTGGTTTTTTTAATTTTATTTTAACTTTAAGAAATGTGGGATAACTACTCTTTTGGCCTCAATGCTAATTTTGATTCCTAACTAATGTGAGACAAATTCATACACTAACATCATTTATAGTGGATGGCTTGAATGCCATTTTAGTTGGCTAAACAATGTGGAACAAACTTATACACTTTATAGTACAATACCCTCGTACTTTCTTTGGTTTTTTCATTTTTTTCTCAATGTGGGACAACTTCTAATAGCATATTGTGAGTAAGTTATAAGGAATTAGAAATATATTCATATTTTTGAAGAGAAAATTCATATATTATTAACCTTAATGAATTTTTTTAGTATGCTGTTTTAGGGTGCGACTGAGATTGCCTCCTAAACTTTTCTTTTTCCAACTTTTGGAAACAGTTGTAGTTTCTTGCATGTATACAATATTTACTTTCTGGATTGCATTGACTTGTTTTGACTATTTTCTCAGGAAATGATGGGACTGGCTTATTTTATGTTGGATCAGTCAAGGAAAGATGCTGAGTACTGCATGGAAAATGCATTTAGCACTTATTTGGTAAAATTAAACTTAGTTTATATGTGCTTTGTTTTTCTCTCTTTTTTTTTTAAAAAAAAAAGTCTTAAAGTTGCTCTTCACTCAAACAGAAAATAAGATTTTTGCCAATGTGAAACATTCATGTGTCCAGGAAAGATGTTATTATAGTGTGAAGGATATTGGAATCGTTAGAATCACATATTGTAGTTAAGAACAGACTGAACAGTCCAGAAAATGATTTACGGGTTTGTAAATATTCAGAAATTGGTCGTTCAATAAGACTTCTTTTGAATTATTTAGCAGAAATGAGGAAAGACTGCAGAACTGTGAAATCAAACATTACATTTTGTTAGATTTTACTTTTCTGTGCATAACAGTGTAGAAAGCCCACTAAGCAGGCCTAAGGTAAGGGGATTAAAGCATGTATCAAATACGCTCTTATATACGCTGGGTATAAAAAGATGAAATATCATAGTCTTTTCCTGGCATTTTGTGTTTATGATGCTGATGTACATGGGGGTAGCATAATTAAAGTTGTTGATTTTCTTCAGGAACCAGAGTGGTAGGCAAGAAAAATTCTGAAAGATTTGGGATTTAGTTGTTTTTTTCCTGAAAAGGGGAAAAGTCATGGTTGCATAATTCCATTGCTAATTTTTGCTCCTTTAACATAATCAATCACTATTATACCATGAATATGATTTTTTTCTTAAAAAATGTGTAGTGTGAACTGCTTCACAAATCTAAAATCTGAAGCACGTGATTGTTTAGGTGCTTGAACTTTTTGCAGTTAAGCTTTCAAGATATTTTAGACATAAACTAAGGTCCTGCTAGTTTATTTGATAAAAAAAATAATATAGAAGAAATGTGCTTCCATAGGCTTTTCTTTTGTGAGTCCATCATTAATTGGTTGATTGACACAAACCATTAACTTCAGAAAATTGGTGTATCTTGCGGCCGGAATGTTACACGTAGTGGTATTTGGTGGACTGAAATGTTAAAGGCTAGAGATCAATTCAAAGATGCTGCAGGTGTCTATTTTCGTATCTCTGGTGAGGTAATGCCCATAATTATGGACATTGAGCTGACGGGAAATCGTTCTGTTATTATCTTAAACCTATTGTTGTCAGGAACCCCTGCATTCTGCGGTTATGCTTGAGCAAGCAGCATACTGCTTCCTGTTGTCCGCACCAACAATGTTAAGGAAATATGGATTTCACCTTGTTCTTTCTGGTGACCTCTACAAAAAATGTGATCAGGTAACAATTCTTATCAAATTATGTACTTGTGTAATTTATTCTTTCTCATGGTTGTGATACATTGCTTTTCATCATTAGATAAAACATGCAATCAGAACCTACAGAGGTGCTCTTTCTGTCTTCAAAGGCACATCTTGGAGCCACATCAGGGATCATGTCCATTTCCACATTGGAAAGTAAATCTTCTGAAAGTTTCTTAGTGTTTATAAGCTTTATGGCTTCAAATATAGATATTATATGCTACTAAATTCAAGCACGTTTCAGGTGGTATGCAAATGTTGGAATGTTTGATGAGGCTATTAAACACATGCTAGAGGTCCTGGTTTGTGGTCATCAGTCCGAGGTCACTCAAGAGTTGTTTCTGAGGGACTTTTTTAAAATTATTCAGGTTGTTAATGCTAAGTGGATTTGTTTTTCTTAATTTTTTGACTTATTTAAGTTTGCCATCTGCAACTTCATTTTTTTTCCCATAAAGTGAACAGTAAACAGCTACCATAGTGTCAAATGAAAATGGTCTTTTTATTATTTCCTGCTGTGTTGTCTTTTTCTACCCCCCACATTTTTTCTTCCTTTTCTTTTCCTTCTCTTCCTTCACCCCATTCTCTTATTCTTGTCTCCTTTTTCCTCCCTTCTGTGTTTTTTTTTTACTTTTCTCCACACCCTCTATATCATTGTCTTATTTTGATTGCGAGGTTTATTCTGCCATTGTTCTTCTTTGGTTGCTTTTACTTG
This sequence comes from Scutellaria minor, assembly GCA_954870855.1. Lineage (NCBI taxonomy): Eukaryota > Viridiplantae > Streptophyta > Magnoliopsida > Lamiales > Lamiaceae > Scutellaria > Scutellaria minor. The sequence continues at coordinate 333,167 of OX940735.1, read as the reverse complement.
TATGTTTTAAAAGCTTGGAGTAAACAAAAAATGGATTTGGGAGGCTTGGAGTTGTTGGTGGAAAACAGTTTTTTGGGCTAGCATTGGGATTTCTTTTGTTTTGTTTGGGTGTTTTTTTTCCTAAAATAAATCTTGGTAGTACAACACTATCCAACGTCTGACCCAAAACCTGATATTAGGTTATTGAATTACTCATAAGTTCCAATATATATATATTTTTAAATCATTCCAGTTGGGTCATTTTAGGGCCCGAAATTCTGAGTACAAATACCCAACCCTAGTCTCTTCAATCATGTTCAGTTTTCTTTACTATGATATAATAACTCAAGTCACTCTAGAGATTTAGGCTCACTTTTACCTTCATGTTTTATGTTCCTAGAATCATATATTGATTATATTCATATGACATTCAGATTTCCTCAAGGTCACTAATGTTCACCGTTTACATGATTATGTAGGAAACAGGGAAAACACTAGAGGTGTTGAGGCTTCAATTGCCTGCAATCAACTATTCTTCAATAAAAGTTGTTTTTGAAGATCATCGGACTTATGCATCTCCTTCAGCTGTAAGTTAGTTCATGATTCCTTAGTAGCTAGCCTTTGGAGGGGTGATTTGTTTTTTAGTAAATGTAAATCTGCACTTCACATTATAATATGAGTCACTTTTGGTAACATTGATCCTGCCTGGTGGTTATGGTTAGGGTGTTGTTCAGACGCACATGGTAGAGCATGCAATGTATATATCTGCCGAGGGTTTTCTAGCTTCAAGGGGCTGTGGCCAATTTTAGTGATTTAATACTGATATCAGATGAAACTATTGTCAATCATTTGGTTTCTTTTGAATTCAATCATTTTATCTCTCGCTAACTGGTTTATGAATTAGTCTTGCCAATGTTAGTTTAAGATACTAAATCAATTATTCCATGCATTATACACAATGATTTATTATACTACATCATATTTTATTGTTTCAGTTTCCACATATCTTAATATTTACAGTATTTCAGGCCAATGTTGGAGAAAGTTTGTGGCAATCGTTGGAGGAGGACTTGACTCCATCATTGTCAGTAATGAGGACTAACTGGCTGGACTCACAGCCAAAGGTTTTACCAAAGAAGTACAAAGAATCAAATGTTTGCATTGCTGGAGGTATGAAGGTGATACTACATTCTAGTTGGAAAAAAATAAAAATAAAAAAATCGGTGGGTATCTTTGTGTGCCATGGCCCCTGAAAACCAGGGCAAATGACATGGCTAAGTTGGTTCATGATCTTCCAGTATTTAAACTTTGGAGGTTATATTTTCAGAAAACCATGACAAAGTACATATAATAATCTCACTAATCATAGAAAAACGCGTCCACTTTGTAGTTGAAGAAATGAGAACTCCAAATTAACAGCCATGAAAAATGTTAGTTTCTTTTAGGGTTAAAATGAATGGCTTGGTTTAGTATAGTTTAGATGTGCATGAGTTCCTGATTTGTTTCATGTGAATTTGCTTGGACAAAACACTTGGCTTCTGAAAATTTTGGTACTTCAATTTAGGAGTATGGCTGTAGGTTCTTTAGAACCACAAAAGGTATTTTATTTTTTTAAATCGTTGCTTTCTCAAAGATGGAATCATCACAAGAAAGTGAACTTTCATTTTGTCCACCCAACTATAATATTGTTCACCTGTTGAGACAATTAAAGTTGAGACTGAATTAATAAGATGTTCTGAAGGTTTGTTCTGTTCAAAATGCAACACTTTTTATTGGACAATTGATTATTCAGTCTGTCCTATTGCAAAATGTTCACAACTCACTATCTACACTCAGTGCTTGCCTACTAATGTTTTCCTTTTAATGATATTGCAGAGGCAATCAAGGTGGAAGTTAGTTTCAGAAACCCTCTTCAGATTCCTATATCAATCTCAAATGTTTCCCTAATATGCAAGCATTCAGCAGATGAATCTGGATCAGGTAGAATCCTGTGTCCCAATTTACGTTCATTGTTTATTTGATTGTGCCCTTTTTTTTTTTCTTTTTTTTTTCTAGAACTACGATTTTATACTCTTATGAACCGTTTTTTTTTCTTCTTAAATTTGACTTCTAAAAGGCTCTTTGCTTGAAATTAAAACTGATTCCAAATCCTGTATTAACCTCAATGCACTATTTTGTACATTGCAGATGCAAATGGGTCTTTGGTTGAACATCAGAATGACAAGGAACTGAGGACTGTCTCAATTAATGGGTATGTCCATGAAGCTTTATGGATTTTGTTCGCCTTACATGGCTTTTCTGGTTTGATCACTCCTGCATTGATAGCATTTATACTCTTAATGCAGGAACTCCAGGTTAGATACACCTTTATTTAATGCATCAGAAGTTGACATTTCGATGCTAGGAGGTGAAACTATTTTGGTAAGCTCCACATCCTTCTCTAGTTCGTTGCCACTGTGGTGCAAGAACCCAGATGGCACATTATATGACAGACATCAAGGGACTGCTTGTATTGGCTCCCTTAATTTTAATGAAGCTGGCTCATATAAGGCTGTTGTATGCACTGCAACTATTGGATTAATCATATTAAGAAATTTCATTCCTTTCCTTCTAGTTAACCGAAGGAACTCTCACAAACAAAGCATGTTTTTATTTTATTTTATTTTATTTTTTATGAGGGAAGGAGGGAGTTACACCCAGAGTTTCATAGTAAATTGTGAAGTATGATATTCGGGCATTGTTTTACAAAAGCATTGTTTGCTGTAATTTTTGCTAATCGCTATTATATGCTAGATTCTGAAACATTCTACCCATTCTGTAACTTTGATCAACTAAAATGGCAATTTATCTCTATACTTTGCAGGATTGGCGTTTTCTTGGATATGTTATTGCCATTATTGCTTGATAAATATTTTTTTTTATTTAGTATAGTCTTACATAACTCTTGAAACTTACTCCTGATTTATCAATCAAGTTATATTTCCCACTTCCTAGCAATCTAATAGTTGACGTTCTGCTTGGAGACTTGTACAGGATTTGTTCAGTAGTTTATAAGTATGTACCTTTTACTACCCAAAACCTAGAAAGAACAAATCAGTACTTTTCATAATTCAGAACCAAAAATGTTGTTCAAAGTTTAGAAATGTGATAGTTTCCTTGATGCACTTATTATTTGCTGGATTCTAAAGCACTCTCTCTCTCTCTCCTTTTCTCTTCAGGTTCAGCTGAAAGTCACTCCCAAAGTAGAAGGCACCCTAAAATTAGTCGGTGTTAGGTGGAAACTCTCTGGTTCAGTTATTGGAATTTGTAACTTCGACTCAGATATTATCAGAAAGAAAGTTGCCAAAGGGAAAAGAAAGCCAAAACAGTCAGTGAAAGATAACCTTCAGTTCTTAGTGATAAAGGTACTGTTTCTTTGTGAAATTGTTGTTTTTCTTGAAGGAACTTTGGTATGATCTATTATATCTGGATTAATTGCCTATTAATAAAAATGTTTCTTATGCTACAACTCGTTCCTTATCCAGAGTTTACCCAGGCTTGAGGGTGCCATTGACAACTTACCTACCACAGTTTATGCTGGAGATCTCCGCCGTCTTACCTTAGAATTGAGGAATCCATCAAAAATATCTGTGAAGGTATACTGTTGCTTTTACTTAATGTTGGTTCATTTATATATTTTTGTCAAGAATTTGCAGCATGTAAAATATCAGAAGAGATGCTTGGATGCTCTGGTAGTTTAAAGCATCAGTGGTTAATTTTCTTAAAGTGGGATCTATAATTTCTTACCTATTTATCTGGTCTAGTTAGTGGCCTTAAACTCAAAAAATTATTGTGCACACACTTTCGTCCTGTGGTATTGTGTTATGATGCTTTCATTTCATTCTTTCTCAAGACATCTTACCTAGCACCATTAAGTGAATATGTGATGTAGCAGGATTAAGCCATTTAATTATCAACTTGATTATATGGTTAATTCGGGAATGTCAACCATTAGAGGGATAAAATATCAGCTTGATTTACTTTATCAGCCTTGTTCTCTGTCAGCAGAATTTGAAGATGAGGATCAGCCATCCAAGGTTTCTTAACATTGCAGCTCAGGAAGTTATGAACTTGGATTTCCCTACTTGTCTCAAAAAGCAGTCAAACTTATCACAAAGTAGCACACGAGCAGATTCCTCTGAAGGAGGAAGTACTGTATTTATGTTCCCTGAGGTCAATCTGCTCTGCTCTACCTACATGTTACTCCATAATTTACCAGCAGTTTTGACTGTGTCGTAATTTTAATTATCTTTTCCAATTCTATTTATAGACTGCAAGTTCTTGGGAAATGCCGGTTAAGTGGCCCCTCTGGTTTAGGGCTGCTGCTGCCGGAAGCATATCACTTTGTACAACAATTTACTATGAGGTGGAAGATGAATCATCAGTTATCACATATCGAACGTTACGAATGCATTACAATGTGGAGGTAAATAGGTGACATTGCTAAATGTATTTTGACTACCGACTCCTAGTCATTTGGCCAGCTAACTGAGACTTGTACCTCTAATTGATGTATGCATCTCAAAACTACATGTCTACCTTATGTTAACATCTTTTATCCCATTTTACTAGGTGCTGCCATCTCTAGAAGTGTCATTCCAAATCAGCCCTTCGCCTTCCAGATTGCATGAGTTTCTTGTCCGTATGGATGTTTCCAACAGGACTAGTTCAGAGATTTTCAAGATTCATCAATTATCATGTGTTGGAGACCAGTGGGAACTTGCTTTGCTCCAACCAATAGAATCTGTCTTTTCTTTGGGATTTTTAACGGCTGGTCAGGCTCTGTCTTGCTTTTTCAAGCTAAAGGTTTGTATTTTATGGGCTGCCTTTCTGAAATGTTATTCGGGAGTTTGTGTTTGTATGATTAACTCTTTTCTGCAAATATATTGTATATAATTCATGAGACACTATATTTTTACAAGGCTAGATTGGCATTTCAGTTGTACAATTGATTAAAGATCATTGCGAAAATGAACTTTAATTGTATCATGCCTCACTTGAACATGAACTTTCTCCATGCTTGCTTAAGAATGTGTTGAATTTATCTGTGCCATTTTTCTGGAAACTAAGAACATTTACAAAATTAGCATATGGCCTCCTTCACAAACAATGATGTTGTAGATACTTCACCATACTCCATTTTTTGTCTTCTTCGTAATTTTTTGAACTCACCCTCTTATTTTGTCATTTCCTTTGCCTACATATTTTGAGAAGATGCATGATTAAATTACTTTGGGTTCAGAATTGCAAAACTCGCAGAAGTACTGAAGACAATGTATGTTCTCTTCCCACATCAGAAAAGGCAGTTGTGAGCCTTGCCGATGATGAGTCCAGTGGGTTGTTTGATACGTCCATTCCACCTTTTGATCTTTTTCATCATCATGAAAGATTGCACCAAGAAAGACAGGACCAGGTTTGCTACATCTTGTCTTGTTCATAAACATTCAACTATGAGTATGTTAAAGAGATCTATTGCGTGTATACCGCCTTCCATTATTATTACTATTTCCCTATAACTTCTGAGGCTGGAGATGAATCAGTGGTTAGAATAACTGTAGCTTACCATGTTCCGGAATATTTATTATATCTATACCTTATGGAGCAGCTTATTAGATGAAAAGACTTTGGACACATGGATTTTTTTTTTCTAATCTTCTATTCACCTTGCTGGCAAAAGTTGGAGTCTGAATAGAATATCTTTGTTATTGTTTTTCTGTTCCCGGTCAATGTGTCTATGTTAGGAGCAGTTCAATTTGGGGTCTTTGGATATACCACTAAGGGGCACCTTGGTGCTGGATTAGTTGATATTTATAAAACAATTTGAATCATTTGTTTTTTTATTTTTTGTTTTTTTTATTTTTTTTATCATATCCATCTTGATATTTATTAATTTCATAGTTCTCATATCTTGGAATGTATTAGGGTGACGGAAGTAATGTCGACTTCATCTTGATAGCTGGCTCAGAGAGTGACAGTGATGCTGACCTACCAAGGACCACGGAAATCTTCTCCCATCATTCATGCCATTGCAGGTAATTCAATTAGAATAACTTATTATGCTGAAACTAACAAGTTTCTTCATATTTTACTCTGGACCTCATCTTGTCCGTCAATGTATAATTCAGTTAATCGATCATTCTTTGTTTTTTATTGGATGCTACATTTCAATGTCTTTTCTTTATTTGATTGCTTATTTTTTCTGTTCAGAGTTGCAAGTAGTAGCCCAATACGGTGGTTAATGGATGGCCCTCAGTCTGTGAGGCACGACTTTTCTGCTGCTGCTTTCTGTGAAATAAATCTTAGTCTGACTGTTCACAACTCCTCCGAAGAAGTTGTATTAGTTCGAGTTCACACCCTCGATGCTACACCTACAATGAATTCAGTCACCACTGCCTCATCATCTGTAAATGAAGTTGGTTGGCACGACACATCTCATCTGACCGATCTTAAAGTGACAACTGATGTCATGGGAACTCGAACTGGGAAGGCCCCATCACCCGAGAGCGTTTCTCCTTTTGTTTGGTCAGGATCAAATTCAACTCGATTTAACCTTGAGCCACTATCTTCCACTCAAGTTCCTATCCAGATCACCGTGTTCTCCCCAGGTACGTTTGATTTATCAAACTACTCTTTAAACTGGAATTTCGTATCTAGTGACAGTGGACACAGTGAGAGTGGGTCCAGAGTGTTATCTGGTTCGTGTCATGGTCATCCTCAACATATTACAGTGCTGCAAAAAGAGTGAATTTGATCTTTTGGTGTTTCATCAAATTACAGAAGGGAAATTGTTTTTTAGTAATTTTTCAAGTTATAGTCTGTAAATGACAGTGGTTGAATGTATTATTATAGCAAATACAATACTAAATAATAGAACAAATTCATTGGGGTTAAACTGGAAGGGTGAGGAAAGTCCAATTTGATTTGGCAAAAGCAAGTATATGGTGAGGTTTTTTAGCATTTTGATTTTCACTCTTTTAATGCTTAATTATTACAACTGAATTTTGGTTTAATGTATATTGTCCTCGTCACTTTTCTCCTAAGAATGTCAAATGAGACCCTCGATCCCATTTTTCTTTTTACTTTCATGTGTGCATGTCAGATAGCAGTTTTAATTAACTATCAAAATTAAGTAGTTTTGGCACGAAGCATGTAGTTCTTTTATTATGTTTCTTTTGAAAATGAATAAAATTATGAACCTAACTAAAGATGATGGGAACTAGACCTCATAATCAAATTTTGAATATCCAAAATTAGGTGCATATCATGCTTTCCAGTGACTGATTATAGTTAAGTCGTTGTTTTGGAAATATCAATTTAGGAGTAAGATAAAGCACGTTATAAGCGCATTTTCTATAGCCAAGAAGTTTCCTTTAAAGTGTCATTTATTAACACGTCTTAATATTTAATGTTTTATCATAACATGGCTATCCATATTATCAGCGTTGCACATATATTCCCACTTGGTACTTCCTTTCATTTTCTTATGTCCCATAATATTTTATTCATTGAGCCTTTTATGACTTGGTCAAATGACTCAAATGCATATTTTACTTTTTAACACTAAAAACATTAAGAAACGAAGTATAAGGGAAATGGTAGAAATTTGAACAAATGAATATTTATGTACCATTTAAAAAAAAAAAGGTATAAAAACGTAGTATCACTAAAAACAATAGCTAGACTCCAATCCCTTGTCTAAAATAAAAAGATCCCCTAATTATTGAACAAATAACAAATAGATGAAGTAGATACAATACAACGCCAAAAATCAATAGAAAATAGTGCATAAACTATCACCAATAACAAAAAATAATCAAGAATTCATACGAAATTCCAGAAGACGATGAATCACAATCTGGATTCCGAAGAAGCAAAGAAAACGCCATAATAAACAACTCACTTCTCCCAATCCTCATCACTACTTCTTCCATGGCTGTATAGACAACACGATGATCAAGATGATAATTAACAGCAGAATGATCGCAAAACAAGTCCATTTCCTCGTGTTCTTCTGATGCTTCCTCGCTACCTCAAGCTGCTGCGTTCCTCCCCTGACGAAGGAATTAGCTCGATTGACTTGGCTCTCGATATCGTCGAGCTGCTCGCCCTGGCTCTGCACCAGCACCGCCATGTCCAGAAACACCTGATGCAGCTCCCTCAGATTCTTCTCCATCTCCTTCACGGCGTCGTGCCGTTCCTGAATCTCCATAATCGTGTCCATCACCTGCCCTCTCCCCTGCTGCTGTATCGCCTTCTGCAGAAACAGCTCGCTCTCCCCTGTCTCGATCAACCGGTCCACTGTTTTGTCGTCCGGATTTTCTCCGGTGACGGTGTAGTATCTTCTCTGAACGGTTTCCTTGTACTCGGAGCTCATTCTCTGCCTCAGATCGTTGAATCTGGTCATAGTGTCGTGAAGCTTCTTCCGCAAGCCATTGACGACGGAGGTACGCGTCCGATCGGAGGAGCTGCCAGGGCCGCAGCCGGGGACGCTGCGATTGGCTGCGTTGGATCTGTCGAGAGACTCGAGGCGGAGCTTGATTAGCTTCGCTTTCTTCAGAGAGGCGGAGATATCGGCATCCATGCGCGATCGGAGCTCCTTAATCGACTTCGCGTTGTGGAGCGTTTTGCTCTGCTCGTGCGCCGATTGGAGATGCGTGTAGAGAGATTCGAGCTCGTTGAGCTCCTCTTTGATGGCTTCAACATCTTCGAAAAACCGATCGAGATTGACGCCGCCAGTGGAAGCAGAGTTGGACATCTCGATTGAGTGCGAATTTGGGGGAGGAGACTGGTCCTGATCCTGCCCTCGAAACCGCGAAAAGGATCCTGAAAACAAATCGTTCATTTTCTCGGTTTTCAATTACAGTAGAAATTGGATGAAAGAAGAGATGAATTGAAACAATGAATGAATGGAGAAGATGAGATTAGGTTGATGATATAGAAAGAAGGGTTGAATGAGTAAGAAGAAGAGACTCGTCAATATAGACTTGGTTCAACAACAACAACTTGTCTAGAGAGAGAAAGAAGAGTCAAAGTATGGTGAAGAAAATGAAATATCAAAGAAATTGCAGAAGAGAGAGAAAATGTTACTCGCTTTTAACCTAAAAAGAAACTGTTTATAAGTTGGAATTTAAGAATGTTGAATTGGATGGAGCCGGCGTCTACGTGGAATTTTTTTGTTTTTTTTTGACGAAAATAAACTGGAATACCGCGTTTGGATAATTTGGAAAATATTTTCAAGAATGATTTGCTATTCTAGAATTTTAATTTGATATCTTTATACGGTTATTATTGAGATTAGATAATCATATTGGAATAAATTAATAAAATGAAATTTAATGTGTATATAATGGGTTCTAATAAATTAAAATGTCATATCCAAATGTGCTGGGAAATTAAAATGTATTACAACAATTAACAAATATCTTCGTTGTGCTTGCTCCATCTTACTGAAATGAGTAGCTGGAAATTTATGAATTTATTTATTATTTAAAATGAGTAGCTGAGAATTTAATGTAAATAATATTAATTTATCTAACTTGAATTAGATATATCGTTGTAGCAAAAAGAAAAGGAAATAATTATATCATGATTAATTAAAATATTTTAAAAGGAAAAAGCGCAATGGTAAAATGCGACTTTTGTGTTTTGTCCAAGCGATCCAACTATAAACCCGAGATTCCTTCTTTCTCTCCCTCACACGCAGTTTCGCGAGCTATATTAGCTATGGCGAGCAGCGCAAGTATACGAATGATAGGCGAGTAATTTCTTCGTCAATTTTATCCTTTGCTTTTTATAGTTGAATGTTGTGTTTAATTTAGTTTACTTGAAACTCTCTTTTTATTATGTTGCAGATATAGCGGTGAACTTCACAGGTCAGAGTACTCGGAAATTATAAATATTGTTCGAAGTTAATGTATGGTTATAAATTTTAAAGCATTTTGAGAAATCCACAGATGGTATGTTCAGAGGAATCTACAATGGGAAGCAATATCATGGAGCTGATATTGCCACTGTGCTCAGTAGGGCTTGGAGCGCCGGCGTCGATCGGATTATTGTAAATGCTGTGCCTAATGCTCCTTTTCTGCGATAAATTCTGATTAATTGTAGCTCTTTTTGTGATTTATGGCTGTTTTGTTGGAATTTTTGTTTGTTTGTTTGTTTGTTTGTTTTTAATCTTGTTGCTGAGAAATGAAATGTTGAAAAGGTGATATTTGTTTTTGTTTCAATTAGATTCTTGCTTCAAAATCTGATATTTCTATCTAACAATTTTTGGTTGTAAATAAAGGGACACACTTTTCTGATTGAAGCCAAATGAAAATTGTACTCATTACATTTGGGCTCATGTTTTATTTGTCATTGTGATTTATCAGGAAAGTAATTATCTTTTGTGTTGGTTAAATGTGAATTGAGTCAATAAATGAATACTTTCAATCTTTTACTTGGAAGTGTATGTAGCTGTGTAGGTTGATGTTTCTGCAAAGTACAAGCTCACTAGTCTTGATTTGAAATAGTTTCCTTTATATGTGTTTTAACTGTATCTGTGCTTAGTGAAATTTGGTTCTGAGTTGACAATTGGAAAATCAAGCAATGATAGACATGATCTTGAGTTTTCATCTGGGAATTTTCTGAAAATAAATTATTTCTATTATGTTATATTGCAGGTGACTGGAGGCTCTCTGGAAGAGTCAAAGGAAGCTCTTGCTATTGCTGAAACTGATGGTGATTTTATGCATTCGAATTTCTAGTAAAAGGTCAACTGCAACTTCATACTTTCTGCTACTATAATTGCCAATAATATTGGTATTTTTGTTATTGCAGCAAGACTTTTCTGCACAGTTGGTGTGCACCCAACAAGATGTAAAGTGAGTTTTTATACCTAAATTCATTCATTCTGAAAGAATCCTATTTAGTTTCATGTATCATCCTGAGGTGTATTTATTGAGGCATTCCCATCATTTGTCATGCTATGAATCAGGAATTTGATGACAGTGGTGATCCAGAAAAACATTTTGAGGCTCTTTTGTCATTGGCTAAAGAAGGAGTTGAGAAAGGAAAAGTAGGCTTTATTTTCATTGCTGAAATGTTTTAAAACTTTATAAGGGTCCCAGAAATATTTATTTTTGAATTTCCATCAAATTTTAATGGTGAGAGGTAGATTTTGCCTTTTTTGGAGCTGTAACTTATTAGTTGTTTTTTTTTTTTTTGTCAATGTCAATATCAATATTTCAAGCAAGGTAGTGGCAGTTGGAGAATGTGGATTGGATTATGATAGGCTTCACTTCTGCCCAGCTGAAATCCAGAAGAAGTATGTACCTGCTTGATAAACTTGCTTGCCGTTCTACTCTCTTCGATCAATTTTTTCCTCTTTCCCATCTGTTCCTATGGAAGAACGTCATTAGAAGAGGAAGAAGTGATGACTACTATTTCTTCCACTAGTTTTACTTGATTTTTTAAACCTCTATCTTCCTGTTGTGCTACTTGATATTTAAAATTAGGTACTTTGAGAAGCAATTTGAATTAGCATATGCTACAAAGTTGCCAATGTTTCTTCACATGCGAGCAGCTGCTGAGGATTTCTGCAATATTCTTGAGCGAAACAAACACTGGTAAGATATATGAATTGATAGCATTTTGAGAGTAGCTGATTGGCTTATGCAATTTCTTAGTATAACCTCAGCTAATAGGTAAGATTATAGATAAGTGATAATAAGCGAAATGCTAGCATTGATGCCTCAAAATCACCTTATATAATTGCAAGTGATTTTGAACACTAGAAGAATCTCTTTTTTGTCATATTTAAGATATTCAAAGAATCTCTTTTTGTCATATTTAAGATTCCTCCTCTTCCACTTCTCAGTATTAATGTGCTACCCTGCAGCAATGATGAAATTTATGCTCACTGTCATCTTTTCAATACTATATTAAAATCTGCAGCTTGAACCGCCTCTCGCCACATTAACTTTTATATCTGGCAGGTTCTGCTCTGGGGTTGCTCACTCTTTTACTGGTAGTGCCCAGGACCGTGATCGTCTTCTTTCATTCAATAATTTATTCATAGGTGAATAGCATTACTGTTTAGATGCCTCGAATTCATACATACTTAAGATTTCTTTTTAATTTCTCGTTTTCAATCATCTATCCTCTTTCTTTATAGGCCTAAATGGATGTTCTCTGAGAACAGCCGAAAACCTTGATGTTGTAAAGGGAATTCCGCTTGAGCGACTGATGATTGAAACAGATTCCCCATACTGTGAAATCAAGAATACACATGCAGGGATTAACTATGTGAAATCTTCGTGGCCTTCCAAGAAGAAAGACAAGTATGACCCAGAATGCACTGTCAAAGGTCGCAATGAACCATGCTTAGTGCGGTGAGAAGAAACCCATCCAAATTGCAAATGAATGGATGTGTTAATTTGTCTCCCTATAAATCAATGTTGTTTGAACATCTTACATCTGAATATAACCATTAGAATATAGTGATTGAAAGACAGTTTACCTTCCCAAGATTTCCTAACTGAATTGAGTTTAATACAACATATGCATTCACATGCAGGCAAGTCGTCGAGGTTGTGGCTGGCTGTAAAGGTATTGCAGACATCGATAAGCTCAGCAAAACCTTGTACCATAACACCTGCAGGTGGTTTTCTCTCTTATTCACTCTTTTATCAAGTTCATAAATCTCAATATTTTTCACATCTCATGAGTTCATAATATATATATATATATATATATATATATATATATATATATATCTAACTGCTTTTTTTGTAAAGGGTTTTTTTCCCACAGGATTTGGACTCAGCAGCAGATGCTCTTCTTGCCAGTGATCAGAATGCTATCTAAAAAGATTTCCTTTCTTTCTTCGTTTCTAGTACAGAACTCGAATTCTGATTTCTCGATATGATAGTTACTTTTTGATAATCTGGGCTATAATTTCAAGCTCTTCAAAATCGTGATACTATTATTTTGTGGCTAATTCTTCTTGACTTGATCATATTTCCAGTTGAAGGCTTTTATGTACTTGAGTTTTTTTTTTCTCAGTATTCCCAATGCGTGTATAGATTTTCTGGTATACACTATTAATATTATGTGTTTTTTAGAATATCTTTATATCTCTATGTTATTTGAAAGAAAATTTTTAACTACCTTAGTTCACAAACAGATTATATTGTTAATTATTTACCCATAGTTGAAGGGTATGAAGTATGAACTGCATGTTTCCAAAGTCTAGGGGGTAAAACGTAATTTAAGTACAAATCATTATAACAAATTCAACAAATAAATTATCAAGGTTTGAAACTCCATCTCTGTTAGTAGAGCAAAGTAAGAAGTAATACAAATGTTATAAGTAATGCTTCATCTATTTTACCCATCCAAACTCTGTAGTTCTCAATTCAAAATCTAATTACATCCTCAGATATTACATCACCACAAACATTTCCAACTCAGGCACTGGCACTTGAAAACACCTCACTATTTTCAACATCGTTTTGAGCCTCCGGTGGAGGAGATGCCGGAGCTCTCTGCTCTGCCACGTTTAACCTTAACTGCCGCCCTTCCACCTCCTAATGTCACGTAAAGAAACGAGTTAACAAGGGTATAAATATAATCAAAAAATGTTTCAAAAGAATGACTAGGAAGCATTCTTACCACTCCATTCATGGCATTGAGTGCGGATTCCACTTCTTCAGCAGATGAGAAGGTAATGAATCCAAAGCCTCGAGATCTTCCTGAGTCCCTGTCGTAGATAACCTTGGCACTTTGAAATCCGGGCTGTTCTGCAAAAACTTCTCTTAGGCCTTGAGATGTGAGGCCCCAGCTGAGGTTGCCAGCATATATCTTGTAGGGGCTATCGACAAAGCCCTGATTGCTGCTTCTTATCTTTGGGCTCATTACTTCCCTTTCACCACCTCTTGGTACCTCTGGGAAGTTCACCTTCGCAGTACGACCCCCAATTTGCTGAAAGAATGACGACACAGACAATAAGAATGCAATATAGACGTAGATATGAGGTTTCTATTAGACATTCTTTCAAACGGGCACCCTTTGTCACAGGTAATGTGAGAAATATCAAGTTATTTTGAAGCATGATTTCACAATGCAAAGGTAATAATGTGGAAGCCAATCATGGTTTCTTGGTTAGTTTTTTAAGTCCTAATCCTGTTTTTAGAGTGAAATCCATTTTCTCAGTATTAGAAAAGTAAGACCTCACTACAACGGGAACTGAAAAGAAAGTTGCTATATTGGTATGATATACAAAGTTTATGTAATGAGAGTAGAATCCCTGCCATTTCATCAGTTCTAGAAGATGGAAATGCTAGCATTAACGCATGCATACATACACATAAATTTGAGGAACAAGAAACCAGAATCCCAAGTATGGAAGATTAACAACACAAAGAACAGAGACTTACAGCATTGTCAAACAGTCGGATTGCCTCTTTAGCTTCTTCAACATCGCTCATTGTAACAAATCCGAACCCCCGACTCCTATCCGTGACTCTATCGTACACAATCTTTGAATCCAAAAAAGCCGCATTATTAGACACTGATAAAAGCATAAGAAACCAAAACCAATGATGCAACAACATGCATTCCCAAATCAATGAATGAAAAACGATCATCATATTGCATACAGTTATTTCTCACAATACTCAATTAGATGCTGAAATTAACAATATCATAAAAGTAGCCAATATTTTTCAATTTCTTCTCAATTCATCTTTTCTACTCTTATCGCACTTATGAAAAACTTTGGAGATTAAAGGAATGCAATCATAATTCAGCAAAACCTAAAAATTGGGAAATTTACCTCCACAGAAACAACGCGGCCAGCTTCACCAAATATTTCAGACAATTGAGCTGACGTCATCGAATACGGCAAGTTTCCGACGTACAATCTCCCAGCTTCCGGCGATTTTGGCACGACATTTTCCTCCTCCACAGCCTCAGAAACAGGTTCTTCAATTGGGGATTCTTCTTCCTCTTCTCCTTCTTCTTGATTGAAGTCAACGCCATCGAGTGCAGAAGAAGCGCAGAATATGGAAGAGTGAGAAAAGGAAGAGAGAGAAGAATAGTTGAGAAAAACCTTGAATTTCGAGGGGGTTTTAATGGGGATTGCCTTACAGGGGAAGAGATGAAGAGAGAGATGATCAATGGAAGTTGGAGAAAAGGAATGCGAAGAAGTGCCAATGGCAGCAGCTGCCACCGAAAGAGAAGACGCCGCCATTTTTCTCTTCGAAGCTCCAATCAAAGAATTGCAGTAGAAATACAAGAATCTGGATTGAAGATAAAGTGGGGATAAGGTTGGTTTTGGTTTACATCAGTGTTCTAAAATTGGGCTGACGTACCTAGGATGTCCAAGTGGTTGCGACACCTATAATTCGTATCTAAATTAAATAGATTTTTTATTATTTTATTTATTTTTTTTAATTTTTTATTTTTATGAAATATTTTTTGAATTCTTATATTATATTAAATAGATTTTTTTATTATTTTACTTATTTTTCTTAATTTTTTATTTTTACAAAATATTTTTGAAATTCTTATATTATATTATTTTGGTTTTATGTAGAAGGACAAGTAATAACATCATATCTCATTTATAAAATTATTTTCATTTGTATTTTTTAATTTGTGAAATTTTTATCTATATCTAATTAATTAATAATAATTTGATAGAAGACTATAATATATTAATAATATCATCATTTTGCTAAAAAGTGAAAAAAAAAAAAGAAAAGGTAAAAAATGTAAAGGAAAGAAATTAAAAAAAAAAGTATTTGGCGCCTAGGGCCGAATTATTCCGCCTAGATCGCCTAGGACCGAATTGTTCCTTCTAGAGCCGCCTAGTGCCTAAAGTGACCGAACAGACAAAAATTGGTACGGCTAGGCGTTGCCTAGGCCGATTTTTAGAACAAAGGTTGAGATGTTTATTCTACCAATATTTAAAATGTATTTATTTTCCTTTATTATTCTTATAATATGTAAACAATGGTACATTTATTTGTTAAATAATCACATTTATTCCATATGAAATAAATCGCAATTACTATATCTCCAATGAATGGAAAAATATAATACTCAATAGTACCACAAAGGAAAATAGAACTTTTTTGTACATACACAAATTCAATTTCTAAAACACTCCAAACAAAAGCTTATAACTTGATAAAAATAGCTACAATTCTCGAATTGTGAATGTCAATGTAATTTTTTCTCGTGAAATTATCAATTTATGGATTAATTTTCAAGTCTTACATGAAGATGTAACTGCAATTTGAATTCAATAAAACTATTTCTTTTTACAAGACTAATATTGCAAATTTCTCCTCAAGATTGCAGTACTATATCATAAACAAAGACTCAAATTGATTTATACAAAAGCCCTAAAAAACCAAACATTAATCGAATTAAGCACACAATATCAATCCTTAATTACATTACAAGAAATCACAACCACACCAAGTGTTTGAAATTTAAGTACAAAACCATCAAAGAAACCTACTCCAATTCTTTTATGCCTTATTACAGCATATTAGCAAGTGATACTGAAATCAAACACAATCTTATAATCTTATTACAGACACTACATACCCAACTTCAACTCATGCAAACCATAATAAATCACAGATATTAGATTATTTATTGATAAGAGAGACATATATACATACACACGTGTGTATGTATGTATGTATATGTCTAAGTAGCCAAGAACATAGCCAAGAATGACTTCCCCAAGTGAAGAAATCACCAACAGATGAGAGTGGTTCATCAATATGATCCCATCCCCATCCATCCGTTCAAACTTTCAGGTAGTTATTACCGGTAACCATTGCCATCCCCAGCGCCGTATTCCCCACGTCGGAGAAATGATGAAATGACGTAGTGTGGAGATTGTTGAGCTGAAAAGCTCTCGAAAACAGATCGTGATCACTTGTCACGTCCGATCCACCTGGGCTGTCATCCGATCTGCTGCTGCTGCTGTTCGTTCCATCTGATTCCGACACTTTTTTCTGTTTCTCTGTATAACCCTTTTTGGGGCTGGCCATTTCTCCGGCCGAGGTTTTGGTGTTGAGGAAACGGCCGCCGTTGCCTCTTGGCCGACGCATTGCGTGGAGATGGCGGGAGAGGTGGAGATATGGCTGTTGTGTGGTGGTTATCATAAAATATAAGTAAGATAATGTAACAGATGATGTCATATGATACACAGACGATTTCAAGTTTTATTGATAAATATCATCTTCGTATTTAAAATGACAATGTTCGGCAAAGGAAATCTCAATATTCGTCCAGTAACTTATGTATTGTTGACTTTTTCTGGTAATTGGTTTTAGTCATCTAACTATCATTTTTTTCCGATTTTGGTCCAATTTTGCTTGAAATATCAATTTCAGCTTATGTGGACGTTGAAATTGAAAAATCTACATCAACAATTTCAGGGTTCACTAGGCAAAAATCAAATTGGAATTCAGAAAAAAAAAAAAAAAAGATAATTAGTAGACCAAAATTGAAATATATAAAATTGAAGATGAAAAATGGATGACCTAAGTTACAAGACGAAGATTGCAATTTTCTCATTTGAACCTAAACCATAGTAGTTTTGATTTTTGAGCTTCTATCAAAAGGCATAAAATGTCGTTCATACTAAAATTCTAAAATCTCGTTATGTCAAATCGATGAGACTTTGATAGCACATTTAAAAGCGAAGGGATACTAGCCTTTCGGATTTTGATCATTTTGTTGACCATCTCCGCCTCAGCCCGCTTCTTTCGCCGTCTCATAATTCCGTTATACTGCTTTGCGTTAACGAAAATCGGCCCTCCATCACTACTCATGCTCAGTGGCAGCATGCTTCTTCCCTGAAAAATCCACATCCAAATTAAATTAAATTAAATTAAACTACCCTGTTTTTATTTTATTTTTCTTCTGTATTTATTCTTAATAATTGATTTAGAATAAGATTGAGAGATGCAATAAGATTGAGAGATGCACAAACCGCAAACTGAGTTCCATAAGTAGAGTAGATCCCATAACACTGATCTGGATATGGATATTTCGCACAAATCTGCACCGTTGGTTTCAAGAACCAGATTTAATCTTGTTTTTTTTAACAACATGATCAATTAATCATATCAATAATATTAGTGAAATTAATTAAGTATAATTACCAGTGGTTGGCCAAATCCAAGCTCAAAATGGCCTCGAAAATCCATGGCTGAAGACACATTCTGCAATGTAGTTTTCTCTCTACTTTCACCAGTTTTGCAATCACCTATATATATAATTATAGTCTTTTATAATTAGCATATATATATATTTATGAACGTGACTAAATCATAAATGAGTGTAATAACATTCACGTGAGATATCAAAGAGTAAAGAATTAACTATTCTTTGGGCATTTTAATTAACACAAGACTTATTCAGTTAACACTTGTGAAATATTTAAACTCATCAAAAGTTTAAAAAAAAATGTCTTCTAGGCATTCTACATTACTATTAATAAATAACCACTATAGCTATTTAAAGAAAGCTAGACTGTAATTATAAATAGAAGTTCATCCTTCTCAATATCCATATCCTATAATTAATTGGATAAATTAATTCTCCAAATGTATCTTGAATGGTTTGACCATCTAATATTTATTGTTGGTTCAATAGTTATTCCTTATTAAGAATGATGAATTAATTTAGATCTTCAATTGATGTTTCATCTCATATATTAATTAGTGCACACTATATCATCACTATAATATGTTTTGATGTGCATTATAATGCAAGATATGTCACTATTTCACCAAGAAATTACAGAGAGATAATAATAAGAATTGAAGACTTGCTGATACCCTATCAATATATATTTCCTGAAATGGCTTCCATTACTGGCCCATATATCATTAATTAACACATTCAAATAAGCAACTCTAGTGTTAAACTTTTTTATTGCAAAGGTATAAATTAAAATTTTCCGTGATTAATTTGAATTCCAAAAAAGAAAAATAATTAATCTAAACTATTGAAAAAGATGAAAAGACTCGTAATTCAATATAAAGGTCATAAAATCAAAGCACATCTCCAAATCTGAGTTTCATCTTCTATTTTTATATATATTAACACGATAAATTATGTGTATTAAATGATCATATCACGAATATTCATGATTATACTGATAGCATACACATAGAAAAGATGAAATTCAAGACGAATTAAACTCCACTTATAATAGAAGAATCCATCCAGGGATGAAAATGTTTGCTCTTCTATTTTTTTTTTTTTGGCCCCCTTTAATACAAACTCTAAATAGTTGTAGCTAGCCCTTTAATTTGTGAATAAATGCATTCAATTGTCCTTTCTCTCATTGTCACTACACTACTTTCATATTGATCACAAGATTAAACAAGAGCTTATTAACCACATCCTACACAAAATTGTAGTTTAATTAATTATCAGATCTAAACTACATTAACAAACAAAAATTAGCATAATTTCATGATAAACACCTAGAAACTATTACTTATGAACATCAAATCATACATATATAATATATAAGAGAGAGAAAGAGCTAAACAGTAATAAAATTACCAGAGAAAAGAGTGAAGTGAGTAGTGTTGGGCTTTGCAGCAATTACATGATCTTCAGATTCTTTATTAGCAGCAGAGAAATGGTTGTTTCCACCAGCTGAAAGTTCCAGACATGACATCTTTGAATGCATAAATGCTTCGCCGTAGACCACCGCCGCCGGCGCCGGAGATCCGAGGCCAGTCCACCGTGGCACGGCTGACGGCGGCCCATCCATGGAAACCCCTTCATTGTCTTTGAAGAACACAGCGTGCATGGTCATTTTTAAGCTACAAATCAAAATGTAATTTGATGCATCAACAAACCCTAATTAACAATCTATTCCTCTTTCTTTTTTCTTAGATAAAAATTAAATAGAAAACTTTATGATAGTTTATTATATAAGCAGACAGGCTGAAAAAACTATACCCAAATTATAAATGAATATTGAATTTAAAAAATAAAAAAAAAGTACAATATAAGAAGAGATGAAGGACAATAATTGAAGGCATTATTTATGGAGATCAGTAAAGTGGGCACCTTATCCAAATTAATTTGGTGTAGAAAATATGGTAATTGAACATAAAATATACAGCCTGCTTTCCCCATTAATTTTTTTAGAATTATTTACCTAAAATGCCATAGCTTTAGTGAGAGAAACAAGGTAATATTCGAAATAATTTAAGATATCATTCACTCATAAATATTAGAAAGAAAAAAAATCAAGATGGAGCTCATGATTTCAAATTGCAGAGACGAAGGCCAAACAAATTAAATACTGTAGCAAGTATTTATCAAATAACAAAATAAATAGAGTTTAATTAACAGAGGAGAGAGAGAGAGAGGTACCAATTAGTGATGGATCGGCTGAAGAAGGAAACAAGCAGCAAAATTGTCGGTACAATATCAAACAGCGGAGAGAGAGAGAGAGAAGAGGGAGGGAGGGAGGGAGGGAGAGAGAGAGAGGGACAGGCGAAGGAGTAGAATATATATGTATGTAGAGTCACAATTCCAAACGGATAACCAATTATGTGTGTCTTTCATGCAACTTACCTTTTTTTTTTTAATTAATATCAATTATTATTTAAAATTTAAAATACTCTCTCTCTCTCTCTCTCTCTCTCTCTCTATATATATATATATATATATATATATCTTTCCTTTATTTTAAGTGCAAGTTCGGAGCATTTGTTGCTTTCTCAGCTCATTCTCAATTACTTCATCTAAGTGAGAGAGAGAGAGAGTGTATTAATAATAAATTGTAATCTTAAAAGGAGAAATATCAATAGGAAACGCATAAGCAGAGGATAAGTATGAAGGCCACAATCATTTTAATAATATAAAGAAATAATTCTAACCAAAACAAATTAAAGCTGTATTAGTATAATATTTTGTTTTGATTTATTATCTTAATTTATTTTATCAATTTTTATTTTTTTGTAAAAAATGGAAATTCATATAACTGCCAACTGTTAAGTTAAGGAAAGTGGAGTACATGTGGTGGTATTGGTAATGTACAAAAATGGGATCTATTGTCGTGATAGAGATTGGTCCCCATTTTTATGGGCTCTCTCTCTCTCTCATGATCTGTCGTACAAACCAGACCACTAGTCTATCAATGTCTACCACTTCAACTGAAATCAACATGACACCTAGCTTCCTTCTTAATAAGATCAATTTTAGGTTAATTTTAAAAAAAAAAAAATGAAATGGAATTTTATTTTTGGAGATCTCTGACATACGTCATCATTTCAATTGCTTTTGGGAACTTTGTTACATCATTTATATTAGTTAAAAATCTCAAGAATTTCAGTCACTTAACTCTGTTATTTATTAACTTCTTCAATTCAATTTCAAAGAATTAATTCTAAAGATCAAATCTAATTATTTTTAATTATTGACCATTTTTTATTATAGTCCAGCATTTCTTTGAGGTTATAATAGGATTCCTTATCTTTTTTTATTATAATAATATGAAGAAAAAAATTGAAATCTTATACAGATTAGACATTAAGAAGTACATGGATCTTCATTTAGGACATCTACATATTTTCTCTCTTTCTCATATATACATACATATATAATGGATGATTTTTTTTTTTTTTTGGTTTTTTTGGAACGGCAAGTAGAATCTGTATAGTAATTTAACTAATTAATTATGAAACGATTTGGACGGCTAATTAATAATGTTATTAGCTAAGATACAAACGGATGGTGTTATGTACATCAAGTTTTATGTACACATCAATGTTCTTAAAGGCTTTTTTATTTCTTCTTTTTTCTTTCGATTAGTTTGATGGGTTTATTGGCAATCTTTAGGTGTGACATTAATGGGTGATAGATACAATTTAGAGGAAACTATATAATTTTAATATTTAATGTTTATATATGTGTGTTTGTGTGTGTAAATGGACAATAATTAATTTTCAACTACATTTTCCCAAGTAAATTATAAAAGAAAATAAAAATAGTCTTTTTTCCGTATTCATACTTATCCTCATCTAAATTTATAAATTCATTTAAGTTAAACAGTTTATTTTTGTCTTTAACCATTTGTGCCAAAGCTGTTTGCATGGTATGATCACCTTTAATTCACTTTATAGAGAAAGTGATCCATTATAATGGTAGAGAAAAAGGCTACCAAAAGTTAATTACAAGTCAATTTCTGCACTAGACCATGCATTTATTCTTTGTGTTACTTATGTAACTTTTTATTAAAGTGCTACCACCAATACTGAGTTATTTATTATAAAATGATGTTCCATTTCATTATTATATTAATTTTGCATATGGTCAAGAATGCAAATGAATGTATTTGATTCTCATATCTACTGGTAAATTACAGGTTCGATTTTCCAAACTCCTTAATTACTCTATATATATAAATGTGGATGCATGTTGCTATCTAACTCCAAACTGGTTTTTCTTTTGCTTTTCAATTTTGTTATTGAGCCTAACAATGGTAATTATCAAATTAACAAATTTACATCCTAATTTTGTATAAAGTTGTATTCTACAAACTTCTGATTTATTCTTTTTTTAAAATTTTATTGTAGGACTGTAAATAAAGCATATCGAACTTATCTGAATTGTTATAGTTGTGTTCTTATTAACTTGTTTGTAAAACTTATCGAACAGTGTTATATATATAATTAAATGAGTTTGTAAATAGGAATCATCATTCCATCCAAGTTAACACAAGTTTAAACCATGATTAGAGGTGATTAATTGGGGGACCCAAATGGTTCATCCTCTTATAAGCAAAATGATGTGGTCCAACTCCATTGCCACCATCTAAAAGCTTAGATTTTTTCTGTTTTTTGTCCTTTTGATTTATCAAATTATAGCTGCTGTTGATATTGAATATACAAAAGTAAACAGCCACTACTTTGGTAAGAGATGCATGACACGTGTCAAAAGCCCGACACCACAAGAAGTGGTGTACCAAGTGGTGGATCAGAAAAACTTTTTTTTTTTTTTTTTTTTGAATGAATTTTTTTTCTTTTAAAAAATATATTTTTTTAGTATGCTTCTTGATTTGCAATACAGATCAGCTCAGAGTTTGGATTCTTGTGGATTATATAACATTTTAATTAAAGCAAAAAAAAAAAAAGTGGTAGATTGAACTAGATCTTTAGTTCATGGTAACATCATCCATGATAAAAGAGTCAATCACTCGCAAATGATGTAATTAATTCAATACTTCTTTTTTTTTTTTGACATAATTAAATAATCTGATTGATTATGTTGAAGGTACACTATAATTTTGTAAATACTATACTTTGTGAAAAGAATGTGCACGAGTATGAAATATCTTCAATTATTCATATCCATACAAATAGATAATGTTCTAATAATGCCTATTAATAAATGATGATATTATACTTATATGTAGTATATTTAATCAAATATATGTAAGAAATAAAAATTTGGATACATATTACTTTTTTTACAAGACAGATCTTCATTGAATTTATAATTATATTATATTATTAAATTAAAATGTGTTATCTCGTCTACATTTTAAAAAATATGGCTTAGTTTCATGAATAATGTAGTTAAGTAGGAGGAATTTCCTGAAATAGTTAACTAGGTAGGAAATGAATAATAAATTGAAAAACAAAAACATAATTTTTATTTGTTAATGTACAATCAAGTAATGTAAATATCGATAACCACTAATTGGTGGGAGTGGATTTGCATTCTCGAAATCTTTAATATTCTTATTTTTGTTTTATTGTGATAAAATAGTATGTATTAATGGAATCTTGTGTATCACTAGTGGAATAATAATATAGGATTCCTTTATTGAGTGATGGAGGGACCAGCAAAAAGTAAGTGGATACTTCCTTTTCTTAATCTTTAATAATAAATTTTAATGTGACTCACTAATTAATGTACGTAGTTTATTTATTTTTATATATTATTACGAGGTAGGTTGGATATAAATAAATAATGATAGTAGACGTTATTTATTAGCAAGCTTAATAGGTTATTATTCCTTCTTTTTTTATCAGTAGCGTCTTATAATTTTTGTAAGTAATTATTTAATAAATTGTACTATTCATCAATTCATTAACAAAATAAATAATAGATTTTAAAATATATTTATTGTAAGTAAAATTATGATTTTTTTTTTCAATTAAAATGTCAAACTAGTAGCATTATATTAGTATTACACATAACTACTTGCAAGAGAGCTATCAAAGTATCCCTCATTCAAATTCAACCATTGGTAGTGAACTTAAAATTATATTAGTATTACACATAACTACTGCATCTTTATTATAAAACAAAAAAATCTAGGTCTCAAAATTAAAATTCCTGCTTTTTTGTGGAACAGGAAACTTAACCAAATTATTAAAATAATTTATTAAAATTGGTTGGAATGATTTGAGTCATTTGACATGCCACAATTTATTCTTTAAAAAATGAGAACTACCGGTACACTGGAGATTTTCTCGAGTTCAACATATTTATCAGCATGCATTTTTTTTCTATAAATCTGATAGCAAATAAATTAAAGTTCATAATAAAAAATAAGTGACTATAAATGTAGAATATTGAATAATCCCAAAAGATTTATATAATTTGTATCTTTCTTTATCTTTATACTAAATATTGCAAGATATAAGAATTAACTATACAAACAAATTATGGAAGTGGTAGTTCAATTCATGAGTCACTAATAATAGGTTAATGGGCCTACTCTAGAAAATAAGAACTAAAGATGGCCATGATCCAACCTCAGGCCCACATCAGATAATGAAGCTTCCTAAATTCATAAGAGCATCCCATATTTAAAAAATACAAAACTAGATCTATATATTTGTATATAAAAACAAAACATTTGAAAATATTTGCAAGAATGTCATTTTCCCATCCAAATAAAGAAATTTTTTTGAAATAAAATTTTAGGAAGAAAAAAAAAAACAAAAAAATATTACTTAGAAATAAGAGCAATCATCATTATAGCCTCACTAAACTTGCAGCAAAAGCTGCATATGCAATTGGGAGAACCAGGCGACTGGAGGGGGTGGGAGTGATGAGGGAGAGGTTAATGATAAGTGTAATTTTTGTTTTTTAAAATTATATTTAAATCATAATTTGAGGGAAGAATGTAGGTTGATTTTATATATAAATCATAATTTCTAAAATAATCTCTTCATTTGAAATTAAATTTTTGATGCATGATATAGTAAATTTATCGTTCTTATGGTCAGAAGAAATACATTCTTATATTTGTTAAATAAAAAGTATATAATTACATAATTTTTATAAAAAAATATATTCAATTTTAAATTTAATTTTAGTGTATATTTTTCAACGTTTAGTATATAATATTTTTCCCATTTTAGATTTTCTAAGAAAAAAGACAATGGAGAAATCATTGTTTTTTGAAGACTGAAAAAAACAATTTTACATGGAAATATGAGAATTTTTTAACGGGTAGTGTGAAGTGATCAAATTGATCACTTCTAACCACCTCATATCTCGAATATCAATTTTCAAATTTGTTATTTAAGTAATTTATAAAAAATTATGTTATTGTTTGCGTTATAATTTTCTAATATTATCAAATACAACTATTTAGATAGCAAACCATGCAATGCACGGGAGAAATATTAGTAGATATTAAAAGCCTAAAATACAGTCTACTTGTTGAATTTGTCATAATTTCTTAGTGTTTTGTTTGTCTTGCTTTGAGATTCCATCCAATGTTGTTTGTTTCTTTTCTCCTTGTTTATACATCACTTTATGCAGTTTGGATAGAAAAAATTAGTCTTCACAACAGATAATTTTTCTAAAGTGACACAAAATTTGTCTTTTTTACAAAACAGACTTAAACATTCCAACTTAAGTTGTAGGAAAAAGACTAGAAAAGGTCTTTAGTAAAGTGTCATTCGTAATATGGTAAGATCAGCTTAGGGGAAAAAATATGAAAAAAAAAAAAAAAAAAAGGTAATGACCAAGTTACCAGAAGGAGATGTATATGTTACATAAGTGGCAACTGCTTCTTCTGCTAAATTCCTATATGCAACGAGTATAGGAATTTACATAAATCTGACAAGAAACTTTTATGAATATATAATTAAATTTGGAAACAGCCAACTTCTTTTAAATATGGGCCGTTATAGAATCGCGTTTTTAATAAGAAATTAGGGATTTCAAGGATTTTTTCCTTTTTTCCTTTTTTTTGATATTTTGTGTTAATTAATTAAATTTGGAAACAGTCAAATTAAGTACGGTACGTTCTTTTTAAGTATGGTTTCTTGGTTAGTTTAATAACTAATGACCCATCATTACCAAGATTTTACATAGTATGGCCCTTAGTTTTTAATAGGAAATTGGGGATTTCTTTTTTGGGATTTGGGAATGATTTTATATTTTTGTCCATTTCGATTTTTTCTCTGAAACTCTAAGAAAGTCAAATATTTTTTAAAGTTAAGTTTTCCTAAATATATCTTGGTTTATTTAATAATATAAATGAAACATAACAATTAATTGGACCCAATTCTTTTTACCACGTATATCCAAATTATTTTATTAATAATAGATATATACTCACATAATTTAAATTTTATTATTATTAATAAACATAAAAGATTATATAATAAAACATGATAAACAGTGGAACTCAATTTTTCATGGAGTTTGATTACAGGAACCGACAGCATCATATTTTATTTGAACTAGTTTTTCACGCGTGCATTTAACCGCCCTACCAAATGATTGCTTTGATAGCTCTATTTCTCATAACGTCTGATGGCTTTAACTTATCTTCATTTCTCAAAAGGGTTTTTATCAAATTGTGAGTAGAGGACAGCTGGGTTTAGTGTATTTAAAACCTAAAAACCCAATACACTATTTTACATCTGAGAGGCCTAGCTAATCACCAATGAGGTTTGGTCTAAGATTCCAATTCACTAATTCAAATGCAAACCAAACAGAAATTAGAATAATCTCAAGTCATCACCAACTAGTGATGTTGGTTGCTACAATGTCATAGGGATATACATATATACCTAACAACTCATAGATGTTTGAATGTATGGGACTAACATAGAAAAGTTGCAAGAGCTAATAAAGTAACCCTCATTCAAATTCAACCATTGGCAGTGGACTTATAGTGGAACTCATCAATTGTTGAATAAACTAGGCCTTCTGATTCCAGCGACTCTATAGCTTCTCTGTTAGGGCACCAGAAAAAACGAAGAGTGAATACATTGCTCAAGGGACTGCATGGAGAGAGAGAGAGAGAGAGAGAGAGTACGAGATCTTCTTCTCAGGAACATTGAGTTGTTGAGCAAGTTCAGAACGATGTACTCCTTTTTCTCGTGCACTGCAAGATTTAAAGAACTTCATAGGCTCTATAAATTCTTAAAGTACAAACAAAACATCCGCTATTCATATATCAAACTCCACAAAGTACAACATACATTAGTTATTAATGCAATGTTTTAAAATCTTTGCTGATTAACTCTCAATTGACAACATTATAAATAAATGATAATATTTATATAAAAACAATTAAACTTGAGGACACTCTTAACTTATCAAACTTAAAATATCTGAAGCAAACAAGAATTTTTAATCTTATCGGGTATATAATTCTAGACATTTGTATTGCAGAGTTTTCCACTTGAGAAGAAATTTATGTTGTATTCCAACACCCATAATATAGAAATGAACCTCTAACTATGCTTTAATTCTGTGGCTTTACATATATTTATAGCTCAAACATCTGTGAGAACTTCTACAAAAAAAGGTAAAAGAGAAAAGGAAACACATGCAGAGAGATCAGGCATTGTAACTTACATGCATGATGGCAGCTGCAAATAGTTTAAGACAGCTCTGTCAATGCCGTTGATTCCATCCATGTTATGTTGTACTGAAAACTGAAATCGAGAAATAAATAAGACCCCATAATTTAGGTAATTGGGAAGTATAAGAACTTCAAATATCATTGCAGAATATCAGTTTACACTTGGGTGGTTTGACGGGGTAGATTGGTAACCCTTTGAAGGAGTGTTCATAGCTGGATTTGGCATATGACCTGGAACTTGGGGAGCATCCTGCAGCTTCTACAGAAAAAGAAAAGCAAGAGAAAAACCTAAACATGAACCCCAAATGTGGTTGTTTCATTAGAGTAAAGGCATAACATGATAATTTATTTTAATTTAGAACATACCCGTACTCTGGTGTTGTAGCAATGGACATACATACAATCAGCAAAGTGGTTTGCAATTTCATTATAGTCTGTGACAGGCCTGATAGTAAAACCATGTTTAATTAAGCTTCACACACAGGGATAGAACCACAGAGAGAAAAGAATAGAACAAAACAAACTCAAACACAAATGTATCCTTAAAGAAAGATAGCTTGCATGGTAAGACTACCAGACGACATAAAACAAATTTTTGGGAATACTTCGCAGTCATGAATTATGTGCTAATAATACTAAAGGCAACGAACAAATATGGAAATTTTAACATGAGGTCAATAAAACCATTAAACTACTCCATCCATTTCCTCAAAAATCTAAAAGAAATAGAAGGAAAGAGTCTATTTTCTCCAAATTACAACACTTTGGTAAACTGAATGAAAGTACAACCTTTTATAAGCCATCAACCTTTCATATTCTAAGTTTGTAATAGGAACTTCATCAAAAGAAGTTTCTTGCAAGGGTTTTATTAAAATTTCAATCAAAACAAACTCTCACTTTTGAAGCAAATCTCTTTTCTTGAGGGAAAAAGAGTTTTAAAAAACAAGACATTTTCCTATGAAGGACAAGGTAATAAATGAAAGGGTAAAACCAACCATTAACCCACCCAAACTATGCCGGTTTTTACCATCTATACTACACGAGATTCTTCACTTTACAATTTACAATACAGGGGAAGGGGAATACTTCATTTAAAATCTCAGAACATGCAAATCTATGACATGGTAGTTTTTCACATAAATCATGTAGCATTCATTTTCAGAAAAATCTTTTTAAGGACAAAATGAATGAACTCATACCTGACAGAATACACAACTAATTGTTTTTTGCCTTGGAAGCCCTTCAAATGCCCATGAACCTTTATATACATGCCATCTCTAATTAAGAAGCACATGAAACAAGTTAGGACAATCAAGATCGAATTTAAGCCATTGAAGAAAGACATAACTATTTGGAGAAAAGAATTACAATAATAGCTCCATTTCCTTTGTATCAATAGCTTCATTCACCCTACAATGTGGGTAGAGGCACAAGCGTGATAAGTAGAACCATTCCAATCCATAATAGAAGAAAATTGAAGAAATAGACCCCTAAACATACCATCTGTGGCAATCAATGCGACCAGTTCCATCATCAAGTACAAATGAAAAATCAGTAATTCTCTCACTTTTATCGAATAACATCCCCAACAATTTCACCTGAGTGCAACATAAGATTAAATATCGAAGAAATCAATATAGTTGAAAGTCAAGTAATACCAATCATTATATCTTTCCCAAACCAATAACCCACATTGTTCACATCAACACCATCAATTAGAAAATTCGACTTCTCATCGCTCGCTTGAAAAGCTTCACTAATTTGCTTCACGGTTAATGGAAGTAAAGACTGCGAGTCACGATTCTGCATAAGCCACCAAAACAAATATTTGCATATGAATCATTCCTCAATTCTCAAGCTCACTAAATAAAACCAAAAAGAAATTGACAGGCGCAAAACGGTAAGAGGACAGTATTAATCCTTTCTCAAACGCAATCGAAAATCCAATTGCTAAAATCGTAGTTTAGGGTTTATAGATAAGCTTTAAAAACAAAGCAAATAGGGTTTAACAGAATTACAAAAATAGCACAGAAGAAGATAATGGCGCACCTTCGCCGGAGAGAAGCCGGGTTCGGCGGATTGAGTTGCCTGAGAAGGCATGAAACCACCGCCGGAGAAGGCGGCGTTTCCATCGAACTGGCTGTTCCCATACATTTCTCTCTATCAGTACGTCTTCCACGTCCTATAGATTCAGATGCAGGTATGTGAAACTGAAGTTGGGAGTGGGGAGAATGGAGATCGTGCAAAGGCCACCAATTACTGAGTTCCCGCCATTGATTGTTTCTTCTCAAAAATATATTAGCTTCTTTCCATTTTTTTCATCAAAACCAAGGCCATGTTTGGGTTGCGAATTGCAATTCCAATTTGAATCATCTCGTGAAAATAAATTAATGTAGCATAAATCCAATATTTGAATCCCAACCTGGCCCAAAACATCTATTCAAATCGACCCAAACCTGCCCATTGGGCCAAAAGAATGCCAACCTGGCCCAAAACATCAATAATGTATGAGTCGGATTATTTTCAACTTATTATGAATAAGACCCACAATTCCAAATTCCATAGAAAATACCCGAAAAAAGAAAAGTCAAAATTCGCCATACAAATCGGTCACCACCACACACACACACACACACATATATATATATATATATATATATATTATATACACACACCACAAGTAAACCAGCTAAAGCAACAAAACGACAGGCATCACACTCGCCGCCGCCGCCGCCGCCATGGCCGCCACATCGCCGCCGTCGAAATCCCCAGTCCATCCTCTTCTACAGCGCCGCAACTCCATCTCAACTGCCACCTCGACAGAACTCAGTAATTTCTCCTCCTCCTTTCCATCCGATGATCTGGAATTGGTACCGATTAAGCCCGCCGCCATCCACAGCTACAGTTCGTTGAGAGACATCTTGCCATCAATCGCGGCGATCAACTCCCCCAAGCCCAAATCCGGACCCGATGTTTCTATCCGCAACCGCCTCGTCAAGCAGGCAGCAAAAGCCTACCTCCGTCCCATGTCCACGTCTTCTGGCTCCACCGGCGGCGTTTTCCACCGCTTTTGGAGGTGTGTCGCCGACGTTGTTGAATTTTTATGCAGAAGCGTTATTCGGGTCACTGATGGGACGTTGCGGGTTATCGGGTTACGGAGCTCCGAATTGCAACGGTCAAGAATGTGCTTGGTCTGATTATTGACTATTTTTCAGTGGATTGAGATTTCTGTTATGTAATTGCTTTTCTTTTTCTGTTTTTTTTTTTTATATAAATCAATTGCAAATGTATAAAATCCAACACCTATGTCATTGCCTTTTATTTTTAAATGAATTCCAAATGTGTAAAATCCATTTTCACCCTCATGATCTAAGATGCTAATTATGCCTTTAGTATTAAATTCTATACTTTATTATATTTGAAGTTTTAAGTAATTAATGATCTAAATTTTTATATCAGAAAGTAATGGCCAATCATTGTTAATAACAAAAGAAGAATCAAGTATAAAAGTCCCAAAACGGTGGACAGTGGACACCTAATACAACAACTTGAACTCAACAATTTTGGAATTTTGCTATATAACCACAAAACCGGAATATTTTGCAAAATGATTCTTTTCAAAAAAAAAAAGCAATGAATAAATAAATATGAGACATTCAGTTACAATGTAACATATTTTACAACAGTTGTTCCATGAATTTCTCTATTTTCTTGTCCACCATCCAACTAATTCCTATCAATGAAACGCCTAAGTCTAACTCTCGTAGCTTGAACATCGTCGTCCATACTAGACTTCTCATCTAATCCAACATTGTTGTTTGAATCGGGAATAAAGATATCCTCAGGACGAATAAATTGAGACTGATTTTGGAGCTCAACTTTAATCGACTCCGACTTGGGAGCTTGGTTACGATAAGAGGTGGAAGGTTCCGATGGTGGCCTCCGCTTGTCGGCCTTGCTCCTCCTGAATAGTACGAACGATGAGCTAGGTGACGGAGCTACATTCGGCTGTTGATTCGTGACATTCTGCAACCAATTCGTTAATTAATCATTTGCCATATGGATACATTTCAAGTAGTAAAAAACCCATATTCACTTTGGAGTTTTATTAGCAAGAAAAAATGTAAAATAAAAAAGTTGTACCTCAGAACTGGGTTGTGTAATCCTTCCAGATTGAGAAGCTACAAATTGAAGAAATTGGAGGATTTTGGTGGAACCAAGTTCTGTGCAATTTTGCCAATAGTAAATTGCAAGGTTCCAAGCTCTTCCTCTAAACTCTATTAAACTTCGATCAATATCTGTCTCATGCTTAGAAACATATGGTCTCAACAAGGTATCGTATACATATCCTGTTCCCTATATTTTTAAGACAAAAAAGAAATATTCTTGTCAATAATTATTAAAAAGAAAAAAGGCAAATAAATTAGGATACCAGAATATGGAATATCTTTTACCTTCGTTTGGGGATACCATAAGTAGATAAAGAGGGCCAATTTCATCTCTCCATACATGGGCAACCTATAATTAAATCATACGAACATATAAGATCTTTTTAAAGATTCCCTTTTTTTTTTTTTGGAAAAATAAAAATGGATAGAGGTAGGACCGATAACTTACCATGAAATAAATACATCGCCAATTTTTTCAAGAATAGTAATTACCGCAACAATTATCCTGCATATTTAATAGATATGTTGGTATTGATATAAATGAGATTGGATAAACCATAGCTTATGCTAAAAATGCGTAATCTACGATGATGGCAGTACTATCGATTATATACACACAGTGGCATAAATACTAGTATTTATTTCTCTTTAATTGTAAATGAAAATAGGTATTGTATATTTGCATTATCCAAGTTTCAGAATCTATTCATTTGAACAAGTCAAGTTCTTTCTCCAAAATAAAAAGGGAAGTCATAGTCATGAAAAGGAAAGAAACAGTAAAAGTGCTTAAATTAAGACCAACTAAAAAGTTTGTCATGTTTCATCTTTGATGTTCATCTTAAATGAACAAATAATTAAATTAATAATCATTAGTTGACCTAAACTCTTAATCAAATAAACATTCTACATTTTCCCAAGCATTTGATTGGATTAAAGATTCCTAACATCGTCATTACTCGTAAACAAGACCAATAATTGTACACCAATCTCAATTACAAATCAAATCAAATGCTTACCAATATTGACACCAAAATCGGAGCTCTGGAATTTCAACTCTGTTTTTCTCAACAGTTTTGAAACACTGAAAAGCAGGGTATGCATATCCGAGGACCAATCTGCTCAATCAATGAATTTAATTTATTCTTATCAGGAAATAATAATATAAAGTAATTCAAAAGGGGGAAAACAGATAAAGAAAAAGCAAAAATTAAAAAAAAAAACAGAGAGAATCTATTAATTTATCAAAGCGGCGACGATGAACTTAATTACTTACATTAAAATACTGGTGATGAGTTCTCCAATCATCTTTAATTAACAAGTATTTCTGAAACAATCAAACAAGGAGAAGATCATTCGCAGTTCAAAAATCACAATTAAGCAACTCGTAAAGATGATTTGTGGAATCTACGAAGAAATTGCGCAGAAGAAAAGGATCGTGATACTCCAACCAAATTAAATTATCTCGAACAGGGGAATTAATCTTACTGCAAACCATTACAATTCAGAAAACGAGAAGGAAACACTGATTGACAGAGAATAATTCATCATAGAAAAATACAGAAATATGTAATTACCTTTAACGCGAAGGAATGATCTGGACTCTGAGCTTTAGAGAGAGAAAGTCTTAGAAAGATGGAAGTTAGTTATGGAGGGGGTGATGAACGTGCGTGAGTGTGTGTATATCTATCTATGCGTATGGATGATTGCACAATGTGCGTGTATATATATATGTTTGAGTGTGTGTGTGTTTGTGTGTGTATATATATATGTAGAGAGAGAGAGAGAGAGAAGGGAGTTATGGTATGGATTATGAAGATTGAAACTTTGAAGAGAGAGGAAATGGGTAAAAGAAGGGATTTCTTCGCATGGACGCCTCCTCATTATTTTACACGTAACATTTGGAGGTTGTTTCTTCTGGTAGGGGTGATTATGTCATTTCATGACATGGATGATGGCATTTTTGTCAATATGGCGATAAATCATTTTGAAATAGATTAATGGGTCAAAATAGAGGCTAATAACAATGAAAATGTAAAAATTTCGAGAATTGAGAATGAGTTGACCTTGGAATTGGCCAAAGTTTGGAATTTTAGGAAATTTCCTCATAATTGGATGACCCTATTTACTGTACCCTCCATTTCAAAAAGAGTATCATTTATAATTATTTTATGGAGATTAAGAAACTATATAATCCTTAAAAAAAACTGTGTAATTATCTCACTTTTATAGAAATGCAGATTATGATTAATAATTATAGTTTACTAAATAAAAGGTATTATAAGAAAATAAGATCATAAGGATAAAGTAGAAAAAAAATCATTAACTCTTTTTTATTTTTCTTTTGAAACAAAAATTGATTAAAAAGTTGGACTAAAAAAATGCATAAATGTCCAAAACAATTACTCGGTTTAGGATAATGAAATTAAGGTTTGGGGCGCACTCAAAAGCTCTCAATGCTAGATTTGGAAAAGAAGACGATAGCTTTACTCAATCAAAGATGGCCTCCAATTTCTTCATTTTAATTTAATTTAAATATCCCTGAGAAGATGACTTGAAGCAACCTAATTTCCGAGTACTTTTACTAAATAATAGAAAACTATTATTACGTTTTTTTGGATAGACGATTTAATTTATCTTTTTAAATAAAATATGTGTCTAGCTTGTTCATTTATAATTTTCAAAATATACTCACGTAGGACTGGAATTACATTAATCTGATTCATGTTAAAAAAATGGAGGGATCTTTTTTAACCTTAGGGGTGTGATTATAATGAATATATTGATATTTTTACTTGAGCAACTTAATTTGTTATTTAAGTAGAACTTATAATATTCTTCAATAAATGGAAATATAAAGATTTAATTTTGAGTACGTCCCATAATTGTTTTATATTTGTATTTTTTTAAGGATATGAATCTTATAAAAACTTTTCACAGATCTATTTTTTTTAAAATGATATAGATAAAATTAACAGTTAAAGATTCCTCAAATTGATGTGCAAGCAATGTGCAAAATATGGAATTAAATATTTCTGTCTTAAAGTGATACAAGGGCAGAATCGAGACTTTGCATGTGTATGGATGACCATAACGCTATGTGATGGTGCATATTGGGGGAGAAATTAATTGTGGGAAAATGTATATTTGATCCCTATATTTTGAAGTTTTTCTAAATTCAGTCCCTTCATTAAGTCTATTGTTTGTGTATGTGGTTAAAATAAAGCTTCTAACATTAGAAAAATGACTTGACCGGATCAAATTATAGTGCATTCACTTGATTTTAACCAAAATATATATATTTAAAAAAAGGAGTTTTATCAAATTCAAATTGATTTTTATCAAAATCAAATTTAACCAAAAGCAATTTATTTTTTCACTAACTAATTAGTAATAAAAGAACCTAAATATATATTGATTTTCCTATGATTAGTCTTCATGAAGGTTTATGCAATTCAATCTTGCATCCATATTATCGAACATTCTCTATATACAATTTTCCTATTAAATGTTTGTTATGAACTAACGTCCTATCTATTATAGGAATGGCTAGAAAATCCATTTTGGGTGATACTATACAATAATTATAACAGTGAGTTGCCCTAAAATAACTAAGTTAACAAATCATGAAAATGACATTAAATATTTCATGCATAGGTCATTGCATATATCCACAACAATGCTACAAATAAGTGGTTAAGTTAGGTCAACATTCAACCAAATCATAAACCCACTGTTTATAATATCCATAGATAATATATAGCAGTTAATTTGATAAGAGATTCGTTTGGGTCAATTTAAACAGTGCCACATATCTCACCATTAATTTCTCAATAATCTAATACGTTCGATACAGAGGAAAACAAACCATATATTTTATACTATCATAACGAAATCACAAAACTTCAATTAGAACTTCGATCTCATATTTGATCCAATTGATCTTGAACTATAACTATAAATTGAATTATTGATGTTTTTGTTGGAATAAAACTGAAATTATGCCCATTTTTGGGGCAATTTTTCGTGGGTCTTGTACTTACTTTTGGAAATGGAAAGTTGGATCATGTTCTCCTCAAAAAGAGGTTCGAAACGACTCGTTAAACACCCAAAATGGTTGATGGATGAATGAGAAATTAGGTCTCAAAGTTGCATGTTTGGATCTAATTGAATTAGGTTTATCCCACATTGAAAAAATCAAACTAAATTCTCCACTTTATATTGATTTTCCCTTTAGTGAGTGACAAGAAAGATTGGCAAGAAGACTCTCTTGTGCGCGGGGCTCAAATCATGAGCTGATTTGAGCTTCGGACCATGGACTCATGTGCACATGCGACCTACGTACGCGAATGTCGATTTGGAAAGCGACGGACCCAGCCTTGTTTCTTTTACCACTTTTTCGTCTCATCTTCATGTGACTTTTGGCCTTCCAACTTCCATAACGTGTAGCCACATCCAGCCTTCATTGCAATTGTTTAGAAACGGTTCTGAAG
This sequence comes from Scutellaria minor, assembly GCA_954870855.1. Lineage (NCBI taxonomy): Eukaryota > Viridiplantae > Streptophyta > Magnoliopsida > Lamiales > Lamiaceae > Scutellaria > Scutellaria minor. Next base: position 296,601 of record OX940735.1, on the reverse strand, counting down.
TACCTATAAAACAAGACTCCCATCTCTGAACCACCTCTGAATTGATCATTGAAAATCTCAGCTTCCTTCGCCGGTCTTGTTTCTTTTGCCACTTTTTCGTCCTATCCTCATGTGACTTTTGGCCTTCCAACTTCCATAATGTGTAGCCACGTCCAGCCTTCATTGCAACTGTTTAGAAACGGTTCTGAAGTGCCTATAAAACGAGACTCCCACCTCTGAACCGTCATGTCCAGCCTTCATTGCAACTGTTTAGAAATGGTTCTGAAGTGCCTATAAAACAAGGCTCCCACCTCTGAACCACCTCTGAATTGATCATTAAAAATCTCTGCTTCCTTCGCCGGTCTTGTTTCTTTTGCCACTTTTTCGTCCTATCCTCATGTGACTTTTGGCCTTCCAACTTCCATAATGTGTAGCCACGTCCAACCTTCATTGCAACTGTTTAGAAACGGTTCTGAAGTGCCTATAAAACGAGGCTCCCACCTTTGAACCACCTCTGAATTGATCATCAAAAATCTTAGCTTCCTTCACTCTTTTGCTCTCGTTTTTCCTCGCTTTTCTTCCTCTGCGTGATACCAATCGGGCGTTTTTCAGTTCGCCGTAAGCAAGAGTTCATGCTTGACTATTTGCTTTTGTTGTCTTTGTATCCTAGGAAACAGACGTCCGTTGAGTTCTCGAACACCTCAAAGGCGGCGAATCTGATTTAAGAAAACTGTGTCGATCGGCTTCCTTAATTTATTTCCTCGCCATTTTGGACTAACAGATTTATCCAAATTTAATCATTCGATTATTGAAATGATGATTTTATAAACATAATGAATAGTAACTATAATCATGTTCCAAAAATAAGTGATTTAAGATAATATTTTTTCTTATATGTGATTAGTGCTACCACTTATGAAAAAATCCAATACCATGTATTGAAAGTTGAAATGTAAAAGATGTGAGCCTCTAAGTAAATCGTCATTGGTGGCATTATTCATAAAAGATTTGATAATAAAAATTGCAAATAGTCAGTAATGACTTAGTCAAGGATGTGATATGTCTCTCAACTAGAAAGCTACCTAAAAGTGTCAGAAAATATCAACACCATGTAAAAAATGTTATTTTAATTTGATCCAATTTATTTGACTCTTATTATGAAAAAAAAATAAAGAAAGAAAGAAAGAAAGATGTGAACTTTTATGAATGCTCCATCCTTCAATTTAATTTAATTTAAATCGTACAGAGATAATAATCTTTATCCTCAGTGATCATTTGGAAGAAAATGTTTTATTGTTTTTCATAAAACAAATCTTCTACATTAATTTTCTTCACAAAACTTCTTGTGGGGCTATATCTCGCATATGCAATTTTTCGAGATACCTTAAAATATATGAATTTACAAAATTTAATATGGTTTGTGAATACTGAGTTTAGTTTTTTTAAATTTATTTTATGTAATATATCTTATTCATATGAGTCATCAGAGTATTTTGTATTTATATGTATACTAACTATCTAATTTTATGATGATTTGTCTTTTTTTTTCCTTGCATTTTATAAGTATAATTTCAATATTAAGATTAGTTTTTTTTTTCCTTATTATTTTGGAATCAATCCCATATTTCCCATCAATTTGTATAGTATTAGTAAGCTCAGATGCAAGAAAAAATAACTGGATTATACTCGGCCCAAACAAATGAACTGGATTGGTTTAGGCCCAAACAGAAGAACTGGATTGGGCCTCACAAGGCTCAGTTCGACACACCCACGGCCCACCCACTCATAGCCCAAAATTAGATTATGAACTTTTGTAACTAGAATTTATTTCAGCTTTAGTAGTAAAATTGCATCCATAATTGATTATGAATGTAATTAAGTTGAGCTAGTTATTTGGATAGTGGCTCAAAACGAACACAACTTCATCTCCATAACTTTAGGTTGAATTTGAGAACAATAATACTTGACTCAATAGAATATTCCTTTTTTAAAATTAATTTAGAATATATATATATCACAATTCAATTAACTCTATAGGCAAGGAAACATTTTATTAGGTAAATGATGTAAGATTGTATTATGTGTCCTCACAAGCAAAATACATCATTAGTTCTTGCATATTTGCTAAATGATTTTCGATAAAACATTGTTATCAGTTTATTTACATAACATATATATATCGTTGTAACATAATTATATATCATTTAACAATATATATTGGGTAACACAATATGAACAGGAAGAGTGGAGGGTATAAATAAAATTAATAAATAATCTAAATTTATTTAATTGACTTGCAAAACTATTCAATCCCACAACTGAAAAAGCAATAAGACAAAAAAAGGTTGAAAAATAAATAATAGCTATTAATCTTCTAAAACTGGTAATAATTGTCTTAGATCTAAAACGTTAATGATAAATCAGTGGTTCACATTTTTTTAATAATTTCAATTAATGGATCCCCAGATCATCATACCTACTGTCATGTCAGTTTCCTCTTTCTATACTCTTTCTTTTTAATCCTTATTATTATTTTATACCATTAAAATAAATACTTCCGATTCTTTGATTTAATTCCTCTCTTGCAATATTCATTACTCCTTGATATCAATTTGCAAAATAAAATACGTTTATGTTGACTTTCAACGCTTAGGCCTTAGAGTGACAGCCTTCTCACCCTCCCTCATCACAAACCAATCACGAAATTCCATCCACCTTGACAAGATAACACAATCGACAATCATACTTTTTTTACTGCAATTTATAAACACTATTTTATATTTCCTATGCAAAAATAGAAATAATTGTGATGTTAAATTAGCAGAAAAAAAGGGACCCTCAAAAGCTCACATGCAGAATATATATGAGACACCATCATACTCCCAAAGTCCAAAGCACAAACACTTTCTTTCTCTAACCAGAATCTGAGTTCCAGTCTCTCTCTCTCTCTCTCTCTCTCTCTCTCTACAATGTCAACCAGCAAGAAAAGGTACATTCTAAACACGGTGAGCGTGAACCTGGGCTGCAGCAGCAGTTGCCGCCGCCCCAAGCTCTCCGCCGTCTTCCAGCCCCGGCCGCGCCACCACCGCCGCCGCCACTACTCCTCGTCCAGCTCATGGGACACGACCACCACCACCGTCTCCTCCGCCGTCGACACCCCGCCCGTCTGCTACTCCTCCGACACCGATTCCGAAATCAAGAGCCTCAGAGCCGTCCAGGGCTTCGGCAAGATCGGCGGCTCCAGCGTCGCTGTCGAGAAGGACTCCGACGACCCCTATCTCGACTTCCGCCAGTCCATGCTCCAGATGATTCTCGAGAAGGAGATTTACTCCAAAGACGATCTCAAAGAGCTGCTCAACTGCTTCTTGCAGCTCAATTCGCCATACTATCATGGGATTATTGTCCGAGCTTTTACAGAGATCTGGAACGGCGTTTACTCCGTACGCGCCGCCTCGCCGGAGGTGCATGGGATGTGGCGCTCACGTGACTTCTAGGCGGCGCACGTGCAATCTAATTTTATTAGTATTCGGGTCGGGTTAATGGGTTTCGATGATTTTAATGTTGTAAGATTATTGCTAGTAGTGTTAGAAGAATCCATAGATTCGATTTTCACAGCCTTTTTGACATACAAAACACGAGAAATGTATATTGTTTTCTTGGGTTGGCAAAAATTCTGTGAAAATTGTAATCTTTAATTTGTAATGACTAACTATATATATTAGTTAATGAAGTTTAATTTTCCGGTTTTGTTCATCAAATTCAATGGATGGTTTGGTTTTTCTCTTTTTGGTCGTTAAGTTTTGTGGATAACAAAGTCCATTCGAGGGTGAGAAAATTAAGAAAAGATTTAAAGAGTAAAAGTACTATAAAACGATAAAGATGATAAGATGATTACATGTGTCCTTTATTGTGTATGCCCATATGTTTTAGGATTGTTGAATCGTACAACCACTCTTATTGTACCAAACGCACTGTTGCTTGTACATATTGATTTGATGAATTACGATTTGCAAATGCATCCAACTCTTTACGATTTATGATTCAAGTAATTTTAACAAATGACAATATCAGTTGTGCATCAAGCTTCATAATTTGATAATTTAGGATTCATAATTTTCATTTTATATTTTCTAATTTTTTTTTAAATAAACTAGAGGGAATGGTAGGGATGGACACAATAACACCTATAAAATTTGCGTGGAATACCACTTAAACTACAAGACTCGTGATTTATTTTTTCTAATTTGATTGTGTTTTGTAAGGGTGGGTAATCGAGTACTCAAATTCAACCACATCCAACTCGATCGGTTTTTTCTAGAATATTTGGATAACAGGTACCTGATACATGATAATATGATTTTTAATTGATTTTGAATATTATAAAAAGTATCTGATTATAAATACCGAATTATTTTCTTTAAAAAATGTATTTTTTTAGACATTGAATTGTCAATTATTATATTCTACTTTGAATTATTAATTGTTGGTTTATTTGGTAATGCATTTTGCAAATGTACTTTGGACATATTTTGCATTTTCCATAATCTCTTTGTTGATTAAAGTTATTTATTGAAATGGAGAAACAAAATATCGGATATTTGATCCGAAAATCCGAATACATGAGTGAAACCCGATCCAAGATCCACTAAGAATATGTGGAAGTTACTAAAACATTATCATATAATTAAGATAAGAATTAATATTTTCATTGGGATGGTGTTTTGTTTTGACACTAATGAAGACAATATTTTTTGCGGTCAAATTAAATTATTTTACCGAGTAATGCAGCTGTAGTTCTCTCTTGGTGGGAAAAGATAGACGTTGGGATTTGAAAATTCAATTAAATAAATAAATAAAATAAAATAAATTGCAGCAGCAGTTTTAATGCAATTGAATGAGGCAATTAATATTTTAAGAGCACGCACATCAACTGGTCTGTCATTCACGTAAAAATTTGGCTTCTTTCTCTTGGACACTTGTCGATGTCTCATTGGTTTTCTTACTTTTTGATTGTTCTCAACTCATCAATTTGGAATTTCTCCGTTCTTTATTTTCGGATTTCTAATTAATTGTCAATTATTAGGGTTGCCCAATTCTTTTTGCATCTTCTAATTTAATGATCATAGAAAAAAGAAAAATATATTTCTGGTTAACATTAATGTATTTCTTGGCAAGATTCAATAATGGGAAAGTCTCAATATTGGTTTTTTTTTTTTGGTTATAGGTCATTTAAATTTATTTTATCGGTGGGAATTGTTAGGAATAAGATTAACTTTTTACAATATTGTCCTATGTAACTAGAAGCAACCATCTACAATTCTTTTAATTTTAATTTTAATTAATAGATTAACTTTTAATAGAATATTGTTATAAAACGCTTCAAAAAAACTGAAGCTTAAAGTCGAAGCAAAAGCTATTAAACCTTTTTAATAGAACTCTTTTACTCCCATAATGAGCCAAAAAAAAATTAAAATTAGAAAAATTGGATTATGGGAAAATGAAATTCGCATGAAAGCTGCAAATATTAAATATTTATGATAATTAATTTGCTATTCACATGCATGATGGGAAAAGTAGATGAAACCAATCAGATAATTAATTTTATAGATGTATATCAAATATACTCATGATGCTTAAAATTGAATGCTCTTGATATTATTATTACTGGTGATGCGATGTGATGTGATGTACAGCTGCTTCAGTATACGTAATAATAGTTCATCATAATTATTTGGTAGCTACTTTACGTACATATATATATATATATGTATATATTTCGAACCCTAATTTCCCAATTAAGTCACTCTTCGTTGTAAAATCAGTTCTACTTGAGTACTCTTTGCAGGGACAATTAATCCACTCTCAACTTTTTTCTCTTTCTTTTTTCTCAAACAATTTATTGGAAAATATCTAGACAAGAAATATGAGGAAAATTCAATAATTAAATTAAAGAAAGATAAATGTGATAAATCTTGTTATGGTTCAAAGCCAACATAGTGGCTAAATCCAGCTCATTCATCTTCTTTATTCAGCTCCTGCAAAAGTATATGTCTAAGTTTAGATTTGCTTCTTTACAATGATTGACAACACTTTGCAGTTTTTGCCCATCTTGTTGTGTTGTGGGTTTTCTTGTAGGAAAGCCAATTTCGGACAATTTTGCCCCCAAACAAATTATATCATACCAATCTTTATAAACTAAGCTCAAGTTCCACAAAACAAACAAACAATGTTAAACCAATTCTAAGATTAGTATCCAATGTCCCAAATCGGAAATATGATACTAAAATTTGTAAAAGAAGACAAGAAAAGCCAAGTGCATGTTGGAGCAATGTCTTAGTGGGAGACATCTTTTAGTTCTTTCTTAACAGAATTAACAGCAAAATCTGTGTATTGAGAAAGATAAAAGAAGAGTGTTGTTGTGGAAATGTGAAGACATGGGAAACAATTTTGGGTCCAATTTTGCTGGAAATTAGGAAAAGTAAATCTTTTTTGTGGCTCATATTAGTCACATTATTTTTGAGATGAAAGATTTTTGGTGTTTTTAATTTTAGTACTTTGTGTAGTGCTCTTCTAGATGTTTCCCCTAAGATATTTTCTTTAAAAAGTTTTCATAACATATTTAAAAGTTTTTAAGGTATTCTGTTTCACAATTGTTATTATTATTTTTTGTTTAATCAGTTTATTTTAGTTTTTTAATTATTTTGTTTTAGAATTAACCTATTTTATGTACAATCGAAGAGAGTGTATAACACTTTAGTAGATTTGGATCGAATCCCCAAATATCATAGTTGCCATATATGGTATGGCGTTTGATAATAGGCAGAATTGCTTTAAGATATATTTTTATTTTGTTTTTTTTTCAAATATTTGTGTTTTATTATATATAAATATGAATATATACTTTTTCCAAAGGGGGGGGGGGGGCTATACATGATAAGTGTATAACATGATTAAATCATTATAATGGTCAAGTAAATTACAGAATTTGGACTCAATAATATGATACATGGATGCTGAAAACATTTTAATTAGCAGGATTCTTGTGTTACAAATAATGTTAGCCTTATATATATTATTAAATAAAAGATAAACATTATTTGCAATGCATGAGCTATGATATACATAGACTATAGTAAGGCCCTATATGCAACTGATCTAGATACTAATATAAACTACAAGTACAAAAAAACACCCATACATAGTATATGTGAAAGCCACTTTTGAAGTGTCCAAATCACTGTACATCCAATCAAATTAAGACATCCCAGTTTGCACACTTATGCCCCAACATTTTGGCTTCAAGACTATTCTAATTGTTAAATCAGTGTCAATCAATTGTTGGATAAAAGAAAAGAGAAAAAAGAACAAAATAGAAGTGATAAAAGTTGGAAAATGCTACACTTACTTTTGTTGAGATGATAGTTCAAATCTTATCACCTCACTTTATAGCAAATTAGATTAGTTGGGATCTCATCTTGTTGGCTAAATGTTGGACAAAAACAAAGAAACTGTTGATTATTATCAAAAGGAGATAAAGATTTGCTAAAGACATCCATGGGATTTAGGGCCATTTTATTATTAATTGACTTACTTTTCTTTATTAATATAAAATTTATATAAGACCGTGTAATCACATATATTATTCTATAAAATAAAGTATTATCCTAATTTATCCATGATTCAAATTTATTTTCATAAATCAATTTTTATTTATGAATTAGAATGCTTTGAATTTATATGTTTTATGGAATTACTCTCTAAAATATTGTGAGGCTTCAAATGAATTGTAAGAACTTTTGTTCTGTCAATTCTTGTAAAAAGGGAAACACAAAAACAAAAGTTATCCAAAGTATGATTTTATAATGGGAACATGTAAACCCCATATGCTTAAATCTTGTTTATCAACGAAGCAATATCTGAAAATAAAAATTATATAATATATAAGACTAGCGAAAATATAAATTACATATTCATAGTCATTAATTTTCTAAATGAAAATTCTCAAATATTAGCCAAGCTGTGAAGACTAATATCACGTGGCAAATAAAATAAAGAAAACTTCGTGGCCTATTTAATCAGCAATATGATGCAAACAAACAAGTAATTTGTGATTTTCATGTTGAACCTCTGCCTGCCCACTATCCAATATTCATATTTATTTTATTATTTTATTTATTTATTTTTGTGTGTGTATATGTAATATAAAGTGTCAACATCGAAATTGAAAACCTGTGTTAGCTACTGCTATGATTCACTTGTTCTTTCCTTATCCACACTTATTTTTTCACTGTCCATCTCTCTCTCTCTCTCTCTCTCTCTCTCTCTGTGATAGTTTTTTTTTTGTTGCTTTAATTAATGGGCAATGGAAATACCAGTTATGCCCTCCATTGGTACCCAATAGATACATTCTACATACTGCCCTGGTACATCCTCAGGCCCAATGGGAATGACAGGGCAATAATTTGTTTTAAAAAAAAAAAATATTGAAATCGGCCCAGTAAGAGGAAGGACAAGTAATTGATACCTGAAATTAATTATCAAAATGTGTCATCATAAAATCGTGAAAGGATATGAATATGAAAGAGAAAGAGAGTGAAATGCGACTTTTCTTTTATTAAATTCAGGGTTTCTCTACTCTACTTAAATTGCACTCATCCTATTTTAGGCGACTAACTTTATTATTCAATAAAAGGGAAACCAAGAATCCAATGGTATAAATAGTGATTGATGTATGGTTTCTACAGGGAAAATTTTATACTTGGTCACTAGGACACAATTTTATTCACAACTTATCTATATTTTTCTTGAATATTCATCTTTTGTTTGATTTAGGTTGTCTTTTGTCTGTAACTCTTTCTCATAAAAAACATATCTTTAAAGAAAATAATTATTTGATATATCATATATAATGAATGCCGCAAAAAAAAAAACAAAAAAAAAACCTGTAATAAGTTTATTAGATTTTATGAGTTAGTTTGGACCTTTTATATAGGCCTATCCAATTAAATTATTGAATATTTAATGAGTTATGTGGCTCATCAAATAATGAATTGAATTAATCAGAAACAAGACACTAAAATTGTAACCTTTTTTGGTCATGCTTAGTAATTAGTATACATGTAGTTCACACAACATGCATAATACACGTAAAGTTTCATCTTAACTTCAAAGAATATTGTTTTCTTGAACAACAACAAAAACCCACATAATTGTATTATTATATTGATGTGCGACCAATTGAACATGAGTAGTTTGATATAAAAACAAATAGCTTAATTAATATACAAAATTTATATGAAATCAATTCATGAATATATTTTTGCAAAATAGATCCTATTATCTAAAATTTAAATTCATTTTCACAGAGATATTGATTTTAAGCTAGCCTAATTCATGCAATTAGATGATAATTGTGTTGGTCAAGTTTGCCTTGAATGACAAAAGGGACTGCAATTCTTATAATAAATAAATAACAATGTATAGTCTCAAGAATTTTACCGTCGTATATAAATAATTGACTATATTTTAATATGAATACTTTATTTTGATAGAATAAGTACTTCTAGTAACTTGGATCACGAGTTTATAGTAATTTCAAATTTGAATCTTTTTTTTTTCTTCAAAAAATTTATCAATAAGCCATCCATTGAAATTCAACCATTGGATTATTTAAATGTCCCTCTTTGAATGAAATATTTATTGTGTTAAAGAATATGCATTCAATTTTTCACTACAGAAATCAATCATGGACCATGGTACTGGGCCTCGGCCCATTGTAGGCTTGCATTTAATTTCTCCCATAAATACATATAATAATAACAGAGCAATAATTTTCATGTTTGATGAATTGTTTTTTCAATGAAATATACAAATAGTTACATTCAAGCGAATCGGACTAATTAAAAACATAATTTAATAGTTATAACATTTTGGAAATCAGCCAATATTTATATCATCATGATAGTTGATACTTAAACATGACAACAAACTACTAAGCTAGCTTCAATATATTAATTACATTTGACGATCAATAGGTCAATCTAATCTCATGAAAGCAATGTTTCCAAATTTCTGAACAAGGATACAGAAAAGACCAAATGTGCATTTTTTGCTATAAAAGGATAAAAAGGACATTTGATTTGATTTAACTCTGGCAGCGGGATAATTGGTCTGGCATTATCAACATCCCATATCCACAGTTCTACACTGTGTCATCATTTTCAGGAAATAGAAAATATATATAATAACTGCATTCTTGGAAATGAAAGTTTCATTAAATAGTCATTACTGAAAATGACCCAACCAAAACTTAATTAATTACAATATGGCAAAAATATTTGCTTTTCTCAATGAAATGACAACTTACGACCTGCACATTTAACTCTCTTATAGGCCAAAAATATTTGTCTTGTCTCATTTCAACTTCAATATCTCTCAATGTAATTTTACCCCATTTTATTGTTATTATCAATATCTCTCAATGTAATCATATAAATTAAGATAATACACCCCGACAAAAAAACATTAATTATAGATGATCGGATAAAAATATAATTTTTTACAAGCTAGTCATCAATTTTCACTTATGCACCTTTTTAAATTTTTTTTTTTTTTGAGTTCCTTTTAGTTTTATTTCACCATATTTAATTTGAGTTTGATTTTGTCATAAAGACAGTATAATATAAATATCAATTGAAAATTACTTTTGAGTAAGTCTCTTGTGAGACCGTCTCACGGAATTTTAAGGCATTGCGTGAGACGGATTAACCCACAACTCAATTACCCACCATCCAAACCCTACAATTAACATGTTATTTGTGTTTATGGGGCTCCGTCTCACGGAAACTATCCGTGAGACCGTCTCACATAAGTTTTTGTGATTACCTTTTATCTTCAAACATGGTTCTTCTTTGTAAACTAAAACTATACATATTTCTTTACATAAAATGAGAGGAGTATTTTATTACTTACTATAAAGTGTTCTGATATTTAGAATCATTACAGTAATTTGAAAAGTTTGTGACAATTAATTATCCAATACAGGGTTAGAGGTTTTTTTTTTTCTTTTAATGAGTTGGGAAAATGAGGAAAAAAATAGTAAAAACAAAAATATTTGGGTAATTTAGGTTTGAATTCTAATCAACTAAATCTGCACTTTTTGTATAAAGATGACAATATTATTTGAGTTACACAGGAGATATACATTATTAGAGACTTGAATAGTCACTTGTTAAAATAAAATACTATAATGTTGAAATCCAGTGTCATAGGGTCCAATCAAAATGTGCTGCTTAGCAATATCCTGTCAGAATTGAGAAACACCGAATTGAGTTACATATTAAAAAAGTTCTCAAAAGATTAAATTTTTTATTAAGTTACTAAACTTAACTATTTGACATTTAATCCAAAAATTTGTGTTTATATTATGATCATTCAATTCCTTGCTGAAATTAACCAATTACTTTGACCGACTGTTAACACAATTAATGAGTATTAGTATTAAATATGCTGTAGAATTCATGGAAATATGGAGTGATTTTCATATATTTAAAAATAATTAAATTTTACCCCAAATACTATTTTATTAATTATTTATTTGGCAAATTGCAACAGCACAAGGTTTAGAAGGTTCGGCGCTCAGACAAGAATCTTAAGCTCTCAGATTTATGCTAATTGCCAGATAGGTTCATAATAAGCCAAAAAGATTTCGAAATTTGATAATTCAAAAATAAAATAAGTTTTATGTTCCATTTATTTATAAGTTATAGAGAGCTCGATTTTGGGAAGAACAGCACAAAGAGTGGAGCATTTTGTGCTGTTATGTCTCCATGAAATTGCTGCTCTATTCTTGGGTCACATATATAATTATTGAGCTTTGATCCTTGTTTTAAGTTATAGGCTTAACATATATTCATGAACCCTAGATTTTTTATGTTTTTTAGGAATGTAAAGATACTAAAAATCCATGTATAATTTGATGTTTCTACAAAGTGTGATCACACACACTTGTACAAATTATACTACTGTAGTTATCATATATCGGTTTTAGTACTTTGCATGTAATTTAATCCCATGTGGAAGATTACCTTTTATTTTTGTCACTCTAATGCTTTACCTAAATTTGATAAATTCCAAAATTAAAATTCATTGTCTCTAATCAATCAAACCTCACCTAACTCGAGCATTTGAGTTTTCCAATCCGGTTTCAACTAATGATATATGAAGGTTAAATTGATTGTCTTTTTCAGTTATGTATCTATCACTATCTCTTACCAAATATCCCTAACTTTTGCCTGTAGATCATATGATCAATATATATATATATATGACATCTACTTTGTATGGATTTTTTTATCTCTTATTTTTAGATTACCCATTTCATTCATGTATTAATGACATTATCAATATATAATATATAACGTGTGTTGAAGATATTTGAATGTTGTTAAAATTGATCACAAGTACAAGGACCACAAAAAATTGATGCAATAACATTCCTCTCAACCCATAAGAATATTATTCAATATTTGTTTTTTTCTCCAACTCCTAGCCATTAACAAGCACAAAAAAACACTCGATATTGTGTTAGCCAGTGAAGCCAGAAAAAGATAAGATACCCTACCAAAACCATAGTGACAAAGTAAAAAATAAAATAAAAATAAATAATAATATAGAGAGAGGAACTTTCTAAATCATCAGAAAAAGTAATATTATATGGCAGTTGTCTTTTCTTCTTTTTAATTATTTCAATTTATGGTATAATTAATTTCTGACTTCAAAATGTATATAGCAGCTCTTTTGCTCATGCATGCTCCAGTTAACATATATAGACGTACATTTGAATGTATTTTATTTATTTGATTTTATTTAATTTTGTCACCTCTCTCTCTCAAATTCTGGTTCATGATAATGTTGCAGAAAGGACCACCTCAATTTCATTGGAATTGTTGCTTTCATGTGATAGTTACTTCCCTATTTGAATACCATTTTAGATGAATATTTATTTAATGCTTGTCTCTCTTGTACAATACCATATCGTCTCTATAAGCAGCATGCGATGAAAAACGAGATTGAAACACGATAAGATAAGAGTCGAAGATTTTGTTGTTTGATTGTTTATAAAGCAACAAATAGAGGATTAAGATAGCGATGTTAATTAAATTTAATTAATTTAGAATAAAAGTAAGATTATCACATGGGATTCAGCATTGCATTAACTGCAGAATGTGCCGTTGAAGCAATCTAAGCTTTCTTTACTCAAACTGTACGTTTGATTCAACATTGAATAATAGTCATATATATTTCAAATATTAAATGCAGAAAAACAGGAAAAATAAATATATTTAATTTCTAGGAATTAATGGCAATTACATTAATTCAGTCGTGTAATCTCTCTACACGTGTCAATACCTACACAAAAACCAGGGTTCTCTCTCTCTAAAACTAATCTAATATACTAGTTGTATACAAATTTCTTCGATCTATTCTCTTTTTTTTTTTTTTTTTTTTTTTTTTTTTGGGGCTTGGCATTTAATCAAACACCGGATGTACAACTGCTAACGTTCTTGTCAACGACGATCTCATCTTCATTTTCCGGTGGGCTGGTGGAGGAGTAAGTGCTCGAAGAGGAAAATGAGAGAGGGGAAGTGAAGGAATACTGAGTGTTGGTTGAAGAAGAAGAGCAGTGCTCATCAATGGCGGAGCTGGTTGAACAATCATTTGAAGATGCAGAAGCTAAAGCGAGGTTAATCAGCAAATCCACAAAAGCTCCAACGATGTAGCCATGGTTGCTTTTACCGTTAACTTTGAGATAACACGTGAGCAGCTCCTCCAAGCAGTCCCAGTCTTTGAGGCCGTGCGCCGCCACCATTTCCTCCATTGATGCTCTGAAGTCCATGAACGGGTCCCTGGAATCCATCGCCATGATTTTCACGCTTTCCTTGTATGGAAATCCGTACGATTTGGCTTCTTCCAGGATGGAACTCGTTTCTCCAGGCTCGAAGAAGAGCCTGTCGGACCTCAGCCCTCCGACCACCGCCGTTTCAGGCTCGAATGAATCTGTGATGGTGAAGAATGAATCGGGGGTTTCTGCGAATTCCACGGTGGTGGCTTTGTCGTCGAGATAGGCGGAGTTCATGGTTTTGTAGATAATGGAATCGGTGGTGGCGCGGAATGAGAGGGTTTTGGGGGTGGTGGCGCAGGCCGGCCACGGCCATGGTGCGGCGGCGGAGGTGGCGGCGGGTTCGGATTTGAAGAGGAATGGGAATCTCATTTTCTTGCCCATTTGAGCAGATCAGGGAAATGAGAGGAAATAGAAATAGAAATAGAAATTGAAATTGTGATGCAATAAATTTCAGGATTGTTGGATGATTTTGTTGGTATGAATTTTGGAGAGCATTCAAAGATGAGAGAGAGAGAGAGAGGGTTGATCAATGGAAGATTTTAAAGGTGTGGTGACTCTGGTAAGACAAACTTGTGGGGTCTACTATTTAAATATTATTTTTCAAACTCTCATTCAATGTAAATCACTGCACAACTTTAGTTTTGTCAACAGCTTTTTATGATATAAAATCTCATTTATTCATATATTTATTCAATAAGTTAATGTTTGATGTTTGTTATTACTAGTTGCATGTTAGTTACAAAAGGGATTAAAAGTTAAAATATCTCGGAAATCATATTATGTGGGATGGAGTTTCACCTAATTTATTATACTATTAAAATATTTATAAATGAGTTTTCTAAATTTGTAAAATGGTTTCATGAAATACAACAGTCAACGAATGAATCAAAGAAATTGAAACTTTCGCAATGAATTGCTTGTGTTTAATGATTTCCCTGAAAAAAGTATATATAATGGTACAATTGATTTCAAATGACTATTTCACTAACTATATTATCTTCCTAATAATACTAAGTGGACATTTTGGGCTCAAATACATCATGATCTTTGTTACAATTAAACAACACACCATAATGAGTTTTGCTCAATCTAGCATTTAGAACAATTGAATGTATGTTAATATCATTGTTCTTTATATTTAGAGTATATTGATAAAATGTGATTTAAAATATAATATTATATTGCAATAAATGAACAATAAGGCTATATCCCAGAAGCTAAAAAGTGTAAGAGGATGATCCTTGTGAAAACGCAACTAAATGCCATGGAAAATGGTTGAACCCACATCTGACTCATTAGCCCCACGAATAATTCATTTAATTTTGTCATCTTTTTAATCGACATCAAGAAAATGTTTTTTTTCTGCAACAAACTAATTTAATTTAATAAAACTAATATCACTTTTAAGCTTACATAATTCAAAAGGTGAACAAGGATGGAAGATCTTTGTACTAAGATTGGATTTTGGAGTTCATAAATTAGTGATATAGACACCTAACCACCAACCAAATAGTGAAAAGTAACGCTTTCAACTTTCAAGAATACATTAATGTAAAGTCGTGCTACATGAGATTCATACACAATTTATATATTTAAGTGTTGTACGAAAGTGTCTTGTCAATCAACATTGCTTTTAAAATAAATAAAAAACCCGAATCAGATCTTGGAATAGACCCGATTGATTAATCAGAAAGGGTAAAGTTTTCTGGAAATGAAAGTGTTGAAACGTAAATGCGACTACTGCTTTAGTTTGAATGTAGGTGCAGTGAGAAAGGTATTAGGAAATAGGACCAATGAGAAAAGTGCAGAGTATTAAAGAAGGGGCAGTTGAAATCTTTATTTCATATGTACAATTTCAGACTTTCGTATTAAATGTTGAGAGCAATTTAAATACGTTTTCTTGATTTTGAGGCGCTTTTAATTCGGTATTTCATGGTGTATTTGGGTGAATTAAATCGAGTACAATATCTATGTCTATTTATACATGCATGGATACTTGCAAATATATGTATAAATAAACGATAAATAATGTATTTGATGGACTACACTGAACGCAACATCTATAAGACAACCGAAAACTTAAACCATACTTTGCACTTTTCGGACAAAAACTCTCCAAAGACCCTAAAAACTAACAAAACAATAAATTTAGGAGTATTTTTCAATAATAAACATACATATGAGTAGGAAAATCAACACTTGCAATAAATATATTCCTAACAACTAAAATCATACATATTTTTCTACTTATCAAAACGAAAAACTAGTGTTGTTTAAAATCGAAATACAACAATTGACAAAGTGTTTTAACTAGCTCCTAATGTAAAGAGCATTTGTTAGAGCTTATTAAATAGGGCTTTTGACATAAGAAATTAAGATAATCACATAGTTACAACCAAATAGATTTTAGAAAGTTGAGATAAAAATGGAAAACAAAAAATGTGGTGGAAAACCATGTGAAAAAATTAATTAGTGGGGAAGACTCCATCACGTGGCACCCACATGCTGCTGGGATTGAGACCTGAAGATGAAGATGATGTAATAAAAACAACAATAATAAAAGTAATCTTCAATAAATAAATAATAATAATGAGAGGAAAAAAAAAAAAAACCTCCTCAATTCCGTTTCTGGAGATGGCAGATTCCAACGAATATGGACAAGATTGAAATTCAAGTATACATCAACATAAATTAATTCTCCAGATATGAATTTGTCCTAAAAATCCAATTATTTTTATGGATCATATGTATGGATGTCAAAGAATAGGGTCCATTGTCCCCCAAGATATACATAAACTATATGCACTTGACAGAGACTAGATTGTTGTCTTCGTTCTTACCTTAAAAACAAGGGACCATCCAACACGAGCCTTGTCGAGGATGGTCCTTTTCTAGCCTGACTCATTTGATCCTAGCCACCATGTGTAGAGAGGAAAATTATAAGTTAAATCGGTTTGATACCTAGAGTTTGATCAAGACCAAGATTTTATCCACAGATTGACATACCTTACTTTCCTTTTCTCCATCAGCTTGCAAACGAGTTAACATCTGTGTGCAGAGCTAGACCAATGCAATCAGATTGTATTAGATCCCATGTAGTCACACAATAAAATAAAAAAAACTTTTCCAATTTCAATGTTTACGAGTAAAATTAAACAAGGGGAAGGGATAAATCGGAAAGCTTTCTTAACTGGAGGCTGTCATGAGCTGAGTAGCAGAGAAGTTTAAGTTTACCTTATAAATGAATCCAAGTTATGTTCTGCGGCAACCAAAAATAAGAGCATCATCAAATCAAAAGCAGCAATGCGAAACATAGAGTTGGTATAGATGTTAACATGCAGAGAAGTTTCTTCACATCAAAGCCAATGTTCAACTAGCCAGCCTAGCAGATGTCAGGCCGCAAAGATCAGGATGGAACGACTGGTTGAATATAAAGATTACAAGTATTATAAACTGATCTCAGATTACTTGTTATCATCCGCAAATACTACTCCAAAAAAAGTTTATACACATACACACCATTAAAAGCTAGCTGAACTTGCTATGGACTCCAGCTGAGACTTTAGTATATAGTGTTACTTACATAGAATTCCTGCATCAACTTCATCAACACATGACTTCAAGTAGTCAAATCTGGTCCAGGTATTGTTTCACGATCGTACTTCTGATTCTGTGATGTAATGAATAATCCAGAGAAAAACAGACTCAAGGTTTTATTCTAAGTGCATCAACTGTTTCAAATTTTCTCCTCTAGCTTAAAACACTTGTTACCTCAGGTATAAGCATGACATAATCATCCATCACAGAAAATTGCCCGACAAAGATGTTAATTAATACATATCACAATCCAACAGTATGATACCAAGAAGTTTAGCATCATAGGCCTTATTTTGAAGCTAAATAATCAAACAACCAGAACCTTCAACAATAAGTCTGTTGGAAGACTGCAGTATCATAGTTCACTGCAGAAATTGCTCAAACACGATATATATTTAACAGTCCAATTTTAAATAGATAGCTAACACATTCGAATAATCATTTTCCATGTTCGAACTCAGTCCAAACTATAACTTTTCGAGCTTTAAAGTTAGAAACCAATTTTATGCAGAGTTCCAACAGCAAAATCCATGTGACACAACACTCTTCATCTTCATTGATCTAAAATTTATCAGCCTGCATTCAGTGTGAATATGAAACCTTCCTAAGCCCCACAGATGCCCAAGTTCATCTTAAACACCAATAAAAACAAAGTTCTCTTGATCATGCAGATATCAAAACCATTATCAATTCATTAGCATTTTAGCAGAGTAATAAAGAGAAAAAAGAAAAAAAAAACACCCTTCAAAGGATTCGAGCAATCTTCAACATATTCATGAACTACAAAACTCTTTCACTAACAAATTAAAGAAAATACATCATGGGTTTATCTTGGTTCACTATTCACACCAACCCATGAGGGGAACAAGAAGAACACCACTAACCTGGAACTCCAACATAGATCTTACCATTTCCAATTTTTTTAAGGAGACTTCCATCATGGATCAACAACATTTAATATAACCTTTATCAATAAACAATAACCTTGTAAGATATTCAACAAAATGCAAAACGACAAATGGAACAGTCAAAGTATCAGCACACAAAGGCCTATATGTAACCCCTGTATAGCAATCTATATTCTCTGATCTTTTTTTAGTATCTATAAATGAAAATTTTGGAAATCAAACGAGGTTCCCTCAGACCCTTCAACATCACATACGTTCAACGACCTAGTGCCAAATGTTTAGCATTAATTTATAAACTAATGCTCTTGAGTGCCTCAGCATGTCTATCATCCTCATCTCACCTTATCTTTGTGTGAATCTCTTTTCATGCTCAACATTTCCCTGCTAGGATAGAATTTCAAAAACTTACCAACCACCTTGATTTCCAGTCACACTCAATTAAATAATATAATAAGATAAGGCTTCTAAAGTGCAACAGACATTTTTAAAAAAATGAGGTATTTTTAGGACCTCTATGATTCTCAAACTTCTCCACCCTATAAGGACCTTTTCCACCAGCACAAGCCCTTATCTAATTATGGTGAGAGTGAACAGCATCACGAACAGCTTCAGTGTGTCTGCATTCACATAATATTTCTGAACATGGCACTACATAACTTAGTTGTAAAAGTTTGAAACACCATATCTTCAGTCCTTAAAGCTCTGCAAGATCAGTTTAGTGCCTAATCTTTCAAAAAATTAATGATCATGCATCATGCTCAGCTAACTCGACTAATGGAAAGTACAATTCAAGGATGGCAAAAGGAAGAATAAGGCACTACCTCATTTTCCGTCATGATCAGTTTCCAAGCAACTAATCGAAGTTAACATTGTTACTGTTCATATCTTTTTGTTAATTATGAATACAAAACCACTTCATAACACAGGAAAATGCCTCCTAAGTTCTATAAAACCAACCTCCCATCCCCAACTTTGAAGCATGCTCAAGTTCTAGCACATCATTATAGCATGAGTTCCTAAGAACTTGATATAACTGTCTACCATATAATCAGCTTCATCTAATGTCTACATTTAATCACAGCTACCAGATATCAAAATCTATCATGGATATTCGGAAACCACAAGTAATGAATAGAACAAAATTTATTTTCTGAAACAGACTGGCTTTACCATCATCTGAGAAAACAAACGATATAAAAGAACAGCTTCAGTACATGTTTTGTGGTGAAGCAAATTAATGACCAATATTCTCTAACCCATAGAGAACCCCAGCATACTTGTCAGGCAGACCTTCCTCAACATTGTCGAAGTAGAACTCCCTTATCTTCTGGAACGCATGCCAGGTTAGCAGGCTATCAGACCCAGCCTGGTGGCACTTCCCCACAGCACGGTTCACGCCAAGAGAGCTTGCCACCCTATCCAAGCCACCATGAAGTCCTTCACAGAATTTCATCAAATGTTTGACATCATAAACGCGGTTCCCAAATATGATTCTCAGCAAATTCAGAAACTCGGATAGGGTAGCCGGCAACACCTGCCCAGTGATGGCCTTGATGAGATATCCAAAGTCATATCCACTGTGAAAAGTGATATAAGTGACATTGTCGTTGCACAACAGGCCAGAAGACATCATGAGCTCAGCAAAACGGGAGGCAGACACGCCATACTGACGAGTCGACTCGAAGTTGATCCCCTGGTGGCGAAGGAGGTCGATAGAGTTGGGAGCGTGATCATCACGAGAAATGTCAAAATCTCGGAAATTGAACTCCCAGATGAAGCGGCGGTCGGGGTAACCGAGGTCGGGGAGATTCCCAAAGGAGTCGGAGAGTGTGATCCCCACTTGAATGAGCTTGAGAGCGTCGACGTTCGATTTGAGGGTCAGGTAGCGCTCCATTGGGTCGCAGTAGGGGCGGTGGTGGCGGATAACGACGCCGGGAAACTCGGTGTCCATTGAAACAAAGGAATAGCGATCGATGAGTTGGCGGATGATAGAGAACTCGTACTCAAGGTTGGTGGACCAGACTGAGCGGATTAAGATGACCTTTTTGGAGTTATCGAACTCCTCCACTTCCGCCCGACGAGGGGGATCAACAGGCGGCGCACATGGGAGTAGAGACGGCGGAGAGTCGTCGGCTAGGGCGCCCATGGTGGAGGATCCAGATCGGAGTTAATTCTGTGATAGCGATGGTTACATTTAGGGAAAAATCTAGGGCTTGAAAGATGGACCTTAACAATCTCTTAATTTAATTTTGCAAACCCTTCCCCCTCACTTAAACCCCCTTCTATCATTATTATTATTATCATTATTGTTGTTATTATTATCAGGAACAACTCATTTTTTGCACCTATATTCACTTTTAAGTTTTTTGTTCGTATATTTTGTTGTCCTTGCCATTTTATTATCATATGTAGTTTAATTTATTTAAATAATATTTTTGTTTTAGATTTCATAAAACTTTTTATTATTTTTTCGGTAGTTTTTATATTTATCTAAATGAGTTTAAATACCATTAACTTACATTTTGTTTTGTTTTTCACATTCCTTAAAATTATCTCCATATTATTTGGATAAATACAGAGTTTATTTAGAAAATTACAAATTCAAAAAATAAAATTTTCAGGTTATGTCATAATTTAGAAACAGATGTATGTTCGATTCCTGGTGATCGAACACACCTCTTTGTGTTCGACCAACCAGGGTCGAACGGTTCCTCAGATTTTTTGTTATTTTTTCGTTCTTTTTACACGATTTTACATGATTAAATCCTTTTGGGAGTCATTATTATTTTCACACCAATGATCGAATCAAGGTTTGATGAATGAAAGGAAAAAAAAAAAAAAAGAGGGAGAAGCAGACGGGTGGAGAGTGGAGAGAAGGAAGAGAGTTTTTTTTTTTATTCATAAGGGTAAAATAGGTATTTTATTATTTTTTGAATTTTTTAAATTAAATAATAAAAAAGTGGGGTGTGTTTAGAAGATTCGGGGGTGCGGATAGCCGACCCCACAAATTAAACGAACTCCTGGCATGTTATACCACACCATTTAAACATTAGGATCCAAACATTTTGATAAATTATCATACAAGAATCAACCAAAGATAAACACAGCGTGAATCAAAATGATCATACAAGAATCACTAAATTATGTAAATACTATTAAGATGATTTGGATACGTTCTAAATGATTATCACACAGATGAAATCCCATCAACCAAACATCCCAAAGACACATAGTACATGAAGAGTACAACAGAAAACGATGAGAGGAAATCCGAAAGAGTCGAAAGGTGAAAGGTTATGAGAGAGAATTCCCACATAAATGCCACCAAAATGACTAAAACAATATGAACTATAAAATGAGCATTTGGTTGATAAGATGTTTGTTTATATGTTTACACTAGAAATAGGTTCCTTCTGGAGGTTGGACCAGCTTACGGTTGTGGGGAGCCGCCATCTCTTTCTTCAGCTGCGTTAGTATATATTCCATCGTGAAGTCCCGCTGCCAGTTTCCTAGAACCATAAACTTCTTTGGTTCCACCTACACAATAATGGTAAAGATCATACATCATTTGAAATGTGTGTATTTTTGGCAGAATTTGTCTATTGACAAAATGAACTATCAAAATACTGAGACTTAATGGGCATATGCCAGAATAACTGTGTTCACTCCATTTTATACGTGGAAATATGGTGTAGAAGTTCGACAACTAAATCAGATTGACTAGGTGTAAGTCTTCCATTTCTATTTGTCTAATGCTTGTCATGTATTTGAAAAGATGCAATTCATTCTAAACTTGAAACTGTCTGCTAATGAGTTTGCTTGATTGGTTTACACTGTAATTCAGATTATCTAAACTTACAAATAATGACAATCATCATCTTCAGAAAGAAATGGTTTCCTAAAGTACAAGAATGAAAAGACTATCCAGCAAAAAAAGCAAAGAACAATTTTAGCATCAAGACATTACTGTAAGGTATTGCAAGAAAAAGGGTCACTCCTGACTCAGAGTCCATATAGAGCGCAAAAAGGTCAAAACATCAGAGTTACTATTACCATTCACTAACTAAAACTGCTAGCTCACACAAATAAAGAACAAGTCCAACATAGAAACGAGATAATTGTGTACTTACCACACCAGTTTCAGGGTTTATGCAAGTCATATTAATCCGAGAATGAAAACGAACACTGGGAGGCTTCTCTGGATAATCTTTGTCACAAAATAGCTTCAACTGATAGATACGCCCTTCATGTACGGACTGACAGTAAAGAAATGGTGCACTGGAGTTATTAATAATAACATAGATTTAAGGAAAATGGTTAATTAAAAGAAGTGCTGCACATTCAGCAAGATAAGCTCATGCTGCTGAAACATTAACGTCGTCATTGAAATAGCCATAACTTACACTATTAGCAACAGTCCCACTATATTAAGGCTATAATCCCCAACTCATCTACTTCAGTCTAAGTGGATATTCCAAGCCGATCATGTGTTATCTTATTTACAATAATAATTTTATCATCAAGGGTCTAGTTTTAATTTTGATAACATATTAATAGGTTAGAAATTCAATTTGACTACAGTATTATATTTAATCAATATTATTAATTTTTAAATTATATACTATAGGTATAATATACACAAACCAATCTGTACAAAATTATCAGATCATTTATGTATATTCATACAAAAAGAGGCTAAAATATTACAAATTAAACTGTTCCAAAATAAAAGATTATGTTATCTTTGGAACTAAATGGAGATAGAACATGCTCCAATTGACAGCGTTGTTCAATGCGCCAAACGAGACAAGGGTAGTGCAAGCATTGGAGACATATTGCTGCACTAAAATGCTCTAAGAATTGTACATCACAGAACAATTGCTTCCAAAATAACTATATGGAAAGTAACTATTATCCACAGAAAACAGACTCTTGACGTAACTTACACAGGAAATAATTAGGGAATAAGAATCGTAACAAGCAGTGAATGCGAAAAATCATTATTGATTATGATAATCATACAAGAATTTCACAACTTTTCTCAAATGTCATGCACCTAAGTACAAATGTGCAATGACAAAAACAGAGGAATGACATGTGTTGATATAAATGGATGGGACACTTACATTGTGAGGACCTAAAATGGTGCCTGTCCAAGAACGCATATAGATATCATCTCCATCATCCATTCCATAACTTACGGTGCCATCCCCAATTCCCTTCTCTCCACGTTCGAGTTCCTCTAGCAGTCTGAAATTCCTAGGAACTGCAACAAAACCAGAATTGAGATACTAAATGTTTCATCGAGTAATTCAGCATCCTGATCATGATATGCATCAAAAGTACTCAGATTATGCACTGCAAGTTTCATTAGCTACCCATTCATGCACAACCGATGTTATGCATTGTTCGGCTCAACCAATGCAACCAAAACCATGAAAATTAGTGAAAAACAATTAGCAAATTACTCAAACAAAAAGGCAAATTTGAATAGCTCCATAGCTCCCACATTAAAAGAGCAAACATAAATGTATAATAAAGCAGCTAGCAAATGTGGTGCGGGTGAACATAAAGTTAAGCTATGATTAATGCCAAAAAACTCAGCATCACTATATCAATCCATCAAAGAGCTTGAGTTCACTCTTTTGCCCATTTCACACTTTAACAACACATGGATCAGTAGAATTAGGGAGCAAACAGAAACAATAAACATCAAACGAAAAGGCAGGAAACGCGAATCATCACATCACCAGTGACTCAACACAAGAAAACAATCAGGTTAAATTAAACCCAAACCGAAAATTCAATATAATTGAGAAAGAGAGCACCATATAACAATCAAACACCACGAACAACATGAAGATCCCACGGTTACTCTTAAAACAATCATATTTCTAACAAATAAAACACTAAAATCCAAAAAACCAACGACCCATTTCCAGATTAACCATGAATTTTGAGAAAATCGACGAGCATCGAACCACAAAAGCCAATAACTTAGAAATAAAAAAACAAAAGAGAAAGGGAAAAATAGGTACCCACGACACTGGATCCTGCAGAGCCAAGGGTCATGGTGCAAGCAGATAAATTGGGTTTCTGAAAAGAGAAGAAATTGATCGAAGATAGAATGAGATAATTGGAAGAAAGCGAAGCTGAGAGAATCTGTATAGGAGGAGGCGCGTTATAAAGAGTGGAGAGATTGGAATAAAGTGGGGGCAGAATAATTTCAATTAAATAATTCAACTCCTAAAATTATTATTCAAAATTTCAATTATATATTGTCATGTACGTTTTCATGACTTGTAGATTGTACAAGTATGATCTCAATATTGGGTTTGTTTATTATCATTATTTAAAAAAAAAATTAAGGAATGATTATCATTAATATAATATGAGGCAAATGAATTTAATAAAAAAAAAACTGTATTATATTGTGAAATTAATTTGTCCAGCTAGTTTCTATAAAAAAATGGAATTCTCTCTATTCTACTTTGTGTATCTTTCTCTCTTCAAATATACCCAAAAAAAAAAATTATATAAATGAAATGAAGGGAATCCAAATTCAATATAAATTGAGTTTTAAATGGACATGGTATTCAAGAATTGTTAGTTGTCCTCGAATAATTGTAGGGATGATGTTTAATGAAAATACGAAACAAAATCATATAAATCGAGTCATAAACTTGATAATATCATATCGTGTGTTAAATTGGAGGAGTTTGTTTGAGGGAATTATTAGTTGTACGTTGTGCCCCAAATTAGGATAGGACTTTTGTGTCCTAGGATATGTTGTGCCTCAAATCTCAACTCCAAGTCTAATACTTTTACATGTAATAAATAATAATTTAAGTTATATTTTTTAATAAATTATATATTTCAATTATATAAGTAAATAATTTAGGAATAAATAATAAATATTTTATGCACAGATTGAAATATCACATTTTATTTGAGTTTGTCATGATTTTTATATGTGAAAGTCCTCATTCTCAACCATTTTATACTTATAAATATTATTTTTGGTTAAGTTATTAAATTTTGTTCTTTTTTAGTCAAGATAAATGATTTTTACCCAACTATTCTTTTTTAACATTTGTGGTGTAATATAATGGTACACGTTACATTAATGATAGTATGAGAATGTATTATGATAGTACGAACTACATTAATAATGGTAACGAGTGTGTATATTGGTGGTACGATTGTACAAACTACATTAGTTGTGGTACGAGGATGTACTATGGTGGTACGGACTTCAATAACAATGATACGGGTTGATAAGGGGTATAATATGATGGTACTATAATATGATGTTAATTTCATTAAGGATATTATGATCCAAAAAAATATTCTTTTGATTAAAAAAGAATAATACTCTTTGTGAGACCCGAGCCCCTCATTACTCATTGACCAATACATTTCATGCATTCATGCATTTTATGAGTTATTGCATGTTATTTATGTGTAGTTAAATTTATATGGATATCATATAATGTGTTCATTTTATTTATTTCTTGAGTTAGCTTGTTTATTATTAGTAATTAAAAACCCCCAACTTATATGAACAGGTGAATTTTATATATATGATGGACATGTAAGCTTTAATATGTAAATATATGTATACATTATGTGTAGATATATATACTTATTTAAATAGTTAACTAAAGTAAGAATAATGCACATTGTATTAATAAAGAAAATAATTTAAATAAATAGTATAATAAGGCCATGATGACTCGCGCATAATGTTAATGAATTGAAGAAAAAGTGGACGTGTGTCCATCTAAGTAATGACTCACATGCTAATCACCAATTATAATTCACCAATTATAATAGTAGAATAAAAATGAAAACAGTGAGAATAAAAAAAAGGAAGGAAAACAAATCAAAGAAAAAGGAAAGAAAAGGGGACAAAATATAAGAGATAAATAAAGAAGGAGAAGAAATAGGTTAGTCCTTATTTAATAATTCATGATTACACTTCAAAAAATTTCCTCATCTTTTGAAATGTAAAACTAGTTAATTTAGTATAAATATATGTGTGCAATAAGTCTGTAAAGGAATATGAAACAATCATAAGCTATTTTAATAATTTTATTACTTATTTACAAATATCAAATTAGTGAGTTGTCAAAATTAAGAGATATAAGTTATTCTTTTCCTCACGTTATTACATATTAGAAACAGATTTTCTAATTAAACATCAAGAATGATTTAAGTTAATTAAATTAGTAAATTTTAATGAAAAGAGAGTTTGGTGGCATGTGAGACATGTATATGATTATGAAGAATGATGTTATATTGAGCTTTATCCGGTGCCTAATAGATGGTAGTCAAGGGCCCAATGAAGGAAAATAGTTTTGAAATAAATATTTTCATTTATCAGCATGCATCATTGACATCATTCTGTATTATTAATGTTATATACATAATTTCTGTTTACTAAGCTTTAGCTCATATAAATCATGTATTGCACGTGAACTTGATGATGTATAAGCTCGTGAATTTACTGATCGTGTTGTTGAGCTCCTACGGGTTTGTAGATGGTATACATGGATGATGTATTGTAGGGCTATGCTATGAGCTTATTTCGACTTTAAACAATATTTTGATGAAGAACACAAATTTCTGTTTTACTTTCATTTTCTGTTGTGAATAAATATATACATATATATATAAGTGGGTGTGGTTTGATTTTATGGTAAATGCTACGAAGTATGCTATATATTTCTTAACTAGTTTCGGAGGCAAGAAAAATTATTTATGTTACTACGTTTTAAAAAAAATAAATTATACTCACTTAGACCATCTCCAACCATCACCCCAAAATGCTATATTTCAAAAAATATAGCATTTGGGAGAACATTGGGTGCTCCAATGGAAGAATGCTAAATTTGTAAGAATTGTAAATCTACTTTTGAAATGCTATTTTAACATTTTCACTGTTCATCAAATGCTAAAAATTTATAATAATTTAATACAAAAAAGTAAATTTCAGAATTGACAATCAACCACCAACGGTAATATTTATGTTGGTGGTTGATGATTTCCTCTATTAAACTTGAAGAACAGAACAAAAATAGAGAAAATAAATTTAGCAAAAACAGATCAATTCGTGAGGGAAGAGAGACTACGATGTACGGCGGCTTCATCATGTCGAAATGTTGAGTGCCGAAAAGAAAATAGGAACGGCGGCGGCGGCAGCGGCTTCATCTTCTTCACGCACCATCAGTGGTAGGCTTCGTCTTCTTCACGCGGTTTTTCCTCTGTGAGTAGTTTTCTTCTCTGTCTCTCTCTCTCCTCAAATGTGCCCTAGTGAAATGAGACCAATTCTTCCATTTATTTAGTTTAATGTTGAGCCCATCTTCTCAAATGTGACTGCAAAACGGGTTGTTTAATGGTTTAATGTTTTGTATTTAGAGTTGCTGGCTCATCTTCCATTTTATTTAGGATAAATGTTTCATGTTTGTGGCCCATCAAGTCAAATAATATGTTTTAATATGTTTAGCCCACCAAAATTAACATAGTTTACTGCAATTTTTGTTTAATAATGTGATGAATGATAACATTGAGAGTATATTATGAATGAGAAAATTTCAATGATATATTCTACTAAAATTATTTCAAATAGGTATGGTTTTAAGTCTAACATATAATTTAATATTTGAAGTGATAATTTATTAATTTAAATTTAGTAAAGATATTACCTAATAATAAATATATTATAAATAATTAAATATATTTTTAAGTATTTACTTGTAATAATTATAATTTATATTATAATAAAATATCAATTACAAATGACAATTATAATAAAAAAGTAAGAAAAATAATAAAATATCATTTAATTTAGTATTATAGCATTTATGGTTGGAACACATGACCCATTTCAAATGCTATAATACTATTTGAAATGCTAAAAATACATTTAGCATTTCATTATAGCATTTATGGTTGGAGGTGCTCTTACAGGTCATAATATGAAAATCTATTAAAGTTTGGCTATGTTAGAAATGTGGGTTTGACAATCGATTTAAAAAAATATTTCTTCTTATAATTAGACCACTTATAATTTCATTTCATCTTGAGATTGTCATGGGTTTTATAATATCATATTGTGATTGCCATATAAACTTTTGTGTTTAGTGTACAGTGCAAAGGAAACATTAGAGGATGACAAAATGAAGTATGTCGAATTCAGTGAAGAGTGCAAAGGAAGCAGTAGAAGATGACAAAATAAAATAAGTAGAGTTCAATGGAGAGTGCAAAGGAAACAATAGAGGATGATTGCAAAGGAATCTGTTGGCGACAAAATTAGAGTTTAATGGCGAGTGCAAAGGAAACAATAAAGGATGACAAAATGGAGTAATGGAGAGTGCAATTGCCTCTCTTTCTCTGTCAATAAAATTATCCAGTTTCTGCTTTCGGGGACGACCGCCATTTCCATAATTTGAAGCTCCGTTTAGCACAAACTGAACGAGGTAAGTTTGCTTTTTATTTTATTGCTTGTATATTAAATTTTCAGGTTTGAATTTGATTGAGGACAGCTGCTGTTCTTTCTTTTCTTTTATTTCCTTCTTGTTTCCTTTCATTTGGACTTCAATTCGTTGTTCTGGATTATGGAATTTTTGGCTTGTGATTCTTATGCTGTTTATTTTATCTTGAATTAAAAAAATTGTTTTGGGTTAGGGATAGGAGTTGGTATTAGATAAACCACGAGAATTACATCTGACTGAATCAAAAATCTTGTCATAGGATCGATTATAATGTATATTCTACATGACAACTAATCTTGTATAAAAAAGTTAACGAAATACCTTTCAGAGCATACTAACCTCTTCACAGTTTCAAGAATCCTACGTAAATCGCACGCCTATAACCGTCAAGCCTTCTCCGGTGTTCTCTCTAGAATTAGTTTCAAGAATCTTACGTAAATCGCACGCCTATAACCGTCAAGCCTTCTTCGGTCTTCTGCCTTATTTATGTGTGGGACCAATATAATATTGTGGACTATTTAATAGCATAGAAACTTGGAAGTTTTAGAACTCATTTTCTTGTTCTTTTATTCTATATAGGAAAATGATCTAGATAAAATCATATTAAACATATTTATTTCATAAATATTTCTTAACTGATATATTTATCCGGGTAGTCCAACAAACTTAATTATATCGCAGTATATATTATACTCTTTATAATATATTAAGTTCAATATAGAGCCACCAAAGGGACCTAATCGGACCCAATTAAATTAAGCTTCAATAAATTAATTATGACTTAATTAATTCTTGACTAGCCAAAATAAAATATTAATCTCGTTCAAGTACTATAAATACGAGATTGCACTCTTAATTAAATTGAATTTATTGAAGCAATAAATCAATAAATTATATCCTCTGATTGATCAATCCAACAGTTGGGAGGCGTTTGAGCTAAAATGGGGATTGGGGCTTTTCTGAATCCGCCTTTCATGATTATTGGTTGGTTTTAATGTTTTATTTTCTCTTGATATTCTTGTTCCTTCTATTGGCTATAAGAGTATATATTCTATTTCTTGTGGTTTGAATTTTAGTTAATGTGCTGCAGTTTGATGAAGTTCTTCTTTTTAGTAAGATATTCATGCTGCATGGGGTTTTATTAGTTGGGAGGCTGAACAGATAAATGAAATGATGAACACATTTTGTAAATACAAATGATTTAAACGATTAGTCTTGTTTATATTTTGATTCTTAGATTTAGGATAAAAGTTATTGAAATTGATAATTATACTCTTTTAGCTTTTCCTTTTTTTCCCGAATTTTTGCTCAAGCGTGTGTGTTTAACGAATGTTGATTGAGTTTGATTTTATCTTTTCCTTGTTTATGTTGATTACATATTTTGTTGATTAAATTCGTGTTAGAAGCTACAGATTCAAGGTTAATGCACGTAACTGATGTGAAATTCGCAGTGCATTCTTGCAGATTCTGTTGAGTTCCGAAATCGAGTTGAATTTTGTTCTCCATCGTTAATGAATTCATCAGTATTTTTTTATAAACTCTAAAGTGTATGTATTTTATGCTGCTGGAATTTTACTTTCAGCTGATGCGTTTTTGTGGAACACAAAAAGTGTAGAAGCATTGAGCAATTTTCCGTATTAGAATTCATCTACTCATCAAGTGTCAACTCATGATGGTTCAGAAAAGAAAGAGACAAGTGTTATTGGATTAGAGAGTTTCTTGTAGTTGAGATGTTGAACTTGGTTGCTGCTATGGATTATTCGATGTTTCATGTATTGATTTACATAAAGTGGAATTTTTGATGTATATATATATATATATTTTGTGAATTTTCTTTATTGCAATTCTGATTAGTAGGATGATGAGTGATATTTTATTCTCATGAGCAAATCCGCTGGGCTTATAACAGGATAAGCATTATTGAACTCTATCTATACAACACAACCTCTAAATCATCTTTTGTGCTAAAATCTGATGTTGTGTTTATACACATCCTCAGATGTGTATGCATGTATGTAAAATGCGTCGATACAAGTGAATAGCCATTACATTTTTACAATCCTTTATTAACCTTTTGTGGTTCTCATAACCAATTTCCTTGCATCTTGCACTTGCAGAAATAACTTTGAAAGTAGTTTTATAGATGTTTGAAAGGTGTAATTTACACGTAAAGGACTATTATGGATTTTTGTGTATGCTTATTGTGCAAGTACTGAATCAATCTATGATCATCTGGAAACATTGGACTATCTTTACATCCTAAAATCTCAGAAAACTTTCTATATATGCACGAAATGGGTCACAAATGTGCTGGTCCCTAGAAAGGTTGTGCCCCGGAGGCACATGTACAAAGTGGTAACTTCACTACGAGATGCTGGTGTGGTCGGGTTGGAGATATATGAGGGGAGCAATACTCGGCTCACTTAAACTTTCTCAATACTTTTGTACGTGATATATTTCTACTGATAATTGACATCATGTTGTGGAACTCAGGAGTTATTCATTACAGAGGAATCTATGAGATCTCTTGATGTCGTTTCAATTTCAGATCAGTGGGAAGACAGTTTGTCTACTAAAATGTATGAATAATTGGAAAAAGATTCGAATTTTTCCATAATTGATACTGTTCTTCATTTCATTCTTCAATTATGATGGCTTGTTTCTGTTATTTTATCAAGGCAAGCTTCAAAGCACCTTCACACTCATACAGACATTCCTATGGGCTTTTATTGTTCAGAATTAAATCATCTGGTAATCTACTTTCTTTTCTGTTGAGACTTCACTGTATAGAATTTTAGTTTGGTTGTCCGTTGGCTTATTAAATGTGCAGCGTCATATGTTATAATTGTCTAACTGATAGCTTGTTAGTTTTGTTTTGTTTCTTTGCAATTTAAAGGCAAATGGGTGATATACGGCTGTTTGGTTGGCGTTTAGCAGCATGTTGCAGACGAGTATTTCATCATTTCTTACTCATACTGTCAAATTTGCTTTCTCATTATATTTGGCTTAGGCAATATGAAGATTGAATTACACTAAATCTTTTTAACTTTTGGCAATTTTTTTGTGGTTCACTTAAAGCAGTTCCGATGGAGTCCAATCACAATGTTTAGATTATGTTAAGTTCTAAAAAACTATAGCTGTCAAGAGTTCATCTCATGAATAGGTTTCTTGACATTAATTGAGGATGTAAAGTTGGTATATGTAGTAAATGTAGGTTTATTGATTTGTCGAATCAAGTTGATGTGTAGTGAATGTATAGTTTCCCCAGATCTTTATCCAGTTGAGAGAAAGAGTTTTGTCCCAGTCGAAGGAAATAAAGAAGGGTGATTTTGACCGATAAATTCATCTTAATTATTAACGTTTGACAATTATAGATGCATATTCTGGCCAGCAAAAACTGAAATTCTACATGAGTGATATCTATAGGTCATTGTGCTAGAGATTAACAATGAGTTTTTGATGGGTATTATGGATTGATTAATACCTCAAACTGAAGCTTACCTAAAGTGTAGAGCAGCTTAGCTTATGTATAAATTAGGAATTTGTTTTCTTTTGATGTATTTAGAGATATGATTTTAGCATTTTAAGGTGTCTTATCCATGACTTGTAATTATCCTTATTAACGAATAAAGCTTTTTTTTTTTTCTTAAAAAAAAAACCTCAAATTGATGTATGGAAAGGCCATTTTGCTGGGTAGTTCTCTAAAGCTCCTGTCTTTGTGTTTCTCTTTTCAAAGGTAGGAAGAAGGACATCGAAATCCACTGTATACTGAAAATTGACTATTGTGATCATACCCCAATCATTTGTTGCCAAGGACCAAGGACATTCCAGTTGTTGTATGCTTCTTACCAGGTAATCTAATGGCTCATGTACAAAAGTAGTTTAAAGGCTTTCTCTCTTTTTTCTTGACCATTACTTGTTTTTGAAGTCAACCTCGTTTGGGCCCCTCCTAGTTAGATATTTTTCAGCAAATGCCCTAGCATGTATAACATCTTTACTATTGTCAAAAGTAAAGTGTTTTATTTGGTTAAGCCATCTCCAACCCACAAACTCAAATTTGAACTCAAATCTTGTTTCTGCCATCAAATTTGCCATCATCTCCAACCCTTCAAACTCAAATTGGAATATTCTCTTACAATATTTTTAATTTTTTGCAAAAAATATAAAAAAGTATTCGATCAAGATATCTCAAAGTTCGTAATACGCATCTACATAGTAAAATATTATATAGTATATATGTATTAATATCAAATTAGTGAAAATTATTATAAAAGAAAATCAAAAAAAAAAATTGAGTTGTGAACACTGTTCATAGGAGCAAATTTGCGTTCTTTTTTGCGACTGGGTTGGAGAAATACTTTCTCAAAATTTGGGTTTGAGTTGTTATTTGAGTCTTGCGTTGGAGATGGTCTTACAACACACTTTTCAGGCGTAATACTTTCCATAATTTACTGTTGCGTAGACTACGAAATTAAGAGTATGGGAAGAAATGAAAAAAAAAAAAAGATAGAATAAGAGAAGGGCCTGTGCTTGTGAATTCAATTTGTATTTATTATATGACGTAATAGGCTCATTATTCTCAACTGTCTCAATTACTCTTGCATTTATTTGGTTTTAATGGTCTCTCAATCTAATATGGTTCCCTTTTTTTCAATGCACCGAACTACCCCAACCCCATTCCAACACATCATCTCTTAATTTGAAGTTACCTAATTACCCTCCCTCTGTTCATAACTAACATAATTGACCTCTTAATAACCTCACATGCATAGTCCTTTAGCTTAATTGTAATATGGACGTTGAACTACTCGGGGAAAAACATTTATTTCTTAATGCCGCTCATAAATTTAGCTAATTTTTTTTTTCTTTTTCGACCAACCATGTGTCCATGGAAAAATGAAAACAGAGAAGAGGTTATTTTTATTGGTTTAAATTATATGAATATTGTTTGCTCATGCTTTTTCCCCCATCCTTGGTTAAACATATGCTATAACTGGTTTTTGCCTATGAATTTTGAGGCAGAAGTAAATTTGACCCATAATGTGTAGTGAAACTGTGCTGTTTAAAAAAAAAAAAAACTGATTTTTTTCATTTTGGTGGGCCAGAAAGCAAACCTATGTTCCCAGGTACAAATGTATTTGTGCCCAACCAGTGTATCCCATATTTTCAGTTAAAATTTTGTTAGTATTAGTAAACAGTAAGTGGTTTCTCTCTTTTTCTTTTTTTTTTCCTTTTTCTTTTACATAACCACAAAACAAAAAAAGAAAAAAAAAAGAATTGACTGGTCTAGCCTGGTGAATTGGTGATGTGGCATGATGTGGTTGGAAGAAAACTTCAGTTTAATGCAAAAATGGCAGTGAATGCATGCAGAAAATTACCTAACATTCTGATAAGAAAATTTTGGAGACATTAACATAGGTTTCTGCTAAAATATTGGCACAAATCTCACCCACCAACTCTACTGCTGCTATACCTACCTATTCTTGCTTGAAACAGATTCAGAGAAAAAGAAGGGAAAATAGCACTATTAAGGCTCCACTCCTTTTTTCTTTCTTCTTGGCTTAGAAATGGAGCATGAAAAGTGCTACTTGCGAATTAATACTAGAAATTGTTGTTGTTTTAAGTTTTGGTTCTGGGTTTTGTCAAGAATTTTCCGATTAACTCTCAACTCTTCTTCGTCTTCCTTGTGGCGGTGGCGTTGTCATGGATGACATCGAGCAAGACAGTGCTCTTGCATTTGGGGCATCGAGGGTCCTCTTCTGCTAGCATCACATACATGAGGCACCTGGGGCACCCCACGAGCATCATGGACGTCGCCTCCGGGCTTGTCGAGTACCTCAGGTACTCATCCTGCTGGTTCACTTCTGACGACACGCATGAGCTCGCTGGCGATGTGGTCGATGATCGCCCCGGGGACTCCACCTGGTGGTTCATCCGCGGTGGTGACAGATTCAGCGTGAGGTCAAGCTTTGATCCGCTTCTTCGACTCATCTCTTCCTTTTCCTGCCTCTTTTGATTAGCAAAACAGATGAGAAAATGAATTTCTAGGGAGTTGAAAGTACCCGTAGATTGAGAAATATTTGGGCGGTGTTAAGGGTGGTGGTGGCCACCGGTTATAGCAGCGGAAAGACAAGAAACATGGGGTGGTTGAAGTGGCTGAGGAGGTTGTTTTGGGAGGTGCAGTGCAGGGCCATAATATATATATATATATAAGAGGGAGGGGTTGAAGAGAAGAGAGAGATGGGAGGAGCTTTAAAGCTTAATTAAATTAAGGAGAGAGAGAAAGGTAGAAGATGAGAGTGTGTGGTAAATAGAGGGGCAGGAAATGAATTAATTGTAGGAAAAGATCCCAAGATAGTTGCAGAAAAGGGAAATTTGTAGTAAATATTGCAAATTACACTAAACTTTGCAGGAAAGGAAGGCCGTCATTCATTGCCTCTAGAGTCGGTGTTACTGTATTTTTATTTTTTACAAACATACATACATACAAAGACTCAGCAGCTATAAAAGCAAAACTAAATTTCTAACAAATCCAAACACACCGCATATGTAAGATGATGGCTCCATTTCCATCCTAATAAAATTAATATTTTATATTTCGAAATTAAAATAAATAAATAAATAAGTGGGAAGAAAATTCTCCTAGATTGCGTAACATGATTGACCCTTTTGGATTTTTTATCAAGTGTGTGTGTATAATATTGGTGGCCGCCCCGCCGGAGTCATGATGTTAGCACCTTCGAAATTACTTATCAATCGGCCCAATGCTATTCAATTTCTCATTTATTGTGATTTATTGTATTAGTTGAATTTTTCATTTTGTTTACATCCAGAAATGATTGATAAATCTCTCCATCTCTACCCCCTCCTCATATATATGTGGGCAAGTGCTTTAGAGAGTTGAATTTGTAAAAATCTAATGATGTTTTCCACCTTTGGATACATTTTTTTAAGTGGATTTTTATTTAGGGTTATTCATTAATTGCGCATATTAAATGTTGGGGTAATACAGTCATTTCGTATACATAATTGTATCTATTAAATATTTTCTTTATATCGTTAATTATTATTTTCGAAATTGAGTAAGTACTGAGTAGGATCTTATTGTGCGTAATTTAATTTTTAGTTTTGAACATTTTTTACGACTTGGAAAAGCAGGAGTGAAGGTATTGTATCAAACCATCATCTTCTTATTTAATGGATGAGATTAGGTAACAACTCTTTCGAAAAGAGTTGGACTTATAATTGCATAATATATACATTAGGCAACCTAAATATTACACTATACAACCAAAGTTGCATCAATTTAATGCCATAATTTCCCATCAAATTAAAGGCTTTCATAGAAGATATGTATACCTACATTTTTTTTCCTTTTAATACTAAGAAATATTAGAAAAGTCCATTTGCGTGTGATTTTATTCAATCGATGCCTCTTAACATTTAATTCCAATTTATCATCTAATGGGCATACAATATTATTATTTTATATAAAAATTATTTTGGTAAACCATCATCCATCCCCCGTTTCCCTTAGCTTTGTCAACTTTGGATACCAAGAAATATTTAATGTGATCTTATCGATTAGGCTGAATAAGAAAAGTAAATTGGTGCAAGTAATGGTCATAATGTTGAATATAAATGTAAACAAGAAATATGGAACAATTTCAACTTTCCCAAGCCTTGGATCATTTAATGGACTAAAACATCTGATGTCAAATGTTTTGCCCTCTCAACAACCTCATGAGTTGGTGATCATATACTATCATCCTCCCAATATGGGTCAACATATTTATATCAAATCAAATTACTTAATACTTAGTTTGAGATTGTTTGATAAATTTTGTTCAAATCTTGATGCGATTCGTTCAAATCTTGACGCGATTAGCATAATGAATATGTTTAAACATATTTTTATATCTGATAAAATTTTAAAGGAGTTCAATTCTTGATTAATCGTTGAAGTTCAATAATTGTCAAAGTTGTTTGTGTTGTTTAATTAACAACTTTAATTTTTCTATAGAATTATATTTGCATGAAACGAGTAATCGCATCTTTCATTTCTGTTTTGTTATAGAGAATAGTTAATTGATATTTATAACTCTTCATCATGGCACATTTTAAAAATATTATATTGTTGATATATATGGTCAAACCGGCTTTGACTAAATTATTCTTGACGGGAAAAAAATCAAGTCAAAAAAACATGAAGAAAAGACTTGAGTGAATATTAGAACGACAACAAAGATTTATTTTATTATAAATGCTAATCAACAATCATCAATCTATATTCTCAAAAAAAAAAAAAAATAATAATAATAATAATAATAAAACTGTGAAAATAGCACATGTCAAAAATACAAAAAGGAAAGAACGCGATTGAAGGGTTGACCAAGAGCACCTTGTATGCAGCCTTAATCATAGCTAACGGATTAATTACAATTATTGTAATTGATCATAATCCTAGTATTCTTGTACTATAAAATACTGTACACAAGCTTTGTATGATGATATGAAAAAAAAAAACTTATTTTTTGTCCAAATCTAAGATGGTATCAGAGCTGTCTACAGTAATCCATTGGACCACTCTATTCTAACTTTTTTTTCATCACTTGCCACAAATCACTTACTTCTCGCAATGACAGATGAAGAAACCCCAAGGTCGGGTACATCCGATCCTTTGAATCAGCAACTAAACTTAACCCAATTATTGCAATTACTGCAAAACTTAACACCAACAAATAGTCCTGCAGAGAACCATTCAAACGCCAGCCAGACATTACATATGGTGGCGAAATTGAATAGCCAAAATTACACATTCTGGGCAAGGATGATGAGCCTTGCAATTGATGGGCGTGGAAAGCTCAAGCACATCATCGTCATTCCGCCACCGAAGGAGGATCCATCATACGAAAAGTGGCGTCAACAGGATTCTACCATAATCACATGGATTCTGGAAAACATCGAAGATGATATAGTTAATAATTTTATTGATTATCCAACAGTGTGGGAATAATGGAAGGGAATTGAGGCAACGTATAACAGTGGAAAAGATTCACTGCAAATATACGATCTCACTGTAAAGGCGAAAAACATCAGACAGGGACAACAACCACTTGACAAATTATACAGCCAGCTTCAAGCCGTGTGGAAAGAGATTGACAGGAGAGAAAAGAACCCGATGAAATGCTCAGAATGTATGAGCATCTACAACTTATTGCAACAAAAACAACGATTATACCAATTTTTGCAGGCTGTTCGGGACGAATTCGACCCGAATAAAAGAGATTTGTTGAAACAGGATCCGTTGCCATCGGTGCAAGAGGCCTAGGCCGCCATCAGAAGAGAGGCAACAAGAAAGGGAATCATGCGAGACGAAGAAGATCCGTCATCGGGAGATGTTCTCTCCGGCGTTGGTGTTGGCCTCACAACCAAATCACGGTCATCATTCCGACGAGAAGAGATAGACAAATCACACCTAAAGTGCTCCCATTGCGGTGGAACCAAGCATACCAAGGATGGGTGTTTTAAACTGATTGGGTATCCTAAATGGTGGCCAGACAGCAAGAAAATGGGCACAAAGGGGACGGCGGTCGTCGTGTCAACAGCGGGCAATCAGGAGATCACCATCGCCGCCGAGGACAACCACGCAGGAGGAGAAATTGGCGGATTTGCCGCTGCTGCTCACGGGAAAGGTTCAAGTAGGGTTCAATCCAACATCCATAAAATCCATAAATTACGGAAATGACCCAAACAGGTTGAGAAAAGTCAAAATAACTTCCCAAAGTCCCACCAATACCAAAATACACCCACAATTCATCCTGGAAAAGAGTGTAGGTGGCTTTTGGATTGCGGCGCCACTGACACAATGACTTATGACCCATCCGACTTCCACTCACTCACAAAATCCCACAAAACCCATATCCAGACTGCCAATGGGGGATTGTCACCAGTAGAATGAGCGAGAAAAATTACACTATCTCCAACTCTTAATCTATCTAATTGTCTCTATGTTCCATCATTGTCACATAAGTTACTGTCTATTAGCCATGTTACAAAAGAGCTAAATTGTACCGTTCTAATGCATCCGACTTTTTGTCTCTTACAGGATATTCGGACGGGGAAGATCATTGGGCGTGGCTCTGAACGTGGCGGACTCTACTACGTTGACGATGTGGATCTATACGGCAAAGCAACCCTGGCTCACGGGACAGTGGATCGGCAGGTCTGGCTCTGGCATAGAAGATTAGGACACCCGTCATCAGGGTATCTTAAACTTTTATTTCCTCAGTTTTCTTGGAATAATGATTGCTTCTCATGTGATACTTGTATTTTGGCCAAAAGCCATCGTCAAACCTTTTATCCTAATAATACCAGAAACAATACTCCATTTTCCATAGTTCATACAGATGTATGGGGTCCAGCTCCAAAAGTTAGTCATAATGGTTTTTTGTACTTCCTCATATTTGTTGATGATTGTACCCGAATAACTTGGGTATATTTTTTGAAACAAAAGTCCGAAGTATATGAAAAATTCATTGTCTTTCATAACCTTATAAAAACCCAATATCAGCAACAAATCAAGATACTTCGCTCAGACAATGGAGGGGAATATATCAACCATACTATGCAGGACTTCTTCAAAGAACACGGGATGATACACCAAACCACTTACCCACACACACCCCAGCAAAATGGAGTTGCGGAATGTAAGAACCGTATTCTTCTTGAAATTATCCGAGCCATCATGTTTGATTCCCACGTACCAAAAATCTACTGGCCCGAGGCAGTAGCCACGGCTACATACCTCGTCAACCGACTTCCCACAAAAATACTCAACCTAAAAACACCCATTGCCACACTAGCCAACTATACTAAAGTCCCTCCTACACTAACCCTTCAGCCTCGTGTCTTTGGTTGCACAGTCTACGTGCACATTCCCAAAATTAACCGCACCAAACTAGACCCTTGTGCCATCAAATGTGTCTTTCTGGGATACGCGATTCATCAAAAGGGGTATCGGTGTTTTGATCCTGTAAACAGTCGTATGTATACCACAATGGACTGTGATTTCCTAGAAACCGAATACTACTTTCAATCCCAACCAAGTGGCCAGGGGGAGAATCATACCATAAGCCCACTCAGTTGGTTCTCAAGTCCGACTTTGCCAGAAACTGTCCCAGAGCAAACATGACAAGAAGGTGGAGCCAACGAGCCCACATCCGAAAACGTAGGAGATGATGCTGCGCCAGAACAGTCTCCGTCTTCCCCACCGAATACTCCTGAAATACCTGAGGTAAGCCCATCTGATGCAAATTCAAATACTTCCGCTATCAATGTTAACAACTCTGCAGAACCAGTGGCAAGATATGTATTACCACCACGGGCTAATCGAGGGATACCTGTTAAGTGGTATGACCCAGAGTATGAACCTCGGAGCTCCAGATATCCAATAGCTAATTTAGCCAAGGAGAGTTTGGCTAAAATAGCACAAGCTTTTCAAACATCACTTTACTCAGAGCAAATTCCCAGAACAGTTGAAGAGGCACAACTGAGCAAGGAATGGAGGCAAGCCATGCAAGTGGAGATGGATGCACTTGAAAAGAACGGTACATGGGACAAATGTAAGCTTCCCAGCGGAAAAAGGCCGGTTGGTTGCAGGTGGGTCTTCACAATCGAACACAGGGCTGATGGAACCATAGAATGCTACAAGGTAAGATTAGTCGCCAAAGGATATACACAAACCTATGGCATTGACTACTCGGAGACTTTTTCTCTAGTAGCCAAAATTGACACTATTCGAGTCTTGTTTTCTATTGCAGCAAATCAGGATTGGCCACTACACCAATTTGATGTGAAGAATGCCTTCTTACATGGAGATCTGAAAGAAGAAGTCTATATGGAGGCTCCACCGGGATTTGCAGATGGGTTCAAAATCGGGGAAGGGTGCCGACTGAAGAAAACATTATATGGTCTAAAACAATCTCCCAGAGCTTGGTTCGGGAGGTTTACAATGGCCATGAGGAAATACGGATACTGTCAAAGCAATTCAGATCACACCCTATTTCTCAAGAGAAGAGGAGAATTGGTGACATGCCTCATTATATATGTAGATGACATGATCATTACCGGAAGTGACAAAGAAGAAATTGTGGTACTAAAAAGAAAGTTGTTCACTGAGTTCGAGATGAAAGATTTGGGACGACTGAAGTATTTCTTGGGAATTGAAGTGTTTAGATCAAACAAGGGAATCTTCATCTCTCAAAGAAAGTATATATTAGATCTCCTTGCCGATGTTGGGATGTTGGATTGCAAACCGGTAGAAACTCCAATGATGATCAATCATGGCCTCAAGATTGTTGAAGGAACTGAGCTTGCTGATAGATCGCAGTACCAAAGGTTGGTAGGGAAGCTTATATATCTCTCACATACCAGGCCAGATATCGCCTATGTAGTGGGAGTAATCAGCCAGTTTATGCACAAGCCACAAGTAGATCACATGGAAGCGGCCCTTAGAGTTATACGCTATTTGAAGGGTTTTCCAGGAAAAGGAGTTTTGTTCCAGAAAAATGGTCACTTGGAGATCCAAGCCTATACTGATGCTGACTGGGTGGGCAATCCAGTGAATAGAAGATCGACCACAGGATACTTCACTTTGGTCGGAGGAAACTTAGTCATTTGGAAAAACAAGAAACAAAAGGTGGTGGCTCTTTCAAGTGCAGAAGCTAAATTTCGAGGAATTGCTCGTGGACTGGCAGAAATCTTGTGGTTGAGGAAGTTGTTAAAAGAAGTTGGGTTTCCACCGAAGGATACTTGTGAGCTAAGATGTGATAACAAGGCTACAATCAGCATTTCCGAAAACCCAGTGCAACATAACAGAACCAAGCATGTGGAGGTAGACAGACACTTCATCAAGGAAAAGCTTGAAGAAGGAGTTGTACATCTTCCCTTTGTACGGTCAGAAGAACAGTTGGCTGATATATTGACCAAGGCAATACCATCAGGACCGTTTAATGAAGCATTGGGCAAGTTGGGCGTTGGAGATCCTACGACCCAACTTGAGGGGGAGTGTGAAAATAGCACATGTCAAAAATACAAAAAAGAAAAAACGTGATTGAAGGGTTGACCAAGAGAACCTTATATGCAGCCTTGATCATAGCTAACAGATTAATTACAATTATTGTAATTGATCATAATCCTAGTATTCTTGTACTATAAAATACTGTACACAAGCTTTGTATGATGATATGAAAAAAAAAAAACTTATTTTTTGTCCAAATCTAAGAAAAACAATTCAAAATAA
Source organism: Scutellaria minor (assembly GCA_954870855.1). NCBI lineage: Eukaryota > Viridiplantae > Streptophyta > Magnoliopsida > Lamiales > Lamiaceae > Scutellaria > Scutellaria minor. The sequence goes on along the minus strand of OX940735.1, from coordinate 254,415 downwards.
AATAAAAATAATCATCATCAATCTATTTCTGCTCGGACTAAATTATGATTTTTAGTATAAGTCAAATCTCCAACTATAGATAATGAAAAACTTAATTTCATGAGAACTATTGAGAACAAACTAAACAAACACGATCTGTACATTGCGTTGAGCGGTTAAAAGTGTTTTTGAGCTCAATCAACCAAACAAACATTTATAAGGTCAAAAACACTATTTTAATTATTTTGATAAAATTAAAAATTCGAGGAACGCTCAACTTAATTTAATTAATTACCAAACAAGTTTTAAACACAATTTTATAAACCGACAAAAATCAAGATAATCTGAGTGTACTGTGTTTGATTCGACTCTATTAGTACATATTTTATATATTTGCGAGTATCGAAAAAAAGGATGATTCAACCTTTTAATTTCCTTTGTTTGAAATAGATGGATTTTCATTATAATTTGATGTCAATTCGTCTCCTTTATTAGTTAAGTTTCTTTTCATGAGTCACTAACTCTCAAGTTAAATCACCCATCTAACTTGTACTGTGATGCTAAATGCATATGATATATACATATGTCAGTACAAGAAATTCTCTCATAAACTACACCCCTAAGACAAGGGTTTTTTTAAAAAATTCTTGTCGTAGTCTAAACTGCCGTTATCGTAGATGAAACCGTTGTCTTTGCCCGAAAAATTCTCTCATAAACAAGGGTTTGAACTTGTCGTTGTCGTAGACGTGTTATCCTAGGACCACTACAAGAAATTCTCTCATAGACTACACCCTTAAGACAAGGGTTTTTTCAAAAAATCCTTGTCGTAGTCTAAACTGACGGAACCGTTGTCTTTGCTCGAAAAATTCTCTCATAGACAAGGGTTTGAACTTGCCGTTGTCATAGACGTGTTGTCCTAGGACCCTAAGACAAGGGTTGTTTTCTAACGTTGTCGTAGCCTCGTAGAAACGTTGTCGTAGACTAATTTAATTATTTTTTTAAAAAAAGTCAAATATTATAATATATTTTTTTTAAATGAAAGAAGAAATGCTATATATTAATTGTTTTTTAATTAAATTAAATTTAAAAATTTTAATTATTTTATGTTAATTAATTAGTTATTAATCTTCCAATTATATATATATTGTGGACCTTTTAAAATATATTAAAAATACAAATAATAAAAATTAATAAAAAATATGTGATAATATTAATTGTTTTTTAATTAAATTAAATTCAAAAAGTTTAATTATTTTATGATGTTATCTTATATTATCTTATGTTAATTAGTCATTAATCTTTCAATTTTATATATATATATATATATTGTTAAACTTTTAAAATATATTAAAAATACAAATAATAAAAATTAACAAAAAATATGTGATAATATTAATTATTTTTTAATTAAATTAAATTTGAAAATTTTAATTATTTTATGATATTATCTTATATTATCTTATGTTAATTAGTCATTAATCTTCCAATTATATATATATCTTATTATTTGCATTAATATTATCTTATATGAACAAACTCATAATTTTAAAAAATAGTATTTTAATAAAATATATTAAAAATATGCACTAGTATATTTTATAATTGTCTTAAAATGAAATTAGATTAAATATTACTAAACATATTAATTAATCATTAATCTTCCAATTATATATAGGGTAAATTACATAATAGAAGCCAAACTATGGTCACTTTTCCACTTTGTTACCCGAACTTTCAAAGTTCACTGTAAAATAGCTCAACTTTGTTTTTTTACTAAACGGTTACCAGAAGTCACCGCCGGTGAAATATTCTGGGAATATTCCGTCCCGAACTTTCAAAATTAACTGTAAAATAGCTCAACTTTGCGGATTTACCAAACGATTGCCAGAATTAAATTAAATTAAATAAAAATAACTAAAAAATACAAATTAAATTAAATAAAAAATACAAATCAAATTAAATTAAATTAAATTAATCAAATCAAATTAAATCGGCCGATTTTGTGGGCCGATTTGGGGTTTTAGTTATTTAATTTAATTTAATCTAATCAAATTAAATCGGCCGATTTGGGGGTTTTAGTTATTTAATTTAATTTAATCAAATCAAATTAAATCGGCCGATTTAGGGGTTTTAGTTATTTAATTAATTTAATCAAATCAAATTAAATCGGCCGATTTGGGGGTTTTAGTTATTTAATTTAATTTAATCAAATCAAATTAAATCGGCTGATTTGGGGGTTTTAGTTATTTAATTTATTTAATCAAATCAAATCAAATCGGCTTAGTTATTTAATTTATTTAATCAAATCAAATTAAATCGGCCGATTTGGGGGACCGATTTGGGGGGTTTAGTTATTTAATTTAATTTATTTAATCAAATCAAATTAAATCGGCCGATTTTGGGATCCGTATTAATTTACTTATGTAAGGTGGCATGATGTCTATGTGTATTTTTCTTGTAGTGTGTGATCCGTATTAATTTACTTATGTGGGGTGACATGATGACTTCAGCACTTTGTAGAATTATTAATCATCTTGTCTGTGTGTATTTTTCTTGTAGTGTGTGATCCGTATTAATTTACTTATGTAGGGCTTATGTAGGGTGGTATGATGTCTATGTGTGTGTATTTTTCTTATAGTGTGTGATCCGTATTAATTTACTTATGTAGGGTGGCATGATGACTTCAACACTTTGTAGTGATTCTACGACAACGGCAACGTTTATTAACCGTCTTGTCTATGTGCATTTTTCTTGTAGTGTGTGATCCGTATTAATTTACTTATGTAGGGTGGCATAATGACTTCAGCACTTTGTAGTTACTTATGTAGGGTGGCATGATGACTTCAGCACTTTGTAGTGATTCTACGACAACGGTAACGTTTATTAACCGTCTTGTCTATGTGCATTTTTCTTGTAGTGTGTGATCCGTATTAATTTACTTATGTAGGGTGGCATGATGACTTTAACACTTGTAGTGATTCTACGACAACGGTTATTAACCGTCTTGTCTATATGTATTTTTTTTGTAGTGTGTGATCCGTATTAACTTACTTATGTAGGTAATCTAATCTGAGTATGTAGATATATAGATAGATAAAAACAACATTATCATGCAAAAAAACTAAAATCGAAATCTTGTTTACAAATATTAAGGTATGAGTTGGGACATGACACTATGACAGGACATTACCTTAATCAAAAGTCTCCGGTGAAAGTCCCATCAAATAAATCCACCACATATAAATAAATATTAAATTATTACAGCTTATAAACATCCCTATTTCATGTCTTATTTGATCTGATATTCTATAGTTTTGCTATATATAAGTTATTTCACAATGATATGTACGTGATATGTAATGATGATTAGTTCCAATCGTTTGGATACTTGATTATTTTTGTATAGTATCATATACTGTTGTTCTTGCGCAGAATATTATTCTGAATTTTTATTAGATTTATTGTTAATCATTTGTAGGTATTATAATATGGAGTAATAAATTAACCCTAAATAAAATACACTACATGATCTGAACTGTCAAATTTTACTTCATTTCACTATTAATTATAATTAATTTCATTAATGTTACAAGGTGCACAAACTCTTATGCAAAAATTATTTAAAAAACTACTAGCACCACCGGCCAAATTAAATCCTTTAATTAAGTTCAAACTATAATCATTGCAAGAGTCAAATTTGCTGCATTTAAGCTTTTACTTATTTAGCTAGAAAGAAATAATAGCTTCCTATAACAAGCTGTTTCACCTCTAAGGGGAATATAGTTTCTTATAATTCGAAAAATCATTAATATTTCCTTTCCGAAAATATCGAAAAAGAGAACTTTTCAATGTAGTTTGAATATGTCTTTTTTCGGGTTATTTGAAAAAAATAATGAAAAAGAAAATCAAATTTTTTTTTCCCCATATTTACAATTCTTACATGAACATTAAGTTTACAATTTCTTTCAACTAATTTCACATTGTTATTTAGGCAAAAGAAATTGTAAAACTTTTTTTTCTCTCTTTTTTTGAAATAAAACAAATTTATTCATTATGAGCAGAAGAATTACAAAATCCATGAAGCAGGCCCTCCACAAAATTTTTAAATTTCGTTTTTTTTACAATTAACTCTGTTTTTGGGAAGGGTTGAATATGCTTTCAAGAACTGCAACATTAAAAAATGATAAGGCAGGTTAGAAATGTCATTTCACATGCAATAAAAGGTATATAGGAACAAAAAGAAAATTACGAAATGTTAAAAGAATTACAGGTATATGATATAATTACTTTTGTTTGAGTCGTAAACCTTAATGTTATTATATTTAATTTGTATCAATGAAAATATATATTATTGTACAGAGCAATAATACACCACTAATAATCTCATTACAACTGTGCAACTAAAAATTAATTAATGGTCTTAACTGATAATGAATGCGCAAATTAAATTACGATCATATCTGGAAAATAATGAAGCCCAATAAATATCTGATAACAAATACTTAAATTGTGGAAAAGTCTTAAATATGATGTTTAAGCAACAATATTGAATATGAGGCAAAAATTTGGGTAATCGTTTCACCTATCACATTATGTTAGATGGAATTACACAAAATCAATTATATAATGGATTGAATTTTTTAAATAGGGTCACATCTCACTAATCAAGATTCATACAAAATAGTGACTAATTTATGAATGAGAAAAGTTCTAATTAACAATGGTGGCAGTAATTTATAGCTAGTTGGGTCTGGCTTTATTTTGGAAAAATAATAATATTTGATTCAATAAAGTCAATGTTAGACAGTGGAAATATTTTAATTTTCAAAATATAATGATAATGATCGATTTAAAGAAAACATATTTTTGGAATCATGATTTCATTGACTTTGAATTAATAGGTTCATGAATTATCATGTGTATAATAAGTATATTTATTCATGAAAATAGGGGTTGGTTTTCTTACTGCATTAAATTTCCAGCATCATGACAGCCAACACCATCAAATTAAGTACCCACGCCCCCGCCGCCCCCCCCCCCCCCCCCCCAAATTAAAACTAAATAAATATAAAGGAAAAGGGAAAGAAATTTCATTAGTTAATATAGAGAGTTGAATTATATATGTTAATGAGACATTTTCAAGAATTTAAATGAGAGACTTGGATTCTTCAAAAAAGAAAAACAAATATATATATATATATATATATATATATATATATATAAGCTTGGAAAATATTTATTATAATTTGACTTCCAAGAATTTAAATGAGACTTGGATTCTTCAAAAAAAAAAAAAACTTGGAAAAAATCTATTTATTATATAATTATTGAAGATGTAAGTAAACAATCTTGTAGGATTGTTGCCTTTGAGATATATAAACTCAATTATCGAACTATGTAGGACATGTTCATATTATATGCACTTGAATGCTAGATATATATGTAGCAATTCAAGACCTTGCAGAACTAAAAAGGTGAAAAATAAAGATCACAATATATTGATTTAAACTCTGAGTCTGAAAATTAAATAATCACTGCACAGAAATTAAATAAAAAATGTCAGAAATACAATATATTATTATCTATATATGGGCTAGTTCTTTCATTTTCAGAGTATTACTTGATCTAGCTAGTTTCCACTGCATGTGTTCTACAATTGATGAGAAATGGAGTACCATTTTCAATTTTCCATGTAAATTTAATGTGTTGGGTCATTCAATCTTATCAGTACCACTAACCTTAGTGTTTATGGCCCATAAATTGTTTGTCTGAGCCAAGGCATAATACTTAGGCCAGACTACAGCTAAATATTAAATTATATTAATTATCACATTTTAAAAGTCTTTTTTTCTTTTTCTTTTTTTCAATAAATGAAGTTATCATCCATAAGAAAAAATATCCCAATTAATTTGGTGGAGATGAAGCTTCAATCACAGTCATATAGTTATTATGTTTAGTTGGAATGAAAATTTGTTTTAAACTTACTATTATTATTATTATTGCACTTATGAATATATAATTCATCTTTAGGTCCACTTTTTTTTTTGGTTTAATTTTTTGGTCACAGAGAAATTGAAAGATCAAAATGCAAGACCAATATTGGTATAACCTAAAATTTGAATCTATTTACAACAGAAATTAACGTAGAACAAGTTACGAAATAAAGCAATGAATTTATATATATATATATATATATATATATATATATATATATATATATATATATATATATGGTCCTCTTTCATTTATGTTGTACCTCTCTTGTCCTTGGCTGTCAAAGCCACCTTGTACAGTTGGAAACTCGTACCAATCAAAATCCCATGCAAATAAATTAATTATTTTTATAAAAATAATTGATTAGGGTTCTAATCCTAATTATCCAAACCAACATCCTAATTAGAGTGAGAGATAACATATGAATTAAAGGACTCAACTTATGTAACATTCTTAATTAAAAAGGAGGTTTGTGTTCAAAATTTTTCCTCCTTTTCTGTACATTAAAAACGAATGTATATTCGAAAAAAAAAAAAAGGTTTATTTACGCCCCTAAAATGTTTTTGCAAATCGATAAAAATTTATAAGATGATTATTAATATAGAATAAATTATTTGACACTACAAATACCTTCATAGGTTTAAATAGTGGGGCCATGATTGTGACTCTACATAGAATAGTCCTATGATATTTTACACCTTCATTTGGGTCGAACTACTGAGATTGTTGTCTACTTCGACTATACTAATTGCTTATACCAAATTATGTATTATGTGTTTCATAATTAAAATATATGTTTTGTTTTTAGATTGGAAAATGGTATGAATACTCATTTTTTAACAAAATTAAGTGTTTAGTCTAACATTAAGTTTGTCTTATGTAACAACTGAGATGTGAATCTTTAGTTCAGTAGAGAATGTGAGACATATTAATTAAAAGAAAAGGAAAAAAAATTAAAAATTAATAAAACACAAAAAATATGTATCGTATTTATGATTTTCAATTATTAATTTTTTTTATTTACATTAATTTCAGTTATCGTAAGTCCCATATTATTTGACAAATAGACAAAAAACATTACACGTTCAACAATTAAATACTAAAATTAAAATTGAAAACCATGAAGAAGATATATAACTATTGTGTTTTAATTCATTTTTAGATTTTTTGTAAAATTAATAGTGACTCACATCAATTGCTGATTGGATAAAAAATCACACCTGATCAACTACCACATAGGGGAAATTTATCCATGTTAGGTCAAAAGATTAGTTTTGTTTAATAATATATTTTAATAAAATTTGATACCTCTTTACGTTTTTGTAGCAATCCTTTAAAATTAATTAGATTATTCACTTATATAAACAGCCATACTTTTTGTGGCGTTTAATCACATACCCATTTACTTTTCAAATGGACCTCAAACGTACATCTTTATATACACTGTTTTTTTTTTAAAATAAACGTGAAAAACAATTCAAAATGTTAATTAACGTGGACAGGTGGCTTAAAACATATAGTTTCATTAATCTTTAAACAAGTTTAATTTATTTATTGTGAAATAATAGTTTATTTCATCAAAAAAAATTAAGTTCTTATTACTTTCTTTTGTTAAAAAAAAAAAGTGTTTCTGTTATACTATATATATATATTTTTTTGGGAATTTTGGCTGTATAAATTAGTAATGGACTTGTAAATACCAACCCTTTAAAATACATAATTAATTAGTCCGATTACCTTGTTTTTATTAAACTTTTTGATTATTACTTTTTAAAACATTATAATTTTTATTTCGAAAATAAAATGTATATCATGTAATAAACAAAACAATAACATATCTATAAGTGGGACAATTTATTTGCAATTCAAAATTATTTTCATAAAGAAGAAGTATGTAGGGCCACCACAATTAATATGATTGTATCCTTCTCAGTTTTCTTTATAGAATTTATTGGACATTAACTCATTTTATGCACAATTTCGGAATTGTAATAAAAGCATGAACATAGATGTACAAAAAGTTGTGGTGATTTTATTTATTTATTTATTTTATAAAATAGTACAGAATTGTTTACATTAAACACTCGAGAGAATGAAGACATTCAAGGGTTGTATCATAAAGAATGAAGACATTTAAGAATTCATGAGTACTTACAACACTTTTTTTTTCCTTCACTCAAATATTTGAGTATCGCTAGCTCGACTAATTTTAGTATAGACTTTTGCATATGAGATCACATTACATAAAATTTACTCATTTTGAAATATTCACGTTTTATATGGATTTTATGAATTAGCTTTTACCTTTAAAAAAAGATTGGAACATCAGTCCATTATAATCAGAATATACTCTATCAAGATATAAAATAGCACTCAAAGCACAATCAACACTTTATAACTTTGTAATTTGTATTAACCTTTTGCTTTATTTGAATAGATTAAAAAAGAAAAGTGTAATTTGTTTATGGTTCACGTTTCTGTTGGTATGCCTATAAAATTGAAGACATATTGATGTTTCCTAGACCCCAAATTTTTTTAACTTCATAGTAAAATGATGTGTTATTGAAGGATTAATTGTCAGATAAATCACGGAATTTAATTAATTTATAATTTTAACCAATTTTTTGAATATCACTAAATATAATATGAATTTTTATATTTTTTGCAATTTTAACTAACGAGCAGATTTCGGGTATATATTTTAGAAATAACTCCCATAATTTAAAAATAACTGTCATTTTGTATGTTAAATCATTGTTCTATTTTGAAAAGTTGAGAGTTGTTTCAAAATAAACATACCAGAAATCTGTCTGTTGGTTAATTTGCAAAAAAATATGAAAGTTCATGCTATATTTGGTGATATTCAAAAGTTTGGTTAAAATTACAAATGAAGTAAAGTGCATGATTTTGTCAAAAAAATAATAATAATAAAATATAATGTGAGATTTTTTTAGCAATTAACACGTTATTGTATTATATAATTAATTCTATCAAATTATTATTATTTAGTTAAAGATGAAAAATGAGCAAAAAAAAAAAATATTTATAATAGTTGACATGATATATATATATATATAATTCAAATGAAATGTTATAATTCTACTTTTACAGGCATATATGGATTCAAAAATATTTTATACAAATCAAAAAATTAAGAAAAATAGCTAAAATTTAATAATAAAGAGTCATATTTAATTCTTATTCGATATCCAGACATCCATGCACCAGACGTAAGTCAAGCATCCAACTAACGCCCTCCGAATTTTAGAATATTTCAAATAAATATATTATTTATGAAAAAAGGGTTGGCCAACAATTTGCTGTATTCAATTTATGAAATTTTAAAATCTCAACCTCCCCACATTTAAGCCATTAATTGCGTTTGTACAACATGCAGTGGTAACTGATGACTTACCCTACAGAATTAGCCTTAAAAAAATTTATTGATTTATTTGTCCAACTAAATTACTGTTTTCTTTATCCTAAAATAAATCAAATAATATATTAGGATATTACATTAATAAATAAGCTAATTAAGTAAATTGAAAACGATATGCTAAGAATTATTTGAAATTGGAGTAATATTACCCTAGAATTAATTTCAATTTAATATCCAAAAGAAAAATTCAAATTAAATTTCCAGTTCCCACAGTTGTCAACCCTACTACTTTATGTGACTCATTCATTAAAATTTCCTGCAAAATCAATTAAATGTTTGTTTTTAAAGCAATCCCATCTGTAATTAATTTTTTGTTACATTTTCCTATGAGGGCTTTTAATGCCTCATTTAATTATAAACAGCATATGGATTATTTTTAAGATTTTCCAAATCTCCCTGGATCCAGTACACGCACTTGTATACTTTGATTTAATTGGGTAATAAAGTTGGACATTATTCTATAATATTTTAAACACTACTTGCTGTATTTGTTTAGATCAATTATTGTAATTAATTATATAAGTAAAAGATAATGTAATGTAACTGAATACGTCGATGTGATTTTGATTATATAAATGAAGCACACAGTATTGTTTTTCCACTTCTTTGTTGCTACTTTATACAATTTTTTTTTCTCATATATTATTGATCAAATTGCGGCTATACATGTTTTCAAATTTTTTTTATTCCATAAATAAATAAATAAAATAGATATTCACATTTGTGACATATTAAAATGAGTTATACTAAAATACTATATGATACCATTTTCAATATATTGTGTATTTTGATTAATGATTATAAACACTATCACATTCAACAATGTTTATCCATCCACCATGAACATGTGTTAATATGTCAAACTCATACAGCAAAAAAGTCAATTATCTTATCTAAAATCCACGAACATGATTTTAACAATCAACTATGGGTATATAAAATGATTTACTCAATTATTAGCAAACATGATTTTTTAAATAGGAGTATGCTTCCTCTTTTTCCTTATCACAAGTTTTACTATGTTAGGATTTTAACAAGGCTTTAAAGCCCACCATCTATGGAATGGGCCTCAAAATGAAATTATAGTCTTGGACTTAGGCTTGAGCCCATCAAGAATGTATCACGGAGCCGACATAATACAAAACTAAACATAAATGCTTATGCTTTTGTTGCCTTGTAAACAAACAAACGACCATGTCTAATAAAATCTCAAATTGGCATCACTTTCAAATGATAATCAACAAGATTATAATAATCCCCCCACCATTCATTGATTCAAGGCTACGATACATCCATCAATTTAACGGTGATCCATAAAAAGGCTTACCATTACATATATTTACAGTGGATTTTATTACCACTGGAAAAAGTATACACTGAATTGATATTTTTTCAAATATACCAAATACCACTGAGTATGCAAATACGTTGAAAACTCAATAAACTTAGTTACGGAAAACTAGGGCAGCATATCGATTGATATAAATAAAGCAAATTGATTACTCTTAACGAATAAATTATCCACATTCACTCCTTTTCTTTTTAATGTTTAAAAATTATTCTTCCACCATGCTTTCTCAAATCAATTATCAATCACGAACTATTTGCACACAAGTATATGCATAAAACAACATTTAAAGTCGAAAAAGGCATAGACTTAACAAGATCTTATAAATTAATCCATGAGACTCAAATTCAAGATCGGAAAATACTACCTTCGGAAAAAAAAAGTTGCTTTAGTCGTCGTGGAAAGTAAAAAAGAGAGAGAGAGAGAGAGGTGGGGGAATAAGTGTAAAAGGACGGTAATTAGGTTTATTTGTAGTGTAATTGTATTTTTGTATACTAGTAGTTTTTACTATTTGCCCTGCATTGATTTTTTTTTAAATGTAGTTATAATATATTGAAATAATATAATTCACACATATTTTAAATATGTGAATTAAGAGTTACAATATAAAAATTTAATAATGAGTTAATTATAAATTATTTTAGTTTTGTAATAAGTGTTTTATTGTCCCATTCCTTCCACTTCTTCAAAGCTTATTAAAAAAAAATAGAAAAACTCAAAATTTAATATGAATCAAAATATTAAACATAAAAAATTACGGACAAAAACTAAATATAAATAAAGAAAATATTCTCTAACTTTTCATGAACGATCTACATTAGCCTTTTACGGTCAACTAATTTTTCAATTATATCTGAATTATGAAACAAATAAGCTCATTAAAAAAAAAAAAAACTCAAAGATTAATATGAATCAAAATATTAAGGGTTAAATGTAAAAAAACAACCTAAATTATGGTTTTTTTTCATTTTGCAACCTAAACTTTTTTTTATCATATTGCAACCTGAACTATTAAAATTTATCAAATTGCAACTTTTGAACCATTTTTCGATGAAAACGAGAACACGTAACCCGCACGCCAAAGACATAAGGGTATTTTTGTAATCTTGTAATTTAAGATGACCATTATATGAAGTTAGCATGTGCATCACATGTTCACGTTTTTGCTGAAAAATGGTTCAAAAATTGCAATTTGATAAAAAACCAATTTAGGTTGCAAAATGAAAAAACCCAATAATTTAGGTTGTTTTTTACATTTAACCCTAAATATAAATATTAATTTCTTGTTTTTCTTGAAAAAAAAAGAAAAAAATCATGCGGTCTTGCACTTTTACTTGAAGATGCAGGCCTTCACTTAAAATATAAGGCTTCCTTCTTCTTTTTTTTTTTTTTTTAAGTGAACACGTAATTAAATTGAAATTATATCTACGAATTAATGAGAGATAAATGAATAAATCAAAATAAATCAATACAAAATTAGATGGAACTCACTATAAAATATGAAAAAAAAAAGTATATATATACACACACCTTCATGTCTAAATCTATTACAAAATACTGAAATCTACTTTATCAGTTTATTATAAACAATAAATAAATTACAAATTACAATTATTTCAAAAAATTATAATAACTATTTCAAGTATATATAATATATTAGAAATTATAATTTAAAAAACCGCCCCTTATCTATTTGGTATCCAATTCAAATTTCAAAGTTTATTGTGCTTTTCTCATTTTGCTCACTTTTTCTTAGAATCGAACCTCCCCACTTCATACAAACAGGGAAACTGTTGAAATATTGGAGCTCACTACACTTTCTTCACTCAGCTAATCAATCACACCCGAAAATCCCAATTTCATTATCATCAATCGAAAATGTTGCTCAGGCTTCTGTACGGACTGGTGTTCCTCTCATTCTCCACCGCCTGCTTCCTCGGCCTCCACCTCATTCTGCAGCCGGTTTTCTATTACACCTCCTGAAACGCCGCCGCACCGCCGCGCTTGGCGGCGGATGAACACAAAGCATACCGAATATGAACGGGTGAGTTGAGTTAGATTTTAGATTGCTTACGTTTATGTACAAAATATATAGTGGTTTTGACGGTGAACTATGAATCATCTGTTTTCCGCCGTGGATTTGATTTTGCTGTTGTTGTTTCTGGAAATTGATTAGCCGATTGAGTCTCTGTTAGGGCGTGTTTGTTGTTTTTAGACTACAATCGATTGATTGTGAGCAGATCCAGAGAATGTGATCTTACTTTTTCCTCGTTAATTGTTCTGCGAGCGATTGTAATTTTTGTACTGATTTGCTTGGGGAACAGACTGCATCACCGCTTTGTGTTGATAGTGAATTCTTGATCTCTTGTCTTTGACTCTTTGGCTTATGCTATCACGAAAAAACATTACGATTTTCAGGCTAAAAATGAGAGAAAGGAAAAAATAGAAAAAGTAAAGACAGGAAGTGAAAAGAAAAGAGTAAATATAGACGTAAGTCAGATGACACAGATAGTGATGGATCCGAGTCGAATAGTCTTGAAGAGAATAGGAGGTCAAGGGACAAGAGTAAGAGTCATAAGAAACGGCATATGGATTCTTACAACGATACGAGTCTGGATGATGATGAAAAAGACCATTCAAGATCACATTGACGCAGCACAGATTCCAAAGAGTCGAAGCAGGTACCTTCGTTATAGAAACTGATTATATTTGCCGAATTGACTTGAAACTGACTACATATAATCAATATTTTTGGCCTAAGTTTGGCCTCTTGGGCTTGAAATGATATTGCAATTAGAGCTGTAGGTTTTGATTTATACATGGATCTTGTGGGCACATTATACTTCAGCTCGATAATGCTGTGTTTATGCATTTATTTTTCCACTTCTATCTTCCACATTGATTATTGATCTTTGAAAATCTGATGTGTAATTGACTACATTGCAGCTTGTATTTGATGAATCGTCAGAATTTTTAAAGGAGAAAGAGGAAAAAGAAGCTAAGAAATGTAAGCGCCTAGCTCAAGATGTCCATGTCTTCCTTTTTACTTCAAAGGTACAGATATTGGTTCATCAGTGATTCTGAGGCTTTTACCAATCATTTTATTCTAAGATTATCTTCAACTTTGGCTATTAAACAGGACATCAAGTCAACTTCAAAGTGGGAGGAATTCAAGCCACTTGTTGAAGAGAGGTACTCTTTATTTGCTTAAAAATGATTTACTGCAGCAGTTAAAGTAGCAGAACTATGAAGCGTGCTTACTTTGAAAGATTTCTTCTAATTAATTTCTCCTTTCCATGCTGAAATGTGATAAGTTCATATGACATTAAGAAAAGACTTCACATTTGCTTTAAATTTTCTGAATTGTTGGGTTCTTTCTGCAAACAAAATGTAAACTTTAGATATGTTCAGTTGGTGCTATATTCACTCCCAGTTTTACTTATCAGTTCAGTTAATTATGCTCCTTGCAGGTTTCTGGGGGAAGAGAGCTTTTTCTGGGAAATCTTTGATAAGGTCATTCTTGAACTCAAAGACAAGACAAAAGAAAAGAAACGGAAGTGAAAAGGGGAAAAGGTATACAATCATTTGATTTTTTTTAATTCTTGCAGCTGATTGTTTAATGTGCTTCCATGAACCACCCTTAATGATTGCCCTGCTCTAAACAAAAATTGAACACTTTTCTTCTATGTTTTGTCTCTCTTTATTGTTTTACAGTAATTATTGGGTTCATTCAGCAAAATCCTAATTTATCTTTTGCCTAACCATCTGTTTCCTCAATATTGAAGCTTAGCAACTTCAAAATTTTTCTGCAACACCAAATTCTGCATATTAGTAATGTGACACCTTTGCTCTTTGCTGGAAATTCATATCAGATCTATTTATCAGAAAATCAGCAATTATATTTATTTGTCCATTGATGTATTTTCAAACTTGCTTAGCATAATCTTCATATGTGGGTCATTCAAATCTGCTATATATTTACAAGCATGATATCTTTCTAAATTATTGCTTCACCGTCATCCCTGGTTTGCAATTTATGTTATGCTTATATGCTGACATGAATCTGCAATAAATGGTCAAAACTGCCATTTTACATAGGAATGACAACGGGGTGGGTCTGTCCCAGGACCCGCCCCGTCATAACTTTTGTAGATCCAGGAACCGGCCCGCCCCGTGAACCAGGTGGGTAAACCCGCCTTGCCCCATTAACTTTTTTTTTTTTTTTCTTTAAATGCAGTACTCTTTAATAGAGGCAGCAAAATGGCCCAAGATATTACACTTGTTGCTCCTTGTCTGAACACCCCCTCGTTCCAAAATGAAGTTAATTCCATATTTTTTATTTCTAATATTTCATATTATACACAAATTGTTTTTTCCTCACGCTACACTTCTTATCAATTCTCATCTAATATTTCATGTTATACACAAAATTCTTTTCTCACGCTACCATTCACATACTGACCTTATTAATTCTCATCCCTAACATGGACCTTCTTATCAATTCTCATATAATATTTCATATTATAGATAAAATTCTTTTCTCACGCTACCATTCTCATCTAATATTTCATATTATACACAATTTTTTTCATACTACCATTTCACATACAAACTTTCCTATCAATTGTCATATCAGATATAGACCTAAGCCCCTCATCAACATAGACCTTATTTCCAATTCTCATCCCACACGCTCCATCATGAAATTTGGTTATCATCAAAAGTCATTTGTTAAAAATTACTTCTTTATCAATTTTCATCTCATATTTCATATTATACACAAAATTATTTTCTTACGCTACCACATCACATACCGACCTTCTTATCAATTCTCATTTCAGACATAGACCTAATTCTCTCATCAACATAGACCTTATTTCCAATTCTCATCCCACACAGACGCTCCACCATGAAAATTTGATTATCATCAATAGTCATTTGTTAAAACTTACCACCTTATCAATTATCATCTAATATTTCATATTATATACACAATTATTTTCTAATGTTACCACTTCACATACGGACCTTATCAATTCTCATCGCAGACATAAACCTAAGCCCTTCATCCATGAAAATTTGGTTATCATCAGTTTATTTTTTAAAAGTTACATTGTTATCAATTCTCATCTAATATTTCATATTATATATAAAATTCTTTTCTCACGCTACCAATTTACATACAAACCTTATCAATTCTCATCGCAGACATAGACCTAAGCCCCTCATCCATAAAAATTTGGTTATCATCAAAATTTAGTTGTTAAAAATTACCTTGTTATCAATTCTCATCTAATTGTTCATATTATACATAGAATTCTATTCTCACGCTATCACTTCACATACGAACGTTCTTATCAATTCTCATCCCAATTATCATACCACACAGATGTTCCACTGTAATTTTCGTGTAATCCTAATTTTGCAGAATTTTCATGTAAATCCTAATTATATTAATTTTACATGAAGTTTTCGTATAGCTCCTAATTTTGCACAATTTTGGTGTAAACCCAAATTATAAGAATTTTACATGAAATTTTCGTGTAATCCATATTTTTACAAAATATTCGTTTTTCATGAAATACAATCCCGGGCTGCATTTTCAGGTGATTTTTTGTTTTCCGTGATAATTTTCGATTTTTTCCAAGGAAGCTATCAAGACAGGATTTTGAGGCAGTTTCGTTTTTCGTGAAAATTTTAGGGTAGCAGAATCTTGGTTTTTGTGACAATCTCAGGGTTGTATTTTCAGATGATTTTTTATCTTTCATGATAATTGTCGATTTTCTTTTTAGTGAAATTTTCAGAACGGAAATCTGAGGTGGTTTCATTTTTCGTGAAAATCACTTGGCAGCAAAATCTTGGTTTCGTGACAATCCTGTGGCAGGATTTTCAGGTGATTTTTTATTTTCCGTGATAATTTTTTATTTCTTTTCCATTAAAACTTTCAGAAAAGGATTTTGTGGCTGTTTTTTGTGAAAATATCAAAACAACAAATCTTTGTTTTTCGTGACAATCCCATGGCAGGATTTTCAGGTGATTTTTTATTTTTCGTGATAATTTTAAATTTAATTTCCAGTTAAACTATCAAAACGATATTCTAAGGTGGTATTGTTTTTCGTGAAAATCTTAGAACATTAGAATCTTGATTTTTGTGACAATCCCAACGCTGCATTTTCATGTAATTTTTTATTTTTCATGATAATTTTCGATTTCCTTTTCTTTGAAACTTTCAAGATTCTGAGACGCTTTTGTTTTTTGGGAAGATTCAAGAAAGCAGAATCTTGGTTTTTGTGACAATTCTATGGTAGGATTTTGAGGTGATTTTTTGTTTTCTGTGATAATTATTAATTTCCTTTCCAGTGAAACATTCAGAACATAATTCTAAGGCGGTTTTGTTTTTCGTGAAAATCTCAGAATAGCAGAATCTTGATTTTTGTGACAATCTCGAGTTGCATTTTCAAGAGATTTTTCATTTTCCATGATAATTTTCGATTTCCTTTCCATTGTAACTTTCAGAATAGGATTCTGAGACGATTTCTTTTTCGTGAAAATCTCAGTGCAGTGGAATCTTGATTTTTGTGATAATCTTGTCAGGATTTTCAGGTGAATTTTTGTTTTTCGAGATAATTTTTTATTTCCTTTTCATTGCAATTTTCAGAATGAGATTCTGAAATAATTTCGTTTTTCATGAAAATCTCAATGCAGTAGAATCTTGATTTTCGTGATAATCCTGTGGCAGGATTTTCAGGTAATTTTATGTTTTTCGTGATAATTTTTGATTTTCTTTTTAGTGAAATTTTCAAAAAGAAAATTTGAGGTGGTTTTGTTTTTAATGAAATTTTCAAAAAGAAAATTTGAGGTGGTTTCGTTTTTAGTGAAAAAATCTCAGAACAACAGAATCTTGGTTTTCGTGATAATCCTGTGGTATGATTTTTGATGATATTTTTTTTTTTGTGATAATTTTCGATTTTCTTTCAATTGAAACTTTTAGAATGTAATTATGAGGTGGTTTCGTTTTTCGGGAGAATTTCAGAACAACAGAATCTTGGTTTTCATGATAATCATGTGGCAAGATTTTCAGGTGATTTTCTGTTTTTTGTAATAATTTTCTATTTTCTTTTCGTTGAAATTTTCAGAACAAGATTCTAAGACAGTTTCATTTTTTGTGAAAATCTTAGTGCATCAAAATCCTTGTTTTCGTGATAATTCTGTTGTAGGATTTTCCGATAATTTTATGTTTTCGAGATAATTTTTGATTTCCTTTTCATTGAAACTTTCAGAATGGAATTCTGAGGTGGTTTCATTTTTAGTGAAAATCTCAGGACAATATAATCTTGGTTTTTGTGACAATCCTGTGGCAGGATTTTTTAGGTGATATTTTGTTTTCCGTGATAATTTTTAATTTTCTTTTGAAGTGAAACTTTCAAAACGGAATTTTGTAGCGGTTTTGTTTTTCGTGAAAATATTAATGCAACAGAATGTTGTTTTCGTGACAATCTTGGGGTTGCATTTTTGGGTGATTTTTTGTTTTTCGTGATAATATTCGATTTCCTTTCCAGTGAAACTTTTAGAACGATATTCTGAGACGGTTTCGTTTTTCGTGAAAATATCAAGACAACAGAATCTTGGTTTTCGTAACAATCCTGTGACAGGATTTTTCAAGTGCTATTTTTTTTCCGTGATAATTTTCGATTTCCTTTCAAGAGAAACTTTCAGAACGAAATTCTAAGGCAGTTTCGTTTTTCGTGAAAATCTCATTGTAGCAGAATCTTGGTTTTCGTGATAATCTTGTGGTAGGATTTTCAGGTAATTTTATGTTTTTCGTGATAATTTTTTATTTCTTTTTCATTGAAACTTTCATAACGGAATTCTGAGATAGTTTCGTTTTTAGTGAAAACATCAAGACAGCAGAATCTTTGTTTTTATGCAATTCTTTGGTAGGATTTTTTGGGTGATTTTTTTTTTCGTGATAATTTTTTATTTTATTTTCATTAAAATTTTCAAAACGAGATTTTGAGACGGGTTCGTTTATCGTGAAAATATCAGTGCAGTAGAATCTTAACTTTTGTGATAATCCTGTGGCAGGATTGTAAGGTGATTTTATGTTTTTCATGATAATATTCAATTTTCTTTCTAGTGAAACTTTCAGAACGATATTTTGATGCGGTTTCGTTTTTCGTGAAAATCTCAAGACACCAGAATCTTGGTTTTTGGATAATCCTGTGGTAAAATTTTCAGGTGATTTTTCGTTTGCCGTGATAATTTTCAATTTCCTTTCAAGTGAAACTTTCAGAATGGAATTTTGAGGTGGTTTTGTTATTCGTGAAAATTTCAAAGCAACAAAATCTTGGTTTTCGTGAAAATCCTCTGGTAGGATGTTAAGGTGATTTTTTGTTTTTCGTGATAATTTTTGATTTCCTTTTCATTGAAATTTTAATAAAGAGTTTCTATGACAGTTTCGATTTTTATGAAAATCTCAGTGTAGCAGAATCTTGGTTTTTCGTGATAATTTTTGAATTCCTTTTCAATGAAACTTTCAGAAATGAATTCTGAGGTGGTTTTGTTTTTAATGAAAATCCTAGGACAGTAGAATCTTGGTTTTCCTGAAAATCCTGTGGCAGGATTTTCAGGTGATTTTAAATTTTTCGTGATAATATTTGATTTTCATTCTAGAGAAACTTTTAGAACGATATTCTAAGGCGGTATCATTTTTTGTGAAAATCTCAAAGACAGTAGAATCTTGATTGTCGTGATAATTCTGTGGCAGAATATTTAGGTGATTTTTTGTTTTCCGTGATAATTTTCGATTTCCTTTTCATTGAAATTATTAGAATGAGATTTTGAGTCAGTTTCGTTCTTCGTGAAAATCTCAATGCAGCAAAATCTTGATTTTCGTGATAATCCTGTGACAGGATTTTCAAGTAATTTTATGTTTTTCGTGATGATTTTTTATTTTCTTTTCAATGAAATTTTCAGAACGGAATTTTTGAGGTGGTTTCGTTTTTAATGAAAATCTCAGGACAACAGAATCTTGGTTTTTGTGACAATCTTGTGGCAGGATTTTTCATGTGATATTTTTTTTCCGTGATAATTTTCGATTTCCTTTCAAGTGAAACTTTTAGAACGGAATTTTGAGGCTATTTCGTTTTTCGTTCTAATTTCAATGCAACAAAATCTTGGTTTCGTGACAATCCTAGGGCTGCATTTTCAGGTGATTTTTGGTTTTCCGTGATAATATTCGATTTCTTTTTTAGTAAAACTTTCAGAATGATATTTTGAGCCGGTTCGGTTTTTCATTAAAATATCAAGACAGTAGAATCTTGATTTTCGTGACAATCCTGTGGTAGGATTTTTCAGGTGATTTTTTTTTTCGTGATAATTTTCGATTTCCTTTCAGGAGACTTTCAGAACAGAATTCTGGAGCGGTTTCGTTTTTCGTCTAAATCTCAGTGGAGCAAAATCTTGGTTTTCATGATAATCTTGTGGCAGGATTTTTAGGTAATTTTATGTTTTTCGCGACAATTTTTTTATTTTCTTTTCATTGAAACTCTCAGAACGGAATTCTGAGGTAGTTTTATTTTTAGTGAAAATCTCAAGACAACAGAATCTTTGTTTTCGTGACAATTCTTTGGCAGGATTTTTCCGGTGATATTTTTTTTTCGTGATAATTTTTGATTTCATTTTTATTGAAATTTTCAGAACGAGATTCTGAGATGGTTTCGTTTCGTGAAAATCTTGGTGCAGCAGAACCTTGGTTTTCGTGATAATCCTGTGGCAGGATTTTCAGGTGATTTTTACTTTTTCGTGATAACATTCAATTTTCTTTCTAGTGAAACTTTCAAAACAATATTTTGAGGTGATTTTGTTTTTCGTGAAAATCTCAAGACAGTAAAATCTTGTTTTTCGTGATAATCCTGTTGCAGGGTTTTTCACGTGATTTTTTTTTTTCCGTGATAATTTTTCATTTCTTTCAAGTGAAACTTTCAGAACGTAATTTTGAGGCGGTTTTGTTTTTCATGAAAGTTTCAGAGCAACAGAATCTTAGTTTCTTGACAATCTTGAGTTTGTATTTTCAGGTGATTTTTTATTTTTCGTGATAATTTTCGATTTCCTTTTCATTGAAATTTTCAGAACGAGATTTTGAGACAGTTTTTTTTTTCATGAAAATCTATGTAGTTGAATTTTGGTTTTCATGAGTGATTTATTGTTTTTCATGATATTTTTTTTATTTCTTTTCAGTGAAACTTTCAGAATAGAAATCTTAGGCAGTTTCGTTTTTCGTAAAAAATTTAGGGCAGAAGAATCTTCATTTTTGTGACAATCCCGGGACTGCATTTCAGGTGATATTTTATTTTTCGTGATAATTTTTAATTTCCTTTTCGATGAAACTTTCAAAATGGAATTTTGAGGCAGTTTCATTTTCGTGAAAATCTCAAGGTAGCAGAATCTTGGTTTTCGTGACAATCATGAGGCTGCTTTTTTAGGTTACGTTTTATTTTTCTTGATAATTTTTGATTTCATTTCTATTACAACTTTCAAAACGGGATTCTGAGGTGGTTTCGTTTTTCGTTAAAATCTTAAGACAATAGAATCTTAGTTTTCGTGACAATACTGTAGCTTCATTTTCAGGTGATTTATTGTTTTCCGTGATAATTTTCGATTCTCATTCTAGTGTAATTTTCAGAATTGAATTTTGAGTTGGTTTTGTTTTTCATGAAATTCTCAGTGAACAGAATCTTAGTTTTCGTGACAATCCTAGGACTGCATTTTCAGGCATTTTTTTATTTTCCGTAATAATTTTTGATTTGCTTTCTAGTGAAACTTTCAGAACGATATTATGAGGTGTTTTTGTTTTTCGTGAAAATCTCAGGGCAGTAGAATTTTTTTTTTCATGACAATCCACTGGCAGGATTTTCAGGTGATTTTTTGTTTTTTCTTGATAATTTCGACTTCAGTTCTAGCGAAACTTACAGAACGAGATTTTGAAGTGGTTTCGTTTTCGTGGAATCTTAGGACAGCAGAATCTTGGTTTTTATGACAATCTCGGGTATGATTTTCAGGTGATTTTTGTTTTTCGTGGTAATCTCTGATGTAAAATTCGTGTAATTAGGGTTTACATAAAAATTATGCAATATTAGTGATGACATGAAAATTCTGGAAAATTAGGATCGACATGAAAATTTCGTGTAAAATTTACGTAATTAGGGTTTACATGAAAATTGTGCAAAATTAGTGTTTACACAAAAATTTCATGTAAAATTCGTGTAATTAGGATTTACATGAAAATTGTGCAAAATTAGGACTTGCATGAAATTGTGTTTTGAATTAGATGTTTGAGTTCTCTCTCTTGCAATAAAATTGTTTTCCGAGTGCTTTTCATTATATATGATTTTGTGCTTTTTCTGTTTAATGTTTAGGAATTTATTAATCATTGACGAATATTTGTGTTTTCAATTGTAAATTGAATTTTTTTTTTATGACAAATATCTTGCTTATGTGGCATGACTGAGATGATTCTCTCTGGTGCTGAGTGTATAATATTTGGATTTTGTGTGAGATTGTAGAAACATGAGAGTTTACTGATATCAGCTTTTTGGCTGAAAAAACTGAAACCTATTTTGAGCCGTCATGATTGATTACTATATCGGGTAGTGCTGGGGATAGAATATGGAGTACTATCCTTGCACTTGGTATATTGACTGTAATTTGTACTGCTCTTATTCCATGGTTTAAGAGACTTGCTTAGGGTGATTGTTAACTCCATTGATGGTCAAGTTAAGCACTGAGCTCTTTTGCACAGTAAAAGTCTTCCTTCATGATTCCTGATTTGTTCGCAGACTGAATCTAGCCTTAGAAAAACCATGGATCGTCTAGCTGGGAATGCTTGCATCATGATTGTCTCAGATCTTGATCATACTATGGTGAGTTGTGCCTAATCTTATCATTCTGTATGTAGGGGGATTGTATTAATAAGAGACAATATGCTGCAGGTTGATCATCATGATCCTGAGAACATCTCCTTGCAAATTACCCAAGTAATTCTTTTCTAGTTTTCTCAACTGGGAGGTCACTAACACTATACAAGGAATTAAGGAAAGAGAAGCCCATGCTAACCCCTGATATCACGATAATGTCAAATTACACATGGTAACTCTATGGTACCTGATGATGGTTGGGTTGAAATTTTAAATCAGAAATGGGACTGGAACATAGTATCCGAAGAGACGCGCAAGTTTACTGAACTTACTCTTCAGGTATGGCTTAGAAATAGCCTGTACATGTTTTATGAGATGTGGAGACGTGCTGACGTTGAGAATTCTGCGGTTTATTTGTCTGAAATCAATTTGTGTATGTCTGACTTTGCTTTTCAATATTCAGCATTTAGCTAAAGCTGCACTCATGCATGGTTTGACATATAAATATGGTTTGCAGGACATATCTGGAACTTTTACTCATCCTTCTGGAACTGAAAAGCGTCTTCATGACTGTATAAACTCTATGAGAACATGTTACGGGGACAAAAAGGGGAAGCAATTTCGTGTTTGGGTGGATCAGGTTTTACCTGCCCAGGTTGGTTCAGATTCTTGGCTGGTGAAGTTCAAGAAATGGGAGCAACCCTTATTTCTGTTTTGGTTATATATCATTTCAATATTTACACTTTTTTAAGTATCATATTTTTTAAAACATAATTTCCAATTGATTCTACGAAACGCCAACAGTAAATCCAGACATTCCTTTTTTCTTTTAGACATTTCCTTCATTTTTAGAAAATAGAAAAACATAGCAGAGTTGTAATTATTTATAATCCTTGTATTATTTGTAACTT
This sequence comes from Scutellaria minor, assembly GCA_954870855.1. Taxonomy (NCBI): domain Eukaryota; kingdom Viridiplantae; phylum Streptophyta; class Magnoliopsida; order Lamiales; family Lamiaceae; genus Scutellaria; species Scutellaria minor. Next base: position 230,829 of record OX940735.1, on the reverse strand, counting down.
ATAATGCGTTGCTTTCAATTGCAATAATACAAACAATTGATTTGTTCAACAGAGCATCATGTACATACAATAGGTAATACCCACTCTAAATCCATAAAAAAACAATCATATGCCAATGTTATTATGGGTTCTGCAAATAATATCTGAACAACCATGACTTTTTTTTTTCTGGTCATTTTATAGACATAAAGGATTTACTAGTAAGCCAGCACACAACAAATCTTAAGCATAAAATTATAGCTATAACCAAATAAAGATTGAATCTTCCTATGCTATAGAATCCAAAATCCTGCCTTTAACTAATGTTATGTTTGCTAGGAGATGATGATACACAACACAAGAAGCAAATGAAGAATGCATGAGCAAAAAAGTAAGTTGCTGTGTTAGAATTATAGCAACACAAGAAGAACAAGAACAACCTCAAAAGGCATTTGTTGGTTTCTAAAAAATACCAGGTCGATGATCACACTTAAACCCATTGAAACATTCAACCAATGATAGATCACACTAGCAAATACAACTAAACTTACATACCATCAATTAAGTACACCAAAAACACAAACTAGATTCACTACAACGCTTATCAAAGTAAATAAGTAAAGAAAATCAACTTCAATCAAACAAGTTTCAGAACAAAATCTTGCACTATCGAACAACAATCAATCAGTTGATCAACAACACAGCATCTCTATACTATACTAGAACCCCACAAGGAATATCAAAAAAGGCAAGCCGACATATTGGTATCAATGCAAAAACAACCGAATGTCCTCCAAGCAACAAAGACACTAAATTAATAGCTATACCCAAAAACTTTTAACAAAACAAATAATAGTCTCAAATTTAGTAAAATACTCAGCTGTAAAAGCACTGTAAAACGTACTTTCTCATCAAAACTGAATGTAATCCGATTCAAATACCATCCAAAACAACATAGGAAACCAAAATTAAGCTTCGTATCTTCAGTATCTCCTGGCGCCGCCGCCGCGGCCGTAGTTCAATGGCGGCGCAGACGTGATCGGTCCCTGGTCCTCTCTGAGGACAACTCCGGGAAGATCCTTCATGCCAAGCGACTCCAACAAATCTACAGTCTCCTGATCAACCTCAATGCGGTCAACCTTAATCGCGGACTCATCAGGCACGAAATCCATGCGACGTTCTCGTTCTTCCTCCTGCAGCTTCAGTGAGATGCCACGAACGGGTCCTTTCTGGATCCGCTTCATCAAATGGGTCGAGAATCCGGCGATTTTGTTGCGGAGGCGCTTCGACGGGATAATGGCGACCTCTTCCAGAATCTTCTTGTTGGTGTGGAAATCCAACGTCATTTTGGAGTAATACCTCTCAATCACCTGGCGAGAGGATTTTTTCACCGTTTTTGTGCGAACACGACCCATTTCTGGTGGTTCCTCTGGGAGCGGCGGCGCTGGTTGCGGCGGAGTGGTAGAGAAAGGGGGTGGCGCTAGGGTTTTGGGATGAAAGTGTAGAACAGAATTGGGGATTTATACTTGGGAGGGATTTGTTATGAAATATAACTAGGGCTTGATAATCCGAAAAGGCCCACTAGCGAATTGAAATATATAGCAGCAGTCCAATTACATATTTTTTTTTCTCTTTTGGGCTTGGGCCTGAAATTTTTAAAAGGACAATTCAAATAAAATCGCAACTGCAATCTTTAGACTTTAGCCATGTTTAGTCACATAATCCTTTGGTGCCAATAATTTTTGTTTTTTCATATTTGGATATTATTAATGGGATTCTTGTCTATGTTTGTATATGAATACACAATAATGCACACATTAATCTATAAGAAAAAAATGAATTGTCCCTAATCACTTAAATTTTCTGTTACCCACACAATTCAGTAGCAAGTGTCCTGATGAAATTGATTTTGTTTTCGAAACAAAAAATATTATCTTCGAGCTCCATGGATTTGGGAAGGTATTAATGAAACTAATTTGCTTTCAAGGAAAAAAGGCTTTATCAAACTTAATTTATTTTATATTTTAATCCTCTAGTGTATTAATCATATATATTTATATAAGAAGTATTCAGTCAAATCTTATTGTGTCTTGTAATTGTATTATTTCACAGTTTAGAATACTCGTATGAATAATGATAACACAATCAAGTTGAACTCTCTAGTAATTGAGCTATGACTGCACCTCAAATCAAAGTCAATAATAATAAATCTTGTTTTATTTCAACAAGACATGATCACGAATGTTGACATTAAAACATGATAACACGAAGATCAAACACACGTACAACACATAATTGTCAAGAACTATTCATCTTCTTAACCCTTTCACGAAGGGCAATGTTTGTCAAACTATAACCTCCATCAATCACGATATTTTGGCCACTAACATACCTGGATTCATCAGTTGCTAAGAACAAAACAGCCTGAGCCACATCACTGGCATCCACTATTTCCCCTTTTAATGTGGCTATTTCCGACACGAACTCCTCCACCTCATCCTTGCCACTAACTCCGAGTCCCTTGATCAGCATCGGAGTGGCCACTCCGAACGGAGACACGCAGTTGACCCGAATCCCATGAACCCCCATCTCAATGCACAGATTCTTGGTGAGCCCCACCACGGCGTGCTTCGATGCCAAGTAGGCATGAGGCACATCTCCATAAGTGACAGAAGCAACACTTGATGTGAAGACAATGCTCCCTTTCTTCATGGGCATCATAACCCTAGCTGCATGTTTAGCACACAAGAATGCTCCAATAACATTTACATCGAAAACCTTTCTAACATCTTCACCATCGGTTGCCATGATGCTCGGATCGCAGTTACCCGCGACACCAGCGTTCGCAAACATTATGTCCAGCTTCCCATGCTTCGAGACGGCAGCGTTGACGGCGTTTTCCACGTCAGCTTCATTCCTTACGTCGCAATGTATGTATGAGACGAGCTTGGAAGATCCGATGTTTCGAGTCGTGGTTTCTCCGAGCTCGTCTTGTACGTCAGCGATTATGACCTTGGCGCCGTGTTGGACGAAGAGCTTGGCTGTACGTGCTCCGATCCCACTAGCGCCGCCGGTTATAACGGCCACCTTGCCTTCTAACCTGCAATGGTGGTTCATTAATTAAGCTTGAAATAGACTAAACTTATGAGTTTTATTAACATGATGACATATTGGTGTACAATATTTGTGATCACCTTTTGGCCATGATTGATGCAGCAAGAAAACTTAATCTCCGGTGGAAATTTATGTTTGTGACGGAATAGATTTGAGAGAGATAAGTAAACCTTATGTGATGTGGATCTAATTATTTTCTGCAATTATATAATGAAATAATTGGTGTGTGACGACACGTTTCTGAATTCGATTGGGGGGTCACATTTTCAATTAATTTTATTTGATTCATAAATATAATGATACAAACAAGGAAATAATGGACTACAGCTTGTTCCATGACCCATTGGGTAGGTCGATCTAGAGAGAGATCATATTCTAAAGTGTGGCTGAGTTAGATAAGATATTTGTTCATCTAAAGTATCTTGTAAGTAAGTGTTATAAAATATTTTAATTGTGTGGTCATTGTTTTTACAAATTATAATTAAATTCCAAAAAGGAGTTCGAAATTAGTTACCCTAAAGATTTAATAGACTCTTTAGGTTTAGGTTGAGTCTTGCCTAAAACTGTTTCACGGGTCTCATTACGTGAGATGGGTTGGATCGGATATAAAAAATTATGTAATATTTTTTTGTGTATATTGGATAATATTTTTCTATATATTAGGAATTTAGATAATACTTTTGTATTATAGGATATGTTTGAGGTTGAATTAGATTATAAAAAAATATGTTTTTTTTATGTTTATTAATATTTTTGTATTATAGAATAGATGACCCAAATTGGATCAGATCGGGTTGTTTAAAAAATCACACAAATCGACAAAAATATGTTAAAAATCTATTATGTCATTTAGTCTAAAAAATTAATTGAAGTAGCAAACAAAAATATCTATCTATCTATAATTTGACAAATTTATAATAATTTGACAACAGATACACGACATATCACTTTTGTACTACTAATCTACTGGTAGATTAATAGTAGAAATTTATAACTCCATCCTTTAATTCTTGTAATAAAATTGAAATTGAAAATGTTGAATAACATTCACATGATCAAGATGAACCAAAAACACTCTTAATAACATTACTATAACTCTGATTGGTGGTGCTGTAACCTCCATCCACCACTAGATTTAATCCACTCACGAATTTGGATTCATCGCCGCTCAAATACAGCGCCGCCTCCGCCACGTCCTCCGCTGTGGGGACCACCCCTTTCAAGGTGGCAGAGGAGCAGATAATATCCTCCACCACCGGCTTATCCACCCCCATCGACGCCGTCAGCAGCGGCGTCGCCACCGCGCACGGCGAGATCGAATTCACCCTTATTCCGTACTGTCCCAGCTCCACGCACAAGTTCTTCATCAGCCCTACCACTGCATGCTTCGACGCCGTGTAGGAATGCGGCGACTCGCCGGAGATCACCGAACAGATACTCGATGTGAACAGTATCACCCCTTTCCTCGCCGGAATCATGACTCTGGCGGCGTGCTTGGCTCCCAGAAACGAGCCGAAGACGTTCACCTCGAAAACCCGTTTGAAATTCTGGTTGTCGGCGTCGGCGATGGTGAAGTCTAGATTTCCCGGAATGCCGGCGTTGTTGAACATGATGTGGAGGCCGCCGTACTTGGCGACGGCGAAATCGACGGCGTTCTTGACGTCGGCGTCGCTGGTGACGTCGCAATGGACGTACGAGATTTGTTCGGGAAGATTAAGGTCTCGGCAAAGAGATTCGCCCTTGTCGTCTTGCACGTCGGCGATCACCACGTTGGCGCCGTGGCGAGCGAAGAGCCGAGCCGTGCTCTCGCCGAAGCCGCTCGCGCCGCCGGTGATGATGGCGACCTTGCCTTTTAATCTACAATTGGAAAATATTATTATATGTGAATATCCAAAGTATGTCGAATTTTGTTCTAATTAATATATGAAAGAATTATAATATATGAAAGAATTATTTTTATTAATGAAAAAAATTGACGAAATTGGAATAATACCTTCTGAAAAAGTGATTTCCATTGGAGGTGCCATTCATTTTTACTAGCTTTTTGGTGAAATGAAATATAAATGTGAAAATCAATGATTTATGAAACACAATTTATAGAGTAGAAAAGCGTGAAAGATGATAATGTACCGGGCCCTTCATCATTATGAGTTAGATGGCATATTAATTTTTTTTAATAGTTAAAACAAATAAATCTAAAGTTGATTTAAATAAAATATATTTTCTCATAACAATGAAATTAACAAAGATTAACTTAATTATGTATTAATTGTGAGATTTTAGTTACGAGTTACGACACAAGAGAAGGAAGACAATTGTAACTGGCAACTACTCTCAGACTAGACGTGTGTGAGTGCGTTTTCGAATTTTGTATGCATCATTTATTTCATTGCTCTATAAGATAATATCAAGGACTATCTAGTTATAGTAAATCGTTTTCTTATTAATTAAATATAGGAAGAAACGTCTTAGTTGAAGTTGGCACCATTAATTTAATGACTGCAAAGATATTTTTGATTGGATGAAAATAAATCATATTATTTGATATTGGGTTTGTGATTATTTGCTAAAAGCTCATTTTAATTTAGCTTTTATAAACATAATAAATATGTTAAATAATATTTTTACATCTCATTATGGATTTTTTGGATGTTGCATACAATCTCTTCTAATAGTAGTAAATGAGATGAATGTAAAATCATGCGGGAGATCAACACTGTGTTCAAATCTCGTGAAACAAATTTTGCTCTTTTTTTTTTTTTTTTGGGTAATAACTTTGATCCCCGGTTGCTATCTCCTTATTAATCATACTTAAATTGATGAAGAATTCTTAATTAGACAAATAATATCAGATTAAAAAAAAAAAACAAGAGGCGTTGTTGCAAAAAAAAAAAAAATAAATAAATAAGAGGCTTAATAGCCCATTAATGTGAATTGGCCCAACCAACTACCACATGCATGTGGATCGCAAGAATATGATCCACAAGAAAAATTTAATAAATTCCAAATAAAGCAAGACATGTGCCTTTCGTATTGATACTTTACATCAACTTGCTTCGAATTTGATTTGCTTTGTAGAATTTATAGATAGGGTGAATTAATTGCTTACATGTATTTAATTTTTGCCATTTATCTTAAAAAATAATTTAATTGGATATTTGCTTGTATTTGAAGGATCGTTTTATTAATTCCTGGCTTTCCTCGGGGAAATTCAATTCTTTATTGGTAGATAATTTTAAAGTTGATAACTTCACAGCTTAATTTCATATTTTGACCGTTTAGAATTTGAATTCAATTCGAATGCCATTTTTTTAGCTATTTCCTTTTTATTTTTTGTGTATATCTTAAAATTAAAAGAAAAACAAATTATATAATGAATTTCGAGGATTGTTCCCTATGTCGTTTTTTTTAATGGTCATGCTATATACTTTTATATTTAAGAAATAATATTAATTAATGTTATTTTGAAGTTAGGTGCTTGCTGATGTATACCAAAGTGGTCATCTTATTGTCAAATTCCAAAATTGGCTTCTCTATATCCCGCGTGCATTTTCTTTTCCCCAAACTGGGACCAATCCGACTTATAAATGAATAAATAAATATGAAACATAGATCTGGCTCTTCAATTCCACCATTTAGTCAATAAAATAATGTGATCCCAAAATTTCATTTTCTTTAAGCAGTTATTATAAGGTAATTCAGATCTTTATGGTTATTATTATTATTTCTACTATTAGTCTATTAGTATTCCACTCTTGTGTTGCGCAGTTTAAGATTTTTATTTTAGTTTAATATAAACTTAGAAACAATTAATACGATTTAAGGGTTTTATAAATTAAAACAATATTGAAATATCAAAAATATTTATTATTAATTAGATGCCACGACATATATATCTTCAAATTAAACATAGCTTTTGTAAGTTTAAAAAATTATAAAAATCTTGCATTAATCTAAAAAAATTAATCATTTTATGCATTATTACTGAGCGGAATTTTTTTTTTTTTTTTTGAAATATCATCAACTTAGATATATTTAATACAATTTTTTGTTTCGATAAATAATACTAAAAAAATATAATATAATCAACAGACAAACTTACAAAAAGTGAAAAATATAAACCCAACAATAAAATTCCAATAATTTGTTGTGATGTTGGAATTTCTGAAGGAATTCTAATAAATTCCAATAATTTTCATTTCCATTGAAATTTGCATGTTGTTTTAATGCTCACCTGCTTCCACAAACATAAACTCATGAATACATTCTTATAACTGATCATATTTTGAAGGGTAAAAAACAATTTCTCATCCCAACTATGCCCGATTTTACATTTTCTGGTAAAAACTTTAAAATGTTGTACCGTACTGACTGAACTTTGCACGATTTACAATCTACGGTATTCCGATCATTTTTTCCAGCCAACACACACGTGCTCGGCACATGATTTCATTAAAGACATTTATGTTTTTTTAAAATTTATACCAGAAAGTGTAAAATCGGGCATAATTCAGATGAGAAATAGTTTTTTACCCTTTTATTTATTATACATTTTATATTAATTTTTTTTTGAATTAGGTTAAATATGTGTAATGTGTACTACATGATTTATTTGAAAGGGAAGAAATGAATTAATATACTAATATATGATATTCAAAACGATATTCTAGCTTGTAAAAACTATAAATAATATATTTGGGCCCAAATCTTAACTCGCAAGTTTGGTTTCCCGATTCTGAGCTCACATTGGGTGGCCTAACTAGTGTTCGATGAGTTTTCTAATGTTGATCCATCTTATAAAATTATATTCAATCAGCGATTCAATTCATTTATTTTGTCCAAATAGTATTTTTTTTGTTTATTATTTGTAATTTGTGTTTATTTCAAACTTATTATATTTTTTTGTTTATTGTTTGTATTTTGTGTTTATTTTAAACTTATTATATTGATCACTATGAATTCATATAATATGTATATTTTTGTTTATTATTTGTATTTTGTGTTTATTTCAAACTTATTATATTCAATATGAATTCATAAAATATGGGATGAATTTGGACAAAATAAATGAATTAAATCGCTGATTGAATATAATTTTATAAGATGGATCAACATTAGAAAACTCATCGAACACTAGTTAGGCCACCTAATGTAAGCTCGGAATTGGGAAACCAAATTTGTGAGTTAAGATTTGGGCCCAAATATATTACATTTTTATAGTTTTTACAAGCTAGAATATCGTTATGAATATCATATATTAGTATATTAATTCATTTCTTCCCTTTCAAATAAATCATGTAGTACACATTACATATATTTAACCTAATTCAAAAAAAAATTTAATATAAAATGTATAATAAATAAAAGGGTAAAAAACGATTTCTCATCTGAACTATGCTTGATTTTACACTTTTTGGTATAAACTTTAAAAAGACATAAATGTCCTTAATGAAATCATGTGCTGAGCATGTGTGTGTTGGCCGGAAAAAATGATCGGAATACCGTAGATTGTAAATCACGTAAAGTTCAGTCAGTATGGTGCTACATTTTAAAGTTTTTACCAGAAAGTGTAAAATCGGGCATAGTTGGAATGAGAAATCATTTTTTATCCTATTTTGAACACACTACACCCAACAATAGTCATGTCGATAAACCATTATTACAAGAGGTGGGCTCACACATTGATATTGATGATACTAAAAATTTAAAAAACATATATATGCTAGACCCTAGTATATCCTTTTCGAGCCATCATAAGAGATGGATTAACGACACTAAAGCCACCATCCACCACAAGATTCATCCCACTCACGTAAGAAGCATCATCAGTAGCCAAGTAAAGAGCTGCCTTTGCTATATCCTCAGCCTGGAGACATCTCCCCTTCAAATTCGCAGCTTGGCCCATTATCTTCTCAAACATGCCCTTCTTTATTTCATACTCAATCCCACCATTATCAATCCCCGTCAGCACCCCAAACGGGGACACACAGTTAACCCTAATCCCATGCACCCCCATCTCCATCGCCAACCCCTTCATCAGCCCCACTATCCCGTGTTTCGACGCTGCATACGAATGGGAAGCTAGCCCAGCAATCTCAGTACAAGCACTTGCAGTGAATATGATGGAGCCTTTCTTGTTGGGAATCATGGCTCTTGCCGCGTGTTTGGCCGCCATGAATGACCCCACCAAGTTGATGCTGAGAATGCGCTCAAGCGAGCTTTTCTTCATCTCCAGAATGCTTCCCTCCAAACTGCCTAGGATCCCTGCGTTGCTGTACATTATGTCCAGCTGTCCGAATTTGGCTGTGGTGCTGTCGATAAGGTTGCTCATTTGATCCTCGTCTGATACATCGCAGTGGATATAGCAAACGCTGTCGCCTAGCCTGGCGGCTAGGGCTTGGCCCTCGGAGTCTTGGATGTCGCCGATCACCACCTTGGCACCGTGCTCCGAGAAGAGCTCCACCGCGCTGGCTCCGATGCCGCTGGCTCCGCCGGTCACGATCGCCACCTTCCCTTCCAGCCTGCACAAGTATATTTTTGTTAATTATTTTTTTGTGTAAATATATGATTATTAAGTAATTGAAGAGATTGTATCTCACCTTCTAGACACTGAGATGCTACCCATGGTGATTATATTACAAGAAAAGTGGTGGTGAGTGTGTGGTAATGTTATGGGGCAAAGGTGAACTTGGCTTCTTGGTCTAGTTTTATAGGACTATTTTTTAGTATTTTAAGAAATTCTCGATGTTGAATTGTATTCGGTTCTATATTTATAATGGCATTTCCAATAAACAATATTAAAAAAAAAAAAAATGTTGAAAATAGGGGGTGAGCAATATTATATGTGAGTGCGTCATTTTGTCTAAATTAGACATAATTGTAGAGAATTCCAAAGAGGATGAGATCATGGTCAAGCGGTGCAACAACTATTATTTTTCTCTCTCTCGAAACTGCACCGATATTAAAATCACTGATATTATCCTAAATGGGTATATAACAAAGATTATTCATTACAAAACTTGATAGAAACGTTAATGATATCTTATAAAAGGGGTAAAATTTCATTTAATTCTCTCATCGGAAAAGTTTATAAAATTCAATTCTCATTAATATCCTCATACCCTCACTAATTCCAATTTTAATTTGAACTAGCTATTTGCAATTTCAATTAAATTGGATTACACGTGCTTTAAATGTTTATTTGAATACTTAGGTCCTTTACTTGGGGGCCCTATTTGAGTACTATATGTGCAGCACTGACATCATGACATCTACAACATAACAACTTTATTTTCTTATTTTTCTCATGTTCAGTACTGTACAAATGAGCTGTTCCAACCAGTATTTTTCTTGATTAAAGTTTTTTTTTTTTTTTTTTACGTGCATAAACATTCACAAAATCTTTGGATGAAAAAATTTCATCAAAAATGGAAGTTGAGTAACCCTCTAATTGAAGAAGCAATCGAGTGATATTCCTTTCAGACTAATTTTCATTCAAATCAACTTTTTTTCCTGTTGATTTAATTATGTCTCGAGAAAACACGTCATATTTCAATGTCCCACGAGGGCCACCAGTATTGATCGGAAAATTAAAGTATTTTTTGGTTTCTAAAAAAAATTCCACAATTAATTCTTAAAAAAAAAAAAAACAAGTAAAGAAGTTAAAGAAAAAGGTCAAAATGAAGACAACGCGTATCTTTTTGGACCAACGCATATATATATACACACACATATATATATATATATATATATATATTATCAAGGTAATTAATAAATAAATCTTTTGAACTCGACCCATAAATTATCAAGGTAAATTATCACAACCAATTACTTGATGCAAGGGAAATCTATAAGCTAAGTGAGGCAATGTGAAAAGAAAATAATATTAAGTTGACCCATTTAATGTAAACACATATATGCAATGCTTAAGGGAGAATTAATTGTCAAATTGTATGAGCCACAACATATTTGTCTTGTTGGTTGGAGTTAATTTGGCCTAATTGATATAATTATGTCTAGATTCAAACATGATGTCTTTTTTGTGGAAAGTGGGATTTATGTGTGACTTTAATTTTTGTGGGCCTAAAGCACAAAGAATATATTGCCTTAAAGCAACAAGAAATTGTAGATTTTCTAGAAGTAGTTGATCTTCCAATCTTTTATTTTAACCGATTGTATATTTTTTTGGGACATGATGAATACACTAGTAAACTATGATTATTTTTATATTAGGTATCCACACTACAAGAAAACACCCAAATTTCAATGGAAAAATTCCAACGGACTGAAAAATCGTTGGAATTTTGTCAAATTCCAACGGCATTTCCAATGCCTTTTTGTAGCCGTTGGATATTGTATAAGTATTTCCAACGGCAAAATTCCAACGGACTCAAAAACCGTTGGAATTTTGTCAAATTCCAACGACATTTCCAATGCCTTTTTGTAGCCGTTGGATATTGTATAAGTATTTCCTACGGAAAAATTCCAACGGACTCAAAAACCGTTGGAATTTTATCAAATTCCAACGGCATTTCCAACGCCTTTTTGTAGCCGTTGGATATTGAATCACTATCAAAAATTGAAATAAAAGAAATATATGTAGAATATTATTATATAATGCACTAGTGGTCTAGTGGTTGGAGTACTACCATGGCACTCGGCTTCGAATCCCAGACAATGCACAATATTTGACATGTCGACGTGGCATGATGACGTGGCGATGATGATGTGGCAGGGTCCTATTTATTATTTAATTAAAAAATATTTAAAAAAAATTCCAACGGTAAAAAAAATTCCAACGGTAAAATACCGTCGGAAATGGCGTTTGAATTTCAACGGTAATAGAATTCCAACGGTAATTCCAACAATAAAGGATTCCAACAACATAATTTCGTTGGAATTACCGTTGAAATTCCAACGCCCACTTTTCCAACGGCGCAAATTCCGTTGGAAACTGTTTTCTTGTAGTGCCATACGTTGCATAGTTTATCATATAAGATCTAATAATTATAGAATTATATGAACATAATGTAATTATATGCTAAAAATTTATAGATAAGTTAAACAAATAAATTTGAAAGCCTACATCTGAATTATAAGATAGATAAAAGTGATCAATTTGACCAAATTTGTATTCATTAAATACTTAAGAATCACATAAATTAAAATTTAGTACCATAAAAAAATTGTCATAATATAACACGGCAACTGAAATTTAAAGAAAAAAACCCCTAATGATATGTTATGTGTATTGGAAACTATTAATATACCTTTAACCATTGAGATTAATAAATTTATCTTTTAGCATAAATAAAAATAGACATATTTTTTATGAAATTTTGGTCCAATCAACACAAATAACTTGATTATTCTAAATCCAATAAAAAAATATAACAATGAAAATACCCAAAATCTATTGCTATTTTTTAGATAAAATTAATCAAAAATTTGGATTTAATCAAGTATTAAATCAACTTGACTAACATAAATAAAGCAAACTATTATACCAAAAGTTTGTTGTAATTTTTTTTTTTAAATTCACACATTCTAATCTATTACTATACCCGAATCTATTACAAAATGATTTATAAAAAAAAAGGTTAATTTCAATTTTGATCCTATATGCAAGACATTTTCTATTTTTTTGACAACCAAATATCTATTTTCCAATATTGATCATTTATGTTTTAATTTTTTCAAATTTAAGTCATTTTTGGTCAAAAGTTTCAATATTGCTGGTGTGGTTGGTGAAATTTAGATGCCACACCAGAATTTTCTGTGACTATTTTAGCAAATTTGAAAGTTCCGACAAAAAAAAAAAAGAAAAATTAAAAAAAGTTAAGATATAAAGGACCAAAATTAAAAAATAAATACTTAGATTGAAAAAAATTGAGAAGTCTTACTTGTGAACTTATCCCTAAAAATGCTCATCAAATGCATTAAAATTTAAAAGCTAAATAAGAATCAAATATTTCAAAAATGAAGTGATAATTGTCCTCGTTCCATGCTTAATGCAGTCAGACTTGACTTATATAGACGACCTTGTTGAATATTTATCAATCACATCGATAATGTAGCCAATAGATTTTCAATTACGTTGCAAGCGCCAAGCAGTAGATCTAATTATTCATCAAATAGGAACCATCCAAACTAAATACACTGTACCATTTTATAATCTCTATTTTATATATATATATATATATATATATATATATATTACCACAAAAACTCATGTAAGACGATCTCACGGATAGTTTTCGTGAGACGGAGCTCCATCACCCCAAACAACTTGTGAATTATAGGGTTTGGATAGTGGGTAAGTGGGTTGACCGGTCTCACGCAATGCATTAAAATTCAATAAAATTGTCTCACAAGAGACTTACTCTATGTATTATTAAAATTTATGTGGTATCGTCAATGATTAATTTTTCTAGCTAGGAAATATATATGCTTAATTTATTTGCATGTATTATTTCTTTTTTATATTTCAAATACATATTATATATATATATATATATATATAACATTTAAATTTATGAAAGCTTCACCACTAAAATGAAATTTTGTTTTCAAATATTTAGAATCTCTAATACCAATTTCTGTTTTACATCAACATCTTTCACTTCTAATACAACCTAAATGTCAGAAAGCATGTAATTGCCTAGAATCAACGTCTATGTTATTTTATTACGAGTTATTAAAGTTTCGTCATTATATTAGGTTGAAAATTCCCACTTAATAAATTAATATATACACACACAATTGTTTGATGTATAAGAGGAACGAAAACTGATACACACATGAAAAATTGATATCAAAGGTGCATATTCCATCAAAACTGCTACTTTTCTATTAGCAAGTGCGTTTTTAATAATACCACTGTGCGAGAGTAATTACGATTAATTAGGTGTGAAATATTTGTCATTATAAATTCGGTTAACAATTACAAATATAAACATAATAGGTTTAATTGTAAAAATAAATACGAAGTTTTATGAACTTACAATTATAACATGATCCTTTCAAACCTAGCTAAATAAATATGAATTTTATAATTTTGTTAGTAAAAATGTGAGACTAATTTGTTGACGTTAAGTCATTAACTACCAAACTCTCAGTTTAAACCATAACATATATAAATTGGTTTATTAGAGTTTTGTTCAATTTCCCATATAATTTTAAAAAATTATTAATCAATTATAAAATTGTGATCTCAACAAACTTTCGACACATCCTCAATGCGTGATGTTTCTTAACAATACATTGTTAGCCAAATACTTAAAATTCTGGTGTTCAACAATATTAGTATATACAAACATCAGAATACATATATTTGTCGAATTACAATTAGTTTATTGAAATATCAAGATGAGCAGCAGCAGCTCTGTCCATAGAAGGTGATGATCACTTAATTAAATTTAAATAACTTATTAAAAAAATTCATTGTTTATGTGCTATAAAATATAAATCCAGATCCTCTTTACCTTAATATCTGTCTTGCTTAGGTACTACATCAAAACTACGTAGTTTTGAATGAACAAATTTGTTTCAAATTTAAATGTTAATTGTAATCGCTATTATTTTCAAAATCAATATAACGCGTTTTGGGTACAGAGGATAGTGATTTGAGAAAATACACACTAGAATCTATCTTTTTATACAGGCTGGAAGGGAAGGTGGCGATAGTTACCGGCGGAGCAAGTGGCATCGGAGCAAGCGCGGTGGAGCTCTTCTCGGAGCACGGTGCCAAGGTGGTGATCGGAGACATCCAAGACAATCAAGGCCAAACCCTAGCCAACAAGCTAGGCGAAAACGTTTGCTACATCCACTGCGATGTATCAAACGAAGATCAAATCAAAGACCTAATCGACACCACCATCGCCACATTCGGACAGCTGGACATCATGTACTGCAACGCAGGCATCATTGAGTTAGCTGATCATGGGACAATTCTGAACGTCAAGAAGAGCGAGCTTGAGCGCGTTCTCAGCATCAACTTGGTGGGCTCATTCATGGCTGCCAAACACGCCGCAAGAGCCATGATTCCCAACAAGAAGGGCTGCATTATATTCACTGCAAGTGCTTGCACACAGATTGCTGGGATTGCGCCGTATTCTTATGCGGCGTCGAAACATGGGATTGTGGGAGTGATGAAGAGCTTGGCGATGGAGATGGGAATGCATGGGATTAGGGTTAACTGTGTGTCCCCGTTTGGGATGATGACTGGGGATGATGTTGATGATGGAAGAAGGAAGGCTATGTTTGAGAAGATAATGGGAGAAGCTGTGAATTTGAAGGGGAAGTTTCTGAGAGGAGAAGATGTAGCAATGGCAGCTCTTTATTTGGCAAGTGATGAGGCTTCTTATGTCAGTGGAATCAATCTTGTTGTCGATGGTGGATTTAGTGTTGTCAATCCATCTCTTTCCATTGCCTTTCATCACTATATTACTAAGGTCTTATAATTAGGGGAAAATCACTGATTTTGAATATTAATCATAAATCATTCACCAATCAAAGTACAAAAGGTACTAATTTAATTAGGATGATTAGAACACCATTTTTTAATTTGAACGACTTTAGGATAGAAAACCCGAAATCACGAATGAGATTTGGTCTTTTTGCGATGTGATTTGGCTCAAAATTCGTCATTTCGGACCTTTTTGTCCTAAAATTACCCAAATTAAAAAGTTAGTGCCTCAATTTCAAAGCCTGAAAAATTAGTGTTCTTCATTGGTGAATGACCTAAAGATAGTGTTTTAAATTCGCAATTTTTCCATTTTATATTAGGAATATTTTTGTACTTTTTTTTCTTTCTATTTTCGTATTTTAGTTTGATCAGCATATATTCATATTGTGAATAAGATGGGTGTTACAAAATGCAACTTAATTATAGTATTCAATACCAATCAGGCATGCATTTTATTAAAAAAAATCCAGTTTCCAATATCGATCCATGACATACAATAATGCATTAAAGTAAGAAACCAATAATACATAAAATGATGACACACAAGACTAGAATGAAGACTTTTAATTCAACAACATTTTAAGAGCAGGATCAGCAATGGCATAACCCCCATCAATGAACAAATTTTGGCCGCTCACATACTCAGCCTCATCACTTGCAAGAAAAACAGCAGCATTTGCAACATCTTCAGTCTTGAGAATTGGACCTTGCAAGTTTGCTATAGACTTCAATTTCACTTCAAATTCTGCTTCATTCAACCCAGTATAACCCAAGGACATATCTGAAGCCAAAACATAAGGCGACAAACAATTGACCCTTATACCAAATTGTCCCAACTCAGCAGCCAAATTCTTAGTAAGTCCAACCACAGCTGTCTTGGAGCATGTATATGCATGCGTGCCCATGCCTCCTAGCCCCGTGCAGATGCTCGATGTCGATATGATCGAGCCACTACGAGCAGGGACCATGACACGAGCCGCATGTTTCATGCCTAGAAAAACACCGGTTACATTCACGTTTAGAACGCGTTCAAAGTCTGCTTTTTTGTTGTCCGTGATCAGGGGCTTGGGATCGTCGACGATGCCAGCATTGTTGAACATGATGTCGAGTTTTCCGTATCTGGAAACAGTCTTGTCCACTGCATTTCTGATATCATCTTCATTAGTAACATCACAGTGTATGTAATTTGGATGGGCTGATTGATCTTGGATATCAGCAATCACTACTTTGGCGCCATGTTTGGAGAACACTTTGGCTGTGTATTCTCCAATGCCTCTGCCTCCTCCTGTTATCAGTGCCACTTTTCCTTCTAGCCTGTACATGCCAAACATGGCCTAATTAATATCAATTATTTGAATAAATCATGCAGCAAATAAAAAGTTAAATTATTTTTTTGTGGTTACCTTCTACTGACAGCAGAAACGATGCTTGCCATTATATTAATACTCTTAGATATATATGAAGAGATTTGAAGCCAAGGTTATCTGTATTATATATAGTTAGCCAGCTTTGAGATTAATTAATTAGACAGATACTTACCTCTAATATATACCCAACTAAAGTTAACAGATAGCTAAATGCCCAACACTATTAGTACCTAATTAACTCATCTAAACTCCTCTAACAAATTAATTTCATAACTTCAAATAATATTACAGACGAAATTTAATAAATGAAATATTATTTACTACTATCTTGAAATGTTATGAATGGATTAAAAAGATACACATGTGATGATATGCAAAAATAGTCATTTTTATAGGTTAATTTGTGTTTCAAGTAGTTTTTTTTAGGTATTTTGTCACTATAATATAACATTGCAACATCATGTCTTAGTGGCCTCTATAACCAACTTTTTTTCACCGCATTCCATTCAACCTCATGTCATCATGGCGTGATCATGTGTGAAATAAGGTACGTGTCAAGATGTCCGATTTGGATCTTCTGTTCCATTCGATATTACATATTATGTTTCATCACATTTAATACGCGTCACATGTTAATTAGTGGTGTCATTTGAAACACATGTAGTAACTACGAAATCGGAGATGTAACATTAAGTGTAATTGAAGATCTCATGAACAAGACATTTGACAAGGAAATTAAGCCTAAATTAATATCTTATTATGTCGGCATTAATTTCTTTACCAGGCCGGAGATGTACTAATCATTTATCACAAAAACTCATGTGAGACGGTCTCATGGATAGTTTCCGTGAGACGGAGTTCCATCACCCACAAAAAAACATATGAATTGTAGGGTTTGGGTTGTAGGTAATTGGGTTATGGGTTGACCCGTCTCACGCAATGCATTAAAATTTCGTGAGACGGTCTCACAAGAGACTTACTCATCATTTATCTATTTGTTGCCTAAATAAATATCTTTGATTATGGAATGTCCCTAATTAATACACATATTAGTTATACATAAATATTCTTAACTAACTTTTTCAAGGTTGATGAATGTATATGAAAAATATCATGATTAATTGTAGCATAATTGAAGCCAAACTAAAATATTTAGGGATGGCATTGGCAACCTTCAACCATTCCAATTAATTTCTCTTGAATTCATCTCCTTGTCATCCCTAATTTTTGATACAACAATATAAAAAAGTTGAAACAAACAAACACATAAAATGATGACACACTAGCTAGCTAGAATCAAGACTCTTAATTCTTCAACATTTTAGTAGCAGCATTGGTAATGGTAAAACCCCCATCAACGAACAAATTTAGACCACTCACATACTTAGCCTCATCACTTGCAAGAAAAAGTGCAGCATTTGCAACATCTTCAACCTTGAGAGTTGCCCCTTTTAAGTTTGCAATAGAGTTGGCCACATTTTCAACAGTTTCTTCATCAACCCCTAAATGTTTAGTGGCCATATTTGTAGCCAATGCATAGGAGGAAACACAGTTAACCCTAACACCAAACTCTCCAAGCTCAACTGCCAAGTTCTTGGTGAGTCCAACCACAGCATGCTTGGAGCAAGTATAAGCATGCGTGGCGATGCCCCCAATGTGCGAGGCACAGCTCGTGGTCGAGATGATCGTGCCACTACGTGCAGGGACCATGACACGAGCCGCATGTTTCATGCCAAGAAAAACACCCGTTACATTCACGTTGAGAACGCGTTCCAAGTCTGCTATTTCGTAGTCAGTGATGAGGGGCTTGGGACTGTCGATAATGCCGGCATTGTTGAACATGATGTCCAGTTTGCCATAGGTGGAAACTGTTTTCTCCACTGCGTTTTTTATGTCATCTTCATTAGTAACATCACAGTGGATGTACATTGAGTCTGAATGGCCAATGCTTTCAACGACAGAGTGCCCTAATTCATCTTGGATATCAGCGATCACTACTTTGGCGCCATGTTTGGAGAACACTTTGGCTGTGCATTCTCCAATGCCCATGGCTCCTCCTGTTATAAGGGCTACTTTTCCTTCATGCCTGTAAATGCCAAACATGGCCTAATATGAATTTGAATAAATCATGCATGCAACAAAGAATTGATATATAAAATATATATACAACTGCATGTATGCTAATATGAAAAAAGAAGAAGAAGAAACGCACTAAATTTCATACTCATTAACAAAATTAATGGATCAACAAATTATTAAAGGAAAAAAGTTAAATTATTATTATTTTTTTTTTTGTTATGTACCTTCCACTAACAACAGAAACAACATTGCTTGCCATTACACTTAGATATGAAGAGGTTTGAATGGAACTAAAATCCAAGGTTATGAATTTGTAATCCAAAGTTAAGGGGGGTTCCCTCCTTACATCAAGTCCGCTTCCAAATTTTTTTGATAATTTCATTAGTACCCCTATTATGTATTGTAAAAATATTCATTTTTAAGATTTAAATATTGTTTTTTTAATATAGATTTAGCCCTCAAAAATTAATTAACCCCATGTTAATATCATCCGCCCCTGCCAGTATTCCAATGTTATGGTTATTAGACTAGTTAGATAGCTTTAAGATTAATTAGACAAATACTTAGCTCTAATTAGTACCTAACTAGTTTACAGCTAGCTAAATGCCCAACACTCTAGTACCTAATTACCTAAACTTTAAATTTTTTTATAACTTAATAACATATGTATATTACACACGAAATTTAATAAATAATATAATTTACTATACTATTTTGAATATTTTTACTTCTATTGTTATGAGTTTAAAAAGATACATATGTCATATTAATTTACAAACATTTTTTGTAAGTTAATTTTTGTTTATTAAATCACTATTTGGTATATTTTTGCCACTAAATATAACATATGTATAGCAACATGTTCCAGTACTGACATGGATTGTATGATATGATCTGCGTAATCATATGTGAGATAGGAAAACGTGTCAAGATGCCTAAATTAATATTATTATCCAGTTTGAATGTATTTCTTTAATATTGATTGGCCAACAATGCTCAAGAGTCAGGACAAAGTCAGAGATGGATTGGATCTTGGGTTTTATCAATTAACTAGTGAAAGACCCGTGAGCTGTACGGGATCAATTTTGTATTATATATTTTTAAATTTTTCGAAAGAAGTTTGTCTGATATTTTCTTTTGTGTTAATATCTGTTTAAATTGTATTTTACACATTTATTCTTTTCATTGTCTATATTAATCGGTTTCTCATTAGTTTATATATATTTATTCTATTGATCACCCTATTAACCAATTTCTCATCCGTCACTCACACTATCTGTCAATAATAGACAGTTTCTATCAAATATTCTAATGATAAAGATTACAAAAAGTTAAAAAAAATTCTCACTCATGACATTTGTTTCCCAGTAAAATTGATTAAGTACAAACAAAACGGAAAAACCTAAAAATCTTGGAAGGATTGTTGCCCTCTCGATGGAGTCCATTTAGCTATGGTCTAGAGTGTTCTTCGTACTATCCTTGCATTGAGAAGAACATACAATTAAAGAATGAAAAAATTAATTCATTATCTCCCACTGACATATTAGTTTATCAGTTTGCAACAAAACAATAAATTAACTTGGTAGCAGAAACATATCGACAACAACAAATGATATGATAGTGTCATTCAATACGAAACTAAGATTTTTTGGCATGCTCTTAAAATTTATGTTTTTTGCTCAACATAAGAACCAAAAGGTCTAGAGTGTTCAATGACTAACCTGCATGGTGGAAGAAAAAAAGTTTTGAACAGTTGTATGATTTCAATTCTTGTTGTGAAAGTAGTAATAGCATTTTCTAAGAAGCTGAATTTATTATTTTTTTTTTTCCGGTTCGACAATTATAAGATTCAATTCTTAATTTTCAAGCTAATTGATTATTATCACACTATTAGAGACTTGAAGTGGGTATGCATTAGTATAATCTTTAAGTTGACTATCACATTATCAGAGACTTGAAAAATACATAAAAAGATGACTCACTGACTGGAATTAATCAAGACTCTTGATTATACAACGTTTTAATAGCAGAATTGACAATGGTAAAGCCCCCATCAATGAACAAATTGAGGCCACTCACATACTTAGCCTCATCACTTGCAAGAAAAAGTGCTGCATTTGCAACATCTTCAACCTTGAGAGTTGCCCCTTTTAAGTTTGCAATAGAGTTGGCCACATTTTCAATAGTTTCTTCATCAACCCCTAAATGTTTAGTGGCCATATTTGTAGCCAATGCAGAGGGGGACAAACAATTAACTCTTATACCAAATTGTCCCAATTCAACTGCCAAATTCTTAGTAAGTCCATCCACAGCATGCTTGGAGCAAGCATAAGCATGTGTGCCTACTCCTCCGATTCGCGAGGCAGAACTCGCCATAGATATGATAGAGCCACTACGCGCAGGGACCATGACACGAGCCGCGTGTTTCATACCTAGAAAAACACCGGTTATATTCACGTTAATAACGCGTTCAAAGTCTGCTTTTTCGTTGTCCGTGATCAGGGGCTTGGGATCTTCCACAATGCCAGCATTGTTGAACATGATGTCGAGTTTGCCATAGGTGGAAACTGCTTTGTCCACTGCATTTTTTATCTCATCTTCATTAGTAACATCACAATGGATGTAAGTTGAGTTTGAGTGGCCAATGCTTTCAATGACAGAGTGGCCTAATTCATCTTGGATATCAGCAATCACTACTTTAGCACCGTGTTTGGACAACAGTTTGGCTGTGCATTCTCCAATGCCTCTGCCTCCCCCTGTTATCAGGGCTACTTTTCCTTCTAGCCTGTAACATGCCAAACATAACCACAGATTTAATCCAATAAGTTGTCAAGTGTGACTGATTTTGGTTCAACTTTTATGTACTAGACCAATTAAATTGACCAACAATTTTCAGTTGATCCAGTTTCAAAGAACATTCATTGGCAAGAATCAAAATTACTTCATTCTCATTGTAAGAAAATAAAAGGTTGAATAAATTGAAAATAAAAGGCAATTTAGAATGACTTATTTTGGTTGCAGTAAACTTACCTTCTAGTAAGTGCAGCAACAAGTGAAGTGCCTGCCATTGCACTGTGATATGAAGAAATTGAAGTCAAGGTTGTTGATGCTATATTGCATAACATGGTTTTATTAATTATTTACAACAAATTCTAATAAAATTATTAATCTTTCTTTTTTTTGGAAAACGAATCTAAATAAAATCTTATGTCTAACATGAACATGTGCAATTAATATTCTAATGGTTTCTTACCAAAATCCATTAACATTGCAATTGGAAAATTGATTGTTTTAATATCAGGTCCCACTTTTGTTAATCTCCAATGACACAGGTAATATTTTTAATAAATAAATAAATAAACAAATCTCGAGAAACTGATATGCACGTGACGGCCCAATCAGGCGCACGTGCTGGTTAGGCTAATAAAGGGGATTCCGGGATTGCGCGCTGGCTGTCCCGCCACCCACAATATTCTTATGTTTTTTGTTTCTTGTTTTTCCTTCTTAAAATTAATATCTTTCCTTCTTAATTTTTTTTTCTTGGCATTCCATTTTACTGATGATTTTTTTTTAAATATATATTATATTTATATTATACCATGTGTTAGATTTTTTAAAATAAAAAATTACTTTTTAAATTACATAATTATATTAAATGATTTAGGAGATTAAAATAAATAAAATAATTAAAATTAAATAATTGTATTGATGATCTAAATTAAAATTACCTTTGGGAGATCAATTAGTTATTTTGATTGTAAGTTAAAATACAAATGTATTAATTTGATTTTTAATAACTTTACTATATATAAATGTATTTGTGTATATTAAATGATTTTATTTGTAAAGGTGGAATGGTTGTTGACAACCACTATGTATTTTTTTTTTTATAAATATAACAAAAAAAAATATCTCTGTACAAATATGAGTTAATTTCTATTCCAATTCAATTAAACACCCATATTTATAATTTTTATTTGGTGTTTTCATTCAACCTAATTTTTTTTCCAAGTGTATAAAAATAATAATGAAGATTTCATGATTTTTTTTTTTTTAATTTGTCCAATATGTCCAGTACAAATGCGTCGTCCCAAAGTTCACTAACGACAGCCAATTTTCGAAACTTTCAATTCAATGAATCTTCTGTACTTCATTATTGATCACAACTATTTCCAAATTTTCCTTATGTTATTTAATATTCCCGAACAATTCCAATATCCTCAAGCGAAGGTTGTCGGTGTTATATCATATAACATCTTTTTTTTTTTTTTGGAAGACGATTTAAATAAAATCTTTTGCCCATAAGTTATCGTCCCAATAATCTGAAAGACACGTTTGAACCTGCACTGATATGTCAGATTTGAAAATTAATCTACTTGTATCAAATTTTAATTAACTGGAGTAATATCAATTTAATATTGACCCAAATACTGGTGAAAATTAATCATTTTTATATTAATAGAGACAAAATACTTTGTCAGACTGATTTGAACTAATAATATTATAAAAAAAAATATGAAAAAGAGGAGCTACAAGTTTGGTACTCCAACAGGCAACAAACATGATTTATTTAGGATATCTTTGAACTGGACTTTGCCCATCCGAATTTTGGATGAGTTCAGTCTAGTTTATGTTTGGATAAGAATTATCAAAATCCTACTATCTATCCTAATTTTCATATTTTTTCTATAATTTTCAATAAAAATATCTACTTTTTCTACAATTTCCAATAAAAAACTTTTCATTTTTCTACAATTTCCTATGTAAAAATGAAATTTTAATTATAATTCTACTCAAAATTCAAATTCACAAAATTATTCTCAAGCTAAAATCCAAATTTACAAAAATCACCTTAAAACGATTTATTTAACTGTTTGTGACCTCATTAAAAGTAGATAAAAGCACAGCTTCTAGAAAATTATTTAGTCCACACACTGTATCCAGAAGAAAGCAAAATTCCAATATCATGCAGGCCCAATATTGTAACTGGAGTCTGGACCCTAGCCCAACATTGATACTGGGATTTGTTTCGCATGATTAATTTTAGGGCATGAGTAAGGTATTAGGTTGCGAGTCTTCTCACTCCCAATTGTAACTTCAAAGAAAAAAAATATTTATTTAATATAGAATATTTATTTTCAGTAAAAAGGAAAAATGCATCTTTAAGTTTGATAAAGCATGAGTTCCAATTTTCTAAAACTTATTTGAAATAACAAATTTTTTCCTTAAAGTACTTGAAAGCAAATTAATTTCATTAATATCTTCCCAAATCCATGGAGCTCGAAGATAATTTTTTGTTTCGAAAACAAAATCAATTTCATCATGACACTTGCTTCTGAATTGTGGGTAACAGAAAATTTAAGTGATTAGGGACAATTCATTTTTTATTATATAGATTAATGTGTGCATTATTGTGGATTCACTTACAAACATAGACATAATAATATCCAAATATGAAAAAATATTATTGGCACCAAAGGGTTATGTGAATAAACATAGCTAAAGTATGAAGATTGCAGTTGCAAAATACTGGCCCAAGCCCAAAAGAGAAAATGTATATGGGCTGCTACATATTTCAATTAGCTGGTGGGCCTTATCGGATTATACAACGTTTTAATAGCAGAATTGACAATGGTAAAGCCCCCATCAATGTACAAATTGAGGCCACTCACATACTTAGCCTCATCACTTGCAAGAAAAAGTGCTGCATTTGCAACATCTTCAACCTTGAGAGTTGTCCCTTTTAAGTTTCCAATAGAGTCCATCATATTCTCAATAGTTTATCATCAGCCCCAAAATGTTTAGTGGCCATATTTGTGGCCATTCCAAAGGGGGACAAACAATTAACCCTTATACCAAATTGTCCCAATTCAACTGCCAAATTCTTAGTAAGTCCATCCACAGCATGCTTGGAGCAAGCATAAGCATGTGTGCCCACTCCTCCGACTCGCGAGGCAGAACTCGCCATAGATATGATAGAGCCACTACGAGCAGGGACCATGACACGAGCCGCGTGTTTCATACCTAGAAAAACACCCGTTATATTCACACTTAGCACGCGTTCAAAGTCTGCTTTCTCGTTGTCCGTGATCAGGGGCTTGGGATCTTCAACAATGCCAGCATTGTTGAACATGATGTCGAGTTTTCCGTATCTGGAAACGGTCTTGTCCACTGCATTTTTGATGTCATCTTCATTGGTAACATCACAATGGATGTAAGTTGAGTTAGAGTGGCCAATGTTTTCAATGACAGAGTGGCCTAATTCATCTTGGATATCAGCAACCACAACTTTAGCACCATGTTTGGACAACATTTTGGCTGTGCATTCTCCAATGCCTCTGCTTCCTCCTGTTATAAGGGCTACTTTTCCTTCTAACCTGCACATAACTCACTGTTTCATCAAATCCATCTTGAAATAAATAGCATATTTATATTACTTAAATAAATATTTATAAAACAAGAAAATTTTGGTTCAACTTATATCTGCTAAACCAATTAAATTATTTCATCCTCACTATGAGAAGATTAATGGAAGAATAAATTGTTTTGGTTGCAGTAAACTACTTACCTTCTAGTAAGTGCAGCAACAAGTGAAGCGCCTGCCATTGCACTGCGATATGAAGAAATTTTAAGTCAAGGTTGTTGATGCTATATTGCATAACATGGTTTTATTAACTATGTACAACAAATTCTAATAAATTGATCTTTCATTTTCGGAAACCGAATCTAAATAAAATCTTATGTCTTACAAGAATATGTGCAATTAATGATATAATAATGGGAATCGTACCAACCGCCATTAACATTACAATTGGAAAATTGATGATTTTAAGAAAAAAATTATATGAGACCTCTCATATAAAATCTTATTTAATACGATTTATATAGTCTTATGTGAGATCGATTTGACTGTATTGCATGAGTTGATTCGTTTTTATGAAACCATATAAACTCTATTTTATTTATGATATCATATGAGAACATCTGATTGGGACTTTTGTTGCACTGATAATATTGATAAATAAACAAATAACAAATCTGGAGAAGTAGATATGCACGAGACCCACCAATGAGGCGCACGTGGTGGTTAGCCATTTTTCTTATGTTTTATGTTTCTTATTTTTCCTTCAATTAATATCTTTCCTTCTTAATTTATTATCTTTCAAAGGTAAAGGTGGAATGGTTGTTGACAACCACTTTTTAAAATATAACAATAACAAATATGAGTTAATTTCTATTCCAATTCAATTAAAGTAACAAACACCCATTTTTATAATTGTCATTTGGTGTTTTCATTCAACTTAATTTTTATTCCAAATGTATTAAAATAGTAATGAAATTTTCTAGAATTTTTAAATTTGTCAAATATGTCCGGTACAAATGCGTCGGTCCCAAAATTCAGTGACGACAGCCAATTTTCGAAACTCAGTCCAATTCTTCGGGACTTCATTATTGATCACAAGTCACAATAATTTCCAAATTTTCCTTATTTTATTTAATATTCACAACAATTCCAATATTCTCAAGCGAAGGTTGTTGGTGTTATATCATATATCATCTTTTTGTTAATTATATTCAACAAAATCTAATGATTTTTTTCAATTCAAATAAAATCTTTTGTCCCATAAGTTATCGTCTCAGTTATCTGAAAGACACATTTGAACCTGCAGTGATATGTCAGACTTGAAAATTAATATATTTTAATTAACTCCAGTATAATATTTTAATATCGACTCAATTACTGGTGCAAAAATAATCATTTTTATATAAATATTGTCAGATTTGACCTGATTTAATAAAAGAGTACTATCACAATCCTTTCCGAAATTACAATATTAGTATATAATATATATGTCCCAACTAAAATAAGATTTTTCAGATGAATTTCTTCCCGTTCTAATTCCAAATATATATATATATATATATATATATATATATATATATATATATATATATATATATATATCTCTCTCTTCACTGGTTTGTAGGTGGGTGGGTTGCTTATGACCTAATTAAAAGTACATAAAAGCCCAACTTCTTAAAAATTATTTAGTCCATACAATGTATCCACAAAGCAAAATCCCAATATCATGCAGGCCCATAATTTCTTATGATCTTAATAACCCAATGTAACTGGACCCTAGCCCAACATTGATACTGGGAGTTGTTTCACATGAATAATTTTGGTACCCGACCCTATTGGGCCTTGTTATATCATGCATACTTATGAGTTTAACACTCTTTATATTTTATTAATATTGAATATTCATTTTCAGTAAAAAGAAAAATGCATCTTTAAATTGCTAGTATTAATTTTAGTTTTGAAATATTCATGAAAAAAACCTAGTTTGAATTTGGGTAGGGGTGGGACTAAAGGCAACTCACCCTTTTCTAAACCCACCCCAATTTATACACTTTTCAATTAATTTTTTTTTTAAATTAATAATATCAAATTTATCTTTAGGTTTTGATTTACTAGTTCCGTTTGGTCATTATGGCCGAATGTACTTCTCCAATACGAGAACGTTCTTCTACATGTTTAGTCAAGATGGTTGAACACTCTTCTATGTGTTCGGCCAACAAAGACTGAAATAAACTGTTCGGGTTCAATCGTTTTTTTACATTTTTTTTCTACGATTTTTACACATTTAACAAATCCGTGGAATGTTTGTCATTACATTTTTCAAAATTTTAAAAAAATTAACATTAAAAAAAAAGTAAGAAAGACGAAAAAAGAGAAATAAAGGAAGAAGAGGAAACTAGGTTTTTTTTTTTGCTTAAAGGGTAAAATTGGTATTTTGAATTATTTTATTTTATTTTTTAATTAAAATATTTTTAATTGTGGTGGGCTTAGAAAATGGTGGGGTGTCTTTAGTCCCCAAAGTATTTATATCCTAAAGATTCTTATAAAATAATAAAGCTATTGGATGGAATGTTTGGATCTCTCGTATGATCCAATGAAACGAAGTCCAAATCAATCCTACCTGTCCTCAACCCTATGGGCATTGTACGACCCATTCATTGGCAGCTTCGAAAATGGAGTGGTTATTCCGATTCTTTTGCTTCTCTCTAATAGCTCTTCTCTCAGCTTGCTCATCGCCATGGGCTCTGCAAACTGAGTCGCTGACTCGGGAGCTCTTGGAATCGGCCAGAGATCCCGAGTTCTTTGGCTGGTTGAAAAGGGTTCGAAGGACAATTCACGAGTACCCAGAATTAGCCTTTGAAGAGCATCGAACGAGTCAACTCATTCGGAGCGAGCTTGACTCACTGGGGATTGAGTATGAGTGGCCTGTGGCTCAAACAGGGCTGGTCGCCACTATTGGCTCAGGGGCTCAACCCTGGTTTGGTCTTAGAGCTGACATGGACGCCCTCCCTATTCAGGTGGGCCCTCTCTCTCTCTCTGATCTTTATATCACTCAGTGCTTGTGCAGCTTATAAAGCTGGCTTAATTGTAATTTGTAGGAGTTAGTAGAATGGGAACATAAGAGCAAAATTGATGGCAAAATGCATGCCTGTGGTCACGATGCTCATGTTACCATGTTACTTGGAGCTGCTAAAATGTTGCAAAACAACCGTGATAAATTTAAGGTACATACAATATATTCTCAATTTTACATATGAGGTATATTCATTTATTGAGTAGTTGTATTTTGATTTGTAAGGGCACTGTTAAGCTTGTGTTCCAACCTGGGGAAGAAGGCCATGCTGGTGCCTATTACATGATAAAGCAAGGCGCTCTCGATGGAGTTCAATCCATTTTTGCCTTACATGTGAACCCATTGATTCCTACTGCTACTCTCAGTTCCAAGCCCGGTCCAATGCTCGCTGGATCGGGCCGGTTTTCAGTGATCATCAAAGGAAAGGGGGGACACGCAGCAAGCCCCCATAAGACCAAAGATCCTATGCCAGCTCTTTCAATGGCTATTCTTGCACTCCAACATATTGTTTCAAGAGAAACTGATCCTCTACTATCCACAGTACTACATATGCTTCTTTTCTTGATTCCATTGCATAATCTCTTCTTATTATGATCGGTTCTTATTTCCTAGGTTGTCTCAATTGGATATGTACGAGGTGGTGAAGCCTTCAATGTCATCCCTGAGGCTGTCGAGTTTGGTGGGACCTTCCGGTTCATGGACTCCGAAAGCTATTCCCACCTTAAGCAGAGGATTAAAGAGGTGATAGAGAGTCAAGCAGGAGTGCATCAATGTTCTGCTGTGGTGGACTTCATGGAGGATACACTGAGACCATATCCACCAACCATTAATGACCCGACTTCATACGAGCATGCTAAAAGGGTGGGAGAAAGCTTGCTGGGAAAGGGGAGTGTGAAGCTGGATCCAATGACCATGGGGGCTGAAGACTTCAGCTTCTACGCTGAGAAAATGCCGGCAGCCTTCTTCATGATCGGAGCAAGAAACGAGACTATGAAATCCGGCAAAGGGCTGCATTCACCGCACTTGATTATTGATGAAGATGTTCTTCCTATTGGAGCTTCCATCCATGCTGCTGTTGCACTAACATACTTGGATGATCATGTCCAGAATCATTAGGTATATGAACAGACACACCAAGCCTCTTCATTTCAAGATTGAATTAGAGAGGTGGCAACGGAATTTTTAGGAAGAAACTGGACATTGATTAATCTAATTTTGCATTTTTGGTGTTTCAATTTCTGTCTATACATATTTGGGTTGCATTGGATGGATATCCTATTTCACAACTTTAAACTTCTCAAAATATTATTCTTTACAAGAAGCTTTTAGTTTATTTTTGAAATAATATTTAATTTTTGATGACTTCATTACATTAATTATGAAGTTGCTATTGGAAACATCTTAAAAGTATTTATTTAATACTTCACAATTTATTTTTGAAATAAAATCTAAACATTAAAGCTTACTCAAAAACAAAGTTTTAAATCTATGAAAATTATTGAAGTTTACATTAAAAAAAACATTTCTATAAAATTGTTTCATGGTTATAAATTTATAATTTTATACGAGGGAATTCATATTCGTGAGATGGATTTACAATAGTTATACTTTTATATTTAATAGAAAATTATTTTAATTTTCTAAAATAAAAATTTGGTTTATTAAATACTATTTCATTGGTTTTGGAGATATATATGTTTCAAACAAAGAAATGAGAGAAAAAAAAACAAAGAAACAAGAAATGTCGATAGCATTAAAAGAACTAAAAAAATATACTAGCAACTATTAATTAGGGCTCACCTTTACTTTTCCCACCTTTACTTTTCCTTTATTTCTCTTTCTTAATTAGGGCTCACAATCGCTTCCTCCATCGGGCCTCATGGCCCGAGCTCAGCCCGCCTCGATAACCACATATAACACCCACTGCAAGTTACAGAACAAACTCACCGACATCGTAAATACATTTAAATGCACTGAAAGCTTGCTTCGATTTTTATTACTGTGATGCTGTAAGCTTCGATCTTTGTTTAAAGGTACCTTAATTCAATTATTTATCAATTATCATGATATATTTGATTATTGCTGGTGTTAGTTTGGTTTTTGCATGATTTTTCCGTATGTTTTACTTGATTTTCTTGTCTGTGAAATTGTTGGCACATTATAGCTCTTTTATTTGAAAATGCTGGGATTTTCATGATGTAATAATTCTTTGACAAGTGAAGGAAGTATTGTTTTGAAAATTAGGGTCATTTTGAAGATTGAATGTTGTCAACCCTAAAACTGTAAATGAGGTAAGAAGATTAGTAAAACCTTATAAGCCCCTGTTGGAGCTTAAAATTTTTCATCTTTGTAGTAATGATTACAACTGTTGAGAAGTTAATTTGAAGATGCCCTAATTTTGATTTTATTTGTTTATTATACTTGTGCTATTGATGAGTTTGATTTCTTGTTGATTGTTTGTATGCTATTCTTCCAGTACATATTCTACTTGCTCTTTTAGAGAATGCTTTAGTAATTGGTTACAATTTTGTTGTTCTAATTTGTTGATTCCCTGGAAGTGCCCTGCTGTGAGGTATTTGATTCTGATTGAATTTTTTTCAAATGTGGGACCTAATTTGAGGGAAGGTAATGCTCTTTTACTTGTTTTCCTGCTTGTTTGTTTATTTCACTTGGCTATCGTTCACTTCATTTAGCTCAAGATGTACTAGAAGAATCATCGAAGATTAACTTTTTTTTAAGATTGTGCAGTTCTTATGCTACCCATTGGACTATCAAATACCGGTGTATATGTAGAAGATATGATTGTAGGTTGTGCTGGTTATGATGCGGTCCTGTTTGAAGCCTTCTCCTTCGTCAACGAACAACTACCTTTCCTCCCCTGCTTCACAAGGTAAGCTTCTGAATGACTTTTTAGCTAAAGATATTTTAGAGTTTGATTATGTAAAAGTAACTCAGCTCATTCTGCAGCAGATAATACACCAACATCAAGTGTTCAACTCTCTCCCACTGTCAATCTTTCTCGAGAGTATGCCCTTGCTCTTAAAACTATTTCTTATAGTGAGATTCGACGAATATTTGTTGAAGACCAAAGTGTAGCAATAGGGCATGTGGATTTCTTTGAGGGATCTCAGCTGTTAGAAAGGGTCCTTCAACCGAGCCGTGAGTGTGTTCAAGAAGCACTTTCATTCATCGGACCCAACTCTCTAACTTATCTTGCCACGACCTACTTTGAACATAGCGAGCATAGCTCTCGTCTATATCTGCTTCTCTACCACAGTCTCCACCATGCTCGCTCTCTCTACACCCCTATATACAACCTTCTCGATGACCTCCATATGGAGTTTGATACCCTCTCTCATTCCCAATGTGAGTTGGCAATTAGCGTCTTTGTCCAATTTGATTGCATTGAGAACCCCTTTCTCCCCCCTAACTCAGACAACTTCAATGATACGCGCCATTCTGTCTCCCAGCTGAGACAGCAGCTTGACCATCATCTCCAAAAATCACGCTCAAAGGTCCATCTAATACGCTGCTGCTCAATGGGGTCTGCTTTGTGCTTGATAACTGCTGCTATAGGAGTGGCCATATCAGCTGTGACCATAGCTACTCATGCCCTCGTTGCCCTTGTTGCCATCCCCATGTGCCCTGCTATTCTTCCTTCAACTATGACTAAGAAAGAAATGGTCCATCTAGCTCAGCTTGACGCGGCAGCAAAGGGGGCTTATGTGGTTCATAAAGATTTGGACACCATTGATCGCTTGGTGGCCCGTTTGCATGCATCAGTTGAGAATGACCGGCTACTTATTCGCCTTGGATTGGAAAGGGGCATGGACAGGTTCAACATACAAGAGATACTGAAGCAGCTTGGAAGAAACCGGCCTAGTTTTGACCAACAGCTTGTGGATCTTGAGGAGCATTTATTCCTATGTTTTGCTGCAATTAATCGGGCCCGGTCGCTTCTTTTTCAAGAGATTCAAATGCACCAAAATCCAGCCTGATTTCCACCAAACTAAGTAAGCTCTATGTTCTTTGCAAAATCAGTTGACATGCTTATGAAATATACAATATCTATTATGCTCAAGATCCATTCTTGCAATCTAATCATCTATGTATTTTCTCTAGTTTTCAAGAATCAAGTCTTGGTTTCCCACGTCGATCTGTAGCGCCAATTTTCCCGGAATAATTAGCTGAGTGATTGAAGAAAATGATGAGTAATTTTCATAGGTAAGTATTATATAATATGATGAGTAATGATTCATAGGTGACTATTACCATCCTATAGAGCTTGCTTTACTTAGGTGGATGATGATAATTACCATTCTGCACTCCTTGTTAGACATGATATGAATGAAAAAGATGTGCTTTTTCAAAAGGTTAAGGTAGTGCCTCTCATTTGTTTAGTCAATTTTGGATTTGGGAAGTCTTATCTGCAACTTTGAAACTGTAAGAAGAGATAGATTACATACATACGATTGCTTTATACTTGATGACCACTTTTTCTAGGATTGGCTGTCTTGTATCTATTTGGACATTTGTAGTAAATCTCACATGAAACCTTCTCTACTTTTTTTCTATTAATGTTGTACTTATTTTTATATATAATGAAACTAGTAGTGCATGGGGAAAAAGTCAGAAAATTAAGCAAAATGAGACAAAATGCATATCGAATCACAACTCACAAGGATTGATGTGAAGTGTTCAGACAAAAATCATATTTGACAAGCAATAGAGCAAGCAAATCAAACAATCAAAGAGTAAACACCACATTCTTTTTGCTTCTTGTTAAATTGTAACCTCCAATTGATAAAAAAATTCTTTCAAGCATTCTAAACAAAAATTTTTTTTTGAATAATCGGTAATCTTGCAGAAAATTTTAAAAAATTATTTATGATTAATGAACACATAATGACAGATTAATTCGACTGCAGAAAATAAAAAGAAACCCATCAAGTGGGTTAGTTGGTCAGTATGCTGAGTTGCTGACCATACGACTACACAAAAATATGCATAGCAGTCATTTATTTAACATTAAAAACCAGTACAAAAATATTATTATTTGCAGACAGATAAGATTTAGACAAATCCAACAAAGTTTAATACGAAAAAGACATTCTGTTAAACTGTACGCACAACCCACTTATTACCCACCATGTTCTTCTTCCTTTCTTCCTCCCGCTTTGTCTACTTGTACCTTACGCTCAATCGGAAGTACCTAGAGCCCATAGTTCCAATCAAATTCAAAGTCAAGATTCACTGTTATTCAAGATTCATTTCAAATCAAAACAAATCGAGAGAATCCCATCATTTTCCCCGCACATTCTCCCTCGTTGATCTCTCTTTCCTCCATTTTCAATTTTTCCAACAGATTTACACTGCCATTTTTAGCTGTAAAGAATCAGTAAAAACAAAACCCACTTTCCGCCCACTAAAGTTTTTCACCCCATATTTAAGTTTGATGAGAATGGAAAGATTATTAGAATACTTGCTTTAATAAATTTGTGAGATCTTGAAATGTCTTTCCTTTTTCCTTTGATTTAATCATTAATGTGCTTGATTGTGTATTTGTCCTGATATATAGTTTCTTAAAATTCCATATTGTGATGATGGAGGACCTGATAATGGCGACGAAGATTCGGAAAAGGGGATGTTCACCTTCTTCTACTCCATCATCAAGAGTCTGCAGTTATAGGTTGAACAAACGGGCCATTCTGGTGGGAAAGAATCGGGCCGGGCTAGGCGGGTCTAGATCCAGCACTCCTGTGCCTACGTGGAGAACCATCCCTTTGAGAAGCGGAATTGACTCTCCCAAGAATTGCCAGAGTGGGAAGTCGACCCGGCCCGTTTCGGCCCGGAGGCTTGCTGCCACTCTGTGGCAAATGAACGAGATGCCTTCACCCAAAATGAGTGAGAGCAATTTGGAGGTGATGATGAAGCAGCGGCAGCAGAAGAGGAATGGAAGCAAGCTGGGCTTTAAGGGGGAGAACATGCGGGTTCGGGCCGGTTTGGGGCTGCATTCGGGTTCGGGCCCTTTGCCACCGCAGTTGTTGGATCCACCTCACAGCCCGGCTATTTCAGAGGTGGGATCATGCTTTTTTTTTGTTTATGATTAATTAAAGATGCTTCCTTTTTATGTTTCTATTTCAAAGATTAGCCTGATGTTAGATTTTTCACTTGAATGATTAGATTTTAGATGCTGATCAGAATTGTACAATGTGATTTTTTAAGCATTTTATACCAATTAATAAAGCTTTGACTTTTTTATCTTTGGCATTGAACATAAACTGACCTGCAACTGAGACTTGCTTTCTGGGATTTGTAGAAAATGGATCGATCTGGTACTGGTAGTCTTCGGAGACGGGCACCCTCTATTTCTCGGAGGCTTATCTCTGCAGACCAAAATGCTGCCTTTGTTGATTCTATCAGCAATGCTAGTTATATGGAGGTAAAAAGAACTTATGCCTTTATTCTCCAATGCATGTGTTAGATGTCTCTGAAATGCCATACAAACACAAACAAATCTCTCTTTGCATATATATGAAGCAGATTGAGACTCGGTCCCGTCCCCAGACTTCAAGTGGTTCAGTTGTTGGTTATAAGAATCGTCTCAAGGATGTAAGCAGTGCTTTGACTACGTCCAAAGAGCTCCTTAAAATCATCAACCGGATTTGGGCTCATGCTGATCAGCAATCGTCTAGCATGTCTCTTATCTCAGCATTGCATACTGAGCTTGAGAGAGCTCGATTACAAGTCAATCATCTGATCCAAGAACAACGGTCTGAGAATAACGAGATAAACTATCTCATCAAGTGTTTTGCTGAAGAGAAGGCGTTGTGGAAAAGTAAAGAACAGCAAGCTGTTGAGGCTGCAATAAGGTCCGTTGCTGGTGAACTGGAGGTGGAGCGCAAGTTAAGAAGGCGGCTTGAGAGCTTGAACGCGAAACTTGGGAAAGAAATGGCGGAGATAAAGTCGTCGTTCATGAAGGCTGTTAAAGAATTAGAGAGCGAGAAACGAGCTAGAGAGATAACGGAGCAGATATGTGAAGAGTTAGCCCAGAATATAGATGAAGATAGAGCTGAAGTGGAGAAGCTAAAGAGGGAGTCTGTTAAAGTCCATGAAGAGGTGGAGAAGGAACGAGAGATGCTCGAATTAGCTGACAAGCTACGTGAGGAGAGAGTCCAGATGAAACTGTGTGAGGCGAAGCATCAATTTGAGGAGAAGAATTCTACGATTAGCAAGCTGAGGAAACAGCTTGAAGGTTTTCTTGGTACGAAAAGGGAGAAAGACGAGGATGAGCACTCTGCAGATAGTGATCTTCATTCGATTGAATTGGACTTGAATGTCAATAGTAATAATGAAATGAAAGCAAGAAACTCCATCTCGGGACAAGCTTCTAGAAGAAGCGTTAATTGTCTTCAAAGGAGTGTCTCAGATGAGATAGAGAAGGAGGGTCCAAGAAGTGGCTATTTGGATGAAGTGGTGAGAGTGAAATGTGTGAAAGGTGTGAAGAACCAGTTATTAGCACCAAGTTCTAGGTTGGGTTTGGCTCGAGAGAATCAGAAAAAAGAGCAATCACG
Organism: Scutellaria minor; assembly: GCA_954870855.1. NCBI lineage: Eukaryota > Viridiplantae > Streptophyta > Magnoliopsida > Lamiales > Lamiaceae > Scutellaria > Scutellaria minor. The sequence continues at coordinate 194,813 of OX940735.1, read as the reverse complement.
GCCGTCTAGGGATGGGAAAGTACAAGAAAGGTCATGTGTTTCGAAATCAAGAACAACAGAGCTCAACAGGAAATCTAAATGGTGAGAGTAATATAGCCACTTTCTCAGTGGAAGGAAGTCTGAATACAGAGACTGTAGTAATGTTGTTGAATTTTGAGTGAAATGATGTTTGTTGTACAAAAGCATATGATGTAAACAAGTCTAAACTTAAATGAAGCTTCACAGTTATGCTTATCTAATTCCATTCATAACTTCCTCGTCTTCTTGTTAGCTCTCAAATATTGTGCATTTTGAGGTATAAGATGGGGAAGATAGTATTTCATAGCAACATATGTAGTATATGATAGACAAGATAATTTTATTAGCAATCTCAATTATTATGTAGGGTACTCATCCCAAACTAACCATTTTCCTATAGCACAATACTTTTCTACCCTTCAATATAACATATACACCTTTAATACCCCTTTTTATAAAAACATATCCCTATCTACCCCTTTCAATCATTAGCATTTATGACATTTAACCAAATATCAAGATTTTGACTTTACACATTAAATGTTTTCGTAAATAATTTCTACTTCCACTCCAACTACCAATTATATCCGGATAAAACGTAAATAGATCGAAATCAGGCCCAACATGCTTCCGTAAATTAAATTCATCCCCTAAAATTCATACCTCTATTTGACCGCAACAGCACCGGGTGAGATGGTTTGCAAAGCCACCAGCTGGAAAATTACTGCCCCCAGACCGTTCTACGAACAGCTCCTCACTGTTCAACTTCAACCCTCAGGGAAGATGGTCTGCAAGTTATCCAGCTCCTTCAGCAACTGTACAGCACAACCTTGGTTCGTTTCCTACACCAGGTGTACGAAATATTCTTTCCAGGGGACGAACTAATTATACTAAAAACGCATATTGAAAGCAAAAGCCTTTCTTTTATTAAGAACTTAGAAATATTTATTACAACATATGTAATCTCCTTTTGGGAGGAGAATTACTGGTTTAGCCTCTCATAGAGAAGGCTTGAACTCGTAAATACATAAACTAAAAACACTCTCACTATTACAGAAGAAACTAAAGAAGATAGATGTTTTGAAGAAAACTGAGGGGAATGGTCGATGTCCTTAGCTTCCTTCGTTCTCTCTATTTATAGAGTGAAATCCGGATGTGAAATGCGGATTTCAATCCCTCTTGAATGAGCTGGCTGCTTTCCTTAGTGCTCCCATGTGATAGTTTGTTGGGAAGTCACTTTCAGCTGTTAGTGCTCGTCCTCTTTTTCTTCCCCTTGACCCATCCCATGTGATGGTGGTTGGAGTTGTCGGGGAATCATTTATTTCTTCACATGGTCCAACCCATGTGATTTCTCGTCCTATCCCATTTAACTTTGTCGGGGGCGCTTTAATAATTTGGTCGTTGTGGTCCCCGGGGATACCTCTTCTTTTGTGCTGGGCCCTTGTCTTTATTGGATCCAGCTATCTGTCGGTCGGGTTTGGGTCGGAATCCTTTCCCAAACTCGGGTTCTTTCTGTTCGGGGCACGCTTGACAGATCCGATCGATCCATCTTCCGATGTGTGTCATATTACAGAATTTCCGGTAAGTGTCTTTGCTCGCCGGAATCTTGTTCTCCCAAAGGATCTTTCTTTTTGTTTCAAAAAGTTCCTCTGCGAAACCTGTTGTCGATCCAGTCATTGTATTCAGCATGAATGATCCATTGGCTGAATTCTGGAAGACCTTAAATGAGTACTTGACCTTGTCCATCTCTGTTAGACAAGTCCAAAGTCCCCAAGCTCGTCGTGTAGAAGCTTCATCTTCAGTAAATGCTCCTACCAGTATCGGTACCTTTTCCGGGGATGTTGCCTTTATGTATTTTAAGGCATTTCCGTCCGGTCTCCGAAGCTTGATAAAATGAAAGGCCTCATGGAAGCCTTTTTTAGCTGGTTCTGGAGCTGCACTAATGAAATAGAGCTCCAGGATGTCTCCTCTGGACAAGTGTGGATTGTTTGTCCAGGTTTCATGAACTGCTTCTCCTATCCATCTCGGTAATTTCGAGATTTCTGGGAATCCTGGTGATGTGGTATAAATTGAAGCAAGAGCTCCGAAGTTATACCATTCTTGGACTTCGTTTGGATGACTGCCTGGTTTCATCCAAACCCTGGGATATTTTCCCGAGATATCAACTGTCGTTCTTTCCGGGTTGATACCATTTCTCGTCACTAATTTCTCCCATTGACGCTGATAAACCTGCAACGGAGAAACTTCGTTAGTGTGAGTTTGAACCTTAGCTTTGCCTGTCTGCGGCCTTAGGTTCAACTCGACCTCTTTAACCCCAGAGGTACTGGGTTGACTTGAAGACTCGGGTTGTGACACCGGAGCTTCAACATTCGTTACTGATGGTACATCCTCAAGGAATGCATCACCTGTAACACTCGCAGGCATGGTATTTGAATCCATAGCCTTCGGGTTAGAGTCCCGATCTCGAAGTTCTCCTTTTAGCACCGAAGAAAATGCAGCCTGGAGAAGAGGCTTATGCAACGCTTGGAACATATGTCCCTGAGCGTATTGGCATGCTCGTATTAGATCAGAAACGGATTTCTGATCTTCTCGTTGAAGTCGTCCAGCAACTTCGGCATTGAGACATAACGTCCCAAATTCTCGTTCAAGACTCTCCAGGTTTTCCCTGAGATGTCTTACTCGTTTGAGGACCTCGTCAGCAACGTGTCCTTCCATCTCGTGTTAAGAAATCTGCAAGAACATTTTCGTGAGATTTCACAATGACAATATCATAATCATAATATTGGCATTCAGCTTGCCATCTAAGTATCCTAGCCTTTTCTGGTTTAGATTCAATTTTATTTTTCAGAAAAGCTTTGACACTTGAATTATCAATTTTTAGGATAAACTTTTTAGCCAGTAGAAAGAGAGGCCATTTTTTAAAAGCCTTTCTGACTGCAAAGAACTCCTTCTCGTTGATATGCCATCTGATTGCTTCTCCATCTGAAAACAGACCGCTACAATATTTGCATGGCACTTCTCCATCTGGTGTGGCTTTCATAAGAACCGCTGCCCACCAATGATCACTGGCATCTGTGTAAAGAACCAGTTCATCTTCGTCTTGGGGTATAGCAAGTTTTGGAAGCTTGCTACAGACTTCCTTAAGCTGCTTAATCCCTTCTCGATGTTCATTTTCCCATTTAAAAACAACATCTTTCTTAAGTAATGGGCTGAACACCTTCCTGTGAAATGCTAGATTGTTGATGAACATTCCAGCAAAATTAACAACTCCGAGAAAGCTTTGAAGTTGTTTCTTGTCTGTGAGATCATCTGGAAATCCTTGTATCTTCTCCACAATATGATTTTGTAGAATGATCCCAGCTTCATCGATTTCAATTCCGAGGAATTCAATCTGTCTTGTTGCAATTACTGCCTTCTTTTCAGAAAGCACTAATCCTTCTTTATGACAAACATCTGAGAAGATTGTCAAATGTTTGAGATGCTCCTTCATGTTTTTCGATGCAATGAGAATATCATCGATGTAGACGAATATAAAGTTGAAATAATCCTTGAAGAGATTATCCATCTTTCTCTGATATATCTGGGGTGCATTTGCCAAACCCATAGGCATGACATTCCAGACATAGTGTCCTTGTGGTGTGGAGAAAGCTGTGAACTTCTTACTTTCTTCCTCCATCTTAATCTGGTAAAAACCAGACTTGCAATCGAATTTAGAGAATATCTTGGCACCTTTGATACAGTTAACCAAGTGTTCTCTACTCGGGATATAGTATCCATCAAATTCTAGGATGTTATTAATCCCTTTGTAATTAATAACAAGTCTAGGTTTACCTCTTTTGATTTCTCCATGATTCCTCACAATGAATCCCGGGCTGCTATATGGAGAAACTCCTGGTGATATTAACTTAAGGTCCAGATGTTCCTTAAGTATCTCCTGCATATCCTCACGATCATTTTGATTCATCATGATAGGTTTGAGTCTCACGAACTCATGTTCCTTTCCAGGTTTAACCTTTAAGGATGCTTTGAGCTCGTTTCTGTCCCACCATGCTAAAGGATCTTCATTGTAATTCCTTTGGATCCTTTTCTTGAAATCCTCGAGTGATATTTGTTCTTCAATAGTAACATCGCTCTGTGGATTCTCCATTATGGCTTTTCGCAATTCTGCAATAGCCTCTGGAGGGACTCGTTCTTCTCCTTGTCTTCTGAATGAATACAAGGTAGTATCCCATCTTTTGGTATCTTTCTGTCTCGGACCAAATTGTCGATAGGATAATAAGACATCACCAAATCTTCTTTTATCCGCCATTTTTGGATGTCGAAGTTTGGCTTCATCACCACGCTTGCTGCGAAAAGGAAAAGGCATTTTTCTGTAAAATGCTTCCCGCAGTCTTTGGACAATAATCTTATGATCACATAATGTTGTGAAAATAAGTCTTCTTGTCTCATTTTCCTGTGTAAATCGCTTGAAGGTTTGTAGGAAATTGTTTCCTAGCAAAACATCTGCTCCTGTATCATGGAAATAAATTGGTGGCGTCTTCACCTTATACCATGGGGTATCGTCGGCGCCTCCGATCATAATTTCCGCTTGTTTGATTCCTCTGTTAAGGATAAGAATTCTTTTGGAGAAATCTCGTCCTGCAATGGCTGGTAGATCTTCTCCCATTTCTTTAGGAAAAACCTCCTGCTTTGCAGTACATATTCCTGCTCCTGAATCCACATAGGCTGCGAAATATTCAGCCTTGTATTCAGTATATAACATTCCAATTGAAATGTATATAGAGAATGGACTAGTGGTCATCTGATTCGGTATCTTTTATCCGCCACTGTAAACTCCATTCCATCTTGTAATCTTTCCCAAGGCATATGATCCTCAAGAAAGTTAAGACCCAGTATTAACTGTTCTGGGATTCTACCTGCGACTCCGGAGATAGTCAATTCGATTTCACCCATCTTTAGGCATCCTTGAAATCTACCAACTATCGGTTGTTGCAGGTAATAGAGGACATCACAAGGAAAAATATTATCCTTCTGGTTGATGTCAAATATTACTTCAACTGCTCTCCAGCCTTCTGGACATTTTAGTTCTCCTGGTGTTTTGAATACACCTGGGATTCGCTGAACTGTACTAGGCCTTCTTTTTTCCCAACGACTGCTACTCATCAGTCTATCTTGTTGGAAAGACATTCTCTTTGTCTCCATTCTGAGGCTTTGACTCCGATTGAAGACCGGCTGATCTTGTATTTTCATATCTATCTCCTTTATGGTTGGAGATTCAATGAGTTCTGGCAAGATTACCTTAGCGAAATCATCGAAGATTTTTGGGACTTCGATAAATTCCTTTCTCAAGAATACATCTGAATGATGCGAATTTGATAGAGCATAGGAAATCTTGTATGTGATCGAGTAGGGCCTATTCCCTTCTTTCATCAAGTCTTCTCTTTTAAAATCCTGATGAAGGGTTAGGACTCTGTTAAAATCTCGATCTCCCAGGTTGTATGCAATTCTAGGATAGACATTGAATGCCAATTTCCCTGCACACAAGTTTCCGGTGACTGCTCCAAGGCATGAATCCTTGAGATTTGAGATTCGCTTGTCAAATATAGCAAGATTGAGAGGCGAATCAATTCCTTCTTTGAAAGTTGTTTTTATGATTACTCTTATGGCTCCGATATGAATCCATGAGAGTGTATTTGCAACTTCTCTTTTAACGTGATTCCTTATATCCTGAACCTCTCGGTAAGGAATCAACTGCATCTCGATCAGGTTACTTGTGAATTCCATAGGAATGTCGAATTCTCCCGTAGTAACCCTATGGATAATTTGGTGTTTTCTTTTACGAATTCCAAATTTATCCAAGGCTTTTTCCATAGCTCCAATGGTAAAACCATCATATATCTGAAGCTTTGGGTCTTCTTTCATAATCCTCATGAGAGTCTTATGAGAAACTGTTGTATGAGAGAGAAATCCTGACATATCCTCTCTCATTGTTTGAAGAATTTCTTCTTCACTCTGATTCTGATGTGGATTCACTTCCATCATCCGAATAGATCTCTTCTTCATAGATGCTTTCATCTAAGGGTAGATCCTCAAATTGGTACACCTGTACAAGATCTTGATAATAGACAGCTTCTTCGAATTCTGGTGTTGCTTCGAACTGTCTTAGACCTCTCCTTTGATTGTCTGGGCAATCCGATGAAATATGTCCTCTTGCTCCGCAAGTCCAACAATTACAGTCTTTGAAACTTTCATTAGCTCTGGTGTGAGCTCGCCTGAAAGTTCTTCTTCCCATAGTTCTGCTGGAACCTCCTTGGTTTGAACCTGTTGATGGGGTTCTACTCCTGCTTGGTGCTGGTCTTTGCCCTGATTTGTAACTTCGGGCTTTTTGTTTAGACCACATCATTCTAGGTCTCCAAGATCTCCTTGAAGACATGTGATTCCGCCTGTTATTGTTGCTTCCACGGCTATAAGGGTGACTTCTTTGCTTAATCCTTTTATGCCTTCGTGGTTGACCTCCCACAATGGTTGTGATGTCATTTTCTTCGCAACATAAAGGAACCATTTTGTTGATTCCTCTTAATCTCTTGTAATTTTTATAGAGTGCTGTCTGGTGGCACCATTCAGATAGCTTGGCTTTTAGGAAAGACATCCTTCTGGCCACTGTATCCAAATCGTCTGCACTCTTATATTCCCTGATGAGCATTTCTCTCCAGGGACTTGGTATCTTCACAAAGAAAAGCTGCGAAGCTTCTTTGTCATCCACCTTGGACTTCCATCGGTACTCGGTGAATAACTTGATATATTCATCAATATGACAAATATCATGTAACTCGAGGCAGTAGATGGCTTGTTTATATCTTTTCCTCTTTTCTTCTTCTATTCCCTCGAAATAGTCTATGCCGATAAAATAGATTTTGAATAATTTGGCCATATTATCGACAATTCCTTTCAATGACTCACCAGCTGTGACATTGTTTCTTATATCTAGTGGTGTCATATCCCACGCTCTCTTTACAGATTCTTCAAGACTCATTTCAAGAAGTAAAATGATTCCTTCCTTTGTAAGATCAAGCGTTCCTGCTGCAATCCTCATCGACGCGGCCCAGTCGTCAATAAGGACTTCTCGATTTTTAAAATCTAGAATATCTAGATTTAGCATTAATCCATATGGATGTATCGGATTAAGCTGTGACTTTCCATAAGGCGTATTTTGAAGATCTGGCCTTTTGGAACGTTGTCGAGTTCCCGAAACAATCGGGTCTCCTCTAGTAGTAAAATCTCCAGCGTGTGGCATTGGTTCATCCACATGATGTGATCCTGAACTTTCTGCAACGTTGGGATCTACCGGTGGTTGTGGAGGTGGTCTTGGGTGTTGGTCACGAGTAACCAAGACTGAACCATCTCCAGTATTCATCTTTAGATCCACTATACCTAATCCTGCAAAGGACTCGGCAAGTTCTTGTAGATCTTCAAGATTCATTCTTTCCATATCCATCACCTTAATTTATGATGGATTTTCCTTTGATGATAGCAATGAGTTTCTCATCTCGGGTCATTGGTCGTACGACTTCAGTTGGTTTCCCTTTTTGATGTAAATAGGGAACCGTTCCGAAATCTATACGTCTCCTTCCTCCGGGAACACTTGGTCTGTCCTCCAGATTCTTGACTCTTTTTTCAATATCATGAAGGATTTCAAGAGTTTCCTTCTGATATTTAATCATTATCTCCATCTGGTTTTGGATCTGATGGACTTGTATCGGTAGATGATTATGGCGGTTGCCATAATTCTGCACCGTCTTCTGGATTTCTCTAAGATCAAGGCCGATCTTAGATGTATCCGGAATTATCTCGCTCCAGTCTGGTTCTCCTTCAAGACCCATGCTCCTGTCGATGGGCTGCCTCCTGTAAGGTCACCAGTTCTGCGTATAACATTTGGTTAACCTGAAGGTAATCCAAATGATATGCTGCTTGTACATTGCATTGCCTCAAAGCTTCTTGGCAAGCCCCAACATTGGCTCGTTCAACATATTGGTCTTCCCAATATGTCATCTTGTGTATGTGTTCCTCTTTATACATCGTCAAAATTTGACGATATCTCATGTATGGAATACATCTTGGACAATTGTCCAGATCCATATTTTCGCGAGAAATTCTCCTCACCAAAGGTTAATTACATAACAATAATAAATATAAAAGTTCTTAATAAACCTAGGCTCTGATACCATTTTAAAGCATACGTTTTTCAACCGATTTTATGCCCCATTTTAAGATTTTCAATTTCCGAAGGAATTTGTACGTGACATTGTTACACATTCCAGACCACTGGTTTTTAAGCAGTATCGGCACGAGGAAAGTATTCCAGCCTATATACTCATTCCTTAGGAAAATCAATCTTTAAAGTTTCATTATCGAATCCGGATTTTCAATATTTGGAATGGAATTATAAATTAAATTAGAAAGCATATATAAATTGGATTTAGTAAAATGTGCTTGGAAGTAGTAAAAATTAAATGATTAGAAATGGGTCAAAGGGTTCAAAAGGTCCTTTGACTTAAAAATGGGTAGTTTTGGATATTTGTTATATTAGGGGGTAGAAAATGATATAGTTATATGAAATGGGGTATTTTGGGACCTTTACCCTTATTATGTATACAACATAACCACATATGTACTTTATCATATTCACTTATTATTATTATTATTATTATTATTATTATTATTATTATTATTATTATTATTTGCATTTGATTCGCAATCAATATTTTGCACGAATATGTTGCTTTCTCCCCAACATCTTTATTTCATTTTAAATCTCATAGTTTGTTTCATAAATTAAATTTTCTCAATATATACCTATGTATTGGTGAAACGAAATGCAAGATTGAAATGCAATAGAAATAAAGGATCTCGGGGAAGCTACAACTATTTTACGAAACTAACCGTCCAAACATGGTTTTTTTCATTTGTCAACTTATGCTTATTTTACAATAAAGAAAAATAAAAGAATCTTGGCCAACAAGAGGTTGCCCACATCTCTTACAAATACATTATGTCAAAAATATGGATAAAGACTTGGATAGATAGAGTACATATATAACCTTGTACATAGCAATAACCTTAATTTAATATTACCACAACTTATATTAATGAAAACTCGAACATATCACTATGTATAAGCTGGTTATTGGCAGTAGATGAGTATGGCTTTGCTAGTAAGAGATCAATTTAGACTAGATAGATGGTTTTGCACACCTGAAATAATTAGACTGGTTAATCATAAATTGTTTGAAACTCAATTCAGATTGAGCATTCAGTACTAGAACTAATACTAACAATTATTAATGATCTTATGTTAGTTAATTATTGAATGCACTTATAGACTCAACCTAGACTTTAAATTTTGGTCGTATGTGTATATATATTGGGATTAAAGACAGAAAAATCATTCACATGAAGTTGTAAATTGAACGTTGGAATTAATGACCAGCTTTCAAACTTGCCAATAATTTGTCCAGTTGGGAAAAAAACGTCATTTAGCTTTTGTTTGTATAGACTACAGACAATGCTAGCTCATTATTATACTATTATTATAGTAATAATTTCCTTTGTTTTTTTAAGTCATAATTGTTTGTATGCATCCTAATTAAACCTTGGTGGGCTAACTTAAATTTAGTCATACTAATTAACAACATTTCTTTATCAACCACCAACTAAAGTTATCCAACTTTGTCCACCTAAAATCCCTATTAATTCTCAACCTCTATTATGAGCAACACATAGGTGATACATCTCTCTCAAGAACAAGAACAATGGGCATGGCAATATGGGTGCTCCTCCTATTGTCATATCTTCCTCTGTATTCAATATCTGCCATGAATGTAGCCAAGATGAGACCTGGTTTCCCTACTTCAATGATTGAACAACAGCTTGCAAGGAAAAGCAGTGATCATCATCACCAGCTTTATGAAGAGAAGTTTTTCACTCAAATTCTTGATCACTTCAACTACCATCCACAGAGTTATGAGAGATTTCAGCAGAGGTATTTGATAAACAACAAATACTGGGGTGGCCCTAAAAACAACTCTCCCATCTTCGTCTACACCGGAAACGAAGGCGACATCGAATGGTTTGCTCAAAACACTGGCTTCATGTTTGAAACTGCTCCCCATTTCCATGCTCTACTAGTTTTCATCGAGGTCTGCTCTCTCTCTCTCTCTCTCTCTCTCTCTCTCTGTTCTCTCTCTAATAGTACTAAAGTAATTATATGGGTTAATTAATGCAGCATAGGTATTATGGGAAATCTATGCCATTTGGTGGGAGCAAAGAGAAAGCATATTCAAATACTTCAACACTTGGATATTTAAGCTCCACACAAGCATTGGCAGATTATGCAACTCTCATTCTTGATCTCAAAAACAATTTGACTGCTAATGAATCCCCTGTCGTTGTTTTCGGAGGTTCTTATGGTGGAAGTAAGGATTTTTTTTTGAAATTATATATATAGAAGATGATGAATTAATAATGAATTAATGTAAATTGTTGATAAATTTGCAGTGTTGGCAGCATGGTTTAGATTGAAGTATCCGCATGTTGCCATAGGGGCATTGTCGTCATCTGCTCCAATTCTGAATTTTGACAACATTACTTCTCCTTATAGTTTTGACAATATTATCACCCAAGATTTCAGGGTACTCCTTTTCTTCATTTTTTGGAATTTATTATTTTACACATTCATCACATCTTCAAATTTAGGGATATACCATAATTTCCTCTTTTTTGACAATCATAATAGATGGACCCCCACATTTCCAAATTTAAATTTCTCTCCCAAATAATAATGAAGCAAAATAGGGATATCTGATAATTATGGATGAATCACTATATAGTTATGCTCACATGTGATACACTACAATATTGATGAATTCTCTTATATATATTTCTTAGTTTTGGGATAGCAGCCCCCAACAGAAAGGCTGACAATAGGCACTTTTAAAGCAGTATAATTATATCATGCATTATACATAGAATATGGAGACATGTCTATTCAAGATTCTCTTCTCCCATGTGCATTGTGTGGCCATCCACACTCCACTATTGAAATCCTTACATATGTATCACAAAATATTCAACATGATACATTGATTATGGAATTAATGATCTTTTAATTAATGATTTTAAATTATTTAATGATCTTGTAATTCCTCTTATTCCCCAAAAAAAAAGAGTGAGAGTGAGAATTGCTACAAAGTGATAAAAAGATCATGGCAAGAAATAGAAGACACAGCAGCAAAACCTGGTGGATTAGAGATTCTCAGAAAGGCATTCAGGATATGCAAGTAAGAACATTTAATTTATTTAAATCCCATTATTGTATTATTATTCAAAAAAAAAAAATCAATTGATACAACAACTTGTTACTGTGTTAAAATTGTAAGAAATAATATTGGTAGTGTTATATTAATTTGCAGGAATTTCATCAGTGGAGGTAGTATTGAAGGTTGGCTTAGTACAGCTTATACTTACACAGCAATGACAGATTATCCAACTCACTCCAATTTCCTTAATCCCTTACCACCTTATCCTGTCAAACAGGTAATAATTTCTTTTAATTATTTACAACGAGGTTATAAATTACCTTTGAGTAATACCTAAGTTATAGATTTTAAGAGACAACAAATCTTTCTCGAATGCCAAATTTATTACAATATGTTGTTATGCAGATGTGCAAAGCAATAGACGATCCAAACACAGGGAACAACACGTTCGAGAAATTATATGGTGCGGCCAATATCTACTACAACTATAGTGGTGACGCCACGTGTTTCAATCTCATTGACAATTCTGATCCTCACGGCCTCGGTGGATGGACGTGGCAGGTACCTTCTTCATCCTCCCCTCCACCCTTCCTAAACATCTAATATATTTTATTTTTATTTTTTAATGAAAAAAAAATGTGGAATTTTAGGCATGTACTGAAATGGTTCTATTAACTGACGGGGACACAGAAGAAAGCATATTCCCAGCCTCCAACTCAAGCTACAATACTCGATTACAATATTGCAAATCTAAGTACGGCATTGAGCCCAGGCCCACTTGGATTCCCACGGAGTTTGGAGCCCATGTCAGTATCTCTTCTTGGCCCAGTCCACTATCTCGTTTCTGTTGATGCCCCATTCATGACATTTGCCTTCTTCTTTTTCAGCATATACATAGAGTTCTTAAACATTTTGGAAGCAATATCATCTTCTTTAATGGGCTCAGGGATCCATGGAGTGGTGGAGGGTATCAATTTTCCTATTCTACTTCTTTTCTTTATTATTATCCCACATTGTATAATTTTTACTTGATCATTTCTAATGGCAGGGTGCTAAAAGATATATCCAAGAGTATAGTTGCCATTGTTGCCAAAGAAGGTTAGTTAATGATATCTAAATTTTATATGTATGTGAAGATTTCACATATAAAATTAACTTACTATATTACTAATTTACATTACACAATAAAAGTATATATGTATAATTAAGTTTCAATAGACCGATTCAATAGCTAATTAACCCAATTCAACCAAGTAAGTTGAAAATGACAACACTATGAAATTTTGAAATACATACTTATCTGAGCATATGTAAAGTGTAGTACTGATTTTGTATCCAAGTAATTTGTCTCGATATAGAATAGAAAAAAGAAAATTGTATTGATATAGATGTACTATGACAGGTGCGCACCACGTGGACCTTAGATTTTCAACAAGTGAAGATCCAGAGTGGCTCAAGGATGTGAGGAAAAGAGAAGTCAATATCATTTCCAAGTGGCTATCTCAATATTATCATACTTTGGCTGATTCTTCCAATTATTAGAATTATGCACTCATTATCTCCACATCTAATTCCAAATGTCATCATAAATCTATCGTCCTAGTAAAAGTTTAAAAACAATTACGAGGAAAAAAAATTAATGAATTTGTGTTTTATCTTTTTTTTTTTTCTTTCTCCTGACTACCAAAATTTGAGATTTTTAATTTGAGATGATGGTATTCTAACTATTCAAATAGAAGATAAAACAAAACTTTGAAATAAAGAATCTCACATTGTATATATTGGCTCTATATTTATAATGTATTCGAAGGGAACATTCACCTACTCAACTGGATATTTCTACCACCAAATTCTAGCGGTGTGCAAATGAATTGAGCATAACTTAATTTTTAAAACAAGTGCCTATTTTGATGTTTAAACTTCACATATATTTCTAAGAGTATTCATCTCCTAACACTTGAAATATTACATATACAAATACATTAATTTGTGTATTATTAGCATACATAGAAATTAGAATATATAAATGCAGATGGTAGAACAAAAAAGTCTTATATAAGTATACAAATAAAAAGTGGCCATCTTTAAAATATTTTCTTGTAAAGTTAGGCCTAGGACACGACAGGCCGACCAAATTTTTCAAATGATATGAGCAAAATTAATAGAGGGTCCAAAATATATGGACCTAATTTTGCAGTTGACAATTCAAAACTTGCTATTTTATTTATACCACAAAGTTATCACGTGTTTTTATTATCTTTCATAAATTAATTCTCTTTATAATATCCATTCAGACCGTATTCTAATTTTTTGAGGAGTTTCACTATTCATAATTTATCTAATTGAAAGTATAAAAACAATCTTTATTTTGTAAATTATAAATTATGGATTGATCATATTATGAAATTAGATATTTTAAGACAATCCCGTAATATTCTTACTATTTCAATTATACATATATTAAACTAGAAGCACGTGAATGTATGGTTCATCAGTTTGTGTCTGTAATTGTCACGCAATATGAAGCAATATATATGTGGGGCTACCAAAAGATTTAGCTAAGAGGGAAATGTGATACGTGCAATGGATTAAATTCAAAATTAAAACAAAAAAATAAATATAAGAAAAACTTGATGTAATGGGTTTGTGTTCTCTTTTGATTAATTGAAGATTAGTATCATTATGATTTCTTTTAAAAGTGTTTAACGAATATTTTTGTTTTTACTTCTTTTGAAATTATTATAACTTCCAAAGCTCCCTCATCTTTATTACCATTTATCCATACATTTCAATAATTTATTTCTTAAAGGTTCATAAACTTTTACCCGATTTGAAATTGCTAATTGAGACGTATGTATTATTTAAGAAATTAATCATTCTAAACATAAGTTAAAGAATATCAAAATATATAAATTACGAGATCTTTTTAATCACTTTAGTTCAGTGGCGAATACTCTCTAAGTCAACATATATGTTAAAAAATCTGAATTGATAATTGAATGCCTATTAGTTTATATTTATTAATTTATGATATGTTTCAAGATTGATAAGTACGTACAATTTATTGTGCTATTATAATTCTAAGACTAGTTCTTAATATATAATACACTTTTAAAAGGGGAAATTGACTGTAATTTATTAATTTTGAAATGGATAAAAAAAAAATAAGACTATATATCTTGGAGGAGACGAGAGTATTAATTAAAATATAAAAAAGGCCCCTTTATGCTGCAACTGATTTGGGTATGGGTCTAGTTGGTGGGCCCTAGTTGAAGAGTCCATTCCCAACTTCTGGTCCCGTAACGGATCGGGTCCAATTCCAAGGACCATTTCAGCCCTATAAGAACAAAGAAAAAGAAAATGAATTAGTTGAGACGTGGCATAATTTTATTTTTTTTTCGGACTTCATTTCTCAATTAAAAAGATGAGATATTATGCAGCAGAATTGATGGGTGCAAATGTGCAATTAGTGTCTAACAATTATCAATTCTTTAGTTGCATTTATTCAATAATAATTGCAGATTTGCGGTAGTTATTTCATGATATGAAGTAAAGTCGATTAAAAAAAAAAACAATTAAAAAATGAAAGAAATGAGAAAAAGAAGATATAAAAAGTAAGAAAATCAAAGTGAATTGATGGTGGCCTTAAAATCTGTTAGTTTTGGACTT
Source organism: Scutellaria minor (assembly GCA_954870855.1). NCBI lineage: Eukaryota > Viridiplantae > Streptophyta > Magnoliopsida > Lamiales > Lamiaceae > Scutellaria > Scutellaria minor. The sequence continues at coordinate 179,811 of OX940735.1, read as the reverse complement.
ACTCGAGACTTGTTTTCTCCAAATCAAAATAAAAATAAAACTTTGTACGTATACACACGCACACATACATACATATATATATATATATATTCAAATTAACACTTTTTAAGAATCCAGCTCTTACAAAATAATATTAAAAAAAAATACATCTTATAATATTATTAATATTGTAACCAAAACTTGGATGAAATTGTTATATGAATTATATTTTACGTACACGGATTACGGATTAATAATATTTGTGAGAGGACTCATAAAATGGTGTATCTATTATATAGATGAAGTTAAGTTAATATATATTATATGAGTCTGATATGCCTTGTAATTAATTATGCGATAAACAATTTATTCATCTAACAAACATAATTATCTATAATAAAAAATTTGAGATGCGTATCGAGCTTTGGATTATGATACATTGTTTTTGGTCCTCACTATACAATACAAATGTTTGTTACATTGCACTGCTACACACTGAATTGCAATCTCCCAATTAATAATTAATAAAAGTACAATCTGATTAATTATTGAAACATTAAATAATTTGTACCAAACTTGGTCCTCCTACTTTCACGTGTACAATCTATATTTTATAATTTAATAAATTAACGGATATGAAATGTATGGTGAACTAGACATTTTTACAGGGTTAATATTAATTAATATATATATATGATCTGGCCAAACTTTCTTCTGATAAAAAAAAATTTAGTATTGTTTTATTTAAACTGAAGTGTAGTTAGGTTAATAATTGAAAACAATGTGATAATAATGTCCAGATTTATGTTGTTAATTATTCAAATTTCAGTTTTTATTGAAATTAACTTTATTACACATAAAATGAGATTAAAACTTCAGTTCGAGTCTTTTTTTTTCAATTGTAAAATCTAATAAAACTCGTTCCAAATGATCGATGTGTATATATTTTTGTTATTCTAAAAACAAAACAAAGAGTATATTTGCGCATGAAAAGAAAGTGTAGTGAATAACAATAAAATGTGATTAAATAACGCAAATAATATTTGATTGTAATTAGTAAAATATATGAATGGAATTATGAGGAGTTAGGTAATAAATATAGTAATGGAGATTAGTACGTAATAGCGAATATTATGTGGTCGTGATTTGGAGGCAGAAGGAGTAAGCATGTTTTCTGACTTTTTGCACAATTAAACGTAACCACCGATTGATTGTGATGAATAGCATGCTGCATGGGACTACTATTATATATATTTACAAAATATAAATTCACATAAACATAGATGAGAGAGAGAGAGAGAGGATACAGAGAGCTTGGTCGCATTAGAGAGTTGTTCTCTCGGGTGCCCAACAAATGTATTACGTACGTTTCTTTGATTGCTCTTGTATCTATCTATCGATACATACACTTACCTACACACACACATATACAAGAAATTAAGTAATCCCAGACCGGAAAGCTAAGTCCAACATCTGTGTTGGTGTCTGAATCCACCTGGAATTTTAGGTTGGATTTTGTCTCAATCTCTTAACAAACACATGAATTAAAACATTTACTTCATCCCTCCCAAAATAAATATCATTTTAGCAAAAAAAAATTATCCTAAAATAATATTATTTTAGAATTTCAATATATATATATATATATATATATATAATTTATCAAAAATAAACTTATTTACTTCTAATAAATTAAAAGGAGTTGTTAGGAGCAAAGTGAAAAAAAATTCACACTAATTATACTTAAATAGGGTAGATCGGTCTTTACATCATTTTCCTTAATTTGTTGAAAAACACTTAGAGTAACATTTATTTGAGATGAAAGAAGTATATATAGATGAGATCAAATGTGATCACACATAACGATAATGTTAAAAATGATAATCGATATAATAACATGTTTAGCACGAAACCTGATAGAATTAGAGATGTGCATATTAATAATATTAGAGATTTGTTTAACCCAAAACTGGTTGGTAGGACCAGAGACCATTCAGCATTTCTAATCACAGGGATAATAAATATATAGGACCAATATGTCAAAATTTAAAATGAAATTTGTGAGGAGATGATTCAAACACGAAACAAATTTATCAGAAGTCAGTATCCCCTCTCATTCTCTCTATTAATTAATATTATATTTTATTATATTGTTAGTTTCTGAGGATGTCTAGAATTTGTTTTTGTTCTTTAGTTTTTATTAAATTATTATTGTATCATATCTGATTTCATAAATTAGGAAAGGAGCGCACAGATTGAGCTTTTAATTTATTACATGTTGTTGTCATCTATGACATATTTATTATATGAATCCCAGCTATATAAAGTCTTTTCTAATTTGATTTTAGTTTGGAGGATTTAATATTCCAGCTGTTCTTTTCTGTCAATTTTCTAACTGTTTTGGTCTTTTATGGTAGCTGAATACATATATTGCGCTTTACTTTGTTAATATATGCATATAGATATATATATTTGATGAGCTAAAAGTTCAAATTTGACCCACAAATAAATAAATATATATGTCCAATAACGCATGATGAGTTTGAGACAAAATTGAACACAATTCATACTAAATAAGGTGATAGTTTCATTGCTTGGAAGAGTCGAAATATTATGCATTTCTAAAAAGGTTCTCACATTTTATAGATCAATACAAATATATGTGTATATAAATGATATTGAAAATAAAATATAATATCACACTGTGAAAAATGGAATGGGTGTTTTAAATGTGAATTGACATAGAGGTCCCCCACCACGAACTACAGCAGCATCATGTTTCAAGTCGTCTTAACATTTATTTGAACACACACATAAAAATAAATAATATATTTGCACACATGTATTATTTGTACGTATATTCATTTTAAACATAGAGGTATATATTAATTTTTTTAATTTAACTCCCCAAGTGTCCTTAATAGCACCTCACTAATACCATTTACAAAATGAACTATTAAATATGAAAATTAAAAAAAAAATCTTAAAAAATATTCATGTGTTTGGTAGATTTATATTTAATTTGGTGTTCGTTTATTTAGAAGTGCGATTAGAAACTTCAAGTCCTATATTTGCACTTTACAAAACGGGCTTTAGAAGGCATATAGTTATTTTTAGAAATGCACATCTTTTTGTCAAAATACTTTTTTGTTATACAATATGATCAATTAATAATATGTAATAATTTTAATTTGTATCATGGTTTATAGTATTAATTGTAATTATTAGCACTTCAACTAAGATCACCATAAATGTTAAAACTAGTTTGTATTAATAATGGGCCTTATTTCAGACATTAAATAAAACATATTTATCATTCAACATATATAAGTCCTAGACACATACAAATCTTGTATAACTAATTAATTAAGTAATGTCTACCGGCGCACACACACTACCATTAAATCGGACAACTAAGGTAGTTCAAAGTATCAAATATATTAAATTTTATTCAAAATAATTGATGCACTTGTTCAATTTAAAATGACTGTTGCTTTGAAAGAGAGATTCTGTATCAATTTTATCTATATTTACTTTCATTACCAAAAGAGTTGGTGATTTTTTAAATTTAGTCAAATCTTTTTTTGTATCAAGCTTTTATTTCACTTTATTAAATATTAGAATCTTAACCCTTTTTTATATAATTTTGTTTTTCTGAAGTTAAAATATAATTATAAAATTGTGATGAACAGGTAAGACGGAAAAGTGAAAAAAATAAAATAAAATAAGGGTGGGGGAGGGGGTGGACCCCACCACTTGATCTGTTAGCCAACACAGTAACATGGCAAGTGCTTAAATTTTCTGAAGACATTGAATAGTAGTAGTTACTCAAGTTTCATTTATAACAATAGTAATATTATAATAAAATCATCTTAGAAATTAGAATCAAATTAGATTCACAATAAAATTTAAAAAAAAAAAAAAAAAAAGGAAAAGAGTTGGGGTTGGGTAAAAAAAAAAGGGGTGCAGTGGAAGGGGGTCATGACCTAATTTCCGTGTTGCATTGAAAAGTTACACAGTGGATTGCACTGATTTTAATGATTGATATTTCCACTCTCACACGCAACTACAACAACCTTAAACAACTACTCCCCCAATTCTTCACTTAATTTTATTTCCTCCCAAATTCTTCATTTATAAAATTATGATGAAATAGTTGAGTTTGAAAATCAAAACACGCCAGAGGGAGAGGAGGTGGGCCCACTCTTGGTCGCCCCATTATATAGCCTCTCTCTCTCTCTCTCTCTCTCTCTACATCATAAGAGAGGCCTTCAAATGTCAATAAACCACTTCTCTTCAGACTTTCCAGAAGCCCACTGGTGGTCACACTACTTGATGCTTTCATCATCTTCTTCTTCTTCTTCTTCTTCTCCTCCCAACAATCCTCCAATCACTTCTTCTTCTTCTTCTTCCTCTCTCTCTCCTCATAACACATTGTGGCTCTCCCCCTCCGCCGCTCCACCCATGTTCTGCCACCGCAGCTCCGCCGCCGTCCCCTTCGACCTCAACAACGACGATGAAGACGATCAGTTTCTCGACGTAGCCGATAATCCCCAATCGGACCTCGAAATCCCTAAGGACCGCCTCTTTGAGAAGCCATTGACGCCCAGCGATGTCGGCAAGCTCAACCGCCTCGTCATACCCAAGCAACACGCCGAGAAGCATTTCCCCTTGAACGCCGCCGCCGACTCCGGCGAGAACGGCCTCCTCCTAGGCTTCGAAGACGAGCTCGGAAAATCATGGCGGTTTCGCTACTCCTATTGGAATAGCAGCCAGAGCTACGTCCTCACCAAAGGCTGGAGCCGTTTCGTCAAGGAGAAACGCCTCGACGCCGGCGATGTCGTCGTCTTCGCGCGCCACCGTGCCGACGCCGGCCGCCTCTTCATTGGCTGGCGCCGGAGGAACTCGCAGGATGGCAGCGGCGCGGCTGCTAACGGCGGCGGTTGGAGCAGGGTGGTGTATTCCGGCAATCCTAATTATCATCAAACCCAGCAACAGGGACAAGGAGCCATATCGAATGTTCATGCAGGTATAATTTCTCCTTTTCTGCTATCATTAAACATGCACTGTCACGCATTTCCATGTCTTAAAATACGTGTTTGCTCTTTGTGTGTGTTTTTTACATTTTCCCTTAAATTAACCTCAAACAATTCTCCATCGAGAAATTCATATTAACATCGATCAGTTTCTGCAATTCCAAATCAATCATCGGATTAATGCGTGTGTTATTACAGGAGTACAAAACCAGACAACAACATCGGGAAATGGGAATTCGAAGAGGCTAAGGTTGTTCGGGGTGAACATGGAGTGCCAAGCTGCAGATGATTCGGAGCCATCGACGCCAATGTCGAGCCAGCACCACCCATATTATCAACAACAATATTACTCCTCAAAACATCACATGGTAAGCCAAATATTTAATTAAATTAAATAAGGAATAGGGATTAGATGTGACTGGTCCAATTTCCCAGTTTGATTTAGCTGTTTCCCTAAATGAAACAGATGCATGAGCTACAGTCATTTCCCAACATCACTGTTCAATTAATACATCTCTGCCCAACACTTGACATAATTATTACTTAATTACTACACTAAACCCTCCTAACCCAAAGATAGAGAATACTTGAAAATTTACTAATAAAACATGTGCGATATCGCCCCTCTAGAATATACTACTTTCTTGTTGTTTCTTTTTTCAAGTAAGTTGATGTTCTTGTTGAAATTCGAGAATGGAACATTTAATAAGTCCGATTTTTGATATAAACACATGATGTGTAGTGTGTATATTTGAAAGGGAGGATGTCGTGTACTGAAATAGAGTGTGGGGCCCACAGGGACCACTTGAGGAATCGTGTGAAATGGGGATACTAAGTGAGAATGCATTGCTAAATATGCCAGGGTTTCAAGATTGTGTGTATTTTCATATCAAACCTGTGGAAATGTCTTACTTGTTCGGTCTGTGGTCCACCCTATAGCTAAGAAACGGTGGAAATTAGGCTCTACTTTGAAAATACTATTTACATATTTAGATTCCAGGTGAGGTGGGGAGCTTATGTCAACTCCTCCACCACTTATTTCAACTTGGTTTAATCAGTAGAAAGACCCAAATACTATACCTTTTGTATTGAAAAATCACTGTTGATTACAAGATATTTTATACTCGGAAATGAAATTAACATGAGAGTTATGAGTAGGATTTGTTACATTAACATGAGAGTTATGAGTTATGAGTAGAAATTAACATCAATCTTCTTCAATGATCAGGGTTCTCCATTTCTTTTTTTTTTTTTTTGATATTATATATTCCCTTGTTATTGAACCTACATTTGTCAATAAAAATGGTCATATCAAGCCATTACTTTTATATAGTAAATGACATGACATGCACTAATTTTATTTGACCATAACCAATTTAGGTTAGTGATGCACTGATGCTAATGTAGCTGTGAGAGTCTGAAATTGGCTTGGAATTATAATGTGCACACACTTGTACTCCTCAACCATATCTTGAAATAATTACACACACACATGTATATTACAAGGGTGCATTCTGAAAATATAATAATAAGTGACGTAGGGGGGGCCCACCATAGGTATGGAGATGAATGTGAGGAAATGGATGCTTATCTGCTCTTTCTAGCTTTAGCCCTATTCTAATAATTAAATAAACTTTATGGATGAAACAGGATATCAGTTTCTCAGGGGCAGCAGCAGATGTTTATCGGCAAGGATAAGATCTTGGAGATGTGACATTCAATATTTGACCTTCACTAATATCATTATTTCTTATTACATAGCCACAAAAAAGAAGAGGAAAAAAGGCATTAAAATCCCAGATTTTCTGGGTAGGTTTCTCTCACTAGGAGAGAGCCCTCGTAAGTCTTGGGGGATAAGAGCAAAAAGAGAAATCAGAGAAAGAAAGTAAAGTTGGAAAGTGACTTGAGAGATGGGGGGGTATGGACTAAGTGGGTCCCAAACAATATATATATATATATATATATATATATATAAATGTATGTATAGAGAGAGAGAGAGATATGGATGGTTGCAATCAAGAATCTCAACATTGTACGAATGAGGTGGAATTTGGCTACTGTAGTGATTCTGCCTGGAGATTTTTCAGAAGGGCTCATCATAACCATTATTGCAATATATACATTATAAGATGGGTATGATAGATATGAATGCATGTATGGGTCTCTTTGTAAGTGGAGGAGCTTCAACATGCATTTACACTTTTACTTCCATTTCATCCCTTTTTACATTTACTCCTCTAATTCTATTTTCTTTTTTTTTTCTTTTTGTTAGAATATAATGTACCTTTATTTTTTTATGTAAAATTGCCAAGGCAGAATCAATTGCAAAATTGTATCCAACCTTTTTCTTATCAAGAGTCGCCTCTCAACTTATCATTATTCGTTTTTTAAGATATACACATTGTATTCTAATAATAAAATATGAAATTAAACCATATGATTTAAAATGAAACAAAAGACCATTATCATTTGTCACAATACAAAAACGCAACACAGGTGAATACTATTTCACATCGAATTTAAGTTATGGAATAACAAATATTTCTTCAATTTGCCTCCATTTACACTTATATCCCTTATTAGTTTATGCAATTACTAATTAGCATACAATTAAAATTTTAAATCATAAATAAATGACTAGATGGATCATTCATACATTGAAACAACTGGTCAAGCTTGATCATCAACTCAGTGGTGTGGAATTAAACAGAGATCTTGAAATGTAGAGATGGCAATTTGAGCCAATCTAAAAAAAAAACTGGGCTCACATAAAAATATGGTATAGGTCTGTGTTGGGGCCAACAAAATAGTGGCCAAAGATCTGTTCACCGGACTGATTAAGCCAGGTTGTGTGGGCAGCCTTATTTACCTATTTTGGTCCCTACACAGAATCCATCCAGAATTCAATTTCACTTGTGCCTATTTTACAAATGAGTATTGCTTAATAGAATAAGACAATGGGAACAACAGATAGGTGCAGTAACTGATGAATATTCTGTCAAAATGTAAAGTAATAATCTGGACCCAGAAAGATTAAGACAAGATGATGTCCACTGAACTTGAGTTTTCAGTGGTAACTAATGTTTGGTGCTTCTGCAAGTGAGAAGGTCCCAAGTTGCAAGCCATCCCCAACTTCACTGTATTATTAACCCCTTACACTACTCAAAAGTCTCTCACAGTGTATCATCACTCAAATCGAGTTTACACGTAATTTATACAAGAGCCATTTTATTGCATCTTTTCATGTCAAAACCCTGATATTCCTTTGGACTTTACAGCTTTGCCCAAGTGTTGACATCCATGCCCCAATAGCATATGCCTTGAAAGATAAAGCACAAAGAGGAGAGATAGTAAGTCGGGCATAAAGTTCGCATAATCCTCAAGGTAGCGATAATAGAATAGAATGTGTTTTTCTTGGGATGATGACCAAGTTATCTTGCTCATTCTCTTGTCATGATCGTTCATGTTCCTTGAACAAAAGGGCTCCAAACAACTACAGAAATTTCAGCATTTCAGAAGCTTAAGTTATACCAATTGACCTAATGAGAAATTGTGGTCACACACTTCAGTTACACATATTAAGATTTCAGCAGAAAGGGTTTCATGAGAGGGAGCCTTTAAAACCCCAAGAGAAGGCTGCAGAATTCAAATTTGCTCAAAATATGGAACTATAAAATGATTTTTTTTATCATTTTAGTCCAACTATATCAACAGTGAAGTAGATCATTGTTTACCAATTGATTTGTAGAGAAAAACTCACCAAATCACTCTCTTTATGTAAATCAAGTTGATCTTTTAGGAGTGTCAGACCCTTCTTGAGATTTGGAATCATCCTTCTTCTCCATGACTTGCTGTATACCTTCTTGATAACCTTCAATGAAACTTCTTAGAGCATCTCTGTAAGCAGAAGCTCTAGTCATGTAGACTCGCTGCAGAGCAGGCCTTAAGGTCTCCATTCCTCCACGTGCAGCCACAGCTGTTGCACTCAAAATCGCATAAGGAAACTCAATATCCATACATGCAGAAAGCATAAATTGAAAATGTAATGGAAAAGATTTGTGCTTATAATGTGATATTTTGAAGATACAAAATCAAGTGCAAATAAAAAGAGTCATAAAATATTCTGTATCAAATTCTATAAAACTCATTGTAACAATGCAAGTTTTACCACCAGACTTTATTTTCCGCTTAACTTTTGAACATTGCAGTCTTCCAATTTAAACCAAGAGGAGGATAAATGGCATATTCGCATAAGCAAGATTATTGCATATGACGAAATATATATTTCCAAAAACACCGTATGTATGTAGGCACTATGGCTGTTTCAACTTTCAAGATTCCCTTGAACTCAATCGACTACATTGCTTGACTGAGTCTTTATAACAGCAATACTACCAAAGAATTCTATATCTACCTAAAAATATAATGAAGCGGAATCAAAATACTTGAAGTCAATACAATATCATTAGCTAAAGAACATAGAATATTAATGAAGTCAACATAAATTTAAAGAGATTAGGAGATGCAAATGTGCATGTGACCTGGCACGGTGTCTCAATCCTCTTTAATGTATTAGTCGAAATATTTAAGAAAATCAGAACTAATTGTTTAAAAAATGAAGCATCAAGTTACAAGTTATATCTCTAGACTTCTCATGTGCAAATTCATCTACATTATCCTTCCAAAAGCGACAAGTTTTCAGAAAACAATAGTGTGAAAATCTGCATTACAACTATGCATAGAACCATTAAAACATGATAATTCAGGTTTGTTGTTAGCCACTCTCCTGTCAATAATATGCAATATTTCATACCAAGATCCTCTAGAGTTGATGGCTCCTTCTCTTTCGTTTCACCTTTTTCTCCATTGGGTTTATCTTCACCCTCTGCATTCTTTTTGTAATCATTTGGCCTGAGTTCAGGACCAATATCCCTGACCCAACTTGCAGCATAGAGTCTAGATGCTTCTTTCAACACCTATTAAAGATTATACATGCCATGGATTAGCATCTATATATGCAAGACCACCACAAGATTATGATAATTAACAAAGCAAAAACGCGATGAGGAGAACTAACAAGGTATCGCTCTTTCCACGTAAGTTTACTGCGCTTTTTGATGTGGGGAGGATCAGGCAGCGACGAAGGAAATGCAATTTCCTTAAGATCGTACCGAACATAAGCATAAAGTTTCCTGCACACCACTCTCAGCTTCATTCTAGCTCTTCACCTATAGCACCGCCTCTAAACACCAGCCTGCTACAAAAAAAACAAAAATCAAGAAAAGTACAAACTTTGTCAATCAATGCTCTTGACTATGCACCACTTAACGTTTTACAACAGTAAGAAATTTTACATAGGGCAGACTGATTATGGGTCAAATGCAGCAACTTCTCCTATTTCGTTGAGGCATTCCCTCGAACATGTGGTGGGCATAAAAAGCTGAATAAAACATAGAACATATCTTAACTTACATATGGCGAACATTGAAATCGGGTTACTCCATGCATATGCCAATAAAGGCATATAACATGAGATGATGCACGAAAAAAAACTGTAAAATCTGGAGCTTTGTATATCATACTTTACCTTTCGTTCTTGTTTTAGGTTAGATGGGCTTAAGCTCTCTTCTCTTCTACACTATCGAATCATTCCTTCAAATAATATATTTATTTATATATTACAAAATATATGGAAATATCTATTTAATTAAAATATACCACAATCAATATAAATTCAACATATTATTTGATACTAGATTAAAGTATGGAGGATTCAGCTTAAATTAATAAAATTACTAACCAGTAAAAAACTGAGGAATATTATTTTAGAGAAACTAAGATTTAGTCATTAAACATGTAAAAGCTAATTTGCAGTTGCTACTTTCTAGGTAGGGGTGGAGATCGGACGGATCGAATCGGAAATAGGGTGTTTCGGAAAAATTCCAAAAAATTTCGGAAATGAAAAATCAATTCCAATTTCCATCCAAAAATTTTCGGAAATGAAAAATCCATTCCAATTTCGGAATTGTCGGAAATTTTGGAATTCCGAAATTTTGGAATTTTCGGAAATTTTTTCGGAAATTTCGGAAATTAAAAAATTCAGAAAATCGGAAAAAATCGGAAATTTTCGGAATTTTCAGAATTGTCCCAAAATATCTTATATTATGTAGTATATAAGATAGTATAATTATAAAACAACAGTATAAACTATAGTATGTAGTATAAAATAAAACTATAGTATAAATTGTACTATATACATATAGTATATAGTATATAGTATATATAGCATAAAGTATATAATATATAGTATATAGTATTCTTCTATAGCATATAGTATATAGTATATAGTATGTAGTATATAATATAATATAATTAAAAAACTACAGTATAAACTATAATATATAGTATATATTATAAAATAATACTACAAAACTACAATATAAACTATAGTATATAGTATATATAGCATAAAGTATATAATATATAGTATATAGTATTCTTCTATAGCATATAGTATATAGTAAATAGTATGTAGTATATAATATAATATAATTAAAAAACTACAGTATAAACTATAGTATATAGTATATATTATAAAATAATACTAAAAAACTACAATATAAACTATAGTATATAGTATAAAATAAAATTATAGTATAAACTATACTATATACATATAGTATATAGTATATATAGCATAAAGTATATAATATATAATATATAGTATGTAGTATATAATATAATATAATTAAAAAAACTACAGTATAAACTATAATATATAGTATATATTATAAAATAATACTAAACAACTACCGTATAAACTATAGTATATAGTATATATTATAAAATAATACTAAAAAACTACAGTATAGACTATAGTATATAATATAAAATAAAACTATAATATAAACTATACTATATACATATAGTATATACTATCATATAGTATAAAGTATATAAAATATATTATATAGTATACAGTATTATAAAGTATACTATAATATGTATATTTATATTTACACATAGTATAAAGTATATAAAATATATTATATAGTATATAGTATTATAAAATATACTATAATATATATATCTATATTTACATATAGTAAATGTATATAAAATATATTATATAGTATATAGTATTCTTCTATAGCAAATAGTTTATAGTATAAAATGTTTGAATTATTTACAACAATTGCTATTAGTTTGATGGTAAGTTTCATGCTTTGAGTATGAGAGGTCTCGTGTTCGATTCTCAAATGCCTTTACTAACTCTACATTTTATAATTTCGGATCGGAAATCGGAAAATTTCGGAATTTTCGGATCGGAAATCGGAATTTCCGAAAATTGAATTTCGGAAATATTTCGGATCGGATTTCGGAATTTCCGAAAATTTTAAAACTAATTCCAATTTCCATCCGAAAATTTTCGGAAAAATCGGAAATCGGATTTTCGGATTTCGGATTAAAAATATTCGTTCCAAAATCGGAAAATTTCGGATCGGATTCGGCGGATTTCGGAAATTCCGTTCCAATTTCCACCCCTATTTCTAGGTGATCCAATGAGCCCGAAATCAAGGCCGAATGTATTTATGAAAGATTATTCATGTCTGCTCAAGTTTAAGTGAGCTTAAAAAATATAATTTATAAATAAAGTTTTTCAGCAATTCTTAAAAAGATTATGCATTCAAAAATTATATAATATATATTAACTATATTTATGATTTTACTCCCATAAATAATTTTAATTAGACATTTCTAAAAAAATTCCGAGTTTCATCCAATTGAACTTGGAATAACTCATGAAATGTTTGATTTGCTCTTACTTTGGTCCAAAATAACACGTCCCCAATCTTGTGACTCTGCGTGTCTCTGTGTGTGTGTGTGTGAGAGAGAGCACGACCAAATTGTATTTAGCTTGAAAGTGTTTAGTCAAAGGATAACAAAGACATGTATGTATGATATAGCCTTACAAAAAAATAATACATCCAAAACTGCTGTTTTTGTAATAATCAATTCCCTACAAAAAATTACATATATTTATATGATTTCTTCTGATAGCAGAGATCCTGCTGCTGTCAAACTCAAAAGGATCCACCTTTTCTCATCTATCGCCATTCCCATCGATGCTAAGAACTCAAAGCTCACAACACTACATTACAGAAATTACTATTCAGGATATTGATTTACAAATCATCTCAAAGCATCAACACTTGTATGCACTAAAATCAACAACTGTCGAGACACGATTATTGTTGCAAGCAGTTCAACTCCACACGATTGATAGACCGTTATGTGGTTAAAAAAAAGACAATTGTAGGTGAAGGGATAGACTTAAAAGCTAGAGCATCTGCGTCTAAAAGTTCATAGTTACATGATTGAATAATACTAACCACAAGATGCTATAAATTATAGTTAGTGTGAAAAAATTGCACTCAAGCTTAAGCCGACATCTAACATGTCCCATAAAATAAGATAATAGGATTGTAAGTTGTAACAGATACCCTAAAACTTACATCATTACTCTTAACAGATTTCATCATCAACACAATTTCAAGTTATATTTTTACAGAACCAAATAAGCACAAGTTTTGAACATGAAAAGTTGAAGATGAGTACATCAGAACCCAAAATCAGAAGAAATGAAACACATAATATGCATAAGGCAGTTATGAATGGCTAGTCGATGAGTTACCGAAAAAATATTACTCTGCTCGATCGGGTGAATTATGCTGTTCTATGACAAGGAGCGGTAGGAAAAATAACCATGGTTCCATGGGCAATGCTGATGGACTCCAGAGTTACGGTGGCAGTAGTCAATAATCTGATCTGGCAGCGGTGAAGGAAGAAAGGAGTCCAGCAGCTTGAGCAGGTAATATATCTCCAAACCTTCCAACTTGCCCATCTGTCAGCATTGATCCTAACCTTAGTGTGCTCTCACCAAATCTGCTACCTACCTGAAATTATTCGGCAAAGTTCATCATCAAGAAAATTTTTTTTTTTAAAAAGACTCAATTTAAATTATTACAAAATAAACCAAGAAAATGAAAATGGTAAATACCTCTCACATCAAATCAGTTTCTATACAAATGAAGTCAAATGCCAGAGGCTCATAAAAAGGTTGTTATTCCATAGAACTACAGAACTTCATAGATAAAGCTATGGGGATTGGGTTTTAGCTAGAAATGTCATTAGATATTTCCCTAATCAGTTTCGATTGTAACATAAATTCAGTGAATCGGAGTTTGGAAAATGTAATGTCAAGTACACATTGCGAGCATGATATAAAGTGCTGGCTTAAGTTTACAGCACGTAAAACGTGTTTGATGTGGTAATTTTTTAGAGAAGTTTGGACAAACATAATATCCTTTATTGCTAGTGTAGATGGAATTCTGTTGTATTCTTGGTGTCCAGGTAAGTTCATAGCACATAAAAAGTGTTCAATGTGGTAATTTTTGAGAGAAGTTGGGACAAACATAATATCCACAGGGAATTAACATATCATTAAACTCTCTCGTCAAGATCAATATAGGCCATCTAGAAAAAGACCTGTGTACTTCTTAATTTCCAAAGAGACTCGGTGTTATAATTTCATTGTTTGTTATAATTTATAATATCCAAATTACCTCAAATATAACTAATTATAAAACTCAAAATGTGCTTCAGAGCTTTAAGACATAATTTCAACTGTTCATGGGGAATGCAGCCATGACACACCATCCTACAATAAAGAATGCATCAACAGCATAGACACTAAAGAATATAAATTATTATTATACCTGCATGAAGGACTTCAAAAATGGCGCAGCCACCCCCAAACTTGTGTCTTCATCGACATCGCTTTTTCGGGATATATCATCATTCGTGTAACTTTTCCAGGAATTTCTTGAGTAAACATCATCCATAGATGTCGATACAGATGTTCTGGCAGCATTCCTTGCAGACAATGCTGGAGCACTGATTAACAATACCAAGCATAACATTCAGAACAACACTTAGCACATGTAGCAGGAAATCAAAACTCAAAAGCAACAAGAGAATATTATGCCAAAAAAAATATAAAATTGCCGATGTGAATGCATAAATAAAGGGCATGTGGACGAGTAAAATTTTCTCCTAAAGGATAATAGTGATAACCTGATAGGGAGATATTTGAAACGAGGAACTACAGAGCAGCGCATAATATTTGATTCGGAATTAGTAGGGAGCTTCTGCGCAGCATCCATATGCATCCTATTAAGGTGCACAAAGAATCCAAAAAGAACAGCATGTCTGAGGTATGCCTGTCTCTCATTTTCCCATAGATATGGCTCATACCTTGAATGCATAAAAAATATCTGGTAAGATGACAGCATAGAAAATAATATAACTAACATGAAAATTCAAGTCTTAGATAAGTAAACCAATGTAATTCTGGTCCAAAGAAGTAATAAAGTAGCCCATTTAACTCATCATAGAAAACTCCAGAGTTGGAGAGGAATGTTTAGTAGTTCACTATCTTCCTGCAGAAATGCCTGCCTAAATTTATAGTTTTGATTCTCTATGATCTGATATATTTCACTTCCTCTTTTTTCTTTTGACTTTCAATATTTTTTTCATAGTTGATCATGTATACAACTAAGTTCAAGCTTTTTAAGGAGTCAAAACAAACAACAAAAACCACAAGTCCAGATACAATAATTAATTTGACAAAACAGAATTATGTTACTAGAAAATATAATAATACTATGACGTGAGCGCTTCTATTATCTACTAAGAGAAGACCACATTCTTCTGCCATCTATTTCCCAATGGCATAGATTTTTATTGCTTATACTATACAGAATTACGATGTCTTTCAATTTAGCATTTCAGAGTAAATATTGATTCTTAAAGAACCAAGAACTCCTAAAAGAGCAAAAAATCTTAGTTCCAACAACTTACGTGAGCCAGTCTATGGGATCCAATCTTTGAGAAAGACGATTTACCAACTGGTTAGTATGTTCTCCTATGACAGACTTGGGTTGTTGTGCTTTATGCTTCCTTCTATAAGGAGATCTCACATTTGGACTTTCAGGTAACTCCTCATTTGCATGAGAATTACTGCCAGACAAAATATCAGCAGCAAATTTGAAATCAAATAAAACTTGCAGAACACCTTTCTCTGAAACTTGAGACCCACGAACTTCTTCAGTTGACAAGAAATCTTCATATATTTTAACAACCTATGCAAGCATAATGGAAGTTATAACCATGTAAATCACAAAAAAAATAAAACACCACTAATTAGTCATCAAATAAAAAGGAAACTGTGTGGGTTAGTTGAATGACACAGAAACCACTTGAGCTCGTGGCTTCAACCAAATATGTATATACTGTTCCTCACAGATATTACAAAACCATTTTTTTTTCTGAGAACAAAAAAATATGGCTATACATAAGAAAAGTAGAAGGAAATACAGCTACTAGTTAGGCTATCAAATAGAGCTCACTACAACTATAGAGAGAACCAGAAGCATAGGTAACTAGTTTTCACATAGATAGGATGAATTATGCAATAGTGCTTAAGGTGTATTTTGTAACTAGTGAACGCGAAATATAGCCTAACAAGGTCACGGCATACCTTATTCAAAAGGCTGGCTGCAAAGTTTCGCAGAATTGGTTTGTCAAGTACATGGCCACCAACACGATGAATCTCTTCACATGCATAAAATAAGAATGATGTGATGTACAAAGAAGGCATAGAAGGAAGAGATATCTTCATCTCAGACTGGCTTTCACTCGACTGTTCTTCCTGCTTGACTACAGTCTCTTCCCAACCCTGCCAGTTATTGAAATAATTTAGAGACAACAAATTACTTGTGTGTTGGATCTGTGAAAGCAAGAAATGACTTTGGCTCAGAATTTTCAAGATATTTAAACAGTATTATGTAATTTTCAGGAACAAATAAGATCCACAAGTACAACCAAAAGAGATGGAACTGCTGTAGGGCACAAAATTGAGTTCTTTCAGGCTACTACACAGTTGCCACCATATCTGATAACTTAAATATCTCTTAAATAAATGGCACGGGCTGGCACACAACAAAATAGGTCTCCATTAAAAAATCACTTACTCTGACTGGAGCAGTTGATGACAAGGCATCATCCCCTTTGAGATTTCTGGAGAATATATCTGAAAGTTCATCAGAAACCCATGATATCCACAGATTGTATGCTCTGACACATAGATCTTGATTTGTCTTTCTTAATTCCTCAAGTTGTGGGCTCAACCTGTCATCTGATCCAAATAGAGCTGAAGTCACTACAGAAGTCTGTTTCCTGTTGGAATCAAGTATTCTTTTCCCAGGACTATCAATCACTTCCGAGTCAGAGGCCACCCTTGTATGTTTCAATCCAATAGAGGATGGACCAGTGGCAGCAGTCATAACTTCACCCACCCATGACCTAGGTGAACCAAGTATCACGGGTATATGTCTGGCGTGCTTCTGAAATGCAAAGAGAAGTCTCCCGATAAACAACGATCTCTCAACAAGTATAGCTGGAGACAGTGTGGAAGCAGCATCTTTGTTTTTATTTTCAAGGTCACTGTATAGGTGATCAAGCTCATTCTTAAGTTGTATTAATATGGTTGATAGACTTTCATAACACTTGTTCTGGACATACGGTGCCAAATCCCTTAATCTACGTGGTGCATTCGGAGACTCAAGGAAACTTAAGAGATCCTGAAGAACCTTCTGGCAGCAATTATCCACAGCTTCTTTAATCCGGCTGACTTCAGGGCCAAAATAAGTGCTGAGGCAACTGAGAAAATCATTTTCTTGGGGCTGGTGTGTTCTTGAGCCAGGAACAGAGCCTAACTTTTTACCATTGGGCATCATGAACCAAACTCCACCACCATTTTGGAATCTACTCAAGTAATCTTCAGACTCAATATGATCACCAGGAGATTTCAAAATTGACCGAACTGACTCCACCACATCAACAACTCCACTTAATTCATCAAATCGCAAGTCTATAATTGCTTTCATCCTCTGAACAAAAGCATATTCAAAAATATCGTCCCATATATCCGAGTCTTCGCCTAAGACAAGCTCACGTGTCCTTTTCCACGGTAACTCAATCTCAGAACCAAAAACACTCTTCAGCCATTCCAGACTACCTTCCAAAACCTGTTTACTATCCATGGTCTCTCTTATCAACTTCTCAGCCAAAGAAAGCTCATACCCACTGGCAATTGCATCAATCAAGTACCTTCCATTAATCTTACTCGTGATCTCCTTCCCACAATTCCTCAGCCAATCAGAACAGGTGCTGGAAATAAAATCTCTGTCTAACAATACCATATCAGACTCCAACTTCTCCTTGAACAAATTCCACAGTTTCACTTCCTCATCAGGGTTCGGTATACCCCCAAACAACTGAGAAGCGGGTGGGGTGTCCAGAATGGTTTTATAGAACAAAGGCATATCATTTAATACTTGCAAGAACAATTCCCCAACTTGACATATAGTGATCTGAATTATCTTTAGAATATAACAGAAGACAGAAATTACTTCAGAACTATCAGCATTGGCATCACGACAACATGCACTAAGCTTCTGTGACATGATTGATTTTCTTGAATCGATGAACAGAGTCAAAACCTGTTTGGGTTCAAGTTCGTCTATGATAGCAATGGCTGCCATTGCATCTGCATAGGCTCTGATTCCAAGATTACTGGTTTGATCCAACAATCTCTCACGGCTCCTCTGTGAGATCTGAACCTTGAAACCTTCTACTATTTGCCATTGATGTTGCAACAAAGGGAAATTGGAGAGCACGCTCTTGTTGTCCTTGCAATTGAGCAAGTTGAAATGCACGTGCTTTGCGCGGATGTAACGCGCAGAGGATTCGAGGAACATAGATTCATCAAGGCAGCCCCAAATGTTCTCCGGGGTGTCCACCAGATACTTGACGCGGCAGGCAATTCCATAATCCTGGGCCCCCACAGGATTAGAAGAGATGTGAGGGGACCTTGGGACATCAGAGGTAGAGAGAGAGTAGAGAATGGCATGGTGGATTGCAGAAATATTAGCATCAATGGACTCACATGATGACTTCATGATGACAATGGAATCAGCAGAATCAATTAAATCACGGTAGCGGTTTCCAACCAACTGGCGGAGCTCCTCGCTCTTCTCCTGGATCTGCTTCCTAGTGGTTGCCTCTACATTTCGGATTTCTGAGATGGGTTTCATACGGAATAAAGACTCAGCATCCTGATTCCAAGGGACACCACCAGTGCCAATGCGGGTTTGGTTTGGGGTGGTCGACATTGTTGCCTAGAACAGACAGTAAAACTTATACCTGACATCGCAATTTTGTACAAGAAACTCCATAAGGTTTCAGAAAGCCTTATCACATGAACTATTCACAATACATCATGTATTGCAGTAGTGACATATATGCAATTGCAAAAAACATAGCTAAATATAGAAGGAAAAAAAAATCAACAGAATAAAATGAAAGTAGCGAACACAATAAGCCAGTGATATAAATTAATGATCTTGTACATCTAATCCACAATTAAACAACTATGGCAGAAGAACAAACTCAATGATTTATAGAAATCACTCAAAAGGATATATATTTGGAAAGCATAGTTGTGAATCACAAGCAATTCACTTCTGTTATCTTCTCAAGAGACCACGCGAGTTAGTAACAACGGGATTTGCTTAAAAAACACAGTAATTAGACAAAAGAACGCCTACATATTTCTAAATCAAAAGGCAAAAAGAGTGGAGAAGGCCCGACATTTATAGAATAAGAAGGAAATTAACAATGTCCTGGAAATTGCCATACCTATATAATTTGAGATTCCGCTTCTTACAGAAAATCTCAATCAGGAATCACGAGATCGGCAATGGTGCCTTGGATCGAGGTTGTAGCATATTCACACCGTTTCCTTGTCTAAGCTGATTTAGGAATTGATGAAGTGGGAAAGGGCGTTATTTTCTTTGAGCATTCAGAAGCATTTCTTCTGTAGAAATGTTAGATTGACTCAGGAAAGAGATGTTGCTTCGCGTTTAATCTATGAACCATTAGTAAATGACAGTAATAATTTTGTCAAAAAAAAAAAAAAAAAAAAAAAAATATATATATATATATATATATATATATATATATATTAGCACAATAATGTCAATTTGTTTGCTTAATATATATCTTTTTTCGGTAACTTCATCAAAATTCTGTCCTATTTAAAACATCAACTGAGAATCAGCTGTTTATTTGTAAAAATTACCCCAACAAAATTAAAAAATCAGGTGAACCAACAAAAAGTTTGGGTTTCTTTTTATTTTTTTTCAAAAAAAAAAATTGTTTTGTTATTTTAATATTTTTAAAATTAAGACTCGATACTAATTATTATTTTTGGTTACAAAAAGAAAAATTTTAGAATGAAATACTTAAAAAAAAAACTACAAGATTGAGTAAAACTCTTGCAAAAACTTCTCACGTGATATTTAATTTTACGTAGGAATAAACCCAACAAATAGAAAAAATATTTATATAAATTGTGTCTACATTTGAATTTTATTCGAAACAGAATGAAGAAACGTCATCTTCTAAGAAAAGTCGGTAAATTCTTGTAGTATAATGGGAAACAAGTACATTGAGATTGATAATTACAACAATATCTATGTTCTGGAGTATAATAAATATCCCTGAAACCATTAATATATTTGCTTTCTCTTGGCTCAGCTTGATCGCAGAAACAAACTACTAGATAGAGTTGGAGTGGAATAATTTACAAGATAGCTAAATAAAACATATGGGTAGATTGAGAAATGCCTCTGTTTTGGGACCTATGAAACAACTGAGGGGAAGGTAATCCGGCCAACTCCATGAGACAGCAGCCGTTGGTGCCTGTACAACAAGCTGTTAGCAATGAGATCTGTGATACGGTTGATCTAAAGATGTTGATTATGGAGACGAGCTTCTGGTGGGAATAACTAATCCTCAGCATTTTCACTCGCGCTTACTTCTTCTTCCTCCATTTCCTTGACTTTCTCCAGCTGCCTCAGTAGATTTAACCTTTCAGGTCCATACGTGGAAGGTATCTGCAAGGGAACAAATGAACTTGTCTCAGAACATTTGTGTTTGTGTTTTCTTTCACTAGAATAGGATTGGGGATGGTAGGTATCACCCCACCTAGCATGAGTGTGTGAGAATGTGTCTAAACAATGAACAAGGATTCATTTGTACAAACCAATGAAGGCACGTATCGTTGAATTGCAGCCAACATAGCAGCATGGCCAACCGCAGTAACCTGCATGATATGCACATCACATTAGCATCAGTTAATGGAAGAAAAGAGTAAAGACATGCTGCTATAGATAAGGTTTTGTAACAAATTTTCATCAAAGAACAAAATGATGCAGCAATTGGTTTATATACAACTGCCTCAATTGAAATCTAACAGATGATTTTATTAGACTTGCAATCTTGTATACTCAGAGCTTTGCGGCTATCTTTGTTCCAAATAAAATAATAGAAAATGCTATTTAACTGTTGTAACTAAAAGATTCACGGAATACAAATTTCTTTTTTACTTTCAGAAGACATTGAGGTGGTTAATAAATGCTGAACAAATAAGAATGAGGCAATACAGTGTATTCAGACAGCAGTGAAGACACAATGCAGCAAGTATAAAATTTATTGGCATGGTATCTTCCTACTGATAAAACCACCCTTCGGTTCACCTAGACAATTCAGGTCATGACTGAATAAAAAAATAGCCAAAACAGACTTGGTTCTAAATAAGGTCCTCATTTCTTACCGGAAGGAGCATGAGAAAGCCAATAGGGACCACTGATGCCAAATCCGTCAATGTTCTCTTGAGAGCCTGTTTCTCCTTTTCCGTCAATTCATCCCCTGTTAGCACCCTCGTAAGCAGTCCCATAGCAGCAGCAGTATCAATGGCTAGAAGCTGAGTTCCTTGCAAAACATCCTGCTCATAAACATAGAACTTTTACAACATTGGAAATAATAAGAAGGTCGATGAATGTCATTTGTTTTCTCCATTAACAAATGTGATTTTCGCATTATTGACCACAATGATGATAGTATGTCTATTTTCATTAACCAACCTCATATTCAGTTATGTTTCTCATCACACACGACTAGTTCAAACTACATCAAATAAAGCCACAGTTGATAGGCATTTACTAGAGTTCTTACCTTCAGATATGTTTTATTAAAGACATTTTATAGAGATGACCATTAGCTGACTCAAACTCATGTTAAATGATAATTAAAGTTTTTTGAGAACAGAAAATGTACGAATAACAAAAAAAGGCAAAGATTGGCCTATAAATTGATCAAATAGAACTAAGGTAAATGTAGCTTTTTAAAACCCGGAGTTAATACTTGGTTTTGGCCTAAAACCCATGCAGGTATCCTTTGTTAACTTGGAAAACATTATCTATATTGTACAGCAACACGGTCCTGAATTAATATCAGAAAACATATTTTAAAATGCAATCCTCAGATCTAGAGGTTGTTCGGCGAATCTAATTTAGAAGATTTTATAATTTACATCATATAAAAAATATCAAAGTTTATAAGACATTAGATTTTATTTTGAAAAGATAAATTGTTGAAGTGTGTCAATAAAGTAAGATGAACGAACTTATCAAGATGTTAGTAGTTGTAATTTTGTAACCAAGTTATCTAATATTAAGGAGTCAGTTAAAAGATCATATTATCAAAACAAATAAGTGTGTCTTTACTTTTCAAAAACAGCTCAGAAGACCCTAACATCTTATTTGGAGAGATTATAAGATCTTTCTTTAAAAAAAATTCCAAACACTTAAAACATCTTATAAACTTTCGAACTTCTTGTAGGCTTAGGCTGCTTGAAAGAGCTTATAAGCTCAGCCAACATACCCCATAATTATTTCAGCAAGTACTATCCAAACATCCAGGTAGATACTAATCATCACAGAAAACAATTCTTTAGCAACTTCTTTGCCACACCAATGCTATTGCAGTCAACAAGATCTCACAGACATCAATTCTAAACCACAAGCATAAAATTCTTGGTGCATGAAAAATAGTATATTCACATAAACTTATGTTTTGTCAAGCTCAAGAAATAGAGGACAGTTCTGTTTGCAACTGAATTCATTGCCTAGAGAAGTGAAAACTATGCCACTTGAGCTCATAACTGTAACAGAATGCAGGTAAAGTCTAATTGTCAAATAAAAGAGGGATAAGATGCTCATACTGTGCTTGTTTCTTTCAGCTTATCCAGTGATTTCTCGATAATACTATCTTTCTTCTGAACCTGAACCAACTCAGTGCCTTTAGCATCAATAGCATCAGTGAATGCAGCATCTCTCACCTGGATTTCCACCTGCATGAAAGCATTGCATCAATCTCATCAAATACAAGCAGCAACCTAACCTCAGATGAGCAGAAAATTATTCAACTATCTGGCCTTGGCTCGGGCAAGAAATAAAATACACAGGATATAGGAAATAAAGGGTTCATCAAAACAAATTACTGCAACTTGAAAATTTGGGGGCAAAAGGAAGCCCATTTCTTTTCTTTTCTTTTCTTTTTAATTTTCTTTTTATTCCTGCTAAGTACTCCCAGAAGGAATCGCTAGTAATCGCCAGACAGCCATACGGCGGTGAATTCATTCCAAGGCCTTGTACACACCGCCGTCACACTACAAACCATTTTCCTTGCTTAACAATAATTGTAGTTTTGCCAATATTTTCGGGTTGCTTAATATTTTTTCTTCCACATAGGGGAAATAGAGTAATTTGCCAGTATATTGTATGTATTTCTATATTAGAAATTCTTCTAACGACTTATGCATTCTGCTATCATTTTCAATCCCTAATAAAACAAATTTTATCAGGAATGAGATGAAAGAAACTTCAAGTCCACTTTGATAATCGAGGATGAACAAAGTAAAAGATTGCGGGATAAAATTTTTTTGGAGATTGAGGGAGGAATATTTTTGCAAATTATTTGTTATTGACTTCAACTTGATTGACTAGGAGCACTCACTTTTCCAGTTTCAATAATTTTTCTCTCTTCCATTTTCTGAGGCTAAATTCAGTTGAATGAAACTAATAAACTCTCTAAGCTCATGTTATAGCTTCATAGTAGCTTCTTTCTACTTTTATGTTTCCATCTTCATTAAAAACCCATCCTCAACAACCTTTGGATGTATCATAGAGCCAAGCACCAGTCTAAACTTCCTGTCATAGCTAATGTTCCATTACTGTTTCAGTAACTCTAGCTGTTCAACAAAAGAAAACCAAGAGAAAGCTAATCCCCGCCTAGATGAATGAGACAGAAAGCAGCTATGTCCTCTTTCTATTAAACGTGTTATCTTAAATACAGGATAATAGATACTGGAGTCTGCGTGATTTCACTTCAATGCAGGAGGTCATGTTTTAAATTGGTTTCAAACAAGTTGATTACAATCACAGTAGAATGGGATCAAAATGTATAGCATTTCATTCAATCAAACAATCTTCATCATTATTCTTCAACACAAAACCAAGTTTAATTCAAAGGGCACCCAGTCTGTAAGTTTCAATTGCACCAGGTAGGATGGAAAACGTATGCCATAAAATAATCATAACTTCAAAAGGAAGTAAAATTCAGGAAAGAGGACCTATATATCTAGACATAGACATGGCTGAGTCTCAGCCATGCAAAAAAGACATTATTACCTCTTCATTTTCACATCGGTCTGCACTTTTTTGAACTCGTTTCTCAAGTTCCATTAGTTCACTCCTTAGAAGTTCGAACCGCTGAACTTCATTTGATTCTGAGTCAGCTATTTTTTTGCTTGCAGTTTCTTGCTCAGATAACCTATCATTCTGCCCAAAAAGACAAATATCATCAATTGAGTTAGAATAGGTCATGAAATTCATAGACAAAAAGATGTATATCAATAAACTTCACATAAAGCAAGTTTTCTCTCAAAAAAAGTAAAAGTTACTCGTCTGGATGTTTCTATCCTTCTACATCACAGGTCCAGTAGCATACAGTACGAAAACTAGTTCATATTTCATACCAATTAGGTAATAGTTATTCCATTCTGAATTTGACAGATTAACATGCATTTAGTACAGTATATAAAACACAGTAAACATTCTCCAAACTGAAATGGTGATTGTTTCCATCCTGAATTTGACAGAGTGACATGCAATTAAAAAGTGTTGACTTATAAGTAATGAATGTTCTTTAAGGAAATCAGTATATGAAAATATCCACATGGAGCCTCAGAAGTATTCATGTATTCCTAAGGCAATGTTTAGATTAGTGTTTGTCAGTCGGGATTTGGGATTTGGATTCATTCAAATCCTAGTTTGTTTTGAAGTTAGAAGAGGATTATATAATCTACCAAAATCCCACTTTATTTAAATAAAAACACAATCATTAACCCTATACTGTAACCTATTAATACACAAATTTCAATACACATCTAAATTTCTACTATTACAATCATTCAATCATTACCATTACATCAACTAACAATATAATATTACATAATAACACTTTTTCCAGCATTGATTTGACATCTACAGTACTAATCCTACCCTACAAAATCTCTAAACAAACACAGATTTTAACTATTCATCTTTATTTCAAAAACCTAGGATTTCAAAGTCGGATTTCCCCAATCCTACATAAACTCAAAACAAACATACCCTAAGAGGTAAACCAAGTCCTAATAGGCACCCAGTGATTGGAGTAGCATGTGTCTGCTAGAAAGAATGGTCATGCAATATTAAGGAGTCAACGCATTGACGCCAGGCACTGCCATATTGCACAATAACTAAGACATTTGATGGGTAACTCGTGAACTGAGGTACTCAGCATTGCAAACAACAATCTTGAGTGTTCAGAACTGAACAGTTCGCAAAAGACAGAACAAAAGGCAGGTTTGAATCAATAAAGGCATACATTATCATCGACAATTGAAGAGCTCACACCAGAGGATTTGCTAGGGCGGGGTACTAAGAAGCTCCATAATCCACGAGGTCTGCTGACCCAAAAAGGAAAAGATTAATCAGCAAGGAAAATAATCAGATCCAGAGCATTATGTGATCTTAACAGTCCTGCACCTGCTGCGATCATCTGTTTTCATAACAGAACTTTCCCCAACTTCTCCTCTGGAATACTGTCGTTGCTTACCAACTGGAGTTCTAGAGCCACTGGCATCTCCCTATTAGATTAGACAAAAGCCAAGAAAATTCATAATTTGGGAGACTGACTCTACTAAGTACAGCAAAATAGAGTAAAGCACAAAATAATGTTATTGCATTTCGACCACTAGTTTGTAACAATAAAATTGAATACTTAGGCCAAGAGCTCAAAACATTTTCTAGTCCATCCCAAAAAAAAGTCCAGGCTTCCAACATCCATGTAATCAGAGAAAAACAACAATGAGACTGGGAATAAGCATACAAAAAGAAGCTTGATTATATGAGAATTTAACAGAGTAATAGAATCACTACCTCTAGAACATTCCAGTAAGGTGACAATTAGGGCTTTGGTAACCGCAAAGACAGAAGAAATTGCAATCATAATTTACACATAGCACATGGTGTAGGTCAACTAAAGCTGCAGATTACATCAAAAAATAAGAGCAATGCCATTAATGCAGGAGAATTTCAGCTATACCTGCTGAATAGAAGCGGCCTTGGCTCCGAATGATGCCTCAAGAAATTCAGCCTCTTTTTTCAGTCTTCGTATCCTTTCAAGGTCTGAACAGGCAGCTTTCAAATGTTCCTTTCCAGAACTAGAGCTTGATACATGCAGCTCCTGAAGCAGTTCTTCAAGCCGTATAAGAGCTCCTTCAACACTCTCCAATGCCTAACAGAAAATACTCAATCCAGCATCATAGGGAGGCATTTCTTGCACAAGTGGGTTCATATAGACTAATTCAATTTAATGATCAATTAGCTGCATGCATCCATTAAGCAATGAATCTATTTATGTAAATGATAAAACGATCAGAAGCTAAGTTCAAGAGTTTAGAGCCTTTTCTATTTTAAATGCATAAGCACCAATATATAACAGAATGAAGGTAAAGATAATCCAAAGAAAAACAACTCAACTTTGAAAAATGATGACCAGAATATAGTATAATCAACTATAGATTATGGAATTTCGTATTCAGTAGAAAGTTTCAGTAATGCATGAGGACTTCAAAACAGTGTGATGAATGGATGATACTCTTTCACTAATATCATTGGACACTCTGCAGAGGGGAAGAATCTGTTAAAAGAAAAGATTTTCATCTTTAGGAATTCACTTCCAAGACAAAGCAAATGGTGACAGTTCAATTACCAATGCTTGAGTGGAAAGAAAACATAACATATTTACAATTAGCTTTAAACAGTAAAGATAAAAAATACCTTATCAAATGATTGTGACTCTTTATCAACTGGTGAATCACCCCTGTCAAAAAGCTTTTGGGCATTAACTCGAATAGTTTACATAAAAAAATTATAATAACAATCTTGTCATTAATTGAACATCTATTGGAGGAAAAATAACGAGCTGGTTATGGATCACAACCAATTAATTCCCAAGAAGAAAATCATCAAATCTTATCATTCCACAACCATACTAGTGAGTAATACATGCTCAACTCGGTTATATGCATTCACAATTAAAGTCAACACAATTTCTACATTTTTAGCCTATTTTATAGGTTAAGCACCATAAGACTAATTGAGTCGATACACTAGTCAATCTATGTAACTATATTACAGAACAAAGCCCAAAAGAGTTTCCAAAATTGATGATTGATGTACAAGGGAAATAAAGGTCAAGCATCAGTCAAGGCAATATCAAATTCAACAATTTATAAAACTGGTTTTAAAAGAAGAATGGTTGACCCCTGAAATATAGAGAATGCCTCACTTTCAACAATTATCGTAAGTTAACCAAAGCACAAGAAGGTTCTTCCTACTCTTGCTGGAAAAAGATTTGGTTCTGCCAGATTCTTCGAGACTCATTTATAAAATAAGTTGAAATGGAATGAAAAAGAAAAGTACATTAGAAAACTGGGGTACCACAGAAAGGATTATAAAGACCTCCAACAAAGGAAAACTTTGAATTTCAGTTTTATTGATAAATGAAAAGAAGCAACAGTGTGAAACCAAATCATGACTGTCCAAGTCCGTTGTCACAGACTATTACATGAAAGTGTAGCAGACTTCTATAAAAAAGACAATCATGCTTAAACCTGCAGTTTAACTAATGGAACGCATCAAGCTATTAATTCAAGGTTTCTATGACTGTTCGTTAAAAAAAAAAAAAGGAAAACATTAGGCCAACACTCTTTATCATTCCAGTGAAAGATATCTTGTAAAAGGCATTTCTAAAGGCATATGTATTTGGAATAATGTTTGAAGCATCCTAATAGTCTGATCTTTACCAAGTTCTCCATGAGAAAACTTGCAAAAATGTATTTTACAAGAGACAACTATTGACACTTTCTATTGGTGTAATAATTTCACTTTAAAGACAGACAAACACACACATACACGCACAGAAGAGGAATAGCATCACCCCTTCAACTTACGTTTGCATTCCCATCTCTTCCATGCATGCTTTCAATTTGTCATGACTGAAATGTGAAGGCAAAACAGTATAGTTATGTTACAATTTTGAAATACAGTATACTTGGATAGTCAGTATACTAGTATAGTGACTTCGAAATTCTAAAAGTTGGATACCCCTTGAATAGAAATCTAGCTGCCTTGACATTAGATGGATTCTCCAGCCATTTACTGTACTTTATAAAGCTCTCAATCCAGTGAGAGCACACCTCTAATACCAGGGGAATAGCTTCAGTATTTGGGGGCCCTTCTTTATGCTTGTGTCCGAATGTGCGTTTGGAATTACCGCTGATGCCTGGATAAAAAGGAAGCCAATCCAGCTCTTCACAGACGACCTGTTACATCAACAAATTTTAGATTTCTTCTGATAAGTAGATTCTTCTTATTGGTTATTTATTCTTCAGGCTAACCTCCACATACAGTTGATAAGAACTTATTGCCGACAACTGAGGATAATAGAGCACACCACCACCAATTAAATACCTGCATTGAGAAGATAGTAAGGCAAAGAGTAAATACGGAAAAAAAGTGGGCATTTCTAACTTAGAAGCCGCACCTTATAAATCCTTCAATTGGGCCATCCATGGTTTCGAAGCCATTAGCAAATAGAAAGCACTGTGTGCTTCTTCCCAAGGCAATGAAAAAACCAAATATAGCCAAATCCCTCTCCAAAACCTACATTTCATTAGAAAAAGAAAAAAGAATCAGTAATTGAGCAACAAACGCAAGAAGGAAATCAAACAGCTTCTAT
The DNA here is from genome assembly GCA_954870855.1 of Scutellaria minor. Classification (NCBI taxonomy): domain Eukaryota; kingdom Viridiplantae; phylum Streptophyta; class Magnoliopsida; order Lamiales; family Lamiaceae; genus Scutellaria; species Scutellaria minor. Next base: position 150,418 of record OX940735.1, on the reverse strand, counting down.
ATTTAACAAACAAAGCAGAAAGCCAAATACCATTGAGTAAATACTCCTTAAACAATCATAATTACACAGTAAATAATGGTAAAGTAACAATCATAATACTCCTTACAACTATTGTATAGCCCCTTGATATCATAATGCCATGCACCTCCCATTATAACGCATCCGGATACTTACCAACTTGAGAGCATAACTTTAACACTATTAATCATCAGCTTAATCCTTGAGTGTTAAAATGTTGTATCGAAAGTTTCAACTCAAAATCAAATTCCAAGGTGAAAAGTGCAAAAGCTAAACACACTCCAAAGGTCATAATTGGTTTCTAAACCAATTTCAGCACTTAGACACTGTCATGGACTACTCAACTAAAAAGTGGGGAAGTGGAAAGGTCAAACAAGATTGCATGTAATCATATCATATGGATAAATAACTTAGCTGTTTGGTATCATATAATAGTGAACAAAAGAGGATCACTTCAGCTCAGAAAATACTGCTCGATCTTGAATATGCAAAAATATGCCAGAAGCTAAAACTTGATAAACCAAAATTATGTAAAACTAAGAAATAAATTTTGTTTTGGCTTACATTTTTTTTTGTTTTCAGTTTCTTCTCCTTTTCGTTTTCCAAAAAATGTCATCATATTTCAAGCGATGAGTTATCTGATCATCAAAACATGCACAAACACAACTAGAAGCTTCTTCCGGACTAACCTCAATACTTTCACTGGTAGTGAGTCTGGACCATATTCTCTCACGATCGATAGCTCGCTGCAGCTGTTTCTGTATTAAACCCACCCAAAAGACAATCTCTTCAGCACCCAACTCATTTTCCATCCTACATGCAGCAGCTCTAGGACCAAAATGAACAAGAAATTCTCTACGCAAGTCAATTTCCTTCATCAAATGGTAAGCTTGGCGAACAGGAACAAATTCAACCAGCATATCCATCAATCTACCAGTTATTTCAGGAATGATGGAAAAGAATTGAGCACAAGAAACTTTTGTTGGCCCAAGTTTCATGATTGCTGCAATGCAACTAAGGGCTAGCATGAGGAGAGATATGTCACTTGAATTGCCTGAAACTGAAGACAACCCTTTTCTGTACCTGTAAACCAAATAAACCCAGAGAAATAGCATTGATCTCACTATAAATATATGTGGATGTTCATGTAAGCATATGGTAATAACACTTGAAAATGAAATGAAATTATTATCTTACACTTCATTAGCTGGGGCAAAACGCTGCTCTTTCTCAAAATAATCCACAAAACTAGTCACCCCCGCTGGGATTTGCTCAGACCAAAACCAGTCATAAGCTTGAGGCTGTTTGGCCAACAACTTATCTCTAATTACACTCTCTAAAGGAGCACATTGCTTTGATAGGCTACACCAATGCAGGTCAGAAGTGTTATAGAAGTTTTCCAAATATATTAGGACTGAAAACTAACAACTTAATTATAAAATAAATTTATTTCTAACTAATATTAAACATCTTATAAGTTTTAAAAATATCTTGTAAGATGTAGGAGTTTATAAGCTTTAAAAATAAGCTTAGCCAATTTGTCGTAAGGTTAAAACCACAAAAAAGGTGAGAAGCAGATAAGACAATGCCAAGCTCTTGTATCTCATATGTGTGACATGTAAGATCCTTAATAAACAATATGAAAGAACAAAGCACTAGTACAGGAGACTAAATATAAGAGTTCACCTTATTCCTAAATCTAAATCAAACAAATGGGATAAGAAAATCAGAAGTCACGTGCCCAGAATGGATCCTTACCTCCTATGCACAAATAAATTGATATCTTTGTCTCTTCCATCCCCTCGAGATGAAATCTCAATTGCTGCTTGCAGAAGAGAGTACACAGATGCCTGAGAGAATTACAATCTTTAGACAACCTATACAGGTGATAAATGAAAGTCAACCAGGTAAAACCAAGATTTCCAATTTTAAGTGAAAGTCAATTGATGATGTAGGCACAACACTAGCAAAACCAAAAAAGATTTAATACCTTGTACAGACCATCTCACCAATAATTTTATTTCTTATGAAGGATTGTCTCCTAGGTTTAGAGCATTAACCTTAAGTTTTATAGAAGTTCAGCTTCCATTATAATATACGAAGCTCTCAAGTATCCTGAGAGGACAGCGGTAGAAGAAGAACTAAAAGTTCTAGTGAAAGGGGAAAAAAAAGGCCACCTGGGATATCAGCGACTTACCTTGAGGGAAGTAGAGAGATGAAGGGACATAGTTGTAAATGGATACTTACAGTCAGTTACAAGCCGAGTTTAGAAGAAGATAGGTTCAAAGCTTGGGTAGTTGAAAAAGGAATTTACACGATCCTATGGTATAGACTATCAAAAGACTATCACGGCAATCGCAAAACTGAACATGACTTGAATGTTACGATAATTGGGTATTAACCAAGATTGGATTCTACATCAAATTGATGTTAGAAATGTGTTTCTCAATGGAGACCAAGAACAAGAGGTATATGTGGACATTCATGTAAAATTTGAGATAATATAGTAGATCAACGAAGTTTGCATAAACTAACAAAAATAAGTACCAACTTGATAAGTCTCTATTAAATTGTAATGCCAACCTGATAAGCAAGTGCCTTGGCCCAAGCACTTTTGTCCACTCCAAGCCAGGCAGTTGAGAACCAGGATATTTTTGACAATGAGCTTTGTTCTTTAATTGCCAACTCAAACAACCTTGCAGCATCATGCAGTAACTGAACCAGGCCAGTATTGTAGTCTTCGTCTTGCAAAGACCGATTTAATTTATACCTCATTTCATCAACATCAGTACTGGTTCTTGGCTGTGCACTTCCATTCAGTGTCACACCATCATCAGCAGAAGCAAAACACAGAAGACAGTCCCTCCTCCTTAATTTGCAAAAGGTAACGGACTGTTTTCGTAAATCTGATAATCTGCAACTAAAACGAAATTCACCGTTTTCCAAATGGGATATCCTTACACAACCTTTCTTCCTTTTGTAACAGTGATTAAATACCAGGCGATCTAAGCCAACAATTTTTCCATTCAAGACATAAGCTCTGACTGGTTTAACTGGAAGCCATGGATTTGAAGAGCTGCAATCAAGAACTAAAAGGATAAGACATATGCACAAATAAATTAAAAATAACACATGTTTTGCCATGATGCTTCCGTGAAAAGATAAGTGGGCACCCTTAACCTATTTAATTCATAAGTAAGAACTTAGAACCACAACAACCAGCTAGAATCTTTTCCTTTTCTCTGAGCTGGTACAAAACTCATAAAACGACTCTCAAAAACTTAAAAAGTAAAGGAAACAATGGATTAGTGAAATACAAAGGGCACAGGTCACAGAAACCAAAACCTACTTAAAATTGCACAGAATTACACAAAAATCAATGAAAACATGTAAACAACGAAAAAAATTACCTGGAAGAGACGAGATTCTGGTGGCGCACGTTGAAAGTCATTAACAGTAACTGAATTTAGCAGCGAAGATTTTGGCGCACGAATACCGTAGTGATAACGGCTTCAGCAGTAAAGGCAGAAGTATACCAGTAAAATGGTGGGAAATTTGGGGAAGAAGAACACAGAATTTTTTTTATTTTTTAGTTTTATTTTTTGGGGTTAAGAAAAAATCCATGGTTGCTGAGGTGGACTCAAGAAATCGCCAGTCTCTATCCGTATACGTGGTGAGGCAATCCATCACATGTAAAACTGGGCTGGTAGGATGTGGGCTAAAGGCTAGGCCCATTATCATACGAATAATGACAAGGTCGACATATAATGATTTTATCGATCAAGTTACTTTAAAGATTCAAATTATTGAAATGCAAGTTTGGTCTATAATGTTGGACTCCATACTTGTGAGATATCACATGAGGAAGTTACAATTGTCTATTGATATTTGGTAACACTTATTTTTAAGGAGAGTTATATATCAGCTATTACCAAAACTAGGAGTTCAATGTTAAAATAAAAAAAAATCATATTTGTTTGAACTAATCTTATTGATCCATAGAAGTATCTGATTTTCATCATTTGGTTTTGTCTCAGCAATGTCTATTGGGATCAAATAGATACTCCAACTTCGTTTTATAAATATCTATTATATCAAAAAATATTATTGTAAAATTCCGATTAGAATCTTATTTAACTGTTTTTATTTTATGAAATCTATTATTATTCTTATTAACATATGAAATCATGACAAGAATCATTGAAAGAAAATACCACATAGGGAGCACTGTATATAGAAAGAAAATATGAGATGACAACTATACATGATATCACTAGTTAGGTTTACATATTACTCATGAAATAGGTGTCTAAGGTTTTAATGATTCTTGTCGCGTTGCACGTTTAATTCTTATATGCTTAGTTCATTTAATGAGGGTAGCCCCCTTATTGGCCTTCTTTTAAATTGTAATCCTAAATTTATTTTTATTGAGATGCACCGAATTTGTGATTATTCTAAACCGATCGTTGATATCAAATTTGAATAATTCACATTGTGAGAACAACATGGTATTATTAATAATAGAGATTATAATGTAAAATTTCATTTTTCAAGATAAACTATATGATTGTTATCACCAATGTCGTTGAGGATCCATTAATACTGATCGAGTGAAATCTATTAAATCAGAAAATCAAAAAATTGATGCTTTGATGCATTGCATGCCACATGTTTCTTATTTTAATTATTCCAACTTCCACCAACCATTTTTGGCTCACTTTTAATTGATTTAAAAAAAAAAGGAAAAACCAAAAAAAAAAAAAAAACTTGTAAAATGACACATGATGCTCTCATCTAACTTATTATTCAAAGTCACATAAATCTCGTGTGACCCATTCGCATTCACATCTTCCATTTACTTTATAGCGTTGAACACATAATTAACACAACCTAAACCGTGTTAATTCTTTGTTAATATTTTTATTATTATTTTTTTTGTTAGTTGTAAGAAACCAAACAATTTAAACCCTGTTCGAGTCAAACAATAGGGGCCTAAAGTAGAACACTTTTCAGATTGTAATGTGTAAATAAGAGAAAATCTACATCCTCCCCTTCTAGAACATTTTTCAGTAGAATATATATTTAATAGATATAGTCCTGAATCTGATGGATTGTATAATAGAGGATCCATTAATATAAATCTTGTATTAATGCATTGGTGCTATTCATGACACGTGTTTCTTATTTTAATTATTTCAACTTCCACCAATATTCATTTTTGGTTCATTTTTTATTGTTATTCAGAAAAAAGGAAAAACCAAAAAAGATTAAAACGTCTCAAATGAAACACAATGCTCTCATCTGACTTATTATTCATGTAGGGTATAATTGAAAATGAGAAAGCATATAAAAAATATGTCATAATATAAAGTCATCCTCAATCAAATCAAATGTCATATATAAAGTCCTTTTCAATTTAGAAATTTCATGAAATATGTAGAAAGGGAAAGAGAAGGCCCATACAGATACCCTACTTCTTTGTTTAATTTAATTAAAATAAACCCAATTTTGGAGTAATTTTTAGTTTTTTTTAGACCGAAATCTATTTCTTTTTTAATATATGTTAAAATTATATGTTTCTTTTCGGACAATTTATTACAATTATATGATCTGTATCATATGAAATACAGTAACTGTATCAAACAATTTTAACAAGATATTTATTATCGAAAATGATAATAAACACATTATGTTGTGACTTTGCTAGGGTCAATAATTTCAAAGTCAAATTTGAAATTATACTAATTGTCAAGAAAAAAAAAAGTAATGTAAGAGGATTTGGTACAGTTATTTGTCATCTTACTCAAAATAATTATTTGGCCATTTTCACATTTGAATTAAGATTCGCAAAACTATAACCTTCTTTTTTTTAGCCACTTAAAATGACCCGAAAAAAAAAAGAAAGAAAGAAAGAGGAAGGAGAATACGTAGAAGAAAATGATGGCACTCATAAAGAATTCAGAGGATTGGCACACTTTTCTATGACTGCAACTCCCTAGTATTTAAAATTACAATTTCTTTTCAATAATTGTAATTTTGATATGAATTTTGGGATTGGCAACCATTAAATGATATAGATAATGTAAAATACTATCTACAATGATTTACTATTAAAACAACCCCATATATAACTCTTCATTAACATTATTTAAATTCTCATCTTTAATTACATTGATATCATCAATAAGGAACTCTTTTGTATTGAATTTTAGTTAGAGAATTATAGGGAAAAAAACATATGCACTATTTTTTTTTTTAAGTGGGCTATGTTGTGGACAAATATATCATACATTTCACCATCTTATAGTAAAAATAATCATCATCATAAATTAATTGCATTAAATGATATTAATAATTAATTTGTGATGTGTTTTTTAAGATAATAATGAAATACAGGATGAGACATCAAATATTATCGTTTTAAATATATCCAAAAAAAATATTTATCAAGAAGAGAGTCTAATATATATGAAACTTATATGAGGTGCTCACAAATATAATTATGTAAAACATACCTTACAATATACAATCTAAATTCATTTTCAAGTCAATCTCTATCATTGGAGGTTATAAGTTGTGTGTTGATTAATGTCACAAAATTAGATTGAATCTCATACTCATGAATTAAGCGCTTATTTTGTTATACATATGTTGTGATGATTCCAATTATAAGACCCCCTTATAATTCAATAAGACCAGATTTCAAAGAGCCAAAAATTATTAATAGTAGTACAATTACTATGGTTGTGCTTTCACTATCATCATTTCGAGGGGCAAAAGGATGAGGCAGGAGTTTCAACTCCCACGATTTGATTTATCACAATAAAGTCCCAATCAAAACCCAAATAAACCATAATGGCTTAATTCAATCTAAGAATAATAAATGCACGAATTTTGCAGATTAATTGATTGATTTAACTTTATTTATCAAGAGTCTATCTGATGATGCATGCAGAAAATGACATTGCCATAGCCTGTTTGCTTAATACATATGGTGGTGACTCGTCTCCTAAATCTTTCTATCTATATATAAAAATAGAAAAAGACAGTCTAACATAAATTATACGTGCATCTTTTTAAATTAAATCAAAAAAAAAAAAAAAAGTGTTCATGCATAGTGTATATGATGATGTTATCTTTTTCATATTCAAACAAATTAACCATTACATTTTTTATGTTTCATGTCGCATGTTAATTGATAGTATTATTTATATATGTTGTCTGTGATAATTAGTTTAAGATTATAAATAGAATATATATCTTAGTAGATGATCTCTTATATTGAAATTAATGTATTTGCATATATAAGTTATCAAATTATAGATTACGACTGATTAATTAAATATTTGATTCTCCTCAAGAAAAAAAGCATTTATTTAATTAGTAGGATAACACAAGGTTAGCGTTAAATTGCCGGTAATTCAAATTCTAATGGTGGGTCCCTTTAGAACAAATTAAAAATATCGAAGCCCTTGTAGAATGCAATCTATGAATGACTTTTATAGACGACCAAATTTAGCTCGTTGAAATTAGAAAAATTATCCAAATGACCCTTTCTTAAACCCTTTATGAATAGCCAAGATTTGAGCCGACAATTGATTTACAGTTCTACCCAAATTTACTGGGTATTGGATAATACTACGCGAGGGTAGTTCTGGAAACATATATTTCATACTGCTATATAAACCACTCAGTACAAAACAGGGATTCAGATATACATCAACAACCGACGAAGATATGCCTGCTGCCACCGCGACCACGGCGGAGCAAGGCGGAGACACGGGATTTTCCGACCTGCATCCAGATATCATCATTTCTCACGTGCTGACCCGGTTGGACGGGCCAGCTCTGGGCTCCGCCGCCTGCTGCTCCGCCACTCTCCGCTACCTTTCCTCGGAGGATAACCTCTGGTCCAACATATGCCACTCCACGTGGCCGTCCACCACCTCCTCACGTCTGAGCCACCTCATCTCCACCTTCCCCAACGGCGGCGCTCGGGGTTTTTTCTCACAGGCCTACCCTCTCTCGACAGAACGCAACTCATTAATTACGTCGAATCCACCGCCGGAGTTTATAATCTCAGCCGTGGATATACACTACAAGAAGAAGCTGGTATTCACGAAGATTCTAGAAACAGAAACCGTCAGCGGGTGGTTCCGGTGCTCGCCGTTGAGGATTGACCTTCTGGAGCCCAAGGATGTGGTCCCCACGCCGATCAAGCATCCGGAGGGAGACGAGGATTGCACGGAGATGATCGACGGCATGGCGTTGAGCTGGATTCTGATCGACCCGATCAGACGGCGGGCGGTGAACCTGTCATCGCAGAAGCCGGTGGCGGTGCAGCGCCACTGGTTGACCGGAGAAGTGCAGGTCCGGTATGCTTCAATCCTCGCCGGCGATCATGGTCACGTGCAGTGCGGGATAGTGGTCACGTGCGGGGCGTCGGAGAACGGGGAGATGCATGTGAGGGAAGTGAGCTTAGAAATGGAGGACATGGATGGAATGCACTTGAACGGGAAGGACAGTTTGGTCTTTTTGCAAGGGGCGTTGGAGGGCAAGAAGGGAACTGGCAAGAACAGGGTATTAGAGGGGCAGCTGAGGTACAATCAGTATGTCGAAATGAAGAGAGAGAGAAGAGAGAGAAAGTTGAGGACTGAGGGGGCATTAGATACCTTCTGTGTGGCTTTTGGGGTATCTATTTTTGTTGCATTTTGCTGTTTTATTTTGTGCAGATAATACAATAATTATTTAAATTAAACCATGTTTGAAAAGAATGTATAGATCCGAAGAAAAAATATTGTAATAATCGTAATTATTTATTTAAAGGTAGTCAACTTACGGGGACAGTTCAGAATTAGGTGAAAGGATTTTTACTAAATAAAATAATCTTAATGTACGCACTAATTAATTTATAAAGATTATCAATTATAAGAATAACCATGATTATCAATGGAAAATCATTTAATATATATAAGTAATTAACTTGAGCCTGTATGTTTTATGTCTATTTTGGGAAACTATTTCTATGTAAATAAATAGAAGTAGTGTTAGCATGTGAACTAGTTAAAGACTCAAAGTTGGTAAAGTAAGAATCGTATGGCATGAATAGAAATTTATGCGAATTCACAAGTTTTCGAAGTGCTCTTTGGAATCCACTATTACTTTTGGATAATTAAAGTGTATGAAAAGTAATTTATACTAAATACGTATGTATATTTATTTAATTGTTTATTGAAAAAATGGACCTAAAAAGGAGGACATTCATAACAAGAAACTAAAGATGCCCAACCGGTTTGAAAAACCGTGAACCGGCCGGTTCAAACCGTGAACCGGCGGTTTGGCAAACCGGCGGTCCGGTTTCGGTTCCGAACCGGAACCGGGAACCGCCATAACACGGTTCGGTTTCGGTTTGGGGATTTAAAAACCGGCAAACCGGCGGTTCCAACCGCCGGTTAAACCGCCGGTTTATGTAATTTTTTTTTTTTTTTTAATTGTTGCCTTGGACACGTGTACGGCTCACGTTTAAACTAAACTAGCCGTTGCGGATCGACGGAGGAGATCAAATAGCCGTTGGAAACCGGCCGAACCGGAACCGAACCGGAACCGCCGGTTCGAACCGGCGGTTTGGAGCAAATTTGAATCGAGCGGCCGAGATCCGTCGAACGTTGGAGATGGACGGGTGAGATCAGCCGAACCGCCGGTTCAACCGAACCGGAACCGGCGGTTCGAACCGGAGCGTGCCTATTTTTTTTTTTTTTTTTTTTTTTTTTTTTGAATTTTTGAGATCTATAAATAGGGGTTCAAATGGTGTATTTTTTCACACCAATTCTCAAGCTCTCTCTCTCAATTATCTTGCATTCTTGCTCACTTTAATATATCAAGTTCAAAAGCTCTCAAATTTCTTTTTTTAGTTCGTATTATCATCTACTTGTAGTGCTACTTCCACTTCGATTTTTTTAATTTGCTATCATCATGTCTAGAAGAGGTTCTTCCGCTTCCTCGTCTCATGCTAGGGGAAAGAGTCCCATGCCACCTCCACAATCCTACGAAGACGAGCTAATTGATCGATGGTGTGACGAGCTTGATGAAGATGTCGATTTGGGAGAACAAATCGCCCAAGCCTTAGCCGATGATGTTGAAGAGGAAGAAACCGTGCAACACACACAAGGGAGTACCCCCTCTAGTAGAGCACCTTCTTCACTTCGAAGTGATATCTTCTCCGTTCACTTCAAGAAGGAGGTCGTGCCTAATAGTGCCGTTGACTACATAGTAACGTGCAATCATTGTGGGAAGCAATACAAGTTCAAGCATGGAGGAGGATATGGAACGTTCAACAACCACGTCACGAAGAAGCATCCCGACAAGGTTGGATTGGCTCCTTCTCAAACACAACTACGAGGATTCACCGGGTCTTCACAAGGTATGGATTCTTTAATGTTTAAATTTAGCCAACTTGAACTTAGGAAAGGCACCGCCGATTTTATTGCTTCTAAACATTTGCCTTTGCAATGGGCTTCCGATGAATATTATCAAGATTATGTGAGTCAATATTTGCAACCACCGGCTAGAATGATAAGTAGAAACACGGCCACTAGGGATATTGATAAAAGAGTTCGTGAAAAAAAATATAATCTTATGCAAGATTTAGCTAACCTTAAACAAAAAGTTGCAATATGTGTTGATTGTTGGAAAGATCCTTATAAAAAGAATGATTATATGGGCATTACTTGTCATTGGATTGATGATGCATGGGATGTTCAAAAACGTTTAATTGCTTTTGTTGATTTTAATGAAAGTCATACCGGTTTACATATTTCACAAAAAATAATACATAGCTTAAATGATTATGGTATATTAACAAAAGTATTTGCTATAGCTTTAGATAATGCAACTAATAATAAAGCGAGCTTGCCTACGTTAATTGATTTTTGTAAACCTTCATTAAATGGTGATATTTTTCATACTAGATGCATGTGTCATATTTTTAATTTATGTGTTCAAGATGGATTAACAACTTTACAAACGGAAATAGAAAAAATTAGAGTTGCAATTAATTTAATTTGTCATACCATACAAATGCGAAAAAGATGGGCTAGATTTTGTAAAATGAATGGATTGGAAGTAAAAAAATTTGTGAAAGATGTGGAACATAGGTGGAATTCTACTTATTACATGCTTCAAGATTCATATAATTATAGAGAACTTTTATGTGCTTTTTTTATGGAATTTGGAGATAGTAATGTCATGTTATTTGCTCATTCTTGGGATTCTTGTATAAACATGATTGGTATGCTAAAAATTTTTGAAGAAGGCACTAAAGAAATAAGTGGATGTTATTATCCTACATCTCCTTTAGCTTTAGATCAATGTGTTAAAATTGCTTTGATAATGAAATCTTATAAAGATGATCCTATTTTAAGTAAAGCCATTATTATGATGAAAGCTAAATGGTTAAAATATTATCATGAGATACCCCCCCTATATTTATGTGCTAAATTATTAGATCCTAGGATTAGAGAAGATGGATTAGAAGAACTTTTGACTATGTACTATAATGCATTGTTCCCCTTTGGCTATATTAGTGATTATGATCAAGTTGATTATGTGCCTAATCCTAGTGAAGTGGTTAAACGGGCGAAAAATTATTTGTATGATTTATTTAGAGAATATAAAACAATGTATGGTGAATCATGTAGTAGTGAAGATGTAGTTCGACATCATAATGTAGGTTCTAGTAGTTCTTCGTCTACTTTTGATGATACTCTTTCTCAATTTTATAATTTTTATGATATTAGAACTCAAAAAAAAGCTAGAGGTGTTAATTCATCACAAGAATTGGATTCTTATTTTAGTGTTACTTTTGAATCAATTGCATTTGAGAACAATTTGGATCTATTAAAGTGGTGGTCACGAAGGATCACCACATATCCTATACTAACAATTATTGCCAAGGAAATATTTGCATGTCCCGCCTCCACGGTTTCGGTTGAACATGCCTTTAGCGTATCGGGCCACACTTTGAGTGAGAGGAGAGCAAACTTGGCCGTCGAAAATGTCCAAAACCTTATGCTTCTTGACGATTGGGTCAAAGCCGCCAAACGTCAACAAAACCTCGATTTGTCACACATGGAGGACGGTGGACAAGATTTGTATGGCTACGACTCAAACACAACATCCTCCGGCGGAAGTGGCGTCAACCTCGACGAGTGAAAAAGGTAAGTTGAGGTAAGAGAACTACGTGAGCTTTGATTCCTTAATTCGATTTCAATTAAGGATACGTAGGCAATTTCATTTTAAGTTTGAAATTTCAATTCCAAACTTAAAATGAAACTCAAGCTCTTTAATTTTTTTTATGCTCACTTTTGTAATTGTAATATATAGTATAAACTCATGTAATAGATTAGAATCATTCAATCATAAATTAGATATAGACTATATAGTTATAACTTGTAATAATTTTCCAAGTTATATTGACAAGTTTAATTGTAATATATACAAACATTTGTAATAGATTAGAATCATTAGATCATAGATTATATATAGTTCTAAGTGTTCCAAGTTCCAACTTGTAATAATTTTCCAAGTTATATTATATTGACAAGTTTATTGAAAAAGTTTGATCAATACAATTCTTAAATATATTTTTTATTCCGAATTGTATTTTCTCATGATATTTTATACTTCAAAACAAACATTGAAGTTTAAATTTGGATCATAGAATCATAAATTAAAAAAAACCAAAAAAAAAAAAAAAAGAAAAAAAAAAAGGAAAACCGAAAACCGCCGGTTCGAACCGGCCGAACCGTCCGGTTCCGGTTGAACCGGCGGTTTCAAACCGAAACCGAAACCTTTCCTTCCACGGTTCGGTTTCGGTTCCACCATTTCGGAACCGTCGAACCGGCGGTTCGAACCGAAACCGGAACCGGGAAACCGTTTGGGCATCTCTACAAGAAACAAATGAATGTAGTATGCAAGTATATATCTGTCTTGTGATTTAGAACATCAATTAAATTCTTAGCCGTCAAAATCCATTGCTATCAAGTATCAATGATCAGACTTATCCACTGACCCACATTTCAGTTCACTTTTTTTTTTTTTATTCAATTTTCCTTTTTTTTTTTTTATATTGTGATTTTTATATATATATATTACATAAGTTATGTATACGGTATTTCATCATCCTTTTAGTGTTTCTGCTACAAACTTTATATGATAAAATATAAATCATATTATCGTTAACTTTAATTAACATGGTGCATGTATTGAACACAATAAAATATATGAGAATAACAAAATGTAATAGAGGATCTTAATCAAACTGAATACACATCAACAATTTAATATTGTAATATGAGAGATATCTAGTAGTTTCAAAAGTTAATAAAAACCTTTTTATAAATAAATCAAACTGTGGAGAGTAGCTCTTCCATGTATATGGAAGTGACTTCAACACAGTTGATGTAAGAAAATAATTACTATATTCTTTATGACTGCATTTGATGATTTTAGGTTACCATATGAATGAAGAAGAAATCAAGCATCCTGGCCTGGTTCAGGGGGGCCTCTAGCTATTGGCATGGAGCTTCTAGAACCGGATCTTGGCTTTGCATAGTCGACAAAAACAACGCGTCCGTTGAGTTGCTGCATCAAACAGGACTTGTGCTAAAATGTTAAGTGCCTAAACTACACTGAAAGGGAAAAGAAAGAAGAAAAAAGAGGGCACCTTTCCGTTCATGTCTGCTATTGCTTTCTCAGCTTCATCTTCTGATGCATAAGTGACAAATCCGAAGCCCTTTGATCGGTCTGATATTCTATCCATCACAATTTTAGCTGCCACAGTGAATGTAATCAAACTGAAGAGGGATTGGATTATTCACTATGGAAAAGGCTAAACTAATGATGGTAGAAAATGCACCTTCAATAACTTCTCCATATTGAGAAAACGCCTCTGTTAATCCCTGTTCATTTGTGTAAAATGAAATTCCTGCAAACAAATCATTAAAATTTATGTACCTATTATTTATCAATATAGCAAAATCATCTTGCATACACTACTATCTATCAAAACATGGTACCAAACTTTTAATAGATGTGAGATCATAATACATGCTTAACATGAGATATACCACATTAAGTAGAAATATCATATTTTCACGAGTAGGAAAAGTACAGTCCTATATAAGGAATTTAATCTATAATAACTACAATCACAATGAACAAAACGGTTTGATTGGAGAACCAATGAAAAAAAATACAATTTCTCTGTGTGTGTGAAGGAATTAAAATCCTCTCAAACCATTGTCTTCAGAAATTTATGTGTTTATTTCTCTCTTTAATATTTATGTTTTCTTCTCTCATTTTCTAAAGCTAAAACTTCTTAAATTTGGGCTTCCTCTCACCTACATGAATATTTCATTCGTTTGTTTTGTTTCGCCATTCACCAACATAACCCAACACAAGAGATGAGCATAGCAAGCTCAATAAACTCCCTCGTATCATCACTAGAGTAATAGAATTAAACTAAAATGCAGATGCAAATACAAGAAGCAATTATATCCCGTAGTTCAGAGAATGTAATTGGTCTATCTTTGCCCCTAGACAAGAGAGAAATGTAGTCAGTCACCATGGTCGATTCAAGTGGATTGAGGATTTATTAATATCAGTAACAAATAACTAAATCTTCAATGGTACGGTACCAAGCAGTTTTCTCATGGAGCAAGTGCCAGAAAGTTGGTCAAGTTCTAGGCATCTGAAAACCAATTGTTAGTGAGTAGAAAAGTTGAAATACGTCTAGCTAATTGATACTTTGATTTTGGAGAGGAAGTTGCTTTCCAGAACAAAAACCCATGACTCTGCAAGGGAGGGAGACACACAAATTTTAGTCAGCTTTCACTTTCTTGTAAGGAACTACTCGATAGGGTTGAACTCAAGCTCATTTCTGATGCATACAATTCAAGCTCAAGTACTAGAATACAAGTTGATATCAGCTTCTGACTTGTTTGAACCCTTTACTCCAGAGCATAACCAAGATAACTACTTTAGAAACTTCCACACATTCTGTGTATACATGTATTTCATGTAATCGAAAAGGTAATAACAAAACACGATGTTAAAAACTACTCCAAGCTCTATCCCACTAACATTGATTGAAGGTTTAGATGACCAACTCCCATTATAGCCTACAAGTTAACTCTGAAAACAGAGCTTTTTTTCCCCACATTTAGTTTTAAGAATAAATTATCGCCACAAGATTAATTGATCCATAGAGATAATAAACGGTACCATAGCAGATGCAAGAAAAGATTTTTCACATATATCTCAGTCTAAAACCCCAGCCCCTTCTCAGAAACATTGGGGCATGATATATCAGATAGCAAGCAACAAACCAGTCCCTTCTCGAATTCGATTTTACTGGCAATGGACGAGCCTCAGTGAATATCCAGGCAAAAATTATTGCTCAGAATTATCAAACCATAAAAAGAATTCATTTTTAAGAAACCATCATAAACCCTTCATAAACCCTAGGCAGAGGAAATTGGTAAGACAGAGACGACCAAGTAATAGATGACTATGCAAATTATTACAGAATCATCGAATTACACAAGAGGAAGAAATTCATCAAAAAAATCCAAATATCTAGGAGTTCAGAGGTAGGTACCTCCGACGAAGAGCTTGGAGGCTATGCCTCTGCAAGAAATGAGAAGCGCCGGGATAACTGAGGACGATGAAAGAATACTTGAGCTGGGTTTTGGGAGATGAGAGGAAATAATGATGTTTTTTGATAGTCTTCTAATGGCCGCCATGATTTCGTATGTAGAAAGCTCAGTCTCACTCTGTCGAAATTTTGTGTTGTTTCTAGGGTCCTTTACCTAAGCTTAAATATATACATGTTTTCTTCTTCTTCTTCTTCTTCTTTTTTCTTTATACTTTCATTTTTATATTTATATTTTCATTAACGATTAACAAATATGCAAAATACAATATTTAGTAAAATATAAACTCCCACTTATATCTCTTTATTTATTTTCATTCTTCTGCCCATACTTTTTATTTGTAGAAATGGTTGAAGTATTATTATATATTACAAATCAAGTATAATAGTAAAAAAAATAGTTAGATGTAAATATATAACATTACTATATCAAAAAGAAAAAAAAAACACTGTGGTAAACAAATAAGCATTAATACATTGAATAGAGATCGATTTACACTTGAAAATAATTTAAAAAAAGAAAGCAATTTACACTTGATATAGCGTTTCTATGTTGAACCAATAAATGAAGAATAAGCTCACACATATATCAATTAAGAAACCAAATAAAAGGGAAATGAAATGAATATTAGTGGTTCCTGAGGGCGAGAGCGGAGAGGACTAGCAGGAAGAAGAGAAGCGTGGCCGTGATGAATGAGGCGACGACGGCGCCGCTGGTTCTCCGGCAGAAATCGTCGAACTGCTGACATATCGCCAGCCAGTTTGCGTCTGCGTTCCCGTTGTGAGCCAGGTACACCATCGCCGCCGACGATGCCGCCGCTGATGCCGCCAACGTCATCGTGAACTGCACATGAATTAATCGATATTCAAGGAAATTAAAAATGGATGCATCTTATTAACATTAATAATTGTCTCGTCTTACAGTGTCGGAGATAATTAAGAGAAGCCTGGGGCCTACGAAGAGAGGTTGGGCAATGCAAACTACGGAGAATGGGACGGAGAGAAGCAGGTATCCTGTAACTATGGACATTGCTATAACGAAGAATCTGGATTGATTGATTTGTGTTAAAAAACAATATTTATATGATGAAATAGAAGAAGGTAACATTAACATTAACATACGTGAAGGTTGAGATATCATCGTAGCTGGCATGGAACTGGAAGAACTGTGTGAAGAAGGGAAGAGTTTGCTCGGTGGTTCCCATGATGATGGTGGCGGCAAGAGAGGCGGCGGCGGCAGTTACTCGGAGGACGAGGTCAAATATGGCCACTCCTCTTTTGTAGCCGGCGGCGGCTCTGCCATCCCCGAGAAGACTCTCTCTGCTTGTCTCCATCTCTATTGCTATTGCTACTGATTGATTTGATGATAATCAGATCATCACAAGAGAGATCACCTTATATACACCCACACACACAAAATGGAGCAAGAAGAGTTGTTGCTAACTTCATTCTATTCCATTATTATAAATATAATTTCTCTCTTTTTTTACTTTACTATTTATGATGCATGTTATTATATATGTAAATTAGGTTATATATCTTTAGTTTATATTCTAAATGCAGTCACACATCTTGGGCGTAGCATCAATAAATAAAAAAAGATTTTATTTAGAATCTCTCAAGAATTATTTGAGTGGAAAATGGGTTGGAACTCAATAAGTCAAAACAGGATTATTCGATCCCTTCATTATACGTTTAGTCAACTAATCCACTGAAATGCGTCTTTAACATTATTAAACACGCTTTGTTAATGGGCATGGGACAAATGAGACGCTTTATTCATTTCCGCTATTACTTTGCAAAACCAAATCCACGCTTTTTACCTTATTCAATCAATAGTACCCACTTCATTTGCTATTGCAATTTCAATGCTATTATATTATGTAATATGCTGTTTCATATTTTCCTCTAAAAAAAAAAAAGCTATTTTAAATTTTGTTATGTTTGTACATTATATGTGTACTAGACCTGGTAGTATGATCAATAGTATTATTGCTATGTTACTTAAATTAAAAAAAAAAAACTTGAAAAAAGTATAAACAAATAATAAATTTAATTGTTTGAACACAACACTTGTAGTTCAAGTGGGATCTCGACGTTTATACATATGCAGATTTAATAAATTAGGATTCGAATTTAGATCACTTAAATTTTTTAATTTTTTTTTATCTCAATTTCTCCGATCCCTTATTCATTGAAAATCAATTTAATTGATGGCTACATTTTTACGATGATGTTAGCAACTGATTTTATTTTTATTTTTACAGTAATTGAGAATATAAATGATTTGGTCAAAGTTAAGAATATGATACAATATTGAATAATAATATTTTTTTCACTCAAGGCATTCACTTTTTGAGGTTGTAATTTGTAAACACCCCCAAGAGAGCTTTTGAGTTAGACAAAATGGTTGTAAACTCATTTTAAGAGTTTGCAAACACTGATTATATTAATAAAGAAACAAGATATAAGAATTTATCGTTCACAAATGGAAATTTTGGGATAGTAATAATAATAAGAAAAGAAATACATGTATTGGAAATACCTCATCTTTTTTCTTAAAAAAAAGGGAAGAGAAATGACTCTTTTGGCCTTGGAGTTGTGTTAAAAATTCGAGAATAGACCGAAGTGACCTATTTCAACACTGACAAACACACGCACTGGAATCAATCAAGTATCAATGTCGTTGAGAGAGCGGAGAGAGGCGGTGGCGAATGCCGACGGAGGCCCGCCGGAGGTCACTCTGGAGACTTCGATGGGTCCTTTTACTGTTGAGATGTATTACCACCACGCCCCCAGAACTTGCGACAATTTCATCAAGCTTGCTCGCAAGGGCTACTACAATAACGTCAAATTCCACAGAATCATTCAGGTCTATTTCTTCCCTTTTTCCTCCGCAATTTTATATACTTTGTGTTTCTCGGGTGTTACAGTATGTATATCTTGTGGTTTTTGCAGGATTTTATAGTGCAGGGAGGTGACCCTACCGGAACCGGCAGGGGTGGTGAATCCATCTACGGGTAATTAATTCTGCTCTCTTTCGCATTAGAATATGCTAACTTCTCAATTTTCACTCTTTCATTCATTTGGCAGATAGAACATGAATATCTAGTATTGATATTTCAAGATTTATGTTTATTTTCTCCGAGGAATTTTACTTTTGTGGTACCTATTTAGATGATGATTGAGTAGAGTTGTCTAGCTTTTTTTCTTTGATCTCAATTCAGTATATATATATTTTTTTTCCAGGTATACTTTATATGTTGATTGTTTTCATAGCAACTCATTCTCTCTTTTGGGCTTAGGTTTATGATTTGCACTCAACTATTTCCGAGTTTTTGGACAGCTGTTTTCTGAGTAGTGCTTAGATGAGTGGCATGATACTTTGGTTGAAAAATGACTTGTTTATGTTTTGTTAACTATTTTACTGCAGCAAGCACTTTGATGACGAGATACATAGGGAGTTAAAGCATACGGGAGCTGGTATCTTATCCATGGCGAATGCTGGTCCAAATACGAATGGGAGCCAGTTTTTTATAACTTTGGCACCTGCGCCCTCTCTGGATGGTAATCATATTAGTTCCGAAATTTAGCATTGTTGCATCAAATATTCAAACCACCATCACTTTTGGTTACATGGATATGAAGGATAATCGCATAATGTCATATATAATGCCGTTGTTCAACCATCAAATTGATAAATTTGTCAATAATGTGTGATATGATGATGCATCTGATTTAGAACCATCCATGTTGATATTGTGAAAATTTCATTGTTTTATAGCTTTTAAAGTGTCAAAATTTTGTTTTTTACAGGGAAACATACTATATTTGGAAGAGTATGCAAAGGAATGGAAATTGTTAAGAGGCTTGGCAGTGTTCAAACTGATAACACGGATAGGTATGCCCATCTAATTGTCAGTCTTTCCTGTGTAACATGTCTTCATGATGAAACTGTAATATACCAAATAGGTAGCAGCTGTAAAAAGGCAATTCAGTTGGTTTGCAAGACTTGAAAGTGGAATAAGACGTGGTGCAAATTCTGATGAAACTTTTTTGCCATAGCATAAACTCTAGCTTAAACAAGTATTGACATCAATGATCATGAAAGCATAATTCCATCTCTACATCATTGTTAGGATTCTAGGAATGTCTTTCTTCAAATTTTGTGCTTGTCTTCATTCAATGGGTTAGATTTTGGTCTGAATATTTATTTTCATCACCACATCGTTAGCATTCAGCCTTGAGGTTTCACAAGACTTTTCATTTCCACGTATTTACTTATATTTTCATCAGCTGCATGATGTCCCTGAGGTTGGGAACTGACTTTTGATTGGATACTCGGTTAATGCAGGCCTATACATGATGTGAAGATACTTCGAACCATAGTTAAAGACTAGCTCTTTACTGCATCAAGTTTAAGGGATCAGCTTCTGAAGCCCTGGAATGACTTATTTCCGGTTGATGTCAATTGAAGTTCATTTTAGACGAAGCATATAAATGTTTCATGGCAACGTAGTTTTGAAGCCTTGAGTTTCTGGTTTTGGCCGTTTAGATGTTTATGTTGTGATTGTCACGTTGGAAACTCTGCAGTAGATAACCTGCTGTGAAAACCTTGTAAGGTAAACTAGATTAATTTTACTTGGTGATGTTATCAGATTGAAATGCATTGAGTTTGCAGTGGTAGATCCCCAGCATCTGTCTGGTTTGTAATAGTTTGCTTGTGATTCGAGATGAGAAATCTATCTCGTCTCTTGGATTTGTTTTATTGCTAAATCAGTTTAACAACTAACAATGCTATCAATTCCAAAATAAGCTACCCTTATGTTCCAGACTTGAAGGTATATTGTGTTCCTCGCTTTTCTACCAGAGATACACAATCGTGTTTCTATCTATGTTTGCGTGTGTATGTGTAATATCTTTAAATAAATGATCAAATCAGATACTTGATGCATTTTAATTTTATAAATGTATAAAAATATATTGAATAACATCAAAAGAAATAATTATTATGTTGCTTTCTCTTCTGAAATGAAACGTAAATCACTTTCATATTCACTTGGCATTCTTTTAAGAATAATAATAAGTCAACATTCATAGTTCTAATAAATTGTGTTGCCTTTTTGACATGTTAATTATAAGATTGACAGTTGAATAATCATTTCAAACAAAAATTCTGTAGGCTTCCTATTTTAGCTTAAATGAAAGTTATACGAAAACCTGCACATAATTCAGTTTTATATGAGACGATATTTCAGTTAATTTTGAAGTAAGGCCCAGTAGATGTGATTTCTGAGACTAATAGAGACTGATGTGATCCTAAATACAAATATTAAAAAAGAAAAAATGTTGCAACGTCTGTGGTTTCATGGTTTAGTGAACGTTCTATTCTTCAACTTGATTTTAATTTTATGAGATGAGGCACTTGGGGTTGCACCCGAGTTGCCAACCACATTGGCTTTTAGTGATTCCTTTGCAGATGAAGCAGCACCAAACATATCTTGTCCAGTCCCCGTCCCCGTCCCTGTCTCTGTCTCCACTGTGGTTGGTTGGGGCTTATCAACGATACAAGGGACAATTTTAGGTTTTTCAGCAAGAAGTTTCGCCATTTCCTTCTCTTTTCGCTTCTTTTCCTTCTTTCGGCGCTTATGTTCCATGCGCTCTGGATCATCATTATGGCTCTTCTTTTTGCGTTTCTTCTCTCTGTCTTTTTTCTTCTCCTTCTCTTTACCATCAGTTTGTGGCTCTTTATCAGCTTTTATTGTGCTGGCAGTTAAGTGATCATCAGGTGGTGGTGGCAAAGAAACTTTGCTTGAATCTGCAGTACACTGTAGTTCCTTCACGAGATCGTCGCCATCACCTGTGGGTTTAGCACTGCCTATACTGGCTGTTACTCTAGAACCAACATCTTGGCATGAATTTGCATCCTCAAAGTTCTGATTACCAGTGCTCACAGTCTCAGCGAAATTTCTGTGCGGAGGAGCATCAACAGAAACGGAGCTACTTGCTCCACGATCAGCATCATTATGCCCATCTTGAGTATTTAAGACTCTGCCCGTGTTAGGATCCTCTGCACGACTAGATGCTTTATCAGGAGCTTCTGCTCGATTAGCTGCACCAGATTTCTTGACTTTTATCTTCAGCTTTGGCTTCTTTAGTTCACGACTGTTGGAAACAGTATCAGGTTCGTTGTTAGCTTCTCCAGTGACCAAACTATCACGCACAAGGCCAGACACGGGTCCCACTTCTTGATTACTGGTAAACAAAGTGTCATCAGCTTTTCTGGAAGCCTCAGTATCCAGGAAAGTATCTCCTAAATAGTTGGTCACTTGCTCGATTGTTTGATGACCTTCAGCAGGTATCTGCAATTTAGGCATCATTACCAATTCATCTTCAGGAAGTTGCAACCCTGAGTTCCTTTGCTCGGGAGCATCAGAAGGAGCATCTGCTATCTTTTGAGTGGCTGGAATCAATGATGTATCATCAAGGGCAGGACTTGTCATTTCCTTGGTTGATTCATGATTTCCCATAAAAGTTTCCCCTTCTGTATAGCCTTCTCGAACCATATCTGGAATATCAGGTGCACAAGCAGGCTCTGGAGTCTTGGATTGCTTAATGAGAGCAGCGAAAATGTTTTTAAGTTCACTACACGTTTTTGTATGTCCCATCCTCAGTGTCTCATCTCTTGGAACACCATAAAGTGTTGGAGACCTACATATGAAACGTTATAAGGTTCAAAAAGGACTGCCAACTGACTATAACCCATTATCAAAGAACTATAGTTTGTTTTCCAGCCACACAAAACAAAGAATATCGTAGTAGAGTCAGAGGAGTGTAAGAAAACAGTAGTACATTATGCATAGAGATTTAATTTCTTAGCTGCACCCATTTCTATCACTAAATAGCATAAAATACATTTAGCCATCTGAGCTATCGTGCTTTTTACACTTCATCTCCTTCAATGACACTTTACCATAATAGCTGTACTTTAGTGAGAATAAAACATGATAATTTGAAAGAAGAAGAATCACCACATAAAAAAACAAAAGAGAGAGGAGGTAAAGTGTAAAAAGAAACACGATAATTTGAAAAAGGTTTAGGAGGTAAAAGTGTCAAAACACGATATTTCAATGAAAATTTGTTCTTTCCTCCACTAAAGGGCTCAGCCTCACCTAATGCAAAATACATCAGAACAGAGAGGATTAATGATGCCACATTTCACAGGTTCTATGTCATTCAAAACTATCTTTAATCCAATATAGTTGATTATAAGATTTCGTTTTAAGTCATACCATTTTAAATCAGAAAGAACTTCTTTAAGCAACCTTCCCTTTTTATGCACTTTCCAGACATAAAGCAACCTCAAATTTCTTTAACGCTCTTTTCAGTTTCTTGTTCATTATTTCCCTTTATGTGATGTGTTTTGACGCTCTTAAAACTGGTTGTATAGCTGGTTCTGAAACTTCCTCATGTCATGCAACCTGTGACTCCCCAGAAAATGTTGGAGACATCAACTGAGAACCCTTTGGTGCGGCAAAATGGTTGAGAAACTACTTTCGAAGAAAATAGAAAACTGAAGTAAAAATAACCAACTCGTAAACAGCTGTAAAAATTTCAGTTGCCTACGTAATTAATGCACGACTATGTAATTATCTTATCTAAATAGATGCAAGTCGTTAGCAAGTATCAAGCAAGATCACTCTATCCCATCAGCAGTAGCCAATAAATGAAAAAACTTTTCCAAGTCACTGTATTTATTTGAATAAAGTTATAATATGTAGCCAGCAAAAAGTTAATGCATAATTATCATGGGAATGCAAGTATTTGTACCTTCTGGCAAGAACTTGCAAAATGCAGAAGATGTAGTGACGAAGAATAATGTTGTTAAAAGCCAGAGGGCTCTCAAGCAAGCGCAAGAGTACAACAACTGTGTCGCTCTTTACATCATTGTCACGATCAGACCTACCAGTCATCTGTGATATGCGCAAAGCACATACAGCCAATTTGGTTTGCCCTATAAGGAATAATAGAGCAGCATCAGAATGCATAGAATGCTAAGCTGGGTAAGCTTACAAAAATAGCCAACATTAAGGCATGTAATTATTACAACATGAAGACAATTATTCTATTCAGCCACATAAGGAATGGAATGGAAATGCAAGTAACAAAAGAATAGCAGGGCAAATAGCAAAGTAGATTGAAAACAAAAAACCTCGCAGAGATGTCTCGTTGTTAAGGTATTTGATGAACAGTGTGAGTGCTGCATCGATTCCTTTACCATGAAATTCAAGTTCAAGAAGGGCCCTGCTTGCAGCAACCCTAATTTGCCATGTCTTTGATACCAGATATGGTTTAATAAGTTCAATGACATGATCCTGGAAATGTGAGCAGATAACATTCAGCAACAACTCAGTTAAGCCACATTAAAGAGCGGCAAAGAACTTACAAGAGGAATGAATTCTGATAATTTAAGAGTCATTTGAGTCAGTGATTGGATACAGCAGATGGTCAAAATCCCATTGTGGCTTGGCATCAACCTGTCATTCAGAATTTCGAAACAATTAGTTTAGAAGAGACAAGCTAAATAACTAGTGGTACCAGTTGGATTACAATTGGCATTTTCACAATTTTAGAAGAAAAAAAATAAAAAACAGACTTTTTTGCAGCCAACAATAAATATCGGTACCTATCAAATTGCAGTAGACGATCAAGACGCTTCAGCAGGGAGGGTAAGAAAACGACACTCTGCGACAAGATCAACAAGCAGCCGAAAGTTAAGCTACAAAGCCAAATAACTTTTGTGAAACGTGCTAAATAATTATTAACTGCAGACAACACCAATGTTTGTGAGCATATATTCTTCTACAAAGGGTAAGAAAGGCAAAGAACGCCCATCATAGGGAAAACATGTCCACATTATTTTATAGGAGAAAAGAAGAACGAGGAGAGAGAAATTAGAGAGTAGTTGCATCAACACCAAGCAATATTGTTGAAATAAACCAGATCATATATACCTGTTGTCCAAATTCAAGTTCACCAACAGCCCGGACCAATGCAGCTACCCAGAAAACATCCGAGTATGTATTCCCACTGTTATCATTGTACTACAAGCATGATACAACCAGAATAAGAAAAGAGAAAAGTAGTCCAGTTGAGTGGAACAACCAGCAACAATGTCAGTCACCCAATATGAGAACAACCAAATAGCATACAAGGTTCTGAACTTTCATTTAGAAACCAACAAGAACAATAAATTTTTTACAAGTAATGCGATAATGCATTTCCTTAAAATGTGTACTAAAAATAGTAATCCATCTATCACAAGCACATAGGCATACACACGTGAGAAGAAAAGAGAAGAAAGACTACACCTAATTCACAGGCACTCACCATCTATTATCATTGTTCAAATGACAATCCAAAACCATTACGCAACTCTTTGAAAAATGAAATAAGAAATAAAATAAAGCTCTGTCCACCATCTATTTACAAGACCAAATAGTGTTTCCAGCGCCAGTTGTTCTACATAGGCCTCCTACATCTTTTACCTTCAGAAGCAGCACAATTGAAGAAGAAAAAAGTAACATAATATGATGGACCATTGCTAGAATTAAACATCAGTTGTTATACCTAAAAACTCAAAATCCCATCAAACATTAACTCTCTGCAACCACTAATCAAGAAATAGGTACCTTCAAAAGTTGCAAAATAAACTCAACAGCTTCTCTAGGGCTTTTCTTGTCTGAAGATCTGACCATAGCAATGGCATGTGGTATTGCCTGAACATTTAAAAGTAATAAAAAGTTCAGTTTGAGTGGAGTATTTGACAAATAATATCTCCTCTGCAATATTTATATCAGCATGCAAGTCATTTAATATAGTTTTCTTCATTCATTATGTGATGATGTCCATTTCAACAGAATTACAGTTTCAATAGTTATTTTGCAAAATAAAATCACTCTGATATGGAACCAGTGAACAGGCAACATAGGTTCTCAAAAGAGAGCATTATGTTAAGGCTCAATTACAAATAAAATCATGAATTTTAAGGTTTTTGTGAGTTTAACAAAGCTCTTATTAAAAATAACAACAAAGCAAGAAAATGCAATATTTGTGCTTTTGTTTGCCAAAATTGAAAGGTATTGTTAAAAAGCCACTAGCCTACAGGTCTTGATTTTATGTGCAATAAAACCTTGCGTAATTATGTTAATAGGCGAAACCAGATTTATCATGCAAGACCAAGGCACTTCAATTTCATCTTGTGAAATATTATAAATAATATTTTTTTCTGTACACTTACAGGCTGTATATAAATTGCACATAGAGAGGGGGATGGGTTTGTAAGTCATTTTTTATTGACCCTTCTATAAATAAATAAAAAATGCAGCATTGATGCAGTATCATGAGGAGCATTGTGGGTAACCAAGAGTGGGGGTGCTATTAAACTCGTGGAAGAGAAATTCAACTAAGTCATTCAACTCCAAGAAAAACAATACATATCATACAAAATCACATCAAGAAAGATAAGAGTGTAGTTGCAAGGAAAGACAGTAGCAGTTAGCTCGCCAGTGGGAGCTATCATGTTATAAACTAGACTTCTACGAGATGATTCTCACTTTATGTGGGAGTGTATAGTAGGGGAGATAAAGCACTTTGTGAGAAGCATAGAAACTATAAGTGACTGGCACAAAAAGGTCAAGAAGACAAAATCCAAATGCTATTATATCTCAAAAATATTACATCCTACCTCAGTGCATTACCTCAAGTACAAAGTACTCCTGGAAATCATGAAAGTCATTTGGCCTATTAATGGAGAAGAATGTACAGTCAACAAGTTGACATGATGATTCCACAGTTTATTTTAAATTCCTAATCATATTTAAAGAATCTACCTGGGAAGAGCAATTTTTGGATCAAATCTCCGACTTTTATAGAAGTTGATCAAATGGATTAAGCCAGTCCAATCAGTTTCCTGATAAGAGAGTGAAGTAACATATTAAAATACAAGCTGATGATCAGCACAGCAATATAAACCGTGAAGAGATTTGCTTAAAAGGCCAGAAAAGAATGACAGCAACAACATTTACTATGGTGTCACCAAAAAAAACATGACAAAATAATCACTTAGAAAAGGAAAAGTTGACTTTATGGGCTGCTCCTTACATCATAGAGTAAAGAAAGATTTTATTTTATTTTATAAGAAACATAAATTTATTACTGGATTAAAAGAGTAAAAGGGATGAGGAATCCCCAATTCACATATACAAAACAGTTATATGGCGTAAGCCCAGCTCCTAAATAGATCAGTCGTATGATAATCTTTAAAAATTTTATGGCATGACAACCAAAAAGCCCCTCTAAACTTAATTCTATCCCAACCCTCTTCTAATGATTCACTGCTATTCTCAAAGAAAATTGGCACTGCATATATAACAAATCAGCTTCACTGAACAACCACATAGCCAAGTCCACAAACATGATATGCATAATCACGACACATGCAAAGGAAACTTCAGTCATTCATTTCAAAACCATAGTCATGTTCTCAAGTTTATGGTAAAGAAAGATTCCATAACCATCTAAACTTAAGAAGACGAAAGACAATCAAACCATGCACCAAGTGCATTAAGGGCACACTAATTCATCAAATTTTCAAGAAACGAATTAAATATTTGAAATAGAAGGAGCTCTTTATATACCTCACATGTGGTAGTAGCCAACGCATATGCAGCCTGTATGCGAACTCTCCAGAAAGCCTGAATAATAAAAGTGGAAACACAAAGTTCAGTGGAAACAAGGAGATATGGTAGTATAAATACAGCCACATATTAAAAAGGATGGAAAAGGACCTTAGAGTCACCAAGAAAATTATTCAGAGCATTAATAACAGAAAATGAAAGTTGTGGCAGTGCTTCTATTATTTCTATAGCTTGTGCCTGGGCAACAACATCCTTGTCCTTCTCCAACTGATTTATCTACAAAGCAAAAACAATAGCATTAAGGTTCTGGAATTGGAGAACATCAACAGAATGAAAATGACTCATTCTAACTATATATTGCTAGTGAATCACCTACAATCATTTCAGTTAATATATTTTAGATAATTTCACTGTCAATTTCATCTGGTTCTCATTTTTTGACACTTGGAATTTTTGTATCTGACAAAGACAGAAACATTAAACAAGATACCACAATTAGAGATAGCATGGCACTTATACTAACCTTCAAAAAAAAGTAACATAATTTTACAGAAACAAAAAAAATCATATCAGTGTAGAACAATATTGCATTGGATAATTACTTTTATGTAATTTGAAATCTACTTGTTTTATTTCAATTCCCTTTTAAATTGTGCTTATAGCCGATGTATAGAGTGGCTCGCTTTCATTTAGAGACCTTGGTTGATTGAATGTATTTGAATTGACCAACAAGATACACTAGTTGGATGGAAGATATCGAGATAATTACTTAGATTTCCTTCTACCAATGTATATCCATTAATAAGAACTCATCAATATGATTGATTCATAAATTGTTTAGCATGATACTAATATTAGAAATTAAGAAATTTTTATGTAGTTATACTGTAACTTTCCTTTACAATTTTCTTCTTTTATTTTTTTCTATAAGGTACAGTTGTGACCTAAGTTTCACTCTTGCCCACACTTTCCGTAGTTCACTGAGATTTTTCTATAATGTACAGAAGTGACCTGGTGACTATTGCTCCACTATCCAATTAAGAAAAATTTCTATAGTTAATACAACATTCCTTTGTAATTTTCTCTATTTTTCCACAAAGTACAGTTGTGATCTGAGTTCTACACTTACCCACATTTGCACAGGTTGGTTAAAATGTACTTCAGCCAGATACTCCATTTCCGGATCCGCGCGGATCCACAGTAGAGGGGATTCTGAACTGCAGTATCCATATTGATACAATATTAGCATTTAGCAATAAGTCCAGACTTAGTAAAGCTGGGTTAAAAGGAAGGCATGAAAAACACATACTTTAATCTCACATCCGTTGAGACTACAGCATCACCATTGTCATCAGAACCATCAGCCTTCGCACCCTTCTTGGTTTTCTGGAAGCGCTTTGCAGCAAGTTTTGAATGACACTGAATTTCCAGCAATTGCCACGGTTCACCAGCCATTGGCAGAATGGGATGATCATACATGCCATCAAGCTCATGCACCCTTATACTCATCATCCCAGGCCACCCAACTCCGCCTTCTCGATTTTCAGAATCAGGATTGATATTATCAATACCTACCCACGACTCAGGTCTAGATGTACATCCACGCAGTACAGCTAATTCAACCATATTTTTTCTTTTATTATAGGAGAATCCCATCCTAATTTTAATCAAGGTAAGTAAAAAAAAAAAGGGGTATCAGTAAGAGAGTTGACAGCCAAAAGAAAATCTAAAATGACAAATACCCAGAAAGTCATACTTCAGCACTGGACAACCACAAGATCCAACCCAACGAGGAAAAAACTCTTTAAGAAATGGGCGCTCAAGATTTCCAATTTTATTAGCAAAGTGTCGGAACTGCCAGCAAACAAGTGTCAGAACAAAATGTGGTTAATAAAGGATAATTGAATCAAAGCACGGTTCATCTATGAATGAAATTAAGAAACAGTAAAACAGGAGACAAAAAATTTGTTAAATCAGGGAAAAAATATTAAGAGAGAGAGAGAGAGAGAGAGAGAGAAACATTTTTAAGCAACTGTCATCCCTTTTCTCTATCCAACAAACAACTACAAACTAAGCCTTTATCCTACTATGTGGATCGGCTATATGAATCATATCTCGCCTAAGCGTTCAGTCAAGGCACATGCTCTCATTAATATTTAAACATACTACCATAGCGTGTCTTTTTTTTTTTAATAGTTTCATTCCAAATCTTTTTAGGCCTTCTTATCCCCCCCTTTTGCACTTCATGTCTACTGGAGGAACTAATAAGAATATGCCAGATAAAGTTTGTAACATACAGGCCATCTTCCTCAGAAAATAAGTTCTGATTTATCTTTTAGGTGTTTTTTCAAATGTAACAATTTTCTCCACCATCACCAGGAAATTATGTAACTTGAGCCTATCCTTGATTAAGATACTGCCAACTTAAATTGGTCGTTTAAGTTTAAAGTTTTTAGTTTTACTCCCTCAGACATGCAACCAAATTAGAATTCGGATAGAACTGACGGCACATACAAGGTGTAAAGAAAAATTGAAAGGTAAGGGTCCAGTTTGATGAAGGATTGAAGGTTGAACTTAAGCGGTTAAAATCAATTATTGAAAAGATGACAGAGCAAAAGATGTCTGATTCCTTATTAACTATGTGATAACTATATTTATTTCCCACAGTTACTTGCATGATGTTAGTTATCATTAACTAATGTAAAAACTTAGCTGCAACATATCAGAAGCCTATTAGTGATTTTTCAGAATTAAATACAAACAAATTGAATGGTCTATAATTAAGGAGATTTGGACAAATAGCTTCATCCAATCTCAGAAAAACTGTTCACAAATAGCTTCATCCAATTTGGACAAAAGAGAGTCTGTAGAGTTACCTCTTTGGTGCTCAGAGTTCTCATAGAACGATTACCATCTCGAGCCCTCAAAACAATGCTTTGTAAAATCTGTAAATGGAGGAGATTATCTATCATCATAAACTCATATATACTGAAAAGACCAGATATTTGATAAATGAAAACCAAGCAATAAATAACATAACACACCATTATGAAGACTTGAATAGGGGATTTTGATTCAAGAATGTCAAATCTACCCCCAAGAAAGGAAGAATACATACACATGTAAAAGCATTTTTACACAAGACTCGTTCTTAACAATGAATCAACCAACATTTACTAATAAGCAATTTTATATAATTGAGATCAAGCTCTGAGGTTCTTACTTTACGGAAAGGCTCGGGACCCATCTGCTTTTCCAACATTTGAAGGACAGCAACCTATAACAAAAAACAAGTTTTTAGCAAAAACAGAAAGGTCCACACCGAAATCAATTTTAACCAAGAAACAAAGAACATACAGATTTCCATGATCTTATTTTTCCGTAAAAACCAATACACTGGGTTCCATACAAATCCCTAGAGGCAGGACCATAGCTTAAGGCAGTTGCACCACTATCATCGGCTTGGCAAACAGCACAGTTAGCCTGCAATAAATGCCAAAACGAGAGGAAAGGTTACATGAATTGATTTTCTTCTCCGGCAAATTGTCTGACACACCATATACATACATGCACTTTCCGAAGTGTGTACAAAATGTAGGGTGTGCTTAACAACATATATATGCAAACTATCATCATGATACTGACAGTTACTCTATCCATATCACGGAACATAGGGTTATCTTCGGACAAGGATATATTTGAGATTAAGTTCGAATTTTGTATTTACCATTTTTTCATTGGAATGAAAACCGAAAGTATAATCCCTATTGCTATGTTTAGTTCCCCTTTCACTTGGATGAATTTTGGATATCAAAATACACAATTCTTGTTTGTTTTGAAGATACTTTCAAATACTGTTTGCCATTTTTTAGAAAAGAACTATTTGTGGAATTGTTAGAAAAAAGATAGGAAATGCAAAGAAAAAATGTATTAGTAGAAATTTAATATCAAATGAAAGTACAATTCCAAATCACAAACACCAAATATAGTAAAGGGGCTGTGGAGGTACATGACAAGTATTGGCTTAGGAAGAATACGAGCCAGATTCTCATATAAAAATGATGTGGGTGATTTAAAACCAAAATAATGGTATTTGATTGCGCCTTGGGTCTTTGCAAGCAACCCACTTAAGTCAGTTCAATGTATAATTACTCTACTGTTAAAGATTGATCGAGCGTTCCCTGGGAGTATGACATGGATTACTTCAATGGTGTAGTACCTGGTGCTCGAACATTGGGTAGAGGAACTTTTACCAAGTATCTTGTAATATCAGCAAAAGTAAACAATGAATTGTAAGCAATTACTTGACAAGTAAAGATATTCAACATCTTTTGCATTAAATAGACTTCAAAGAAGAAGAAAAAACAAAGCAATGAAGATTTCAGTGTTTCATTACTTCCAGAGTGACTTCCAGAGTGACTAATCCACATCACAGCAACATATTATTAGCCAATAAGAAGTCATATTACATCTAACAAAGAAATATAACAAATTATCTCATTATTTATGAGGTGTTGAAATAAACAATACCTTGTATCTTCTATAGCGTGCTTCATTGTTTCCCAGGAATCTCTTAATAAAGGAATCAGTAAGAAACCCAGCAAGACCATCCACCAACCACTCTACCAGTGAGTATTAGAGTAACAATATCAGATGAAGATTTTCCACAATAACTAGTTCAAACATAAATATCAGTATAGTTCATCGAATGTCCCCAAAGGCACAACATAAAGATTAAAGTATTACCATCGTTTGGAGTTTCAGGAGTAATGTATACTCCAAACCACTGTCTCGCAAGGGCATAGGCAAGTTTAATCCTTGTCTCTATAGTCTGTGCAGTCAATCAGTCACCAAACACAACAATGATGAAGAAAGTATGTGTTCTAAGCTGAAAAAGTCTAACACTAAATTCTTTTTAAAAAGAAAAGGTCTAACATGAAATCAGAACAGGAAAACTGAAGGACATATAAGCATACCTGGTCAATGAGCTTCTCATCAAACAGCAGATGGGAACTAAAGATGCTCATAGAAGCTGCCGAACTGCATGAGGATACTGTCATCTCAGGAGCGATAAACACTTGTGTATATGATCCAAATGGAAATAATGCAGATAGGTAATCCTCATAGTGGCTGTTAAGAAGTGCACAAGACATTAGTAGTTGAACCGATAAAATTGAGTGAAATTCCAAGCACTTTATACACTAATATTGATACTGACAATGGCAATCAAACTCTGACCAGGTAGTCAAGTTCTCAAAAATATTGGTTTGAGGGGTCACAACCAAGACAGGGAAAGATGGATATTAGGTGATACCTGAAAGCATTGTAGAAAAATACCACCGTGTTCCGCAGCTTTGACAAGTTAGAAGGTAGGCAAAAGTGTGATAGCAAACCACGATGACGATCGGGAAGAATTTCAAATGGCGCAACTGCCAGAGATATCCATTGAGCAGAAATAGGAACATCTAATTTATAAATGTATGTCTTCCGCGGTGGATCATCCTTGGTCAAAACCTACTAGAGGGTGAATTTTTTAGTGCATTTCAGAAAATGAAAAAATACCTTTAGAAAGTACATCTCTATAGAAGTGTTCTCACTTAAGGAATGTGGAAGAATCGCTTTAACATCACACACTACCAGTATATCTCAATATGACTTACTAATCATATACCTAGGCAATGCCATGAGGAAAAAAAAAATATATATATATATATATATATTGATTAAAGTGCAACATCTACAAACATTAAGTTCAAAGTAGTGATTTTTTATGCTAGAGACGAGTATTTTTCCTATTTCCAATTTTCCAAAAATTTCAAGACCTGAGTAACATCTCAAATTTTGCATGCTGAAGAAAATCATTAAACAACATCTAAGGTGTCTACCCATCTTTGTAAAATTGTATGGCAAAAGAGACATCTCTCTGGCAAGAAGCAACCCGTATTACAAAGAGTTGAGGAGGTGTTCACATTTCTTTCGGAAAAAGGAAAATCAAAAGCTGAGCAGGGAGGATAATACAGATTCCTCATGGGAAAAGGAGGAGATATTTCCTGCTTTCAGTAAGCAGTTCAATTTAAAACATAATAAAAAATTGCTACTTGCTCACTTGAGAACCCTAGATATGAAGCCTTTTGTTTCAATTGATGTGTTCTCAATAAACTTGCGCCTAAATCATGTTATCTGCGTTAATAACCCCACACACCAAAAAAATAACCTTTATTTACCTGATGAACTAAGGTTCCGGAGCTAACTGCTACAAGATTACTGGCCACAGTAAATTCCAGGTCATAACTGAACAACATACAGAATAATTTACCATGAGCATAAGAATACAATCCCATTAAAATAATTCAAGCTATTTGGCATTGCAAATACCAGCAACACTGCAAATTGTCATCCAAACAAGGAAACCAGCATCGTGCACGCCTCAACTGGTTATCCGTATGTAGGACATTGCCGTTAAAATGAATTCCTGTCTCTGCCTTCTCTACCCAATATTCAATACGCACATGTTTCACATTCTGCACACACCTACAAAAAAAAAAAAAAAGAGACAACTAAAGCTCATAACTCCATTAGAAGAAGACATGAAAATGTAATTGTGGATCACAAACTCTAAGACCAGCCTGCACAAAGTAGTTATATAAAAAGACTATTATTTCTCATAAGGTTTCAGAATTCGGAGACATTATTATGGTGACGAAAGGTTAAACAATAACTACATTGCATTTCTAGTAAATCAAATTGTTCTGATCAAAAAACGAAAAACAAATAAATGCAACTACTTGAGGCATCACAAACTGAGTTCTCTAGAATAAACCATACACTAAAACATTGATTGGTCTAACATAACCGTGTCATTAAGCATCAATCTGAAACCAAGTTTCTTCAACATATATCATAAAAAGAGTAATACATATATATATCTAAGAATTTTGTGACCCAAGATTTACGATGAAATCCTTACATGCTTGCTTTTTCTTCAGTAGAGAAAGAAAGGCCAAAAGAAATTGACAGTATTGGTATTTAGGACTCATACTTATTCAGTTAAAGGCTCTTTCTGGTTTTCAACTAAGAGACTCAACTAACATAACTTGATGTGAATCCACTGGTTAAGAAAAAAAAAATTGTGTTGATAGGCATTTCCTCTTTTTTTTTTTTTTTTTTTTTTTGGAACTTGTAAAATGAACTTATAAATTCAAAAATACTCCTCTCCTCTCAGCCTGATTTTGATCTAGGGGAAAGGAAGGAAACAGAACATAAATGACAAATAATATTACTTTCTTAAATAATGGGAACATAAAAATTTCTTGTCTTTTCATTTTTTTCTAGTATTTCAAATTATTTCTAAATTATTAAGTCCTTATGTAATCTCTAAAGACCAAAAGGATTTGATAACAGCTCAACACTAATCCAGATAACCTTAACATGGAACTAAAATTTGGGTCTCATTGATTATTTAACCCCAAAAAAAGTATTTATGAAAAAGCAACATGGATAAATTTAGATCTCATTGCAGGAATATGCTAGGAATTTTTTTATATAAGATACAAAATTTCATTGATTAGAATAAAAAAAGAGATGCAAGAGACAAGAAGTTCCACACATGCTAAGCAGCAGAAAAGTAACCATTTAAATACCTGCTAGCATCAGCAGATGCTGATTCCCCATTGTCCATGGGCATATATTCTTCTTGATTGATATCAGTTTTAGTGGTCTTGCTACACATTATCAGCAAATTCGGAAGCAATTCAATCTCAAGAGATGACAAATACACAGACCCAGAAGCGTCAGCAGCTGAAGTGGCTGATGAAACCACGCACCATCTGTCCTTAGGGTCCAGATGCTGATAATGAGGGAAGACTTCGAATTCTGCTGGCTCCCCATCAACTGTAACCTTCTCAATTGCCAAATTATCCGCATGCAAACCCACAATTCCATTGTCCGGTATAGCTATCTGCAGTTCCGTATACCTGAAATTGCAGGTGGTGTAATTCATTAAAAAGAGTTACATTCAACAAATTTTATGACATTTTAGTTCAGATTCAACTGCTTTATAAAGAAAAAAGAAAAAACGAAGAAGAAGTGGGTGGAGGTGGGGGGCAAGCAACCCAAAATATTGTGCACGCAACCAAATAAACATTTCAACTCTAAAACCCAACATTCAAGTGCTAAAACATAAGGCCTCAATACTTGGCTAACTAAAAGATATCAAAATGGTAATATCACTACTCTATTTCTTTTAAATTTCTTGTAACATATATTTCATTAGATATAATGAGCTAAACGT
Source organism: Scutellaria minor (assembly GCA_954870855.1). Taxonomy (NCBI): domain Eukaryota; kingdom Viridiplantae; phylum Streptophyta; class Magnoliopsida; order Lamiales; family Lamiaceae; genus Scutellaria; species Scutellaria minor. The sequence continues at coordinate 114,699 of OX940735.1, read as the reverse complement.
GAGTTGGATATCTGAAAATTCAGTGCAGAACAAAGGCATTACCTAAAACTTAAATCACCAGGTATATTATGACATATACATATACAAACATTATTTCAATTCTGAAAAAAACAAAGAAGTGGGTAAGGAGTTGAAATCAAGAAAGATACCCATAGATTCGACGGTTGTCCATGTCAATGGATAGACAGAGCTTCTGATGCTTGACAACTGCCTCCGAATTACTATTATCTCCATCTCTCTGCTCTTCGTTCTTTGCTTTTTTAGCTTTAGCCATCTCAACATCTGCAGATAAGATGTGTGTATATGTTACTTCTGTTTCCTATCAAAGGGTTGCTTATGAGCTGTTTTCAAGAACTTGGATCAAACTAAATCTTGCCAAGCTGAACCATTATGTGCTCAAGCTGGCAACAGACACTGCACAGGTTCAGCTGGTTCTGTATCAAACTCAAGATCAAGCCAAGGTAGTTAAAAGCGTGAAGCACCATCAAGGATAAAAGTCCTACAGTGCTTTAGACACAAAGAGCAAAAATAGTGCGTGCTCCATCCAAGTATGCGCACCATTCTAAAAACATTATTCAGTACACTCCATTAAAATTGGAAACAATATAAAGAGGCAAATTTTCATCAAATTACTGTCTTTGGTATAATTAAGCAACATTTCTTCACGGAGGAGGTTTGTCTGTTCTACTGAAGCAAGCAGAGCAGTTTTAATGATACGGGTCAAAGAGAACATTTTCAAAATTTAAATACCATTATGTTTTCCGACGCACTCCACCAGCAATCTAGCTTCTGGCAGCCGGGAATCGAAAACAAGAAACACGCGCTAATAAATTAAGTAAAAAAAAAAAAGCACTAAAACTTACCTTCTTCAAGTTCGTTCGCTCGCTGTTCACTGTTGGTTCATGCCCCTGATTTAATTGGGGCACCCTTGCCCTAATTTCTGTGTAGTAATTGGGAAGAGTGGATGAGCATGCATATATACAAATTTGGGCAAAACCCTTTATTAATTAAAAGAAAATAGACCGAAAATATATGGTATTTAGATTTAATGAGTTGAGTTAATAATTTTCAATATGTATTACAGTATTGGTTTTTTTTTTTTCTCGTTTGGTTCAAAAAAAATATATATATGTATTTAGACGGGCATGTTTGAAATTTATTTCAGTGGTACCATCGAAAAATGTTTGTTTAAGTGGTTTCTAAATTTCAATTGTCTAACTTAGTTAGGTATTAATTATTGAATTTTCTATTTTAATTTGGACTCTTGTATGATTCATTTGGTTATTTTCACATTTATAAAATAATTTATATTTTGACTGTAAATTTTATGTTTGTCTTAGTTTTCATATTTTTATTCACAATATTTTCAATAATATTGTTCAATCATTTTATATATGTACAACGATTTTTTCGATTTTAATTGAAAAAATGTAAGTATAAAACTTTCAAATAATATGGCATCTAGAGGTTGGTAAATCAGCATTACATGGACTCCAACATAATATACAACATCCACTTAAATTTTGATCAAATTATAAATTAGATAAGAATGTGAAGTTTATGTTTATTACGCAAAAATAAAAAATAAAAATAATGTGCTGCACTTGATAAAATTTGTAAATTGAGACTAATATTTTCATTCAACCCTATTAAATAGAAACATTTTTATCCATATCCAATAATTTTATTTATATAGTTGTACTACGTTTAGGGTATCTATTATATGCTCACAATACAATTTTTTTTTTTTTATATGACCACAACTATTAATTTCTTCAATGACTATATAACCACCTTCGTCACCCTTCATTGTTCACTTACCAGTTAATTTTAAATTATTTTCAGAAAACTTGGTTGTTGCTTTGACTGGTAGAATGTGATGGTTAGACAAACATAAATAACTATCAGTGTTTGCAAGAGAGTCACTGAAACTCACAATATATTATCATTTAAAAGTATTCAAATGTCAATATATTGATCATATTTTGTTCAAATTCTAAATAGTGGAGTACAACAACAATTTTTTTGCTATGACATTATATAGCGGTGGTTGTATATATATAGAGATTAAAAAACCAAGAGTTAAAGTTGGAATTAAAAGATTACAGATTTTAAAGGTGAAATGAAGATTTTAGAAACATGATGGTTGTAAATATAAATTATGTGGTTGTATTTAGAATTAGAATCACCTATCAATCAATTAAAGGGTAGAACCAAAAAAATAATAAAATCCATTTTTAACATATTCTAAGTAAAAAAATAATAAAAATAATAATCCAAAACTGTCTTATCATAATAAAAATTAAATAAATATCATATTATTCATTAGTTTTAGTGGTAAGTGCACTGTACAACTACTATCAATGAACCTTGGACAAGGTTTACTAAACTCACAATATATATTTGTAAAAAACAAAGACAACAGCAGATTGTTAATACCAAGTAACAAAAGTCTGTATGATGTAAATAAACTTTTTTAAGTATCTTATTATAACAAGTATAAATTTTTTACAATAACTTTCAACCGCATACATTACTTCTCGTACCCTACTCCTACTAATGTTTAAATAGTTAAACCAAATCATTAGAAAATATTTGTTGTTTTACAGATAAATTTCATTAAATACTTATCATTAGAAAAAAAAAACTAGTATTTTCTATATTTATTCTTAAAATATTATTCGACGTCTGATATTTTTTGTTAAGTGTATCGTGAAAAAAAAAAAAATCCTGCAAATTAAATATATTAACAGATAGAAAATATCTTATCTGTATATAATTCGGAAAAGTAGACTAAACGAAAATTAACCAAGCATTAAGTACCAAAAATAAAATTTTAAACTTTAGAAAGGACAATATCATCGAATCATATTTTTTACAGAATACCTTTACCACTATCTTGTGGAATGAAATAACGAAGATAGTAATAAAGAAAAAAAGTGACAGTGTTGGGCTCTTGGCGTAAAGCGTAAAACCAGAAGAATCAGTGGGCCCACTGATTAATATGAAAGTCTTCTCCGTAAACGTGCACCTGGTGGCGTAATTTAGTTCTGCAGCCATACTCGTTTCCACCCGCCGCCGTCCGCCGCTCAGCAGTAAGCAGCACCCAAACGGCGTAGTTTTGAACCCTAGCCTGGAAACTCGAAAATGATCAACACGGTAATTGCAAAACATGGCACCAACATCCATAGTATTGATTGATGTTGTAAATCTGAAAACTGCGATTCCGTACTATAATCAGTTTAATTGGTCTGTTCATTATGTAATTGTAAAATTAAGATGATCGTTCAGCAGGGAAGTGGATCAGGGCCGGTGGTGCAAAGCCCTCGATCTCCATTGTCGCAATCTCCGTATTTAACGGTATCAGTAACGGATCCTGCTAAAATGGGAAATGGAGTTCAGGCTTATATTTCCTACAAGGTCATCACCAAGGTAATACTTAATTGGTTTTTGCATGTGTAAATTGTGTGATAATCGTCAGTCTACTGCATTAGTGATTTTTGTTTTGCTGTTAGTTGGGTGTTTCAATTGTACTCAGCTGTGATTATGAGCTAGTAGTTGGTTCAGAGTAGAAGAATATCACATGCAGTTATTCACCCATTTGAGTTTCTAAAGAATGAAATTTATAGAATTGCTGCATATATTTGTTGGTTCCTCTTTAAAAGTAGTTGGACAAGTATTTGTATCAGTACTTTCACTGAATTTCATTCAGTGTTCATGAGAATGAAAAGTTAGGTTGAATATCGGATTCTGTTAGCCCATAGGATCTTGTAGCTTTTGTGATCTCAGGCCTGACCTTACTTTATTTTTGGTACTGGTATCAAAATCATAGCTAGTTGGGTTTTATAACTTTTAGGTCAACTAAACAACTGTATGTGTGAATTAATAGAGAGGGGAATGACGGGGATGGAAGTGGGCTGAGGGCGTAGTGGGGGGTTGCCATTGTATACCAAGGGATATCTTTGCGCTTTGTACAACAAGATAAGGAATTTATTGTGCATCAGGTATCAACCATTTGTTATTGTATTAATTATGCATTTTGGATAAGATGTGTCCTTGATATGCCAACTGGAGCAAGGCTTGAAACTTATTTGACTTGCAAACATACATAACAATTCGAAAATTAACCGAATCCTGTTATAGTATTTGTATGTGCTGAATGAAATCATGTATTTAAGTTTCAATGCGCAAATGTCATTTCTTTGAGCAGTTCTGCTATCATCTTCAATTCATGTTTTATCATATCAATCAAATGGAACAATTTAAAGCAGCCTGTTGTATGTTTTACTGGCTAACTATGTTTTGGTATTATGTGCTTAGATATATACATTGAATTCAGGTTGATTAAGTAAAAAGTTAAAGTCTTTGGTATAGTATTCAATATTCATGATAAAATTAGCTAAGCATAATGAGATTCTTGTTGTACCTTTAAAGATTTTTTTTCATTACATGTCAATTGTTAGTCTGTTACAATCTCATTATGTAACCATCCATGACTTAAGGCTTTAACTCATTTTGAAAGTCCAAATTGTTGGTAAGATGAATAAAGATATTAAATAGTGACTATAAATCTCATAATCACTCTAAAGAGTTAGCTGATACTTTAGGCTGGATGATGGTTTAGCAAAGAGAACAAACAAAATAACTTAAAGAATTCAAGTTGAGTTTTCATTGGCCTAAGATGACTAGAATTAATGTGAAAGCAACTTATGGAGATATATTATATTGAACTGCTTCTGTGTGATGATACTGAAAACTGTTCAACAAAAAAAAGAGTTCAATTTCAACTTTTGATTAACTACCAAACATTTCTCTACTTGTTCATATATATATATATATATATATATATGCTTGACTATTTGTTTAATCAGCTTGCATTTATGAAAAAAACTAAACAAAACATTCTTATGTATGTTTTGGATCCTTTGATGAGTCCATTACTTGTATCTTTGCACCAGAAATGAATTTTGTACTGGCTCTTCATAATCTATTTTCCACTGGCTTGTTTATTATTTCAAGTTTAATTTTTTTAATTAATCCTAGATTGGTGATATAACAAACTTTAGGATTTGTGTGCAGACAAATTTTCCTGAATACGATGGCCCTGAGAAAATTGTTATCCGACGATATAGTGATTTTATTTGGTTAAGAGACCGCCTTTTTGAAAAGTACAAGGGTGTCTTCATCCCTCCACTTCCAGAGAAGAGCACTGTAGGTAATAAGTTGAAGATGTATTTTCCTTTTCTCATGAGCAGTTGCAGATCTTTGTTATTTTATCCAGCTTGAAGATTATTATTATTTTTTTGTCACATTGAAATCAAAGGATATGTTATTTGATTAAATCAACTATTTGTCCTGGAAACATCTTTTTGGATCATTGGTGAATCTTCTTTTTCGGAAAATTCAAGCAGATCAAACTTAATATTTGCAAAAAATTCTTACTGGTCAAAGTAGCACAATTATCCCTGTGGCTTCTGTTTTGTACTTCAGGATAGATGATACTTTTGGCTAACATGTATTTAAACTAACTCCCCTTTTACTATAAAGAGATAGACACGGTGAATGGCTTCTGTTTTAGATTTTGCAATAAATTTGCACCGGTACCTCTATCTCGAGGTCAAGCCTCTACTGTTCCCATGACTTGGAACAAGTCAAGAGATGTTATTACGCTCTGGCCAAGTGGTCACATTTCCTCCACCAAATTTGATTTCCTGTCTCCCATAGGACAAGGAAACAGAGATAGGATCTTGCATTTTGGCTTCAAAGCCATGGGATTAGTTCTATTATTGTTTCCATCCATGAGATTCTAGCTTAGAATGATTCTTTGCATCTCCCTAACTCAGGAGATATTAATATTACTATTCACTAGGTTATGCATTTTTTCCACAAGCTGTATAGCATGAAACTGATTGTGGTGGATGACATGATATTACATTTCTGCAAGACTTTCAAACTAATAGAGTGTAACATTGGCTTCTGGCACAGAGAAGTTCAGATTTAGTGCTGAGTTCATTGAAATGAGGCGTCAAGCTCTGGATGTGTTTGTCAACCGTATAGCTTCACATCATGAGCTTCAACAGAGTGAAGATCTAAGAATATTTTTGCAGGCTGATGAGCAGGTAATTCAATAATCTTTTTGTGGTATCTTTTCTAGAAACAAAGAACAATACATTAGATGGAGGAAGATACGAGGAAAAAGCATGTGAGCTTGAATTTACATAGAACAGGGGTTGGGTCCAATGAATTCAAAGTTTTATTTTGATACCATTCGATTAATGCCACAGTATTTGGATTTAAAAATACTATTTCCCTTGAGGAAGTGGGGGATATTGTAATGCTCAATGTTTTGGAACTAAAAAGCTTGATGGTTTTAGAGTTTCCATACTGCTAATTCGATTGATGTTATGCAAAGAGCAGTTAGGATTTGATTATATAGGTTGCTACTTCCAGCCAATTCTTTTACTTATTACTTTGCGCATTCATAGTTATCTGTCTTAGCTAGTTGCTTTTACTTCCAAAAGTGTAAATCCGTTGAGAAAGGGAATCATTTAACATTTTAACGAAATGTACATGATCATTAACTTCCATGCTTTGGCTGCAAGATATCTTGATTGACCATGCATCACAAATTTGACAATTAAAGGCCATGCTTTTGTTTACCTTTTCCATTTTTGCTGTAGACAATGGAAAGAGCAAGATCCCAGGAAATTGGTATCTTCAAGAAGAAACCAGCAGACTTGATGCAAATTTTCAAGGTATCACACTCCTGCAGGATTAGACACCAACATAGTTGAGCAAATAATCTGTAAAGAATGCTATTTTGAGTTTTATCAACTCCTATCATAGAGCTTCAACATATTATTGTTTAAACTGAAGGAGGTTATCAGCTGCTTGAACTGCTCCTCCATTGTGTGCTTTTACTTAGATGACCCTGTATTAGTTTAAGTTAATCCCATTGTTTGTCATTTCTGTCGGGCAAGGGGTCAAAGCATTTCATATATGATGGTGGTATCCTTTTAACATTGGCAGGACGTACAATCTAAAGTGAGTGATGTTGTTCTTGGAAAGGAGAAACCAATTGAAGAATCAAATCCGGAATATGAGAAGCTGAAGAACTATGTTTTTCAGCTCGAAGATCACCTTGCTGAAGCCCAGAAGCATGCTTACCGTCTTGTAAAGAGACACAGGGGTATATGCGAATGTTAAATTCTTTTCGTTTGTGTGTGCTGTGTGGAATTTTGGACTCTTTTGTATTTTCCTCACCAACTGCTAGTCATTAGCAAGAATTAATGGTTTTAACATATCTGATTTCTTAATTGCCATTTCATGTCTATTCCACCTTAACCTTGCCTTCTTTTTTGTTCTCTTTTTCTTCCCTAGCACATATTGACATTTAGTCCACATGATTGGCAATCTTTGTACATTATTACAGAGTTGGGACAATCTTTGTCGGACTTTGGTAAGGCAGTCAAGCTACTAGGCGACTGTGAAGGTAATGCTCTTGGAAAGGCATTTTCAGAGCTTGGTGCTAAATCAGAGAATTTGTCAATTAAACTTCAGAGAGAGGTATGATTTGATATGTTGTAAAGGGTTCTTTAACTTGGATGGTTTTTAAACATTTCCTTGTCTTTTATTAGGCTCAGAACCTCTTGATGAATTTTGAAGAACCTTTGAAAGATTATGTTCGAGCAGTGCAGTCTATTAAGGTTAGTTCATTTCCTCGATTTGTTGAAGTATAGCTTTATTTTAAACACTGATGCAGATAACATATTTTTCTGAGAATCTGGGATATGTGCTGTATCTCAAGTATGTATGAGCAAATGTAGAATAAAGAAGATACAGATGATTGGATTTTGGGAAAAAAATTGATATGTCAATGCTTATTGTAGTGTGTGCTTGAATTAACATCCATCATGCCACTGTTAAGACTATATTTTTTATCCATATTTTTGCATTACTTTGCCTTTGTTAAGAAAATTGATCGTACTTTCTGTTACGTCTGGGACAGGCGACAATAGGAGAGAGAGCAAATGCATTCAGGCACCATTATGAACTGGCTGAAGCAATCAAGTTTAAGGAAATTGACATGTATGATCCCTGAGTTCAAACTCTTTGCTTTTCTGTGAACTGTGATGAACCCCTTGATTATATAACATTATGCTAAATGGAAACTTTGCTTCATTGATTGCTTTTGGATATTTACTGAACTTTGTTCAATTTGATTGCTTTTCTTCCTTCCAAGCTAGTATGTCTTTAATTTTGTATGGTATCTGTAGGATTGTTTATTTGGAAAATCCAAGTGAACGGAGTTGGAAAATTGTTGTCTTTGCTTTATAAGTACCACATATAGCCATAATTTTTGTCTGACTTATGTGTTGGTATTAAAAGTTCTGCTGGTTCTCCTAAAAAAAAAAAAAAAAAAAGGATCTTCTAGGTTCATTTGCTGGGTATATTTTCTTTTTCAGGAACAAGCTCAGGTTAACGCGCTCAGAGAAACTGGTTGAAGTTGAGCAAGAATACGAGGAGGTTGTCAATAATTTCATGATTTTTATTTTTTTTTGGTTACAATCTGGAATCTTCATTACGTGGTTGATGATAATTTTTCCAATGCAGCTAAAAGCTGATGGGGCAGAGGCAGCAAGAAGATTTGAGAAAATTGTGAAGCTAATGAACGAAGAGATAGTTCGATTTCAAGAAGAAAAAACATTAGATCTGGGTCTGGCTTTTCATGAATTTGCCAAGGGTCAAGCACACCTGGCAAACAGTATAGCTGATGCCTGGCGAAGCCTTCTTCCCAAGATTGAAGCTTGTTCTTCCTCCTAATCATTTCACGTTTGTATAACTGTACAGACCCTCATCAGACTGAAACCTAAATTTCATATTTATTGTAACTTATGAACATCCTAATTTTATCTTTTTTATTTTTAATTTGATGAGAATTTTATTGAGTTTGATGTAATTTTGATTGAAACTCTCTTGATGGCTCACTATACATCCTTTTATTTTCACAACTTGGCATGTAATGGTTCTGGTTTTTGCCTTTTGTGAATTAAAAATATGTTAGCTGTCTTATTAGGGGTAAATTGCATTTCAGCTGAATTAATAAAAAAATCGAAATGCGTCAATTTTGTTGTGGTGTTGATTAGAAAATAGTTTTAATTTCAAATAAAATATGAAATTGAAACAAAAATGAGAGATTGAAAAGGCAAGGTGGACCACATGATTGTGGTTGATATTGAATGTGAAAATCTATCCACTTTCACATCCTAAGCTAAACTCAGCACCACATAACATGCCCAACCACCCTAAATCAAGAAAGCTACACTGGTAAACAAAGAAGCAACAATGGCTTCCATGGCCATTAGACAAGTTGTTAACATAATACATGCATCCCATCTAAAATCTTCAACATCTAACCTTTTCAAACGTAAGTCACCTACATTCATCACCACTACCAACAACAACATTGGACAGTTCCTTAATCCAGTCGAATTCTCAAGCAAAAGCAATCTAGTTGCTGTGTCTAAGGCATCCTCAGACGGTAGCGTTTCGTCTGTAAATGATGATGAAGAGGGAGTTTCTCTAGGGACCATGAAACTGCCCCTGGACACTGACGTTGCTAGATTTGAAACATTGTTGTTTCAGGTAATATACAAAGCGAAAGATATGTTTTTTAAATTGCTATTTCTTGTTTTTTTTTTGTTTCAGTTTCATCTCTCTAAATGACAATAAAGAAAAAAGAAAAAGGGCTTTGGATTATACTCATTCGTAGTATCTGCATTGGATCTGTTGTTGATGAGATTCTCCCCTGTTTGTGTAATTTAGTTTAATGACATTGAATTAATGGAAAAAGAATAATAATAATGTGAGAACAAGACAATTTCCTTGGCTACTTAACAATGTGGAATGGTGACAAGCCATATGATCCATGCTTTGTACTTTTGCATCCAATCAAAAGTTGTTAACTTCCTTGAAAAAATTCATTTCCTTGGCGTTTGAGGACCATAATTTATTGTTAACACAAACACAAAACAAAATTCAAGCATGACAGGCCAATGAGTAAGACAAATATAAGGATGAATACTTTTAGTAATTAAACTGATTTTGTTCTCTTGTCCCTAATACTAATTCTGATTCCCTTTACAGTGGGGGAATAGCCTATGCCAAGGTGCTAATCTACCACTTCCAATGCCACTCAAGGTTGGTACTCAAAAACTTGAAGGCGATTTTGAGTAAATATTTGGTTAGTTAAATTGATCGTTATTGGCACTCAGGTTGACAAAATCCCTGGTGGAGCTAGACTTGGTTTCATTGATGTTGGAGATGGACCAACCCAAGTGCTTGTGTACATAGATTGCTTGGTAACTCCAGCTACTGATACTTCTGCTCCAGTGTTTCGGGCTATAAGAAATGGGCCCTCCAAAGATGAACCACCTCCTGGAGAACCAAGAATCATGAGAAGCATGTTAGCTGCCTTAAAGAAGTGTGTTGAAATAGCAAGAGTTTAACCTATTATTACCCAACACCATTTTCTTTACTGCTATCTATGGTTAAACTTCAACTATTCATATACAAACATTTTGTCTAGATTTTACACGAGTTGTTGGTCATATTATTGAACAAACACACTATACAACTTAAATGATCGATCAAAAGGTCCATAACAACGAGAGACAAAGGTCACACAGATGACCAACATACAACTTCTAACATCTGTCAGTTACAACTATTTACCACCATTCATTCTCAAACTCATATAAGCTGGTAAAGAAGCTAACACGTAATGGTTCTCAGTGTGTTATTCAATCAAGTGTTGGAATTTTTAGGGTGAATGAAAAAATCACCTCAAAAAGGTGTCGATTAAATTAAAAGATGTTAGTGAAGAGGCGTGGACCAAAAATTATGAACCTTCACAAAAAATTTAATGAAAGACATTAGATGTGTCTTTTCGTGAAAATACACAATTGAATCAATGGTCTTAATTGATCTAATTCAAAATGTGCATCTTTTCATCAATGGACATCTAGAAATCTATAAATAGATCCTCTTTATTCCGCAATTAACACATCTAATGAACAAATAGACCCTCTTTATTTTGCAATTAACACATCTAATGAACATTAAATATGCATCCAACATACATTGACAATGTATGGAATTTCCTATGATATTCTTTTTTACTCTTCCTTCCTTTTCTTATCTAAAGAGGGTTCAAAATACAAATTGGTTCGTCGTTTCTTGTGTTATGAAATGTTACAATCACAAGATGTGAGTCACTGTATCTTGGGGTTGACTACCAAAGACCGTGAGCACTCGAGCTAGTCAATTTTATTTTATGGAGAAGAATCTAACTCTTGCCTCAACTCAAATTTATGTAGGAAAATCAAGTTATAAAATTCTCTGTTCTTGGTCTTTGGTAGTGCCTTGAAAATACATATAGGGCTAGTTTGATAGCCTCGATAACCGCAAGATTTGAAAGCCATCCTCCCATTTTTGGTGTTTGATAGCACACCCATGAGCCCATTACTAAAACACGCACTGTTCCTCCTAGTAAAACAGATCATATATTTGAGACCAGATGTGTTTTCCTTGCGTGAATGATGTCCTCGACAATAATATCAAGGGTGGGACTAAAGGCACCCCATGAACTTCTAAGCACACCATATAATTAAAAATAAATAAAAAATAGATATTAAAATACTAAAATACCCTACCGTAAATAGTCATTCCTCCTCCCTCATAAATTTTTATAAACAAAAAGGTAAAAATGTCTTTCCACATTAAATTTGGGACATTCTTGTATTTTCTCAATCTATCATGAAAGATTATATTGGGTACCAAACAATACAAATTAGATAACAAACAATTTAATATAGGATACCAAACACTAGGAAAAGAAACACTTATCTATACAATTTTCAAATGAATCTCACCAATAAGCAATCTTAATATTATCTTATATTTCCTATCAAACTAGCCCATAATATAAGAGTAGGAAAATCAAGTTCTAGAATTCTCTATTCTTAGATTTTGGCAGTACCTGAATAATATATAATATAAGAGTAGAAAAATAAAGTTCTAGAATTCTCTTTTTTTTTTTTTTCAAAGCAAAAGGAATTTCATTAAATTAATATGAGAGACTACAATCTTTCTCTAGACAACTTGTTAAAAAACTAGAAGCCTCATCAAAAATAGATGGGTTAGGAAGATTGAACACATTAAACGCAAGACTATCAACAACACTATTTGATTCTCTTTTAACAAATTGAACGGAAGCGGTTGCAATTTGAGATAGAACATAAATATATTTAAGAGTGATTACATGTGGCACATGTCGATCCCACTATTTTTCATATTAATTTCATTTTTTTAAACAATTTATTTCTATAATAAATGTAATTTTAAAATTAAATAATATGATTATTTAATGGTATAAAATTTAATGTTGATAATAAACACTTGTAAATAATATATGAATGTTAAATAACGCATGCAAGACTTGGAATATAAAATCATTTATAAATTTGAAAATTTTAATTCAAAATTTAAATAAAAATATAAAAAAATAAATAAATTGAAAAGATTAAAATAATGGTTGGCCGATTAAAAAAAAGATTATTCAAACTTTTCAAAATTAATTAATTAATTAAATTGAATATTTTTTGCTAATAGGGTGGAACGATTAAATAATATAATAGACATATTATATTTAATTTTGAATTAGATGATGTGTATTGTACAAAATATAATACATATATTATTTCTAATTTTATTAAGTTTAACTTAATACTATTTAATTCCTATGTATTAGATGGACCCTATACTAATATTAATATATAATATAAGAGAATCTCGAGTAACCGGCCAAGCCGCTAAAGTAGCTAAAGTGGTGATGAATCCCGTCAGTAAAATTAAATGGCGAGTGCCTGATCGAATTGATCGGGTCATGTAGGAACAAGGTTCAAGTCTACCGGTCTGTTAGGATGCCTCAGCTGCATACTTGCGAGCTACCAAACTGCTCTACCCCGCGCTGAAGAGAAGAAGTAAAAACTAATAGACAAAGAAGGATTGCCGAATATATCTCTATTAAAGACTTTTATTTAAGGTTATAATAATAATTTAAGTATTCAGGTATTTGTATTATTATTTTTTCCTTAATTTTAATTGATCTTTACGAGCGTGATCTAAAACTCTTATAATATAAAAGTAGAAAAATCAAGTTGTATAATCATACCTGAATATGATATATTAAAAGAGCAGGAAAATCATTGTCACGGAGCACACAACTAAGCAATGGAGCACATAACTAAGCAAGATCAAAGATTTGTCCGTTGCGCAGATACTGAATCCTATAAAAAATGTCATTAGAATCTGATCAGATTCATTCCCAGGTCTGATAAATACACATTAAAAAAATGTTGTCTTGAAAGCTTTGTGAAACAATGGAGAAAAGCAACTCAGAGGATTCCTCCAATACAGGAGATGATGATGGCTATGATGTTGTGGTTGTTGGCTCAGGATATGGAGGTTCTGTTGCTGCTTGTCGAATGTCAATGGCAGGTTTTAAGGTGTGTTTGTTGGAGAAAGGACGTAAGTGGGAAGCTCAGGATTTTCCAACTGACAGTTTCAAGATCATGTCTAATGTCAGGATGGAAAACACTAACTTAGGAATCAACATTGGTCCAAACAATGCTCTCTTTCAGGTTAGCTTTGCTGAATCTTGATCTTGAATCTTGATACTAACATAGCAAATAAGAATCAAGTGTGTCCCCCTCTACAGGTGCATATACAGGATGATTCTCTAACAGCATCTGCCTGTGGCTTAGGTGGCGGTTCACTCGTAAATGCAGGAGTGATGATTCCCACAACAGTTCATGCACGAAGGAATCCTAAATGGCCCGAGGCTTGGGAGAAAGACTGGGAGAGATATGAGGAGACTGCATCAGACATGCTGAGGGTACATAGTTTTCCAATGAAGTTTCAGAATTCCAAGATCATGCAACAAGTGATTGACAAAGAGTATGATAACAACATCCACAAGCCACTGAAACTAAGCTTGAATATTGATATGGAAGAAACGAGCAAGTCCCGACAACCTGGAAACTGCTTAGCATGCGGGAATTGTCTTTCCGGTTGTCCTTACAATGCTAAAAATTCTACTGATAAAACTTACTTGCTCTCCGCAATTCAAGTATGTTTTCTCTTCCATTTTTAAGTCTTGGACTGATTAATGTCTTAAAAAATTGATCATAATTTGAACTAACTTATTTTCCGGTAACAGGCAGGATGTACCATAAAAACGGAATGTGAGGTTCAGTTTGTGGTAAGAAATGATGAGGATAACTACAAAACGGAAGGAGGATTCAAAGGAAGAAGACAACAACGGTGGCTTGTATTTCTCAATGAATTTGACTATGTGGCATCAGATATAGTTATACTTTCAGGTAAGTTCATTCAGAAGATAATAACTTTATTCTTTCTTGGAAAAACATAAGTTACATCGTTTTTTCTGTAGCTGGAGTATTTGGTACAGCAAAAATACTATTTCAATCACAATTGAGAGGATTGTCAGTATCACAGAAGCTTGGCTCAGGATTGAGTTGCAATGGAAACAATGTTGCCTATCTCGCTGGGAGCTCAGCCCCGTTAAACGCATCTGGGCTAAACAGGAAACAGTTTTCTGGTATCCCTTTTCAAGAAAGACCTGGTCCATCAATCTCTTCATCATATACTTCATCATTGGGGTTCACCATTCAGGTTTTTTTTTCTTTCTTGAGTTTATACTAAGCAGCCTTATTTTAGAAGCATAATGTATTAAACAATGACTGCTTTGCTGCAGAGTGCCGTAATTCCAACAGCATATCCATGCTTCTTCTTCAAAGGAATAACAACATATGGATGGAAATCTAGTAACTGGTTCTTACATGAGATGATAGACAGGCTAAAGCATGTCTTAGGTTTGAAGTGTAGCCAAGATATGGTTCTAAATGTAATGGGACATGATGATAGCAATGGGAAACTTACTTTCGAAAAAGATTCAAACAGGATCTTGTTTGAGGCTCCACATGATCCTTTACTTCCACGAAAGGTTGAAGCTTTACAGAAACTGGCAAAGAAACTAGGAGGAATCCTGTTAATGTCCCGATATAGGAGCACTTCAGTACATCTCTTGGGAGGTTGTGTTGCATCATCAGATGTTTCCTCAGGCGTGTGTAATCCTGGTGGTCAAGTTTTTGACAACACATCTCCAACTGGGGTCCACACTGGCCTTTATACTTGTGATGCCTCCATAATACCTTGTTCAGTTGGAATCAATCCTTCTCTAACTATTGCAGCAGCAGCTGAGCATGTATGCAGGAACCTTGTACAGAATGCTGTCAATTATGTTGGAAACTCTGTCAACAGAGGTTGTAATAAGAAAGAGGGATTAATCTCTAAGTTCAAGACAAAGAAGAGCAGCAACGATGAAATTAGGGTGAAAGAAACCATGAGAGGGCAAGTTGGTGGAATGCCTTGTACAGCTTATCTCAAGTTGAGGTTCAAAGCTACTCGAGTTTCTGAGAAAACAGAAAAGGATGTTGGGAGATCACATCCCCTTCTTCATGGCAAAGTCGGTGGACACATCCTATGTAAGGGTATAGAAATGGACAAGATGTATGCCATACATGGAGAAGTTGATTTATGCAAGACAAATATCAAAACACCTTACACACAGTATATGCACTACCATCTCCTCATTGCAGCTTCATCTGGTTCAAGGTTGGTCTTGATTTAGATTTCCTGTTTTCCAATAGTTTTTTCTCAGACTAATGAAAGGCATTTGATGCAGATATGTTGTTGAAGGGAAAAAGATAATGAACCCTTATCTACTAGCTCTGTATGCATGGAGAGAATCCACGACATTGAATGTGACATTAACAAGAATAACTGAGAACACTAGAGAAAAAACGATGAAACTAAAAGGGAAGCTTCATATTTCTCCACTAGAGCTTCTGAAAAGCATTTGCAGTCTTGAGGGTGATAGCATTAGCAGGATTAAGTTTATATCTCTTCTAATGCAATCGCTCCTTAGGACTTACGTCCTGCAAGTACCACGAAGTAGGCACATCAGTATTACCATCCCTTCAGAATTGGCTTGTGAACCTTATCCAAATAGCAGAATTCATGAGATTATAACAGGTGATTACTTATACGAGTGAATGATTATTTGGACACTTTTCAATTGAGAAGCTTCTTCCTGTTTTAAGATTTAGTTGGGATAATGTGAAATATGCAGAAGATGAATGCATAATCAGTTTCCAGCAGTGGAAGAGTCCAGGAGAGAAAAAAACATACCCAGTGCTCCTAATCAATGGCTATTCAACAGAAAGCTATTGCTTACCAACGGAGCCAAATGATCTGGTTAGAACTTTACTAAAAGATGGGCGCGACGTACTGCTATTGCAAACAAGACTGCACCCATTGAATTCTCCAGAGTGCTCCTCTATTCAAGATATCGGCACAATAGACATTCCAGCTGGTAAACTAACATAGAAACGCCAACTCCATTTGCAATTTCCACTCATTAATAATACTCTCTTTCTGTCCCTGCAGCAATCAATATGGTGATGGAGTTGTATGGAGAATCCACAAAAGTACACATAGTTGCACATTGTGTTGGAGGTCTAGCCATTCATATCTCACTCATGGGAGGCTATGTATCAGCAGAGCATATAGCTTCCATATCTTGTACCAACTCTTCCATGTTTTTTAAGCTCACGGCTTCCTCATCTCTCAAGATGTGGCTTCCCCTTGTTCCAGTAAGCACCATCTTTTAACTTTCTACCAACTTATAGATCAATGAATTAACACATGCAACCAACGATCAGATATCGATGGCAATAATGGGCAAGAAGAAGACACTACCTCTTATTGAGAGATCAAGCAGAAGCTGTTTGAGACACCGGCTCCTGAAATCAGTAGCACGTGTGATTCCTCGCAGTGAGAGATGCAGCTGTGATGAGTGTGAGGTGTTCTCGGGTATATTTGGAAATGTGTTTTGGCACGAAAACGTGAGCCATGGAATGCATAACTGGATGAACAAAGAGAATCAGGCGAGGCTGCCAATGGCAGCATTCCCTCACCTGAGAAGTATCTGTAATGCTGGTTTCATAGTTGACAACAAAGGAAGCAATGCATATCTGATTCACCCGGAGAGAATGGCACTGCCAACGCTGTATATATCCGGGGGACGGTCCCTCCTCGTCACGCCTGAGACATCTTTTCTTGCTAATGAATACATGAAGCTGCACCAGCCTGGTTACAGGCATGAGAGAGTGGTGGTGGATGGCTTTGGTCACTCTGATCTTTTGATTGGTGAGGAATCACATGTAAAGGTTTTTCCATACATTCTAAAACATATTGACTTGGCTGAAGAGGAGACTGGATGTGCAAGAGAGTACAAGTACACCTTAGCATGGACTGCTCAAGATCCATATCAAGAAGATGGGACAAGAATTGGGACTTGCACTATTTTCCTATTCATCTTTATTTTTATATTTGTGCTGTTTCTCCTCATTCAGAGATAGATAGCCCCTAACGATGTCGTTTTATGACAACTGCAATTAATTAGTTTAAGATGGGTGACCCAATCAATCAATCAATCAATACACCTCTTACAATCGTATGGGGATTATGAATTGAACTTGAGAATCAGATTCTTATTTTTTCTTTCAATCTTTCTTCGGTGAAAATATGTCAAAAGGTCCGATGAGAGGGGGTGTTGGGCTCCTCCTGAACAGGCTCTTCAACGGCTCGATGCCGGTGCTCCACCGATCATATCAAAATCTAGCATTTGAAGAGATTGAATCGGTGGCGGGGAAACCTCATAAATTCACGGCTTTCGTACTCCACGGCCTGCTCGGCTCCGGTCGAAACTGGCGTTCATTCTCTCGCTCCCTCGCTTCCCACCTCTCCCCCGCCCGTACGTCATTTACTTTTCTCTGCATTCACATTCAGCTGCTTTTGCGATTTGAATTTTCAGGTTTTGTCATATTTGTTGCATCGTTTTTATAGCTTTTTCATGCGTGGTGTCTGTTGTTATGTGATTCAAATCCAGAAATTACTTTTCCCGATCTGTGCTACTTTGGGATGCTAGTTACCTGGCTTATTCAATTCATGGGAAAGTAAAGATGTTTGTATGTAAGAATTGGATTGGGTCAAGCATAAAAGTTACAACATGCTCGAATCAGTTAAAAGCAATCCCCTCCTTGTTTAGCCTCTATTATACTGTTGGTGTTGATCTTAAGCTTGTTGCCTACATTTTCTTTTCATTGAGTTTGTTGATAATTTGTGAAAACAGAAAGCTCTTTTAAGTGCTCTGTAAGTAGTTGCATGAACATATTATACATGCAGAGTGGAGGATGGTTCTGGTTGATTTGAGGAATCATGGGAAATCTGCTGAGATACAAGGACTAGTGCCCCCTCATAATCTGGAAAATGCTGCCAAAGATCTGGCGAATTTGGTGGTAGCCAAAGGCTGGGATTGGCCTGATGTTGTTATAGGTCACTCCATGGGTGGAAAGGTTGCTTTGCAGTTTGCCCAAAGTTGTGCTAGTGGCCATTTTGGGGATAATGTTAGGTTGCCCAAACAGGTATGAATTAATCTACCATGTTGGAAGAAAAGGGGCAAACTCTAGTATGATTTGTGTGCAAAAATACTGTTGCAGAACAGGTATGGGTACTGGACTCTGTTCCTGGAAAAGTGATTCAAGACAAGAGTGATGGAGAAGTTGAGAAAGTTTTGGCGACCTTGCAGAGTCTACCTTCAAGTATACCTTCTAGGAAGTGAGTGATTCCCTTTTCCTTGATTATTCTAAAGTTGGTTTAGTTGTTTAAAGTGAATTGAGACATGGAATAGGTGGGTGGTGGATCATATGCTGAAGCTTGGGTTTTCAAAGTCTTTAACGCATTGGATAGGAAGCAATCTCAAGAAATCTGGAGAAGAAGAGACTTGGGCCTTTAATCTGGATGGCGCTGTACAGATGTTCGAATCTTATAGGTAGGCAATTAATTAATTGTGAATGATGATGTGTTTGAGTTGAGATCCTCGATTGTATTGTATGCACTAGGGAGATGGACTATGTTCCCCTGTTGGAGCAGACACCTCAAGGCATGGAGATAGAGATTGTTCGAGCTGAGAAGAGCGACAGATGGAAGCCAGACGTGATAGAGCAACTCCAACGCCTTCCCGTCTCCCTTCACCTGCTTCGCAATGCTGGCCACTGGGTTCACGTAGACAATCCTAAAGGACTTCTCCACATTATAGCTCCCAAACTTGCCTCTATAGCTTAGACACCACCACTTCCACTTCATTCATCTCTCTTTCAATAACATCATCCACATCTTACTATATCTTCATCTTTCCAGTTTGAATACACAATATTACTTTTCTTTTTCTTTTAATTTATACTTCTTTTATATGAATATCTTAATAAATACTTGCTCTGTTTAATTCAAATATTACTCTGGATATCATATATAAAAGATCTTGTCATAATTATACAAGTGTTGACTTGTGATCATTTCAAATTTAACTTTATATTTTATTTTAATTTCAAATTTGCATACAACTCTCACAATTAAATAAAAGTTACTAAGAAGCCTGAAATATATTTTATATAAAGAGGAATCTTTGTTTTTTTGAGAGAGGAAACAAATAGTATATAAAGTGAAATACATTCTTATTGTTAAAGAATAATATATATATTTTCTGGATTTATTTAAATAAAATTTAAAATATATTAATTCTTAACATGAAATAAATAAAAAAAATAGTAATGCTTGTCAACTCATAATTACAGATTATTTGAAAAAAAAAACATAATTATAGATTGAATAATGTAATAAAACATATCGAACAATCTTTAAATAAGTTTGAAACTACGATAAACATAAATATTTAAATCTTTATACTTACTTTTATCGATCAAAATAGAAAAACCACACAACTATTTAAAATTATTTATTTACATAAGCATAAAATATATGATTGGAGTCTGAAAAGACTAGTTGTAGTTATTTCGAGAAAGCCCAATTGAATTGCTAAGTGAATAGGCCCATAACCAAGTTTTTGGCCAGCAATCTGCATCGGGTTGTAAACCTAGCTATAAATTTAAGGCTTCTTCGTATACTCAGGCAATTAGGGTTTTGCACACTAGAGAAGCAGCTACGGTTCATCTTTTCGTCATCAGTCGCAGCCGAAGCCATGGTATTTTCCTTTCAGCACATCCATATCCACTTACATTCTAGCTTGTAATTTTGCTATGTTTCATTTTTTGATTGGTTCTAATGTTGTTTTTGGTTGAGCTTGCAATGAATCGTGGTGGTTGTTAATTTTCTCTGATTATTATTCGTTTAAAATCATGATGAGGGATTTGAAGCATATATTTGATTGGTAAATGTAATTTTTCTGCATTATTTCTTACTTACTAATTAACTTACTAATAAAACCGGAATGTGGATTACCATCTCCGCGTCCAAGTATTGCTATATTTCTTGCTTTCCAACTTGTGAAAGATGTTTTTTGTAAATTTTTGATTTATATCAGCTATCTTTAAAATGTATAAATAAATTGATATATATATATATATATATATATATATATATATATATGGATTCTTAACATCTGTTATGTTATTTGTGATGTTAAAATGTTGTTTATATATTACTATAGCATTCTCTTTCTAATGTGCACAATCTTACTTTGTTTGTACTAGTCGAGGAGAAAGACTAGAGAACCCAAGGAAGATAATGTTACTCTTGGACCTGCCACCAGGGATGGTGAACTTGTGTTTGGTGTCGCTCACATCTTTGCCTCATTCAATGACACCTTCATTGTGTGTTTCCATCTCAGTCTACTTGATTCCTTTTAAAGTTAGAATTTTTTTTTGTCAATTTATGTTTTATTAATTAAACTTTCATTTTCCTTGCAGCATGTGACTGATTTATCTGGAAGGGAAACATTGGTCCGTATTACAGGTATGCTTTATCTGTTTCAATTAGTTTTTGAGTTGCTTCTATTTGTTTCTTAATGTTTTTGGTGTATCTGATGCCCGGATTGGGGAATATCAATTAGAGTATGGCCACTTATTATTCATGAACATTACATAAAATGATCTAGTGTAGTTGTGTTGGTCAGATATCATGTGGAACCTGCTTGACCTGTGTGTTTTGGGCAATTTGGGGTCTTTCAGAAATTGCAATAAAGTTTAGGGGTTTGCAAAGCTTCATACATACTTAAAAAGTGTCTTGAGATTAACTTGTGCATTTTAGTTCTGTTAAATGCTGAATTTATAAGAATCTATTAAAAGTCATTTCTGAATCAATTTTATTTATGATACTTATTTATCTCCAGTTATAAGGTGTTGTGAACTTGTGATCTCAAATTCATTACTAGATTTGCAGGGCAAAGGATGAATCCCATTTGAAATGGGTAATGTGTCTGAATCCTTTAACTGATGCTATTTCACCTTGGAGAACTGATGCCCTGTGTCTCTCGACCTTGTTCTTTTTTTGTTGTGACATTAGACTTAAAACCTTTAGGGACTTTATTATTCACAGGTGTTTCATATACAATTTCCTGTTTTATGAACTATAATATATTTCTGAGTCATAATTACTGTAATGTTGGAAATACATGATTTTGTATATAATGGCTAGGAGCTAGGTTACTTTTAAGTGCCTGTTTTGTCCTGTTGTGTTCAGTATATTGTGGTAGGAAGCCCAATATGACTGAAGCCTTTTGTTTATCTACCTATAATATGATTTATGACTTTTGCTTGGATTTAGGCGGTATGAAGGTCAAAGCTGATAGGGATGAATCCTCTCCATATGCAGCTATGCTTGCAGCACAAGATGTTTCTCAGAGATGCAAGGTTTTAAAAGTCTTGTTTTAAAAGCCTTTTGAGTTGAGATATTAGTTTTTTTTTTTTACTAACTAGGGTTTTTCAGGAATTGGGACTTAATGCTCTGCATATCAAGCTCCGCGCCACTGGTGGTAATAAGACTAAGACCCCTGGTCCTGGTGCTCAGTCTGCACTCAGAGCCCTTGCACGTTCTGGCATGAAGATTGGTCGAATAGGTAATAAATTTTGTATTCATTCATCTTCTGAACATTAGGGGACTGTAGCTGCACTTTATTGTTAACTAAAATGTTGTGTTTGTTACTACAGAGGACGTGACTCCTATCCCAACAGACAGCACTCGGAGAAAGGGTGGGAGAAGGGGAAGGAGGCTGTAATTTGAGGTTCATTGTCAAGAATACTTGCACTCATGGTTGGGGATGATGTTCTCCTGAAGTTGAAAATTTTGTTATTTAGTATTGTGACAATTTTTACTTGAATCTCGAAAACTTGTGATGTTTGATCATCTCAATATCTTTAGTTAACCTCTTACATTGGAATTTAATATGATTTGTCCGTTGTTGCTACTTATTTGTTTTTTTTTAACCTCTTGCCTAATTTTTACTGAGTTTTTTCCTGTTGGGTATTTAATTGATACCTCTGTTGCCAAAAAATGCAGAAAGATGGTTTTAATATTCCCTACATAAGATGCAATTCATTACATTGTCTGCTTGATTTTTCCTTTTACAGTTGATTTTCATGAATGGCATATGATTTCATTAATGATACATTTTGATAAAATGAATCAAAGATGGATTTGAATGAAAACCTTAAACTCTAAACAATTTGATACATTACCTAATTCATTCCTTTCATCTGTAAATTGTGATTTGTGTATATATGTGTATATTTAATGCAATCTTTTTTTATAATCTCTCACCGATCTCTCTTATATTTTGACTAGAATTTTGAGTTGGGTGAGACATCGTTTTATATAATGAGATCTATTAGATGATTTCAGTTGAAGTGTTTTCTTACTTAATAAGTGGTTTGGAAAAAAGAAAGGTTTTAGCCAATTTAAGACTAAAAAAAGGCTCTATGTTGTAAGAGTTAAATCATCTACTAAAATTTTATGTTTAAATTCCAGCGGTAGTGTGAGATGAATGTGCCCGCAATAGTGATTACCGAAAGAAGAAAATTGAATTTGAAGGACATGAAGATGAGATTGCTGTGATATATGTGTGCCCATGGCTATATATATAGTTTTCATTGGGTATACATTTGGGTTGAGATACTTTTTAAGATTAAAGAAACTCTCTCACAATTAAGAATTAGGGAAGTACATCTTGCCACTAATCTCATGATTGACATATATTGCAATTCAGATCTTCTGTACCAAATTTTTTTATCTCACACACATACCACATCCCAAATTCATGTTATATTAATATATAAATTATTGCAGTTACAACTAACTTCTCAATTAAAAAAGAATTTATATTCAAAATTATGTAGTTTTGATGTGGTATACAAATGAGAGAAATTTTGATACAAAGAATTATGTAGGATGTGATGGTTATTATAAAAGAGGTCATATAATATTCATGAGCAAGAAAATAAAGTAAAGTGGACTTCTAAATTGAGAATGAACACAACCTAAACTTTTTCAACCAGGATGTCACAAGATTGACTTCCTTTTCTTTTCCTCTTTAAAAGTTAGTCTTTTTCTGGAGCAAGAGTGCTTCAAAAAGAGGATTATAAAAGAAAATTAAACTAGTTAACATTATTAGAAAATAGAAGATAACTAAAGACAAAAGGATGTGTGTGTGTGTGAGGTGGCTAGGTTGCTACGTGCTAGCTAGTGACTTCCACACAGAAGTCAAGAAGAAATAGAAAGAAGGAAATTCCCCAAAATACATATGGCAATTCACTTTCACAAAAATAAGAACGATTTCTTTCTTCTTTATGTGGTTGTCTTTGTCATAAAATGTTTATTGTGGACATTCCCTCAATGGAATTCGGCATAGTGGCACATTAAAGTAACTTGCCAACAATCTAAAAACACTATTTTGCTACATTTAGTGAATGAGTTTGGGATTATTTTTAAAGTAATAAATACAAAATTTTCAATCCAACGAATACGTGTTTGAAAGACATGAAATATGAATTGCGAAAGTCTACATAGGTCAAATAACAAATTACTCAGAAAAAACATTCAAATTATGTAGCAATAACAAATTATTGTAATTATATGTGGCTCACTCCAATCAAATATGTTTTAACATTTTATAAAATGTCATATAGTTACAAAGTTATAGACATCTACTAGTGCCAACCCACAAACAAAATTCATAATACACATATTGTTTGTTAAAATTAATATGATTTACAAATAATAGAAATTTGTTTCATAAAATTATGAGATTATCTAATATGTATGTTTGTTCTACTCTTTAAAGTGGAATAGGAAGTTGCTAGAGGAATATTTTTGGTGGACCTATCACTTACGATCCTTGTAATACAGTGGTACCCAAATTTGGTCCCCCACTCAAAGTGTTGTTACATAAAAAATGTCAACATTTGAAATATATTCATACATGCGCAATGCCGACATCATATTAGTTACATATATGTATGCACATGGTATTAAATATACAAAAAAAAAAAGTTAGATATCAATTTGTTATTTGAATCGTTGCACATTTTTTTTAGTTGGTGTCTTAAACTGAAAAAGTTCTCCGATCACTAGTTATTCTTTTTGAAAAATTTTGGTTGCTACCCCAACTCAATTATTGACATAATTTTTGATCCAAAATTTTCTGAAAAACTCGAAAATATAATTCACTTCTAAATATCTGAGTCATATGTCAAAATTATTCTTATTCAAAACCAAATTAGAACCCAAAATCGATTTCATGATTCCCATTTGATTCGAGCACGAATCAAATTAAAATCATTCTGGAGTTTGAACGGTTTTTGTTTGAATCAAACAATAATTGTTAAATTGATTTAGAATTATAATTTGTCTTCGAAAATGGTCACTTTGGTGCATATCTCATGCATATTGGTTGATACTTTGACGTACATTACGTTTTCAAGTTTTTCGATGATTGTATTTGTTCGAAAAATGTGACAAAAATTGAGTTTGGATAGAAACCGAATTTTTTTAAAAATAATGACTAGTGATTTTTTTTTTTTTTTGAGTTTCGACTCCCACATAATAAAAATGCAATAATTCAGGTATTAAATTGATATTAACACCTACAAAAAATTGAAATGTTTTTACGTACTATATCTACTTGTATTTTATGTATAATATTAAATGTATAAGTACTTAAAATAGCTTTTTTATGTTCGAACAATGTTTGACGTATTAATGACATTGCATTATATGTTCAATTCTTTTGGTTGTTCCAAATTTGGATCGAACATTTAACATGCAAAAATAATGGGGTTATTTGTCTGTTGGTTGAACTGTTATTATTATTTTTTTAACAGGATACCATATATATTTTTATATGTACACATACAGACAATGAATTACAATTACTAGGATGATTTTTTATTTTTTATTTATAACAAATATGACTAATTAATTACTAAATGAAGCAAGATATATATCCAAACAAATAAGTTCAAAATAAGTAGGACACATGTACACACATAGTTCTACACTTAAATGATACATCATACATGACGTGGGAAGCTTAAAAAGTTTTTCCCAATTGACAACTCTTGTTCAAATTTAAGAATTAACACTTAAATAACAACTTACATACAATAAATGTTCTTATATATTTTTTAAATGGTAATGTAATATTTTTTTAATAAATATATAGATGCGATCTATAATGTAAAGATAAAGTACTGTAAAAGTGCGGAACAAATATACATTAGTAGACAGTGATGCAGACATACTTGGACTTTTATTTTTGGATATGTATGTTACTTTAATTTAGATATTCTTCTAATTATATTTGTTAAATTGTTATTTATTTGGAATTTACGGGTTTCATCTATATTAATTGTATTTATAAATTACATGATTATGCTATCAACTATAGATATACGTACTGTCTCACACACAAATACCAATACAAATCCAAAAATATAGATGTACTTATATCTGAACAAAACCGATCATCTCATGCATCTTACGAAAATTCCTTAGCTTGAAGACAAAATTCAAGTTTATATAAAAGAATGAGTTTTTTGTGAGATCGTCTTACAGATTTTTATTGCATTGTGTGAGATTAGTTAACTCACAACCCAATCACTTACAATCCAAACCCTATAATTCACATATTGTTTATGGGTGATGGAACTCTGTCATGGGTGATGAACTCTGTCATGGGTGATGAACTCTGTCTCACAGTAACTATCTGTAAAATCGTCTCAAATGAGTTTTTGTGTATATTAAAAATATTACCACTGTTGACTTGTATGGATCATTAAATAGTGAGATAGTCCCATAAGTTTTTCTAATTTTTGTTTTCTAAACAAAATGCATATTAATTGCATCTCTCTCTCTCTCATTTTACATACATTAAAATTGAAAGTATATTTTTGGCAAGTTGTAGCATGGAGGCAATAATCCAAACAAATTGCAACCATACTGATCTTTATACAATTCTATTTTCATTAATATATATTTATAACAACTTCTAAAACAATAAATATATTTGGTTCAAAAATATATATATAATAACTTATATAAGTAAATCATTAATTCATGATCCATTTAGATGAAGAGATTTGATGAGATAAAATGAAATTTCTAATAGTAAATACATGATGTTTGGATAGATATATATATATGAATTTGAAATCTACCATTTTTATTTTGAATTAAATTTTTTAACAGTAATGATGGATTGTGAATCAACCCTTGGATTTAAAATCTACTTTTCAGTGTTTTGTGGAACTTGTATACTGATTGAAATCCTTATCTTAGAGTTGTTTGACTTGATGCCATCCAGTGGTTTGATCTTGAGTTCATGTACGTCATTTATGAGTTATGACTTTGAAATATTACTGTAATTAATAAAATACGTATACTTAATTATTATTTAAAATCCATCCTAATTTTTCTATCTTCCATTTCCCCAAATTACAATCATGCACGATTTCATAAAATATTTTACTATATCCGCATGTAATTATATTTGGATGACGAACACTAAATACTTCCCCTATATTCTCCAATATATGATATATAATTTAATATTTATAGTTTGAAAACTAAAAAGGATTAAATTTTGAATATATATATATATATATGTATATATACATTAGTAAATAGATTAAATAAATATTATCCTATATACAAAGTGGATTTTAAAAGAAACAAATAGTGTATTGTTTCTTTTAAAATGTAGCATTTAAGGATGAGATTGTTATTCCCCTAATTAATGAGACGAGGCATGGAGGCTGGAACTGAGTTATCGAAAAAAATAATAAATATAAAAAGAGGAAATGGTGTGAAAAGAATATTTCTACAATCCACAAAAATAGAAAAGAGAAAAACAAGGAACGGTTGACTAGTTAGGGGTTAAGACGATAATTATCTAAATTAATTTCTATACACTATTCTTATCCATCATATATCAACAACAAGGGAATAGTATTTTGCTTCCATACATTAATCTCTCTCTCTCTCTCTCTCTCATGAAACCTGATCCCCACCGCCCCCACCGCCATCAATCTTGGTTGTCTATAAATACACACACTCTCTTCCATCACTACTGCACATTTTCTTTTTTCTTAATAATAATAATAATAATTTTGTACAACATTCATATTTTGATCTGTCAAAGCCCCAATTAATAATGGAGTTTTCAAAGAGTATTAATGTTTGGGCTTTGCCAGTTTTGTTATTATGTTATTTAGCATTCTTCGACGACATTAATGGCGTCGAAGCATCCCATGACATTTTCATGCATTTGCAGTCTCTTCCTGCCCTTCATGTTAAGGAAGATCACAGAACTGGATATCATTTCCAACCCACCAAACATTGGATTAATGGTAATCCTTCTCTCTCTCTCTCTCTCAATACATATATACATACATACATATATAATGTTGATATAATGCACTATATAACTATTAAATGTTTCTATGTGAAGATATAACTTTAAACAAGGGCACAGTTTCTGAGATTGGTTTGCCAATCAGATCACAAGTCAAACTTGTAATAATAATTTTGGCTTTTCTTGATTCTATTGCATTTTTTATTAATTAAGGTTCTGGTGGGGATAAACTCGACGCCGTTTCAACGTTAATCTATTTTTAATGGAACCAAAGATCACTTTGTCCCATGCAGTAGCCCAAATAATCAAAATCTCTTATCACAGAATCAATTAATTCATATATTGCTGCAATTCATTATACAATAGTTAATGACACCTTGCAGATTCTTTCAATGTACTTTTAACCATCAAATACCAGACATTTTTGTCCTTTTATTCTAACCACATATATACATCACATATATAAAATGATATCATTAATAGATATATAATAGGTACATGTATTGATGCGGCAGAGACGGACCCAAATGGGGCCAGGGGGCACTGGGCCCCCTGAAAATTTGAATTGATGGTGCCACGATTTTTAGTTGTACTCTTTGTGTGAACCACATTTTTGGACCTTTTTTTTTTAGGGCAACATGTGCAATAAGTTGGTGTGAATTGAACTTGTACCTCGTGGGGTTTTTCTTATTGCAAATTGTGTTTTATATTCAGTTTTTTTAGCAATATAAAGTAATTGTTTTAATACATTTTAGGAGGATTGCATTGCATGACCTAATTAGTGGCTTTAATACAATTAAAGATATATGTCCCACTCATACCTAAATACTAGTCCACCAAACAAGATCCTATATTCCATATTGGTGTTTCATCTAGTGTTCTAAAATAACTACCACACGTCAAATATAAAGAAAACATCATTAATTTACATACTGTATAAATTAAAAACAATGGAACACACGATAAAATACTAAATTAGAATAGAAGATCCAATTTGCTCCAAGCAATAATATTAAAATAGAGGACTTGTGTAATTAATGCAGCTTAATAATGGCGACCAACTAGAATCTATGTGAGGTATAAAATCTGCAAGTAAAGTTGTCTCTCTTTAGTTTGAACACAAAAATATGAGGACTACTATAGCTAACTTTGACCTCACATGAGGGAGGTGGAAAAGGGAATTAATGCACAAAGTTGGGATCTTAATTAATTGATTCTTTTATTTCGAAATTATGTTTGATCTCATATTCTATTGGTTGCTGACTCTTGTTATATGTTGTCGTTTCATGTGGTGATGATACGATGAATTGAATCAACATCTCAGATCCCAATGGTGAGTAGTACTATAGTGATATATCTAGCTAGCTCTTTAATTTCTTCATTTTTTTTATTAATTAATATTTGATATACAAGTACTGCAGGACCAATGTACTACAATGGAGTATACCATCTGTTTTATCAGTACAATCCAAAAGGTGCAGTTTGGGGCAATATAGTCTGGGCTCATTCAGTGTCAAAGGACTTGATTAACTGGAAAAGAGTAGAGCATGCGATAAACCCATCAAAGCCATTTGATAAGTATGGTTGTTGGTCAGGCTCTGCCACAATCCTGCCTGGAAACAAGCCAATTATCCTCTACACTGGAGTAGTTGATGAGAACAGCACCCAAGTCCAAAACTATGCCATCCCTGCAGACCTATCCGACCCCTATCTTCGCACGTGGATCAAGCCCGACAACAACCCCTTGATCACTGCCGATGACTTTGTCAACAAGACTGCGTTCCGTGATCCAACCACTGCTTGGTTCGGGCGGGATGGGCACTGGAGGATCACCATAGGTGGTAGGAGGAAGCACAGAGGGATGTCTTTCTTGTATAGGAGTAGGGATTTCATGCACTGGACCAAGGCCAAGCACCCCTTGCATTCTTCTAATGGCACTGGCAACTGGGAGTGCCCCGATTTCTTCCCCGTTTCCCTTTCCAACAGGAATGGCCTGGACGCTTCTGTGATGGGCCCAAATGTGAAGCATGTGTTCAAGGTCAGCCTTGATGCCACTAGGTTCGAGTATTACACCCTGGGAACATATGACCTTGTCAAGGATAGGTACATTCCTGATAAGGGTATGATTGATGGATGGAATGGGTTGAGGTATGACTATGGCAACTTCTATGCATCCAAGTCCTTCTTTGATCCAAGCAAGAACCGGAGGATTCTGTGGGGATGGGCTAATGAGTCGGACACCACAGATTATGATATCAAGAAAGGCTGGGCTGGCATCCAGCTGATTCCTCGTACAATCGAGCTTGATCCCAGTGGGAAGCAGCTGCTGCAGTGGCCCGTGGAGGAAGTGGAAACTCTGAGAAGCAAGAAGGTGGGATTAAGCAGGATGGAGGTGGCCAAGGGAGAGAAGGTGGAGATCAAAGGAATAACAGCTGCACAGGCGGATGTGGATGTAACCTTCTCCTTCGAGAGCTTGGACAAGGCTGAGGCCTTTGATCCAAGGTGGGATAGATATGATGCTGAAAAGCTTTGCGGACAAAAGGGGTCGAGGGTGGAAGGTGGATTAGGACCATTCGGCCTCCTTACCTTGGCCTCACAAAACCTGGAGGAGTACACACCCGTGTTTTTTAGAGTGTTCAAACACGAGGACAAGCATCTGGTTCTCTTCTGCTCCGATGCAACCAGCTCCACCTTGAAGGATGGCAAGTCCAAGATGAAGGATGCCAAGGATGCATACAGACCCTCCTTTGGAGGTTTCGTAGACGTTGAATTTAAGGATAAGAAGCAGCTCTCCCTCAGGAGTTTGATTGATAATTCTGTTGTCGAGAGCTTTGCAGAGAAAGGAAAGACTTGCATTACATCTCGGGTTTATCCAGTTCTAGCATTACGTGGCAATGCACACTTGTATGCATTCAACAATGGCACTCAAACTGTCAAAATTGAGACCTTGAATGCATGGTCTATGAGAAAACCATTGTCCATGAATCAGTGAGGAGATTATTAGTTTTTAGGATTATGTTTTTCTCAGATTGTTGAGAAAATCTAAGTAGCTATTTATTTTGCTTGCCTTCTAGTTTAGTATTTAACAAAGTTACAACTCCGTTTTACTTACCTTTTCTTTAAAGGTAAGGTTAGGATCTGTTAATGAACTTATCAGATTTTTATCTCTCATATTTTTATCCTCTTATTCGTAATTTGTCTCCTCAAAATGAAAACACAAATAAATAACTGAATGTTAGTTAATATCCTTTCATCGCGGAATTCACAAAATCAATTCGACCATGCATTTTCCAATATGCAAGATATGCAATATGAATCTTGAAGCAACATTGACAACAAAATCAGTACCTATTCCATACATTTACTTAAGCGTTTATACATGCATATATCCATTACAACACAAACACCAATCAGAAACATGAGATCTTTAGTAAATCCCTTTCAGGGACACTTTGGACCTAAAATTTTGAACTAACATATATGCCTGTAGGCCAAACTATATATAATAACGGATTCATATATTTCTTCTGGTACGCGTAGGCTACACTTGAGAAGTAGATATACAAAAAGTCAGCAAACAACATTGCAGTTGCTAGTTGATCTGGGAAAGTGGGTCACGAGGAGTTTCGGAAATTTTCGCTTCCTTGGCAATAAATGATTCATACGAATGGTTTTCTCGAAATTCTTCTTGAAGTGAGTCCATAGGCATGGCGCAAAGTGATTCAATGGCCACCTTGCTGGGTATATTTGGCTCACACCTAATCGGTGTGGACCCTGTTGCTTCATAATCCTACCATTTAGAAAGGAAAAATGTGTAACGCAAGCATTGGAAACAATCTAGTCGATAATAAAAAATACCTCAAACACATAATGATAATCTAAAGATCCTAAACGTATCTTGTTTGTTTAAGATGTATACATGAAAACAATTATTTTCATATATCACAACGACAACATACAAAAATACTAATTTTGCTTGATCAATAACAGGCATAGTTAAAACCCAATATTTGCCAGTGTCATGCAGCACAAAAGAATTTAACAACTGATGGAAGAAATCTACTATTATATGTAACATTGGACGTACCACATATTTTTTCCTAAAAGTATCATTTGTATGTTGTTCAATACAGGCGGCCTGGTCGGAATGATCACTTTTAAGCTTCTCAATTGTTTCTGAATGAGCTCTAGAAGTTGCCAATATTTCAGAAAGAGAATTTCTCTCTTGCTCAGACAAGCCTGAAATTGATAGATTAAGAAATGCAACACATTCAATCTTATCCCATACTACATATTGTAGAAAACACTATATCACTCAAAATATACAATTGGGTAACAGAAGCAAAAGAAACAGCACCTTAAAATCAATCTCATAAAAAAAAATCATTAATGAAATTTTGACTCTCAGCTCAAGTTTTTAGCAGAGACCATATAATAACAAAAAATAGTCAAATATTTGTACATCAATCTGTAACACGTAGTAATAATTAATAATGCTAGTGTTAAAAGTTGAGAAATTCTCTGAAACATCTTTAAATTTTTAGCTTGCGGTATAAGTTTTTCTAAGAAGACAAATTGTTCCTTTAGTTCTTTAGCCTTTCTTAAGACAAACACGTACATTTGTTGACCACAAATTTCCCAAAACAATATGAAGTGAATACACATAAAAGAATTCTAATGCAATTCTTTAAGTGATTGAGGGTTCATTAAGCTCTTAAAAACATTTACGGACTGTGTTTTACAAGAAAGAATCAACTTTGACAATATTCTAAAGAATAAAAAAAAAGTCTAGAAAATCAAACCATCAAAGCAACGAGTGATGTCTTCGCCACTCTTCTGGGTATCTTTCTCAACTGTAGCTCTCACAGATTCAATCTCAACATCGTGTTGCTCATTACTCTCACACATGCTCCTGAAACATAAGTAAATGTCATATTGAACTAAGTTCTTCTCAAACGGACATCTTCAGAGGATAGTTTATGTGTATGTGGCATTTGATTGTCATATGTGTACACTGTCCAGCTCAAGATATTTGTCAGATTCATGGAATTGAATGTCAAACTGTGTACACAGAAAACATTATATGCAAAAACAAAAAAAAAGACATGAAACTACACAAGGCTTCCTTAGTAAATCAACAAACCTAACATGTGAAGCTATTCTCATGGCATGCTGACTTTCCATGTCAGTCAATGATTGTTGGGTTCTCTGCCACTGCTTCGAAGCTGTATCACCAGCCTTTACACTGAAGCAATATCAAGAGTAAACAAAGGAAGATAAATCAAAGGCTAAAGATCAATTGGAGTGAAGAAGAGGAAAATAATTTAGAAATAAAGAGATGGTGCTAGAATATTAGTATTGCAGTCACGTATTTCTCACCATTTCTGCAAAAATAACTCCATACGACAATGCTTAGCTGCAGTGAAGTCAGCATTGTCTTTGAAATTACTTTCTGCTTGTGTAAAGCAGTCCTGCCATTTTCTTTTTAAATCTGAAGAAATGCTGTCTATTGTTGAAACGTGTCCATCCAAAAACATCTTGTTCCCGGTTACACTCTCATTTAGATCATCAAGTCTTGCATCCACCTGTCAAAACCGAAGATTAAATACCTAAAGAAAAAAAATGTAAAACCATAACAAATGATGAACCAAATAGACAAACCATCTCTTTTTGATGATGCATGCAGTCAGAAATCAGAGTTGTCATATCAGCAATAAGTTTCTTAGCATCTGACTTGGATTGTTCCTGCAGATATCAAGCATAATATAAGGTAAACCAAACAGAGTCATGCTTTGGTATTAGCAATCAATCTCAAACTCATCAAAACCTCATAAGCTTTCCGAAATTCAGCAATGCACTTGATCTGAACATCATAAACTTTAGTTGCATGATTCTCAAGCCGTTTTGATTCTTCCAAAAGTTTATCGACGAATCCTTGAAGGGATCCTGAGGTATTCACCAAATGCTCCATGCTAGTGTTAAATCTCTGAAAAAATCTCCAGTTTAGGAAAATATGAAGTACAATGCTTGGTGGTGGAATAACAATCTTTTAAAGGGGACTCAAAAAGGAATAACTGAAGTGGATATGCAAACCTCTCTAAGCTCCCTTGCTAAGTTGGTCATTTCGCCTTGATGAGCTGATAGGGTTTGTTGAAGATCATCAAAAACTGAATTCATTTCAACAGCCTCTTCAGCTAATAACTACATGATTCAAACATGGGTAAGATTAGACTATGCATTAAGGCATAATTAGGAAAATAGAAAAGAATGAGGAATGTTAAAATGGTTTCTCACTTCTCCAATAAGTTGTGAGTTAGAAGAAGCCAAAGCTGATAGCTCATCCAATACAGCATTACTACCTGCTTTGTGCAATCGAACAACATTTTGAACAGCCTCAAAATGTGAGATACACAAAGCCCTTAACGAAGTTACTTTCTTCTTTAATTGCACAGCAGCCTAGAAGCAAAATTTTGACATATTACAATGGATCCAACAAATTGACCCAAAAAAAAAAAAAGGATATCTCCAGGGGGAACAATAAATGATATGACAATATTCTTTAAACTCCGAATTTAGATTTACGAGAAAGAAATATAAATTATATAGGTTGACGACATTCAGAATAAAAATGATTTTACAACCAACTAAATGGTAGAAAAATTACCTGATCATGTACTTCAAGAAAGATACTACAGAGATTCTCAATACATTGGAGGTATTCACTTTGCTGAGATGTAGATGTTGCCAGCAACTTGCAAATGGCATCAAGCTGTTGCGTAAGATCAGCTTGAAAATTGTTCACAGTTGATCTGTTGTCAGAATTCAGTTTGACCTCTCTGGCTGCAAATTAATAGAAAATAAAAGCACTGTCGCCCTCCATAGAAAATAAAATTCTTGAACAGAAAAGGCAATAAAACAACATACCAATTTTAAGATACAGTGAGGCATTATCCTTCTGGGATTTTTCCAAATCAGCCCGCAATACACATGCCTGACGAGCCAGTGCATGCTCTAATAACATATTCAGAAACGTTATTTAGACACTACGTGGAAAAAATAGCAACCATCTGACAAGGCCATAAAATACCAGATTTTTTTTGCTCAGATATAATAAAATCCCGCTCCTTGAGAAAATATTGGCATCTTTTTAGATCATCCTTGGTGTTGGCAAACAGCTTGCTTGTTTGATTCAAGTCTTTCTGCAATCAACTCAATATAAGTCTCACCAACAGTTTAAAAAAATTATTAGACTTAATGTATATAAAGCTTACTTGAGTTGCATCAAGTTTCTTGCACAGATCTGTACATTGTTGAACCTGAACCTCATATTTGCCTTTCAATCCACCTAATTGCTGTGTATCAAACATTAAAACAATTCAGCATTCTGAAATATTGATAACTAAAGTATATGTCTCATATAAAGACCATCAAATAAACTGACCGTCTGGTAGTTCTCTATTGTCGCTCCCATTTGTTCAATCTGATCGGCCATTGCCTATAATTTATTATGTAATATTATAATAATTAAAAGAAACAGAAAAACAGTGTGTTGGTTAGAGAATAGAAATTTAAAGCTTGTAACACAAATCATATATCACATCATCAGAAATATCAATCAACTCTTTCAACTAAATACAAAGGTTTAGCCTCTCCAAGAAGTCAGATTGAAAAATTCTCAAGGATTAACATAAGTGGAATAACATTAAAGACTGAAACATCTAATACGTCTCACCTTCCTATCACTCTCATCCTGATAGTATCTCTCCTTGGGGATATAGACGCCATTCTTTTCCCTTGCAGCATACACCTCTATTGAGAGGGGGGGGGGGGGGGAGATGTAAATTTTCACAGCTTGCTTTAGATAAAAGCATCAAAATGAGTAAACTAGAAGGTCTTACCACAGACCAAACAAATATACCTGCTTTAAGACGTTCTATTTCCCCATAGAGATCCTTAATAAGAGTTGATTTCATCATCTTTTGATTCACCTATAAGTTAAAGAAAAGGTATTGGCTACCCCATTTGAAGGAAGCATAACTGTTATGGTAAGCACCTTATTACCTTCTCATGTGTTATATGTCAAAAAAATATAAAGGGCCAAGAAATAATGCCGATGATTTCTATAAAAAAAAATTATTACATCTATAAGTTAAGCCAATTTGAGCCTCATAAGATGTATCATTTGAGAAGTTTTTGTTAAAAAAAACTTATTCCTCCTTTGAAAAATTGCCAAACTGAAAAAAAAGAAATTATATGCTTCAAGAAACTAAAGCAGCTAGTGTGGCCTGAGTATAAGATTTTGCAGAAGAGGATAGAAAGTTCAATCATAAGTATTAAACATTGAAGATAAGCTTTACCTTAGAAGTTCACGAAAGCATAAGCTGCTATAAATTTTAATAGGATGAGAAGTAGCTCAGATAACAAAATGCAAAACCTAATATCCCATAAGTTGGAGGATGCAAATGAGAAAGCATGAGGATACAAATGATATCTCCATGCGACAATTCAAAAACAAACCTCAGGTTTATTCCTTATATGCTTTGCCCTGTGGGCATAATCTAATGTGCTAAGAGTTTCCTCAATACAGTGTACCGCAGGTGATACTGTAGCAATGATACATGTTTTTGTTCTCCCACCCAATGAATCACGAAGTAAACGTGTCAGTTTACTGTCCCTGATAAAGAATTGGCATTTAAGGTCAAAAGTTAATCATGGAGAAAGCATTGAGAGAGATATTTCAAATTATAAGTTGAGGTTAAACCTATAGGGAACATGTCCAAGATGCTCTACAAGAGCACTAATCACTCGCCCTAATGTTAGCAAACTTTTATTAATTTCCCCAGCTTCTCTTGCCCTCCCCTGGAAATATCAAAAATGGGAATCAATCAGAAGACGTAATGAAGAAAGCAAATAAGTCAGGTCTGCTAGGCGAAGACCAATACAAAAAGTAACCAGTTGAGCAGATGATCACCAAGTTACCTCCCGTGCACCAGAACGAGATATGTTCTCTGAACCAGCCAAATCAACTAAATTCAACTTGCCACATTTTATTAGTTCTTCACCTTCAGGAGTCGCTTCCTTTATGTGAATTGTTATGGAAAAGAGAGAATGTGATCGACTGATGTTCAATAAGGAATTGGATTAAGCCTTACTTTTCAGAAAAGCGAAAGAACTACATAAACGCAAGCAGAAAAATAATAATAACCTTGATTGTTTGTTTAGTAGGGTTTCTGCAGTTCTACGCTTAGCTGACCCCCTTTCAAGTAAAGTGAAAATCTCACTGGCAGTTGCCACAATTTCCTCCTCAAGTCCCCTGACAAGAACACCGCCTTTCCCATCTTCCATGAGTGGCAATTGCTTCTTCTGCTTGTCCTCCAAGGCAACTCGAGACAAATCTTCAGGGGCTAGCAAGTCAGTGATTTCTTCATTATACAGCTCCAAGAAAGTGACTTTTACACTGTATTCTGCATTCTGGCTCTCTAGCGTATCAAATATTTGCTTTACTGCTCTGGGTATTACTCCTGCTTCTGGTGGCAATTCTCCATTTGGGCTAACCTTTAAAGATAAAGAAAACAAAATCAATGGCAGATTTAAAATCAAAGACGGTGTCTGAACCCCTGTGAACGTACAGTACCTTTGACCTCTTACATTCACCTTCCATTGTATAAGTTTTTCCAGTGCCAGTTTGTCCATAGGCAAATATTGTACAGTTAAACCCTTCCAAAACCTCATTCACAATCGGGACAACTGCTTGCTCATATAGTTCCTTTTGTTGGGAATTAGGTCCAAACACCTGAATATGGAAATTGAATTTTCAATATTTTCTCAGACAAAATTGTCAGTCCGGATGCAGTATAACCTAGAACTCAAAAACGGCCAATTTCAGTGAGTTTTTTATCCACACACTCTGCATAAGCTCTAACAAACTAAGTGTAATACTCTTGCAATGGCTAACTTTCCGTGGCATCAATTTCGAATTCGCACAAACACCAAAAGAAGGAAATTGACTGTGCTTGTGGATAACCTGACCCATTATGCTAATAATTTGTCATAAAAAGTACCTTATCGAATGAAAAGACCCTATCAATATGCTTGCCGGCGATATTTTGCGAAACTGACACCTCTCTCTGGTACTCGTTGCACGATACGACCTGTGGCGCATTGTTTCGTAACTCATCGTCACTGAACGGCCTGAATATACCATAATCAAGCATATGCTTACAAATCTGACGATTAAATCGGAAAAAGGTATAAAATCTTCAGAAAAGCGAGCAACCAATGTGGATTACCTGCAACGTAGGAGGACTTGCACATTAACCCCCTTCTCTTTCTCCTGTCGAATCGACATATTAGGGTAAAGTCCCAGTGAATTTATCAGTATCAGATCTCTCTCCCCCTCAGGCTCTCAGTATGTGCATGTGTATGTGTGACAGTCTGACAGATAATTAAGAAACAGAAAAGCAGAGCGGGAGGGATGAAGGAACTGAGAATTTAAATTAGAGGAGCCTCTCTCTCTCTCTCTCTCTCTCACATTCGGAACTAACGCTGCATCTTTGGGCTTTGAATGTTTTGGGCCTTCACCATACCTCTTGTTGGGCCCTCTAACCAATAGGTATTAATCAGTAGGCCCTAATCTTTTTTCTTAAGTTATATTTCAAAATTCAGTTTAGTTTAATTGAAATTTACATGCAATAATTTGTATTTAGTAAAAACAAATTGTGGATAATAAATTCGAGAAATTTAATGACGGCATGCGTGAAATTTATCGAAAGATTTTATTGGCTCTAATTAACATTAGACGTGAATAAGCCTATTAAAATAATATGTATCACATATTCAAATTAATCAAAAATGTAGTTTTGAATCCTTTAATATAATAATATTTAGAACCTAACTACAAATATTACATATTGTGTGAAATACTAATTAAAATAATAAATACTATGCATTAAAGTTAAATATTTACTTTTAAACTAAGTAGGTGGGGACTGAGGAGTGTCAATTCGTGTTAATTGGAGGAGATATTTAATTGAGAATAGTTTGGTAATTGGTTGTTCTTTATTATTGTGTGAGTGGTGTTGGTATGATTAGGTTTTGCTTCACACAAAAAATTATTGGAATTGCAATTAATTTAATTTTTAGGTGATCATTACCTTAAAAGTTTATGGATTATTCATTTTATTAATGTACGATTAATTTTAATTTTATAAATCAATTATTGCAATCATCTTAAAAATTTATGAATCATTCATCTTATCAATGTATGATCATCCATCTTATTAATCTTTTTTTTTTTATACGTATTTTACTCTTTACAAAGTTGTATATCACAATACATATTTTGATAAATACACATGTTAAATACATTGAAATATGATACATGAAATTTGTTCAAAAAAGTAATATAAAAAAGAATAACTTGTTTTAAATTAATTAAAGTTCAATTTTTTTAATAAATTAAATCTGTCATACAATACTTCACTAGTATACACTAGTGTATATATTTTTTGATGTAATAAACATCAAATTAAAATTGTAATTTACATTTAGAAAACATGGCATAACAGCATTACTAGAATTACAAATAAATAGTCATAGTTGCCACTTCTAAAACCCTACAAAAAGCTGCGGCGGAGCGTTGAGTCCGTTCTAAAACCCTAGAAGCTGCGGCGGAGCTTTTGGTTGTGCGCTGCGACGGAGCTTTGATTGTTTGGAAGCAACGATGCTGCTTCTGTTTGAAACGCCGGCAGGCTTTGCCCTTTTTAAGGTGTTGGATGAAGGAAAGCTTTCAAAAGTCGAGGTTAATTTCTACGCAACTCTGTTTTCTTCTCAATCATTCTGCACTCTCGCTTCTATTTCATATCTTGTTTTTATTTCTTTCTCTTTGCAGGACTTGGGAAAGGAATTCACCACTGCTGATTCTGCTAGACAGGTTCTGATTCTGATTTCCTGTTTTTTTTTTTTTTTTTTTGAAGTTACTGTACATGTTTGAGTTGAACGTTGCGAGCATTTTCATGGGCTAAGCTTATAATAAAAATATAAAGCTAAAGGGATTGACAAAGTAATGCAAGTTCAGTTATTTTCTTGGAAAACAACTTCAGTTTATGTATTTTGTAGGCATACAGTCCTTGCTTATTTCAGTTTATCTCAGAATAGTCATTTTCTCTGTAAACTAAATATATAAAAAATGAAAAAAAGTTTACTTGATAAAAATTGAATATGTTATATGCTGAAAATGTCAGCCCAATACAGCACCTTTTGACTGTCCTAAAGAAAGTTGCAACAGCACAGCGCGAGTGATGCAAATTAAATAATTTATTTGGTTTTGAGTTATTGAAAGTGGTTAATTTGAGATGAGGGTTAAGGAGAATGAATATACTTATTGCACATGCTTTGAAAAATATGTAATCTTTATTAACTTATTACCTACGCCATATTGTTTAAAGATTGTACGGCTTTTTACTCATCTTTTTTCCAGTAGTTGTTATATTTGAAATGATAGGTTTAATTAACTTTTTGTTTTTCTTTTGCCTCGACTTTAGGTTGTTAAGCTAAAAGCTTTCTCGAAGTTTGAGAATACATCTGAGGCTTTATCAGCTGCCACCTTACTGATAGATAGCAAACCCAGCAAAGGTCTCCGGAAATTCTTGCGCAGCCATTGTGATGGTGACATATTAGCGGTAGCTGATTCCAAACTTGGTAATACAATCAAGGAGAAGCTGGTGAGTTAGTTCAGTGGTCTAATGGATTATTAATAGTGATTTAGTTGCAATGAATCGGTATGCCATTATATCTAATAGGGTGATTGTTTATCCCTCACAGCAAATTGAATGTGTCCATAACAATGCTGTTATGGAGTTGATGAGAGGGGTAAGAAGTCAGTTGACTGAACTCATATCTGGTCTAGCTTCACAGGATTTGGCTCCAATGAGTCTGGGTTTATCTCACAGTTTGTCCAGATACAAATTGAAATTCAGCCCTGACAAGGTGAGTTGCTTTGTAGTTTATGTTTAGTACTTTTCTGTTCATTCCTCTCATGGAACTCTTCATCTTCTTCCTTGCTGGCATATAAAGGATACTAAATTCGTGAAAATGGCCAAATATAAGTCCTTTATTAGTGATGAAGCTGATAGAAAAATGTGATCCTGGAGACAATGGCATCGAATTTCGTAAGAAGTTTTAATTTTTAAATTTGAGACTTTGTAAGAAAATGGATTATAATCCATGCAATAATAATTGAGCGAATAAGTTTGTGTTCATGTATGTTAGTGTCTAAAAATGCATATATCACTTGACAAATAGGAAACAATTAAAAAAAAAAATCAAGCAATTCGCTCCTCTCTGTTTTGCATCCATAGTATTTCTGGTTTTGTGAAAAAAATAATGTATATAGTATGACTATATAACTTTTATGTAAGCTTAGATGCTATAAAGTTTGGAAATATGTTGTGGCAGTTTTGATTGTGTTGGAAAAATTAAAGAAGCAATACTGATTACAGGAGTGAATTTGGCAGCTATTCTGTTTGCTGTCACTCTAGAAGTTTTCAAGATGTTCAGTTAATACAGAAAACATGAGAAAAGAATCAAAGATGAACAAAATGCTTTCGTTCTTGGTATATTTTTCCATAAGGATCATCTTGAAGAACATCTGTCTGCAATGATAAGTCTGGAAGTGCTGTGGCACTTGTATATGAAATCAACTTTCTTAAATCTGAATTTTAATGATATCTCACATTTATTGTCTCTTTTCTTTGTTGATGTTTTTTTTTTTTTTCCAGCTTTTTAGTGGCATCAACTACAGTACTGAAAAAGTTTATTCTGATATTCATGTATTTTTATTTTTATTTGTGGATGCGAATGGTTGTCATTCTTAGGTTGATACGATGATAATACAAGCCATTAGCTTATTGGATGACCTTGACAAAGAGCTGAATACATATGCAATGAGGGTCAGGGAATGGTATGGCTGGCATTTTCCAGAACTTGCAAAGATTGTTCAAGATAATATCCTTTACGCTAAGGCAGTGAAGTTGATGGGTTACCGGTCAAATGCTGCCAAGCTTGATTTCTCTGAGGTATCTGTTTTCTTTTGTCCACCCCTTTCAACAATAATAAATCATGTAATTATGAACCGGTATGAATAAATACCTGCAAATAAATATTTAGCTTCTATTTTCCTTTCATCCATTGTTGAAAGAATAAAATATGAGATCATAACAATTATAACAAAACAATAGAAATTATTACTAATGAATAAAGATACAGATGAAGCAATAAACTATGTGTGCTTTTAATGCTATGTAGACAAATCTTATCGTGAAGGCTTGACAAGACTTGTTTTGTGCTGCTCACTTTCTTGTTGCATCATTTGCAAATTCAAGTTGAGATTTTTTGTTTGCTGTCTGACTGATTAGATAATAGTTTATTACATAATGAATGAGTAAAGCTTTAGTTGGTATATGACATCTTAGTTGTTTCACGTCCCAGGTTTAGAAGGAAATGCTAAAGTTCTGGCCTTGGTTTCCCCATTGCCAGGACTAATGAATCTGATTGGTTTAGAAAATTGTTCTTCTATACTGCAGTGAGACCTGTAACACACCTGGACATATAGAAAAAAAAGAATTTCCTTCAAGCTTCTTTATCTCATGATGTTTCAATTGTTTCAGATACTTCCAGAGGAGGTCGAGGCAGAACTGAAAGAGGCAGCTGTGATTTCCATGGGAACTGAAGTCAGCGACCTGGATTTGGAGAACATCAAAGATCTGTGCAACCAAGTTCTCTCCCTTTCTGAATACAGAGCTCAATTGTATGACTATCTGAAAAGCAGGATGAACACCATTGCCCCAAATCTTACTGCTCTTGTTGGAGAACTTGTTGGTGCTCGCTTGATTGCCCATGGAGGAAGCTTGTTGAATCTGGCAAAGCAACCGGGAAGTACAGTTCAGATACTTGGTGCAGAGAAGGCTCTCTTTAGAGCACTGAAGACTAAGCACGCAACTCCGAAGTATGGACTAATATATCATGCATCTTTAATTGGTCAAGCAGCACAAAAGCACAAGGGTAAAATTTCACGGTCTCTTGCTGCAAAAGCTGCTTTGGCAATTCGTTGTGATGCTCTCGGAGATGGTGAGGATAATACTATGGGATTGGAGAATAGAGCCAAGGTACTTGGACTTGTTATTTTGAAAGTTAGTTAGCAATCCCATTTGACTCTTTTCTGTATTTTGACTTCTTTGTTATTATTTTTTATTCCGACAGCTAGAAGCTCGGCTAAGGAATTTAGAAGGCAAGGAACTAGGCCGTTCTGCTGGATCTGTCAAAGGAAAACCTAAAATTGAATTTTATGACAAGGATCGGAAGAAAGGATCAGGAGGGATGACTACTCCAGCCAAGGTCTGATTCATCAAAAGCCAATTCCAATAGTTATATGCTATTTAACATTTTTCTACCTTATTTTATCTAAAACCTTTCCTTTCTTGTTTTGCAGACCTACAATCCAGCTGCTGATTCAATTCTTTCGCTGACCGAATCACTGTCCAAGAAAGACAATGGTGAAGAACAGGAAGGTGGTGGTATTGATGAGGAGCAAAATAGAAAGAAAAAGAAGAAGAGGAGTGAGGCAGGAGATGGAGTTGATGCTGCAGAACCAGAAACCGAAGTTGTTAAGAAGAAAAAGAGAAAACATGGTGACGAAGCAAATGAAGAGGATGATTCAGCTGAGAAGAAGAAGAAGAAAAAGAAGAGGAAACATGTTGAAGAAGCAGGCGGCGATGAAGAAACTCCCAAAAAGAAAGATAAAAAGAAAAAGAAGAAAAGTGAGGAGTCAGCGCATGTGGAAGGAGAAGCTGATGAAGAAACTCCGAAGAAGAAAGATAAGAAGAAGAAGAAGAAGAAGAAGAAAAGTGAAGACTGAGACATGCATGAGCGCCAGGTCTGACATTTTTGTTTCTGATCGAGATATGATGTGCGTGCGTGTAAAATTAGGTCGTCTTGTTACCTATAACAATGAACGTGAAGAACTTCCTGCTTTTGTTACTCTATGGTTAGTCGAACATTAATTATGTGTTTGATAAAATATCTAGCTCTCAAATTAGTTCTCGTTTTGTTTTCATTGCTGAGTTCATGTGAATGACAAATTACAAATATTTCATTTTAAAAACGAAAGAAAGTAACTAACTAGTGCTATAATATTGTTGAAATTAAGTAGTGTTTATTAAAATCAAGTATAAGAATAAATTTTTGCATAAAAAAAGTATTACAAAGACGACATTATTTAGTTGAAAAATGTGGATCATTAGCAAGCTTGAGTTGCTCTTCAAACTTGGCATTCAACCTGTCGTCTATCCAGTTGTGGATGTCAGAAAAGACCATGTCCTGATTGTCGGGGAACTCACCGTAGGACAAGGAATGCCACATTCCCGGGTACAACTTGATGGTCTTGTCGGTGGAGAGGGCGGAGTCGTACAGTGCTTTGCTCACCAATGGATCGGTCACCTTATCATCTTGTCCGTGCACAACG
Source organism: Scutellaria minor (assembly GCA_954870855.1). Classification (NCBI taxonomy): domain Eukaryota; kingdom Viridiplantae; phylum Streptophyta; class Magnoliopsida; order Lamiales; family Lamiaceae; genus Scutellaria; species Scutellaria minor. Next base: position 70,270 of record OX940735.1, on the reverse strand, counting down.
ATGAAGGGCAACGAAACCTCTCCAAGTCTTTGTTCCAAATCCGTGCTCACTTTATACAATTGGTACCCAGTTTGTAGGCGGGGTCGCCCTTTGTATGTGTATGGATTCGATCTAACCTCCTTTCTAACTTGTGGGTCCCGGAAGGCAATGTCAATGATATCTGGAGTTGGGGTAAGCTTCCATGTTGGAATCACTCGAGACAAAGCTATCAAAATATTGATAACCAATTGGTTTGGTTTCAACTCATCAACAATCTGCATTTTTATTTATTTATACAAGAATCAATTTCACACCATAACATCTAATCTATTCACAATAAAATAAATTAAAGTAAATGATTGATTACCTTACACATGGGCGCAACAAGGACGGCAGCATCCCAGAAATCAGGCTTTTTCATATGCAAACGCAGCACCATTGCTCCTCCCATCGATTCTCCCATTAATATCCTCATTTTCTTCCGATTCTCACTCCTTTCTACATTTATTTATCGATTATTACTTTTATTATTTGATTGAACAAAACTCAGAATTAATTTAATTTGAATCATTCTAAAAAAGAAATTACCAGAAATATTGGTGAAGTGTTGGGAGAGATCATCAACAAGATCATCGAAATTGGGGATCAATCCTAGCAATCCAGACGACTTTCCATGGCCCTCGCAATCGATGCCATGAACTTCATATCCTGCTTTCACCAGTCGACTAGCACAACCTGCTCGTGGAAATTCAATTAATCAACTAATTGCTAATTAATTAATAATTCTATCATACATAGTCTAGATACATACCTCTCATTGAGATGCTGCACTCCATGGCGTATCCATGGCACAAGAATATCAAAGCTTTTGCTTCTCTCTTTACAGGCGTCCATCTGCAACTGAACAGCTTTACTCCACGCGAATTCACTATGTATTCCTGCACCCACCCAATTTTTATCACTTTCCAATCTCTTTTTTATACATCTTTCATCTCAATCTAAACTATTTTATTTACCTCTTCATATTTGATACTGCTACTCATCTCTGCCTCCTGCAAAAATACAATTCATAAAAATATATAATTGGATATGATATGATGAATAGAAGAAAAAATATGTACATACCATGAGTATATGAATGAAATTGGAAGATTATTTGACTTGTATGCAAGATTTAAAATAGAGTTGAAGAAGAGTGGCGTGTTTGGATGAAGGGAAGGGATATTTATAGCGGACCAAACACGGCTTCCTTTGAGACGTCCAACTCGTCGGCTACTTTCCTTTTTTCTTTTCATTTTTTTCTTTTATTGCTTCTGCTGATTTTGGAAATTCCTCTTCTAATCATCTCCATAATACACAATATATATATATATTTTAAATCTTTATCTTTGCTTTTATTGTAAATTTACTTAAACTATATTAATTTAGAAGGATATAAATGGTTGAATTCAAACCTCTATTTATTGCAAATCGATTGCTTTCCAACTTGAATATACTTTAATGATGTAATTAATTATTTGATAGGCAACTACGGTCAACCACACGTAATTTTAAGAAAATGGAGTGAGACTCAATTTTCACAAAATTATATTGCAAGATTATTTTATATAATTTTTTTGTCAAATTATGGGTTCTGACTTTTTGAGATTATAGATTCAAATAGTTTTGATAAGAATTTAGAACATGAGAATATATTAACTTGAATATTTGCCTAATTTAATACCATTTGTAATCACGATTGACAACTAATTCGAACTTAAAAAAATAAAACTGATTCAGTTTCAATCTAGAACCACGTATTATGTTTTCCTGCCACATCGTGGGATCACGTTAAATTAAAAAATAAAAATAAAAATAAAAAGAATGTGCTAAAAAAAAAAGTAAGAATTTGATTTTTTATTTTAAAAGATTATCGTTAGAGCTACTGCTTTTTGTTGGGCTTCTGGTAAATCTAAAAATAAAATCAAATTAATCAAGTTCAGTGCCGGAAATTTTCGTATACAATTACATAATCAAATCCATTGAAATCATATCATGAAATAAGAAATCTGGATTTTTTTAATGTGATTAAAATTTCAACTTATGTTGTGAATGACAAAAACCTAAGAGAGTAAACTTCTGCTAAACCATATTATTACATTTTCTATTTGGGGCATCAACATATACTTATATTTAACAAAAGAATATTAATTCTTAAAGAAAAGAAGAAGAAGAATATTAATGATGATTAGATGATAGAATATGAAATGGTAAAATAATTGAATGAATATTATATATGAAAAAGGAAAGTGGAAGTGCAGTCCCAATCAATTTACTTTACAGGTCGGGTGGGGCCCACACTGGATAAGACTTTGTATGAATCCACGTTTTGAAAAATTCATGGTCACGTTGAACATGACTTGATCCCTCCATTCTAGATGTATCCATCTTACCGGCCACTTGAGTTGAAACAGGAGCGTATAAAGGAGTCGACTGTCATTCATATATATGATTTTTGGGTCAAACTTTTAGATTTCATCAATCCCAGTCTCCACTAAATTTCGACTCTACATATTTAGATTAACCTTTGATGTATATATATTCTTTAAATAAGTTAAAATAACAAAATATGATACATATGTTCAACAAGTCTTGCAAGTTTTTTAGTGAGTTCGAGATAATGCTTCTTGAGCTACTTTTGAGCTCGCATGAGTTAAACTCACTTAACTTTAAACCAAATTTAAAAGGTGGGATTAAAGACAATTCAATCATTACTGATTACATCTTAATTTATATTAATTTTGAATTAAAAAATACAAATTTTACCTTTTAGGAAATATTTAAAAAATTTGAAATCCTACTAGTTTCATTCGGCCATCATGGTCGAACGTACTTCTACGTGTTCAGCATGGTGGCCAAACGTGCTTCTACGTGTTCGATTTTGATGGTCGAATATACTTCTACATGTTCGACCAATCAGAGCCGAACGACATTAGTTGAATTTGATCACCTTTTTGCATTTTTTTGTATGATTTTTACACAATTTTCATACATTTGATTAATTTGTGATATGTTCGTCATTATATTGGCATTCCGTTTCTCAAGAAATTAAAACAAATAACATCAAAGAATGAAGAAAAATTAAAAACAGAGACAAAGTGAAGGAAGAAAAGAGAGGTTAGGTTTTCAATTTTTAATTCATTTACATAAAAATTGGTTTTTTTAAAATTTTTAATTCTTTTAACTAAAAAATATTTAATATGAAGTGTGCTTAGTAAAACATGGGTGTCCCACCCAAATTTAAATATATTTTGAATCCATAAAAGGAAGGATAATACTAAATGGATCAATTTGATTCGAATCAATTGCATTTAATAGTATTCACACTATTGTAGAAAGACTTTTATATCCTCTTTTTCTTTTTCTTTTTTCTCCTAACTCAATTAAATAGAGGGAATACATTAACTATGAGGTTTAGGAAATGCAAGTTTTTTCAATATACATTAAATATATATTTAAGTAATGCAAACTCTTGTTATCAAAATAAATTAATTTTATTACATTACCCAAGTTAAATGGATAACTTTCTTCACACAATAATGAAATTATTTTGGATATTTGATATCTTTTTCGTAATAATGAATAATTTTGACTTCTCTCATTTACTATTAATGCAAACAAACAAACATTCTTAAGCCAATCTTAAGAAAAATAAAAATCGATTCTTTCTTTAAAACAATTGAAAATTTAATTTTTTTCTACACCACAAATATATGAAATTCTTTCATTTCTTCTATTGAATTTATTTTAAATGAAATGCAACAAATTAGAAAAAAATAACTAAAAACTAATTTAGCAAACATCAACAAAATTTCATTAACAACTATATAAAAACCAAATACTATACTTGATCAAAAGTTACAAAGTTCCAAAGTTTTATAATTTAATTAAAAGTATATATCACATGTTTTCTTGATAAGGAACATTAGAATATAATTTATATTAATAATTAATAAAAATTTTGAAAAATTAAATTATTTGTATCATTATAAACTATTAACTTTATCAAATGTATATTGTGTTAAATGAAGGTAATAAAAAATAAATGATATACAAATATACAAATAACTCTGTAAAATTGATTCTTCGATTTGGTCAAATTCGATTGATTTCTCGGTGCCAATTTGATTCAGTACTTGGTTCCCATAATTGAAAAATCTCCACAACCAAATCAAATAGAAATTAGGTTTCAGGAAAGTAAAAAAAAAAATCTATGAATATTTTCAGTTCAGGTTTCGATTTGATTATGGTATTTTTCGAAACTCGTGCATAGTCGTACTATTAGGATACTAATCTCTAATAATTTACACAAGTTTTGCTATTGCATGTCCTTTACAAATTATCTGATAATTTTAGGCATGTTTGTAATATTAACAAAACAATCAATTCGATCAAGTTTATGGTCTATAATTGTTTGACCACTCAAAATTTTGAAATGAATTAGAATGAATTTGTATAGAAGTATAATTTGTGACATATGAAACAAACAATAAATCTAATTTAATGAGACAAAGGGAGTAATTTTATAAAGAAAATCGAAACTTTTAGTGTTGTTCTTGTAATTAATAAACTAAAAACTAAAATATAATTTTTTTTAGTGTTGTTCTAGTAATTAATAAATAAAAAAATTAAAATAGAAAAATTGATCTGTGTAATTAAATATGTAGAATTATAAATAAGATAATTATAATAAATGACATTTGAGAGCATCACTTGGTGTGTGAGGGGTATTAATGATTTTTTTATCAAGAATAATGAACCATCGATTAATCCTATATTTTAAAGTAAGGGTACATTTGACAAAACACATGTTCACGTTTATTAATATTACAATATTATCCTAACTGATTTGGATTAATTTGATCCTTGTAGATTTATTATTATTTTTTATCGATTATTATTGGATCCGAATTACTGTCAATTACTCAATTTTTATTTTATATAAAAAGTATAGTCATAGATAAGATTGTGTATCAAATTTCTTTTTATTTGATAAAATTTATGTCAAGTTGGTCTTTGCAAATAAAATTATAATTAATAGCTTCAAAGAGTATCATTAAATAAAGAGAAATATAATTAATACCTTTAAAGAGTATCATTAAATGAAGAGAGATAGATTATTAATCCTAAGTTTAAAAGAAAATGGTATATTAGACCTAACACATTTTGAATTTTATTAATATTACAAATTTATCTCAATTGATCTAGATCAATTTGATCTAGAGAGATTTATCCATAGTTAAAAGAGTGTTTCCTTATATTTCGTAATTTTTTATCGAGATTTACGTTACCTTAGAATCTTTTCCTCAGTGTTGCACTTTTTATCTTTTTTTCTCTTGGGTTATTACATATACCAATGCTGTTCATTTTGTGGAGTATCTTATGCAAATCATGCATATATGACTTTTCCTTCACTAACGTTTAAGCTCCGACCGCGTCCTGTTACCTTTATATAAATTATTTTTATATGTTCCATTTCAAACCAATAAAAACGTGATCTTTTTATTAGACTAATTACAAACTTCAACTATTTTAGATTTTCTTAGCCTTCTTTATGTGATGTTTTGTTTTATTAAAATATACTAGTGCATTCAATTATAATATCATGATTTGTATTTATACAACATACTTTAGCGAAATAAAATTTAAATTATTCTCTACCTCATAAAGTAATATAATCATGAAATTACAAATGACTATACAAATTTAATAAACTGGTCGAGTAATATATTTTAAGTAAGACTTTTTAAAATTGTTTTATAGATCCAAATTCATGAGATAAGTCACAATTTCCAAATGAGTTAGAGAATTAGACATATGGATAATAAAACAATTTTCATAAATTATATGTATAAGATTATCTTATATTCCCTTCGTTCCTTTTTAAGTGTCTCATTTTATCCATTCACATAAACCAATTTTTCCATTAATTACTTCTCTTTTACTTCTACAAGAATTGTAGTATTCCACTATATTCATTTATTAAGGTAATTGATGAAAAAAAGAAGGTAAAAGAGTATCAATAATGACATAATGACAATTAAAAAGGAACATCATATTGGATAAAATGGGACACTTAAAAAAGAACAGAGGGAGTATGTATTTTTGTGTTGTATTAATGGATGAGGTCAAATTAAACCATAAATGTCAAAGGAAGGATGCTATACCATTTATTAAAAGATATCCACTTGTCCCAATTGAGCAAGTCGCCAAAATGTAGTTAGTTTATACTCAATGATTATTATAAATAAAAGTTGCAATTTGATGATGCTATTGGGAATTCCAATAGTCGTTAGAAATGGATTTCTTTTTTTTTTTTTATGTAGGAAATATTAACTTTGCTGATATTCATAATGGAGTTCCTAAATATAACGTGTGAAATGAGGGAATATACGAATAGCCTTTTGACTAATTCACTTCTTTCATTTATTTCCTCCCTCTCTCCTCTCTATATCGAAGTTTGTCAAAATCTAATCAGTTACTTGGAATGCTAGTGTTGGAAATATCCAATTGAGCTTCTACACGTCAAATCAAAGGAATGGTATAGTTCTCTGTACCACAGAATCAAATAGTTTATTATTTTTATATAACAACAAAAGATTGTTTTATTATTTTTCTACAATAAATGATAAAAATGAATAAAATTACTCTTATGATAAAAGCCAAAAATTATTGCACACATGTGACTTACACGATTTTTGTGTAGTATTTCATAAGTTTACACGAATTTGAATTTATTTTTGTGCATTCCTATGATTTTCAGGGTCACACGAAATTAATTCGTGTAACCTTATAATTTTCAAGAGTTATATCTCACCGTAATTTTTTTTTTACTTTTTTCAGAAAGATAATTTTGTCAAATTTACTGATTTATGGTAGAAAAATAATAAAACTATCTTTTATGGTAAAAAAAAGTAATCTCTTATATTAATTATGGTATTATGATCACCAGATCCTTAAATTAATTGTGTGTAGCTATCAATCATAAGAATGTCCAATTAAAGTGATCCACTACTAGGGGTAGCAATCTTTTTTACCGGGCTTCGGGTTGAGATACAATAATAACGGTTACAAAACTAATCTTTTTTACCGAAATTTTTGTGGGTCGACATGACCCAACCCCGATCGACATGAAAAGTTCAAAAATATAATAACACCTTAAATTAAAAAATCTTTTCAAATTAGTAATGAAACAAGGGTGATAAGTTCAAAAAATCATAATTCATTGACTAATAGCCCCCAAACAATTACTTAATCCATTGAATGCATAATGTACAAATTTAACCTTCAACATACTATATGACATTAAAAAATTAAAAATAAACAAGTAAGCACATCGACCTGCGAGTCAATCCAAAACTCATTTGTTTTCATGTCAGATGGACCGACCTGAACCCATGAAGAGCCAACTCTAACCCATTGTTTTCGTATTAGGTTCATGTTAGTGTCGAAAATTGCCAACCCTATCAACTACAACTTAAGTTATGGGCTTATATGAATATCAAAATATTCATATGATTTATGATTTTTATGTGTAGGTATCATTAGATGATTTTCAATTTGTTGATGAATCAAATTTAAAATAAATGAAACTTATTATTATAAGTTAGTATTATGGTCCCAAACATTAGTATTCTCATTACATATTCTCTCTATGAAAGAATGAAGAAGGGTGAAACTGATAGTTTGGTAAACATACTCTTCCATTTTTACGATCAATGTTATTTATTTCGGTTAATCATCATAGAGTATAAAATTAATTTAAGTATTTATGTTGAAGTATGTTTATATGTGATTAAAGTTTGTTGACACCAAAATTTGTACGGATCAAACTGGGTCAAACTCTAAATAAAATGGATGTAAATGAAATAAAATAGAGCAAGAAAACAAGTAAATAACGCAAGATTAGGGCTCGAAAGCCTGCCCGATCAAATTTGGCTGGATTATTTTGATCGGTCACTTCTTGCCGGTCAGAACGATTTTATATATTCTTTAAGAGAGGAATATGAGATATTTCTCTATTACGACATTTTGAAAATTCTTTGTTCGAATTTTAAAAACGTGATTGTAGTATATTTCATTTTTCGACACGAGATAGGTTCCATTAAAAGGTAAAAAGGAAAAAATAAATGCAAAAAATCTTTTCTTGTAGCCGACATTTTTAAGGATGCCAATCTTCCTATTTATAATTTGTTCATGTTTTATTATTTTGTATTTACGTAATCCATTTTATTTGATTAAATACATGAAATTAAGTATGATATTCATAAAATCTGAGAATTCATGTTTTCATATCGCGTCCATCGTGTCATTTGTTTTTGTAGTGCGTGTTTTGAATGGTTTCGTGTGAGCAGAAATGTGAACTGGAAGCCCAATAATGAATTTTTATCGGCCTATTAGATTGTGTGGCAGTCCACCAGGCTGCTAAGCCTATTAGATCCATTGAACCCACCAATAATATGGGCTGGATCTTTGTAGATACCATGCCCAAACTCGAGCCTTACAGAATGTATTATAGAAATAAAAATTTAAGTGGGTTAACTCAAAATATATTATGTGATTTGAGTGGAGGAAATAAAAGAAGGTTTCATGCTAATTCTTTGCTTCATTATGTGGGATTTTGTGATTCTACGAGGGATTTTGCCTAATTAGATGGTCAATGAATATATTCTTTTATTTTAATATCATATTTTATTTCATGTGTCATGCATAGGATTGTAAATCAACTAACTCTTTGTGAGACGTCTTGAGAATTTAATTTTATTAATTAATCAATCCACAACACACAACATAAAAATTGATTTGTAAAAATGAATTTGGACCATCAATTTTATCTCACTAATTTTCCATTTATATTGATTGACTCAATTTCACCATACAATTTATGATCTAATGGTACTGATAAATTATTCAGCTGTACATTATTTGTGGGTTAACTTATCTTGTAAAATTAAATTTATTAAAATATATTACTACATATTTATTAGAAATCATATATAGTCGGCTGAGTGGGCTATTAAGCTGATCATGTCTTGAAACAAACCCAATGTACACACACACAAGATACACTGATCATACGTATAAAGTGTGAAGTTAATTAATTAATCAAAAAGTGATGAGGTTGAAATTTGTCAAAATAATTAAGTTGACATTGCCCAATTGCAAAATAGCTTTATCCATATATACACCAACACGACACTAGTGGTTATTCATCATTCAAGAAACTGGTCCACTAGTTCCAAATATCAAGTCTGAAAACTTGAGAACCCAGTCGAAAAACACCTTATAATGATGTTATTAAAGTGTTGTTAAATAATTTCATAGATTTTTTCTTGAACCTGAAAACTAGTAAAAAAAAAAGGTCAGAAGCCATATACATTTGATGTGGAATGGAGAATCCCATCACAACTTTCCTTATATATATATAAGTGACTAATTAAGGCCACAAGATGAGTAATAAATTTGAAGATGAGCTATATGAACTGGTCAACGAAATCCCCAAAATGAAAATTGGGATTGGAGCATTGAACAGCAGCGATGAGCTGTTGAAATGCAGTGACAGTACATGGTATAAGAAGCTGCCCGTTTGTTTGGTCGTTATAGGCCTTGTCCAACATAATCTTGAATAAAGGGTGCGAAAGATAAGTTGTTGGCACCACAAATCGCTTCCGACACTCCCCTACGTACACTGCAAACCTTCCCTTGGGCGTTAAACCTTCCCCATCTGATGATGATGCCTCTGCATGATCAACCTTTATTATGCCCACTTTCTTCATTGAACTTTCTTTCTTCCCCAGCATTATTTCCCTGTTGAGTTTCTTGACTGTTGTAGTGCATGTGTTTGGGGGTGGGGTTGCAAATATATATATTCAGATCAACAAGATTTCTATTATATTTCTCTTGAGATTTGATATTACTTAGTTCTGCAACTAGAAGGTGCAACAGCAAGTTGTTGGAGTCAGATGTATAATTTCTAATTAGTCTGCCTCTATCAAATTTCATGGTCCATAAACAAAGATTGATCTGACCAATATATCAACATGTATATATTATCTACACTTAGAAAGATGCATGCATGATTCGCTACCATTATAAAGCTTTCAGAATTGATATTCGAGTATGACCACACTGTGATAGCCTATCAAAATTAGAAGCTAATTAATTTCAATACATAATAATTATGTACGACCATTTCAACGTATCATATATTCAAGATTGTTTTGTATATATAAACAATTCAAAATTGTGTTTGATTGATGGGATGAGATGAATAAATCTTGAATATTATATATGTTAATGAAATTTAGTCCTATATATCTACCCATATTAATTGGGTGAATGGAATTTAGTCAACTAGCTAGCAACTTTAAATCCGAGGCACCATAGTGGTAATGAGCCAATCAAGATCAAAGGTCCTCCCTAAGTCCCATCTATTAGTTTTAATTTCTTACTCAAAAATAAGTAAACAAAGGCGGCAATAAAATATTTCTTTTGCTTTAATATAATTTGTTTTGTTCCACTTGATACAGACCAGCATGGGAAATAGAGTTCGAAATTTGTAAAAACGTTTCATAAATCTAGTGGTTTTTTTTGAAGTAATGATTGTTAATTCATAATTTAATAATCTATAAATTAAAAATTGACTTATAAAAATGAATTTAAATTTAGATGATGGAGGTTCATCTTAATTATATACATCTATAATACAATTTCATATAATTTTTTGAGTGGAAATAACATTACTTGTGAATTCAGAAGTTGAACCAACTAGCATATGGTTGACTTGGGTTTTTGTTATTTTGTGTGTTACTTTCAAGATCAACTTAATTAGACTGCAATTTCTATGGCCTAGGAGAACTTGTACATGCTCTTGTTTTATTGCTATCTATATCAGTTTCATTTTCTTTTTCCTTATATTAATTATTGGCATATAAAATAGCTAAATACTTCATCATTATATGATCGTGTGTGTCATTTAATCATCTTCCAACTTCTTGTATATCATTTTATGATCTTGAAAAGAAAAAAGAAAACCTTTCATTCACCATGCTATTATAATATTCACATTATAATTAATATGATTTTTCTATGGGAAATTATAATTAATATATGATTAAAAAATTCTATTTTAAAAAATGTAAATATAAGAAATTAAATTTGTGAGACGGTATAACAAAATATATGTGTATGATTTTTGCAATCTCCTAACTTAAGGAAAACACTTTCAAATAATTTGCTCGTGTATGATTTTTGCAATCTCCTAACTTAAGGAAAACACTTTCAAATAATTTGCTCGTAGATACAAGTACCGTATTCAAAGTTATGTTTTTTTGATGATTACATTTCTTTAATTAACTAAGTATTCATCCGATACACGACTTGTTATAGTATTTCACATAATAAATAATTGTTGTGCATAATATCATATATATATATATATATATAATATTTCAAGAATTCTATCTATTTCACAAATTGAAATGATGAATTAAAGTTGTGATTTACATGCCACATTATGCATTGTATATTACACTATACAAAAATTAGAAATTAATTTAAATTACACTCAATGGATGCAATTTGTTCAATATATTTGATTAAAACAAAATATATAACAAAACAATTTTATTTTTATTTGTATTCTTGGTCATGTTTTATTTCAAATAATACATTTATACATAAGATATCACAAAAATGTTCTCATTTTTAATGAAATAAGAAAAAAGCTCAATGCTATTAAAGAATCATTCTGTAACAAATTAACATCGAAATCAAAATTGAGAAGTAATAAGCATGAGTCAAGATCAAGAGAAGATAAAATAAAATAAAAGAAAAGGAAGGAAAAAACGAGCTGGAAGGAAAATCAAGTTTTTAGCTAAGTATGGGAAAAAGCGTGCTTGACTAATAAAGGCGTGCTTTGTAAATGCGACTTCAGGTTAGTTAAGTCTGTTAACTTTCAAGATTGCAGGTTTGCAGGTTTGCAACGGATCTGCGCGACGGTTTTCAAGAAGGCCTAGCTCGATGGTTACTCAACGGAATCACGTGGGATTTGTTGCTGTGCATTCTCTATATATAGTAGAACATTTCGTTAGTTAATCACTTTTGCAATCGATCACTGTAGAGAGAGAGAGAGATAGCTGTGAACAGAGAGAGTTTAGCTAGGGTTTTCTGTGTTCAAATTCTTTCTCTTGTCTTGTAAACGATTCATTGCATCTTTGATTGATTAGTGGAGATGATCTAAAGTGGATGTAGGCATTTTCAAGCCGAACCACTATATATTGTTGTGTTTTGATCGTGGGTTTTGTGCTATCTTTCATTCTCAATTTCTCTTTTCAAGATTAGGGTTTATCTTGAGGTTGGAAGTGTTGAATTGGTTTTGAATTGTTTCTTGATCATTATACCAACAAAAATGATTGTGATAACTAATATGTAAGATGAGAAAAGAAATTCAAATTGCAAATTTGCGATTGACCAAACGTCTTGTAGATTCAAATTGTAGCTAGTATTACGTTTGTCTCACTTGGATTCAATGTAACATAAATTTGTATTTTCCTTTGAATCCATTACTTTTGTCTTGTTGATCCACTCCGCACTAACAGAATATTTATGGGACCTAATTACAAATAAGAAAAGACAGGAGGGGTTTTCCCAAAATTAACAGCCCTCATTCGAATTTCTGACCGTTGCCCCATCCATCAGACAGAGAGTAACGGTTGTCTCTTGCCTTCAAAAACCTAACACATACATATCGAAAAAATACCTGAAATTAACTCGATTCAAATGGGTTGTGTCTCATCAAAATTGGTGGCGAAAGAAATTAAGCAGGAAAAATTAGATGGAAATGGAGATTACAGTCACCATGTCCATGTGGTGTCTCTGACTTCAAGCACCTACGGCGTTCTAAAACTCGACAAGGAAAAAGAGGAAGTGGAAGTGAAGAAGCAGAGGAGCACCAAAGAATGCGTGGTGGTAGAAGAATTGAAGAAATCATCATCATCATCATCAAATCCGTCTCCGTCTCCGTCTCCATCTCCATCTGGTGAGGAAGAAGAACCTTCTGAGATCATCAACGCGTGGGAGCTCATGGAAGGTCTTGAAGAGGAAGCGTCAATGTCTATGGTGGTTCAATCCAAAAGAAGCTCAAGATCCAGGATTTTTGATGCTAAGAGCCCCCTCAAGTTCTTGAATCAAATGGGGTCTCCGAGGAAGGTGAAGAAAGTTGGAGGCGGTAAGGAGAATAATAATGGTGGTCGGATATCGCGGTCATTGGAGAACAGCCCCAAGACAGTTTTGAAAGAGTGTAATTTGAAGAAACCATCTCCAAGATTGTGGGCTTCGATCAAGGGAAGTCCAAACAAGAGATGTGATGATTGGAGGGGGAGGGGGAGGAGGAGGAGCTTAGAAGAAGACATGAAGAATTGCCGCAGCCATGATGATGCTATTCTTGAATCATACAAGGATAAATGCCCCCCAGGAGGTGAGAATGCAGTAGTCTTTTACACCACCACATTGAGAGGTATCAGGAAGACCTTCGAGGAGTGTAATGTTGCCAGATCCATAATCGAATCCCAGAATGTGCAGATGTTTGAGCGCGACATCTCAATGCATTCCGCCTACAAGGATGAATTGAGAGCACTGATGAGCAGCAGCAGCAAGGAGGTCAGAGTTCCCCAAGTGTTTGTGAAAGGGAGATTGATTGGTGGAGCAGATGAGATGGTGAAGTTGGATGAGGGGGGTAAATTGGGTATTTTGTTCAGAGGGATTCCCAAGGCCAAGTCAGGGGGTTGCGCAGCCTGTGGGGGGATCAGATTTGTCATGTGTATGGACTGTAATGGCAGCTCTAAACTTGTGGGTCACGATGGCAAGAAGACTGTCAAATGTAACAAGTGCAATGAGAATGGCTTAATCCACTGCCCAATATGTTCTTCTTCTTCTTCTTTAACCATGTAATCTAATTTAACTATGGTATTACAAAATGTTATGTGTCTGTTTCATCTTCTTCTCCCTTGTCCAATCTTGTTTTAGTTGACAAATTTGAATCTTGATTTTTAAGGTTTTTCTGCACCCAAAACATGCACATTGGTCTTCTATTTTGCATTCCTTTATGATCGCAGCAGATGACTGAACATTGTATACAAGTTGAACCAGGTCACAAAGTCCCATAAAACTCAACACAATGTTTATAATTTAGCTTTTCTTACTGCTAATTGTTATTTAGTTGAAGATATTTGTTGCTGTGTGGGGAAGGATGAATAATTAAATATCACGTATAATAAGTGAAGCTCTTTATTTACTTTTTCTAGCCAACACATATGATGTCTGATTCGTTATTTTGGTACACAGAGCAAGTATACATTGAGGACATGCTTGATGAATTCATGCTTTCTCTAAATACTGAGATAGGAGATGGCAGCATTGAGGAGGTACACTCTCCTACCCTTAGTTTTACCTATTAGCTTGATAGTTTTCTACAAACCTTGAGTGTCTGAATTTTTTATAATGAATGGTTTGAGATGGTCTCACTCTATTCAACAATTTTCCGTATGTAAGACGAAATATTTTTGGTGACTATTACTCCAACTAAAGTAGGTTTATGTGAGCAGTTTTCACAAGTTTCTAATTATGCTACCAAACTTTGCATGTGAGGCAGGGCGTGGAATGTCAATATAGCTACTTTAACCTTGAACCTTTTTGTGTGATTAACATCATGTGGCGTACATTTTACGTATATTTTCAGGGTTGGTTGGGACTGGGAGTGTGAGTTGGAGCTGCACAGGGTTCACATATTCAGATAGTCGGTATGCTTCCAGTGGAACCCTGGTTATCTGCTCAGATTTCCTTCAACTACTTCATGTGTCGCCTGATAATGTTGAATATGTCAAGCTACTTTGAGGAACCCTGCCAAATCAGGTTTAAGCATGGTATTTGTCTTAAGATCTGGTGAGATCATGGATCTGATAATGTATCGCCACTCTTAGCAGCACCATAACCCTGAGTTGATGATACTTCCATTTGCAGGATACTTTTCATAGTCTCATAGATGTCGGTTGTATGTAGGCAACAGTGTAGTTCCTTCCCTTGAACTTAGTGTGTTGGTGGAGAAGAAGATGAGCAATGCTATGCTTGGGGATGTATGGACCTAACCACCCAAAAATAACTTATACAAATATTCAACAACAAAGGTGTAGAAATGATATGAATTATGATCCTATGTAATTTGATAATTGAAAGAGTTTGGTCATTTCTCCACTGAGGAAGTGAAAACTAGGGAAATTAGCATTAGATTAACAATTTGGCATTAAGGTCTTCTTTAGTTTAATTCTTCCTACTATTGTAAATGCCATTCTATATTAATTTGGTACCATCTCTTTTCTTTAATCAGATAGCAGAAAAGTTGATGGTAATGCGTGAAGAATGTTTAGAAGGTAGTTTTGAATTGATAAAGAGGTTCAAGGAAACAAATGTTCCAAGTGTCTCTTATAGCAGACAGGTAACTATCAATGTATCATGGTTGGAGTTTTTTTTATTTAATATGGAGTATATCAATGTTGATTGTTGAGCTTGAGTTTGATTATTTACCTTTTTGGTTCTGGTTGTTGATTGTTTTTATCTGATGTTATTATAGAATTTTGTTTTATATATTTAGATGATCTTCTCCTGCTGTCATTTTCGTTATAAGGCAGTTGCATGAATAGATTTCCAAGTTTTCCTCCTGCAAAATTAATACGACACGTGTTTATACAATTTCCATTCGATCAAGTTATCTTCAGTTTATAATTAGTCTTGCCATATTGATCGAATACCTTGGCCACAATTTTTACTTGATGGCAACCACCAAATTGTGTAAGAATTGTGAAAACATCACTACCGGAGGCTAGTTATGATTACTCCAAGTCAAACAAAAAATGTTGTTGAGAAAGGAAAACCTCCAAATATTATATTGAGACGATAGTACAACTTTTTTAAAATAAAAATATTAGTACACAAGGTCATGTGATACCATTGTGTGGTTGTATTTCTCTCTCAAATGCAAATTTTCAGCCCTTACAATATGAGTCACATTTTGTTATGTGAAAGCAAGTTAAGCCATTGGCATCAACTAACGGTTTTGTTCTGAATGGGGCAACATGATTGGAAGAGTGTTGTATTTACTGATACTGATATTCTTATTTATTATGTCATAAAAAATATGTTTCCATTTCCATTGTTGCCAGCAATTCAAGTCATCAGAAATGGAAGTTGGTGCTCCAAAATGTGAACCAGAAAGGGCATTAAAGTAGCAAATGAATGGACTGGACTGTGGTATCCTCGAGACCTAATAGAGGTAGAAGGAACTAAACACATATTTTCATCTTCTTTCTTTTCCTTGTGAAAATGTAATATGGCATATGCTGTGTTATTGGTGATCACATGCCACTTTAATTTATCTCAATCAGAGAATTGCAACTCAAGTCCAACATGCTTTCTTTTAATGAAGTGGATCAAGTATACTTGTGTAGTGTGCTAATAAAATGAACCAAAAACTATCATTTGAGATAGTCAAATTTATTTTGACAAGTTAAATTTGATTTTAGGTTTCGACTCCCATCACACCAAAAAAAAAAAAAAAAACCTCATTTTCTAAATTGAATCACTGTTAATAAAAGGAATTACCAACCCAAACAGGGTAAATCTGATTCGATTGACACGTGGTGGAAACTTATTGGTGAGGCATATTAAGGAGGGTAAAAAGGCCCGGCCCGGCCCACCGTCACACAGGAATCGGACACACTTTGAAAGTCACACGTGTTAGTTTCGGTAGCTATCTCCCACGCTCTGACGCAGCAATCATTCCACCCCCTTCCTTGTTCACAACCCTCTCTCGCTCCTCCTCCTCCTCCTCCTCCTCTCTCTCTCTCTCTCAGAAAGAAAAAAGAACATTCTATCTCGTGAAATTTCATCTGGGCTGTCCCAATTATGGCTGGAAGAAGAAGAAAAAAGATGAAATTGTAAGCTTTTTCGCTTTCTTCAACCTATGGAATTCAGGGGTTTTTGTTTCAATTGGTGCTTTTGATTATACCTTTTTGAATGAAAAAATGAATTTCAATTTTATAATCTGGGAGTTTCAGGTACTTGAGGAGAATAGTTGTGTCATGCGCTAGCTAGCTTTACCCTAATTGAATCTAATTGAGTCTTTTTAACTGACGAATGTTGTTTAATTAGTTCAATCTTTCTTATTCTTCTGGTGTGGGGTCAGATTTGAGTGTCTGAAGAGAGTGAGATTGGATGATTCTATAATTCATCAAATTTTGACATTGCTCATGTTTGTTGTTATTGAATCCACTTGAAGTCCTAAGTAGGGTTCTTGATTGTATCTCTGATTTATCATATTGTTCTTATAAAAATAAAAATAAGAATCTCGGTGTATATCACTTAGTAATGTGTCCAAGTTCGTTTAAATTCCGTCATATGACTTCTGTTTAAGCCCATAACAGTTCGGTTCTTCTCAAGTTCAATCCAAAACCATATATAGGTTTCATAGCAAGTTTTATTATACATCGCACTCATTGGATACATAGGAACTTCGATTCGAACATGAAAGGAAGATGAAGCATCGCTATATGAACAATACTGCAGCTGAAGTTATACATATACGTGTTCATCCTCCTGTTTTACATCTTGATTATCAAGACTCTAGCTTTCTTTCATAGGAAAAGGACTATCAAGATTTTTTTGTTGTTGTTTTGTATGTTCTATTTCATGGATATAAATTTCTCCAGCTTTCCCCAATCTGGTTTGTGGCCAATGAATTCTCTTCTTGTACTTAAATATGTGGATATCGGCTTTTTAAATGTAAAAGCGACAGCTGTTTGTGTTGTGTTGGTGGGTGGGGTGGTTGTCAGTTGGTCTAGTCTAAAGTTTGCTACCCTGATTTAGGATACGTGTCTAGAGCAGATAGCTGTCCCCAGATAAATGAATTGACGTTGTTTGCATGTCTCTGGGGTAATGTTGGAACTAGATTTTATCTTTTGGAAACTAAATAAATGCATCCGTCATCCATCATCCCCTCATACTACACGATATGGATCATGGTAGACTAATAAATGCAAAATTTCAAAATCATGATCCAATGTGGTTGTTTTAATGGTGATTGTGTTTTCCAAGACACATATGAGCTTATACGTCAGCCATCTCGTGTTCCTAGAGGCAACAAAATGAGAATTATCTAGCTGCATTTTCAAACTACTCCCAGGTGGTGATCTTCCAGATCAGCATATTGATGTTGCCTTTTTTGTTAAGTTGTCACATAATGTACACTTCTTCGTTTGTTTAGTAGCAATGCAAGTATATCAATCCTTTGGTTGTAACTTATGCAATTTCATGATTGTAGATTGGCTGAAACCATGAAAGATAATAGAAGAGTTTCAAAGGGACAGCCGGATGAGCAACAAACACAATCTGAGCTTCCAACAGAGCTATTGGAACTAATTCTTTCTCAGTTAAGCTTAAGAGATAATATTCGTGCTTCTGCTGTTTGTAAAGGATGGCTAGCTGTGGCAATCTCTGTCAGAATGGCTAATAAGCCTCCCTGGCTTATGTTTTTCCCAAAGTTTGGTGACTTGTATGAATTCTATGACCCTTCTCGGCGCAAAACATATTGGCTTGAGTTGCCAGAGCTACATGGCTCAAGGATTTGTTATGCCAAGGATGGTTGGTTGCTCTTATACAAGCCTAGAACTCAGTCTGTATTCTTCTTTTGCCCTTATACCCGCGAATTGATCGACTTGCCTAGTCTAGAACTAACTTATCAGATAGTTGCCTTTTCTGCTGCTCCGACGTCTGCTAGTTGTATCCTTTTTACAGTAAGGCATGTTAGCCCCACAATTGTAGCAGTTAGCACTTGTCGTCCCGGAGCCACTGAATGGGCTACTGTCAATTACCAAAATCGTTTGCCATTTGTTAGCAGCATCTGGAACAAACTAGTTTTCTGTCAGGGTCTTTTCTATTGTTTGAGTCTTACCGGTTGGCTGGGGGCATATGACCCTGAAAAAAGTACTTGGGCTGTTCATTCTGTGCCTCCACCTAAATGCCCTGAAAATTTCTTTGTCAAAAATTGGTGGAAAGGTAAATTCATGGCGGAGCATAATGGAGACATTTTCGTCATATACACTTGCTCAGCCGTGAACCCCGTCATATATATGTTGGACCAGGCAAATAAAGTGTGGGTGGAAATGGAGACTTTGGGAGGCATGACACTCTTTGCAAACTTTTTGTCTTCACATGCTAGGACAGATCTGCTTGGATCAATGAGAAACAATGTCTACTTCTCCAAGGTTCGATTTTATGGGAAGCGCTGTGTTTCGTACTCTCTTGACAATGGCAGATATTATCCCCGAAAACAGTGTTATGATTGGGGGGAACAAGATCCCTTTGAGAGCGTGTGGATTGAACCTCCTGAAGACCTTTCAACTTTCCTATAGAGGTAGCAGTTACAATGATGAAAAATTTCTAGTGATGTTGGCTTTCCTTGTTACTGTTTCAAGTTTGTCCACAATTAATAGCTATCCCTAATGCCGTTTATTGTCATCTAAATTTCTTGATCCAGTCAGTATATGTAAACTAGAGCTAGACTTGGTAACAATATTGTAATAAAAAAGATGGTGCCATTAGTAAATCTCACCATTTTCCTTCGTTTTTCAAAATCCTACTCCTTTATTTCTGCTGAATCATCGTCATTGTCATCAAATCACACTTGTTCATTCTTATTTTATTGCATAAAGTCGACTATATATGTGAAGGTTTACACAGCTTTCAGCTTGCAGTAGACTGGTTTGTTTGTATGGGGATGTTCTAGACAAGAAAACATGTATGGAACATGGGTGGTTTTCATCAGAAGCATGCATGTTTGAGGCATTAATTAGAGTATCAAGTGGCAATTGTAATGAGGATAATAGGAGTCAGTAGTTAGTTACACGCACATTCATTCAGAAGGAAGACGATGAATCGTCGTCCTTTGTTGCACATACTTCACCAATTATAGTACAAGCAGAGCTATAAAGATCGGCAGTTTATAACTCCATCTTGATCCCTCTACATGCTGTACATTAGAGTTGAATAAAATCCCAATGTGCTTGGCTCGCTCATATTGCCAGCTCAACTATTAACATTTGGAGGATGTTAGAGACTGGAAACCAATTTAAGCTCCAACAGAATTTTCCTATCCTAAGCTACCGAACTCGACATTCATGTCGGATTGAATTTGTGACCTGATTTGGCAAGTAAATGATGATTTGGTTTAATATAGGAAATGTTCAGAATGACAGACTAGTTATTTTACTACTTTTTTGCGTGTCTAGATTAGGTAGTTTCCTTCCAATGTAAATTTCTCTCATGGATTGCTGATTATAGAGTGCTTTTCTTCTGGTTATTCCTTTAACCAAGTATAGTTGCATTTGTTGCCCTCGATATAGAGTGATTCAAGACTTTTTTCTTGGATCAAGTTGAAAAAGGATCATGGATACAATTTTTCCAAACATAACACATCAACATTCATATATCACCACATTTTATCAGCCCTGTGATTGATTCAGAACACTTGATACGTTCAGAGAGATGATTTATTACATCAAAGGAATGTCCTGCATTACCACATGAAAATCTGCCTATCATGGGTGATATATTAACATGTGTCAGTAAGCTATAAGCAAACGCTTTGGTAGCATAATGCTTCTTATCATCTTGATCATAGATGCGATACAAAATTATGTCGTTATAAGAAATTCAAAGGCAAAACTCTAGTGACAGACTTCCCCATGCCATTTTTTAGTGTCATCGGAATTTTATATAGAATTGGTAATTTCAGCCCTATAAGAATGACACAAGGTATTGCAAGGAATAAGCTTCTGTTAGCTTGCCCGAAATATTCTCGAGCAGACCATTTAAAATATTAGTTAACTTAATAATAAGGTTAGGCAAGGAAGGGCAGGAAAATGCTGGCCCAAAGACAGCTCAGGTCGGCCCTAACAACCCGATTTGCCGCATGTAATCTTGAGAGTAGTCTATCACGTTTGTATTGGTCAAATTTGATCAACAAGCAAGACGATTAAAACAGAACACATGGTCATATGAATAGGAACAAAAACCACCAAGAAAGGCTAAAAAGATCTCCAAGTGTAGTAGAGAAGATAATAATTCAGACCATATGCTCCAGTCCCCTTAAGCAAGAGTAAGCTCTCTAGGACACTCACAAATTCAAGATTTGCAAGTGAGTGAAAGATTCAATCATTACATATAAACCGACAAACATCACCACAAGAAGCAGATTGGTGAATGAAGGATGCACTTCCCAGATGCAGAGAACCACTACAAAGGTATTTAATCAGATGAACAGGTGTTTGAAATCCCCATTTGCAAGTTGACAAACATTATTGTAGCATGAAGTATCTGCAACGAGAAGAGGAAGTGAATGACGTGCAAACCATTTTCCCAAACATAACAGCATAGTAGTTTCAATTATAAGGAGTACACATCTTGGAGGCTTACAAAATATAAACAACTTGCTAAGCAATTAATACTGAAAGTACAATCTTCCATTATAAGCTTTTGATACAAAGCTATGCAATGAACAATAACAGCAGACAACCACGATCATCATCCTACAATTGTTGTGTTTTCCTATAGTAAGCACCACTATGTTGATAAAGGATGAATTTCCAACTTTGAGCGAATAAAATACATAAAGATATAATCATATTCAAAAGGTCACAACAAGTACTCTGGTATTGCACATCATTCTAACTTTCAATGTAGATACTAGTATAAGGTTACTCAGTGTGGACTGTGGAGGGAGGGTAGCCACCATTATTCACAAGCATCAGTTCTCAAAACCTTCTTAGCAAGCACAATTGCACGGAAAAGTAAACATGGAGCATGGAATCACCAACATAAACCATTAGACAGAAACATAACTTGTTTCCACTCCTTTTTATCTCCCTGAATTATTTATGCCTCTTTGCTAACAAAGCCATTAACTTGAGTATAGAGGGTAGAACAACGAAACAGTCAGATATCATATGTTCAAATCAGGAATCACTCGGCATAAATAAGCAAAACCAACTTAATTATGAAAAGGGAAACGACCAACATTCCCATAAAACTAAACTAGTTGCGAAATAAACAGAGTAGCAAGTAACAAAAGGGCCAAGTTATTATAACAACAGGAAAATGAAATCTCCATAAAAGAGGAGTGGCGGGATTTTAACATACCAAGATTATCACCGAAATTGGTCCAAATTTCAGCCATAATAGATTGGTTAGTGTCAGCAATGCCGATAACCTCTACGAAGGTGGAAAGAGGAGCAGGAGGATGTCCTTTGATAACCAATTGTTGCTCATCCGATGATTTTCCAATAACGGAGCCCCCCTCCGATCTGAGCACCTGAATCACTGCACGAACCCTTCGACCTATGTGCATCCGCAGCAGCTCCGCATTCACAAATACAGCCGGATTCGAAGTATCCATTTTCCGCAGCAATTATCTGTGTGCAGTTGAGAGAGATGAGATGGGAAAAACCCTATATATGTATTCCTTCCACAAATTATTATTCCCAAAAGGAAACTCGCAAACGCAATAAGAGAGGAAAAAGATGGCGGCAAATGATCCCGCCCTTTATTATTCTTTTAATCCGATTTTTTTTCAAGGAAAATTCGCTTAAATTTGTTATTAGAAAAGGGTTTGTAACAAAAGCATTATAAAATCTACGTTTATCTTTAAAAACATGATTTCTTGAAACGGCTAAAATAATATTTTATTTTTATACTAATTCTTTTGACATATTCGACAGACTAAATCATAGCTTGTTTGAATTGGTTTCGTAAAGATTCAGATCTCATGATATTAATAATGTAATACACCATCAATATTGATTGACAATTTATGTAATTCAGCCAAGTATAATTTAACCCTTTTATAATAGAAGTGATGTTATCCTACACATTTCATATAGCAATAACTAACGTGACATTCATGTCTCGTTTTATTTGAGAAATACATCAAGCCATACAAGTTAATAATATTTTTGCTAAAATAATGAATGACTATTGATAGCTAGTTGTACCCTCATATATACATACTAGTCAACATGTGGGAGGAAAATGAAATGCTAGGACATGTATTCCATCAAAAAATATCTACCATATAGATAAGAGCTCATATGCATAACAAAAGATGTGTATTAATAAACTACGAGTGGTGTTGCAACACCAGTTGCGTCCAGTGAGCCATAAGAATTGTGGGCACCCAAAAGAGCAGAATGAGTCATCTGCTTGAGCTTCCCATCATTTAACATGAAAATTCTTTCAGCCATCAAAACAGTTTCCAACCTATGAGCAATCACCAATACCTGCATATCATTCATTATACAAAGACTGATTCAATTTGAAGCAAGGTTTCAATGAAAAATACTTGAGAGTACATGTCAACTCAACCGAACTAGAATGACGCCACTCATGGATGGACATGGTCGATACTTACAGACAGCACTAGCCCGTTTAGAAAGATCTAGGAAAATCTCATCATCTCAGGTCACATTTCAGTTGAAATCTTCTTACCTATCCCATGCTTGTTTCTTATAGAATACATCATATTTTATCAAAATACTTCAAAAGTTTCATTGCATGACATTTAACATCTTATGAGTGAGTGCCAATAATGTTATATGGCACAGGACTTTGAAATGTTCTTAAAGAAACTGAGCAAAACTCTCTAAGCATAGCTAAGCCACAATTTATTATATCAACTTGTTGCTGCAATGAGATCAAGATAATAGCGTCAGTTCTATCACAAGATGAGGAACCTCCTGGATCATGATATACGCTACAAAGAATAGGCCCAACCACCACCAAATAGATAAGATGTATATAAATACCAGTTAAAAGGACAACTACACTTATGTTTACCGTTCGATTTTGCATTAGGCATTGAAGAGCTTGTCTCACCAATAGCTCAGACCTGCTGTCTAATGCCGAAGTTGCTTCATCTAAAATAAGAATGGATGGATTCTGATAGAGTGCTCGGGCAATAGCTAACCTGAGGTATAAATAAATGCAGGTATGGAAAGGTCATTTTGACAGTAAAAATTCAAAATTCGAGTACTGCAATCATAATAAAAAAGTCCTATGATATACCATAAGGATGAACTGGAATCTAGAGTTCAAGCAATAAGAAAGTAAACCAACTATAAAGGTCCAGACAAATCCCTTGCCTTTGCCTTTGGCCTCCACTAAGATTTGAGCCCCTGGGTCCAACATTAGCTTGATACTGATCGGGAAGACATTTGATGAACTCATCTGCATTTGCTGTTTGAGCTGCAAATTTTACTCTGTCCATATCAATACCAGTTATTAGATCCCTGTACCCAATGTTCTCAGCAATAGTCCCAGAAAAAAGTACCTGAAAATGACCGTTCCAGATTTCTTGTAGATTATGACTAACATAAGGATTAGAAAATTAATGCTTTGTAAGCATCTATCTGTTCATTTTATTCTCAATTTTACTATATATATATATATATATATTATCTGATGAAACAACTATTACAAATAAAAACTAACATAGGAGATGGCCAGATCATCTATGATTCCCTTGAATTTTATGTTTCTAAACCCTGCTGAGATAGTTTACACATTTTCAAATAAGAACATAGAAGCTGCAAGCCCCTTACCGAATCTTGAGAGACCAGACCAACATGTCTCCTTAAGCTCTGTAATTGAATACTTTGAATGTCACAGCCCTCTATCAATATCGAACCTGCCAGTGTAGAAATAGCAAAATCAGAAAAGTCCAAGACAAATGAGACGATAGTAGTGGTCCAATCACGGAGAAGCAGGATCAAGCTTCTGCAATGACTCCAAATACTCACCAGAAAGAGGTTCGTATAGACGAAGCAGAAGTTTTACAAGTGTTGTCTTGCCTCCTCCTGATGGGCCAACAAGAGCAATTGTCTCTCCAGGTTTGATAGAAAGATCCAGCCCATCCAATACAGGAGCCATACCATCTCCATATGAAAAAGATAGTCCACAGACTATCACTTCTCCAGTAACAGAGGTCAACTCAACTGCATCCGGTTTCTCAATCACCTGCACATGTCATTGTGAACAGCAGTAAGCTATGTTGAAGATCATGTTTGCTCTCCATCTACCACTTCAGCTAAAAGATCAACAAATGAATCAGCAAGTGCTCATAGTATTAGTTTTCTTGCTCATTCAATCCAGCCTTGGATTCATTACATCAGTAGTTGTGTCGCATAGTGAATATTCCTGCCTGTCCTTGTCTGATGTTTTGTTGTACTAACTTCCGTGTTTCAAATCATTGATGAACAAGTGTCCCTAGTCAAGAGTTTTCTATTCCATTGTATATATGCAACATTGTACAGCCGATAGCATTGTTTTGTTCATTTTAAACTCACAAAGAAATATAGAAAATGCCTCTCCATTTGAGCTGTTGTTCTTTTCATTTAATATTCTTAGATAAAATCAAACAGCTAGGATTTGTAAACACTTCACAAGCATTATTAATCCATTTAATTGAAGGAGACATTTTCAGATTTTGATTTTTACATGTGGTTTGCGAATTAGAATAGTCTAGGAAGCCCTCGTACTTTATATGTTCCTCACGGACCATACAAATTGACTGCACTCGACAGAAAATTTAAAAAACCTCACTTTGAAGCAATAAAGAAAGCTGTAAAACACAGAAATGATCAGTGAAGTAAATTCCGGAAGCAGATCTACTTAATTTCTGAGGACAGCAAAACCTCATTACAAGCAATATTCAGACCTGTCATGCAGAACTGAATGGAAAATGGGAACTCATCAACTGAACAGTGCCTTAGTAATGAGATAACTGATAATAAAGAAAATTCAATCCGACCATAAAACCTACCTGAGATTTGAACAAGGTCAAATTAAATAACCGCTCAATTGCTGGTTCTCCTTGTTTTAACTCGTTATATGCTTTTCCAACACCCTGAATGATTAAATAAGTTAATATTATAAGATAGTGCACAGCAGAAAAACCGTAACAAATAACTATTTATTGGAAACTATACATAGAGAAATCACATGAGATCATTAGCCTTCCAAATTGAAAAAAGAATTCTATATTTCTGTGACTGCAATAGATATTTTGCTTTGAGCAATAAACTAAACACAACGAAAAAAGATATATGGCTTCACGTCAGAAGAAAAGATCCAATAGTCCTGAAGGCTATATAGATCAGAACTGCAAGAAATCATAAAGAGGGTATTGCTTAAATGAGAGAGATAATAGTCAAATCTGGTACATACAAATTGACATACCATAAAGCAAAAAGAAACAGTAGTGAAGAAACATGAATAATATGGTACAGAAATATCAAAAAGAAAGGTCACGCACAAATGAGATGTCACTAGATAAACCGGGTATGCAGGAAAAGTTTGAGGGAAATGATTGAAATGGTCCCAAAGATTTGAAAGAAAGGCACTCATAGGATCCAAGCTTTATAGATGCTGATAAGAGTTTTGATCCAATCATGCTTTGATCCCTGAACATCTAACCAATTATCAAAATTTTGAAAGCTGAGACTGGAGAAATTGTGGAAATTTTATATGAAATGGGATAATCTTACAAATTTTTTGGTTTTGTGAAAATGATCGTCCAAGTTTCAACTACAATAATATCATGTTTTAAATTGAAAATATCATTTACATACAAATACAGAACATTCCCATAAACATGATCATAGAAGCTAAAAGAAAGAGGATCTGTCAAGCATTAAATTTGCAAGAGATCATCATAATTCATACAAGAAAAACTAAGAAATTAGTTCAAGGAAAAATAATAAAAAATATAATCGTACCGCAATTGGATCAATCAACAGAACCAATGATGTCATGAATGAGACCATGACAGAACAACTTAATGAGCCTCTTGAAACTGAAAGCGAGCTGACACCCAACATGAGTAAAACACCAAAAAACATGATTTCTACTATCTGAGGTATTAAAATCTTCATTTGCTTCTTTCTCAAACATGCGGAAAGGTCAGCAGACGTAAGCGACTGGAATCTAATAAGCTCATTGGATTCTGCATTGTTCGCCTTTACAAAAACAATTGAAGGAAAGACCTAGAATGAAAGAAAAAATGCGCATGCTGTCAAACTTCTCTGCAAGAGCTACAGCTATTCATGGAACTGCTCTATCAAAATTGAGAGCACAAGTCCACTAAACTTTTGCACAGACAAAAAGAACAGATCAAATTCAATCATATGCATGCCCAAAGGAAAAGGAATTAGTAGATATGAACTTGCTTTAATAGATAAGAAGAGAACTGATAAAGATGACTAAAACAGAATGATTCCATAAAAAGATACACAATTAGGTGCATAAATAACAAATTGAGAAGAGAGTTGCCATCCAATTAACAAATAGATAAGTCACCAGGACAAGAGCTTCATACAAAAAGGCTCTTATATGGTTTACCGTTTATGTTTGTTTTGTTCCTTTCTGTCTCTCTTACTTTTTTTTTTGGAGGGTGTTAAGGAAATAGAAGTGCACAAATAACAAATGCATAATTGAAATGTTGTGGAAATGTTATCAAATTGGAGAAAGAAGATAAGAACAGATATAAAGACTTGAAGAAAAATAAAAGGAAAAGAAAAAAAAGAATCAACTGAGAAACAGAAATTAATATGAACAGATTAAAGCAACTCTACAAATATAAGAGACAAACAAGTGCATATTCATGAATCCAAACAGGTCCATTTTGCGTTTCAACAGTAGACACTGAAAGACCCATTAACAGAAAATATATGTATGTGTCTGAACAGCAAGGACCAAAACTCAAAAAAGTGGCAGCAAATGTCTTAACACTAGAATTCAGAACACCTCATTTAGGTAGGCTGAGAGAGAGGCTGTACTACGATTTGCCTTATTGGACATCACACGAAGCTTTTCTCCAAGGCATCCAACTGTTAGAGCCATCAATGGAATCACCTAAAAGGATCACCAAAAAATTGGCTCATGAATTTTACTCAAAATATTAATAATAATAAAACAAACTGAGTCCAGTTGTAGAAATAAAAAAGTAAAATACTATCACTTCCTTACCAGAGCAGAGATTAGTGATAGTGCAGGGCTTATGATCAACATCTGAGTTGCCATTGCTGATAATTGCAAAGTGCAGGGTACAATTGTCTGTTGAGAAAAAATGAGAATTGAGAAGCAAAGTAACTAACATAACTGAAAAGGTGATCACTTTAGTCGTATAACCAATTAAGCATCCCCGCCCCAGACTAAAGCCTTTTCACTTAATTCCAGTCAACAGCTCAACTTCATATAAACTAATCCATGGCCATACCAAATAAAGTAACATTAATCAACAAACAGTCCTCACATTCAAAAGAGAATATACAGTGTCAGCTACATCCTCTGCCTCTGCAGTGATCCGGTAAGCGATATCCCCAGGTAAAATTCCTTTTTCACTCTCAAAGAATCCCATATCCCTCTGCAAGACCCTACTGAAGACATAAACTCTAATCTTGTACACAGAATTCAATGCGGCCTCCCACAAAGAGGCCTGCTGCCAATAGTTCGCCAGAATTCGAACCAAAACAAGAACGCCCAATATCATACCCTCGTTTCTTAGGCTCGCCAAATCTACCGAGGCTACCTGAGAAGAGAGCCTCCCCGCCAAAGGAACGATTTTGGAGAGTGAATAGACTGAAATTGCGCTGCAGAGCCAACCACAGAGGATCGGCCTCCATTCGGATTGGAGGTAGGGGGTGAGCGATGTAAGGGAGGCGAATTTGATCGAAGGAGATACACTGTTGCAACGATCGGCGTTTGTCTTAAGTGCAGAGAATATTTTGACAGAAAAGGAGACTTTGCAGCTGTTGATGATTGTGTTCGTCCGATAGCGAGTCGGGATTTTGAGATTGAGGTGAAGGCGGGAATGACGGGAATAGCATGGAAATTGCGGCGAAATTTGAAGAAACTGGGCCATTAATTCTGGTTCGGAATCAAAATCCTAGGAATATATTCAAATTTTGCACTACAACCAACTTACCCACTGTATGTAAATATGTATTAATAAACAAAAAATCTTAAATCTTGAACAGTAAATCCTAAATTCCAAATCAAGCAAGTTTACTTATCCATCGTAAATATGTATTAATAAATAAAAAATCCTAAATCTTGAATCGTAAACCCTAAATTCTATATCAAGCAAGTTTTCTTGTTATCTCACCCCTTCGACTCCCTAACACATTAAAAAAAACATCACAAGATTTAAAAAAAAAAGATATATATATATATATATATATATATATATATATATATATATATTAATGATTTTTAATTTCAAATTAGATCTAATTTGATGATAAATATAATCAGTTTTTATGTCAGCTAATTCACGGACTTAGATCGAGAAAAAATATTTGAATTTTCATTTGAATAAAAAATATTATCACATATTTTGTTCAATAAAGTATATTTTTATTATTTTAAGTATGAATTTAAATTCATAATAATTCATCTGATAAATGTGTCATATGATGAGTTTAGATATACTTGTCATATGATGGGGTTGAGGTGAGTTCTCATTGTGGATTATATTGCAAGATTATTTTTGATGTGGATAACAAATTGAAATTTCAACAATTAGATAAATTACACTCCAATTAACACAACACCTTACACACATTTTTAGACAATATACCACTCTCTCTAAGGTATTTTATCTCTTCTTTAATTGTTCTTCAACACACCTGTATACAAAAACTCTTGATCCTTTCTTCCACTGACTAGTCTGACTTGAATGTCAGAATACTTACCCTCTCAAGCATATTCTTATAGGTATTTTGGAGTTCATTATTGCTATTGAAGATATATGTTACAGTTTCATATATGTAATTAAGCATAAAACATATAAATAATAAAATCATACTTTCAACATGGATCTTAAAATTTTATGACCATCACATTCCAATTACATAAAGTGACCATAATTAAAACACTAACCTTGAATAGCCTTATCTTAATAATTTGATGACGATGACGATGGAGAAAGAAATAGTTTTCTCCCTTGTGACTGGCCTTTCATTTGATCACATAAAGTTGTATACGTAATTGATAGATTTATAAAATGCTATACTCTATAATTGAATTTATCTATATTTTTATAAAGCATAAAATTATGTCTGAAAATTGAAATTAATATTAAATATCTTAAGATCTCAATCTAATTCACCAATTTTTTTTTATTTTATTTTATGAAATACTATACATAGTTAATTAATTATTTATTAAATAATATTTAATGTTTAATTTGCTGGAAACAATATTTCAGAATCCACAATAGGATAAAAAAAACATTATAAAGAAGAGCGTCAAATGGAAAACTCTTATTAATATTGGTTTCATTTAGTTAGTGATACTATCAACGAATTTCAATAGTGGATTAAAGGATACGACATGGAAAAACAAGAAAATTAGATGATTTCCAATAATCAACCACGAAGGTATGCACATTATACTGGAAAAAAAAAATGTTGTTTAAAAAATTACATGTTAATTAACTACATATGTAGGATCATTTAGTGATGAGACTACTAGCTTCCACCTAAGTTTCAACAGTTCTTCCTTAATTTCCATGGAGATATAGAAAGCGGGGGCGTAGCTCGATCATTTCTCTCGGAGTTTCTTGGTTATGGCGAATACTGCACCTGCAACAGCCACAACGATCCCTGAAACGATGATGGCAGTTTTAAAACTCTGAAGGGCATCCTTGTATTCTTCTTCCTTCCTTGCTGCAGCTTCATATTCATCCTTCTGCACATACATATATGTATGTATGTATGCTAGTTAGTTATAATAAATATTTAATTCGGTAGATTTGAGAGTCGTTATAATAATGAAATTACTTACATACCTTGACCTGCTTAGATGTTTCAACATCAGAAGAAATGGGATCCACCTGGAAATCCTTGTTGAGGCCTGGATTCAACTCATTCTCTACATCTGCAGCTGGAAATCTTTCTGGACTTGTCATGTTTTCTTGATAGATGGTACGATCACAACACAACACAACACAATGAACAATATTATTTTTCTTTGAAGTTTTTGTTTTTCCTGATAAAGCTAACGTTTATGCTACTTTAATTTGCGTACATAAAAGTTAGGAGATATCAAATATGTAAGAGCTTATTTCAACTAATAACAAATGTCAGTAAATCCTGGAAATATGCTTCCATGAATGAGGCTGGGATCTCATACTACTTTCCATTCTTTGCTTGCCTTTCGCCTCCCCGAGAAATTCGTTAACTAAATATGTATGACCATATGCAAATAATCCTTCTTTATTGCCTAAATTAAGCTTAATCAATTTTTATTTTTATTTTTTTATGATGATGATGATATTCACTAAACGTTTTTTCTCCAAGTTTATTATTTAAATTGTCCAGTAAATTAGGTGGTCTGACAATTTAGGACTTTAAATTTTCGATCTGACCAATTTCAGTTTGAATCGCTCAATTAGGCTGAATTCGCACATGACTATTATGTTCTAGGTTGATTAGTTAATTTAGTAGTAATTCTCACTTGAAACCGAAATTCCCCTTTGCTATTTTCAATTTTGTTGAATTCAACACAGGAAACATAATAAATTCACCATTTTTCATGTGATTGATTCCAACTTACCCTATCTACAAACTCCAACTTTATCTACTAGTTAGTAAGATTAGAAAGAAAACTCATTAATTTTATCTCATCAACGCGATCAATATCGCTTGTCAAATTATAAATTTTCAAAAGAATTACATAATATAAAATAAAAACATTAACCGTCAGGTTACAATTTATCAAACTAATCATGAATTTGAAATGTTTGAACCAAATATATTAATCGACACCTCATAAAATCATTACCTCATTAGTACAAAAATATTACATTATCTTTCTTTTTTGTTTTATGCTTATTCTACACACTGCATGGTGAATGAATAAATTATTATTTCAACAATGAGCACAAACATCACACTGCTAATATATCTAATATTAATACTTGTATACATTTAAAGAACTTTATATATTGCCTCACAATTCTGCCACATAAGGATAAAATTTCTCTTCTCAAGTGCTCTGGCAAAAAAGTTACATTGAATTAAAAAAGCATGGAACTTAAATTACAGAAAATAGTGGACACCATGTAGAATCTCCACAAGTTCCATGGTAAAGATCCATCCCAACGTGGCCAATGTTGAGGAGGAGAAACAAGGATAGTCCTCTTGAGATTATGACTCCCTCGTGTGGCACCACGCACCAGCCTAGGATTTTCAGATGAATGATTACTTTCTTGTGATTTCACCACTTCAGAACCAAAAATCCTTCACAGCTCATTTTCAGCGCTAAGAAATTTAGGTTAAACTTGTAATATAGAAGTCTTAAAACTGCTTTTTCAGCAATTTGTCATCGCTATCTGTATTTAGCGAGTTCATTTCTGCAGGATAAGGGGCAATCTCTTGATGACCAGAAGAACTAGCTTCCAAGCTTAAGTTTTCTAACATGAGATCAGACGATCTCTAATAAATGTTCCCTGTTTTTCTTCTTCTTCTTCTTTTTCTTTTTCTTTGATTTTACCTTTGGTGTCAGAAATGTGTCAACAACAGTTTTTCCCATTGATGAATGCTCCCAGTCCCAGTAATATCACAATCTGAAGGCTCGCCAGCAATATTACCTTTTTCCAGCTGACAATGATCCATACCAATAGTGTAAGTTTCATGAACATCCCACATTTCATAACACCTAAGAAATTGATTTCAATACAAATATATATGTGTGTAGAGCTGTTACCCCCACTATTTTGAAGGGTGTCTAATGGATCAGTGATAAGAAAACCCAACAATATGTACCGTTTCGAGTAGGTACTGACTCCAGCAAGGGGGATATGAGAAGTGAAATTGTCAACAAGAAGCCGGTTGACACAGCTTTCAGAGATTGGAAGAGAATTGCTTTGTTGTTATTTTTGCTCATAATCCAAAAATCATCAAAAGTTCACAACTTAATGAAAACCCACGCAGAGGCCCATTATTAACTAAACCCACAAAGTCCACGTAACATAATTAATAATAAAGTCCACAAAATACTCAAACATAATCTTCAAAGTACTTTGGCTGAAAACGAGTCCGCGTACTCCTGCGAAGCTCACGCGGCTGCTCATCCTCCTGCACTGTCCCTCGAGCAACATCCATAAGCGTATCATCCCCTCCAGGTTCGGAAACCATCTTGCCCTTAAGGTGAATGGAAGGAAAATTTTTTAGCAACCATTTCGAGCTCTCCCACGTCGCATCTGCATCCGAACCCCCAGTCCAACGAACCAAACACTCTTCGACCTCGCGACCATGGTAGAGAACAGAACGGCGAGCCAAAACAGCAACCGGAAACACCACAGGATGTCCATCCACGAAGTCAGAGGGTAAATCAACAACAGTTTGCACCGGAGCACCCTTATAAGGCCGAAGCAGGGAAACATGAAACATAGGGTGGATTTTCGTTGTATCAGGCAAAGTCAAACGATACGCCATTGAGCTAATACGCTCACTGATCTGGTAAGGACCATAGAACAAGTTTCTGATTGGAGCGACGAGCTAAAGACCGCTGTCGATAAGGATGAAGACGAAGAAGAACCCAATCACCGACATCAAACTCCACCTCACGACGCTTGCGATCGGCCTGCTGCTTCATCCGATGTTGTGCAATTTCCAAATTCCGGCGGAGTTGCTTCAAGAGGGGATCACGGTCCGCCAAAATCTCATCCACCGCACACACCCTGCTATCACCCGGAGTATAAGGAAGAATGTCAGGGGGAGGACGACCATAAAGGGCCTGAAATGGCGTCATTTTAATTGCCGAATGATAGCTAGTGTTAAGGGAATATTCAGCCCATGAAATTAATAACATCCACCTACTCGACCGAGCATGTGTAAAAGCACGAAGATATTGCTTGAGCCCGCGATTCATCACCTCGGATTGCCCATCGATCTGGGGATGATAAGCAGTGCTGAAAGTCAACTTAGTGCCGCTCAAACTGAAAAGTTCCCTCCAAAAGGCACTAGTAAAAATGCGATCCTTGTCCGACACAATACGCTTCGGAAAACCATGCAATTTAACAACAATTTCCATGAATAAATTCGCGGCCTTCGGAGCATCAAATTCTGTCGGAAGTCCCCCAAAATGTGCAAATTTTGAAAGTCGATCCACTACCACCATGATAACCGTATAGCCCCTAGAAGGAGGTAACCTTGTGATGAAATCCATCGTTACCTCTTCATACACTCCTTCAGGAATAGGTAATGGATGCAATAGCCCTGCTGGCGGCTGAGTAGAATATTTAGTAGCTTGGCAAACATCACAAGAGGTGATAAAATCATACACATCTTGGCGCATTTTAGGCCAGAAAAAAGAAATAGCTAACCTCTTAAAAGTTCGGAGAATCCCGGAGTGACCTGCGATAGGAGTCGAATGATACTCCTATAAAAGAAGAAGCTTCAAAGGACATTGGACACTCAAGCACAAGCGTCTGTTGAAGTACACCAACCCATCAACAATAGCATAAGGTCGGTGCAACTCTCCCTTTCGGCCGAGCTCATGCAACTTCAGTAAATTCGGGAAAGTCGAATTTTCCTGGCGAATTTGATCCAAAATATTTGGAACCACCTGCGACAAAACCAATAAGGAAGCAATAGGATCATCTCGACGAGACAAGACATCTGCGACCCTATTCGACGGTCCCGGTTTATAATCAATCCAAAATTTATAACCCAACAACTTTCGGATGTAAAAATGTTGGTCTGGCGTCTACACCACCTGCTGCAATAAATCCCTCAAACTCCGCTGGTCAGAATGAATCACAAACTCACGACCCAACAGATACTGGCACAATTTCTGAATTGCTTCGACAATTGCAAACAATTCTTTGTGATAAGTTGAGACCATCATGCGTCGAGGACCTAACTTCTAGCTAAAATAAGCAATAGGTTGCTCCTCCTATAATAACACTGCCCCCACTCCTGTAGAACAAACATCGGTTTCAATGACAAAAGTAAGATCAAAATTAGGGAGACGCAGAACCGGGGCAGTGGACATTAACTTCTTCAACCGAAGAAATGCTTGTGTGGCCTCTTCGGACCAAGTGAAGGCATCTTTTTTTAAAAGCTCAGTCAGCGGGGCAGCTACCTGTGAATAATTACGAACAAAACGACGATAATAGTCAGTCAAACCCAGAAACCCCCGGAGCTGTTTGACAGTGCATGGCTCAGGCCAACTATGCATAACCTCAATTTTGGCAGGATCCACATTCAGATTGCCCTCGGAAATCAAATGCCCCAGATACTCAATAGTAAGAACACAAAAATTGCATTTGCTTTGTTTGACATAAAACTGATTCTCACGCAACAAGGTCAACACAATAGATAAGTGTTCACAATGCTATAAGACATCTGAGCTATACACCAAAATATCATCAAAAAATACGATCACAAAGTTGCGCAGAAGATTAGAAAATAACCTGTTCATGCATGCCTGAAATGTAGACAGGGCATTCGTTAGTCCAAACAGCATGACTAGAAATTCATAATGGCCTTCATGAGTACGAAAGACAGTCTTATGAATATCCTTCTCGAACATCCGAATTTGGTGGTAGCCAGAACGTAAATCAAGCTTCGTAAAAACCTTAGCAGCTCCCAACTCATCAAATAATTAATCAACAGTGGGAATGGGAAAATGATCGGGCACTGTAACAACATTGAGGGCATGATAATCCACACAAAATCTGTAGGATCCGTCCTTCTTCTTGACCAACAAGACAGGTGATGAAAAAGGACTACGGCTCGGCTGGATTATCCCTTGTTCCAACATCTCCCGAACAAGTCGCTCTATTTCAGTCTTTTGGAAATGAGGATACTGGTATGGTCGGACATTCATTGGCGGGGTCCCAGACTGCAGAAAAATACGGTGGTCACTCCAGCAATGCGGTGGAAGTGATGTCGGCTCTGCGAAGACTACCTCGAACTGTGATAAAATGTCGGTTATCTCTGACGGTATCTCAGGGTTCTCGACCTCGATCCCCTGGTCCCCCGAAGTCATCTACCACAACTCCAGGCATTCTTGGATCGCATTCGCAGCTCTCAAATAGTTAAGCTGGTGGAGTGAGATTGCGCGCACCGGAGCTTCTTCCCTACACAACAAAATCGGCTGGTCACGCCACATAAATTCCATAGTCAATCGGCTGTAATCATGCGTAATTCGTCCTAAGGAACACAACCACTGGACTCCAAGGACAACATCATGTCTGTGAGTGGTGAGGACATACAAGTCAATAGGGAAAGTGTGATATTGAACCGTCAAAGGTACACTGGAGCAACGAGCCTTGCAAACCAAGGAGTCTCCATTACCCACATAAACCCTAAAAGCTTCCGTCTTCTCCACTGCCATTTGCAACCGTCCGACCGTTTTTGGATGGACGAAATTATGGGTGCTACCTCCGTCCACCAAAACATCGACCTGCTGTCCATTAATGAGACCCTTAAGCCGAATAGAACGGGACGAAGTCGAACCCGACAAGCTCTAAAAACTCGACACATCCCCTTGTATCACCGATTCTTCTTCATCCAACTGCTTAGTCGTCCCATCATCATCTTCGTCAGTCACCAACAAATAGTAACGCCCATTACAGCGATGACCACGCGTCCACTTTTTCGGGCAAAAATAACATTCACCGCGGGAATCCTTTTTGACCTTTTTTGCGGGTGAGATGCGACGAACCGGTCGCGCAGGAAAAGGTTTTGGTGACGGTAAGAGGGGCACCTTCGTCGGTGGAATATACGGCGACGCCTGGGGCTCAGACGGGGCTGGCGTGCTAGTGGTCGGTGGTTTGGAGAAAATCGGACTCCACCCCGGACGTTGAGGACTCTGTTGCAACTCCTGGTATTTAGCCGCTGTTTCACGAGCCAAAGCAAAGACACCGTTTAAGGTTGCCGGACGATTAACCCGTAACTCCCTGCGCACGGGATCCTTCAAACCCGAAATAAAAACAGAAATCAGAGTAGCATCCTTGACACCAGAAACCTTATTCATGAGGTGTTCAAATTCGTTTTGATATTCCATAACAGAATTGGTTTGTTGCAATTTGGCCAACAACCCAAAATAATCTTCATACATCTCCGGATCGAAACGAAATTTAAACTGTTCTTCAAAATCTGCCCACGTATTCACCAAATCGTTCTTCTTCATACGTCGAAACCAATCAATTGCATGTCCTTCAAGCATCATTCCCGTGACCCATAATCGTTCACCCTCGGGAATTGAGTAAAACTCAAAGAATTCGGTCACTTGAAAAAGCCAACCGTGTGGATCACTCCCATCGGTCTTAGGCGGATCAAACTTGAATCTCGAAAATCGAAGTGAATTCCCTTCACCGTCCTGATTGCGATCACTCCTGAATCCGGTCCCAGACCGATCGTTACGCCGAAAAGAAGACTCACCCGAATTAGGGTTTTGATCCTCCATGTGATCCATACGTGTGCTCAAAGTCTCAATGTTCTGTTTCACCGTCACAATTTCCTGATGGATAACGCCCTTCTGCACATCCGAATACTCTTGAAACATCGAGGCTAATTTCTTCTCTAATATGGCCGCCAATGCCGCCGCCGAAGAACTATCATCAGAAGTCGAAGCCATCTCTCAATAAAAGCACCAGTTGATAAGAAAACCCAACAATATGTACCGTTTCGAGTAGGTACTGACTCCAGCAAGGGGGATATGAGAAGTGAAATTGTCAACAAGAAGTCGGTTGACACAGCTTTCAGAGATTGGAAGAGAACTGCTTTGTTGTTATTTTTGCTCATAATCCAAAAATCATCAAAAGCTCACAACTTAATGAAAACCCACGCAGAGGCCTATTATTAACTAAACCCACAAAGTCCACATAACATAATTAATAATAAAGTCCACAAAATACTCAAACGTAATCGTCAAAGTACTTCGGCTGAAAACGAGTCCGCGTACTCCTGCGAAGCTCACGCGGCTGCTCATCCTCCTACACTGTCCCTCGAGCAACATCCATAAGCGTATCAATCAAACCAATGTGGCAAGGAAGCAAACCTGGTCAGAGTGGTAGTGGCCACTGTCTCCACGACTCTTCTCATCATCATCATCATCAATCATCATCATTTTCTTCTTCCTCCTAAGAAGATCAAACAAATTTCGAGAAGGAGCGGAAGAGATGGGGAGTTTCAGAATCATCATCACTGTTGAGCTGCTGCTGATGCTGACATTCTGTTACGTTTGAAAATCTGCTCTTTTTAATCGAAATTTTAGCATCAAAGAGGGCTCTGACCTGATTCAGAAGAAGAAACTGAATCGATCTAAAACCAATAGGAAGGCAAGTGAATCAATCAATCATATCGGAGAGATACGCTTGCAGTTGCAGAGAGTGATTGGGGTAGATGATCCACAAACATATGCTCTTCTGCGGATCCTGAGTCCAGCTTCAAAATGGGTTTCCAACCCAACCTAATTCATTGGCCCACACTTGTGCTTCTACTTTTTAAATTTTATCATTTTAGAAGATGGTCTCCTAACCATTGGGCCTTGTTGTTGGGCTTTTTTTGGGCCATAGTTTTTTTTCTTAAATTTTCTGTAACGTGTTATTTTTTCAGTTATAGACCATAAATTGGGCCTTTGTATTTTTAAGTATTCTGGATCAATCTTGGGGCTTGTTTTGCTGGGCTTAATTTGTTTTAACCCTTATTTTATTTATCTTTAATCTAAAATTTTGAATTCCCTCTATGAATGTCATCAATTTCTCTACTCTATTTCATTGAGCGTCGGAGCAAATTCTAAGAGAAGGAGAAGTGGCCATGCACATAGAGCGAATCAAGCAACGTTTGAAGTACTAAAGTGGCGAATCGAGCATGATGAATTACAACAATGAATCAAGTACTGAATGTAACATACACGTTCAGCACGAATAATTGTTGAGTTCTCCGGAAAAGTTTTCGAAAAAAAAGTTTAGATTGCACATTAGGAAATTTTTAAATTTCAGGTTGCAATCGGAGAAAAAATAAAAAATTAACATTGCAAATTTAAA
The DNA here is from genome assembly GCA_954870855.1 of Scutellaria minor. NCBI lineage: Eukaryota > Viridiplantae > Streptophyta > Magnoliopsida > Lamiales > Lamiaceae > Scutellaria > Scutellaria minor. The sequence continues at coordinate 31,089 of OX940735.1, read as the reverse complement.
AAGATTACATTTTAGGTTGATTTTTGCATTTAATCCTTTTAAAAATTCCAACATAATAATCATCATTTTCAAAAATACAAATTATTAAGTGGAATCATATATATTTATTGGTATTTGAATATGGTATAATCATATTATTCAGTAATCTTCCGATATAGTGTGGTTTTTAAAGGTAAATAATTGATAATTAAACATATTTCATTACACTAATATAATCTTTCATATATATTAAAGTAATAAGTTAATAACTATCAAAGGACATGTGTTTCGCTGAAGTTAATCCATTTTATTTAATTTTTATTTTAATTCTTAATTTCAATTAATTCAATTAATATTTTTAATTTATAATAAAGAATTAAAAAATTAAAGAGATCAACTTATGTTAAGCAAACGTTAAGCATAAAAAATGTATGGAATTAATCGGAATTAAAAAACCATAGATACATACATCAATAATAAATGAAAATTAAAATCCATAGATATATACACAAAGATAGTATAATACATTTATTCATGGAATTTGTGCATTAACTCCATAATAAATATTTAATCTACTTGAAAATACATTTTTACTTATTATTTTGTATTATTGATATTAATCATGAGAAATTTACTTTTTTATTTTATTTTATATACACGTTGTATTATTTATTGTAACACCCATTTTCAAAAAAAAAAAAGAAAAAAAAAACGTGCATAGCATATTTTTACATATAAATTTAATTCTTTTAAATAATTCACGGTTTATAACCCCTTCCAGTATTTGACAAGATGCATGTTTCTCCAAGAATAAATGAGTTAATGTTTTTTTAAGTCTAAAAGTCTTGCAGGATAGCTAGCCGAAGAGACTGAATTCGATCGTGATGCACTCAATATGCACGAGTAAAAGAATGACAAAAAATAGATAAGTTACACATAAAAATGATTAAATGATTAATATAAGAAACATGACTAATGTGTTTAATTATGGTTAAGTATATTTTATTTTTATTATCATGTGAATTGTGTGCAATAAAGTGTGTGATTTACATGGTCTATTAAATGAAATATATCTTCATTCATAATTATGTGGCTTATATGATGTATTAAATTGTAAATAAGTTTATGCATAATTACCATGATTCATTTATTGTACATGTCACATTAGATGGAACTACACTCTATCTCTTCCATACCAGTTTCAATGCTACTAATCATCACACCTCTAGTGGATAAATATTACAAGAGATGATCTACATGTATAATACATGTATTAAAGTATAATTTAACCCCATATATAGCTAGGGGGCTATATTGAATCTCCATACCCCTCATATGATGATCTCTTTCTCTCTCTCTCTCTCTCTCTTTCATTTTGAGTTTCCTTAGTAAAGCTCATTTCTCTCCCTTCTCTCTACCATTTTTCCCCTTCCAAAAGCCTTCATTCCCACCTTAAAACGAGCTGTAAATTCAAGACTTAACAAAGAAGAAGGAATTTTCAAAGCAAAGAGAAGAGTTAAGCTCAAGAGATAGTTTCCATTCAAAGAACACTCAAGAACTCCTAATTTGTGTGCAACCCAAGAGGTATTTTAGCTAGATCTCAACAATCTTTTCCTTAGAGTCATGGTTAGGTTCTTAATGTTGAAATGCATGTTGAAGAAAGTATTACATGTTTGCTTTCCCTCACCTAAACCCATTGCATGTGTGATCTAAGAGATAAATGTTTTGATTTATCTGGTTGATCTTCAAAATATGAAATCCTTGAGTGTTGATTATGCAATTGCATGTTGAAATAGACTTTGCATGTTTGATTACTTTTTTAAAACTTCTTGCATGTGTGATCTAAGAGATAAATATTTTGATCTATGTGGTTGATCTTCAAAATATGAAATCCTTGAGTGTTGATTTTGCAATTGCATGTTGAAATAGACTTTGCATGTTTGATTACTTTGTTAAAACTTCTTGCATGTGTGATAAATTGAGTTATGATGATCTTCTTGAGGTTAATATAGTTATTAAAGTTTGAATTATCTTTTAATTGTGGGAATAAGTAGGGTTAATCAACTTGTGAAAAACTTGGGTGATTGCAGTCCACTTTGTCAATTTTTATAAAATTATAAACTTGGATTTTTTTAAAATTGTTTTAGTATACTAATCTACATGAAGTTTTGAGTATATGTTTAAAATTTGGTAATATTTGGAGTAATGTATGAATTATAATGATTTTTCAAAGATGGTCCAATTTTGAGTTAAAATTATGCAGTTTCAGACCCTAGAAAATTATTTTTATAAAATCGGTCAATTGTAATACATCAAAACTGTTTTAATATACTATTTTACATGAAGTTGTGAGTATATAGTTAAAATTTGGTAATATTTGAAGTAATGTATGAATTATAATAATTTTTCAAAGATGGTCCAATTTCAAGTTAAAATTATACAGTTTCAGACCCTAGAAAATTATTTTTATAAAATTGGTCAATTGAAATACTTTGAAACTGTTTTAGTAAACTATTCTACATGAAGTTGTGAGTATATGGTTTAAATTTGGTAATATTTGGAGTAATGTATGAATTATAATGATTTTTGAAAGATGGTCCAATTTCGAGTTAAAATTATGCAGTTTCAGACCTTAGAAAATTATTTTTATAAAATCGGTCAATTGAAATACTTCAAAACTGTTTTAGTATACTATTCTACGTGCAGTTATGAGTATATGGTTAAATTTTGGTGATATTTAGAGTAGTGTATGAATTAAAATGATTTTTCAAAGATGGTCTAGTTCGAATTGAAATTCTGTAGTTTTAGACCTTAGAAAAAAAAGAAATATATAATTTTTATAATGTTAATTAGTTAGAGTCTTCAAAAATATTTTACTATGTTTAAATATATGATGATAGAAGTCTGCATTATTAATTTCATAAGGGTTCAATAACTATATAATTTATGGTGAATTTTATAAGATATACTAGTTTAGAACACTTTTCGACCAATGATGACTATAGTAAGTGTTGGTCCCAAGTGGTATCCGAGGTTCAGAGGGAGGGTGAATGAATCTTGGTCGATTTTTAAAAATAGATTAAAACACACTGTTCTGTAAGTTACTTGAACTTGCAACGCCAGTCAGTTACTGCTTACAACACTAGGATGCAGTGCTACACGCTGTAACTTAGAGTTTTATACGCAGCGGAAAAAGGTTTTAAGACACAAGGCTGGTTTTCTAAAAAATGATCATTTTCAAAACGTTTTATGCTTTATGACAGAGAAAGATATAAAAGATAAAGCACAGATAAGAAAACAATAAAACACTTATGGTTTATAGTGGTTCGAAGGTAGTGTAATCATTCTACGTCCACTCTACTGCTACCTCGAGCAGGAACTTTGTTAAGCAAGATTGATTTACAGGACACTCCTAATAATCTATCAACTTACAAAGCTAAACACCTACTAGAGTCCAGCGTACACACAACAACTGCAAACTCTAAAGGCAAACCCACACAGGGTTTCAAACTCCCACACAGGGAAGCTGCCTATATCTTAGACAACTATATAAACAACAAGGATCTCTCCTATCAACTGTTCGATACCTAAAACAACCTAAGCACACAACAACAAGGTTAAAAAGGATATAGATTTGTTCTTCAACTGGTGCGGTGAAGTGAGCTTCTGAATCCTTCAAAGGATCTTTCAGTTTTGAACTTGCTTCACTTCACAAAGGTTGAGTGACTGAAACTAAGAGTAGACTCGAAAGAGTATAGCTTGAATGCTTGAGAGTTTTTATGCAAATGTTTTCAGTTTTTTTTTAGCTTCAGGGTTGCTCATCCTCTATTTATACTTGTAGAGAAGATATCTGTTGAAGGAGATATCTCCCATTTTGAATTTAAGTGTACTTGATCAAAGACATGGCTTGTATTTAATGCGTCTTGACTTTTCTTTCTGGAGCATTTAATGCGGTGGTTGCGGCTCACAACTTTCTACGGTGCGTTAGTCCACGTGGCATCTTGGCATTGGCTCCGTGTTTGCAACTTTGATCTTCTCTGAAATGACTATTTATTCTTGCTTGGATCTTCGTTCCTTGTACTGCATTTATCCTTCCTCGGAATGCATGATACTTATTCTGTTTGTCATTGGCACTGTTGACAGTTTAAGTAGTAAGCTTCGCGCTGTATCCTAGGTCTACTTGCAGCTGTTTGTCTTTTACAGTGCTATTGTAACTTAGACCTTCTTGCAGTATCTTCGCACAGTACTGTTGTATCTTTTCTTACAGTATTCCTATAACTTTTCTTACTTACTTTGCTGCAATGCTGTACCTGTCTTCTTGCAGTGTTACTGCATCTGCTTTCTTGCAGTGTTGCTGTATCTGCTTTCTTACAGCAGCTTCGTTCTGAAATCTTCAATACAACATTGTAAACATGTGTACATCCATCTTTTTGCTTCCATAACTAGACTCATTCCTAGTTTATGTTTTCACTTAAACATTGTGAAAAATGGGGTACTCAAATTTCCTATTACATTCTTGGTTTGTCTCATCAAAATCTAAACACTGAAATCCCAACAATTTTCCCCTTTTTGATGATGACAAAACCATTACATTATTTTGTTCATGAAGAAAGCTTTTACATTACATCATATCATTTTACATCAGGATTACATATATGATAAGCTTTGAAAAAAAAGTCTAACCCTGGATTTATCAGAGATGTATCTTGTCTACTCCTTTATCAAATATATAGATTATTGCTGAAATAGAAACCTCCTTGTAGACGTTTCATCTGGTCTTCTTTCAGCAGTCCTTCTTTCTTGCTTTGCTTTTTCTCTTGATCCTTTCCACTAATCTCGAATGGACTCCTGATAGGATTCTTCAAGTTTCTCCTGAATCTTTGGGATCTGAATCCATCTTAGCCAGAAGTCTTCACAGTAAGGTACTATATGGCCTTACTTCACTAGGTTTATGCAGTAATTCTGAACTTCAAGCTCTCCAGCCCTAGTAAGCTCTTCATATCTTCTCAGTGCAGTTTGGTAGGTTTGAAATCTACTGAATTTACCCTTTCTACACAGAAATCTGAAGTTTCTGAGATACTCGGATCTCTTGTACAACGTGATTGCTTCGAAGGATGGATTCCTATCTGTAGGCTACTTGATTGCCTTGAAGATGTTTAAGCTCTAGGCCATGTTCTCTCCATCGGGCCTCTGATCTATCAACACTGACACTTCAGCGGATATGTTGTCCGTGTCGAGACGTGGAATTTCTTGAGGGGGATATTGGTAGAGATCTTTATCAAAGATTCTCTTCTCACCAATCACTCCAAGCCTTTGCAACCAGGCATATTCTTCTCTTTCAGCTCTGGTTCTTTCCGCCCTCTGAGCAGCAATTTTCTCGTTGTAAAGCCTTTCAGCCTCGGCTCTGCTCACCCTCTTTCTTGAGCCTTGCTGTTGGCTCTCTCTCCCTCTCTTTGTATGATGAGAAGAGGGAGATGCTGCATCTTTGCTTGCAGCATTGCTGTATGCAGTGCCTGCTGTTGATCTGCTTGCAGCAGCTGCACCACCAGTTCCTCATTCATCATCTTTTCTCCATCTTTTTGGAGAAGGAGCGCTAGCAGCAACAGATGATCCAGACCTCTTCTTCCTCCTACTTAGAGGCTGATCATCATCTTCTTCCTCACTTTCTTTCTCCACAGAGCTTCGGTATCTATCTTGAAATCCTTCTCCCTTTTTAGCATCATCAAAAGCCGGGGGTGGAACCACTTTAGAATGTGGTCTTCTTGCTGGTGCTGGGGCTTCCCTTGATCCTTGGGCATACTGAGGGAATGCATTCACCATAATGTCCCTCAGTTCTCCTACAATCATCTCCAGGTTCCCTAATCGATCATCGACACTTCTGGTTCTTCTGGATTGATTGGTTACATGATCCAGAAGTATCTCTAGCACCATAGAGTGAGTATGCAGCCTTTTCGATGCTATTTCTGCATATTACTTGCAGAGTTTGACGTCAGCTTGGGTGCTTGCAGCTTCTCTCTTCAGTTCTCCCTCCATTCTAACCCTGTCCATGTACAACATGTGAGCATTATCATTTAGAGTTCGCTTGATCATCTCAGGTAGTGCTTCAATATCTTTCTTGAAGCAAGACATGGTTTCAGTGTGGAACTTGGCACCGACCATCATGCTGTTCTGCATGTTAGATTCATGATCCTGAAGAGCATAAAACAAGTGTCTAACAACAACAACTATCCTGTTAATCGATTCATCAGGGGTGAGGCCTGCATTCCGTCTTTGAGAGACATCAGCCGATACAGCATAAGAAACTAAAGAACTTGAGGGCTGTGCTGCATCCTATCTTGGAGCCTTTAGTTCAATCTCTTCATCCTCATCCTTATGAGGGCTTGATAAGGGACTTGGACAGCCTGAGGTGGGATTTTCTTCAACGACTTCTTCCTCCTCATCGGATGATATCGTGACTGTCACATCACCAATATTTCCATATTTAGCTCTGTTGCGGTCAGCCATTATCCGGAGGAATTCAGCAAGCTCAGATTCCTCAGTAATCTCTGCTGTTATAACCTGGAAAGGTTCTTTTGAGCGTGCAGCAGCAGCATCAACCTTCTCATGAGGTGTTTCTAGCTATTTAGCGATTACCTCAGCTTCTCCTCGAACATCCTCTAAGGGTACTGTCTCAACAGCCGTCCCTTCAGAGGTCTTTTCACCCTCAGAGTGTGTTGGCTGAACAACAACCTCGCCTGAGGTCTTTAGTAAGGACCCCATCTCCTCGGCTGGTCCTGTATCTTCGATAGTCTCTACTACAAGAATGGGTTCTTACAGCTCTTGTTGGTTTCTTGCAGCTTCCACTGCATGCAGCACTGAAAGCTTGACTACTGCAAGAATCTCAGCATCCACCCTTTTTATTTCTTCTGCAGCTTCTGATAGGTGGCTGCTTGCCGTACTATTGTCTTTGCCAGTACAGGGAGTACCGTCTCTGCAACTTCCTTTATGGTCGCATCATTGGCAATCTCAGCAATGTCAGAGAGAACATCTTTGATGATGGCGGTTGGTTTCCCCTGAATGTCTGCAACAACATCAGGAATGGTGTGCACCGGGGAATCACCGTAGTCCACTAGTTGAGGCTCCTCCTCCTCCAAAGAATCAAGCGTGACTATATTAGAGAGGCCTTCAACCATTTGCTCATATGCGGGGGAGTTTGAATTGTGATGACTTGAGCTTCTTTCTCCCCACATCCTCTTAGGAGTGTGCTGTATTCTTGTCTCCTTGACACTTGCTTGCAGCGCCTATTGCAGCATGGCCTCCTCAGCCTGCTCCACTTCTAGGGTGTCGATTTGTTCTTGCGCAAATGCGACATCATCGCCCCTTCTTATAGCCCTTGCAGTCGGGGCTAGGAAGATTTGAGCATCCTCCGTTGCTGCTTTCATCGGCAGCTCTGCAAAGTGGGATTCTGCAAGAGCTTTGCCCTTTCTTTTGTCCAGTGCTCTCTAAGCAGCAGTGCTTCTTGATCGATCTTGTACCTCTGCTGCATACTCAGGTTGCAGGAGTGCCAGAATATCTTCTGAATTGGCCCACTCCAGGACTGCTTGCTCCACAGAAAGGAAATCCTTCCATTGCAGCAAGATTTCCCCCTTGGATAGTCTCATCTCCCTCTAGAGACTGTACTGCTGCTCCATATTTCTAGCAGCTAGGAAGGTTGGATTGAGCATAGACTGAACAACTTCTTCATCTGGCTGAACCCTTTGCTGATGTGACTCATCCTCACCAGCAACTACTGACAAACTTGCAGTAGAAAGTTGGGAATTAGCAACTGCAACAACCTTCTTCTTGTTGCGTGGGGCCCTCCTAGCCAGGAGTGCGTCATCATCTGAGGACGAGGACTCAGGTTCATGTTCTGCCCTCCTTGTTGTCCTCTTGATGACGGGAAGAGGACTTTCATCATCATCATCATCATCATCTTCACCCCCGCTGCCTGCAACTTCATCCTGCAGTGCTAGGGTTGCATTCTTTTTGTCTTTGGTTTTCTTCCGTGCAACCCCAGTAGCAGCTGTCTTCGGTTGGGTTTTATCCTTCTTCTTCTCTCCAAGATACTTCCCAATGGGAATGGGGATAGGAGCTGCAAGCTGAAGGCCTAGCTTGCAGAGCAGATAACAAATGGTGATTCTATAGCTTCTTCTCACTGTGCTCTTCTCTGTTTCCTCCCATATTCTCTTCAAATGAACCTTATCCAGTTCACCTTTTCTCCGGCCATGATGACAGACATGATCCGGAACCGGAGGTCTGTACATTTATCGTAACTTCCTGTTTTGCCTTCAATGGAGTACGCATAGATATCATGGAGCAGTTCAAACTTCGATTTGAAGAGTTTCTTCAGGGCACTTCTCTTGATCTCTGCCCCTGCATCTCTAATTCTAAAGAGATCCCACATCTCTTAATCGTTGCTTTCCCCATATGTCGCAAGCTGACTGGGGGTCAGGCCTCCTGACGAGATGCTGAAGGTGGTGGCTATGTCTTTGATGGTTAGAGACCTTTCTTCTTCATCTGCATCTATCTTGAACAAGATGTAATTCCTCTCCTTGGAAGTCCTGGCGAAGACATAGAACCTTTAAACTGATTCTACAGAGATTCCAGTGTAGATGGTGGTTAACAACCCTAAGATTTGGGTTCGTTCAAGGGCGTCAAATATCCTGCGGATGATGGAGTTGTCGTACAACCCAGAAGTATAAACGTGCTCCTGGTTGATCAAGCGTCCTTCCAAGACTGTGGTTTGTTGAGCCGCCATTGATGAAGATTTGAGAGAGAAATGAGATATTGGGACAAGGGAATATTGCGATGAGAGGAAAGAAAAACTTCTCTTTGTGATGACGGCGAAGTAAATTTGAAAAGAGAAGGTTATGGGATTATGGAGAATATCAAATGAGACATGGGCTCTGACCGCGCCTCTCTAACTTCTGACAGAGTAGACTTGCATTAAATGCTGAAAGACATGCGATTTGCCGCCTAATTTATTGTCCTTTTAAGGTTGCAGCAGCCTGGGTACGAGGTTGCAAAATATTAAATACTCTTTGAAATAAATGCTGTAACTAGGTGCTGCCTACTCTCTCATTTTCTTGCTGTGTTGTAAGGATAAAAGATGCAGCGCTGTTTGAACCCAGCCTGTATGCAGATGCAGCTTACAGCACTATACTTGAAGCTTCTCGCAAGCATGCAATTATTCCCCTTGGGCTTCTGCATTTTCTTTTTCACTCATAATTTCAGAATTCCCAGCTCGTTTCTAAGCATAGAATACCTCGATTCACTCAGCGGTTTAGTGAATATATCTGCAAGTTGGAGATCCGTATGAATTTTCTCAAGCACGACATCTTTCTTTTCACGTGATCTCTAATAAAGTGATGTTGTATATCGATATGCTTTGTTCTTGAGTGAAATACAGAATTATGGGTAATTGCAATTGTACTCGTGTTATCACAGAAAATTAGAGTCTCTTTTTCTTCAATCCCATAATCTCTTAGTTGTTGCTGTATCCAGAGAATTTGTGTACAACAACTTCCTGATGCAATATATTCTGCTTCTGCTATAGATGTTGCAATCGATGTTTGCTTCCTGCAGAACCATGAAACAAGTCTATTTCCCAGAAATTGACAAGTCCCATTGGTGCTCTTTCTATCAATCTTGCAGCCTGCATAATTTGAGTTAGAGTATCATTTGAGCTTGAATCCTCATTCCTTGGGAAACCATAGGCCTACTTCCTGAGTTCCTTTCAGATACTTGATAATCCTTTTGACAACTGAAAGATGTGACTCCTTTGGTGCTGCTTGGAATCTTGCATAGACTCCAACTGCAAACATGATGTCTGGCCTACTTGCTGTAAGATACAGCAAGGATCCTATGAGCCGTCTGTACTTCGTGATATCTATATCTTTACTATCTTTATCTTTGTCAAGACTGATGGATGTAGACATAGAAACAGATATTGCTAACCCATTCTCCATGCCAAACTTCTTGATAAGTTCCTTTGTGTATTTGACCTGGCTGATGAAGGTTCCTGCAACCAGTTGCTTTACTTGCAGCCCTAGAAAGAAACTTAATTCTCCCATCATACTCATCTCGAATTTCGATTGCATTAGATTGGAGAACTTCTCACATAACTCTTTGTTGGAGGATCCGAAGATGATATCATCCACATATATCTGTACAAGAAGAATACTATCTCCATCCTGTATCCTGAACAGAGTTTTATCCACTGTTCCTTTCTTGAAGCCATTTTCCAGCAGATAGAGAGATAAGGTGTCATACCAAACTCTTGGTGCTTGCTTGAGTCCATACAGGGCTTTGTGTAACTTGAACACCTTCTCTTCTGCTTGATCTTCAAAACCTAGAGGTTGCTCTACATACACTTTCTCTGTAAGAATACCATTAAGGAATGCACTCTTCACATCTATTTGATATACATTGAAATTCATGTGAGCTGCATATGCCAGAAAAATCCTTATGGCTTCCAGCCTTTCTACTGGAGCAAAAATTTCATCAAAATCAATTCCTTCTTCCTGATAATATCCTTTAGCAACTAATCTTGCTTTGTTTCTCACAACACGTCCAGATTCATCTAGATTGTTCTTGAAGACCCATTTTGTTCCAATAACTCTTTGATGAGTTGGTCTTGCAACTATTTGCCAAACTTGATTTTTTTCAAATCCATTTAGCTCTTCTTGCATGGCTTATACCCAGTTGCTATCTTGTAGGGCTTCTTCAACATTTTAGGCCTCTGTTTGAGATATGAAACATGCAAACATTGCTTCATGAGGAATGGACTTACTTGTCCTTACTCTTATGGATGGATGTCCAATGGTAAGATCCCTAGGATGATTCCTTAGCCATGTCCTGTCAGGCTAAAAAACATATACAGGTCTAGGTTGCTCCTTATGTTGCTGTAAGATTGGAAGTTCTGCTTCTGTAAGATTGTCTACTGCATCCAGAGGTGCAACTTCTTCTTCTTTGTCTTCTCCTGTATGCAGAACTCCTTCAACATATGGAACACCACTTTCTTTCCTTGGAGCTGTATCCTTAGCAGGTTCTTCTAGTTTTTTTATGTCACAATGTGGTTTATCAAACACCACATGGATTGACTCTTCAACCACTAAGGTTCTCTTGTTAAAGACTCTGAAGGCTCTACTTACAGCGGAGTATCCTAAGAATACTCCTTCGTCTGATTTTGCATCAAAAGTTTTTAGATGCTCCTTTCCATTATTGAGGATATAACACCTGCATCCAAAGATATGTAGATATGAGACATTTGATGTATATCCATTCCAGACTTCATAAGAGGTTTTGTCTAGATCCTTGTTGATTAGGCATCTATTCTGTGTATAGCATGCAGTGTTGGTTGCTTCAGCCCAAAATCTCTTGGGTATCTCTGCCTCTGCTATCATTGTCCTTGCTGCTTCCTTGAGGGTTCTATTCCTCCTTTCAGCTATACCATTCTGTTGAGGTGTTCTTGCAGCAGAGTATTTATGACGAATACCATTGTCAGAACAGAATTTCTCAATGAATTTGTTTGTGAACTCAGTTCATCTGTCTGATCTGATCTTCATAATGCTCAAGCTCTTTTCATTTTGAATTTTCTTCATTAGGTCAGGTAGCTTGCTTTGTGTTTCTGATTTCTTAGCAAGAAATATGGTCCATGTGTATCTGGAATAGTCATCTACTACCACAAATGAGTATTTCTTCCCACTTATGCTTACTGGTTCTACTGGTCCAAAGAGGTCCATATGTAGAAAGTCTAGAATCCTGTGAGATGACTTCTGCAACTTGTCCTTGAATGAGCTTTTCACTTGCTTTCTCTTCTGACAAGCTCCACATATATTTTTCTTTTTGTATGCCACATCCGGCAACCCTCTTACAAGACCTTTTCTTGCTAGCTTGTTGATTGTCTTGAAGTTCAGGTGGCTTAATCTCTTGTGCCATAGCTAGCTCAGCTCTGGTGGACTTTTCACAATGAAACATGTTGGATGAATAGAAGAGTTCCAGTCTGCAAGATATATGTTTCCTCTTCTTGTTCCTGTAAGCTTAACTTCATTTGATGTACTATCCTTGATTAATCACTTGTTGAGGTTGAACTCCACTGTGTATCCTTTGTCAAAAAATTGACTAATGCCCAGAAGATTGTATCTGAGACCTTTCACATATGATACATCTTTGATCTTTACGTTTTCTTTGACTAGACATCCATTTCGTTTTGTGCTTCCTTTGGAATCATCTCCAAAGATGACCTTTGGTCCTTTGCATTCTTGGAAGTCTTTCAGAACTTCTTTACTACCTGTCATATGCCTTGAGCAGCCACTGTCTATGTACCATATATCGCTGCTACAACCTGGCACTGAAACCTGCAACAAATTCAAGCAAATTTAGGTACCCATTTCTGTAAGGGTCCTTTGGGGTTAGTTACTTTGGGAATCCATATTTTTTCAACAGTCAATGTTTTGCTGTAAGATTTGTTGGTTCTCTGAATGTATGCAGTTTTGTTTCTAAACTACTTAAAAGCTGTGTGTGTAGAAACTAAATATGTGTTACCAACATCCTTGTGGTGCGGTCTTCCACCATACTGCCCTTGAGTATATTCTCTTTGAGGTTTAGACATATCAGTCTTAGTATAGGTGGGAAACTTCCTCTTGTGCTGCAACTTTGTGGGTTGCTGCATCTTCTTACTGCTTACAGTAGATAACTTCTGCTGCAGCCAGTTCTTAGATGCAGGCTTACTTCCTGCAACTGAGCATTGGGGTTTCTTCCCCTTATCCATCAATGCTGGTTTGTTCAAGATTTTTCCTGAGTTACAGGGTAACTCATTCTCCATTGAAGTTTCAGCTTGAACAAATTTTACAGCCTTGGATGAATTTTCTGTATCCTAAGAGGTGTGAGTGCTGTAACCTATGCCCGATTTTTCAAAAGGACTTCTGCTTTGACTTATACACTCCCTTGTGTCCTTAGCTGATTTGCTAAATGTTCTGATCGTGGACTGCAACTTCTCTTTCTCAGTTTCTAGCTTAGTGACCAGCAGACTTAGCCTTGAGACCTCCTTTTGTAGCTTACTGCACTTTGAGTTATCAAACTCATATGCAGCGAGCTTTTCAGTAATATTAATATTTTTGCCTTTGAGGATCTCATTTTCGATTCTTAGATTTTCATTCTTAACCTTCAACTCCTCATGAGTTGAGTTAATCTACTCAAAATCACTCATGATCCTCTTTAAATAGTGGATCATGTTCAGCTCCTCTTTTTCTGGTATAGACAGCGGTTTGTAGGTTACCTCTTCTTCATCACTATCCTCGCAATTGTTTGCCATCAGGCATATCAGTGCTTCTTCATCAGAAGATAAGGTTTCAGTATCGCTGTCAGAGGATTCTGTAGCTTTCAGTATCTTCTTTGAGACTGCTGTATCCTTGGACTTCTCCATCTCTCCAATGAGAGCTCGAAGCTTGTGTCTATGCTCTCTTTTCTTTTCTTTTCTCTCCTTTGTTCTCTCTCTCCTTCTGGGTATTTGTGCATCGTTGGGTGTGGACAACTTCAGGCATAATGTCCAGGCTTCCTGTAGTTATAGCACAAATCAAGATTAGTCGTATTTGAGCAAGGAGAGAGGGATACCTGAGGAGGTGGATGACTTCTTCTGAAGTCATTCCTCTTATTGAGGTTGGTGTTGTTGTTGCTTTTCATGAATCTTCTAAATTTCTTTAGAAGAAGAGCCATTTTCTCTTCAGTGTCTTCTGCTGCAACCTCTGATTGGTACCTAACCCTGGTGGTTGTTGTATCTTTAGGTCCTCTGGTAGTTAGCGCTGTAACTTTGGAGCTCGATTCTTCTGTCTCTTTTCTCCGTCTGTTGATATCGTATTCGAATGCTTTGAGGTCGGAGAATAGATCAAATGTACTCATGGATTTCAAATCCATGGACACTCTCATGGCAGTGGTCTTGCTATCCCACTCCACGGGCAGGGCTCTAAGCACTTTCATGTTCTTCTCCTTTTGAGTGTAGTGCTTGCCCAGAGCTTTTAGTTCATTCACAATGGATGTGAACCTTAAATCTAGTTGCTCAAGAGTCTCTTCGTTCTTCATCTTGAAGAGCTCAAATAGTTGGGTGGCATTGGAGATCTTATTATCTTTAGTGAGCTATATCCCCTCACATATTTGTTTCAACTTTTTCCAAATTTCCTTGGACGTTCTACAAGTTTTGACTTTGCTGAATGTGCCTTTATCCAAGGTGATGAATAGAGCATTCTTGGCCACGTTGTCTAGGTTGGCTCTCTTCCTGTCTTCTTTGTTCCATTCTTGTCTTGGTTTGACCAGGAAGTTGGGTAGTGGCTGAGCTCCTTCTTCCAGCTCTCTACCGAGCATGAAGTTCATCTTTATAGGGATAATCGGTCTTTCGGTGATGATCGTTCATATCTCATCATTCATCACTGAAAGATATGCCTGTATTCTTATCTTCCAATCATCATATTCCTTTATGGAAAATATAGATAACTTATGATTAGAGGAATCCATGATATGCTGAAAAAGAATGAGATTTTAAGGATGCAGAGAAAATAGCGAGACAAAGATGGATCTGGATAGGTGACCAGATAAGTTGGCTTTTAACCCAACTCACTCTGATACCACTTGTTGGTCCCAAGTGGTGTCTGAGGTTCAGAGGGGAGGGTGAATGAACCTTGGTCGATTTTTAAAAACAGATTAAAACACACCGTTCTGCAAGTTACTTGAACTTGCAGTGCCAGTCAGTTACTGCTTACAACATTAAGATGCAGTGCTACACGCTGTAACTTAGAGTTTTATATGCAGCGGAAAAAGGTTTTAAGACACAAGGCTGGTTTTCTAAAAAATGATCATTTTCAAAACGTTTTATGCTTTATGACAGAGAAAGATATAAAAGATAAATCACAGATAAGAAATCAATAAAACACTTATGGGTTATAATGGTTCGAAGGTGGTGTAATCCTTCTACGTCCACTCTACTGCTACCTCGAGCAGGAACTTTGTTAAGCAAGATTGATTTACAGGGCACTCCTAACAATCTATCAACTTATAAAACTAAACTCCTACTAGAGTCCAGCGTACACACAGCAACTGCAAACTCTAAAGGTAAACCCACACAGGGTTTCAAACTCCCACACAAGGAAGCTGCCTATATCTTAGACAACTATACAAACAACAAGGTGTTGGAACCGACGGATCGCCGGCCCTATGCTATCGGAATCGGGATCCAAAGATAAATCGCAGCGGAAAGAAATCATACCCTTGTAGACCTCTTGATCTTCTGATGTATTCCTCTGAGCCCTTCTCGAACGTTGCGTGGCCAACGATCCTTCGAGAAAAATCAGTTCCGCTCTCTCTCACTTATCACGTGTTTTCTGTGATCTGAGTTCTGTGTTATGAGAGGCGCTGATGAAAAGAGCTATATATAGGCTACACCAGGGACCTAGAGGAGGAATTGGGTTGGGCCTCCTGATGGGCTTTAGTATCCTGCGTTCGGCCCGAACACATAACTGAAGCCCATCAATAATAATTCAGTCCACTAGAGAATTATTATTGAACTACCATCCCAATCCCATATTTAATATGGGCTCCTTATTATGTGTACATTTATTTCCCCGTGTTTAAGATATCGAATGTCCGTAAATTAAATAAGTTACTGACAACTTAAATAATTTACATCTAATTCCAAGAGTAGTACCACTCATCCTTATTATCATGTCGGATTAAATCCACCTGCAGGGTTTACATGATAATCCTTATGAGCTCCTCAAGGGGACATTATCATCCTAAATAATTAGGACACGGATTCCTTCTATAATCAACAGAACACCATATAAACAATGCTATCTCCCAACTCACCGAGTTTATTGATTTATGAATAAATCTCACCCATTGGCAAATTAAAGAAATAAACATTGAGCATACGTGCCCGTTATTATATAGGGATTAAGAAGATGTACATCCATAATAACAGAGGTCTTGTTCTATTATATAGTCAGTATAAAACGAACAACCTCAAATGGTCCTGCTCAATACACACAAAGTGTACTAGTGTAGTTTTATAGTCAAGACAGACTAATACCAAACTACACTACA